>CM050164.1:313843845-315246345 GCA_027410445.1 Discoglossus pictus | reverse complement strand
GGGCAATTCGCTAGTATACAATAAATACTATCTATGTACTATACATCCCCTATCTAATATACAATAAATACTATCTATATACTATGCATCCCCCTATCTATCTAATATAGAGTACATGCTATCTCTATATAGCAACCCTAATTCTAAGCTACAATACAATAATTAAGACCACTTAACTTTGAGATGTTTCTTCAGATCACCAACCTAAGGTAAAAAAGATTAAAACAATTACTACTACACGTTTACAGAAAATAAATAAACATTCTAAATATTCTAAATATTATACTCACCTTTCCAGCATGTCCTGTCCCAGCATGTCACGTCCTCCATATTTGCTTCTCCGTCGCGGCCCCTGTTAAAAAAAACCCATTACATTAGCACACATACATAGACATAAAACAAAGTGAAATAAACACAGTATACATTGTACTTACCTCCCCGCGATGTCTCCGGCCTCCTCGTGTTCTGCCCCGGATGGGCCGTGGAAGCTTGATGTTTAAAAAAAAAAAAAACACACCGCACACATCCGCCCTGGCGGATGTCCCCGACGCTAATGAGCTTCCTACGGAGTGTTCCAGAATAAAATTAGCAATGGCGGCTTCTGATTGGCTGAAAACGCTGTCTATCAAATTCAGCCAATGAGAAGACGCCAATTGTGAACCAATGCGAAAGGGATACACCCCCAAATACCACTCTGATTGGATAACGCACCTGTCAATCTTTATTTGAACCAATCCGAAGGATTTATTGCCATCAGCCAATCACAATGGAATACACCCACACGTACTGATTGATGAAGACATGTGCGCCTTCCCATTGGCTGTAATACTGATTGACATTGACAATAGCCAATTGAAAGGCGCAAATTCTTCACCAATCAGTACGTAATTAGGGGTTTATGGGGGTCTGTATTGACCCCCATGAGTGAGGGGGTTAATTAAATGCTTATGGTGGTCTGTATTGACCCCCATGAGTGACAGTCTATATTTGTTTTCTTTTATAACGGGTCCTTTAAGGACCTTTACGGCCCTTTAAGGACCCGTAATGCTGGAATTTTGAATTTTCTTTGCAGCGGGGGTCCCCAATCGCGTGCGATCGGGACTCCCACTGTGATGGTTGATGTGGGGTTAATGCAGGTCTCCGAGCTTATCTCAGATCCCGTGGGGTTAATGCGGGTTTCTGAACTTATCTAGGATCCCTTCTTGGGAAAGTTGTAGGTGGCTGGCCAGTCCTGGGTCTTTGAGCCTCGTTTTAGTTTTTTTCGGCGGCCATTTTATCTCTCTCTTAGGGGATTTTCGTGTGTCTGAACTTGGGAATTTGGACTTAAATGGAGGTGTAACTTCACTTTCAGAGGTCCTGTTTGCCCCCCCCCCTTGCTATGGGTAAGCTTTTTATGTATTTTTTGTAAATATTTGGTGTGTTTTGACTGTTTTTAGGTGCGCGCGGATCGGCCGTTATGGTCGTATTTTTCGTGCGTGTGGGTGTTTGTTCCATTAAGGTTGGTTCCGAGGTCGTTTTTTTTCTAAGTTGTGCGTTTGTGTGTTATCCGCGTGGGAGGCGCCTTTGTGCCTCCACCTCCGCAAATGCGGCCCCTCGATTTTGCTGACAAACACAGCCGACGTTGGAGCCTCCGCAAATGCGGCCCCTCGTTTCGCGAGGGTCTGCATTTGCGGACAAACACAGCCGACGTTGGAGCCTTTACCTTCCGCAAATGCGGCCCCTCGTTTGCGAGGGTCCGCATTTGCGTGAGCCCGCAATCGTTAGCAACAACTCGTATGCTCACAACTATATATGTAATCCCCCCCGTGTCTCTTCTGCCACTCCCTCACCTGTGTCTCTTTCTCCCCCTCTCTCATCACTGTGTCTCTCTCCCCCCCCCCCTTTGCCCCCCACCCCCTGCCCTGTTTTCCCTCCTGTGTCTCTTTCCTGTCCTCTCCCTTCCCTTTGTCTCTTCCCCTACCCTGTGTCTCTTCCTCCCTCTCCCTCCCCGTTGTCTCTTCACCCTCCCTTCCTTCCCCTGTGTCTCTTTCTCCCCTCACCCTCCCCTTTGTCTCTTCTCCTCTCTCCCTCCCCTGTGTCTCTCCCCCCTTACCCTCCCCTTTGTCTCTTCCACCTCTCTACCTCCCCTGTGTCTCTTCCCCACCTCCCCTTTGTCTCTTCCCCCTCTCTCCCTCCCCTGTGTCTCTTTCCACTCTCTCCTTTGTCTCTTCCCCCTCTCTCCCTCCCTGTGTCACTTTCCCCCGCCCCCTCCCTCTGCCTGTCTTTCTTTGGCCCCCTCTCCCTCTGTCTCTCATTTGCCGTTGGCGGCGGTTAAACCCGTAACTTTTTTCAAGCCCGCAAGGCTTGAATCTTAAATCGCTATTGCTCAAAGCCTTGTGGGCTTGAAAAAAGTTACGGGTTTAACCGCTGCCAATAGCAAATTAGCTTTTAACTTCACTTAAGGGCTCGCTGCCTCAGGGGAAGTCAGGGAGCCCTTAACTGAGGTTGCAAGCTAATTTGGTATTCAATTGGCGTCTTTTGGCGACCTCCGATCGGCTTCCGAGTTACGGACTTGAAAAAAAAATGGGGCAATTAAATCAGAGTAACAAGCTTGAAAAAAAATGGCCGCCATTTTTTTTTGAAGCCTGTAACTCGGAAGCGGTTTGGAGGCTGCGAAAAGACGCCAATTACATAGCAAATTAGTTTGCAACTCACTTACGGGCTCCCTGCCTCCCCCTGCATCCATTGCAGTTCTCGTCTGTCCCTCTGTTCCTCGTTCTGGCAATAATGTTTACGGGAAAGCTTCAACATATTTTGGCAGTTGTTTTCCACTCAAAGCCAATATATATTAAAAAATAATGCTTGAAGAGAACTATGTGTTTTGTCAAGTTTGATAAATCTTAATTATGAATGTGACAAATAACCTAACTTGAACAAGACACAACAGCATTAGGTTTGCCATAGTTGCTTTGAAGTTTACAGGGCTTTATCAAAATAATGTAAGCAGATTTTATCTAGCATAAAAAAAGTACTGGAGGCATCATCCACAGAATTTTGTAAGTACAAATAATTACTCAGGACTGATTCAAAACCTGTTTGAACAAAATAATTTGGTTTCGTTATCTAGCTAATTACATGCATGCATTATTCCTTGATGCATGATAATGCCCTCTTGTCCTAATGATACTTAAGTAACACTTCAAAATAATTAAGCTCCACAACTTTTAAATGGATTCTTATGGATTTTTGTGTTGGTACTCTAAGGAAAACACTTATTACTAGACACCTGGCGGGTTCTATGTGCTGAAAAACAATACATACAACTATATTGTATATCATCATGTACTTTTTAAAATAAAATGAAAATAACTATTATAAATATATATTAATCTATATTTTATTATTTTTCAATGCACAGTTATTCGGTTTAATGATGATATAGTATATAAATTGTAGTTAGTGACTTTTTTTCTGCATTAAAATGTTTTGTGATTGCACAACATTTTTAGCTTGGCAAACCATTTGCTTGAATTCAGATATTAACTGACCTTTAACCAGCCAATGGTCAAGTAAAGGGAGAATGCAAGAGAACTAAATTTCTCAACTATTGCACTGTGCTGTGCCAGATGCATTCACCTGTTTCACCGTCAGATGGACAGGTCTGGACAAATATTTGTACCAGAAAACATTATGAACAAAGATTTAGGGAGAACCCTCTTCTTTCACTTTCATAAGTCTCACTGTGTGTGCAACCTTTATTATTTGAATGTTTAATTTTAGATTATATATCCTGACCACATCTGCATTTTGGAGGGATAAGTGGTCTTTTGCAAAACTTTCCTGAATTTAAAGATAAAGCAACAGAATTTTACCCCAGCAGAGATGTTTCCATATTTTGGATATTTCACAGTCTTGATGAAATAGCTAAATAGAACATCTCATTGTTAAAAAAAAAATAACCAAATATGTGCCCATGTCTATAAACATTGGCAATTACATTTTATTTGAAACAGTATTGTTATAAATTCTTAATTTCAAAGCTGGCAATTATATGGTATCTGGACCAAAAAAGCTGTGGATCCTACCCCTCACAGTTGAGAGCTAGTCAATGCTTATACTGTAAATCTCTGCATCCCCCTTGATGTTGTGGTATAAAACTGAGAATGGATGTGAGGTGGGGAAAACTGACATCTTACCCTATTCGATTCTGCACCTCGCAATCCATGAGTGTTTGTTCTGAAATTTGACACGCAAAGGCCTCCATTCTATTTATTCATTTATCAGCAATTAAAGCCTCCATCATAACTGTGGGAGCTTTAAAACTATGGCTCCTGTCAAAAAAATCTCATAAAACTAACTGACCCACACCAAGGACTGTTTTGCCACTTCTCTCTAAACATGGCAGGGAAGCGGTTAAATAAGAATAGTAACTAATACAGGGGGTCTATGTCCACTCTGGTTATGACCTGTTTCCCATATGAGCCCAGAGATTCCCATAATTGTCCTTCAAGTCCCGGCAAGGCCTCTGCATTCCCCCTACCCACGCTATATGAGCTGGGGAATCCTCGGATTACCTCTGCCAGGGAATCCCTGTAATTATCCCCATGGTATAAGTATAAAGATAGAAGTCCCTATAGGCCCCACTGGCCCCTAAATACTAAACTATGGGGGTCTGCATTCGACTCTGTGGCATCTAAAAATTAAGCCCCCTGCCATGGAGGTCCTTAAAGGACTGCTTTGGCATCTAAATATTAACCCCATGCCACAGAGGTGCTTCCCGGACCTCCAAGGCATCTAATAATTAAACCCGCCTTACAGTGGTCCTTAATGGACCACAGTGTCATCTATATATTAACCCCATACACCATGGCAGTCTTTAATGGACCCCTGTGTCATCTAAAAATGAATCCCATACCATCAGGATCCTCATCTTCAGCCCTTTGACATGGGCTTTCACTTAAAAAAACTGCACTCTTAAAAAAAAGAAAATCTACTACTATTGCAGGTTTATTGACTTGCTTTAGACATTCAAATGTGAACACTGATGTACTATTTATTTACTAAATATATATACATACATACAGTAGTCCCTTGGTACTGGACTACCTCCAAACTTGTCAATCTCAGTATTCAATGCGTCTGGCTGGTACTCATCACGCTACCTTGGTACTCGTTGCGCTTGCTAAAACCAATTTACATTTCTCCTTATGGGATTCTGGGATCATAGTTTTAGCCACTCATCGTGCCTTCTGGAACCAAGTAATGATAAGTACCAAGGGTCCACTATATATAATATATATATGCCCTACTGGATTGCTACCTTTTTGTGGTGAAGGAGCTTCTGCACCTCAGAAGCATTTAGAGTTACCTGAGAAGCATTCAGAGGATATTTCTCGTAGTTTTTTTTATGGTGTGTGAAGTGATTGCTGGTAGCTGATATACCAGTAAACCTTACTAACGTTAGCCAGTAAACTTTCTAAGTAGAACTAATTAAATACATTAATAAAGAAAACATAAAGAGTTTTATATCAGAGCTTTTAAGGAAAAAATGTTTTTAGAATAAACAATAAATTAATTCAAAATCAACCTTCATAACATATCTTGATGCAGAATTATCATTATTACTTTTACAGTGTGAGAGTCATACAATCTTTCCAGTATAATTAATGACTATGTATTCCTTGTAAGAGTTGCGCAATTAGAGTACATGTGAATCTTTATATCAGATACGGATCCTGGCTGATATAATTTTAATCGTTCTCAAAAATCAAAGAAAAGCAGTTTGGTAAAATGTCTCTCCGGTGGACAGCATGATTAATGACAGGAGTTCCTGTAATTTCAAAATCCTCAGGCAATTCTAAAATAAATCTGTCTACATAAGTAAGATGAAAAACAGCACAGGGTAATATTTCTATCATGTTTATATTCTATATTTTAAACAGCACAGTGTGTTCAATTGTTCCATCAGTGGCACAGTTATGAGGTCCTGACTGTTGACATGAATTGAAAGAATCAATCAAATACTCTCATTGCTATTTGGGTGCCAAACCATATCTCTGAATTCTAGATTATCGGTATTATAGTATATATTGCAAATGACAGAATTAAAAGTTTACCCTTGTTATTTGATATATTCTAGAACATCTGCTGAAACTCATGTCATAAATTTAAAGTGAAAATAATATACATGCTAGTTCACTTAGCACTTCTTAATAATACTACATTGGGCATCTGCTGTTTACTCTGCTGATTTTTTTTCATGAAGCATTTAGCTAATATATTAAGAACAGGTGTTTTTGTATATATACCAGGGCCAGAGATATCGTTGGTGCAAGGGGGGCATTGCACCAGGGCCCACGAGTCTCGGGGGGCAGCAGGGATTGAGGTCGGACTGGGGAGGTGGTCTAGGACAGGTTGTGGTGGTGGTGGTGGTGGGGGGATTAGTCTGGAGTGAATAGCCAGACCCAAGACATCAGGAGTGAAGGATGTGTGTGAGGGAGTAGGAATTGAGGACCAGGGCTGGAACACAGAACTGCCAACTGCCTCTATCTCTGACCCCTGTTGACTGTTTTTAGCTCTGCCACTGATATATGCTATGTAAATAATTGATGTAATTATGTGGAATGACTTATAACACAGCAGTCTATAAAATCAATATATATAAAATATAACCACTAGCACTGCAAGGGTGCATGTTACATAATGCAGATGACAAACATATGATACAAATTATTAATAGGTAACCTGCTTTTTTCAAAAATATGCTTATTTATATTGTAGTTAAGGAGACTCATCTAAATTAGGAAGAAAGACACAGTTGAACAAATTATATAATGTTTTTCCTCACTATTGACCACATTCTTCAACACTAAAAATACAGGACTTAACATCAACTTGTGTTTTCTTTATGGTTGCATTTTTACTTTTCGGTATTTATGACATTAACTAACTCATAAGAAAATGGACGTATGGAGTCAAACATATTTTCCTCTTATCTCTGACTTTGTGCATAGATCACAATTATAGACAAACTGTACATTTTCACACAAGACGGTAATTGTCTCAATGTATTTTTAAGATCCAAATATCCATATCTATGTGGACAAAATAATGCTGGTGCAGAAGTGGCAAATATCAAATTAACAGGAAAAAAAAAGAAAAATAGACCTTCTTTATACAACCAGTATCCCCCTCCACTAGTACTATTGGTTATATAAATCACTCGAAATACAGGAATATACCACCGTATTTTTAAAATGTAATTTTTATTAAGTCATTAAATCAACACACATAAAAATCTGTTGTATAAAATGATTGTCTTATAGGCTATATCCCTTTTATAATACCCATCAGTATATATTATTAGTATACATATCAAACACCATCATATACTCCAATTGACCAGCTCATATAGATCTTGCAGCAATTTTATACAGTGATCAGAATTTTTTTGTATATATTATAAACTGCAATTTAAGGAATAGCAACTAAACAACATCCATATTCAACAAAAAAGTTAAAAATTAATCTAACACATTCAAATATTGAATGTAATTTGTATATAAAACACCATCATATACTCCAATTAATTAACTCATATAACTATTTCAACAATTGTACATAAGATTCCAAAATATTATTAGTATTATAGTGCAATTAGGATAAAGCATCCAAGAAATATTCACATTCAGCAGCACAAAGTGCCAGTGCAAATAAATCCAATGAAGCCAAATATTCATAGACAGTATTGTATAAACCACCCATATCATATAGATAGTTGATTGATACTGTATATATGCCAAACTATATTCACTAAAAGTGCGAAGAATGTTTTTAAATATATATTACCCATTCCTATTACTGTGTCCTTATATACATGTGGCAGTACTGGAACCCGCCACATTCCCTATGGAGAAGTATGACCCTACTCTATTCTCCTATATCTATAGAATTACTCAAACCCTCAATGCTAAGTGAACCCTAAATACATGTGGCAGCTTTGGGGATCTTCCACTTACCCCCCTAACACTGCCTCATAAACAAGCTAAGCTATACTATGCTCCTATCCAAATCCCATATAACAGCCTTTCATTACTATGTAAGATCTTAAAGTGGTATAGCAACCAATTTAATAGTGGTTAAAGTGTTTATAAATGTATAAAGCAGATACATTACTGTTTAAATGTAAATGTTTAATAATGTAAATATATTAACAAATTACAATGTATAAAATAAATATACTTCTGGCAATGATGCAATATTTTCCAAAGTAGCTCTTTGTATAGAGTTTGTGCATCTTCTGCATTACAAAAAAAGAGCAGAAAAACAGCAGAAGTTTCTAGCACACAGTATCCTGCTCGCTGTTCTAACAAAACAAATGTCAGAAATAGCATACAATATGTTTACATGTGATAATGAATCCAAGAAGAAGAGATAACTCGACTAACTTAATTATCATTACACTGTTACTAAGTTCTTTAGCTTTCATGAAGATAAAAGAGTTAATAAACTGAACTCCAATAAAGACCTGATGATAATGAAAGGATGAACTACCCAACAGTCAAAAAAAAAAATCAATAATGTTTTAAATGTAAACACGCTTATCTCTATTAGATTAACTACACTGGAAGAGAGCCATCTGTATAGATTCTCTTGAACAGCAGCTGGTGAATGAGTAATGATAAGATGTATCCAACGGTAAAAGGTATCAGTTTTCCATTTGGTTAATAAAGTGCAAATGATGGGATTGTAGCAAATGCTATGTTTCCCCACCCCCCTCTGTTTCTGTTGTTTAAAAATATATAGTTGGTAGAAGAAGTAAGTACTAATGTATTTAATAAAAAAAATAAAAAATAAAATGCTATATACTAAAGTAGTTAATTAACATAGTTACAAAGTAATTGAGGTTGAAAAAATACTTTTAGTCCATCAAGTTCAACCTTTTTCGATCTCCTCTGCTCTTTTGTAATATGTGAATTAGTTGTATTTTTTTTAATTATTAATTGATCCAGAGAAAGGCAAACAGAAAAAAATCCTGTTGTAACTTTAGCAATCGTCTCATAAGGGAAAAAAATTAAATTCCTTCCTGACCCCCGATACTGGCGTTTGGATTTCTCCCTGGATCAATATTCCTTCTCTAGTTATCCAGGATAGACCTGAATGCCCTTTTTATTTAACAATATATGAGTCACAATGAAAATATGTATTTTTTTAAGTTAGAGTCCTATCAAATATCTGTAATGTACTATAAACAATATAGTAATGGCTACTAAACAGTTAAGCAAAAATATAAAAAGCTTTTATTTATTCTGACTGTGCACTTGTTGTTCTTGTCTGCTAATAACATTAAATTTAAATCATCAGCTAATTGCAATTAGGACTCTTTTTTGTGTGTTCCACTGGCTTTGAAATGAATGCAGCTAATATAATTTTCTTGATTTCTTGTTAAATGAATTATTCATCACCTGCTGATTTGAACATTACATTTGTTTGCTTGTGCATGCAAAACATTTCTTTTTACGCAGAAACTGCTCTTGCAATACATTTAAAACATAGATTCTGAAATGTTTCTGTGGTGTAGAACTGCGTGACTGGTTCAATAGTTGTGAAGGCTCCTGAAGGTGTAAAGCACTGGGGCCCACAACTGTGTAGGGGCTCCCTGCTACTAGAAGCAGCAACATGGTCTTTTAGTTTATTATGAGATGGGGATCTATAGGTGAAGTAATCTGATCACTAACATATACTTTTGATTGTTTAATGCCCCCTACAGTTATCTACCTTGTATTGAGTTGGAAGGGGGGCCCCAGGTTATTTTGCACTGGGCCAGTGGCAGAGCTACTGCTGGAGACACAGGAGCAAACCTACAGGGCCCACCGCAGGGTAGAGGCCCTGTGCTATCTGGAGTATAGGAGGTCTCTTAATTTATTAGAGTAGTTGGGCAAATCTTTATTTTTATAGAAATGTGATCTGTCTACTTGCATATATTTTTGTCTGTTTTATTAACCACTACAAGTACCTACCATGTATAGAGGGGTGGGGGTTAAAATAATTTTGCACTTAGGTCCCCCATTGACTAGTGTGAAGGCCTATGAGGATTATGACGAAAATCAGTTCTAGTTTTTGAGTTTTTATGACTCCAGTAGATAGTTAACAACAACAAACTGAGCCATTTGATTCCCAGTGAGCTCTATAATTCGGTGCACTTTCAACATCTGCACTGTGTTTTTCCCTAATGACCTCCTGGAATCTTGTGTGGTTTAGGAGAATGGCAGAAGCTCAATGACTGTGTTTACTTCAAATGTCAAGGGGAACTGGTGTTCTAAGAAAGTATAGATGTCTTCTAGCAGAGGTGTGTGTCTGGTTTCACAGTATTCTGCAACCCTGACATATTTCTCCTGTGGGCAACTGGTATTTGGCAAATATAATGTGCTTATCAGCTGGGGAATAGCTCACAAATACATAAAAGAATACAGGTAATATTGTTGTGGACTGATACATCTTTGTCCAGTTGATGGCAGTAGTGTATCAATCTTTGGTGAAAGTGCACCTTTGATATTTCAGTTTGACATTTACAAAAACACATAGCACAGAATGTTGCAGCTGGGAAAAAAGAATAGTGCAAAGAAACATGTCAGAAACAAAACACTCTGTAAAATCTTAACAGCTTTTTAATACTGTTTTCCATTTTACTGCTGATTTGATTTGCATATTTTTCTTCCTTTAACTTTTTTTTAATGTGCAGTGGTATCTTTGTAACTTAAAACTGATGGAAACATTTCAGTGACCTTTCATAAAGTTCTTCTTGTAATTGCAGGTCTATACTACCTAGTAAAATTAACATGATAATTGTACAATCTTTTAATCAGATCTTAGGTACCTTTTACAAAAGAATCTCCATGTAAAGGGCCACTGTACTGCTATATTTACAGTAACATATACTCTGTTGAAGAATCACACTTGCAAATAGGTGAACTATTTTCATAATTGAAATAGACAATTTAATGTATTACCTTGTGTATGCAATTATCAGAGGCAGAACTAGAAAATGGGTGTCCTTCCAGGACCAAATCACTCAGTGCTCCACCCCCAGATCCTTCCTATAACTGCTCCCCTCCCGAAGACCTCTTCCCATAACAGCAAACCTTCCTAAGGCCCTTAACCATTGCTGCTCTACTCCCAAGATCCCTTTCCAATATATATACAAATATATAAACATCACCCCAACACAGCACCCACCTCTCTTAGCACCACCTACACCACTGGTAGATCCACCCCGGCAATTATGTTTCAGTGTATTTTACCATTCTGGTTTCTGCTGCTCAACTTCATAAGGTGGGAGCAGACTTTGCAAGCAGATGAAGCTTCTAAATGTACAATGGGAATGGTAGTTTCAAATTGACTAATGGAAATCTCACTAGTTTTGTTGTGCATTTTGTTGTGTAAAGAAAGAGGTTATATCTATATATTATTGCCTTTACCAGTGTAAACATACACATACACTTATAGTATACCTTTTTTAACATATGAGAGTTAAAACATTTTCCTGTTAAAATTAAATATACCTCTAAGTTGGTAAATATGTTTTATCAAACCAAGACTTGGCCAGGCCAAGTCTTAGATATTTTCTCATCGGTGAGAAACTCTTCAAGATGAAACATTGTGAATGTCTCAAGATAGCATGTTCTGAGACATACGCATCTCACTTCAATACTCCATTGTTCCAAATAAATGTTGTCAGAGCAGATGTTAAGATTAAGTACAATGGTGTAGTCTATTGCCCAAAATACGTGGCAGGCACGATCTGGGACAGAGGTCACATATATTAATAATAAATATTTTTTTACATGTAATCAGCGCGCTCTCAAGCTGGCAGAGACAGAAATACACAACATATTATGCATATACATTATAATTATACCTATACACGAAAATATGGTGTAATCTATTGCAATTGGTGGAAATAACCTTGTGACAATGGGGAAGAGAGAGTTTATCTAATAGTCAGAGCGAAGGATTGTGGTCTTTTCGGTCATTATGGTCTTTCCCTGATCTTTCCTGGTTTTCTTTCTGGTCTTGTCCATCTTTTCTGGTCTTTCCTGGTCTTTTCTGGCTGTCCTGACAGTCCTGTCTGTGGACATCTCTGACTGTCATTTTTGGGCATAAACCTATGCCACATTCATATCTTCTCTAAGATATCTTACTATATCTGTCTAGATCCAATTCTATTCTATCTCTACAAATCTTTTTAACAAACCAATAACACAAAAAGGGATTACTTCAGACTATCTTGAGCAGGGATCCTAAAATGAGACAGGTGTTACCCTAAAATTCTATACATGGTAATGTATAAACTTGTTTAACTTTCTTATTTGTAATGGAGGTAAAGTAGCCCAATATACCATAATCCTTCTGTTACCCTTTTGGGAGTGGTCACAGAATCAAGACTCATTAGCACCGGCATTCCGGACTGTAGGTGGCCATATTCCCTCAAACAGACTGATTGACTTTATTCAATAATATAACCATTTAACTCTGTTTCAAAACCAATTATTAAAAACACCTATACAGCAAACCATACTTGGCAATACTCAACATATATAATCTTGTATAACACAATCTACAAAACTGTCTTACATCATTATTGATTGAATTGACCGATTTGATAAATTAAATTAAAAGTAATCAATTTTGACCAATAACCAAATAATAGCTTACCTAAATATAAAGGTTAATTAGCTTGCAATTGCAGATACAATATAACCAAATTTGATACATATTGCTTCAATATATATTTCATACAAATTGTTATACCATATTTTGCTATTTACTGCTTATATTGGTTATATTGTTAATTATTAATATCATATACACTGTATTGAATAGACAGCTGATTGATTATACCCTCTGCATATCATTTCTGTATTGCGCTAACCAAATATATAGACTGTTCTGACCAAACTTTATAAGATTATATATACTGTTTATATACTCCTATATTGAACTAACCGAATATGGATTGTATTAAAATAAATTGTTAATCCACATTTGATAAGATTATATACACTGCTTATTGATTTCTGTATTGATCTAACCAAATATAAAGTGTGTTAAGACTAATCGTTATGCAATCATCCAAAAGAGATTGTAATAGGCATCAGGTAGATTGTATATTGTGATCTAACTAAATATCAAAGCTTACAAGTGTAAAAACGTATAATTGTTTATCCTTGATTTTTAATATTATCCCAATAAATGCTATTTCTTCATACAGCATGCACTTGTCTATAAATTGATCATCAAAATCAATTAATCTATAAAATGTAATATTTTAAGAAACTATATTAATCCATACAATGTAATATTTATGTCATATCAATTGCATGACAGTTTACAGGGACACATCATCTTGAGAATTCAGCATACTGAGTCAGCTCAGAAAAGAAAATGGGACCCCATAGAAAAGTTTTTTTGCATATAAAAGTTCTATTGTAAAGGTTGTGTTTAGACTTTTCTTTCTAAAAAACATTATAAAGCATTACAAAATTAACAACTTTAAATGATCACCGCTGCCTTTTATGCAAATTATAATGTAACCCATAATCTAACACACATTTCTTTAAGAAAATAATTTTGTTTACAAAGTATCGTATGTTTCTCCTTACAATTTAAGCTGCATTTTATTTTATATTATATAGTAATCTAATACACGCAGCCATTGTGCACCATTTAATAGCCTATTAAATTGCAAGAAAGCATATATTCCTTAACAGACTATTAAACCACAGTTAACAGTGTTCATATGCAACCTTTCAACCATTTACAGTAGGACATAAAGCCCTTCACTACCAGAGGGGCTCTGAATGCACTTTCATTAAACATATTTGGAGACTGTTAATTAATGATACTTTAGTTAGTATGATTACATATAATATAGCAATGTAAATTAGCTTTGCAATGTAATCTTTGACAGTTTTGCAAATAAAGAGTTGAACTTTGTAAAACAGTCTTGTTAAAACTGACCTTCAAGATCAAAACATTATGGGCTTGATCACATTAGCTGCTAAAGTCAGTTACAAGTAAACATTACTAAATGCATTTTTCTCCAACATTGTAGATGCTCACCTTCTTAATGTTAGATCCTCTAGGTTAGTATTAGTCAACAGGTGCATTTTTGCCTGCATCAGGACCTCTGTCTGATCAGGGCCTTCATCCCCTTATTCTAGACATCCTCTGCTTTATTGTCTTTATTATTTAGCTGTGAAGCTTCCAAATTTTTAAATAAACTATTAATTAAACAAATTACTTTCTCTGGATCTTATAAATATGCAAGCTTCCGTTCTGCATTCTCATTATATTAAAACATTTGCATGTCTATCCATAACAAAAATCAGATTCCAAAACCTTAACCAGTTTTTACGATGAACTTTGGACCTTCGGAAATTTCAATTTTGTGAAAAACAATGAACTGAGTAGTATTAATGAAAACTCCAGATAAAGGACTGAGAGATGCTAGTCAACTCTTAATTAGTTCAAGAAATTTGTATTTATAACTTCAACAATAAAGCCACCTGTAAATAAAATGGTTTTAAACTGAGCATTACCTGCCCTGTATACTAGGTCTGTCTCTACCTCTCTCCTGTCACATGACTCAACCATGGCTGGATTTATAACTTAGAGGGTGCCTCATTTACATAACAAAACAATTAAAGTTTAATTTGAATATGTTTCACACATAAATCTTCACTAGCTAAATACAAATATTTATTTTATAGAGCTGGGTCAGTCTTTAAAAATGGCTGTGTCAGATACATAAATATAAAAGCAAAGTGATAACTATAAACATGGTGATCACGGGATCACAGCTAGTCAGTATAGCATTTATGTGTAGGGGTAGTTCTCAAGAACCATTTATCCACATTCGGAAAATGCCAGAGTCCTCTTATTTGAAAATGTATCAGGGGCCCTATTAAATTCCAAGCCCGCAGTGGCCGTAGTACAGCCCGTATGTCTGCGGATTTGCAATTTGCTGGAGTTACAGAGCGACTAAATTAGAAAAGGCCACAGGGACATGGCTGGAATCCAAATCCGTAAACCATGCTTCAGCACATAGCATTTCTGCGCATGAAGATAATGAATGATTTAAACCCGTAGTTACAGGTTTAGACAGAGCCAATAGTAAGACCTTCATTATCAAGTCACTAAAACATGGAGGTTACATTTCAATCACCTACGGTTTTGAAGTCCGAGTTGTGGTTGGCGCTGCATTCCAGAAATAATACAATATTAAAAAATAAATAAATATAATAATCTAGTCAATGAGAGTTCTATTATAAGTATTAACACATTGTTGCTGGGATAGATATAACACGGAAATTAAACATATAAAAAAGTTTTTTATTGCAGATTTGCGAACTTGAGAATGTTGTGCTATACATTTTAATAGCTTCCATCGCTTTCCCTGTAATGTAAAATACAGTAGTGTGTTTATATTTGCATTTACAGTGCTAAGGACAGGAGTTTAACCCCCTTGCGGGTCTTCTCTAGTACCCGTAGGATTTTCGGCTACATTTTCCATTTACGGGTGTGAAAACAGTTGCGGGCTTAAGGACTTGTAGCAATTTAATAGCGATTTGCGATTGTAATATTTATGGGATTCAAAGATCAAAGGCATAGCTGATTTTGACAGCCCGTAGGGTTTTTCCGCCTGTAACCCACAGATCGTTAGAAGGTAGCTAAAAGAGGCCAATTTAGTAGCCGCCATTTTTGCGGGCTGTGTTATGATGACATTTCTGGGAATATTTTTTTACATTTTAAGAAGCAGCTTTTTCCTATAACAGCACATAGCAGCATACACATTTACATTTCACTTGTTTTGTTACCTAAATAGAAACATTGATTGACCATGAAAAAAATAATATCATAAAGGGCATAAAAGACTCAAAGGTGAAAGGGATAAAATAGAAAAATATATTATATAATATAATCCCTTCTAGGAAACCATTCAAATGCTTTGGAAATAGGAGTGGGTAAAAAATAAATGATGGTGCTTTTCCCTGCCACATTGTGAGTTAGTTATTAGTATCTCCCTGTAGCCCACTAGGCTAGTAGTAGCTTAAAAGGAGTAGATAAGGATTGGCTTCATCGGGAGAGGCCACCCTAACCCAAAAAGGCTAATCAGAGTGTTTTAATAAATAGAGCCATTAATTTTTTTCTTTTCTTATTCATTCAATTATGTTTATTTGATTACGTGACCGGATATTTTGAGGAAGTGAGGAGCCCATAAGCCTCCTTAAAGTAAAATGTGGGTAGGGTGGCATCCTTGCAGGGAATTCAATTATTCTTCCTATATTTGCTACTGCTCTGAGACCCGCATTTATTTTAGTGTGAGACATGTGTGTTTTAGTGAGGAGTTGTACATTAACCTTTATTTTAGCAAACGTAGTGGAGCATGTGAGCGTTTTGTCTGCTTTCATTTGTTGCTTGATCTTGGAGATCAACTGAGGTTACATTTCCTTAGTGTGGGTTTGTCTGGTTAACAAGGGGCATTCTTGCAACTATGGTTTCAATGTAAATCTTCAGTCTTACTGTTACTGCTTCGTTGACTTTGTACATGATATTATATGATGCTGTTCTCATATTGAACTGCATCATTGCAGAAGTCCCTGCAGTAATGTTTCTCATCTCCATGGATCACAGAAATTATAGCTTCCTGTTGCCTGTAGTAAAATGAAATGGACTACTAGGCTGACATACAGGCGAGATACAAAGTGTTTCTTATCAAATGGGAAGCTCATACAATTTTCTGCTAAAAATTAAAAACAGGAGAAAAATAAAAAGAAGTTAGTAAATAGTTAAAAACTGTGAGCTGTGATGTCACACATACAATAAGTATCATATAAACATATATAATGTTGAGACAAAAAAGCTTTATACTGCAAAAGTAACTCTTGTGATTTCAAAAGCACTTTAAAATTAAGATGGAACTTTCAAAGCTGGCTGTAATAGTAGGTATAGGTTTTAGATGATAAGACACAGATGTATTCCTAAATGAGTTTTTAATTCCAAACTTGTCTTCTTTGGATGAGAAAAATACCTCAAACTAAGAATCCTACTAATATGGCAGTAATATTATACTTTCATAATACAATTCAAAATCTGTGAGACTGAGAAGATGACAAATAGTTCAATATTTATTATGCAAGCCAGATTACCTAGAGTATGCTTCATAGGATAAGGGGGCTACAGCTGCAATCTCATAACCCTTGTATGTCCAAAGTGAGCATTTTTTTAGGTTATCTGGCCTGCACAATTAATGCTATCTATATTGAATTGTTTGTCTCCTGGTCAGTAATGCTCAGAACAATGAGAGAGGTAGGTGAAATGTGCAGCAGCTGTCATTAGTGAGGTGAATTGTGTTTTAAAGTATATTTTCTAGCTAAAGCTTGCCTTTGATGCTGTTTGCACATATATTTAAAATAATCTGGCTTATTAAGGTTAACAATTGCTATGTTGTTTTGTGATGATAATATTTAGTTACGTTAGATTCATGATATCTATCTGTATTTAAATAATACATTAATTTATTTAATATACATTGCTTAAATGGATTTATTTATATACATTACAGAAATTTGCATTTGACTGCTCCTGAAACTTTTTTAGTATGGGATGATCACACAGTGGGTTAAGAATGTAAATAGTGTGTCAGATATATCTTCACCTGCAGTGTCAAAAATCCTTGCAAGTCCCCTTTACCTATTCAGTTTGAAACCCAGAATACATAATAACTGGTACAGGTGGGAGATATTCACCAGCCTTGTCAGGAATAAACTGTTATGTAATGTAGAATCAAATATTTATGGCTATTGTATTGAAAATGGACCAGCTAGATGAAATCAGTATCTGCATTTATTACAAGAAAAAATGGCTAGATAACCTTCTGAGGTAACAGAGAGACACAAAACACATTAATCAAACATTCTGTTTTTGACAGTATTGGTGAACAGATTGGTTCAGTTTTGCATATTTCCACAAGATATGCATTTTAACATAGCACACAACATATAAAATGAGGTATAAGCCACCATGCAATAATACAGTAAATACCATGGATAAGAATGTCCTTGTAAATGCAATGACACCAACGGATACAACCACTCTTCCTATGCATTCTTTTACACTGATGTAGATGTAGAAGTTAATTTGCAGATAATCAATATAGAAATTAAAGTAAATGTATACATAGGTTCCAGCTTAGGACTTCATTCCATTTTGGCATATAGCTGTGAGAAAAAACTTCCTCGTAACTGTGGGAGCTTTTTTTCACTAGTTTTGGAGCCATCCTATGCCTCCTCTCAAAAAAAATCTCCTCAATGTAGATGACAAGCACCAAAGACTGTTTTTCATCGCTCTCCAGCCCTATTGTGTGCATGTAGCCTGCTTGAAGCTCAGTAGTCTCCACAGCAATGCTGCCGAATAGTACCTACTATGTTAACACACCACACAAGCTCTAACATCCTCCCTTTCTCCTATCTATAAAAAAACCTTCCCATGCCAGGGAAAGGGTTAAATAATAAGAAAAATGATGTTGGGGGTTTATGACCCCTCTTCCTATGACTCGCTACCCCTATGAACCAGAGCATCCCCATGACTCACCTAATACCCACTTTGAGCCAGATGAACCCCCTTCCCATATGCTATACTCTATGATCCTGAGAATCCTCTATCTGACTATAACATGGGGGTTCCTGTAGACCCCTATGGCACCTAAAATGTACCTCTATACCATGGACTTCCATATATCTATGTATATACATGGGGTCCCTATAGACCCCAATGGTATCTAAATATAACCCCTATACCACAGAGGTGTGATTTGGACTCCTGTGGTATCTAAAAATTTACCTCATGCCATGGAAGTCCTTCGCAGATGCCTGTGGCATCTAATAATAAACCCCCACCACGGAGGTCCTAAAGGACCAAAATGGCATCTAAACCTAACCCCTGTGCTACAGATGTCTTTATAGAGATATTTGTATTTATGCTTCCCACCAAAATATTTTGTGAAGCAAGGTAGTGCTATTAAAAGTATTATGTATTCAATATAAAGAAAGCCATTTGCAATACAAACATGAAAAAAGGAAAACATAAATGAACAATGCAGACATAGAATTGTTTTCTTCCCTCTTGATTACATATAGTGTTTAAAGGATACAAATCTAATGTATACATTACTTACAGGGTTTAAAAATACTTTTGTAATTTGAAAAGGATTCTGTAATATTCTTAATTAAGTTGCTAAGTAACAAATTAGCTGGTGTTGGTATTTGTTGCTATCTCAACAATAAAGTGTTTTTATGTGTTGCTTTTATTTGCATGCTGTTTTTAAAATATAAAATTGAAAGATCTTGTTCAGAACAGCAATTCAAAGGCTTGGGAACATTACTGACAAAATTAGGATAGGTATTTGTTAGGTGCTAGACATGTCTGAAAAATTATACTATTACTGATGCATGAAGCTTTAGTATTCATCGGGGTGAGCTAAAAATAAGTGATTTTCCAGTTATGTTATTGTAACTCAGAATGATCAAAGTCATTTAGAAATATTTGTCAGATTATTGGTAATCTATAAAAACATAACTGCTGTTGAAATAACCTCTCGCCTTTCAACCTGTCCACAGAATCCTATTCCCTCATAGTTTATTCCTCCTTTCTCTATCACACTAATCCATGCTCTCACACATATTCTCAACCTTTGCCTAAACACTGGCAAGTTTCCATCATCTTTAAAACAAAATTAACATAATTAAACACATGCTTAAGAACCCTCATCTGACTCTGCTACTGCATCTAATTATCTCAGTACTTCCACTGGCTTCAAAACTGCTCCAGTGGTTCATCTACAATCACCTTACCCAATGTATTTTCTCCAACTCCTTTCTTGACACCTTCCAATCTGGCTTCTGACCTTATCACTCCACGAGACATCTTTCACAAAAGCCACTAATGCCTTACTCACTGCCAAGTCAAATGGTAATTTTTCTATTCTAATTCTCCTGGATCTCTCTCTTGTCTTTGACACGCTTGACCACCATCTTCTAATCTAAATTATCTACTCTCTTGGCATCTGTTTCACTGCTCTCTCATGGCTCACATCATTCCTACAAGGTTGAACATTTAGTGTGTCCTTTTCTGGTACCAGTTTTGCACCTTACCCTCTGTCTGTTGGCGTATCCCAAGGTTCAGTCGTAGGCACCCATCTCTTCTCCATCTATACATCCTCACTCTCTACCCTAATAAAATCTTTTGGATTTCATTCTTATTTATATGCAGATAACACTCACATCTATGTCTCAGCATCAGATCTATCCCCTGCTCGTCATCTCAAACTCAGCATGTCAAGACTGAGCTCCTAGTCTTCCCACCCTCTACTACAGCTTCCACTCCTGAAATACCTTTCACTGTTGACAATGCCATTATTAATTCCACCTTTCACGCCGTTTTGCTTTGGGTTCTACTAGACCCTACACCTTCTTTCATTCCTCAAAAAAATAATTCACTAACAAAATCTTGTCTTTTACACCTAAATATATATCTCCAAAATACGTCACATGACACAACTAAAATCCTAATATATTCTCTCATCATATCTCACTTGACTTCTGCAACTCGCTCCTTGTTGGCTTCTCCATCACTTGTTTGTCACCAGTCCAATCCATAATGAATGCTTCCGCTAGACTTATGTACCATACTCAACACTCAATGTCTGCAGCACTTCTCTGTCAGTCACTCCACTGGCCTCCCATAGCCTCCAGAATACAATTTTACATCATGACCATAATTTATAAAGCCCTCAACAACAGTGCACCTTATATCTCTGATTTTGTCTCAAAATACTCCTCCACCCACCCTCTTCGTTCTGTCAACAACCTTCTTATCACCTTCATCCTTAATATTCACAACACATCTATCACCCTCCTGTACTACACCCAAACCCTTTAGATTGTAAGTTTGCAAGTTTTAAATCTTGTAAGGTGCTTTGGGAAAGCATTATGTATGCTAGATTCTAAGCTCAATAACAAAGACCTTTGTTTGTTTGCATTGTGTTTTTGCTTTGTACTTAACCCATGTATATAGCTGCAGAATATGTTGGTGCGTTACAAATAAAGGATAATAATAATAAAATATAACTCGAGTCTGAGTGTGCATATTTGAAATGGTCTATACCCATGGTGCCCATTAAATACCTAGCCCTTATCTCAACATGCATATTGAAAATGTTCCATGCCCATGTTCTAACATTATTTGAAATAATTAGTTTCCACTAAAATGAATGTGAAACTGTGTGCTATACAACTATTGCAATATGCATAGACAAAATAGTTGTTGCAGGTAATGACCCTGACAACCATCTAGTTTCATCAATCTTGCATTGTATTATTGACTGATGCCACATTCAGACAGATTTGATAAAGGGAAAGTTACACATAATCTTTATATTGAAAGAGCACTCCTAGTGAAAGTTAACTATCTATATAAAAGTTATAAAGATTACTTAGAGCACAAATTACCATCAGAAGCAAAATATGTGTTCCAGTTCTGCCTCTGACACTTAGAATGTTAAGCTAATTAGCACAAAATATCAAGACACAGTTCAAGAACCAATCACAAGTTAGAAGCTGTGGCTGTTAGATTAATTGTTCTGCATACTTCAGCAGCTAATATGATCTAATATACAAGTGTGTAGGAATTGAAAACAATCTGGGGGGGACACTTCCTCCCTCCTTCCCCCTTATGTGAGGAGTTCCTGCTGCTGTTCTCTCCCCTGCAGCGCTTCTTATTGCAGTGACCGGAACCGTCACATGCACATTACGTCATTAGCCTATGCCGTTCTGGTCAGATGCAGAAGACACGCTGCAGGGGAGAGAACAGCAGCAGGAGCTCCTCAGATCAGAGTAAGAAGAGAGGGGAAACGGGATAGGGAGGTAATTGTAGAGGGGGAAAGGGAGGAGGAGGATAAGAGGGAAGGAGGAGGATGAGGGGAAGGAGGGAGGAGGATGGAAAGGAGGGAGGAGGATAAGGAGGAGGATAGAGGGGGAAGGAGGGAGGAGGAGGGGAAAGAGACACAGGGGAGGGAGAGGGGGAAGAGACACACAGGGGAGGGAGGAGGGGGAAGAGACACAGGGGAGGGAGGAGGGGTAAGAGACACAGGAGGGAGAAACACAGGGGAGGGAGACGAGAGGAAGAGACACAGAGGAGGGGAGAGAGACACAAGGGAGGGAGGAGGGGGGAAGAGACACAGGGAAGGGAGATGGGGAGAGACACAGAGGAGGGGGAGAGACACAGGGGATGGAGAGGGGGGAAGAGACACAGGGGAGGGAGACGGGGGAAAGACACAGAGGAGGGGAGAGAGACACAGGGGAGTGAGGAGGGGGGAAGAGACATGGGAGGGAGAGAGACACAGGGGATGGGGAGGGGGGGAAGAGACCAATGGGAGGGAGAGGGGGGGAAGAGACCCATGGGAGGGAGAGGGGGGAAGCGACACAGGGAAGGGAGAGGGAGGAAGAGACAAAGGGGAGAAAGAGGGGGAAGGAGACACAGGGGAGGGAGAGGAACTAGACGGGGGCGGGAGGCTGGTGAAGAGAGCCTCCCGTCAAGTAGAGGCTGAGAGAGGTAGAGGGGGAGAGGCTCGCAATGAGAACTCAAGGCGCTCATTGAGAGGTTTGCAATGGGCGCCGAAGGCGCTCATCGCGAGGCAGGCAGGCTACGGGGGAAGGGGGGAGAGGCTTGCAATGTGGGGCAAACAGCAGTATCAGACACACTTTGAAGACATGCATTTTTTTTATTTATTGTAATTGTATTGTTATTATTTTCATTACAAGGACATATTATTATTATTATTATTATTATCACAATCAAGTATTAATAAAGTGGCAATATTTTATTCAGCGCTTTATAGTTGGAGGTAGTTACAATTTCATTTTGAGGTCAGCTAACCAGTATGAAAGGCTGTGAAGGCCCTACTTTTGTGAACTGACAATCTAGATGGGACAAGACACATGAGTAATACAAGGATAGGGTGGAGCAGCATAATCCACATCTCCCTGAAGTCTCATCTGCTTGCTATCTTTCACCCTTCACCCTGGTATTGTGTAAACCTTGTCACCTTTCCACCATACTCTGACATTACACTCCTGACAATAATAATCTCTGCCTCACTGCACAATTCAGCCAGAACCCCAAATTTCAACATGTGTTCTGATTTCTACTGCTTTTGTAACTTTGTAGCTTACTTTGTACAAAATAGCTGTTTATTATAAATGGAAAAACCTGCATAAAAAACCCTAATATCCAGCTAACCTCAACCTAAACTCCTCTGTTCACCGGTAGAGAAAGTAATATAATATAGGAGGAATTAACTAAGGATCATAAAGGGCCACAGTAGTTTAGGAAAAGCTTTTTTATTTTTGAAGTATTTACCAAACTACAATTTTAAAAGCTACATAAACTCTAAATAACTCTGAGACTACAGACCCCCTTCCATCCCCATTCCTTACACTGCTAAATAGAAAATGGAGGGGTTTCGGAGATCGATTTAGTAGGAAATGGAAATATGAATAAACATCACATACTTATAAACATTAATGTGGTTGTCTCTCCACTTGAAGTTACTGGGTTTAAACATTCATCTCAAATTGTCTCTCAAAGACTTTCGCTTTTTTGTGTTCATCATGTATTTGAATGATCTATGAAATTCAGCATACTTTTCAGCATATTTAAAGTGGCATTTAAAACAAATTAGATAATAAAAAGTAATTTTTTAACTGAAACATTATTGCTTCAAACATTTGGAGAACACAACATCATTTCACAACACTAGAATCATTTAACCCTATTGCAAAAGAACAAATGAAAGACATAAATACAGTCAGGTAATGATGTAAAGGTATATATAGGCATTGAAATAGAAATAATTACCATGGTTCTTGCAAAAGTAATCTTGAAATTATATTTGCTGTTGTGTTCAGGTGAAAGATTTTTCATACTTATCTTCTAAAGCTGTGGCAACGTAATTACCTGCTATTGTTTAGATGCCTAAGCAGGCTTGTAATTAATCAGTATGTACTGATTTTTTTAATTTCAGTCACATTCATTCTTTTTTATGCATTTTCCCACCAGGTATTTCTTCAACATAATTCACTGTGCTAGCCAGACAGAATTAATTAGAAGGCAGTCATAGTAATGCTTCTCCCTGTTGGCCATTTAAAAAGTTTGGTTTTGCTCTTCTTAACTTTAAGAGAAACTGAAGACTGGAAAATAGTGTATTTTGATATTTATAACAAACTGTAAAATAATTTTGGGGTATTAGCTAATTAGGCATGAAACATTAATGAAGCAATTAGTGAGTTTCTTATTCTTATCCTTTTAGGTGGCAAAATAAAAATCACAAAACTGATTTCAGTGGCAGACTATTGTATAATCTTTTATAATACAAAAAAGTTATATAAATACATTTTTAAAAATCACCCACTAGGGAGATCAGACATCAATTATATATTATATATATTTATATATTTTTATATTTTTATTATTTTATCCTTGGTGTCTAGTGGTATTTTATCCCTGGTGCCAAGTGGATCGAAGTAATCATAGCTTGCACCATGACTACTTAACCAGGATTCCCTAGTAATGGTCCATCCTCCCCCCTCTCCGGCTGTTTGCATTGTACACAAGCCCAGTGTTTCCCCTCAGGCTTCTCCTGTCCCCAACCTCTCCAGGTGAAGCGACATACCCTTTTGTGGCATGCCGAGGAAGATCTTGTACTCTCTCGTGCTCCACACAGTGCACTTCCTTGTCCTCGTGACCCGCCCGATACCATCTGGAGCCGGGTCCTGATGAGGGCAAGTGGGAGGGAATTTTATTCAGAACTTCATTCTGATTAGGTTCCACAACCCACTGGGGACTTGAGTAGGAGAGTGCTCCATGGTGCACTGAGCATGAGAGAGTACTTGGCTAATTTCACAGACTCTCCAGCCACTTGTCCATTCTGTGGCAAAGGAGAGTCCATGTACCATATTTATTTTAGTTGTGTCAGACTACAGCCCCTCTTGTCACTCTTGAGGGGCCTCCTCCTGCAGTTCTGGTTGCATTTCTCCCCAAGCCTATTTATTTTTGGGCACCCAGTGTCCCGGGGCAACAAGGCCAGGGCCCTCCTCGTCAACTTGCTCCTGGCATTAGCCAGGTTGGCTATATATAAGTCCAGGAAACAGCGTTTGGCAGAGAAGGTTCTCATCATGTTCCGGGCGCTGTGTGAGCTCCTGTATCTGGGCAGAGTGCCACCTGGATTTGTCCACTGGGAGGATGGATGAATTTATCTCCCAGTGGGCTGTAGATGGTGTACGGTATCCCCTCATTTGGATTCTTTTCAGCTCACCCTCCTAATTTGATTTTGTTTTAGTTACAGTTACTTGGTTGACATATTCCTCCCCGCCACCAGGTGGGGATGTGACTAACATCAAATTGGTCTTATAAAAAGGCCAATCGATGCCAGCCCCTGTCAAATATACTTGGCCACCCTTCCTTTGCACCCAACTCTTTTTGTTTTTCTGACAGTTTTCCTAACATAATTTTATCACATTTCAAACTCTTTAACCAAGTGTGTCTAATTAAATACATCATAGACTAGACACAAGCCTCAACAATGAATTCAGAACTTTCGTTAGACTCTCCGTTATACAACCTGTATCACTTAATGTGTATATCCACTTATCCTATGTTCCAAATTATTAAACTTACTATTAAGAGATACTGTTAAAGCATGGCACTTCTATGCTAAAATATTAATTAGCCCCTATAATGAGGCTGTACTCTCTAGACACCCAATCCAGGAATTATTACTCTGCATGGCTTGCTTGATTACTCTACTAATGCTCTCAAATCCTTTGAGCAATTACAAATATAATTTAATATCCCCATTCATACGCTCTCTGGATACCTTCAAATTGGACACTTCATTCATTCGTTTCCAAAGGCTTTAGAAATGTATTCCCCACCACCATTATTAAAAGACCGCTGCAGTTCAAGAAATAAGACACCTATTTGTAAAGTATGTTCTAAACTAACAATATTAGCAGCTGTGTAAGCCATGGACATAGAAAATTTTGGGGGGAAATCTTTTGAAGACTTTGTTTATAGTTCTGTATTTGTTACTTCATCAGAGGGAAGGAGGGAACAGAAAGTCTTTGTTAATATAAATGGATAACACTGGAATTGACACCACACCGTTCCCTCTCACTGGACCAGAAGCCAACTTCTTGCTTCAGGAAATACAACCATTTCTCTCCAGAAATGTATATACACTCTCGCAGAAAAAACTTCCATGTACGTATCATGGATTCCCGAAGACCCTGCAGAGATATCAAAATTTATTTTTCTAATTAAAAACTTGCAGAATAACTCTTTTTATCTGCTTATTTATGCACTTAGTTATACTATGGCCCTTTAACATTTCTTAAGATGGCATCCCAAATATTTTATCACACAAGGGACCTTACTAACGCTTTAGTTAGTAAGTATACACTTCATGGCAGAAAAACACATCAAGACCTAAATTATCTTATTCTTTTGGTATGGGGGCCTAAATGCAAATTATAGATCTAATATTAGTGCTGATCTGAGGCTCGTGCAATTTAAAATCCTCCATAGAGCATATTAACCACCTCATAGCATGGCAGAGAACTCTAACTCTTATTTAAGACAATGCCACAAATGTATTCATGCATTATTGGTACAAGATTATCATTCATGACTAAGGGCTCAATTACACTGCTTGCACAAAAAGCCATGTCAAGAGGGTACTTTCACAAGGAAGTTTGTGGGGTAAAGGAGGTAACTAGGTAGTTCCCATGTGTGCTCATAACCAGCCTAAAGTATACACATAAGAAACTACAAGTCTGAAACTCAGTAGACTTCATATCAACAAAACACTTCTTAATGTCCAACCCCCCCCCCCCCCCCCTCTCTCCCTCTTTTACAATATTTTCCCTTCTCTTTCCCATACATCTTACAGCGCTGGAAGAGGAAACCCTCTTCCTATGACATTACTGGGGAAGAGCATAGGGCGAGTACATGTAGCAACAGATCTAATGAAGTGGCTGGGCCAAAGTCAAGAGTACACCCTGCTTCAAATGTGTCTGGAGGGCAAAGGAAAAACCAATGCGGCAAAGAACAATTCAGCATAGGAACCCGGAACGTTAGAACTATATACCAAGGTAAACTGGACATAGTCAAACATGAGATGACATGATTAAACATTGACATCCTGTGAATTAGTAAACTCAAATGGACTCGAATAGGACATTTCATATCAGACAACTATCAGATCTTCTACTGTGATCATGAATCCTGCAGAAGAATCTGAGTTGCCCTCATAATCAATCAAAGGGTGGCCAAAGCAGTGCTTAGTTACCCCCCAAAAAATGACACTGATTTCAATTAAAATTCAAAGCAAGCCATTTAATATTACATTGATCCAAGTCTGTGCTCCAACCATAGATTCTGATGAGGCTGAATTTGTCAAATTCTATGAGCATATTCAACACCTGCTAGATATAACACCAAGAAAATATGTCTCCTCATGGGAGATTGGAATGCTCAAGTTGGTGGACAAAAGATATATGGAATAACGGGCAGGTTGGTCTTGGTGTACAAAATAAAGCAGGTCAGAGATTGGCAGTATTCTGTATATTTAACATTTTCCAACAGACTCAGAGACGACTCTACACATAGATATCACAAGATGGACAATATAGAAATACGGTTGACTATATACTTTATAGCCAAAGATGGAGGAGCTCTATATAGTCATGAAAAACAAGTCCTGGAGCTGACTGCAGATTTAATCATAAGCTTATTGCTGATTATTGCTTATTGCAAAGTTCAGAATGACATTGAAGAAAAGAGGGAAAATCATCAGACCAAGCATATATTACATAAATAATATCCCCTGTGAATATGCACTGGAGATAAAGAATAGGTTTAATGCACTAGACATAGTAGATAGAATGCCTGAAGAAGACAGAAGTTTGTGACATTGTCCAGAATACAACAACAAAGAACATGCCCAAATGAAAGAAAACTAAAAAGGCAAACTGTCTGATGAGGCTTTGAAAATAGCCCTGTAAAGAAGGAAAGAAAAAGGTAGTAGACATAGGAAAAGATTTGTCCAGATGCTCAATTTAATAGGACAGCAAGATGAGACGAGGAAATATTTTATTATGAGTTATGTAAAGAAACAAAAGAAGGTAACAGTACGGGAAAGTCAAGAGTTCTCTTCAAGAAAATTGAGTATCTCAAAGAAGCCTTTCATGACAAAGTGGATGTGATAAAAGACAAAAATTGGAGGGACTTAATAGAAGCAGATCAAATAAAGAATAGGTGGCAGGAATACATAAACGATCTATACAGGAAGAATCTTAACAGCACTAATAATCTCAGTAGTTTGTCCAATTAGTTGATGCCAGATATATTGGAGAGTGAAGTGATGGGCGCTAGGAAGCCTTCCTATTGACAAGGCAGAAGGAGTTGATGGAATCCCTAGATGAAGCTGTGAAAATGTTGCTTCCATTATGCCAACAAAAAAAGGAAAAAGGTCTGACTACACCCCAATTTCAAAAAGCAGAGCCAAAGATTAACAAACAATTACACTCATTTTAGAAGATCCTCCAAGCTCAGCTCTGACAATGCACAGACATAGAATAACTAGTTGTACACTCTGGGAAAACTGGGCGGGGATATGCAAATGAGACCACAGTGCAAGCTCACTTTGTCAATCCATAACCACTTAATGCATGGCTCCTTTTCCATTTATAAACTGGTTATGTATTGACAGAGTAAGATTGCATTGTGGTCTCATTTGCATCTCCCTGCCAAGTTTTCCCAGAATGCAGTGCATCAACTGTATTTCTGAGAAAGTTGAGCATGAAATAAGTTTATCAACTTATTTTTTAGACATTCAAATAGAATCACTAATGTACTTATTCATTGTTTACACTACTGTACTTTGTACCTTGGAGGGCTTCTATCACTCTTGGCCCACCATATGTGAAAAGATTGCTGTAGAATATACATATCACATATAATAGTTGTCAAACTGCGACAACACGCTTACGAAAAATCACAGTTTGACAACTACAATTGCCGCAACCCCTCGCGCATGCGCATTGCGCAGCGGGGTGCGCATGCGCTTTGTATAGCGGCCGCCCGTGCGCAGTGCGGAGCAGGCATGCGCCCGGCTGGGAGGCGTGCACGAGCGGCTGCCCATTCACGCGCCAAGAAGAGGAAAACAGATGGGAACACACAGGGAAGGAGTGGGGGGACACAGAGGAGGGGTGACACACACAGGTAGGAGGGGGGAGACACAGAGGATGGGGTAGACACAGAGGAGGAGGGTGAGAGACAGCGGAGTGAGAGGAGGGGTGGGAGAGACACAGGGGAGTGAGAGGAATGGGGAGAGACACAGGGGATTGAGAGGAGAGGGGAAGAGACACGGGAGGAGGGGGGAGACAGAGGGAGAGACTCGCAATGAGCAGTTATAGCGAGGCCAGTAAAGTTGAGGGGGAGAGGCTCCCATTGTGTGGCAAACAGCATTGCCAGGCTTCAAATTGTATTGCCATCATTTTTGACAGGCAAGTTGCTAGTATATATATATATATATATATATATATATACAAACACACATATATATATATATATAAATATATATATATTTATATATACATACATATATACACAAATGAATGATCTTGGAAGTGTGTGGCTAAAGGTGTTTGAGATGTGACCTTGATTATTTTGATATAGTGATATTACAACATTATATTTCTGAGCCTGCAATGTTGAAATGAGAGGAAGTGTATTAATGAATATCAGATCAATTCACCCAGATAGGAGAGCTGCTACTTCCGCCCTAAGTCAATTGTTACTGCCTGGGTAAAACTGTGTACGTCATAGAAATATTAAATTACCACATATTTCAGTGGTGGAACATCATGTCACTTGCCTGGTAAATCGTGCTGTGTAGATTTATATAATTAGGACATTTTATTAACATTACATGAGTATTGTCTATCTACCAACTTAATACTTCACCATCTGCCACTGATCTAATGAGAGTTCACTTAGGATCACATTTTACATGGACTAGTGAGAGACGCTATCATATTTATATATGCAAAAATAATCTTGCAATTTGAGAATATAATATGTTGTGATATATTATAAATTGCTATATATAATACATTGCTTGTTATTTTAAACTATTGTATGATGTTTTTATTTGTTTGTTTCAGGTCTGTCCTTCATTTCTAGGAAGATGGCAGAACACAATAACAATATATCTCCCTTGGTAAATGTTTTCATGCTTTTTAAACCATATCTCAACACTTTCAAAGGCCTATCTAAAATCTCAAATCTTCTTAAAAAAATGAATTCATCAGTTCTTCTAGTTAGCATGCTGCATTTGCTTATAACAACCCTCTTCTAGAAACATTATCTCATATACTTGTAGAAAATGTTAGGAGTAAAAACCCCTAATATAGCTATTACATGTTTCCTCTAACAAACCCTTATATGTAATCCTTAACAAGTGATCGATAAGTGTGATATGTTCCCTAAGAGTAGTCCTAACTAAAGTGCAATTACAATCTAGCCTAATCCTACATGTTTCAGTAAAGCTCGGTGGGTACTCGCAGTAAGTTAAAACCCTACTTGTAAACTGAACTACTGGCACCGGTACTACCTAGCAACACTGTTATCTGATGTAAAAACCGTCACAACAATTAAAGCTATACTAATTGCAATAGAAATAAAAATGATTGAGGTGGTGTTAATAGTCCTTTCACCTATACTCTGCTTTGCCCTCAATTATAAAATGAGCCAGGTGTCCCCAATAGGACCCCTTCCTCTTCCCCTCCTTGTTCCTTAACCCCTCATTAGGACCTTACCTACACTAAATAAATAATGAGTGTCCCATGGGGATCCCATTGAACCCCCATAGTATCTATCCCTATGGTGATCCCTACAAACTCCCCAAAGCCATATTGCTATCTCCATAGGGTCACCTACCATTACAATGAAAACAAAAGAAATATGTTAAAATAAAAAATACTAGAAAATAATAATAAAAAAAATCACTATCCCAATCTCATGGCACCCCCATGGCACCCAATATTAACATTAACCACCCCAAACTACCTAATCTAAAAATAGCAAAACACTACAGATGAAAAAAATAAAATGTTACACTAAAATAAAAAATAATACAAAATAATATAATATTTTTTATATATAGCTATCTCTGTGCTATCTCTCTGTAGTGGTCTCTAGATACCCCAATGGCACTCAATATTAACCACCTACCTAAGGGTCCATAAGCAGTTAAGGGGGTTCTGGAGGACACCAGGGCTCTTTGTGCATATGAGGGGGTAGCAAGGGATAGGCACATGTGTTATACATCCCCCTCATTAATTGTTATTCATTTTTAACCCTCTGTTGGCCATGGGAGGATGTTTAGATATTTAGTGGATAGATACGGGTGGAAGGATGTTAGGGCTAGAGTAGCATGTTAATGTTATTTAGTACTAGCGACTTGCCCGTCAAAAATGACGGCAATAAAAAGTTAAGCCTGGCAATGCTGTTTGCCACACAAAGCTTCCCCCTCTACTTTACTGGCCTTGTGATGAGCGCTTGTGTCTAATTTCCCCCCTCCTCTCCCTCCCTTGTGTCTCCTTCCCCCCTGTGTTTTTAACCCCATCCCTCTTTTGTGTCTCTTTCCCCCTCCCGTGTCTCTTTCCCCCTCTCCCTCCCCTGTGCTTTATCCCCCCTCCCCTGTGTCTCTTTCCACCTGTCCCCCTCTGTCTCTTCCCACCTCCCTCGTGCCTCTCTTGTTTTCCCCCCATTTTCCTCCCCAGTGTATATTCCTCCCTCCTCTCCCTCACCTGTGTCTCTTCCCCTCCTATCACTCACTTGTCTCTTCCCCCCTCACTCCCCTGTTTCTTCCCCCCTCCTCTCCCTCCCCTGTGTCTCTTTCCCCCTCCCCTGTGTCTCTTCCCCCTCCCTCCCCTGTGTCTCTTCCTCACCTCTCCCTCCCCTGTGTCTCTTTCCCCCTCCCCTATGTCTCTTCCCCCTCCCTCCCCTGTCTCTTCCCCACCTCTCCCTCCCGTGTCTCTTTCCTCCTTCCCTGTGTCTCTTTCCCCCTCCCCTGTGTCTCTTTCCCCCTCCCTCCCCTGTGTCTGTTCCCTCCTCCCCTGTGTCTCTTCCCCCTCTCCCTCCCATGTGTCTTTTTCCCCCTCCCCTGTGTCTCTTCCCCCTCCGCTCCCTTCCCTGTGTCTTTTTCCCTCCTGTGTCTATTCCCACCTCTCCATCCCCTGTGTCTGTTCCCCCTCCCTTGTGTCTGTTCCCCCTCCCTGTTTCTCATCCCCCTCTCCCTCCCATGTGTTTCTTTCCTCTTCCCTGTGTCTCTTTCCCCCTTCCCTATGTCTCTTTCCCCCTCCCATGTGTCTCTTTCCCCTCCCTCCCTGTGTCTCTTTTCTCCTCCCCTGTGTCTCTTTCCCCCTCCATCCCTGTGTCTCTTACCCCCTCTCCCTCCTCTGTATCTCCCCCCGTGTCTCTTTCCTCCCTGCCCCCCGTCTCTATTCCCCCTTCCTTGTGTCTCTCCCCCATTTACCTCCCCTGTGTCTCTTCCCTTTTCCTCTCCTTCCCCTGTATTTCTTCCAACTCCTCTCACTCCTCTGTGTCTCTTCCCCCTTCTCTCACTCCCCTGTGTCTCTTCCCCCTTCTCTCACTCCCCTGTGTGTCTCCGCCTCCTCCCCTGTGTGTCTCTCCCCTCCTCCTCTGTGTGTCTCTCTCCCCTCCACCTCTGTGTGTCTCTCTCCCCTCCTCCCCTGTGTGCCTCTCCCCTGTGTGTCTCTTCCCTCCTCCCTTGTGTGCCTCTCCCCTCCTCCACTGTGTGTCTCTTCCTCCCTTCTCTGGCTCCCTTCTCTTCTCTCCCTCCCTTGTGTCTCTTCCCGCCCATTTACCTCCCATGTGCCTTTTCCCCCTTCCCTGTGTCTTTTCCCTCTTCCTCTCCTTCCCCTGTATCTCTTCCACCTCCTTTCACTCCCCTGTGTCCGTTCCCCTTTCTCTCACTCCCCTGTGTCTCTCATCCCCTCCTCCTCAGTGTGTCTCTCCCTTCTTCCCCTGTCTGTCTGTCCCCTTTTCCCCTGTCGGCCTCTCCCCTCCTCCCCTGTGTGTCTCTCCCCTCCTCCCCTGTCTGTCTCTCACCTCTTCCCCTGTCTGTCTCTGCCATCTTCCCCGTCTGTCTCTTCCCTCCTCCCCTGTCTGCCTTTCCCCTCCACCCCTGTGTTTCTCACCTCCTCATGTGTGCACTTCATCCCTTGCCGTGCGCATGGCATGGCTGACGGCGCGCAACGCGCACGACCGGCGCAGTATGCAAGCGTGGCTGATGCCGCTCAACACGCATGCGCATGAGCACGACCGGAGCAGTACGCAGAATGCGCGGGGCTTTGTGATCGGTCGTAGTTGTCAAACTGCGATTTGTCGCAAGCGTCACGACGAATCGCAGTTGGACAACTATTATATGTGATATACATAAAGTAGCTTGCAAAAATATGTTAGAGCTAAATGCCCACGTGCAATACCCCCTGGATGTGAGTCAGTAACTTTTAGGAGAGTTTTTTTTGCTGGAGCCATGTAATGAATATAAATCCCTAAGTTTTCCTGGGTATATTTTATTTTGGTTGGACAAAAATTATATATTTATAGATATTTATTTTAATTTTACATTGGTAAGGGTATTGAGTTGTGGCTGATTAGAATAATTCTCTTGTTTTAGACCTTCATTAATACACGCTTGAGATTCATCGAACATTTCAAATCAAGATATAATTAGGTATGATGCAAGTTTTGTTTTTTGTTCAGCTACATTCATAATCTGACATATGCAAATTAAGTCAAATGAATCAGAGCCAAATTTTCTTATTTTGATCTCTAAACAGCAATGAGTTCTATAGCTGATTGAATGGTGGAAAGTAGATTTCTACTGATTAAAGCCATATTGCAGGAATACTTAACCCATTTCAATTTGCAGTTTACAACCCTATCAACAAATTATTGCAGTCTGTATCTAATTCACATATTAAAGGGCCACAGAAGTTATCCAAACTTTTCATCAGATACAGATAGAGCAGTGAAAATAAAGTAAAAAATACACTTATACATTTTTTTTAAATTATTCCTTTTTCACCCCTTAGTAACTTATGTATGTGACATCTGGACCATAAAGAAGGCTGAACATCATAGCATACATAACACTTTTAAATTATGCTGTTGAAGAAAACAATTATTTGAAATTATTGTAATTTATGAGACATAAAGTAATGAAAACATTGTTATTTAAAACTAGTGATAATGTACATGGCTAAAAAAAGAAATTTTAAACATGTATTAGTGTTTTGACTTAGGCAAGGTGTGGTACTCATAGCCATTGAGCCAAAATAAATAATTTTGATGGAGTTGGTATATACTACTAGCTAATGCTACTAGCTATTGTCAGCCATTAAAAGGTATCATCTATATTATACTGTAGTCCTTTGACTTGCAATTCACTTTAAAGCCTGTTTAATAAAATCATATCATGCCCAACTCATAAGTTGCCCATCATCATAGATAAAAAGTTGAAAGCATTTTCAGTTGTATCTTATAAAATATATAAAACATAAACATGTGCTTTACCTTCTAACTACAGAGCAGTAATTCACAACCCTCCTCTCAAGCCTCACCAGACACAACATGGAGTTAACAACAAAAAAGTCAGAGGCACTCCATCTTGGAACAAACAACACCTATGTAGGTTTGTTTGTTAGATCTGGGTAACCTACTCAGAGAGCAGCCTCTTTTAAATAATTTCTGCCCTTCACAGGCAGAAATATCCTGTAGAATACCAGTGTGGTTTCAAAAGAGACATCCAGCCCCACAATACGAAGCAATTCAACGATGAGCAGTAGAAACAGCAAACCCCAGACATACATTTCGGCATCTCTTGGGCCTCGTAAGTGAGATGTAGCTGAACTTCCTAAGACTCAGTGTGCAATGAATTCACGTCTCCTCTATCTCTCTTAGCGTGACAAAACCGCTAAGGTTTCAAAGTCTGTAAATACAAATGAGACAAATACAAGTTCCACAGCCTCTTGAATATTAATAGTCACACTTATACTGATACTGTGTTAATTTTAAATCTTGGACTGTCTGGTGAGCTTTGAGCATATGTTTTGGAACCACAATTATATATATATTATATTAAAACTACATTTTACATCAATATTTGATTATTTTATGAAAGGACATTAGCTCTAAAGGAGTGTGGAACAATTAAAAAAAACACAACTTTAATTAATGTTTTTTAGAAAAGCAGATATATAAATTTACAATTTTAATAATGAACTATGATATAAAAAATATGTTTAGCCATAGGTCATGGACCTCTTTTTTTCGGCCTGGGTGTTGGCCCATTGAGTCTATTAAAAGACAGATAGCTTGGCTCCAGCCACTGGGTTATGTACGTAAACACCTCCATTTTATTTGTAATCTGTTTTGTCCCATTGTTTGCCAGATAAAGTTAATCACATCTGATATGTGTTAGACAAGGCAGGATGTGTATTGGTGGCTAAGCCTTTTGCTCTCAGGAAGCTACTGCTAGACCCTATTTGTGGTAATCTCCTGCAATTGTCTGCCACACCCTCTCATTGTTACATTGTGTACACCCCCTCTGTATCTAATTGCTATAAATAATGCTGACTTTTCAAAATAAAACAGTTCACTTCTGAGGCATATAGATATTGTATGCCTCTTATTTTGCTCTTTGTGGCTGCGATACTGAACCTATCTCCACCCTGCCAGTAACCTGTCCTGATCACTACCACAGGAAGGTTACTGAGACTCCTGGAAGTGCTGATTCCTGATGGAGAGACTCTGACTGATATAGAAGCCAGATATCCTGGTGCTGGTGCTGAGATTTCCAAGAACCAAATGGTCCTTGTTGGTAGTTAAGTCTGTAGCATGTGGCCCTAGGCTGTAATAGCCCCTCCATTAGCTCGTCACATCATATATATATATTATTTACATAATCAGCTCCATTTCAAAACTAAGTGTACAATTACAAATACATTAAGTGACTTCATAGCGGCTCTACTGTGATGTCATCAGTGATATCATGGATGCTGTCATTTTTATATAATGTGAGGTTATTATTTATATCATACGTAATGTCATGAATGATGTTGCCTAATGTCATAGATGATGTCATAAATGATGTAATCAGAAAAACCTTTGCGGGGAGGGATGTTAAAGGGCCACTTAATTCAGCACAGTTTGGACCACGTCAAAGAAAAGATCTCTTAAAAACATGTTGAAATACGTTTTTCCCTTTTTTACATATGTTCTTTTTCACACAGAAATGTATAAATGAAATCTCTGTTTACATGGAGACATTGACATGCCGCCAGACACACTCACAGCAACTGCTTCTTGCTGTGAGCACTAGCAGACAGAGAGTTAACTCTTCACAAATTCATCTGTGCAGGGAAATGACTGCTAGAATCTACTAAAAATGACAGTTAGGAGTTAACTTGTCCTGCTGCATTCCTGAAGTTCAGTGAAAACTATAAATCTTTGTCTTCACACTAAGCTTGAGCGGTGCGGAAAATGTTGTTAATCATGAAACAGTCAGGTGTATGTTTGTAAACAGACCATAGACCATAGTTTTTTAGGTTTGAGTGTAATTAGGAAAAAAATAGATAATTTTAACATAGAATCTTGTGCTCTTTCATACCATGAAGAATACTTCTAGTGAGGTAAATGGCCCTTTAAATTTGTGTGCTACCTTAACTTCCCAATTCCCTGTGTTTTTCAAGCCTTAAGTTGCCCCATTCAGTGGAATGGCTGTATTTCTGTGAAAACTGAGCAGGAAATAGGTGGAATCACATATGTACTAAAAGATTTTTGGGGTATACTACCTACACACAAAAAGTACTGCACAAACCAGGAACCAGACCGAAACTGATCAGATCCATTAAGATCTCCTGCCTTGTGAATACTCCATCCTATGCTTAAATATGTGTAATACAGCTGGTATATGTCTAAAAGGAGCCATGTCTAAAGTGGTTTTGATTTTGATTTTGAGAGTGCATTGTGGTCTCATTTGCATGTTCCAGTCCAGTTTACCAAAGTGCAGTGCAATTACTCTATTTCTGAGTAGCCTAAGCAGGAAATTAGTTTTCTTTTACTTATTTGTAGACATTCAAATGTGAACACTGGAGATGTCGCGGACAGTTCGCCCGCGGACTATTCGCAGCGATTTTGGCATGTTCGCGCTCGCATCGGACGGCGAACATATGCGCTTTTGGGTTCGCCCCCTATTCTTTATCATTGAGGAAACTTTGACCCTGCACCTCACAGTCAGCAGACACATTCCAGCCAATCAGCAGCATACACTCCCTTCCAGGGCCTTCCATCTGAAGGACAGCATACATTTTAGAATCATTCTGAAGCTGCATTCGTTGTGAGAGGACAGATAGTGTAGCTGCTGGAGATTTAATAGGGAAATAGATAGCCAGGCTGTGTATTTAGCTTCCACTACAGACCTGAAGGACTCATCTGATATCTGCTGCAAGGACAGCAACCCAAAAAGCCCTTTTTAGGGCTAGAACATCATTTATTTTATTTTATATTTTTTTTCTGTGAAATCTAATTGCATATGCCTGCCTGCCAGTGTGTGTGTGTGACAGGCTAACACCTAACAGCTTATATTGTGCTCAGTGAAATAAAACAACACTTTTTTTTACTGTAATAGATTGAATAGCAATTGCCTGCCTACAGGCGTGGGTGAGAAGTCTATTGCATCTACTCTGCCAACTTTTGCCAGTGCACAGTGATACGTCATATCTGGTGCAACCGTAGTGTATAGTGACATAAAACAACACTTTTTTTACTGTAATCGATTGAATATCAGTTGCCTGCCTACAGGCGTGTGTGTGAGGCCTACAGCGCCTACTCTGACAACTTTTGCCAGTGCACAGTGACACTCATATCTGGTGGCACCTTAGATTGCACTCACAGTGCCCCAAATTTGAAGTGGGAGGACCGAACAAGCATCTTTTTCTATCTCCCGCTTCCAAAAATCCATGCCATATACACGTCCCCTGATAGGTGACATAACAGGTATCAAACTGATAGGAATAAATAGTACAACTTAATACACCACTCCTATCTCGTGGCACATTACATTGCACGTGTAGTGCCCCAAATTCGAAGTAGGAGGTCCGACCAAGCATCTTTTTCCATCTCCCTGTTCCAAAAATCCATGCCATATACACGTCCCCTAATAGTGGACGTAACAGGGATAAACCGATAGGAATAGTACTACTTAACAGTACACACCTTATAATAACGCAGACAGAGGCAACGCAGAGAGCGGAGTCTGAAGAAGGAAGGTGGCTTTGAGGAGGTGGAAGACCAAACACAGCAGGCGTCCCAGGGGGCTTGTTGTCACCTTTCGGGGACCCTTGGTGGCTGGGTGGAGGAAGAGACCTTCAATGACATCAGTGAGGACAAGGAACGGGACATGGCTAGCTTGTTATCCAACCTTGTGCAAATGGGGAGTTTGCGGTTGTGCAAAGGTACTGTTTGCGGTTGTTTGCGGTGCATTAATCGGGGAGATTGGTCTGTTACTGCGAAGCGGGTGTAACCCTTACACTACCTGATCGATACAACATCATACCTGATGTTTTAAAGCATGTTATTCCAAACAATTTAGGAATGTTAGGTGATTTATGCCCTTTATGGTTTAAAACCAGACTCTGCATCAACTATGTAATTTTCCGTGGGAGTTTTGCCATGGATCCCCCTCCGGCATGCCACAGTCCAGGTGTTAGTCCCCTTGAAACAACTTTCCCATCACTATTGTGGCCAGAAAGAGTCCCTGTGGTTTTTGAAATTCGCCTGCCCATTGAAGTCTATGGCGGTTCGCCCGTTCGCAAACATTTGATGGAAGTTCGCGTCTGATGTTCGCGAACCGAAAGTTTGATGTTTGCGACATCACTAGTGAACACAAAAGTACTATTTATTTACTATATATATATATATATATATATATATATATATATATATATATATATATATATACAGGCAGACCCCACTTAACACTACCCCCGCTATAAAGTTGTTTTTGCCTGACACAACCCCCATTGGATATAACACAGTTTTTGCACAACACGTCCCTGATTAACTCTGAATTGATGCTTGTGTATCATTCCAAAGCACCAAAAGCCATGGAAACAAATTTTAAAATCGAGTTTGCCTGTCAATTTACCCTATGCTAAAATCGACCCATTTAACACTTTTTCATTTAGCACTTGGTCTTCTAGGAACACATCCACAGAGTTTTGTATACGGGTATACCCGGCTTAACGCTACCACTTTTAGCGTTGTTCCGTTATAAAGCTAATTTGATCCGTAATTCCCTGCTCTGCCTCGCTATAACGCTGTTGTTATTGCCAAACCCATTTAAATGGTCAGATACTCAAAAACAAAAACAGAATCCAGGATGAGCCAGAAGCTTCAACATACCAATTTTAAAGTTTATATATCTGCTAATGTTCAGTTTGTGTTAGTGTTATGTTTGCTGTTTGTTTGAAGTTCATATAAAACCAAAAATAGTTAAAATTTCAATTTCAACTGATTTTTTTTTTTCAGGAGTTCCCTATCCCTATCTTTCCCATGTTAAAATGTATATATATATATATATATATATATATATATATATATATATATATACACTGTATATACATATTTATCTCATGTCAAAGTAATTCCAAGTACTTTTCACTCCCTGACACAATACATTACTTTCATAATACAGCATTTTAATATACCAGAAGATTATTGTATGCTATATTTTATTACTTTTACAATATCTTTAATAGTTAATGTAAAACTTTTTTATTTTCCCAACATAAAGATAAACTTTATACAACTTTTACTACTTGAGCAGCATAAGTTCATTAGAATAGTATGATTTTAAATATTTATCACACAGACTTTTTTTTTTATAAATGCTGTAGTACATTTCAAAAGCAAAGGTGTCTTTTAAATTTATAACTGCAGAGATGGTCTTTAAAAAAAAAAAACACTGTGGTATTCTTTGGCAATATTCTACATTTTACAGATGCTCAAATGAGGTGCAGTGTTACATTAAAACCTTTGTTTAATTCATCTACCTTTGCACTTTTTTGACATTTCTCTGAGTAGTGTTCCTTTAGCAAGTTGAATCATTGATATGTTTTGAAGCAGGGAAAAGATTCATGTTGGAAATATCCTTAGGTACTTATCATACCTTTTAGTAAGCAAGTAAGCGACCAATAATAAGCAGTGAGCTGCTACATGCTGTAACAGCACTTTTAAGCTTATCCAGAGTCTCTTACTTTGAAATTAGAAATAGAAGGCATAACTTATACAGTTCTCTAGCTGAGTACCACATTTGCATTACTTTTTATTTTTCAAGACTTGGTTTTTAATTTTACATTACTGTGAAATGGATACAACTAGTGATGCTCCGAACAGTTCGCCTGAGAACTATACGCGGCGATTTTCGCATGTTCGCGTCCGACACGAACGGCGAACACATGCGCTTTTCGGTTAGCCCCCTATACTTTATCATTGAGGAAACTTTGAACATCATTTATTTTATTTTATATATTTTTTTGTGTAATCTATGCCTGCCTGCCAGCGTGTGTGTGTGACAGGCTAACACCAAACAGCTTATATTGTGCTTATTTTCACAATTCATACCACAACCATTTTTTTCCTGTAATCTAATTTCAGTTGCCTGCCTGTGTCAGGCTCACAGCTTATATTGTGCTCAGTGACATAAAACAACACTTTTTTGACTGTAATAGATTGAATAGCAATTGCCTGCCTACAGGCGTGTGTGTGAAGCCTATTGCATCTACTCTGCCAACTTTTGCCAGTGCACAGTGATACTCATATCTGGTGGCACCTTAGATTGCACGCACAGTGCCCCAAATTTGAAGTAGGAGGTCCGATCAAGCATCTTTTTCCATCTCCCTGTTCCAAAAATCAATGCCATATACACGTCCCCTAATAGTGGACGTAACAGGGATTAAACCGATAGGAACAGTACTACTTAACAGTACACACCTTATAATAACGCAGACAGAGGCAACGCAGAGAGAGGAGTCTGAAGAAGAGAAGTCAGAGGAGGAAGGTGGCTTTGAGGAGGTGGAAGACCAAACACAGCAGGCATCACAGGGGGCTTGTTGTCACCTTTCGGGACCCTTGGTGGCTGGGTGGAGGAAGAGACCTTCAATGACATCAGTGAGGACAAGGAACGGGACATGGCTAGCTTGTTATCCAACCTTGTGCAAATGGGGAGTTTGCGGTTGTGCAAAGGGACTGTTTGCGGTTGTTTGCGGTGCATTAAACGGGGAGATTGGTCTGTTACTGCGAAGCGGGTGTAACCCTTACACTACCTGATCGATACAACATCATACCTGATGTTTTAAAACATGTTATTCCAAACAATTTAGGAATGTTAGGTGATTTATGCCCTTTATGGCTTAAAACCAGACTCTGCATCAACTATGTAATTTTCTGTGGGAGTTTTGCCATGGATCGCCCTCAGGCATGCCACAGTCCAGGTATTAGTCCCCTTGAAACAACTTTCCCATCACTATTGTGGCCAGAAAGAGTCCCTGTGGGTTTTGAAATTCGCCTGCCCATTGAAGTCTATGGCGGTTCGCCGGGTTCGCCCGTTCGCGAACATTTGATTGAAGTTCGTGTCCGATGTTCGCGAACCGAAAATGTAATGTTCGCGACATCACTAGATACAACTGATAGCAGACTAATATGCCTTAGCAGTGGAATGAATTGGTCCAACCACTGAAGGTATTGGACAAAGGCAGGTATATTAACTGACTATAGAACTGCTTTCCAATGACCCCCTTAAATTGATTTAAGTGCAGTGTGCCAGTGGTTTATGTTTAGGTAGTGGGCTTAATGCATGGTTTTAACATACACTAGTGTAATATTTTTTTTAACTAGTAAGTTTTATTGGTTGCCTTTATTGGATAATTGGTTGTGGTAATCTGTTGTGGTTAAGTTCCATTATTAGGAGTTTTAGTGGTTAAAGAGAGTCATTCGAATAGGACATTTATTTGAATGATACCAAAGTTTAATGGTTATTGGGCTCAATGTGATCAAGGCCAATATCGAAAGGGACTCAAAAGACAAGAACAAGATAGTATGCCACCATTCATCAAACTGACCTAAGACTGCTCTGTCACCACAAAAAACACAGTCTGGCTCACAGGTAAAGATAATAACTGCATACTAGCACCACTGTTTCACAATCCCTCCTTATCAGATTTCTGCTGTCCCCTCCTATATGGAAGCATCTTCCAACTTCTTACATCTTCGACCCAGCCAATCTCAATGCCTGCCTTACACCAACATAATTATCTTCTTTTCCATTCTCTAATACTTTCTTTCTTTTCCTGGACCAGACAGCAGCTAAATGGATACATATGCCCCATTTTAATTTGAAAACTTTAGTATCTTGCTGGATGAGTGAGGCAAAATCATATGTTCATGGCAACATATTCCACACAGAACCACAGAGGCAGAAACTTCAAAACTTACAGCCTTATTAAATTGCAATTCAGTAAATTCTAAAGGGCTCCATTTAAGCACATAGCATATTTTTTACAGAAGTTTTTAGTCACTGAACTTCTATCCAAAAGCAAGGTCTTCACCTAACTAAAAACTTCTGTAAAAAAATATGCTCTATGCTTATATAGAGCCCTAGAATTTGCTGAATTGCAATTTCATAAGGCTGTTAATGTCACCGATATCATATGACTCAACACCCACATAACCAGTTATATTCAGATTAGTCTGCTTTACTAAACTGTTTATATCTGCATAGTATTATTGTGGCACATATCTTAATGTAGAGAGATGAAGACAGAGGATTATGAAATACAAAAAATAATATCTATTCTTTCTAATGGTGAATAATATACTTCAAAACAGCATCATATTCATTGAAAAGTTCCCTTAAAACTTGTGGTATTAACAAGTCTATTTATTACTGTGTAAAGAAACATGGAATCTAACATTTATTTAACACATTAATACATTCATGTTGACTGTTCTCTGTAATACTGAGTTAGGCAGTAGTGAGGTAAAACTGCAACTCTTTCAGTCCCTTAGTGTTCAAATTTAAGAATATTGTATTAAAGAGTGCCGTTATTTCTCAGATGAAATTAATAAAAATATCTGTTTTTTGAGAAGAGCGTTACCCAAGCCCTTATTATCATTACTCCTTATTCGTAACAAGCCAACATATACAGTAGCACTAAAGAAGAGTACAAAGAAAACGACAATATTAACATGTGGCAACAAATGGAGGGCCCTGTCATTGAGCTTTACATCTTAAAAGCATATCTAAGTTTCCCTGTTTTTAGCTTTTTCTAATTTAAACCCTGCTGCTTATATCAGAAACACACATTACATTGAGTCATTCTATATACATACAAACTTATTTTATTTAAAAATAAAACTTGTTTTCCATAACCCCAGGGCTGCTTGTATAGGCACAGCGAACCTCCCAATAGAAACACTGCATATGGTTTTGGATTTTAACCCTTTACAAACCTTCAAGGCAGCAGCAGCTCAATGCAGAGATCTACAGATCAGTATCTGGCTTCCCCTGCTTCCTTCTTCAAGGGGACTACACATCTCATGATTCCTTCCTGTACAAACTGCCATTATTGATTGTTACAATGTATTTAAACATATTTGCTGCCTGTGATTGGCCAAAATTAATTATGAAGTTTATGTTAATTGTAGCGGAGATATGAAGGGGTGTTAACTCACAAAAGTAACTGCTTGCAAGAGATTTAGCAAATATCACGGAGTTGATTTTGGTATTTTTTCAAGCAAAAAAATATTTTCATACACTACTAATTATCCCCTCTATTAGATGCATTTATAATCCAGCCTTAATATACCTTTAAGTCCATTGTGCTTTTTCACAAACCATAGTAAGATTGAAAACTCACAAACTTACAATCTAAAGGGAGTGTTTGGAGAATGTTTCCAGTAGCACCCTTTAGGTAATCCTTTAGTTTTTCCAGGTGGAAACAGCAGCTCTCACCTTCTACTGTTCTTCCAGCTGAGGTAGTAATCCACCACAATGATGTTGGCATTGCCAAAAAGTCACGGAAGTAGCAAATTCTGTGATAATATCTCTGCACATTTCACTTACTATAGGGCTTCATCCAACTGGAATTGAACAATTACCAAGGTCTGCAGTATCTTTGCTTTGTACAACAGACATTTTTTTTATATCTTCTGAGAAACAATAGGACTATGGAGAAATATGTCCTCATACCTTTTGGTACATACTGTCTATCACTTCTAATAATGCAATTGCCGAATACATAACTAATTAAAGAGAAACAATATTATTGCTGCGAGATGTAACAATATCTAAAAAAAACACAAAATAACAAATCTAATCTAATTATTGATCAGGCTCATTATACACGTAGCAATGGTCCATTATCATAGTCAATCATCATTTGTTCCACAAACTCTGAAACCTAATGAGGTAATAAAAGTGTCTATTTGTGAACATTTACAATGTTTTTGACTTCCTGACAAATTAACAGAAAATGACTGTACAATCCAAGAGAAAACTAAAAATGAATAACTAATTGATGAGATTTATATGACATAAACAAATCTATTTTTTATTAGCAAAATATCCAGCTTGTATATTTGAATCACATTAGTCCAAAATCACTTGTATAAGGTATAATTGTTTTAGCTATATTGGTTTTTGTCCTGTAGATTAATCTATAATAGTTATGTATAATATCCTAATTATAGGACTCATTAGTAACATTTCAGAGAGAACAGCTTGAGTGCATTTGTATTCAATTAAAATTAATTTACCATAGATATTGATTACAAAATTGCAAGTATTTTATTTCTTGAGAAGATAGAAGTCCAATAGAAGTGCAAATGATTCTAGGTAGCTTACGAAACTATTCATAATTTCCTTTCCAACTCAGTGAGCTGATTGCATTTAATTTGCCATTTTCCTAATTCATTTCCATTTTTACACTTACCTCCAAGCATTTGTTCCCAGTAAGGGGAATTAAAAACATTATTGATACCTGCCTAAAACTATCTCTAATTTTAGTATTGTATGAAAGCAGAAAAAGAGAACACTTAGGTTACCAATGTAAAAATAAATATCCTGCAAGATTTTCCATACAAATTGGCCAATACTTTAGTGACACAAACACATGCATAAGAGAGTTAAATAGTCACAAATATGAGTGAATAATTAACTATATACCATAATACAGATTGAAAGAAAAGTAAAAATTAATATGAAATAATATTGCAATTAAAGGGCCACTTAATTTAGCACAGATTGGACCACATCACAGGAAAGATGTCCTATAAACATGGTGAAAAGCTTTTAGAATTTTTTTTAATCCATTTTTTTCCCACTTGGATATGAAATAAAGAAAATGTGTACTTTATACATGTTTCCACAGTGTCTGTGCGATTACCATGGACAACAACTGGTAACGTCTGTCTAAAATCGCCACATAACAACATTACTTTGCCTCCAAAAGGCAAATCATTAACCATTACTTCACGTAACAACCGTTCAATACATTTCAGAGCATGGCATGACATCATTGTCGCCTCATCAATTATAATGAGTTTACTTTTTTAAAGATTTTTAGCTTGGCATGATGTAATTCTAATATCTGATACTGAAGTTTCCAAAATTGGAACTTGTAGTTTAAATCCACTATGCACAGTTCTACCACCTTCCAACAAAAGGGCAGCAGTTCCAGTAGTTGCAAAGGGAACAACTACTTCTCCTTGACTTCTAATTAAATGCATCAATTGGTTATATAGATAGGGTTTTCCCGATCCACCGGGTCCATCTAGATAGAAATAACGCTCTTTGAGCAAATCATCTATTGCTTGTTGAATGGCGTTACATGCTTCCAATTGTAATGTATTTAAAGTGCCTATTTTTTCTTGTGCTTTTTGTTTTTTCACATCAGCGTCATACTCTTCAAAATAATGTCATCTATAATTCCTGGATCTGGTAGATTAAAACTTGCACAATTTAATCCATGACGAAATAATACTCTTTGAATTTCCATTGAGGCTTTTAATTCTGTAATTGACTTTTTTCATGAAGTTTTCATACATGTTTGTTTTAAATTTGTTCCACAAAGCTAATGCATCAGGTACATTACAAAATATGCATATGAATAACTGTTCTCTCATCTGTCTTGGCATTTGACATAGTGCTGCTAAAAAATTCTCCCATTCAGTATCATCTGCAAGGAAGTTTTGATGTTGCACAGCTAATTGAAAGGTATCATAAACTATATAATTCACTGTGCGTAAATGTTCATAACTTTGTGCACCAGGAACATTTAAAAGGAGTAATCTTAAACTAAAATGTTCAACGTCTCTTGGACTCACAGTTTAAGTTATTTGTATTATTTTATTTGCACTTCTTTTTCTTTGTCGCCTCATTGATGAAAATGTAATGATGTGGAATCTCGATTTATAAGAATTGCCTTGCTTCAATGTCGTTAACATTTGATTTAAAACAAGCAATTAGTGTTGTTTCTCTATTTTCATTTTGTGCCAGAGCATTTCTTTTATCCCCAGCATGAAAGTATACAAAATGACTTTGTGGCAAATGTACAGTTAATTGATACACTGCATGTGAGCGATCATGCCTTTCAAATTTCAGAAGACGCCACATTGCTTCTGGAGCACTTACATAACATGAAAGTTCATCATGTAAAATTGGATTATGTTGTTCGTTTTGTTCACCTGGCACAACTACAGTTGCTGCATCAAATCCTTTATAAATATATTTATACACATATTTTATGGATTTGATAGAAGTGCAAGCGTCCACATTTATGTGTGCATTGTACTTCATAAGCAAATATAGATTATATGGAACCACATATCGATTATCTACAATTTTACTTCTTCTATAAAAAGGATATCCATTACAATTAGCATAAGTTTGCACTCTAAATTCTTTTGGGAATTCTTCGGTGCATTTCTTATTTTCCATACATGGTGACTGTGGGTTTCTATCTCCACATGGACCATGAATCATGCAATGTGTTTGTTTGGATCTTGTAGTTCCGCACTAACCACTAAATCCACTCTCTCAGCTGTATTTAATTTATATTTTTCTTAGAGTATTAAAAGTATGTGTGCATGTGGAAATCCTCTTTTTTTAAATTCAATGGTATAGACAAAAGCCACACATTTCCCAAATAAATGTTCAATGGTTATGTCATGTATTAATGCATTGAGTTTTATTTAAAAAAAAACTCTTGCCACTAAATCTGGTCTATCTGAAGCACTTTGTCCATGTTTCAAATTTTCAACTATCTCTGGCCATTGTGGATTACATGTAAATGTAATGAATAAATCTGGTTTTCCAAATTTAGTTACAATAGCCATTGCTTCATTATATCTTTATCGCATATTGCGAGAAGATATCCTTGGAAAGAAGATGGCAAAATGATAGCTCTGCCAGCTTGAAGTTCTCTGTTTGTAGCTAATCTAGCTACATAATCCATCAGTCCACAATGTTGTTCTACACAAAGTTTATTTTGTTGAAATTTTATAAAAGTTAGATTATTTGCTTCTACTTATAGATATGAATCAATAATCCATTGTTTTGTGAGTTTGCCGCCAAATAAAATGGGATTAAAGTCATCACGTATAGCAGTTTGTGCCACTTTATATTCCAGCATGGAAATATTGTTTGAGACACAAACTTTACTATTTGCATAACTTTCCATTATTAATTTTGGTTGCCAACCTGCCTCACCATGTGGGTACAAAATTGAATATGTCATTGGATCCAAATTACTACTTAATATGTTGATGTTTATAAAAGGTTGCTCTTGATTTCTTGGATATATTTTAATATCCTGCTCAAATGTTGGTTCACCATCGTCATTTTGAAACATCATGGCAACCTCATTTGATGTTGGTAAGTTGTAATGTCTTTGGCGATATCTTTTAAGAACCATATTGACTCTTGGCATTGGCAACTGATTTTGTTTCAGCATGACTCTGTTGTTCTCTTTCTACTTCCACAAATTTTTTGTATGCTTTAGTATATGGGTTGTTGGCCATAATCGTATCAAGCTCTGTAAAAACTGTGTAAATGTGAAGCACGGTGGTATATTTGGCCTTGGACTTTAAAACAGTACGGGCCATGGCCTGGGACATTTTCAGCTAATGTTGCACCTATTGAGGCAAAGGAAATTGCTATAAGACCTTACGTTTTGTTTGAAATTCTTATAATTTGGGAATGTTGGATCACTCATTATGCTTTCTAGATATTGTGGAAATGGGTGTCTCTCTGGCAGTCTTACCTTTCCTTTTTGACAACAACTATTAAGCTCACCATCTCTTGGTCTCTGAAAATGATATGCCCGAAAAAACTGACAAACTACATTTAACAAACCACAATTTTGAGGCTCTACTGATATACCTGAAAAATAAAGGACTTTCATACAAACATATGTCATCATTGCTATCTTTACCATATTGTTCACATGCATCATTTAAATTAGTAATATTAGCCTCCTATTTGCTATAATACCGAGTTTATCTCTGAATGTGCTTTCATTGTAGCCTAATACACAATTTTGTTAAGTTATTAATCTATCTAATTCTTAATTGATGTAATTATTTTCAAACTTGTCAATGTAGAAAAGTGGCACGTGCCTTGCGATGAGTGCCGTAAGCCTTTGGTGCTCATTGCAGCACAGTTATTCATGCTTTGCGATGAGCGCTATTGGTGCACGTAACTTTTAACATAGCGTTGCCGACAAACTTGCAGTACGACAACTATTACATATATATATATATATATATATATATATTACAACTGATTTCTCTCCTCTGCTGCTCATGAAGACAGTGTACTTCTCATACAGCCCAATTCAATTCTAAGCCTGTAGCGGCAACGTGAGACCCGCAGCGGCTGCGGGGTTGAAATTTGGCCTAGTTATAGAGATATTAAATTAGACCATGGCACGAGTTACAGGCTTAAGAGGCAAACCCCTAAACCATTTGTCACACGTTGGATGTGCGGCCATGATCATCTAGTCAAACCCGTAGTTAGGGGTTTAGATGAAGCCAATGGCAAAAGAAATTGTCATCATTACGTCACTGAAAAAATGGAGGTTAGATTTCAAAGCCTTACGGGCTTCAATTACGAGTTTCGATCAGACCCACATTCCAGACATAATGCAATATTTATAAATCAGTAAATATGACATTCTAATCCATGCAAGTTCCATTATATGTATTAACACATTGATTGCCGGCATCTATTTAACACGGAAATTACACTGAAAATAAAGTATTTTATATACAGATTTGCGAGCTTGAAAATGTTGTGCTATTGATTTTAATACCTAACATTAATTTCACTTTACCTATAAGTACAGTAGTGTGTGTATATGTGCATTTACTGTGCTACAGACTTTAACCCACTAGTGGGTCCTCTCTATTCCCTGTTGGCTTTTTGGCTCCATTTGCGGGTTACGGGATTAAACACCAGTGAATTTGTTGCAATGTAATAGTGTTATTGGAACGTAACAGTTAGGGGCTTGACAGAATAAAGGATTTGTGGGCACGCAGTTCAAATTTCCACATCCCGTAGTCTTTTCTCGCCCTTACCCAGCAAGTCGTTAGCTTCTTGCTTTACGGGGCCAATTAAATAGCCACAAGTCCTGCGGGCTACGTTACTGGCTACGGTTTTACGCGTTCAGGGAATTTAATAGGGCTGATTGTCTCATAGTAACTAATAAGTGGCAATATTCTGCAGCATACTACTTGAGAGAGGTCACTGGCAAGCTAATTTGAAACACTGCCCTTCACACTCCGTATTCATGAGCTGCAAAAGCTACAGAATGCAGTCCCAAAAAGGTGCAAATTATATGGTTTTAGGCAGAAAAAACAGGGCTTTTAAGCACTTTGCCATAAAATAAAGTACATAAAAGTAAATAGATACAAAGCTATATTCTCAGTCAAATGCAGAAACCTGCCATTTGCCATTAGGGATGAATCTTGTTTAAGTTTATTATTAAATATGATATTTCTCTTATATATAGGTATGTGTTTGCACATATACATCTTTATAACTATGATAGGGGAGAAAGTTAAAAAATAAAATGTTTCCACTGCACTATTGGAGTTCTGGATGCCAGTACGCAAATGGGTATATAATTAAATGCACATACGCACAGATTTCATTACAAATAATTTACATAGCTTACCCCGGTTTTCATTTAGGTTTCTCTGGACTCATTTCTACAAACTTTAATATCAGAATACATATATTTGTGTTTGGGGGATGAGGAATATCTGAGGAATCTTTGCCTAATATAGGAAACTCAACAAAGTGTTAATTCATTTTTTATTAGGAAATTCATAAATGATACATAAAAAATATTTATGAAAGAGATATTCCTTAATTTTTCTTTGCTATATAATTTGCATTATAATGCTAGCATAACTTTTAAGTTAATTCTCTGAATATGCAAACAAAGCAGATTCTATAACTAGATTTCTGTTGATAAAGTTAGAGTTTGGGGTATGAATGCATACGTTTCTGCATATCACATACAAACAAGGATAAATATCTGTAATCAGTCATCCACCCAAATAGATGGCATTAAAACCACAATCTTTGCATTTCTGTGATATAGGACGTTTTAAACATGAATTACAGCAGAACTGCACAAGGTAATATAATGGTACATACAATAGGAATGCAATGGATTAAAATGCCACTGTACTATTTTTTTAGATTTTGTTTTCAGAGACAGATCATTTATCTTGAGAGTTTAGTTGGTTACATTATTAGGCTTATAGTGAAGTTTATGTCTAAGTAAGAAGTATGGCAAATTTTGTATACCTTTGAATCAATTTGCACATATAGCTAGAGAAAAAAGAAAATTGTTCATCACAAAGTTATAATGAATAGCAATAAATTGTATTTTAAAGTTCATACAATGGGAAGTTATTGTTTCAGTAGTGAAAAAGCATTTAGAAAGTAACCTGGTCTTCAGCTCGGCGCAAAGGTTCATGATCCTAAATTAGACGGTCACTGTGCACGTTTTCATGTAAAAAATATTTGACTTCGAGACCAAATGGACATCCACACATAAAAAATGAGAGCAGGGATTGGTGGATTTGTGGATATATTTTTCAACATTTTTTCTTTTTTATAATTTTCATTGTTTGTACACTTCAGACAATTTATTGTATCACAAGTACAAAAACATTGCAAATGTCTATGGCAGGTATAGTATATCACACTTACTATCTGTTGCAACCTATTCATGCAATGTGACACTCTTACAGAATGCTTATTATAAATTGCAATCGCATTTGATTCGTCTACAAAATTGACATACCTGACAATGGTCTGATGCAGGCGCGTAGGAAATGGGGGGATGGGGGGACAAATCCCCCCCAGATTAAATGTATAAGGGACACAAAAAAATAGCGAAGTTAAACTTAATCATGTATTATCAGATTTGGCCACTAGAAGGTCACTCTAGTGCTATGGAGCAGTATGTCTTATGAAAGCTTTGACCCATTTGACCAATAATTTATTTTATATATATATATATATATATATATATATTAGCGAATTGCCCGTCAAAAAATGACGGGCATAAAAGTGTAAGTCAGGGAATGCTCCCCCTTGTCCCTTCCCTGTGTGTTTCTCCTCTATGTGTCTGCTGAATGTTTGTATGGCGCGCTGAGTAGCGCTGGTTTTATTTTCAAAGTCCCGCGTGCCTGGTGTTGTACTGTCTTTGGGGTCGTGTTTTTTCTAAGTCAGGCGTTTTTGGCCTTGTGTATTTTCCAAGTCCGGTGTGCCTGGCGTTGTTTTTGTAGGTGTTACTGTGTTTGCCGTCATGTATTTTGTAAGTCCTGCGTGCCTGGCTGTGCTCAGACTCATTTTCATCCAGTTTCAGTCTTTTTTGCGTTTTTTGTCCACCATTTTTTTCTTCCTTAGCAGATTTTCAAGTGACGAAACACAGTAAATTCAGGTCAAATTCACATGCAACCTCACTCCCAGGCATCCTGGCTCTCCTCCTGTGCTGTGTGTGAGTGTGTTTTAATTTACTTTTTATTATTTTTCTTTTTTTGTGTTTTTCGTTTTCCATGGTTTGGCCGTTAAATTCGTATTTTTACGAGGTCGGATTTTGTTGGTGTAAGTGCTTGTGCATTTTCTAAGTCCGGCGTGCCTGGCGTTGTTAGTGTAAGGGTTACTGTCTTTGCCGTCGTGTACTTGGCTTTGCTCAGCCTCGTTTTCATCCAGTTTAAGACTTTTCCAAGTTTTTTCGTCCTCCATTTTTTTTCTCGCTTAGCTGATTTTAGAGTGACGAAACATAGTAAATTTGGCTCAAATTTGCTTGCAACCTCACTCCCAGGCGTCCTGGCTCTCCCCCTGTGCTGTGTGTGAGTGTGTTTTAATTTATGTTTTTCGTCTTTTTTGATTTCCGCGGTTCAGCCGTTAACTTTTTATTTTTCCAAGGTCGGATTTTTTTGCCCCCGAGATTCCGAAGTCTGATTTTTTTTTCTAAGTCCCGCATTCCTCAACTGCTTGCAGCCTAACTAAGTCCTGCGTTCCTCAATTGCTTGCTGCCTAAGTCCAGCGTGCCTCAACTGCTCGCCTCGCTTTGCGAGGATCCCAAGAGCGCCTTCAGCGCTCATTTCAGTCCCATGTGCTTCAATGTCTCAACTGCTCACCTCGCTTCACAAGGTTCGTGGGCAATAAGCGCCTCTGAGCTCAGAAGGCTTCAATGCCTCAACAGTTCGCCGGCCTTTGCGAGGCTCGCAAGCGTGACGACAAAGTGCAGTATGACAATTATAAAATGTGATATATATATATATATATATATACACACATATATATATATATATATATATATATATAGATATATACACAAATACATAATACGTTGATATATACAGTGCCTTGCAAAAGTATTCACCCCCCTTTTTACCTATTTTGTTACATTACAGCCTTAAATTCAATGTTTTGTTAATCTGATCTAATTTATGTGATGGATCAGTTGGTGAAGAGAAATGAGAAAAATATATACATAAAACTATTTTTTAGAAATAGAAAACAGAAAATTAGCATGTGCGTATGTATTCACCCCCTTTGTTATGAAGCCCATAAAAAGCTCTGGTGCAACTAATTACCTTCAGAAGTCACATAATTAGTGAAATGATGTTCACCTGTGTGCAATCTAAGTGTCACATGATCTGTCATTACATATACAAACCTTTTTTTAAAGGCCACAGAGGCTGCAACACCTAAGCAAGGGACACCACTAACCAAACACTGCCATGAAGACCAAGGAACTCTCCAAACAAGTAAGGGACAATGTTGTTGAGAAGTACAAGTCAGGGTTATGTTATAAAAAATTATCAAAATATTTGATGATCCCCAGGCACACCATCAAATCTATCATAACCAAAAGTAAAGAACATGGCACAACAGCAAACCTGCCAAGAGACGGTCGCCCACCAAAACTCCCGGACCAAAGAAGGAGGGCATTAATCAGAAGGCAGCACAGAGACCTAAGGTAACTCTGGAGGACCTGCAGTGTTCCACAGCAGAGACTGGAGTATTTGTACATAGGACGACAATAAGCCATACGCTCCATAGAGTTGGGCTTTATGGCAGAGAGGCCAGAAGAAAGCCATTACTTTCAGCAAAAAACAAAATGGCACGTTTTGAATTTGTGAAAAGGCATTTGGGAGACTCCCAAAATGTATGGAGAAAGGTGCTCTGGTCTGATGAGACTAAAATTGAACTTTTCGGCCAAAGAAAAAACTATGTCTGGTGCAAACCCAACACACCACATCACCCAAAGAACACCATCCCCACAATGAAATACGGTGGTGGCAGCATCATGCTGTGGGGATGTTTTTCAGCAGCCGGGACTGAGAAAATGGTCAGAATTGAGGGAAAGATGGATGGTGTTAAATACAGGGATATTCTTGAGTAAAACCTGTACCACTCTGATTGATTTAAGGCTAGGACGGAGGTTCACCTTCCAGCAGGACAATGACACCCAAACACACTGCTAAAGCAATACTTGGGTGTTTAAGGGGAAGCATGTAAATGTGTTGGAATGGCCTAGCAAAGCCCAGACCTCAATCCAATAGAAAATCTGTGGTCAGCCTTAAAGATTGCTGTTCACAAGCCCAAAGCATCAAACTTGAAGGAGCTGGAGCAGTTTTGCAAGGAGTAATGGGCAAAAATCCCAGTGGTAAGATGTGTCAAGCTCATAGAGACTTATCCAAAGCAACTTGGAGCTGTGATTGCCGCAAAAGGTGGCTCTACAAAGTAGTTTAGGCGGGTGAATAGTTATGCACATTTACTTTTTCTGTTACTTTGTCCTATTTGTTGTTTGTTTCACAATAAAAAAACAAAAAAAACATCTTCAACGTTGTGGGCATATTCTGTAAATTAAATTATGCAAATCATCAAACAATCCATGTTGATTCCAGGTTGTGAGGCAAATACACGAAAAATGCCAAGGGGGGGGGGGGGTATTGAATACTTTTGCAAGGCACTGTATATATATATATATATATATATATATAAATATATATTTTTATATTTTTATATTAATATATTCATATTTTGTTATGTTGCACCAGTAGATCGGCCCCTCCTTCCTGTCCTGGGAGTAGAGTTGAATTATCCCCCCCAGATTTTTTTGGGTTCCTATGCCCATGGTCTGATTGTCTTATATTTTTCTCCTACTCTTGTCTCTTTATGATGGTTTCAATAGTGAGTATTGGACATATTTATCAAAAGCTTCAATTTATAACTTAATACCAGCAGCCGGGAATTACCTGTTGACCATTGTGCTATACGATCAATACAGACCACTGGCATGAACTCATTATGGTTTAAGTACATTGCAAGCTGTATTATATCTTATTGATCGCTTAAATAAGCATTGATGAGTTTTGCATATATGTAGAATTTAAGAGAGAGGGGGTAACATCTTTGTTGTGGTGTCCTCAGTGCCAGACACTTAGTAAGGGTGCCAACAATGCTAACTTTAATTATTATATTATTGATATTGTGTATATTATTCGTGTGTGATATGTTGCTTTTTTCCAATAAACAAAAAGAAAATGAAAACTTTATTTAACACTTATAAATCCGCCAAATAAAAAACTTATCTTACTCAACCCACCAGGATATATAGTACAATGAGCCACTGGGGAAAGGGCAAAATAAATGTGGTAGAGACCCCCACACTAAGATAACTTTTTTATTCGGCGGATTTATAAGTGTTTGATAAAGTTTTCATTTTCTTTTTGTATTATAGACTTATGTTTTAGTATAAAACACTGGGAAAACTTGTGAATTTCTATTGCCCTTTTTCCAATAAAAAAAGCTACCTATGGGCCATTACAGGTGTAGCCTTTCTGATTAACACTAATCAGGTTATGTGAACTAGGAAGAGGTACTTGAGGTCAATCAACATTAGTAACCCCAGATGATACAATACTCATCACACAGACAATAAACAAACCTAAAGGTTAAAATGAACATGCTACTGACCCAATCCATATGTGGCTGGGTCAGAACCTGTCCCCTCAGCCCAACAATACCCTATTGTCCAGAACAAAGGGAGTCCAGATGTACTGTACATGCCAGGTCACGGTAAGCCCAAAAAGTGTCAAACCATAGGTCCAAAGTCCAGGGCTACCGTAACAGGAAGTATATAGTGATATAATTTGGGGGATTGGTTGTCCCCCCTTACCCCTCCCTCCAGTTCCTACACTCCTGGCTATAGGATTTGTGGACTGGGGGAGTAAAAGGGATAGTACTTATCCAACTGATGTAAGTCTCACCATAAGTCTGTGTGAATGTTTCTATGTAGTTTAATATTTGAGTAGACGCTTATAGAGAATTTACCAATTGTTGTATCCATTAAAGGATTGTAAGAAAAATCTCATTCTATTATGGCTATCCTTTTTTTAAATGATTACAGGGGTGTACTTTATAGTTTATTCGTCATAATAATGTATTTCCCCTCTTTATCCATACTTGTATGGATGCTATGTAGCTCTTGATTATTGTGTTGTTTGTTTAATCTATTTTATTGCACCTTAGCATATTTTAGTTTGATGGGGGAGGATTGTCAGATTGAATCTCATATATATTCACTGTAGTTTTTTCTGTGCCTGCCAGTTAGGACGTACCCTAGTGCTAGTGTATGATAAAGTGTATGGAAATTGTTAAAAAATAGAATAGTAATTAATAAAATAAAAGACTAATTTTACATAATTGTAGAAAGTATAACTGGAAGAATTTTGTTAAACATATTAAAGGACTATTGTAACTAATGTAGCTAATCTTCAGTATTGATGCAATAATGTCAGCCCAAAAGAAACTTTAAGGGCCATTTAACTCACTATAAGTGCTCAGCATGGTGTGAAAGAGCACACAATTCTATTTTAAAATGATCTATTGCTTTTTTTATTACACTTATAACAGCTAAAAATCTGCAGTCTTATGTCTGTTTACAAACACACTGCTGACTGTTCCATGATTAACAACCCATGCCGACACCAGCATGTGGAAGCAACTGTGAACACAAGATTTATGATTTTTTCTGCATTCAGGAATGTAATCAGCCATCAGTTAACTAACAAGTAACATATTTAGGAGTTTCCAGCAGTCATTTCCCTGCACAGATGAATTTGGGAAGGGTTAACCCTCATTTTGTTTCTGCTCCCTGCAGAATCTCTTGCTGTCCGTCTGCATGGGGGACTTGCCATAGTCTCATGTACATAGACACTTTATTTATGATTTTTTCTGTAAAAAAGGCACCTATTTTAACAATTCAAAAAGTATTTTAACATGTTTTTAGGAGTACTTTAGAGTGGTGTGCTGTTGCGGAATTAAATGGCCCACTAACAGATGATTAGTATATGTTTACACAATTACATATTTCCGTATCTTGCTTGAGTCTAATGGTTACTATCAATGGATTCACTGATGTCACAGGAATAAAAAAGCAGATGTGCATGCTCTCACACAGAGCCACCCACTTCAGATAAGTCTGTAAATAGCAACAGAATACTTCAGATCATGCTCCTTTTCTATCTACCCCATAACTCTGTAGACACGAACAAGAGGCAGATACAGTATACAAAGTATTAAAGAAATGTTATTCATCTGAGAAATGATTTCCATTTAAACATTACTGTTTGAATATTCACCTTAACCTGATTAACTTTTTATATAGTGCTACAGTGGTCCTTTAACCATTTTGACTGAATTTTGTGTACATGGATTATGAAGCTTAGGTGAAGTGTTCACCCTAGTGACTAATTTAAGTACTCAGATGACTCAGATTAAGTCTGATTGACCCCAAATCGGTTAACATTAATTTTTCCTACAAGTGAGCCTGCTTTCATGTGGCAGTTCACTGGATCGATTCCCCCGGACCTGTAATGCAGATGGATGTTTATATACAACCACTACAAATCCATGGCACTTGAAAATAAAGTCTTCTTCACTATCTTGTTTATACATATTTAATCGCATAACACTTAGCATCTCTCCTGATTTGCATAATATCCTCCTCAAACTGATGCACTAAAACTCAGTTTTCATGAATAGTGCCTCAAATATGACGCTAAGCCATGGGTGTAGGAGCCAAAACCAATATGGGGGTGGGGGGTTACAGCATATAGTATAATAATACCACACAATAAAAAGATTTCACCTTAAACAAAGAAAATGGTTCTTCACAGTTAGGGTGGTTAAACTGTGGAATTCTCTACCAAAGAAGGTGGTGACAGCGAATTCGATGGACAACTTCAAAAAGGGGTTAGATATATTTTTTAATAAAGAGGGCATTCAAGGTTATCCTAGATAACTAGCGAAGGAATATTGATCCAGGGAGAAATTTGATTGCCAGTTTCTGGGGTCAGGAAGGAATTTTGCTTTTTTTTCCCTTATGAGACAATCGGCAAAGTTTCAATGTTTTTTTTTTTTCTGTTTGCCTTCCTCTGGATCAATTAACAATTAATAATAAATAGTCCACATATTAAAAAGGTCAATAGAGATCTAAAAAGGTTGAACTTGATGGACTAACTCTTTATTCATCCTCAAATACTATACTATTAATAATTATTTAACAACTAATTAATTAATAACTAATCCGCATATTGCAGATCAGAGGAGATCTTAACAGGTTGAACTTGATGGACTGAAAGTCTTTTTTCAACCTTAATTACTATGTAACTATGTAACTATGTTCTGTTTGTGTACATTAGCTTTACATCTGATTTATACTCACCTTCCCTTTGCATGAAGCTACTATATAATTCACTTCACTTTACATAAATGTAAGTAATTTTATCTAGTACCTAGTTGAATGTCTTATAATATAATAGCATGGGAGCAGAGTTATGGCTATGTTGGCATTTTATAAGCAATTGATAATAATGAAAGTATGACATTATCTACAGCCTTATTAAATTGCAATTCAGCAAAACTAAAAGGCTCTATATAAGCACATAGCATATTTTTTTTACATTATTTTTTAGTTAGTGAAGACCTTGTTCACTGCCTAAAAACTTCTGTAAAAAATATGCTGTGTGCCCTTTAGATTTGCATAATTGCAATTTAATAAGGCAATTTAATATGTGGTAAAGCCTAAATGGTTTTCTATTATAATCAAGACAATATAATATGCAACAACCCTAAAGAAAATCAACATAGGCCCTCATTCAATTGCAATTTGGCTGATTGAATAAAGCTCTAAATAAGCACATAACATATTTTTTTTAAATAAGTTTTTAGTTAGTAAACATCTATCCAAAAGCAAGGTTTTCACTAACTAAAAACTTCTTTAAAAAAATATGCTATGTGCTTATTTAGACCCCTATTCAATTGGCCGTATCGCAATTGAATGAGGGCCATAGTCTCTAGCTTTGGCAAGCAGATGGTGCTTAATTCACATTTACCTTATGAATCTGTATATGTTTTCTAGTCTGTTTAAATCATTTAAGCCCAGGAGTTCATTTATAGACAAATAGTTTTCTTGTATGCTCATAATATTATCCTTAGTTTGACACATCTTTCTCTTTTATTGTAAAATGAAGATGATAAAATAATTTATAGCAGGCTGTACCTCTGAGAGCAAGTATGTCACAGGTAATGGGACAACTAAGCTCTCTCAGTTCTCTTCGGAAAAGACAATTCCATTCTCTCACCTGCCAGGAAATGTTATATCAAATCCAGACGCTCACTAGAGTTTGCAAGCAGCTGATTTTGAGTGAACACCTTTGGAAATCCCTAATAAAAATAGCATAAAATTCATAATTCGTTTTGGCCAATCACAGGCAGCTAATACATTATTTCAATCTGTGATGGCAGTTTGTGCAGCAAGGCATCATAGAATGTGTAGTCCCCACAAAGGAAAGCAAGGAGGAGTTCATACATTACTCTGTTGATTTCTGCATTGTGGTGCTGCTGGCTTTTAGGTGTGTATAGGGTTAAAAAAGAGTGTTTTTATTGATAGGTGCCAGGTACCTAATTAGGCATCTCTGGAGGGGTGGAATTTTTTTTGTTTTGAAATAAAATAAATATGTATGTTTATAGAAGGATTCAAAGTAATGTGTATTTCTGATATAAGCAGCATGTGTTAGATCAGAAAAAGGTAATACGGGGAAACTTAGATATACCTTTAATACATCTCAAGGTGTTTATGTATATGTGTCTGTTTATACACCTTGATACACATTTGGGAAGGAAAGCAAGCTTTTGCAGCAGTTAGAGGCTAGATTGTCTGTAGAATGGAATTAACATGTTTTTTTTTTATTTTTATTATTTATATGTCGCTGTATTATTTGGATTTTGAAAGTAGCCTTTCAAAGATTAGGATACATGAACAATATAGCACATAACTCTGTACACATGGTGCAGCATAAACCTAAAAAGGATTTAAAATGTAAAAGTTGTGCAATACAAATTTTAGTTTCATAGCTGTACTATTGTAATTATATGTGGTCATCAGTGGGGTTAGGGGCGTGGGAGTAGGAAACAGACAGAAGTCCCAACCATTTGTTTGATAATTGGATACAATAGAAATTTACACTACACCCCTTCCCCCTCATCGGACCAGAACAAGACACCTTGCATCATTCAATGCGGCCATAGTTATCCAGAAATGTAAACACCCTTCTCACACACATAACACCCACCATTGTAGAGGCATCAGCTTTTTCTATAATTAAAAATAGCTGTATGACAATAGAAGGCTCAACTGTGAAAATATTGTAATGAAACAATGGGAAAAAAGTCACTTCTGCTTGCTCTATAGCAATGTACATTATGATGTTTGATTTATAAAAGACAAACTACTAACATTTGGGTGATGAACATTTTAATTAAGACAATTAAACTTACATTTATCAACTATTAAACTACTTAGTGAACAAAATATCAGACTCTCCCTGGATTTTTAGAGGCGCCTCTAGAGACCAAAACATTGTGATGTTTAGTGAACATCATAAACACATCCTAAGGCATGAAAGAAAGTTTTCATGAAATACAGTACTTCAGCATTGATTCACATATTTTCAATCCCAAAACACAACTGCTACTGGAAATACATTTCAAACAGTTCTTGTATTTTCTGAATGTAAGCTGTAGCAGTACAGAATGTTCAGTCTTCTGTACAGTACACAGAATTGTTGACAGACCACTTCTCAACCCAAGTGCTGTTTTAGAAATTGGATAGGTAATATTAGCACCACAATGAATGTCAGTAATGCATACAGGGGAGTAAGAATGTGATGTTTTCAATAACTACTCCTAACACATGCATTTATCTAGACCACAAGAAGTGAATAAAAGTGAGTCACATAACAAATGTCATGTTTTTTTTTGTAATAGACTGCTGTTGTGAAGATATTTTCTCACTTTTAGTATGTGTGGTTGTCTGAATTAATAAGATTTCTAATTCTACTTGGTAAAATCCATCGCCTTTAAGTAGGAATGCAAACAAAACTCAAATAATTACTTCTTTCAAATAAACCCTTGTAAAATAATTGCTTCTTCCATGGATAACATATATTACACAAACAAAACCTTGTGAAAGCTGTTGGTTTGGTCAGTTCTGATTTCAGTGTTACAGGTGGAGACCAAAGATTTTGAGAAGATAATCCTTCATTTTATTTTACTTTGCTGTTCTATATTTATTAAAATTAATGAATTAGGTTGACCTCTTCCTAGTGGTGACATTGGTGCACACTTTTGCCTTTGAAGCTCCTGAGTGAGCAAAAATTATGGCAGCACACTTAAACAAAAAGACAAATAATAGTTGTTCACAAATAATATTCAAAAAATTTACAATCTATAGCAGCACCAACTATTGTTAGGAACATGTAATACTGAAGAGAAAACACAGCCTTTTGCTGGAGTTGGGTAAATATTGTATTTGTACTTCAGTGAAGCTGTGAGCTATACCATGTAGGGTCACCCAAGATGGGCCGGTCATAGCAGTGAGGTCAAGCAAAAGGCGGTCCACTGGACAAGGAACTGTCAATCCACTCCAGTATCCTTGCCATGAAAACCTTATGGATGAGTGCAACCAGACACAAGATGTGCCTGGCATATTGCGGACACAAGTGAGCGGCAAAAAATAATATTGTATTTTGCTTTGTATTCAACTAGAGCTACAGGATCTGTTGGTGCATTGCAAATAAAGATAATAATAATAATAATAATAATAATAATAATAATAATAATAATAATTTAGTATCTATGTATGCTGTTTTTTGATAGGCGCTCATTGCTGGGCTCACGATGAGCAACAAAGGCATTCATCGCGAGGCCCGAACATGACTAGCTTGATGGGGCTGCAATGAGCGCCTGTACATGACTGACTAGCTTGACGGGGCTGCAAAGAGCACCGAAGGCCCGCAATGGAGAGGGGGAGAGGCTCCAAATGGCCTATGAGTTACAGGCTTCAAAAAAATTACGGATTTAAGCCCGTAACTCAAAAGCCGTTCGAGGGCCGCACAAAAAAGCCAATTGATTAGAAAATTTGGTTACAACCTTGCATACAGCACAAGGTTCAGAGGCAGGGAGTCTGTAAGTGAGGTTGCAAGCTAATTTGCTATTTAATTGACGTTTTTTGCTAGGCAAAAAAAAAAATGGCGGCCGTAAAGCCATAATTTTATTTCAAGCCCGTAAATCGGAAACCCTTTTAGGGCTCTGGGAAAATGATCAATTTCCCAAGCCCGCAAATGGTTTCACACCTGGAAATTGAAACAGGAGCACAGAGGAGGGAGAGGGGGGGAGAAAGACATAGGGGAAGGAGAGGGGGGAGAGGGTGGAAAGAGACACGGGGGAGGGAGGGAGTGAGGGGGGAAGATACACAGGGGTGAGAGAGGTGGGGAAAGAGACACAGGGGAGGGAGTTAAGAGGAAAAAAAACTTTTTAACTGCCCTGCTCTTTGTTTCCTGGCATTACATATTATCCATCACATATATAGTTGTGAGCATACGAGTTGTTGCTGACGCTTGCCGAAGGCATTTCTTGCCAGCAACTGCGACCCTCGCAAACTTTATGTCAAAACGCAAACAAAATACAAGACACGTTACGACCCTTACGACCTCACAAAAAACGTCGGCAACACGCGCACATCAAAGCATCAGAAATCCAACAAATACATAAAAAGCTTACCTACAGCAAGAGGGAGCATCCAGTTACACCTCAATTTAACTGAAATTAAAGCAGTTTAGACACTAAAAATGTCTCTAATCGAGAGAAAAAATGGCCGCCGGAAAAAACGAAAACGAGGCTACAGCAGTCTAAAGATGCAAAACACCACCAAACACCTACGGATTTTCCGAAAAACACCTACGAGATTAGAAAACAAGGACGCAACCCGCGCAACACCAAAAACATTACAAACACAACAAATACAAACAACAAACACATAAAAAGGTTACTCACAGCAAGGGGGGCACCGAGGACCTCTGCAAGTGAAGTTACACATTCGTTTAACCACAAATTTCGGAGTTTAGAGACCCGAAAATCACCTAAGTGAGAGAAAAAATGGCCGCCGAACAAAACGAAAACGAGGCTAAACGTCCCTAAACACGCAAAACACTACCATAAACACGCAAAACACCACCAAACACCTACGGATATTCTGAAAAAGCCCACCAAACAGCTACGGATATTCCGAAAAACTGGCACGACATAGAAAACGAATATTCCAAAAAACTTGCACGACATAGAAAATGAACGATGCTACATCAGCCACATTATATACACCAAACACCCTTAGCTCACTTACAATTTCATTGCCGTCATTTTTTGACTGAGGCAATTCGCTAGTACTACATAAAACTAAGAAAATGAATGCAGATATAGTAAGTATTCTTCCATAACATTCTGGACTCTCTCAGTCAGTGAATTTTCACTAGCGTTTAACTTGATAGTCACATCATAATTTTTTTCCTCTAGATTTGTTCCTGTCCGACACATAACCAAATGTTTTAACCCCAGTTATCTCTGCTGTTTTACATCCTCTAGTTCATTGCTTTTGAACACTTATGTTAAAAATATCCAGTAAATGCATTTCTATGGAATTATATTTGATGTTAGGTACCAGCTTGTTAAAAAAATACTGGAAATCCTTTCCTTACCATTTACACTGTATGTGTAGCCTGCTTTGCCTAATATCTTTAATATATTGGTTTCTTACTATGTTGGCCACTTTGCATAACATGTTATTCCTAATATTCATAATCATTTATGTGAAACTCTGTTAATCTGGGATTTGTTACTTTATATAACCATGTATATAAAATGAAGTCAAATGTGTTAATGACAAAGGGTGTCTTAGATATGCTCCTTTTATCTTCTATAGGATGCAAAGAATTCCTACTGCCGGGGTATTTTCAATACCTGTTAGACCTGTTAGCAAATAGACCATCCTTTATTAAGTTTATATAAGGAAAACAGAAGTATGTACAACTACAAGTTAGTTAATAGTGATTACAATATTGGCAAAATACACTTTGGGAGGTGAAGTACACAACAAAGTAAAATTAAAGGATTACAAAAACTCACAAACCACAGGTGTATTTTAAAGTGAGGAACATGGTAATTGTAACTAAATCCTTTAATCTCTATGAAGATTTCCTAGTAATAAAATATAATAAAAAAAGATTGACACTTTCTTTTTTTGCTGGAGTAATTAATCATTGTTAAAATGTTTTATTTTTCTTCTCACTGTGTACATTTTTCAGGTCTGACTTTATAACATTGGAAATAAAAAAGATTGAGTAAAAAAATAAGAGCTTATCTAAAGCCCAAAAACCAATATGGAAAAAATACAGGTTACTTAAATGTGCTATAGTGAGATTCCAAAGAATCTGTGAAGCATTGTTTAGCCATGAATCTTAGTCAAGTATTTAATTTCCTTTTCAATTTGCTTAAAACATTACCTGTCCACAGCCGTATTAGGTGGCAAGTATATTGACTGTACAGATACCCTTAACTTAACTCAAGGAAAACTAATACTTGATTGACACAGAATTCAATTTATGGTTGGCCAGCTCAAATAACAAAATAATTACACAGCTGTTCTGCAGTTTGCATCAGTTCTAAACAACTTTCTTGCCAAAATGCAAAGAAGGATGATGTTTCTAACATACAGGAACAAACCATTTCTTTGCTTTGCTTAGGTAATTGTTTTTTTCTGGGTGACTGCTGTTAAAAGAAGTGATTTCCATTTTCTAATAAATTGGCTCATTTTCATATTATGTTTATATGACTTTAAGAATGGAAAGTCAACAGACATACATCATATATTTTCTGTCAGCAAAAAATATTTCCATTTGTTATCAGATTTTTTTTTTTTTTGCTGTATCATTAAAAACAATATTGATGTTATCAGAACATCCCTTTTTCCGTTTGGTTAAATACAGTATCAGCATTATCAAATGATCTCATTTTTTTGCAAGATAAATGCAATAGCCCTTGGCCACCTAGTCCTCAATATATTTACATTATAAAAAAAATATGAAACTATAATTATAGCCAGGGAGAAGATGCATTCATTATTAGAGCACAGTTGTGCTCTAATAGTTAAAGGGCCATTTACCTCATTGTAAGTGCTCTTCATGGTGTAAAAAAGCACAAGATTGTATGTTAATCATTTTTTTTTTTTCTAAATTACACTAATAACACCTAAAAAAATCTAAGGTCTTAGATCTTTTTACAAACACACTGACAGTTCCATGATTAATAACATGTGCCAACACTGTGAGGTGAAGGCACGGTGAAGACAAAGATTTATACATTTTTCTCTGCATTCAGGAATACAGCAGCAATCAGTTAACCCCCAAGTGACATATGTAGGGGTTTCCAGCACTCATTTCTCTGTACAGATGCATTTGTGAAGGGTTAACTCCTTTTTTTGTTTATGCTCACTACACAGAGCTGCAGTTGTGGGTCTGTCTGGCTTGTCAGTGACTCATGTAAACAGAGATTTAATTAATGCAAGTATTTCAAAAATTAATTTTTCAACATGCTTTTAGGAGATCTTTACAGTGGTGCTCTCCATATTCTACTGAATTTAGTGTCCCTTTAAGGATCTCTAGAATGTTCCTGTGCAAACTCATTTTTCATGAGCTTATAAATTTGCTCATATATCTGTTTGAAATTTAGTATTTTAGGAGGGATTGGGGGTCTGAATTGTTTTATCCATACTCATAAAATTTTGTCCAGCTGAATTTTGGGGTGATGACATGGTGTTTTTCCCATTGGATTTTCTTGAAATTGTTGCTGAATGGATTGAATTGGCTGGATTTGTTCGAAAAAGTGTAAAAGTGATCTAAAAATTTGACATGCCTCTTTGGATTTCTTTAGATAGCTTAAGCCTACTTTGCGATATAGTAGTTTACAATTTTAATATAATGAGCATGAGACTTGTGCATGTGAGCTAATGTCAAATTCCATGCATATTGATTGGTCAGTTATGGTCAGGTGATGTTCTTAGTGATTTTATAGTTATGGCTCATCTGCAATGCCAGACATTTGCCAGATAAGGTTAAAGTTATGGCTCATCTGCAATGGCAGACATTCGCCAGAGGAGAATGCAGTTTCAAATGCTTTAAATGTATACTACCTCGCCAGCAATGGTGGATGTTCACCAGAGGGGACGAGCAAATTAAATATCAAATGCTTTAAAAGTATACTGGCTCACCTACAGTGGTAGATGTTCACCAGATTGGGTGAGTGAATGATAGATAATGATATCGACACATTTGTGTGTCCAATCTGGAGAGAGAGAAATCTGCATTTCATTCAAAATATGTTTTTTTTTTTGTTCTTGGAGTAGGCAACAAGAAAATTTTATATATATTTACTAAATATTTTGTTTACATAAATACAAATTGTTGTAGTATATATAAAATGCTTAATTTTACTAGACTTTAGAGTGTTAGAGGGGTGGAGTCTTCTGCCCATTCAACTTACTGCTCCACCAGCTATTTCTGCAAATCTACCATAGAGCAATTGGTTACAGACTTCTACTATGGCTTATGGTATAGGATGCAATACTTTCTGCAAGGCCTTTCTAAATAATTTGTTAGAAAAGCATTGGATTTATATACATTATATTATTATTATTATTATTATTATTATTATTATTATTGTCTTTTTTTATATTGCGCCAACATATTCCGTAGCGCTGTACAGTGGTATTGTACAAGGCAAAAAACAAACTTAACACCTTATAAAGAATGGAGGGCCCTGTTTTTGAGCATATAATCAAATGCACATAGTGCTTGTTTCCAAGACACGGACACACAATTGAAAACTCGCAAACTTACAATCTAAGGGCATACATATTATATTATACTAGCGACTTGCCTGTCAAAAAATGACAACAATAAAATTGTAAGGCAGGTAATGCTGTTTGCCACACAATGTAAGGCTTTTAGTCCTCTGAGTACCTTCGGCGCTCATTGCGAGCCTTTGGCGCTCATTGCAAGTCTCTCCCCTCGTGTATTTTTGCTCCTCTAAGCACCCTGGGTGTTTAATGTGAGCTCCACGCTGAGCGCCTTTGGCAAAGCGAGTCTCTCCTCTGCTCTGTTTTTTTTATATTAATATATTTTTGTATACTTTACCTATTTGTAATGAATATATCCAGGAATCAATATGCTGAAGAGCTAACAATCGCTCTTGTTTTTCTGCAGCATACAATGTAGATTTGGACTGTTGGTGATCTGAGGAGAAACTGTCAGCAATGTGGCAAGTGTGCAGTGTAAATAGGCTATGTGTGCAAGGCTAAACTGTTTGTTTAGCTGTGTAATGCTGTATTTTAGAATGGTAATGTTATTATTTGCAAGTTAGTGTTGTAAAATGGCGGCGAGTGTGTATGTGTTACGCGGGTCTTGAGCATTTTGCGTCCTTCCTAATAATGTATTTTGTACCTCGTATGTTCTTGGCTAAAAGTCGTATGTGCCTGGCGGTGTTTTGCGGGTTTAGGGTTCGTGTAGTCATGTTTTCGTTTTTTTTCGAAGGCCATTTTTTCTCTCGCTTAGGTGATTTTTGAGTGGCGAAACTCTGCAAATTCAACCTAAATTCGCATGCAACCTCACTCCCAGACATCCTGGCAGTCCCCCCGTGCTGTGTGTGATGTTTTTCTTATGTTTTTCTTTTGTATTTGTTGTTTTTTTCGTGTTTTTGGATGTGTGCGGTTCGGCTGTTAAGTTCGTATTTTTTGCGGGTCGTATTTTATTTTCTTTAAGTGGCATTTTCCTTTTCAAAGTGTTACGGGCCTTAATTTTTTCAGGTCGATTATTTTAAATTGCTACGGGTCTAGCTTCGGAAAAAAAAGGTCCAAAAAATACGAAGTTAACGGCCGAACCGCGCACATGCACAAACAACAATAACATAAAGAAAATTAAAAAAAAATACAAAAAAGACATCACACACAGCACGGGGGACAGCCAGGACATGTGGGAGTGAGGTTGCATGACAATTTAAACACAATTGACAGAAAAAAAGTGAGGCTTCACAACCCCTAAACACGCAAAACACAGCCAAGCACATAACACTTTTACACAGGAATGTACGAGGTATAAAATACACTATTAGGGAAAACAGAAAATGCTCCACACCCGCGTAAATCACATAGACAATCGCCGCTATTTTACAACACTAAAGTTAACATTACCATTCCAAAATGCCGAATTACACAGCTAAACAAACGGTTTGCTCTCGCACACACAGCCAATTTACACTGCACACTTCACACATTGCTGACAATTACACCACTGGTCAGCAACAGTGCAAATGTACATTGTATGCTGCAGGAAAATACAAACAGATTGTTAGCTCTTCAGGATGTTGCTCTATGCATATATTAATTACAAATAGGTAAAGTATATCAATTTATTATTTCATTAATTATCATTAAAATATATATATATATATACTGTATATACTCGAGTATAAGCCGACCCGAGTATAAGCCGAGGCACCTATTTTACCACAAAATACTGGGAAAACGTAGTGACTCGAGTATAAGACGAGGATGGGAAATGTGCTGCCCCCTGTGTCCCTCTTGTGCCCTCTGTGTCCCCCTCTTGTGTGCCCTCTGTGCCCCCTCTCTCTTCCATATGTCTCTTCCCCCCTCCCTCCCCTGTGTCTCTCCCCCCCTCTCCCTCCCCTGTACCCTCATCCTCAACCCCCTCCTCAACTCTTATCCTCAACCCCCCTCCTGATCCTCCCTCCTCGACCCCCCTCCTCACCCTACCTCCTCAACCCCCCTCCTCATCCTCAACCCCCCTCCAACCCCCCTCCTCAACCCCCCTCCTCATCCTCCCTCCTCAACCACCCTCCTCAACCCCCCTCCTCATCCTCCCTCCTCAACCCCCCTCCTCATCCTCAACCCCCTCCTCAACCCCCTCCTCAACCCCCCTCCTCATCCTCCCTCCTCAACCCCTCTCCTAATCCTCCCTCCTCAACCTCCCTCCTCATCCTCCCTCCTCAACCCCCCTTTCACAACCCCTCTCCTCAACCCCCTCCTCATCCTCCCTCCTTAATCCCCCTGCTCAACCCCCCTCCTCAACCCCCCTCCTCAACCTCAACCCCCCTCCTCATCCTCCCTCCTCACTTTATCCCTCTCTAATTACCTCCCGCTCTCCTTTTCCCCTCACTTACCTTCCATCAGCAGCTGCTCCTCCGCACGTCTTCCGGCAGCGTCGGGACCCGGCCAATGCTAATGAGGTGACGCGCATGTGACGTCACATCATTAGCATATGCTGGGTCCTGATGCAGCTGGAAGACGTGTGGAGGAGCGGAGGAGCAGCTGCTGATGGAAGGTAAGTGAGGGGAAAGGGAGAGTGAGAGAGAGAGGGAGGAGAGAAGTACAGAGAGAGAGAGATACACAGCACAGAGAGACAGACAAGAGACAGAGCGCACAGAGAGAGAGAGTGCACAGATAGAGCACAGAGAGAAAGTGCACAACCAGAAAGCACACAAAGTGAGAGACAGATAGGGAGGGGTACAGAGCTGGCAGTGCCCACAGATACAGAGAGAGATTGCACAGACCGTGCAGAGAGATAGAGTGCACACAGAGAGAGTGCACAGACAGAGAGTGGGGTACAGAGTGCACAAAGACAAATAGAACACAGACAGTGCACAGAGAAAGAGAGTGAACAGACAGAGAGAGCAGACAGAGTGCATAGACAGAGATAAAGTGCTCCGACAGAGAGAGCAGAGAGAGAGAGAAAGAATGCACAGAGAGCGCGCATAGAGAGAGAGAGAGAGCACACAGAGAGAGTGCAGAGACAAAGAGCACAGAGCGAGAGAGAGAGAGAGACAGGGATGGGTACAGAGAGAGAGAGGTACAGAACCGACAGCTCACAAAGACAGAGGGAGCACACACAAACAGTGAGAAAGCGCACAGAGAGAGAGAGCGAGAGTGAGCACAGACAATTCAAGATCACATTCCATAATACCGTCATTTATGACGGGCAAGTTACTAGTTATAAAATAAGTCATGAACGAAAGGTTTATGTTGTACATTTATACACTCTTATTCCTGTTAATACTGATTTGTTCTCTAGATGTTTTGCCCCACAGCACTTCAGTTAATACTTCTCCTTTCCCCTATATCCACAGCCTAAGAAAAACACAAAATCCTATGCTGATGTACATACATGTAAATTGTCTATGTATTTATGTACAGAATATCAGAGAGTCAAGTCAGGTTCAGGTACACTTACTGAATATCACTAAATGTATACACTTCTGTGCAAAGGCACACGCCCTTCCATAGCACTACATTGGCCTCCCTAAAAAATGTGCTGTCCTAGGGCCCTCATTCAATTGCAATTCGGCCAATTGAATAGGGCTCTAAATAAGCACATAACATTTATTTTTTTAAAGAAGTTTTTAGTTAGTAAACATCTATCTAATAACAAGTTTTTCACTAACTAAAAACGTATTTTAAAAAAATATGCTATGTGCTTATTTAGAGCCCTATTCGATTGACCAAATCGCAATTGAATGAGACCCCTAGTCCTGAGCCTTTTTGGCTTTATACAAGCTATATGTTTCAGAAATACATATTCCATAAAAAATAAGCTACCAGGCTAGCTCCCTGTTGAGTGAATCTAGCGTGGTGGACAACTGGATTGATATACACCACAGCAATTATTTGCTGTAAATAATTAAAGATGGAGTAATAAAGCAGTGGAAAATAATTATAAAAAGTGCTCACTACATTCACCTTAAAGCTTAATGAATACAGCCCACTATTACAGGTTGAATATGAATTAGTTAATATACAAACCCCTACTAATTGTTTGTTGTGGGTGGAATATGTGAAAAACATTGTTAAAATAATAAATTAAGTGTAAAAGGAAAAACACTTTGGGCCTCATTCAATTGCAAAATGGCCAATTGAATAGGGCTCTAAATAAGCACATAACATATTTTTTTTAAAGAAGTTTTTAGTTAGTAAACATCTATCCAAAAGCAAGTTTTTCACTAACTAAAAACTTCTTTAAAAAAAATATGCTATGTGCCTATTTAGAGCTTTATTCAATTGGCCGAATTGCAATTGAATGAGGCCCTTTGACTATAAAGGCCCATTATACCCATTCATTGTGCCTTATTTCTTGTCTATTGTAAAACCTTAGACCTTTTTTCATCTGTGGCATTAATTAATTTATGTTAAATATTACCACCCAAGAGTTTTTTCTCTGCTGTAAAAGAATCTACAACTTTTGCTGCAGGATTAATCTATTTAGCAACCATTTCAGTAAAGCAGTACATCCCTTGGATTACCACTGTATACAAAGAAATAAAAAACAGACTTCAAGGTTAAAATTAAATATCAAAGAGAACAGTTTGTACACATTACATCACTAGTATACAGAATTGAAATCTGAAGTGTTTGCAGCATGGCAGTGTAGCATATCTCTGGAACAAGACCTTTACCAACAATAACAATATAATACAAGCAGACTTTTCTAGTCAAGTGTGTACATAAAGTTTCAGCAGTAGAACTTTCTATATTTTAAGTTTAATAACGTTCATGCAATTAGTTGAATACAAAATATGCAATATAAGATAGCTGAAGTTATGCCACCCAAGATAAATGTAGTTATATTTTTTAAAGTTGGTGTCTACCCTTTAGTTTTTTACATTATATTGGGGGGAAAAAAAAATATTAAAAGAATGATTATTAGTAGCAAATATTTGTACACGATTTAGGATTGAAAAAGGCCAATACATACAGCCCCATTAAATTTGAAGCCCGTAGCGGCATCGGCACACCGGCAAAGGCTGCGGGCTTGTAATTCGGCTGCATTACAGAGCTATTAAATTGAACCATGTCTCTCAGCCAATAGAAGGCTGTCTAGCCGAAGATGATTGACAGAGTGAGATTATAAATTTGCGTTCCAGAAGCCCATGTGTTGACTGTGTTGTATTTTCTTTCGAAGTAGCACGCAGGTCCCGGAGTTGGTGGTTGCTTTCAAGTTATAGAGAGAGGAGGAGTTAGGAGAGTTTGAAGAGAAGTAATTCGCGGTTTTCTTCATTTATATTCTATTACATACGATTTTACTTAATCCTTCATTACACATATTTACAGATTACACATAATTGCAATACACATAATTTAAAGAACACACATAGATACACATAGAGATGGGTCATTCCATACCCCCCATCCTCCCATCCCCAACACTCCATCCCCCAACAGTTCCAAATACACATAATACACACATTTTTTATTCCATCCTATATATATATAGCATCACTTATTTTTATTTATTGGGGAGTATAATGGAGGGAGGAGAAAGGAGGGGAGAGGAGTGGAGAAGTGCGGAGGAGGAGAAGAGGAGAGGCGAGGAAGAGAGAGAGGAGAGAGAAGTGGACATGGGGAGGAGTAATGGGGGTGGAGGAGAGGAGTGGTGGGAAGCAGGAAAGGAGTGGTGGGGAGGAGGAGGTGGAGGTGGAGGAGGTTGTGGAGGAGGCGGAGAAGGTGGAGGAGGATGGGAGTGTAGAGCAGGAGGTGGGTGCTGGCAGCGTGGCACGAGCACTAGGCACAAGTAGGAGAGGGACAGAGGGGAAGGGGCCTGATCCCGGGCGGTGGTAGTTTGGGGGAGGGGCAGGCCTCAGGGAAAGGTCAGGGGCATGAGGATCCCTGTCCACTGTCAGGAGGCCAAGAGGCTAAGGGCAAGTATAGGGCCCTCAATTATATGCACCGGGAGAATGTGATCCTCCGCGGTGCTATCCTTGGCCGCCCTGTGATTCTTGCAGGGGGTAAGGGAACTAGGCAAGATCCTAGGGCTCAGCATGGAAGAAGGTAGCAGCTGAGGTTACATCGGTAGACACAGCGCCAAGGGATGTGAGGTTTCTTCAAGCACCGGTTTGACGACATCAGGGCCAAGGTTAGGAGGATGACGGCCAAGGAGTACAAGAAGCAGACTGTGACCTATAATGAGTGGGAAAGGGTCGTCCATTCTGAGACAGGTGCCCGCCGCTGGAGCTTCAGGCCTGGTGGCCCAGCAGGACCCAGCCTCCATGTCACTGGAATATCATATACACCAAAATGCCACCACATGTGCATCACACATATTACACATGTACATGATGCCCAACAAGGACACTGATATGTCAGCTCCATGGAATTAACAAGGGATAGATGGATGCATAATTAAATCCATGAAGCTGACAAATCACTGTCATTCCTGAGCACAACAACAGTAATCAAGCAATAGAGAGTCCATTTATTGGTGTGCCCACTGCAGCCTATACAGTTACAGAACACAGCCGGAATCAAGGTAGCATTAGGAGCCAAGAACGATCAAGACCACGAACCAGATCACATCTAGCAAATGATAGCTAATCTGAGTTGCAAATTAGGAGTATCATCCATGTTCATGCCTAGATGTCAGGTAGTTAGGAATGCACACAAAACAATGTATTATTCATCATATTAATAACAAATACCTTTCTTTTCTCTCTTTCAGCATGAAGGAGGTCTGGGTCCATCAGAGCAGGAACCGGTGCAGTTGGAGGAAGAAACAAGAGGACCCGAAGGCCCTGGCTCAGAGGGGGAAGATGTCATATGGCTTGTGGGGTCACCATGAGGACCACCGGCAACACCGAAGCGAAAGACTGAGCATCTCGCCAGGGCCTTCAAACTGGAGCGATTATTCCAGCAGCCAGCTACCCCCCCCCCCCCCCCCCCAGAGCAATGCGCTGTACTGGTCGCCACCAACACCACCGGGCCCACCCACACCACCGCCAGTTTTGCCCCAGGCTCCAGCCAGGCCCCAGACCCTCCCCGCTTAGATATCTTCACTTCCTCACCTGACCACGCCCCATGTGCCTCCATCCCCCACATCAGGTAAGGCTGATCAGGCAGAGATGCTGGCACTCATGTGACAGCAGGTGGAGTTATTTCAGGGGGTCCTGGCCAGCATCTCTGCCAATCATGCGGATATAATGCACAGCCTGACAAGGCACAATAGGGGGGAGAGGTGGCATCATCTGATGACTGAATCTTACCTAGCCAGCCATCACAGGATTGGGGTGGACCAGAGCTCATTCCAAGGAATCACCGTGGAGGCCATGTGACACGCTCTGGTACCCAGCCCCGCCTCCTACAACCCGGAGACATCCACAGCCACCTGTAGCCCGGCCCCTCCTGTCCTCACACCATGCCTCCGCCACCGCCATTGCAGATGTTGCTGCCTCCCAAGGGGTTGCCTTCCCCTGCCCCCCACCCCAACCACTAGCATCTGGGAGACGGCGGCCGGCCATGTGGGATTGGGGCCCTGTGCGTAGTTTGGAGGAGGACATAGAGTCTGCACATATGTTTGTGCCTTCTCAACAGCACTCCTCAGTGACCATCTATTGGTCACAATGTTAATCTAATCTAGCCTGGCTACAGAGTCTTGGATCTTGGCCTATGTGATGGTGATATTTTGTATGCAGATGGCTACCTCCCATCACATGGTCCATGATCCTCTTCTCTGTGGACATGTAGGGTTCTGTTTGACATGTCACCAATTGATGGTCACTGAGGAATGCTGTTGAGAAGAGATGTTGCAGTCCCTATGATTTTTAAAGCCTTATTTAGTAGGTTTTGTCTTTTTTTAGGTACAATTCAGGTCCATGAAGCCATCTCCTGCATTTGCAAGCATTGTGAAGGAAATGTATGAGGTGTAGAGTTTTCCCAGTGCCTCTCAAGTAGACATGCCTTCAATGACAGCCCCCCCCCCCCACCCCTTAACATGTAGCTCCCACAGTCTTAAAGCTATCATATAGCCAGATATCTAAGAAATTATTGTTGTTAGCTGAAATGTAGTCTAATTTAATGGATATTTTCTCATATTGCTGATTATCCAGAGACCTAGCTAATGTTTAGTAATGCTGGCAGATGGGAATCAGGTGAGTTGGTATATTGTTACAGTTACAGTACTTAGCACTGTACTGCACATGCATGTTGATTCATTTTTTTATCCTCCTCCCCCTTTTTTTGTTGACCACTTATTTTCAGATTTTTGTTTTTTTCACCACATTGTATGTGTGAAACTTGCTTGGTTTACACAGTCCAGAGCTTGAATCGTCTGTTTCCTTGAGCAGATCTAAACAAGTTGTAAGTGCTATGCACATAAATTGTTTCTTCAATTAAATGGAGTGATTTGTGATGATCCTTTTTTTCATCAGATTCCAGTTGCAGTGGTGTAGTGACCACATGTGACCCTGGTAGGTGCTATCCCCGTTTTAGCACAAGCATCTTGCTCTCCCGGGATCCGCCTACACCACACCCATGATATTAATGCACAGTTTTGACCTTTTCTGATTGTGCTCTGTGTAGGAAATAAAGCTTTGTTATACCATTCTATCCTTTTCAGTGTGTTTTCAATGGTTGGGGTTATGGGACATCCACATACATCATATATGTGTCACATTCCTATATATGTAAACTAATGAGCCCTAGTTATTTTGCAATAGATCAATGCATATAACAATAATAATAGTCATAACAGCACTAGATATCATATAATAATATATATCATATATAATCCGCATAAAGGGTTAATACACATGCAAATGTCCAATTAATGATATTGTGTAGTATCAACATTCCCCTGATGGTCTGATAGGAATATGACAGGTGATACTGGAGTGGGTTGCCAGTTCCTACTCTAGTGGACTGTGGTTTGTCTGACCTCTCTGCTATGACGTGCCCACCTACCGTGGCCCTACATGGTATAGCTCACAGCTTCATTCAGGTACACAAGCCCCTTCACCACCACCACTTAGCAATTCGGAAGTGGGCAAGGGGAACATACACCAGAGTAATGTAAATTGATGAATAGCAAAACTTAATGGGAGGTCACCAAATGGGAATGTGTATACAACTTGGCACATGGCCACCAGCAATGGCATGGGATTTTACAGGATGGGCATAGCGGAGATTACCCCTGATGGAGGTGAGTTGTCTGTTGATCCACATGCCTCTGCAAAACCTCCAGGTGTTTTTGCGTCCCTTCCTCATGTGTAAGAGTAGATTAGTATGGTGTATGTTGTATGGTGTATGTTTCCCTGATCCCCTTGTGGATTGCTAAGTGGTGGGGGTGAAGGGGCTTGTGTACCTGAATGAAGCTGTGATAGGACAGGTGATAGCAGAGAGGTCAGACAAATCACAGTCCACTAGAGAAGGAACTGGCAACTGAAGGACTGAACAACATATAATAAAATGTTTCCCTGGTGCTTGATATATGTGATGTGGCGGTGTAATTTGGCTACAATTTGTTTGCCCAATATAGATGTAATGAGTGCAATGTATATGCAATCATATATATATTCCAGGGTCCACATTAGAGCCTCTGTGAGTGAGGAAGGGTTAATATGGCATCAGTGTCATGTTTTTATTTTGCTATTTAATCAGGTAGTGCGTCTTTAATTGCTTTCTGCATTTTGCAGCATGGCTTTTCATATTGGCATATGCATGACCATTGCAACCTATGATGAAATAAAAAAATGTTTTAATGCCTATTTTTTATTGGGGGGGTTATTGTGCAAGTAATTGTAACGCCTTTCCATGTTTTCTCCATATTTTAAAGTCTACTGGTGTGGTTTATATTGTCTTTTACAGTATTGAGAAATTGTCTGTAAACCCTTTGTAGGCCGTAATATTTTTGCCTCCATTTGTGGGTTATGGGCTTAAAAGCCAGTGCGTCTTTGGGGATTTGTTGCAATTTAATAGCGTGATTGGAATGTAACAGTTACGGGCTTGACAGAACAAAGGAGTTGCGGCCGGAGAGTTAAAATTTGAGTCGTTTGCAGGTAACTTGGAGAGGCCAATTTAATAGCCGTAAGTCTTGCAGGCTCCGTTATGAGCTCCGTTTTTACACGTTCAGGGAATTTAATAGGGCTGATAGTGTACAAATCACTGAAATCATCAAGTTGCTATCATGCATTTAAAAGAAAAGGTTTTAAACATTGCAGTTTCTTCTCTTGGTGTATCAACATTTTAAAAAACTCTGGATATGCAGGGTGTGTCAGGGCACTGCATCAGTTAGGTTGTAGAGTTCTAAAGAGGTATCACTTGCTCCCTCTACAGACTTTCAGAAGATGTCATGGAATCATTGCCAACGCAATTTATATGGGAATAAATACTACATTTTTAAATCTTTGCAACACTATTTTTTTGGCAAAGAAAATCTTACTAATGTGTAAAACCTGCTGTTTTAAATACATGCCAGAAACACAATAATTGTTATAATGATGCTATAAGTCATGTATCAAGAATGTCATAAAATTTAAATTAAAATACAGTTTTAACTGCTTTACCTCTCTTAGGCCCTTATTCAATTGCAATTTGGCAAATTGAATAGGGCTCTAAATAAGCACATAACATATTTTTTTAAATAAGTTTTTAGTTAGTAAGCATCCATCCAAAAGCAAGGTTTTCACTAACTAAAAACTTCTTTAAAAAAATATCTCTGTGCTTATTTAGAGCCCTATTCAATTGGACAAATTGCAATTGAATGAGGGCCCTAGTATACAAGTGAGATATTGCACAGGTAGCTTGTTTTGATATAAGTAATGTATCAGAAAGTCATAAAATAAAAACTAAAACACAGTTTTGAACTGCTTGACCCCTTTTAGTAAACGAGTGAGATATTGCACAGGTACCTTTTTATATTCAAAAGAGGGCTTTGAAAAAAAGAAATGTATAATTAATTTGACTTTTAATTACAAATCATTGCAAAAATATTTGCATAAAATAAAAACAACTGGACATCACAGGACTTCCTCTAACTACCTTTTGCAATGTCTTCTCTCTTTCCATTACTGTGTTATTTCCATTTGATGTGTTTGAAGTTTGAGAAGAAGCATAATTGGCTTTGATGCAGTTTTATCTAACTAAATGAGAAAAGCCTTGGATGCCAAAACGATTTCAGTTTATCTATTATGCTTGTAGGGATCAAACAGAGACTGGCCGGTAGGTGGAAAGGAACAAGAGCTTCACTGACCTTTTGTAGAGAAGCAGCTGCAATTAGCATGACGGGAAAGGATCTGAAGTTGAAAGAGCACCTTCATCTATCTGAATATTAATTCTAGTTTTATTAATTGAGAAATATCCAACTGCCAATTCAGATTAAAATCCTAACAGTTTTTTTGTGTTCCTTGATACCTGTCAAACATGTTTGCAGTGCTTCAAAACCAATACATATGACTAAATTAACTAAAGTTCTGATGCTGTGATGGTATTTTGTATGCTAATGTGAATAGAAAACAGCTATCCCATCATCAGGAATGCTTTTCGAAAAATATTAACAAACATGCAGCCTTGTTAAATTGCGATTCGGCCAGTTGAATAGGGCTCTATATAAGCACAGAGCATATTTTTTTACAGACGTTTTTAGTTAGTGAAGACCTTGCTTTTGGATAGAAGTTCACTAACTAAAAACTTCTGTAAAAAAAATATTCTCTGTGCTTATATAGAGCCCTATTCAATTGGCCAAATCGCAACTTAATAAGGCTGATGGTCCGTAGACACTTTTTCCCCATTAACTATAGTTTAGAATAGAATAGAATGAAAAGTATTTGTTTAAACATGAAATAAATTATAAAGAATAAAATTAATGTAATTAAGCAAAACAATCATGATTTAACATGTCTCCTGGCTAGAGTATTAGACCACAATTGGAAGAAATGTACCATTTACAAAAATTAACGTTTTACTGTAAAAGGAACACTTTTTTTATATACTATAAATAGTTGTCAATATTTTCTCACTATTTTAATAACATTTAGTGAGCACAGAGACATAGATACATTTCTTACTTTGTTGCTTACATGGCAAGTAATATACTTGCTGTGTAAAATTCTTTTTTCAAGCAAGTTAAATATAAAAACAAATGATAAAAGCCTTCACCTTCCAATGTACAGAAAAGCGCTTTTAAAAGCACTTTTACATGTTCCAAATCAGATCATTCACTGCAGTAGAAGCAATACGTGCTGTAAGATTAAAGCAAATAGAAATGGGTTATGATCATTCAGATGTTGGAGGTTATTACTGCAGTAGAAACACTATGTTCTTTTTCCGTCATGGATCAACTTGGGTGAAAATTGGCGGTCTGGCATTAAGGCACAGGCTCTTTGAATTTATAGACAGCAAAATTTGATGGTGTGCACTTCACTGTTATCTGATTGGATTGTTTTCTTCCTTTTCAGAAAAAATGTATGGGTTTGCTGTATACCAGATAAACACTACTGATTCATACAACAATCAAGTAGGGGGAAAAAGCTCTATTTATTGCTTACATGTAAAAATGTGTAATGGTGTAGTTATTGAACCTATTAGGCATATTTCTTAACATGTCCAGTGATTCCCAGAACAGTCGATGGAAGGCCATAGCAACATCTCAATATCTGCATGATTGACCCCAGTAAGTGTGGGAAATAGTCAAGTTTAGAGCACATAGTATATATTAAATTTATATTGCAAAACTATTTTGATAACTATTTAAGCTGTTTAAGCCACTGTTTATATATTATTTATAGACTTCATGAAAAAGACATGAGTTATCTTGTAAATTGTGTTGTTGTTGTTTAGTCATTCAACTGTGTCCAACTCATCGTTACTCTATGGACTGCAGCACGCCAGGCATATCTATCAGCTACTGCTCCTCTGAGATCCACCAAAATCATGTTCATTGCTTTCAATGAATGCATCTATCGATCTCCGCCTCTGCCATGCCCCTCATTTTTTTTCAAGCATCAGAGTCTTCTCTAGGGAATCCTGTATTCTCATGATATGGCCAAAATATTTGAGCTTTAGTCTCACGATGAAACCTGCCAGTGAATACTTTGGCTTGATTTCTTGTAGTATGGATTGACTTGATATTCTTGCAGTTCAAGGAACTTTAAGCAGTTTTATCCAAAACCACAATTCAAAGGCTTCAAATCTTTGGTGCTCAGCCTTCTTCGTGTTCAAGCTCTCACAACTATATCTTATTACTGGGAATACCATATTTTTAACTATGCAGACCATTGTTGATTGTGATATTGAAGCAAACATCTTTTAACTTTATGGTTGTAGTCACCATTTGAAGAGATCTTGGAGCCCAGTAAAATAAAATCTGTCACTGCCTCCACTTCTTCCCTAGCTACAGTATTTGCCAGGAACTGAGATTGCTGTTTGCCAAGATTGTTGTCTTTTTAAATCTGTTCTTGTAAATAGATCAAGAAAAACCTTTAAACTTTGATTAGTGCATTGGAAATAAGCAATGGGGTGAATTTAAAGGGTTAAGTGTTTTTTTTAACTGTGGCTCAGATGCTCCTCCCTCTTTTTGTGGTTATTGAAAACAATATTTGCAGTGTGTATGTGTTGGGGGCATATTTATAAAGGAAACATATCGGCTTATGAGTGAAATGATGAGCTTATTGGTTTCAAACAAGGCTGCATCATAAATCTTGTAATTTGGCAAGAGCTGGACCCAAGAATAAAGACCAATTAAAACAGTTAAATATGGATTATTGTAATTGCCTAATAATTTAATTATTTTTGTATCAAGTAAGTAAAGTGCATACACCCGAATCACACACATTTTGCAATCTCCCTATTTTGTTGTTTAAAATTAATGAAACCTAACCTCTGCTTCATTGGAGTTCTATGCAGGTAACTGAGTAGCTAATTCGAGATTAGCAGCCTTATTAAATTGCAATTCGGCCAATTGAAAAGGCCTCTTTATCAGTACAGAGCATATTTTTTTTTTACAGAAGTTTTTAGTTAGTGAAGACCTTGCTTTTGAATAGAAGTTCACTAACTAAAAACTTCTGTAAAAAAAAAATATGCTCTGTGCTTATATAGAGCCCTATTCAATTGTCCGAAATGCAATTTAATAAGTCTGTAGGTGTCTGAGTTGTTAACATTATTACACCATTTCTAATTCATCCCTGTATTATGCAGCAATGTTTCCTTACTCTTCTGCTTTTTACAAATTGCTAGACTAAAGCATAACCTGAAATCCATGAATGTAGCACTAAACATGATGTACTGTCATATTTACAGGGCAAACATACAGTTAATGTTGTTCATGTAAACCTTACAGTGCAGAAATCAATATTAATGCAGACCTGTACAAACTGAAAGAAAATAAGCTATGGCTTTATTTCCCATTGTTTTCCTTGCTTCAGGTACAAAATGTGTGAATCAAGATAATTGCCCATCTCTAGGCTTTAGTAAGCTCTAATCTTACCAAAAGTCCGAGCTGAACACATTTTGTTTCTTAAGCCCTAAAAGCCTAGTCATGAGCAGCAGTGGCACAAAATAGGATTCTGATTAGATTAAGTGCTTCCATCTGGAGATTGCATAGTTGTAAATTGTTCTCTTCACAGAAAATTGTGTGATGCATATAGAAGCCTTAAAAATACAGTACTTGAATAGAGGGGAACTCTCTCAGTGGCAGCTTAGAATAGCTGATAAAACAGAATACAAAGTACGAAATAATGTTCTTATTAATGAAATAATTACTCAATTAATTGTTTGAACATATTCAAAATTTCAATCTAAAATTAGATTGGAATGCACATTTTATGCTGTTCAATCTTGCACCTATGTACCAAATATTTTTAATGGACATTTTGCCATTTGTTTTGATAATAGATGTGGCATTTGTTACCTGTGCAATGAGGAAGTCTATGCACTCATTTATACAAAAATATCAACCAGCTAAGCTAATGCAATGCATATGCATTAGGTTTGTTGCATACTCTATAGAAAATATAAAATTGAGAAGGCAGCAGAGTCAGTTAATAAAACAGTATATCACTAATATACAGCCTTATTAAATTGTGATTCAGCCAGTTGAATAGGGCTCTATATAAGCACAGAGAATATATATTTTACAGAAGTTTTTAGTTAGTTAAGAGCTTGATTTTGGATAAAAGTTCACCAACTAAAAACTTCTGTAAAAAATATATGCTCTGTGCTTATATAGAGCCCTATTCAATTGGCCGAAACTCTATTTAATAAGGCTGCTAGTTTCTAAAGAGTTGGTAATGCTCCAGTGGAAGTGAATGCACACTATATAAACTATTTGTACGGATTCCATAAATGCCGCACTGCGCACATGTGCACAGCATGGCGGCAGTGGCGCATGCGTACAGCTCGGTGGAAGTGGCACATGAGCACAGTACGGCGCCAGCCGCTCATGCGCACATTGCAGAGCCAGAAAGGGGGAAAGATACACAGGGGAGGGAGGAGGGGGAAAAGAGACACAGGGGAGGGAGGAGGGGGAAAAGAGACACAGGGGAGGGAGGAGGGGGAAAAGAGACACAGGCGAGGGAGGAGGGGGGGAAGAGACACAGGGAAGGGAGAGGGGGGCAAGAGGCATGGGGAGAGAGGCAGGGGAGAGGGACACAGGGGAGAAAGAGGGGGAAGAGACACATGGGTTGAGAGGGGAAAGATACACAGGGGAGGGAGAGGTGGGGAAGAGACACAGGGAAGGGAGAGGGGGGCAAGAGGCGCGGGGGAGAGAAGCAAGGGGAGAGAGACACAGGAGAGAAAGAGGGGGAATAGACACAGGGGAGGGAGATAGGGCTGGAGACAAAGAGGAGGGAAAGGGGGGAAGAGACACAGGGAGGGAGGAGACACAGGGGAGGGAGGAGTGGGGGAAGAGACACAGGGGAGGGAGGGAAAGAGACACAGGGGAGGGAGGCAAAGAGACACAAGGGAGGGAGGGAAAGAGACATGGGGGAGGGAGGGGGAAGAGACACAAGGAAGGAAGAGGACGGGAAAGAGACACAGGGGAGGGGGGAAGAGACACATGTAATATTATAGAAGCCTTAAAAATACAGTACTTAAATAGAGGGGAACTCTCTCAGTGGCAGCTTAGAATAGCTGATAAAACAGAATACAAAGTACAAAATAATGTTCTTATTAGTGAATTAATTACTCAATTAATTGTTTGAACATATTCAAAATTTCAATCTAAAATTAGATTGGAATGCACATTTTATGCTGTTCAATCTTGCACCTATGTACCAAATATTTTTAATGGACATTTTGCCATTTGTTTTGATAATAGATGTGGCATTTGTTACCTGTGCAATGAGGAAGTCTTTGCACTCATTTATATAAAATATCAAATTGGGCCAGAAACAACCAGCTAAGCTAATGCAATGCATATGCATTAGGTTTGTTGCATACTCTATAGAAAATATAAAATTGAGAAGGCAGCAGAGTCAGTTAATAAAACAGTATATCACTAATATACAGCCTTATTAAATTGCGACTCGGCCAGTTGAATAGGGCTCTATATAAGCACAGAGAATATATTTTTTACAGAAGTTTTTAGTTAGTTAAGAGCTTGCTTTTGGATAGAAGTTCACCAACTAAAAACTTCTGTAAAAAATATATGCTCTGTGCTTATATAGAGCCCTATTCAATTGGCCGAAACTCTATTTAATAAGGCTGCTAGTTTCTAAAGAATGGGTAACGCTCCAGTGGAAGTGTATGCACACTATGGACCTCAGTCAATTGAATAGGGCTCTAAATAAGCTCATAACACTTTAAATAAGTTTTTATTTAGTAAGCATCTATCCAAAAGCAAGGATTTCCCTAACTAAAAACTTCTTTAAAAAAATTATGTTATGTGCTTATTTAGAGCCCTATTCAATTGGCCAAATCGCAATTGAATGAGGGCCTATACAAACTATTTGTACGGATTCCATACAAGCTGCACTGCGCACACGTGCACAGCACGGCGGCAGTGGCGCATGCGTACAGCTCGGCGGCAGTGGCACATGAGCACAGTTCGGCAGCCGCTCATGCGCACATTGCAGCGCCAGAAAGGGGGAAAGATACACAGGGGAGGGAGGAGGGGGGAAAGAGACACAGGCGAGGGAGGAGGGGGAAAGAGACGCAGGGGAAAGAATCAAAGGGGGAAAGAGACAGAGGGGGAAGAGACACAGGGGAGGGAGAGGGGGGCCAGAGGCATGGGGGAGAGATGCAGGGGAGAGAGACACAGGGGAGAAAGAGGGGGAAGAGACACATGGGAGGGAGAGGGGGAAATATACACAGGGGAGGGAGGGGGGAAAGAGACACAGGGAAGGGAGAGGGGGGCAAGAGGCACGGGGAGAGAGGCAGGGGAGGGAGACACAGGGGAGAAAAAGGGGGAAGAGACACAGGGGAGGGAGATAGGGCTGGAGACAAAGAGGAGGGAGAGGGGGGAAGAGACACAGGAAGGGAGGAGACACAGGGGAGGGAGGAGTGGGGGAAGAGACACAGGGGAGGGAGGGAAAGAGACACAGGGGAGGGAGGGGGAAGAGACACAGGGGAGGGAGGGAAAGAGACACAGGGGAGGGAGGGAAAAAGACATGGGGAGGGAGGGGGAAAGAGACACAGGGGAGGAAGAGGGCAGGAAAGAGACACAGGGGAGGGGGGGAAGAGACACATGTAATATTATACACTCATTTATGATGGGTAAATGACTAGTACATAAATAATGAGCATTGCTTCATCATAATAATTCTTAAATAACTACTGTACTATACGAATAATGGCTGTTAAAATTTAAGTAAATACAAGTATACCTGATTTATAATGTTTAACTTTTGTAATGCGAGTGGTTATACTTTAAAGCTCTCACTTTTTTGGAGTTCTGTCTGACATGCTGTTGTTATGAGCTCTGCCCCTTTTGTATATTTAGAGGTGGTGCAGCTGTAGTAGACTTCCTGCTGTGTCCTTTGATGATTTTTTTCACTATGTAGAACAGATCTCACCAGTCAGGCACCAGAGCACACAGCAGGAAGTCTGCTACATCTGCCCCGCCCCACATTATGAAAAAGGGATAGAATTAAGCACCACAACGTTTCAGGCAGAAACCTATAAAAGTAAGAGAATAACTACTAGTTCTAAATGATAAATCAAGTATATGTATGCATGTACTTTAATTTCAAACATTATTTTTATAGTACAGCGGTTCTTTAAATTTCAGTATTATATATATATACATTTATTTATCACATATAATAGTTGTCAAACTGCGATGCGTCGTCACACTTCCGACAAATCGCAGTTTGAAAACTACGACTGATCGCAGCCCCGTGCATGTGCATTGTGTGGCTTCAGCCTCGCATGCGCACTGCGCTGGGGGCACACTGCGTCAGCCGTGCAAGTGCACTGCGGCAGTCGCGTGCATGCCCGTTGGCCGGCATCAGCCGCTCATGCGTAGTGTGCAGGTTGTGCGCGTTTCGCGGCAAGGTAGCAGAGGCACACAGAGGTGTTGAGATACACAGGGGAGGAGGGGAAAGGCACACAGGGGAGGAGGGGAGAGACAGACAGGGGAAGAGGGGAGAGACAGACAGGGGAATGGGGGGAGAGACAGACAGGGGAAGAGGGGAGAGACAGACGGGGGAAGAAGGGAGAGACAGCCAGGGGAGGAGGGGAGAGACACACAAAGGAGGAGTGGGGAGATATACAGGAGGAGGGAGAGGAAGAGGGAAAAGACACAGGGGAGCGGGAAAAGGCACAGGGGAGGTGAATGTGGGGGGGAAGAGACACGAGGGAGGAGGGGAGAGTAGGGAGCCAGAGAAGAGAGGAAGAGACATACAATGGAGGAGGAGAGAGGGACACAGGGGAGGAGGGGAGAGACAAAGGGGAGAGGCACACAGGGGAGGAGGGGAGAGACAGACAGGTGAAGAGGGATGAGACAGACAGGGGAATGGGGGGAGAGACAGACAGGGGAAGAGGGGAGAGACAGACGGGGGAAGAAGGGAGAGACAGCCAGGGGAGGAGGGGAGAGACACACAAAGCAAGAGTGGGGAGATATACAGGAGGAGGGAGAGGAAGAGGGAAAAGACACAGGGGAGCGGGAAAAGGCACAGGGGAGGTGAATGTGGGGGGGAAGAGACACGAGGGAGGGGGGGGAGAGAAGGGAGCCAGAGAAGAGAGGAAGAGACATACAATGGAGGAGGAGAGAGGGACACAGGGGAGGAGGGGAGAGACAAAGGGGAGAGGCACACAGGGGAGGAGGTGAGAGAGACACACAGAGGAGGAGGTGGTAGAGACACACAGGGGAGGACGGGGGATAGACACCGGAGACTGAGAGAACGGGGAAGAGACACAGGGGAGTGAGAGAAGGGAGAAGAGACAGAGGAAGTGAGAGGAGGGGGAAGAAATACAGGGGAGGGAGAGGAAAAGGGAAAAGACACAGGGGAGGGGGGAAGACACAGGGGAGGTAAATGGGGGGAAGACACAAGGGAGGGGGTCAGGGATGAAATATACACAGGGGATGGGGAAAAGACACAGAGGAGGGAGAGGGGGTAAGAAAAACAGAGGTGGGAGAGGGGGTAAGAGACACATGGGAGTGAGGGGAAAGAGACACATGGGAGGGAGGGGAAAGACAGAGGCGAGGGAGGGGGAAGAGACTCAGGGGAGGGGGTAAGAGAAACAGAGGTGGGAGAGGAGGTAAGAGACACATGGGAGGGAGGGGGAAAGAGACATATGGGAGGGAGGGGGGAGAGACAGAGGGGAGGGAGGGGGGAAGAGACACAGGGGAGGGGAAAAGAGACACAGGGAGGGAGGGGGAGTGGGAAAGAGACACATGGGAGGGGGAAAGAGACACATGGGAGGGAGAGGGGGGAGAGACATGGGGAGGGGGGGAACAGACAGAGGGGAGGGGAACAGACACAGGGGAGGAGAGGGGGGAAGAGACACAGGTGAGGAGGGAACACACAAAGGGTACGGAGAGGTGGGGAAGAGCCACAGGGGAGGGGGTAGAGACACAGGGGATGGGGAAAGAGACACAGGGGAGGGAGAGGTTGGAAAGAGACACAGGGGAGGGAGGGGGGAAGTGACACAGGGGTGGGGGAAAGAGACACAGGGGAGGGAGAAGGGGGAGAGAGATACAGGGGAGGGAGAGGGTGTAAGAGACACAGGGGAGGAGGGAACAGATAAAGGGGAGGGAGAGGTGGGGAAGAGACACAGGAGAGGGAGGGGGCAAGAGACACAGGGGAGGGGGAAAGAGACACATGGGAGGGAGAGGAGGGGGGGGGGGGGAGATACACAGGGGAGGGAAATGGGGGAAACAAGGGAGACACGAGGGAGGGAGGGAAGAGACAGAGGGGGACGTGGTGAAAGAGGCACAGGGGAGGGGAGATAAACCACAGGGAAGGGGGGATAAAGCACAGGGGAGGGGGAAAGAGACACATTGGAGGGAGGGGGTTAAAAACACAGTGGGAAGGAGAAACAAGGGAGGGAGAGGAGGGGGGAAATGAGTCACAAGGGAGGAAGTAGACAGGGGGAGAGACTCGCAATAAGCACAAAAGGCACTCATTGCGAGGCCCGTGATGAGCGTCAAAGGCGCTCATTGCAAAGCCAATAAAGTAGAGGGTGGGAGAGGTAGAGGGGGGGAGCGTCACTATGAGCGCCAAGGGCACTCATTGCGAGGCCTGTGATGAGCGCCAAAGGCACTCATCACGAGGCCATTAAAGTAGAAGGGGAGGCTCCCATTGTGTGGCAAACAGCTTTGCCAGGTTTAACTTTTTATTGCCGTCATTTTATCTAGTACATACTATCTATTAATTTATCTATCCATTTATCTATATATCTATCTACAGTATCTATCTATCTATCTATATGTCATACATATCCCTAGGGACTCAATACGTTCTGGATAGAACATGTGTGTAAGCTACAGAAACCTTCTATCAAGTAGGGTTTTAAGACATTGTGTAAGTGATCTTTAAATTAGGAGCCACTAAGCAGCTACCTGCACTTTCTAATGGGAAATCCAAAACTTACTTTGAACTATTATGGCTATTAATGGCCTTTTGTAGTGAACATACCACTATGTTTCCACAGTTATATTTATGGTGTTCTAGTACGGAGGCTCATTTATAGATAAGTTAACATGACAGGATATTGGTATGTTTATGTGTTATGTAAAATAATGGGAAAATACCTTACATAAACTAAGCAGGACATGGATTTCTGGTGCTGGTAAAATGTATTTTTCCAGACTAATTCTCCAAAACAATCTTTTCTATCAACAGTCTCTTCAAAGTTGCACTTAAAGTACTAGTTAATACAGCACAATTTGGAACACATAACAAAAAAAGATACCCTAAAACATGTTAAAATAGTTTTTGAATTTTTTAAATATGTTAACTTTTTACAGAGAAAATCAAACAAACATTTTATTTTATCCAGTTTCCAGCAATCAAACAGTTTGCTTTCTCCCGGGTGCTCGGGTTCGGCATGTTGTTGATCGGATGGATAAATTATTGGGAGGGGCTGGTAATGACCCGGTGGTCTTGGTACACATTGGTACCAATGACAAAGTTAGTGGAAGATGGAGTGTCCTAAAGAATGATTTTAGAGAACTAGGGAATAAGCTTAAAGCAAGGACCTCCAAGGTCTTATTTTCGGAGATACTACCAGTGCTACGTGCTAGCCCAGGGAGACAGAAGGAGCTAAGGGAGGTTAATGCGTGGCTAAAAAAGTGGTGCAGTGCAGAGGGTTTTGGGTTTTTAAAGCACTGGGCTGACTTCTCAATTGGGTACAATCTCTATAGCAGGGATGGATTGAACCTTAATGATGAGGGAGCTTTTGTGATAGGGGATAGGAAGGGGGGGGGGTTTAAACTTGTAGGTGGGTGGGGAGGGACTATATACTGTAGAAGTATTGGGGTAAAAAGGGTAGAGAGGCAAAGGGATGAATTAGTTACCCATGGGGGAGGAGAAGGGGGAGGGTTACAATAGACAGTGGGGAGGTATTAATAGAGGCCTCAAATACAGTGGCAAGCACTTCACAACGGCAGAGCCATAGCAACATAAAGTGTATGCTTGCTAATGCAAGAAGTTTGCCTGGGAAAATGGGCGAGCTAAAATTATTAGCAGTACAAGAAAAATAGGGCTTAATAGGCATTACCGAGACATGGTGGGATGAATCTCATGACTGGACTGTTAATCTGGATGGTTATAACCTATTTAGGAAAGATTGGGGAAATGGTAAAAGAGGAGGAGGGATCTGTCTGTATGTTAAGCCTGAATTTAAGCCTATAGTCAAAGACAATATTTATGCTGGAACTAACGGCAACATTGAATCTTTGTGTGTTGAGCTAAATAGTGGAGGAGCTAATTCTAAACGCTATATGTTATAAACCCCCAAAGATAATTGTATGTTGTGAGTAAATGCAATTATTGTTACAGATTGGAAATGCAGCTAAGCAAGGGCAAGTTCTAATAATGGGGGACTTTAATTACCCTAAAATAAACTGGATAAATGAGACCAGCAGTTCAGCTAAGGGGAGAAGGTTCTTGAGTACACTCAGGGATCATTATCTGGCCCAGGTGATGCAAGAACCTACTAGAAATTGGGCCATCTTGGATTTAGTCATCACAAGTAATATTGATATAATATAAAATGTTAAAATAGGAAAACCCTTGGGGAACAGTGATCACAACACAGTCTAATTTGAGATTGAATACAAAAAACAGAGTTGTAAGGGGCCAACAAAAACTCTACATTTTAAAAGGGCTAACTTTAATGGGCTAAGGACAGCAATACTACATATAGACTGGGATAAAGAACTTACAGGGAAAAATACTGAAAATAAATGGACAACATTCAAATCCGTACTAAATATACATACTCATCGGCATGTACCATGTGGAAATAAAATGAATAGGAGTAAACCAGATCCCATGTGGCTTAACAATGACTTAAAGATCATGGTAAGGAAAATGAAACATGCATTTAAATTATACAAGAAGAAGGGAACAGAGGCAGCTTTATGTGACTATCAGGAAATCAACAAGGCTTGCAAAAGGGCTATTAGACTGGCTAAAATAGAAAATGAGAAGTCAGTTGCAAAGGAAAGTAAGACTAACCCTAAAAAAATGTTTTAATATATGAATGGGAAGCAGGCGTGGAAGGAAGCTATAGCAACATTACAATGTGACACAGGCCATCTGATAATTAGTGACCAGGAAAAGGCAGATGAGCTAAATAGGTTCTTTTTGTTGGTATACACAAGGGAGGTACCAGTGGTTGGGTTGCTGCAACATAATGGGGCTACACTACCATCACTAAATAATTGGTTAACGCAGGAAGAAATCCAAAAGAGATTGGAGAAAATAAAAGTTAATAAAGCCCTGTGTCCTGTGTTCTCTAATAGCTAAACCATTATATCTAATCTTTCAAGACTCACTCACCATGAGTGGAGAAAAGCAGAGGTGATACCTATTTTTAAGAATGGAGCAAGAGCAAATCCGGAAAAATATAGGCCACTGAGCCTCACATCTGTACTTGGAAAGCTTTTAGAAGGGTTAATAAGGGACAGAATACCAGAATATGCCTATTTGAACAAGATCATAGGTAGCAGTCAGCACGGATTTATGAAGGATTAGTCATGTCAGACCAATCTAATTAGTTTCTATGAGGAGGTTAGTAGGAACTCGGATCAGGGCAACTCAGTGGATGTAATCTTTTTGGATTTTGCAAAGGCTTTTGATACAGTGCCTCATGGGAGACATTAGCAAACTAAGGGATACAGGAATTGCAGTAAATATCTGCTCATGGTTCGAGAGCTAGCTAAAAGGCAGGAAGCAAAGGGTTGTTGTACATGGAACATATTCCGATTGGACTAATGTGGTAAGTGGGGTTCCTCAAGGTTCAGTATTAGGTCCTCTCCTTTTTAACATATTTATTAATGATGTAGAAGTAGGACTCGAAAGTAGTGTCTCCATTTTTGCTCATGATACTAAGTTGTGAGAGGTAATTAAATCAGATAATGATGTACTTTCCCTACAGAGGGATTTGCATAAATTAGAGAAATGGGCGGCTAAATGGCAGATGAGTTTTAATACAAATAAATGTTAGGTTATGCATTCGGGAAGGAAAAATAGCCATGAAATTTATAATTTTAATGGAGCAAATCTAGGGGTATCAGATATTGAAAGGGATTTGGGAGTACTTGTGGACAACCACCTAGTTAACATTGCTCAAAGCCAAGCAGCAGCTGCAAATGCAAGTAAAATATTAGCATGTATTAAGAAGGGTATAGAAGCAAAGGAAGCAAATTTAATTCTACCACTCTACAAAATCCCTAGTACGCCCTCATTTGGAATATGGAGTACAATTTTGGGCACCACTTCATAAAAAGGACATTCTAGAGCTGGAAAAAGTACAGAAAAGGGCAACAAAACTAATAAGGGGAATGGAGGGGCTAAGTTAGGAAGAAAGACTAACCAAATTAAACTTATTTTCGCTAGAAAAAAGGCGTCTACGAGGGGATATGATTACCATATATAAATACATCCAAGGTCAGTATAATGAAGGACCCCCGGGGCGGAACCAGCGTGCTGGTATCTGCAGCGGGGGTCCCTTGACATGGTAGGACCAAGTGCCGGCGGAGGAAGGGGGGGGGGGGCGGGCCTCGCGCGAGAGGTGCGGTGGCTCCGCCCCCTCAGGCAAGCACGGGCGCCATATTAGCTTCACTCCCTGGCAGACAGGGAACCAGGCAGCAGCAGGAGCGCAGGAGCAGCCGGATGGTGAACATAGAGTGGTTTGATTTTGTGTGCATACTTCATAAATGCACTATAGTGTAGGGTAGGGATTAGACAGTGTTTTGTATTCTTTTTCTTCCTTCCTTTCCGTCTATTTCTTGGGGGGGAGGGCCTTATATTTCTTGTATATTGTGTGGTTCAGCTTTGTTTCAATTTCCCTAGCTGTGCTTATAGTTAGGTGTCGTACCCAGGTGTGTGCCTTTTGTGAGTGTCGTGGCTGTGGTGTGCTTGTGTGTTCTTCATTTTTCACCCCTCATTGTCCTGTGTTATGTCTGTGGGTATGGATGTGGGGGAGTCAGTGGGTTCAGAGCGCATCCTGGCGGTGGTGTGGTCCAGAGACATCAGCCATGTGGTGAGATGGTTGGAAGACCGTCTGGGCTGTGGACAGGCTGCTGCAGCACCTGCGGAGGACTCTATTGAGGGAGAAGAACCCCCCTTTATCTGCGGGGGAACAGTCGGTGGTGGCTGTTTTCCCCAAGGGCATTGGGAGCGGCATTCCCCCCCACAGAGTCAAGCAGGGGCTTTCTAGGCCTCAGAACCAGCCGAGGGAGTAGGTAAAGAGATCCAGTTGCAGCAATGCTGCCGGCAGTGGCTCTAGGCCAGCCGGCAACTCTCAGAATGAATCCCCATGGCGCTCTAGCTGGGGTTCTTTATCCATGCTACCAGGGCTCCGACACCTCAACCTGAAGTTGGGCTAGCGGGAAGCGGGAGTGGTTATAACGTGCCAACCTTGAATTCGCAGGGCTTGCAGCCATCCCTATCGTCGCAGCTGAGAAAAAAGAGAAGCAAAGTGGAAAAAGAGATGGTCGCGGAAACCATGAGGTGAGATGAAGCAAGACGATCCCCACGTCCTGTGAGAAGAAGGAAGCCAACAGCAAGGGACAACCCTCTTTCTTTATCTTCCATCAGAGTTGGAAAGAAGCAGGGGCCGCTGCCATAGATGACCTAATTAGTAACACCAGAGGACTGACAGGGACTTCAAAAGAAGATGGTAGAGCTGTTCGGGAGGTTAGAGCCGACAGTCCTTTGACTTGGCTGTCCTTACCGAATTCCAACTACGAGTCATCACTGGATGGAAGTGGACGGGACGACAGGTATGGCAGGCAAGGACAGCCCTCATATGTTTTTTTTTGCCTTGACAGATCATTTATGGGCAGATCTCGCTCCCATAGCCGCAGGTCCTATTGGCGCGTCAGGAAGGACTCCAGTTCGGAGAGGGAATTATGTGCAACGAGTATGAAGAGCAGGCGACCGAGATCCCGAGACAGGAACAGTCCAGCCAAACAGAAGCCACGTCAAGAGCCTGCCAGGCATGATACAGGTGAGACACTCACTTTGGGCTACACTGGTAGTGGCAGGGACGTACAGTCACAGATGTTTTGGCTGGGTTAAAGGGATTCTTGAGGTTATATGATGTTAACTTGAATAATGAAGATTTAGGAGAATGGGTGTCGGGTTTGGCAAGGCAGGCCTGCGAAGGACAAGGTACTGTAGCACAGGAGAAGAGTTGTGCCTCCCGGAGTGCTTCAGGGTTAGTCTCAATGCCTTCCCCGGCAGACCCGGTAACAGCTCCAGGCGCAGTCAGGATATCCGACAGCACAGACAGGTCGACAGTGTTATGCAGCATGGATAGCTTGGGTGCTCATCTGCCGCTGGAAGTAAAGAAGCGGTTCTGGAAGAGGGAATTTATCAAAATATTCTCATTGCTACCCTTATCAAGATTCAGGGATATCCAGGACAAAGGGCCAGTGTTGGGCGAGCCAGAGCGAAAAGGCTTAAGGAAGATTCCTAAGACGTTTAAGAACTGGCTACAGGCATTGTCGATCTTGGCGTGTGTCATCGGCCAGAGGTCTCCAGAGCAGTTTTCAGTTGGTGTGCAGCCATCTCTCCTTCCTGCAGGTTTGCTGGTAGCGAGAGGGTGGTTGGTATACAGACAAGGCGTGGTGGCCTCAAGTGCCTAGTATTGGGATCCAAAGGGGATCATGTGTCCATATGTCTGGTTTGGGATCAAAAAGGTGATCATGTGACCATGTGGCTGGTTTGGAGATCCCGTGTGAACATATGCCCGGTCTTGGGATCCAGAGGTTGATCAAGTGACCATGTGGCGGTATACCACGGTGACGGAAAGAGGTCTGTGACAAGTATGAAGCCTTGAGGTCCGGTACAGCCGACTCTTCCGGCCGGTATGGAGAGGGTGGTTAAAAACAAACAAGGTGGGTTGACCTCGGAGGTCCGGTCCTAGAATTCAAGGTGAGCATGTGACCGTGTGAGGTGAAGGCCAAGAATGACCAACAGATGAAGAGGAGGTAGTTTACAGTGCAACAGGCACACTGTTTGCCCCTCCCTTTGTGGTGAGAATTTTCTTGGGCCAAAGAAGCAGGCAGTTTGTATATCACTGTCGCATTGCGGTGCGGCGCAGCCATCTCTTTCTCATGGGTCGGATGGAAGCAAGAGGTTGGTTAAAAAATGGATGAGGTATGTCAACCACAGGTGATCAATGGGGTGATCAAAGGTAATCAGGCAACCATTGGACCAGGTCAGCCCAGGACGGAGAGGGGCCTAAAATCAGTGGCCAAGTTTGGAGGCAGGCCCGTTTGCGGAACCCCCTATACCTTGTTTAAGGATATCCTCTTTGGGTGTGGTGCCAAAGAAAAACTTGGAAAGTTTAGACTGATACATCACCTGTCATACTTGAACGGGCAATCAGTCATTGATGGTATTGACAAGAATCGGTCGTCAGTTTCATACGCATCGTTTGACTCGGCGACCGAGATAGTTCGAAGTCTAGGAGTCAGGTTATGATAGCATGGTGCATTATTTGGACGACTTCCTGTTCGTGGGGTCCAAGGGGACAAGAAGTGTGGGCGCATCTACTGGCCACATTCTCCAGAGTGGCGCATTCCTTTGGGGTTCCATTGGCAGACCACAAGAATGAGGGTCCAACCAGCTGCCTTAGCTTCGTGGGCATCTTGAAAAAATTCCCTGACGATGGAGTGCAGTTTACCATTGGAAAAAGTAAACGATTTAAGAGGTGAGTTGGCGGCGCTTGCAGGTGCGAGGAGGGTGTATTTTCGGCGGCTCCAGTCTATTCTTGGAAAGCTCGCGTTTGCATGTAGAATCATTCCCATGGGAGGGATCTTTTGTCGTAGGATCATGGTAGCTACAGTTGGTATCAAGCAGGCACACCACGTCGCAAAGACAACGGCATCTATAAGAGAGGAAGCAGCGGTTTGGGTGGCGTTCTTGGAATCCTTCAATGGTAGGGCATTGAGCCACACGTGTAGACAGTCTAACATCCAGCTGGCCTTGTTTACCGACGCGTCGGGGGCTCACGGATTCGGTGCATATTTTTGTAAAAAAATGGTGTGCGGCAGCATGGCCCGGAAAAATGGATTGAGGCGGGCCTAACCAAGAATTTTAGCCTTCCTGGAACTATTTCCTATCGTTGTCTCAGGTTGTATGGAGAAGACATTAAGGTTAGGCAAGTCATCTTTTCTCGGACAACATGGCAGTGGTCCACACGGGGAACAACATCAATTCGTCATTAAGACTGGGCATCAGGTTGCTTCGACACTTAGTTCTGGCCTGCCTACGTTTGAACATATGTTTAAAGCATGTTTCGGGCAGGGATAACAGTATAGCTGACGCACTGTCTCGTTTTCAGTGGGGACGTTTTAGACAGCATGCACCCCAAGCAGCAGCAACGGGGGAGCAGTTCCGCTCACACTATGGGAGCTCAGAGCAGAGAGGTGGTGTCGCTGATCAGGAATTCATTGGCGCCATCAACATGGTCGGCATACAGGAAGGTGTGGTTTAAGTGGGGCCGACTTGATGGTGTTGGCAGGTGGTGAGGAGTCTGATGATCAGAGGTTAAGCATACTGCTGTGGTTCATACTGCAATGTAGGGATGCCAGTATGTCGGCGGCATCAGTGTCCAGTCAAGTAACCAGGGTCAGTATAAAGATTTGTCGGGGGAGCTTTTTGTGCCAAGAGGTTTTCAACTGACAAGAGGACACCCCTTGAGGTTAGAAGTAAAAAGATTCCACCTCAAAGAAAGAAAAGGGTTCTTCACAGTAAGGGTGGTTCATCTGTGGAATTCTCTACCAGAGGAGGTGGTGACAGGGGATTCGATAGATAACTTTAAAAGGGGACTAGATTTATTTCTAATTTAAAAGGTTATTCAGGGTTATCATGGATAATTAGAGAGACAGTAATAATCCACATTTTTTACATTTCCCCTTGAGACAATTGGCTAAGTCTCGCTTGTTTTTTTTTTTTTTTTCTATTTGCCTTCCTCTGGACTAATTAATAATAATAAAAAAATAAAATAAAAAAAAACATTCAATAATTTATTAATAATTAATTAAAAACTAATGAATTAATAGTTAATCCGCATATTGCAGATCAGAGGAGATCTTAAAAGGTTGAACTTGATGGACTGAAAGTCTTTTTTCAACCTTAAATACTATGGGCCTCATTCTATTACCGGCCGTAAATCGGCCGTAAGGCTGCGATTCCTTGCGGGGGTTCAGTTAACTCGCGATTCTATTATACGGCCCCGCAAGGATCTCATCTTACGGCCGGCCGCATATCTTGGAACCGGCCGTAAGCTGTGAAATATAAAAACGCAAAAATAAATTCAAGCCTGCACTGTACAGCTCTGTAAATGCTAGGGATCATATTGGGGGACATGAGGATTAAAAGAAACCCACTCTCAAGCTTGCACATCTGCCCAAACCCGAGTTCAAATTAACTGTTTATTTTCCGGCTGCGGCGTGGGTGTGTCTGAGGTGCTCCAAGCACTCTGGACTTTTTACATGGATATTTTACGGATATTAAAAATAAAATATTTTACGGATTTGAGTACAGGATAATTATGTGCTATTTTTTCTAACACCTAAAATCCCTTTATAGTCTTCTCAAAGTGCAGGATGGCTTTATTTGAGCTATTTTATGTGCTTAATTGGTGCTAGCGAGACCTCTTTCCTGCAAGTAAGCTGCGGCTCGTTTTTAGCCTTGCAGAGAGGTTTCCCGGAGCAATTGAATTGCAAAACTCTTGCGGCCGTTTTAGATCAAAGGCTTTCCTCTGGCGCGAGCGGCCGCAAGAGATAGCAAGGCACCGGCCGCAAGCCTGCCGGAGCCTCCGGCCGTAAGGGAATAGAATAGCAGAATAGCTTGCGGCCGGTCCTTGCGGCCCCGCAACGGCTGCGGCCGCTAATAGAATGAGGCCCTATGTAACTATGTAATTATGTAACTATGTTAGCTTTTATGTTCAAGCTATCTGGGCAGAAGGACTTGACTAAGGAGTTTCTAGTAAGGAGGGTCCTGAAGGGACTGGCGAAGGGTCAGTCAGGTACAGACAAGCGGCATCCTGTCACATTTGTTGCGTATCTCTGTGGCACTGGAGGAGGTTTGCCACACAGCCTACGAGGCACTGCTGTTCCGTACAATTTTTCGCTAGCCTTCTTTGGAGCATCCAGGTTAGGCGAACTGGTTGCGGATAGCAAGCACGGCCCGGGAGGCATGCAAGTGGAGGACGTATGGGTGGCAGGGTAGTGTTATGGTTAAGGAGGACCGAGACAGACCAAACGGATCATGGCAAGGAGATCATGCTGAGAAGGGTAGTAATGGACTGTTGCCCAGTGCACTGGGTGAGCCGATATTTGCAGCGTCGGCCGGGTTTGCCCGGGCCGTTATTAATACACTTGGACGGGCTCGCCTTGTTGCGCTTCCAATTCTCTAAGGTTTTCAAAAGTTATTTAGCAAGCTGGGACTATGTGAGGTTGAATTTGTAACTCACTCATTCCGCGTAGGGGCGGCAACTGAAGCAGCGGGCTTGGGACTTCCGGATGAGGTGCTTAAGAGGATTGGAAGGTGGCAATTGAGCCGTTTCAAGGTATACATTCGACTGGCTTCAGTTGATTACTAAGTTTGACATGCCACTGCAGAGACCAACTCTGGATGATCGGGCACTCCTGCATATACTGGGCGGAGTGTTTTGCCATGAACTCGAAGGATGGTCTGCAGTTGAGTATACCTAATGGGCGGGAGCAGTGTGCTGGTTTGGTACGAGAGGAATGAGGTGGAGGCAAGCTAGTGGTTTGTTGGACTCGTACACCCAGCACTTTGGTCGGCCGGAGATTGTGTTATTCCATGTGGGAAGAAATGACTTGGGATACATCCCTATCAAAAGGCTGGTGAGGGATATGAAGCGTGACATCAGTGTCTGGAGAGAGAGGTCCCCAGGAATAATCATTATATAGTCAGAGATGGTAAAAAGGAGGGCGTGGAGAAACGCAAGGGACACAGGTAGCCTGGACAGGGCCAGGCAGAAGGTGAACAAGCTGATGTCAAGCTTCATTAAAAAGATGGGATGGATATCTCTGCACCATCATGATCTGGAGGAATCTAATGCGGATTCATTTTTCTTGGAAGATAGAGTACATCTAACGGAAATAGGCTTGGAGCTGCTTATGTTTAAGTTTAAGGTGGGGGTACAGCAGGCTTTAGCGATGGGGGGGAGCGACTCCGTAGAGGTTTCGTCCGGAGTCTCCGTGGTGGGTGGGGGAGTTGCCCGGACCAATGGTGAGAAAGGGCCGTCCCTACCCTGGGAAGGTGTGACGATGGCACAGAGGTTGATCTCTTGAGCGTGGGCTCAAGGGATGGGGTTACTGTGAAGCCCGGGGCTCTTCCCCTGTTGTAGTGAATTTACATATGCCATTTGCATATGATAACAATAAAACTCGCTGCAGCCAGTTGTACCTCCAACAGTTGTGTTGTGTCATTTTTGGGGGGTCAGGGACTTTGGGTCTTGCTGGGTCAAGATTTGTCAAGTGAACTTTTTGTAGCAAGAGATTTTCAACTGACAAAAGGACATCCTTTGAGGTTAGAGGAAAAAAGATTTCACCTTAAACAAAGAAAAGGGTTCTTCACAGTTAGGGTGGTTAAACTGTGGTGACAGCAAATTCGATAGATAACTTCAAAAAGGGGTTAGATATATTTTTGAATAAAGAGGGCATTCAAGGTTATCCTAGATAACTATCAAAGGAGTATTGATCCAGGGAGAAATTTGATTGCCAGTTTCTGGGGTCAGGAAGGAATTTTGCTTTTTTTCCCCTTATCAGACAATTGGCAAAGTTTCAATGTTTTTTCTTTTTGCTGTTTGCCTTCCTCTGGATCAATTAACAATTACTAACAAATAGTCCACATATTAAAAAGATCAAGAGAGATCTAAAAAGGTTGAACTTGATGGACTAACTCTTTATTCATCCTCAAATACTATACTATTAATAATTAATTATCAACTAATTAACTAATAACTAATCAGCCTATTGCAGATCAGAGGAGATCTTAAAAGGTTGAACTTGATGAACTGAAATTATTTTTTCAACCTTAATTACTATGTAACTATGTAATTATTTGCATTTTCTTTATTTTAGTTCTCTATAATTATTATTAATTAGGAAAAAGGTATAGGGACAGGGTGCTGTACATTATCAGCACTGGCTCACATACTCTCCCTTTAACTTGGCATGTAAATTCTGGAGCCCCCCAGACAACAATACAGTAATGCTTCCTTTACTGAGAAAATGATAAAATACGTTATTACTAAATGAATAATACCCATAATAGAGTACAATATTTTTTTTACATTTTATTATCTGCAGCAGCACCTGTTATAGATGATGTCTATCTTTTCCTCGGGTTAGAAAGGAAGTTATGTGAGTTGGATTAACTGAATCCTATTATTTCACAAACACTTCAGGCATAGCTGCAGGACTAGACATTTGTGCTCAGATCATGGAACACATTGCAAACTAGGGAGAACTGCAATAATTCACTTTGCAAAATAAAACTTTGATAATTTTCAAATGCAGTTACTGTATAGTTCAGTAACATATTTCTATGATATAAGAATCTTTGTAGTGAAGATAATGAACTCGTGAATAGAAAAAAAAAATTCAATTACTCACTGCAGGCTAACTTTGCATCTATGAGTCAAATACTAACTGTGAAACTAAATGGAAAAAAAAACAGTTGTATAGTTAGTTACTCCCATTTAAATCATATATTTATTTTATGTTTAAATCATCTTTCAGAATATTAACATATTCTTAAATAATTACAAATACATAATTACCAATACCAATTCATGTACTTTATTTTATTAAGAAGTGCTTATACGCTCTGTTTTTACTGTCTAGAATCAAACAAATAGTACCTGTGTGGGTCTGCTCTTTGCAGCTCATGAAAACACAGACTCTGCTTGCTATGCAGTGTCTCATTCTAATAAATCAACATGCTGTCGAGACATGGTCCCTGATAGGCTAAGATGCTACACAGCACCTCCAGGGCTACATTCTGTGGGCCTAATTCTATTATTGGCCGTAAATCGGCCGTATGGCTGCGATCTCCCCTTACGGCCGGCCGCATATCTTGGAACCGGCCGTAAGCTCCAAAATCTTTAAAGTCAAATATAAATTGAAGACTGCACTGTAAATCTTTGTAAATGCTAGGGATCATATTGGGGGACATGAGGATTAATAGCAACCCCCTCTCAAGCTTGCACATCAGCCCAAATCCGAGTTTACATTAACTGTTTATTTTCTGGCCGCAGCCTGGCCAGGTCTGAGGTGCTCCAAGCACTCTGGACTTTTTCCATGGATATTTGACATATTTAATAAAAATTTGTTTTTACGGATTTGAGTATAGGGGAATGTTGTGCTATTTTTGCTAACACCTACAATATCTTTATAGTCTCCTCAAAGTGCAGGATGGCTTTATTTGGGCTATTTTATGTGCTTAATTGGTGCTAGCGGGACCTGTTTGCTGCAAGTAAGCTGCGTCTCGCTTTTAGCCTTGCAGAGAGGGTTCCCGGAGCAATAGAATAGCAACCGGGATTTTCTTGCGGCCGAACCTCTTGCGGCCGTTTTAGGTCAAAGGCTTTCCTCCGGCGCGAGCGTCAGCAAGAGATAGCAAGGCGCCGGCCGCAAGCCTGCGGGAGCCCCCGGCTGAAGGGGAAAAGAATAGCCGAATAGCTTGCGGCCGGTCCTTGCGGCCCCGCATCTCCTACGGCCGATAATAGAATGAGGCCCTGTGTCTGTATATTCTAGAGTGGTCAGACCCACACAGGCAATATTTGATTTGTTTTAGGCAGGCAGGGTAAAGCACTTCTTAACAAAATATAGCAACATATATATTATTTCTTATAATTCCTTATTTTTTAGTGGTGGCCACAAAGTGATATCCTTACAAAAAATTTAACAACATGAGAAGGGAGTTTATTATTTATTATTTGCTTAGTATAATTTTTTTTTTTTTTTTTTTTTAAATGTTTATTTTTCATTATTGCAAAAAACAGATTTAAGCATATTACAAAAACATAATCAAATGATTTTACAACAACAATTTATAAATTATACTCTCTGCCATTCGTACTCTATCATTCACCGTTCATTCCTACTGACATTTAAATGTTGATATTTGTTTCTTGTTTTTGGTCCCAAATTTTCCATTTTAGTGTGTCACAATTAATAAAACCTTTTTTTTCATAATCTCTCTCTAGTTCTCGTATATATTCTATTTTCCACACGATATCAAAAAAGTTTGGAGCAGTTTTGTCTTTCCAGTTGGAAATTAAGATATTTTTTGCTACTGAGAAAGTCAAAATCGCAAAGGCTTTTTCCTCTAACGTGAAATCGTTCGGAAAGTTATGCAGCAAGCTGCATTCTCCCTTAAACGGGTATTGCTTTCCCACAATATTAAACAAAAATGTATAGCAGTTTTTCCAAAATGGCTCTAATCTTGGGCATTCCCACAGAATATGCAGCAAATGGGCGGTATTGCCACAATCCCTCCAACACATTTTTTCCGTGGGATTATGGGAGATTTGAGCGATTTTAACGGGAGTAAAATACCAGTGATTAATTATTTTAAAAAATGTTTCTCTATATGTTGATTGTTTGATGAATCTATTTGTTAATTTTAAAGATGCTTCCCAATCTTTAACCTCTAAAACAATTTTTAGGTTCTGCTCCCATTGCTCCATACCTTTGGTTTTAGATTTTTCTCCACATGATCTTGTTATGTTAAAGCAATTACTTATTAAATGTTTATTTCCTGATCTCAGGAGAATTTTTTCTACCTCTTTTGACTCTTTGCTATTTTGTAGGGTAATGTTAAATTGACTACAACTGGATTTATATGCTTCGTAGATTAACCATTCTTCTGTTGCAATCTTAAATTTTTTTCTAATTTGATCAAAAGATGCCATAGATCCTTGGATTAAAGTGTCTCTAATTCGTATCAGGCCTTTTTTTTTCCACTCGTTTAAAGTGCCTTCCATATTTCTATGTAACAGTGCTTTTAGTGGGGTCATTAAACTGCCCTCTGGTATTAAACCGTTTTTCTTATTAATTTGTTTCCAATTTTTTAAAATTTCTTTTACCACCCCTGATCCTGTCATAATATCCTTGTGGGGAAATTTCCCTTTGTAAAACAAGGCTGATAAGTGCCATTCTGGAATTAATGCTTGTTCAATATGCCACCATGGGAGAAAAGCAGCTGTTTCTAGCCATTTTAACGCGTGAACTATGCTATTGGCTTCTTGGTAAGGCAATAATAACGGGTAAGAAATTCCTCCTTTTACGAAGGTTCTTCCCATGGTTATTTTTTTTATTCTTTTATGTTTGGATTGATGTATATAGTAATCAATCATTCCTTGGAGTTTCTTTAACCATATTTTAGGGATTTTGAAAGGAATACATCTCAAAAGGTAATTAACTCTTGGAAGAATCATCATTTTTATAACTGCAATTCTACCTGAGAATGAAAATCTATTTTTTCTCCATTTTTCCATAATCATCTGACATTTCACATATAAGTCTCTGTAATTCTTATCCACCATTTTTTGAGTTTTGCTCATAAACACTATTCCTAGATGTTTGAAAGAATTAGAATTCCAATTAAATGGGTATAAAGACTTCAAGTTGGATAGTAGCTTTTTTGAAAAATTGAAGTATAAAGTTTCTGATTTTTTGTAATTCATTTTATAGTGCGAAATTTTACTGTATATTTGGATTACTTTTGATAAATGATAAAGAGATTTTTCTGGGTAAGTGAGTGATAAAATAACATCATCTGCATAAAGGCTAGTTTTGTACTCCCTCTCCTCCACCCTAATCCCAGAAATATTGGGGCATGCTCTAATAGCTTCAGCCAAGGGTTCTATCATTCAAGCAAATAGGGAGGGAGAGAGAGGGCAACCCTGTCTAGTACCGTTTGATATTTCAATTGAGTCTGTGCTACTTCCCAACCCTGCTATTTGTGCCGATGGGGAACTATATAGTGCCCCAATTGCTTTAGACCCAAATTCTCCGAACCCGAATTTAGTTAATGTTATTCTCATATACTCCCACCCTACTCTGTCAAATGCTTTCTCTGCGTCTAATGACAGAAATAGGGTGGGAGTACCTCGGGAATTCGTTATTTCCCCTAAGTTCATGATTTTTCTGATATTGTCCGAACCTTGTCTTCCTGCTATAAATCCCATTTGATCTGTTGTTATTAGTTTTCCTATCACCTGTTGAATTCTAAGGGCCAATATTTTTGCATATATTTTAATGTCTGCATTTAATAGCGAAATAGGCCTATAGTTGGAGCAATATTGTGGGTCCAGATTGGGTTTAGGAATCATGATCAGTATCACTTTTAACATTTCTTTTGGAATACATCCTGTATTCTTAATTTCATTAAAGGAGTTAGTCAAATAAGGGCTCAGTAGTTGACCAAAGGTTTTATAAAAACAATTAGTGTATCCGTCTGGTCCTGGGGTAGTATAGGGTTTAAGAAGATTTATTACTTGAAGAACTTCCTGTGTATTAATTGGGTCATTTAATTTTAATCGCTCAACTTCTGATAATTTTGGTAATTGAATGCTATCCAAAAAATTTTGTATATCTTCTGTAATTGGTTTGCATAGATTAGTATCTTTTTCTAAGTTATATAGATCCTGATAATATTTAAAAAAGGCCTGACTGATTTTTTTAGGGGAGGAAATATCCTTACCTTTCTCTTTCAACGTTGCTATTCTTTTTGTTTCCCTTCTTTTTTTAACTTGAGTAGCAAGTAATTTACTGTTTTTGTTGTTTTGGTGATAGTGTGTCTGTTGAAAGCGCCACAGTGCTCTATCTGATATTTGCTGATTAATTTTATTAATTTTATTTTTAATTAATTTAATCTCTATTTTCACCTGTGGTTGTGCATCCAGCAAAAATTTAGATTCCAATTTATTCAGTTCTATATATAATTTTTTTAGTGGAGTGCCTCTTTGTTTTATCCATTGTGATTTCAGTTTGATCATCAAACCTCTAGTGAATGCTTTCTGTGTATTCCATAACGTGCAATTTGATGGGACAGTGTGTTTATTAAGGTCAAAAAATTGTGAGATTTCTTTATTTAAAAGTTCTGTATTATTTCCGACTTTTAACAAAAAATCGTCCATTTTCCATTGTGGTCGATCTAATTTAAGGTTGTGAATTTCAACTGTTGCTATAATGTAAGCGTGATCTGATGTGACAATATTACTTATTTCTGTGTGAGAGACTTTCTCTATTATTTGAGAATTTGCTAAAATTAAATCAATACGTGAGTAAGTATTATGTGGAGTTGAATAAAAGGAAAATTCTTTTTGATTTGGATGTTGCACTCGCCATGTGTCAAATAAGTTATAATTAATAATCCATTCAGTGAATATTTGTGCTGTTTTACCAACTCTTTTGAGATTTTTAGCTTCCAGTTTTTTAGACCTATCCAAAGTGGGGTTAGGGATCATATTGAAGTCCCCAGCAATAATAAGCGGGCCTTGTGCGTATTTCTTAATTAAGGTGCCTATTTGGTGTAAAAATTTGCCCTGTGATTCGTTGGGTGCATAAATATTTATCAATGTTATTTTCTGTTTGTTAATTTGGCCGTTCCATAAGATGTACCGACCTTCCGGGTCTGCGATGGACAACGTTTCCACAATATCTAAGTCGTTAGAAAAAAACATTGATACTCCTCTTTTTTTTTTCCCGCACACTGAGTGCAGTGAGAAGTCAAAACGCCCTGCTACTGCGCCCCAACAATTAGTTTGCTTCCAGTGTGTTTCCTGGAAAAATATTAAGTCTGCCTTTTCTTTATTGCATTGTCTGAATATTGTTTTTCTTTTGCTAGGGGAATTTAACCCTCTAACATTCCAACTTAAAACCTTTATACCCATATCTCTATGAACCACACCTTTGAGTGAACTGATACCATTTGTCTATCATCTTTTTGTTTTTGGGACCATGAGTTACTTTTTTAACATTCATACTTACATTCTTGCATACATTCATTCTATTAGAACAGAAGGTGCTGTAGTGCAGCCTTTCACCATTCCTGTTCTGCAGGGGTTCAGCCATTATTTAGAAATGGATAGCGGTCTAATGTGGAGATGGCTATATGTTTTAGCTTCCTTTAGTTCTTAACTGCGCTGTATATATCTTCTATATTTGTCTTCGTTATTCTAGATTAAAGAATAAAAAAGACAAAGCTGGGGGATGGGAAAGGGTGAGGAGAAGTGGGTGTATAATGTTGTAGTCTTTATATATTATTCTTATGCACCCCACATTAGAATTAATTACTATTCAAATTCTGACAGGCTACTTACAATTTATACTATTCTCAGTATTTCCAGCCTTTGTCCTCATACTCTGCCTAATGCGACCCCCTCTTCTCCTCCTCCTTTCTCCTCCTCCAGCTACCCGAGGTCAAAAGCCTCAGACCCTGCCACACTATGTTCTTATTACTTGTCCTGGGTTTTTATACTGTTCTTGTAGCTTTCTGATCTTTTCTCAAAGGACTCTCTTGGATGTTATGCAGCCTTGAACACCTATCTTAATAACCCTTTATATCTTTTTGAGCATGTTAATTTAATTTATTTCTTCTTCTGCCATTCTATTGTTGATAGTTGCAGGTTCAACGTGGGCTCCTTGGTTCCATCTTTTTTTAGTTTTAAGTTCTTTATGAATGTTTCTCCTTCTTCTAAGGAATTGATCTTATGCCACACGGATCCTTGTAGTACTAGTAATCCTACTGGGAAAGTCCATTTGTATATAAACTCCGATTTCCTTAGTGTTTGTGTTATTGAATAAAATTCTTTCCTTTTATTCATTGTGCCTTTTGATAAATCTGAGAAAATTTGTATTTTTTCGTATGGAGATTCAAATGTTTTCTTCGTGTAGCTAGCTTTAACGATTTCTTCTTTTGTTGTTAAATGGTGTAATTTGACAATCACGTCTCTAGGTTTTGTTTTTAGTAGATGATTTGGTAAAGGGATTCTCTGAACTGTGTCAAATTTCTGGTCCAGTTTTGAGTAACTAGGGCAAACACTAGAGAACATTTCCTTGAGATATGTTGGGAGTTCTTCTTTTTTTATGGATTCCTCAATTCCTCTTATTCTGAGGTTATTTTTCCGTGCGTGATCTTCCATTTTGTTTATGTGATCCTTCAGACTTTTAATTTGTGTTGACATGTTTTCTGACTGTTCCACCAACATTTTGTGGTCCAGGATTAAATTGTCAAACTTAGTTTCCAGGTCCGAAGATCTTTTATTAACTTCTGTAATTAGTTTGGAATTTTCCATAATTTGCATCTTAATCTCTGAAAAAAATTCTATTTGAAAGTCTTTTAGGATTTCCTTCATTTTCCCTATAGTTAGAAGGTTCTCCTCATGGGTCTCAGAGTCTTTGTTAGTTAATTTTACCGCTGGGAGATTTGAGCTTTGGTCTAGCCCTCCTTCTATGGCTTGTTTTTGCGACTGTTTTGTAATAGCTTTAGGGGAAAAGAAGGAGGATGAGTCTAAAGTAGGGCTTTTCCGCCCTTTTACTTTAGTTTTCGTCGCCATTTTGTGATAAGTGTATGGGATAGTTGTTTCACTCTTATGTGTTTGTAACTTTATCACACTTGCTGTCTACCCCAATGGGTCTATACTTTTCCTAACAATGTTAGGAGAATTTCCTTTTACTGGATTTAATGTGTGTCCAATAACTAGCGACCAGTTGTTTAACCGTGGGCTACTAGGACCCACCTGAGAAGTTCTTTGCAAGAAAAGACAGTATTTATAGCGTTTGCACTGTTTCAAAAGCAACTTTTCAAGAAGTTTTACTTCTCATTATGGGATATTTCACGTGTGTTAAGGTATGTATTACTGCACCCTTGTATCATTTTTATTTACAGTCTTTTAAAAAAATGTATAAAGGTGGCATATACCCCAGCATTTTTTATTTCTGTTGTCGCAGTGACATCATTTTTCTTTTTCAGCAGTGTAAAAGGGAGAAAATATTTTACTTAGCTTTTGTTGTGCTTGAGTCCTTGTACTTGATGCTCTTTATGTAGCCTCCTCCTCCACTGCTTTCTCTGTGTCTTTTAGCCGCTCCCGTGCTCTTGTGCTCTGTAGCCCCCAGCTTTTTCCTGTTTTACTGCCCTTCAATATGGAGGGGGCTTAAACGCCTCTCTTCACTAAGGAGGACTCCATTGCAGGATGTGGCTTTCAGGGCTCTGGGTTCGGGCTGTGGAGGTGCTGCTACTGCTGTGGTAAGGGGCTGGGTCTGCGCTGTCCCCTTATTTTGGGGCTGCTTGCGGGGCTGTGCTGTGTTGTATTGTGCTAAGCTGCACTTTACACAGCAGCTGCCCCGTCAGCGTTCCTGCTTGGCGCCATCTCCTCCCGCAAATCGCCGTTCTGGACGGCTACGCAGCCATTTCCGGTCACTCCCCCGATCAGCCACCTGCTTAGTATAATTTTTATAGTATTGTATATTCCATTCTAGTTATATGTACTACTAGATATCTAATTATGCACTGCAGCTTCATATCACCATATACCTTAAACTATTGTTGAGCTGCTTAATACATACATGTCACGTCTGCTTCTTCAATTGGGCTCTCCAAGAACCTGGTTCTTACCCACCCAGCAAGACGTGATGGTTCTTGTTGTTATCTCTGTTAGCAGAGATGGAACCAGACGAGTATTGGAGCCTCAGAACTACCAGAGGAGCACGGGAATCCCCATGGAGAGACCCAGAGTTACCAGCTGTAACTCTTCTTTTAGGCAGATATAGAATTATTAACCCTTATGATCAGTATTAACCCTTCCCTCAACAAAGAGCATAAACGTAAATATGTATGATCACACTGAGAACTGTCTATTACTCACAAATCCAACAGTTTTATGCATAGCAGTCACCCCTCACCACCAAGTCACAGCCCTTAGCAACAGTCCCCTTAGCCATTACGCAAGCCTCCTGCTTCTGGGCATGGGTTAAAGTTGTACAACTGGTCCTTTTTCTTCAAAGAGATTGCCCCACCATCTGAATACCTGAACTGGGGTTGCCATGTTGGCCCAGGACTGATAATGTTACTACGGATGTTCATAAGAGCATGGAGTTCATGGATGTTTTTAGTTTCTTGAGGAATTATTGTTGGTGGTCCTATACCATAAAAAAAAACTTAATACAATAATAACATTTAGCAGTTAACACATAAACTGAAGAATGCAGTACTTGAAAAGTTGTATTATTTTCTGAATGTGGTATTACTGAACTTAATATCAAAAATTACATGGGAAGTACTATTGACAAATATACATTATCTATGTGGAGAACGTTTCTACAGTCATACTGAATTTTCTCACTGTAAAAATTTTGACAAGATTTGTAAACAGTACTTCTCACGTTTGTAGGTCTAACTACACATTTTTCTCTTTGCATAAAGTGGGGAATGCACTTAAACAAGGTCATCTTTCTATTCTCCTTTAGAATGCACTATTTTAAAGATAAGCAGGTTAGTAAATTACATTCAACTGTCATGTTAATGTTGGAAAGCATTCGAAGTAATGGCTTTATAACTATCTCCAATTTTATTTTATGAACTAAAATTGTATTTTAATGAGATAAATCTTTTTATACTAACCTCTGTCTATATTCCCCTGTTGCCGGGCTGGCAGACTTCACTACATTTTCTTCTACCATATGTCCTTTGCAGTGCTAAACACACCTGGAGTGAAATTTCCTTCAATGTGTTGTCAGTGGATCAGTATCTTGAAAAATGTATGAAACCTGCAAAATAAAACGGCTTTCAGCCAGTAAGCCTTTTGGGGGATTTTACCTCTTGCTGTTGGAGACTAATAATTGACTGATAATTACAGAAGAATATTAATAACCCATGTTTAGGATAGTTATATCAAAGGTTAATATAACTATAGATCTATGTCCCAACAGCTGGAATCTATATTGCTGCTTTCTTCACCTAATGATTTCATACCTGTCAACGCAGCTGATTGTATACAGGAGACTCATGTTCTTTATATCTCACATTCAAGCCATCTGGTAATATGGGGCAGTATAATCTCCATTTAACTTGGTAAAATCCACTTGACATTTTTAACAATCCTGACAATACATAACATAACATTGGAAGTATAATAGTTGTTATATAAGAGAAACAATTGCTGATATTTATTAACAAATTATAAATTAAATACATATTTATATAAATGTAAATGCATGCTGTTCAGTGGAATACCTTGAAAAGTCATTTGGCTAAGGATACTGATAGAGTGAATGTACACACTTTTTTATTTTTAGCATACATCCCCAATCATTGTGAAATTGCAACAATAAATTCAGCAACAACAAAAGCATTCATTGACCAAATGCAAACTTTTCCTTGACAGAAATAGGGTCTTTATAAAATATAGTAACATAAAGTATATACAGTAAGCTTTCTGTCCCAAGCCAAAACAACTTGGGTAAAAAACTAAATCCAATGAACCTATGGGTTCCTTTGAGGTCAGTGGACATGGTGGACCTCTTGGCAGAGATTATGATTACGAGGAAAGGCTCAGAAGTACATTCAAAGACACACTTCTCTGGCTTCCGTTTGTTACCTTTTTGGATTCTGGTGAGATTGTAGGTCCTGTGGAGATCTAGTTTGGTTAATATCATGATTCTGTCAAGCATAATCTCCATTTAACTTGGTAAAATCCACTTGACATTAGTTCTGATATGAGAGGCAATGGGCACTCATCCAGTACCGTGACTTTGTCAATACTACGCTCTCTCGAATCTATACAAACCTCAGTTCTTTATCCCTTTCAATGAAAAAGAGAAAAGCACTTCCTGTAGGAAAAGTATATTATTTGAAGACACATTGGTACAGGTTGTCCTTGATGTAGTCAGACATAGCATTAATTTATGGTTCTAACAGAGGATATATACTAACCCGAGGAAGCATGGTGGAGCTGAGTGGAGCAATTGTGTGGTGTTTTGGTAGTGGTTGTCTGATATTTAGCAGGGAGTAAAGGAAAATCATTGCATTCTAAGAAACAGGTCTGTGAAGAGATCAAGTTAGGACAGCTTTAGGGTCTCAGAGCGAAGGAGCCTATAGTATTGATGAGGTCACAAATTTTGTGAGAAATGTATCCAGTGTTCATGGGAGCCCCATCAGTGGCACTGATGAGTAGTGATCTTTCCTTGAAGGATATTTTGAGCAATTTTATTTTTGATGAAATTTCCTGCAGAACCAGAGTCAATGAATCCCATTATCTGTATGTCTTTGTTGCCCCACACCATTCAGACTTGGAGTAGTATTTTTCTCACATGATGAGTAGCAAAAGTAATTCTATCTGAAGGATTCTCCTCTTGGATCTTATGACCTAGATGTTTCCTACCTTCATGGCATAATGTACGGAGATGGTCTTTCTCACAGCAGTAGTAACAGAAACCTTCCATCCTGCTTCAATGTAGCTCGTTCTCAGACAGTCAGAATTGACCTACTTTGCTACTGAAGTTCTTCATCCAGGAAAGCAGGACTGAATCTAACTGTCTTCCAGGGGCTCTTGCCATCAGTTGTCTTTCCAGCTGACTTGTCCTTCAACTATGAATCAATACTAGTGGTCAGCGCAATCATTTCACCTAAGGTAGTTGGTGTGTCATAGTGGGCTAGCTAATTTCTTATTCAATCAGAGAGTCCACTAAGATATATGTAGCGAAGAGCAGCCTGATCTCAGGACAGCTTATTTGACGCAGTCTTGACATCTATAGTAGTGATGTCGCGAACATCAAATTTTCGGTTCGCGAACCGCGGACGCGAATTCCATCAAATGTTTGCGAACGGGCGAACATCGGCGAACCGCCATAGACTTCAATTGGCAGGCGAATTTCAAAACCCACAGGGACTCTTTCTGGCCACAATAGTGATGGGAAAGTTGTTTCAACGGGACTAACACCTGGACTGTGGCATGCCGGAGGGGGATCCAGGGCAAAACTCCCACGGAAAATTACATAGTTGATGCGGAGCCTGGTTTTAAGCCATAAAGGGCATAAATCACCTAACATTCCTAAATTCCATTCCTAAATTGTTTGGAATAACATGCTTTAAAACATCAGTTATGATGTTGTATCGATCAGGTAGTGTAAGGGTTACACCCGCTTCACAGTAACAGACCAATATCCCTGTTTAATGCACCGCAAACAACCGCAAACAGTCCCTTTGCACAACCGCAAACTTCCCATTTGCACAAGGTGGGATACCAAGCTAGCCATGTCCCGTTCCTTGTCCTCTCTGATGTCATTGAATGTCTATTCCTCCACCCAGCCACCAAGGGTCCCCGAAAGGGGACAACAAGCCCCCTGGGACACCTGCTGTGTTTGGTCTTCCACCTCCTCAAAGCCACCTTCCTCCTCTGACTCCTCTTTTTCAGACTCCCAGAGTCTGGGGGTTTCCACTAACCAGCATGGAAGATTATACACAGGTCAGAGTCTGGGGGCTTCCACTGCCCAGCATGGAATATTATACACAGGTCAGAGTCTGGGGGCTTCCACTGCCCAGCATGGAAGATTATACACAGGTCAGAGTCTGGGGGCTTCCACTGCACAGCATGGAAGATTATATGCTTTGCCTCTGTCTGCGTTATTATAAGGTGTGTACTGTTAATTAGTACTATTCCTGTCGGTTTAATCCCTGTTACGTCCACTATTAGGGGACGTGTATATGGCATGGATTTTTGGAACAGGGAGATGGAAAAAGATGCTTGGTCGAACCTCCTACTTCGAATTTGGGGCACTGCACGTGCAATCTAAGGTGCCACCAGATAGGAGACTTGTATTAAGTTGTAATACTCATTCCTGTCAGTTTAATACCTGTTACGTTACCTATCAGGAGACGTGTATATGGCATGGATTTTTGGAACAGGGAGATGGAAAAAGATGCTTGGTTGGACCTCCTACTTCGAATTTGGGGCACTGCACATGCAATCTAAGGTGCCACCAAATAGGAGAGTTGTATTAAGTTGTAATACTCATTCCTATCAGTTTAATACCTGTTACGTCACCTATCTTTCCTCCCAATAGCACATTCTTTATGTCATCAACCGGCCAGTGTGTATTTAGAGAACCACACTTTAAGGCCCTTAACCTGGGACAAGGTTGTTTGGCTATCAGAATTGCCTCAGAGCCTTAAAAACTCGCCAAACCCCCTAATCAGACACTCACTATCATACTGGAAAGGGCCAAGAAACACATGGGTTTGTTCCCTGGATCCACCTAAATGACCCCAATTCTTGACCACCCTCAGGCCCCGAAACACATGAGCAAAACATCACAACACTGGTGGAGGTCAAGGAAACTAGATAGACTGGGAGACTGGTTAGTAAAGGGCCAGATGCTCACCTATGAGGAACTGAGGGACAAGCATGAGCTACCGCTGTCAGAACATTACAATTACTGTAGGCTGAGGCATTTCACACACTTGCTGACCCAGAAACAGGGGACACCGGTCTTAAATTGGTTCTCCAAAATTTGTAAAGATAAACCTCTATCAAGGGGGATCATTGGGTCGCTATACAAATATAAAACATTTGTTACTCGTTGAAGCGACACTGGGGGAAGGACCCGAGTGGGGGAGCCCTGGATACCCTTCAGAAGCAACCGGCGGCAAAATCATCCCAGGAAAGGAGAGGTCGCTTACTGAAGCCTGCCCTAGGGTAACCCAAGGGTGATTGCCCAGGTTAGATATTGTAAATAATAAGCTAATACTGCTGGAGGGATGATAGCTAATAGGACTTTGGTGTTTCCTGCAGATATACTCTTTACTATTGTCTGTTTTACCATGTTTTAGGTATCTCTTAAATTGCAATCACAGTAAAAAATAAGAAAAATGATTAACCTAAAAAGTAAAAATAAGACGGAATAGCCAGCTAACTTTCACAAAATGTCTATTGTAAATATGTATTTTTTCACACCTGTTATGAATGACTGTTCAAAAATGCTTTATTTTTTCATTACATGCTGTACGCCTTCTAAAATAAAATAATTTAAATGCAAAAATGAGGTATTGTTGCAGCGACCAGAAAAATTGATGTTAGTTTGCCAGGCAGAAAGTGCCCTAAAACATTGCGTCTTGAACACTAGTTGGTGGCGGATAAGTCACGCAAGTCATCCGGCATTCAGGGATAAAATACAGCAGCGTGTGGACCATTATTAGCTCAATGCAGCTCATCTATCAGGCCTTTTTTAATCGAATGTATCGCCCACTGTCAGTCCCTTCGGGATCCATCTCTCTTTCATGTTAATAAAGGTGAGGTAATCTAGACTTTTTTGACCTAGGCGACTTCTCTTATCAGTGACAAAACCTCCTGCTGCACTGAAGGTCCTTTCTGACAGGACACTTGAAGCGGGGCAGGACAGAAGTTCTATGGCAAATTGGGATAGCTCAGGCCACAGGGCAAGCGTGCACACCCAGAAGTCAAGGGGTTCATTGCTCCTCATAGTGTCGATATCTGTAGTTATGGCGAGGTAGTCTGTTACCTGACGGTCGAGTCGTTCTCTGAGAGTGGATTCCGAAGGGCTGTGGCGATGCATAGGACTTAAAAAGCTCCGCATGTCCTCCATCAACAACACGTCTGTAAAGCGTCCTCTCCTTGCCGGCGTGGTCGTGGGAGGAAGAGGATTATGTTCACCTCTTCCGCTGATAGATTGCCTTTGTGCTGTGACATCACCCTTAAATGCTCTGTAAAGCATACTTTTTAATTTATTTTGGTAGTGCTGCATCCTTTCCGACTTGTGGTAATTCGGTAACATTTCAGGCACTTTCTGCTTATACAGGTCGTTCTCCTTCATCAGTTTTATACAAGGGTCCCTCAACAGGCACGACAGCATGAAAGACCCCATTTGCAGAAGGTTGGATGCCGAGCTAGTTATGTCCCGTTCCTCGTCTTCAGTGATCTCACTGAAGGTATGTTCTTCCCCCCAGCCACGTACAACACCACTGGTACCAGATAGGTGACAACGAGCACCCTGGGATGCCTGTTGTGGTTGGTCTTCCTCCTCCTCCTCCTCCTCAAAGCCACATTCCTCCTCTGACTCCTCTTCCTCAATCCTCTTCCAGCGTGGTGGTGATGGTGACCACAACTCTTCCTCTTCACGTTCATCTACGGCCTGATCCAGCACTCTTCGAAGGGCACGCTCCAGGAAGAAAACAAATGGTATGATGTCGCTGATGGTGCCCTGGGTGCAACTGACCAGGTTTGTCACCTCCTCAAAAGGACGCATAAGCCTACAGGCATTGCGCATGAGCGTCCAGTAACGTGGCAAAAAAATCCCCAGCTCCGCAGAGGCTGTCCTAGCACCCCGGTCATACAAATACTCGTTAACAGCCTTTTCTTGTTGGAGCAGGCGGTCGAACATTAGGAGTGTTGAATTCCAACATGTTGGGCTGTCTAAAATCAAGCGCCTCGCTGGCATGTTGTTTCGCCGCTGGATATCTGTAAAGTGCGCCATGGCCGTGTAGGAACGCCTGAAATGGGCACACACCTTCCTGGCCTGCTTCAGGACATCCTGTAAGCCTGGGTGCTTATGCACAAAGCGGTGTACAATCAGATTACACACATGTGCCATGCACGGCACATGTGTCAACTTGCCCAAATTCAATGCTGCCAACAAATTTCTTCCGTTGTCACAAACCACTTTGCCGATCTCCAGTTGGTGCGGAGTCAGCCACTGATCCACCTGTGCGTTCAGGGCGGACAGGAGTGCTGGTCCGGTGTGACTCTCTGCTTTCAGGGAAGTCAACCCCAAGATGGTGTGACACTGCCGTATCCGGGATGTGGAATAGTACCTGTGGAGCTGGGGGGGTGCCGTTGATGTGGAGCAAGACATAGCAGCAGAAGAAGAGGACTCAGCCGAGGAGGTTATGGAAGAGGATGGAGTAGGAGGAGTAGAGGAGGTGGCAGCAGGCCTGCCTGCAAGTCGTGGCGGTGTCACCAACTCCTCTGCAGGGTCACGTATTCCATGCTTGGCAGCCGTCACCAGGTTTACCCAATGCGCAGTGTAGGTGATATTCCTGCCCTGACCATGCTTTGCAGACCAGGTATCTGTGGTCAGATGGACCCTTGCCCCAACACTGTGTGCCAGAGATGCCATTACTTCCTTTTGCACAATCGAGTACAGGTTGGGGATTGCCTTTTGTGCAAAGAAATTTCGGCCGGGTACCTTCCACTGCGGTGTCCCAATAGCTACAAATTTTTTGAACACCTCAGACTCCACCAGCTTGTATGGTAAAAGCTGGCGGGCTAAGAGTTCAGACAAGCCAGCTGTCAGTTGCCGGACAAGGGGGTGACTTTGTGACATTGGCTTCTTACGCTCAAACATGTCCTTGACAGACACCGGACTGTGGGCAGATGAGCAGGGACTGCTCAGGGTGAGATACGGAGTGGTGGATGGTTGAGAGGGGGCAAGCAGGGCAGCAATGGTTGATGTGGCTGAAGATGCTGGACCAGGAGGAGGATGGCGGCTTTGACTTTGTGTGCTGCTTGTACTGATGTGTTGATCCCATAGGCGTTTGTGATGTGACATCATGTGCCTTCGCAAAGAAGTTGTACCTAGGTGGGTGTTGGACTTCCCACGACTCTGTTTCTTTTCGCTGTGCTGCTAGTGTTGGTGGTGGCGGCAGGCGGGAGAGTGGTAACTGGAGAGGTGCCCGAAGCTAAGCTGGAGGAGGATGGTGCGTCTAGGTTCCGAGCGGAAGCTGTAGAAGATTGGGTGTCCTGTGTTATCCAGTCAACCATGTCCTCAGAACTGTTCAAGTTCAGGGTACGTTGCCTCTGAAAACTGGGCATTATTCTAGGGCCAAAGGGAATCACAGCACCACGACTATGACGGCCCCTGTGGGGTGGCCTGCCTCTGCCTGTCATTTTTTTTACGATTAGTGGTACTATGCGTGCAAGCTACTGTGACACCAGATATGAGTGTCACTGCGCACTGGCAAAAGTTGGCAGACTAGATGCAATAGGCCTCACACACACACCTTTAGGCAGGCTACTGATATTCAATCGATTACAGTAAAAAAAAGGGTTGTTTGATTTCACTGCACACTACGGTTGCACTAGATATGAGTGTCACTGTGCACTGACAAAAGTTGGCAGACTAGATGCAATAGGCCTCACACACACGCCTTTAGGCAGGCTACTGATATTCAATCGATTACAGTAAAAAAAGGGTTGTTTGATTTCACTGCACACTACGGTTGCACTAGATATGAGTGTCACTGCGCACTGGCAAAAGTTGGCAGACTAGATGCAATAGGCCTCACACACACGCCTGTAGGCAGGCTACTGATATTCAATTGATTACAGTAAAAAAAGGGTTGTTTGATTTCACTGCACACTACAGTGGGACTAGATATGAGTGTCACTGCGCACTGGCAAAAGTTGGCAGACTAGATGCAATAGGTCTCACACACACGCCTTTAGGCAGGCCACTGATATTCAATCGATTACAGTAAAAAAGGGGTTGTTTTATTTCACTGCACACTACGGTGGCACTAGATATGAGTGTCACTGGGCACCGGCAAAAGTTGTCTGACTAGATGCAATAGGCCTCACACACACGCCTTTAGGCAGGCTACTGATATTCAATCGATTACAGTAAAAAAAGGGTTGTTTTATTTCACTGCACACTACAGTGGGACTAGATATGAGTGTCACTGCGCACTGGCAAAAGTTGGCAGACTAGATGCAATAGGTCTCACACACACGCCTTTAGGCAGGCTACTGATATTCAATCGATTACAGTAAAAAAAGGGTTGTTTTATTTCACTGCACACTACAGTGGGACTAGATATGAGTGTCACTGTGCACTGGCAAAAGTTGGCAGACTAGATGCAATAGGCCTCACACACCCGCTAGCAGGCTGGCATATGCAATTAGATTACACAGAAAAAAGTAATAAGATAAAATAAAAAGGGCTTTTTGGGTTGCTGTCCTTGCAGCAGATATTCAGGTGTGTAGTTAAAGCTAAATACAAAGCCTGGCTATCTATTTCCCTATTAAATCAGCAGAAACAAATAATAAAATAAAATAAATGATGTTCTAGCCCTAAAAATGGCTTTTGGGGTTGCTGTCCTTGCAGCAGACATCAAAGGAGTCCTTTGGGTGTGTAGTTAAAGCTAAATACACAGCCTGGCTATCTATTTCCCTATTAAATCAGCAGAAAAAAATAATAAAATAAAATAAATTATGTTCTAGCCCTAAAAAGGGCTTTTTGGGTTGCTGTCCTTGCAGCAGATATCAAAGGAGTCCTTCAGGTGTGTAGTTAAAGCTAAATACACAGCCTGGCTCTCTATTTCCCTATTAAATCAAGAGCAGGTAGAATATATCTCCTCTCTCCACGAATGCAGCTACAGAATGATTCTAAAATGGAGGCTGTCATACAGATGGAAGGCTCTGGAAGGGAGTTTATGCTGCTGATTGGCTGGAATGTGTCTGCTGACTGTAAGATGCAGGGTCAAAGTTTCCTCAATTAAAAAGAAGAGGGGGCGGACCGAAAAGCGCATGTGTTCGCCGTTCGTTGCGAACGCGAACATGCGAAAATCGCCGCGAATAGTTCTCCGGCGAACTGTCAGATTTAAGCTGTTAATTTAGGTAAATTTACAATGCCTTTATACTCCCTCTGATGCTGTATGTGTGACATAACAAATGCAAGCACTAAACTACATAGGAGATGAAGCAAAATAACAAATTTATTCAAACACAGGAACAACTCTACAGAATTTAAATGACTCACTACAAGATAATTTAATTTTGTTCTTATTGAAAGTGAATTCACCTTTATTCTGCAAAACTTCCTTTTAAGGTTGGACAACAAATGTAAAGTAAAGTCTAATTTGAACCCTCTAGTCTCAGTACCATGGAGGAATTTATTTGTCATAACAATTATAGGTAAACATATCTAAACATTTTGTAACAGTTCTTGTCAACAATTCAGGATGGGCAAAACAAAAAAAAGTATCTCCACAAAAAGTATCCCAGCGCATTTTAAAGCACCAGCAATATGCCAAACTCCTTTTCAAGCTTCAGTCTCGGGTGTTTCTGATGGCTCAGATAATGAGAGAGATCAAAGAGAGTTAAATCAAAATGTGGATAATCTGATAGATGGCCAGATTTGAAAATATGCTACAAGCATATTTGTCTCGAACTGTAGCAGAACCTGGAAACATAATGGACCAAATTATAGAAATGCAGGAGAGAATAGATCTAAAATATCTAAAAATTATTCATGTATTTCTAGTTTGGAGGATAAAGTAGAAGAACAGGTCATGCAGACACAATATTAGAGTCCATTGGATACCTAGATCATTTACCTCCATACTTGATCACTATAATAAGCACTATCCTGCCTGACCTTTCTGAGAACTCTTTGATTGAGAGAGCGCACATAGCTATAAGGGCATATGAAAACCCGGATCTCCCAAAAGAAAAACAGATATTTGACTCTCTCTACCCCCAGGAAGCTGACCTTTATCATTGATTCAAATGGTTCCTTTGTCTAGGTCTATGCAAATTTAGCCTCAGCAACCTTGACGAAGCACAGATTGAAGAGACCTGCCTTGACTGTGTTAATGAAAAACAAAATACAATATCGATGGGGCTTTCCATTTGCCTTACATACTTTTTGTTTTCCAATTTGATGGGTCTCTGGAAGAATGCTCCAACCTTTTGCTGCATCTAATTTCATCTCAGAGGAAGAAATCTTTACAGGGCAGGGATTGAATCATTCTCCAAGACCAAGCTGGCAATGAACTAAAGTTCCTGAGAACAAGCGGCAAAAGCATATGTCTAATGCCCGGGGAAATAAAGTTATGAAGAAAGACTAACCAAATTAAGCTTGTTTTCTCTAGAAAAAGGCATCTAAGAGGAGATATGATTACCATATATAAATATATCCAGGGTTAGTATAAAGATTTGTCAAGGGTGCTTTTTGTGCCAAGAGATTTTCAACTGACAAGAGGACATCCCTTGAGGTTAGAAGTAAAAATATTCCACCTTAAAGAAAGAAAAGGGTTCTTCACAGTAAGAGTAGTTAATCTGTGGAATTCTCTACCAGAGGAGGTGGTGACAGCAGATTCAATAGATAACTTTAAAAGGGGACTGGATTTATTTCTAATTATAAAGGGAATTTAGGGTTATCCTGGATAATTAGAGAGAGAGTATTGATCCAGGGAGAAATCCGATCGCCAGTATCTGGGGTCAGGAAGGAATTCATTTTTTTTCCCTTTGAGACGATTGGCTACGTTTGCCTTCCTCTGGATCAATTAATTATTAATAAAAAAAAATCAATTGTTGATTGTTAATTAATTAACAATTAACAACTAATTAATAATTACCAATTAACAACTAATTTATTAATAATAATCTGCATATTGTAGATCAGAGGATGGACTGAACTTGATGGACTGAAAGTCTTTTTTCAACCTCAATTACTATGTAACTGTGTAACTATGTAACTAGTATCTATCTAGGTTTATTTATAAAGATCAGATAGGATGTATCCTGTTTAAGCAGGCAGGAGATAATATCAGGAGAATTCTGAATATCATGCAAATTGCACTGAACTCGGATATCCCAGTTTGTATTCTGGTGCTAGATATTGAAAAGCTTTTAATTGAGTTAAATGGCAATACTTGCAGTATTGATTATATTCGGTTTAAGGGTCATTTTATAAATTTCATCAATACTTATTACCACTCTCCCAAAGCCTTCTTAAAGGTACTGATAGTAATAAAGCCTAAATAAACATTCAGAAGGGCACCAGAAGGGTCCCTTCTTTTTGCCTTAGCAGTAGAACCCCCAGCCCAAGCTATTACTTCTAACTCGGGCATTCAGGAAGTAATGGTCGGTCTTTAGCACTTTAAATGCTGCCTATTTGCAGGTTATGCATACTGGCGGACCCAGTTCACTCCTTCCTGGCCCTGATGAATACCTTAAATATATTTGGACAAAAGTTAATATCAAGAAAACTGAGGCCTTAGGTATTTGGCTTTCTCTGTCAGAGATTGAATTCCTCCATAACAGATATTGTTTTACCTGTCCTAAGTCCTATATTAAATATCTTGGGATAAATTATACCCCTAAAATGTACAGACCTTTATAGAGCCAGTTATACTCCCATATTTAGAAAACTGATGACCAACCTTTGCAAATGGTCTATATATCAAATCTTATTGATTGGCTGTATCAATGCAGTAAAGATGAATATCCTTCCAAGGGTACTATATCTATTTCGATCTCTTCTTAGAAATAGCGATACATTTTAAAGAAGTGGATAAGCTTCGGGAAAACAACTTTTTATTTATTTGGCGTAATAAACCTCCAAGGATAGCTAAGTCAATAATGTACAGGCAAAACTCTTAAAGTGGCCTCTCATGCCCAAATTTTAAATTATACTTTAAAGCAGCACAGTTATCGTTCTTGCCCATAGCTCACTCGGCCAATCATCAACCCACTTGGGTTTTTATTGAATATTGTTTGATGTGCCCCATTCCTGAGATTATTATATTATCTGGTCATCAAAAACGTTGTCCTTATTAAGTAGTCCATCCAATCTAATAGACAAATAATCATTATCCTGTTGGATATGGGCTAATTCCAAGCATCAACTAACCCCTGAACTTTCCTGTTTAACATCAGTTTTCTCTTATCCATAATTTTTGGAAGGCTTTAGTAAAGCTTGGAGGATATTTCAGGGCTTGGACAGATTTGGTTCCTGGTTTGCTAATGATCTTTTACTTTCAAATGAACACCTCAGGGATGATTTTGTTCTCCCCCTTGGAGAACACTTTAATTATTGCCAAGTCAAGCTTGTCATTGCTACCAGAGGGATGAGTTTGGGAATTTCTTAAAACATGGAATTTTAGGTTCTCTATACAATATCTTTAATACACCTCCAGAAGGCCAAACTTTTACATATATAGCAGGTGGGAAGTAGATCTTGCCTAGCCTTTGTAGTTAGATAAATAAAGGGAGGCTTTTGTTAATCTTTCCCAGGGATCACTTCATTACAGCATCTTGGAAAAATCTATACATGAACAGCTGTGAACAGCTCTCTTCTACATATGAACAGCTCTTTAAATGGAAACCTCTGGAAAGTCAAAATTGCTTTCGGTATTGTTCAACAATTGGCACCTTTGTACACACTTGGTGGACCTGTCATAAAGTCCAATACATTTGGAGAAAAGAAATGCCCATGTCCTCTAATTTATTTGAAACCCCTCTCATTTCTCACTAACATTGATACTTGCCTCTTGCATTGGAAGTCTGAAAGCCCAAGTCTTCCAGTAATTATAAATACGTTGAATTATTATGATAAATGAAAGACTTACATGCATCTTAATGGATTCTATTGCCAACATTGTGAAAAAAACGGATTCTTAGTTGAAATCTCCTGATAGTATTCCATTAGTATGTATAAGAAGTGTATGTACACATATAATTAATCCTTCCAAAATGGTGACCCACACATTGTTTCACTTTGCTGTTGTGTTGCTATTGCCCTTCATTACTTGTTGTTGATCTCAAAGCAGGGCTAGCAATACTGTATTATCTCATAAAGCATAGTGTTGCTTAACACACTGAACATGCTATCACATATATAGTTGTGAGCGTACGAGTTGTTGCTAACGATGCGGGCTCGCTACGCGAGTCGCGGCCCTCGCATAGCGAGGGCCTTGGCTCGCGCAGCGAGCCAAGGCCCTCGCGAAGTGAGGGCAGTGGCCGAGGGTCTCAGTTGCTGGCATGGAGCACCGTAGGCGCTCCATGCCAGCACCTGAGGACCACGCAATGCGAGGGCCACAGTTGCTGGCATGGAGCGCCGAAGGCGCTCCATGCCAGCAACTGCGACCCTCGCAAACTTCACGTCGCAAACCAAACAGCACGACACACACATTACGACACTCGCAAACAACATACGACACACGTTCACACACATTACAGCCTCGCAACACTCGGACGCAACTCGCGAACATTACAAAATGTAAAACACAATACATACACACAGCACATACATAAAAACCTTACCTACACCAAGAGGGAGCACCCAGGACCTCAAAAATACAACTTACACCTCGATTTTACTCGAAATAAAACAGTTTAGAGACTAAAAAGAAATCTAAGCGAGTGAAAAAATGGCCACCGAACAAAACGAAAACGAGGCTACAGCACTCTAAACTCGCAAAACACCACAAGAAACTCGCAAAACACCACAACAAACTCGCCAACCGCAACAAACGACCTACGGATATTTATACCACACAGTGCACACATTCAGCATGCTTACACAGCAGCTCCACACCACTAATGCTGCAGCAACATCAACACAGATTGCCAGCTCTTCATCACAATGCTTCAAAATAGGTACAGTATATTCATTTAGTAATGTATTACATATTTCATTATTATACACCAAACAGCATTAGCTACCTTACAATTTCATTGCCGTCATTTTTTGACGGGCAATTCGCTAGTTCCTTAAATATCTGTGATCTTACTTTAGAGAGCATACAATGATTGCATTTGGATTACACTGTTATGAATAATACTTGTGGTAGTCAATCAATATCACTGCAGTAACTATAGCTTGCCTCTAGATTACTTTATTAAGGGTGTCTTTAATCTAGAAACAACAACCTGTTAATAGACATAGAGATGACAGATCATGAATAGGCTACATAATATTGCATACAAGCATCTATATAACCAAGTAGTCTCCTATCATTGGTATGGACACATACATATATCTAATGTACTTTTATACATGGCATACATATTTTTATATCAGGTTCTGATGCAATTATAGCAAACTATTCTAATAACATTGTCAAATTCTTGACTTCCTGTGAGGTCATTTGGAGGGAATCACATGATATTGTACATTAGGTGATTATTTAAAGGTAATATATATGGATATATGTGGAAACCAAATGTCTAAGCACAGATAAACAGATATTCCAACCATATAATACATTAAACAAATAATTAAACATCACACAGGATGTTAATTATACAGATGTGTGTTTAGGTTTTGTGAAACGAGAAGAAGATCATAAAAGGATTTCAACTGTAAACATTGTCATCTGTTATGATCCTAACACATAAGGTATTGTTTTTTGAAGCAGTCCCTTAGCAAACCCTTTTTTTGTCCTTACTTCTAAACAATACAATACATTCCATTAGAACAACCAACACTTCCAACTTCACTTCCACTATTGTCAGGAGTTCCGAACCATAGAATTGGTTATGCATCTGAATAAAACACCTAGTATAATGTAATATTGTCCATGCTAGTGAGATGTGGAGTATGTATTGAATGATGACTGCATTATATGAGTTATGTTGCATGGTAGTATTGCAATCAGAGCCTCATGCAGTGTCTCTGTCCTGTCAGTGTCCAAGGACTCAGATATGCCTACCTCCATGGCACTTCTTTTGGGGTCCACCACTGGTAGCTCTCATGCGGAGTGTTTCAAATGCCTTCTTTTTCTCCAGGTCACAGTGCTTAAAAGATGTACAGTGATTTAAAGATCAAGGTACAGAGTTAAAATCAGTCATTTAAATTATACAAACAAGATGGAACAGAGACTGCTTTACGTGAATACAAGGAAATCAACAAGGCTTGCAAAAGGGCTATTAGACTGACTAAAATACAAAATTAAAAGTTATTTGCAAAGGAGAGTAAGACTACCCTAAAATATTTTTTAAATATATTAATGGGAAGAAGGCCAGCAGGAAGCTATAGGAACATTACAATGTGAAACAGGCCATCTGATAATTAGTGACCAGAAAAAGGCAGGTGAGCTAAATAGGTTATTTTCTTAGTTATACACCAGGGGAGGTACCACTGGTTGGGATACCGTAACATAATGGGACTACGTTAATTTAACCAAATAATTGCTTAATGCAGGAAGAAATCTAAAAGGGAAAAATAAATGTTAATAAAGCCATAGTTCCTGATGGAATACATGTAAGGGTACTGAGGGAACTGAGTTCTGTAATAGGCAAGCCATTATGTCTAGTTTTTCAAGATTCACTGAACACAGGGTCGCTACCAGATGACTGGAGAAAAGCAGATGTGATATATATATATATATATATATATATATATATATATATATATTTAAGAAGGGAGCAAATTTTGAGAATTATAGCCTAATTTCTATAGTGGGAAAGCTTTTAGAAGGGTTAATAAGGGATACTATACCAGAATATGTCTATTTGAACAGGATTGTAGGTGGGAGTCAACATGGATTTATGAGGGATAGGTCATGTCAAACAAATCTAATTCATTTCTATGTGGAGGTTAGTAGGAACATGGATCAAGGCAACTCAGTGGATGTGGTCTTTTTGGATTTTGCAAAGGCTTTTGATAAAGTGCCACATGGAAGACTATTGTGCAAACTAAGGGATGCATGGATTGCAGTACATTTCTGCTCATGATGTGAGAGCTGGCTAAAAGACAGGAAGCAAAGCGTTGTTGTAAATGGAACATAATCAGATTGGACTAATGTAGCAAGTGGGATTCCTCAGGGTTCAGTATTAGGTCCTCTCCTTTAACATATGTATTAATAAGAAGTTGGAGTGGAAAATATTTTCCTCATTTTTGCTGATGACACGAAGTTGTGCAAGGTAATTAAATCAGAAAAGTATATACTTTCCCTTCAAATGGATTTGCATAAATTAGAGAAATTGGGGATTAAATGGCAGATGAGATTTAATATGAATACATGTAAAGTTATGCCTTTAGAAAGAAAAAATAGCCATTCAATACATAATCTTAATGGAGTAAATCTTGGGGTATCAGCTATTTAGATATTTAGGGATTTGGGAGTGCATGTGGACAACCACCTAGGTAATAGTGCTCAATACCAAGCAGCAGGTGCAAAGGAAAATAAAATATTAGCATGTATTAAGAAGGGTATAGAAGCAAGGGAAACAAATATAATTCTGCCACTATACAAATCCATTGTACACCCTCATTTGGAATATGGAGTACAATTTTTGTCATCACTTCATAAAAAGGACAATTTAAAGCTGGAAAAAGTACAGAGAATGGCTATAAAACTAATAAGGAGAATGGAGGGGCTAAATTATGAAGAAAGACTAACCAAATTAAACATACTTTCTCTAGGAGGTGTTATGATTACCTTATATAAATATATCCAGGGTCAATATAAGACTTTGTCAAGAGGACATCCTTTGAGGATGGAAGTAAAAAGATTCCACCTATGTTTCTTCACAGTAAGGGTGGTGAAACTGGGGAATTCTCTACCAAAGGAGGTGGTGACAGCAGATTCAATAGATACCTTTAAAATGGGATTGGATATATTTCTAAATAAAAAGAGCAATCAGGGTTATCCTGGTTAATTAGAGAGGGAGTATTGATCCAGACAGGAGTCAGATCGACAGTTTTTTCTCTTTTGAAATCATTGGCAAGTTTTACTTTGTTTTGTTTTTTTCTGTTTGCCTTCCTCTGGATCAATTAACAACTAATAATTGATCTGAAAACTGCAGATCAGAGAAGATGTTAAAAGGTTTAACTTTATGGACTATTAGCCTTATTAAATTCCAGCCCCGTAAATAAGAGGCTTCTACTTAAATCCTACGTACTGCAAAATTTCTCAAAGTTACAACGCTATTAAATTAGCCCTGCTGTGAGAAACATGTGAGCTACGCAGCAGGCCCGTCCGTATGAACACTGCGAAAATGTACAATTAGTGCAGGGGTCATAAACGGGACCTCCGCGACAGTCCCACACATAAGCCCTGCTCCAACTACCCCCCGGCACCTAAAATTAACCCCCTCTACACGGGGGTCCCCATAGGGACCCCTGAAGTGTCCCCATATTAACACCTTGCTGCAGGGGTTCATAGGGACTGCCGCAAACCCCACACATTAACCCCTTGCAGAGGGGGTCCCCGATCGGCACTGATCAGGCCCCCACTGCATTTAAAACTTTTAAATTCTCCTTCAAGGGCCCGCGGCACACTATTAACAATCCCGGCCGCGGCAAATATAAATAACCCCCCTCTATGCTGTGGGTCCCCATCGGGACCCCCGAAGTGTCCCCACATTAACCCCTTGCAGCGGGGGTCCCGGATCTGCATAGATCAGGCCCTCGCTGCATTTAAAAATTTTAAATTCCCTGCCGCGGCACACTATTACTAATCCCGGCCGCGGCACCTAAAATTAACCCCCCTCTATGCTGGTGGTCCCCATCGGGACCCCTGACGTGTACCCACATTAACCCCTTGCTGCAGGGGTCCATAGGGACCCTGCAGCCCTTCCACATTAGCCTCTTGCAGCGGGGGTCCCCGATCGGCACCGATCGTGACCCCGCTGCATTTCCCTTTTTTTTATTTCCTTTCTCGCGGGTCCTTAAGGTACCGTAAAGGTCCTGAAACTACTTGCACTAAAAAATATTAACCCCAGGCAACTAAAATGAACCCCATAACTCATGGGGGTCAATACAGAACCCCATAAGCACAATAATTAACCCTATAACTCATGAAGGTCAGTACAGACCTACATAAGCCAATAATTAACCCTATAACTCATGGGGGTGAATACAGATCCCCATAAGCACAATAATTAACCCTATAACTCATGGGGGTCAATACAGATCCCCATAAGCACAATAATTAACCCTAAAACTCATGGGGGTCAATACAGATCCCCATAAGCACAATAATTAACCCTATAACTCATGGGGGTCAATACAGATCCCCATAAGCACAATAATTAACCCTAAAACTCAAGGGTGTCAATTAAGACCACCATAAGCCCTTAATAAACCCTATAACTCATGGGGGTCAATATAGACCCCCATAAGGCCTTAATTAAGCCTATAATATTTATTTTATGTTAATGTGTTGTACTAATTTTTTTTTAGTTTTACCCCTAGGTTGGTGATCTGAAGGGTAAGTGGTCTTTATTATTTTATTTTAGCTTAGAATTAGGGTTTGTGCATGTAGTTAGGATTTTAATTATTTTATTTGAGCTTTGAATTAGGGTTTGTGTATGTAGTTAGGATTTTAATTATTTTATTTGAGCTTAGAATTAGGGTTTGTGTATTTAGTTAGGATTTTAATTATTTTATTTTAGCTTAGTATTAGGGTTTCTGTATATAGTTAGGATTTATTGTATATTAGATAGATAGGGAGATGTATTTGATATAGTTAGGATTTATTGTATATTAAATAGATTGTATGTTAGATATATAGGGGGTATTGTATATTATTTGTATTGTATGTATTGTATGTAACGTATTGTATGTAATGTATTGTATGCATTGTAATGTATTGTATGTAATTTATTGTATGTATGTATTGTATTGTGTATGTCTGTCTTTCCTTTTCAGGTGTGTAATTTTTCTTTTCTGTAATGTAGTTTTTTTTATTTTTGGTGACTTAGGTTTTTTTATTTTTTGTAAGGTGTTTTTTTTATGTGTGGTGGTGGGAGGTTTATTAGGAGGTAGGTAGTGTAGGTAGGTAGTATAAGTGTTAATAGATTAGTGTAGAGGGGGTTAGTTTAGATTTAATGGTTTATTGGGGGTTATAGTGTAGTGTTTGTAGTTAGTGTCATGATGTTCCTTGTGGACCGTCATGGCATTTATGTGGTTAATGTTAGGGTTTTAACAGCCCCATAAGGGTCATAATATACCCTTATGGGACTGATGGGGTTAAATAGAGGCATATGGCTGTCTGTATTGACACCCATGAGTTATAGGGTTAATTATTGTGCTTATGGGAGACTGTATTGACCCACATGAGTGACAGAGTTAATTAAGGCATTATGGGGGTCTGTGTTGAACCCCATGAGTAATAGGGTTAATTATTGTGCTTATAGGGATCTGTATTGATCCCCATGATTTATAGGGTTAATTAAGTGCTTATGGGGGTCTGTATTGATCCCCATGAGTGATGGGGTTAATTAAGGCATTATGGGGTCTGTATTGACCCCCATGAGTGACGGGCTTAATTAAGGTCTTATGGGGGTCTGTAATGACCCCCATGAGTTATAGGGTTAATTATTGTGCTTATGGGGGTCTGTATTGACCCCCATGATTTATAGGGTAAATTAAGTGCTTATGGGGATCTGTATTGACCTGCATGAGTAAAAGGGTTAATTTTTGTGCTTGTAGGGATCTGTATTGACCCCCATGAGTTATAGGGTTAATTAAGTGCTTATGGGGGTCTGTATTGCCCCCCATGAGTTATAGGGTTAATTAAGTGCTTATGGGGGTCTATATTGACCCCCATGAGTTATGGGGTTAATTAAGGCCTTATGGGGGTCTGTATTGACCCCATGAGTTATAGGGTTAATTATCTGCTTATGGGGGTCTGTATTGACCCCCATGAGTTATAGGGTTAATTAAGTGCTTATGGGGGTCTGTATTGACCCCCATGAGTTATAGGGTTAATTATTGTGCTTGTGGGGGGTCTGTATTGACCCCCATGAGTTATAGGGTTAATAAGTGCTTATGGGGATCTGTATTGACCCCCATGAGTTATAGGGTTTATTATTGGCTTATGGGGGTCTGTATTGACACCCATGAGTTATAGGGTTAATTATTGTGCTTATGGAGGTCTGTATTGACCCCCATGAGTTATAGGTTTAATTAAGGCCTTATGGGGGTCTCTATTGACCCCCATGAGTTATACGGATAATTATTGTGATTATGGGGATCTGTATTGACCCCCGTGAGTTATAGGGTTAATTAAGTGCTTATGGGGGTCTGTATTGACCCCCATAAGTTATAGGGTTAATAAGTGCTTATGGGGGTCTGTATTGACCCTATGAGTTATAGGGTTAATTAAGGCCTTATCAGGGTCTGTAACGACCCACATGAGTTATAGGGTTAATTATTGGCTTATGGGGGTCTGAATTGACACCCATGAGTTATAGGGTTAATTATTGTGCTTATGGAGGTCTGTATTGACCCCCATGAGTTATAGGTTTAATTAAGGCCTTATGGGGGTCTGTATTGACACCCATAAGTTATAGGGTTAATTATTGGCTTATGGTGGTCTGTATTGAACCCATGAGTTATAGGGTTAATTAACTGCTTATGGGGGTCAGTATTGACCCCCATGAGTTATACGGTTAATTAAGTGCTTATGGGGGTCTGTATTGACCCCCATGAGTTATAGGGTTAATTATTGGCTCATGGGGGTCTGTATTGACCCCCATGAGTTATAGGGTCAATTAAGTGCTTATGGGGATCTGTATTGACCCCCATGAGTTATAGGGTTAATTATTGGCTTATGGGGGTCTGTATTGACACCCATGAGTTATAGGGTTAATTATTGTGCTTATGGAGGTCTGTATTGACCCCCATGAGTTTTAGGTTTAATTAAGGACTTATGGTTGTCTGTATTGACCCCCATGAGCTATAGGGTTAATTAAGTGCTTATGGTGGTCTTTATTGACCCGCATGAGTTATAGGGTTAATTTTTGTGCTCATGGGGATCTGTATTGACCCCCATGAGTTATAGGGATAATTATTGTGCTTATGGGGATCTGTATTGACCCCCATGAGTTATAGGGTTAATTATTGGCTTATAAGGGTCTGTATTGACCCCCATGAGTTTAGGGGTTAATTTTTGTTGCCTTGGGTTAATATTTTTTAGTGCGAGTCCTTTCAGGACTTTTACGGTCCTTTAAGGGCACGTGAGGTCTGGAAATTAAAAAAATTAAATGCAGCGGGGTCAATCGGGGACCCCCGCTGCAACGGGTTAATGTGGGGGGGTTGCGGAACCCCCTATGGACCCCTGCAGCAAGGGGTTAATGTGGGTACACTTCGGGGGTCCCGATGGGGACCCCCATCATAGAGGGGGGTTAATTTTCGGTGCAGCGGACGTAATTATTGATAGTCTGCCGCGGGCCCTTTAAGGAGCTGCGGCGGGGAATTGAACATTTTTAAACGCATCGGGGGCCTGATCTATGGCGATCAGGGACCCCCGCTGCAAGGGGTTAATGTGGGGGGGGGGGCTGCAGGGGACCCTATAGGCACCCCTGCAGCATGGGGATGTGTATTGGGAGCAGGGGGGAGCCTCACACGGCTGTCTCCGAGGCAGCACATAGAGGCTTTAGGATCCCTTGCGGGCACTTTTTGTGCTCGTAGGGATTCTTGCGACATGCGAGAATCACTCGTAGATTTATGGCTGCGTGTGACTCCGTAGCTCTCGCGGAGCCTATTCTCAGACATTTTTCGTAGTCATCCCGCAAAGCAGGCTTCGAGGGATTCAGTCCTCGCAAACAGCAAAAAAACTGCCTTTTGTGAGGATCGAGAACTTCAAGGAAGAATTTAATGAGGCCCTAAAGGTCTTTTTTCAACCTCAGTTACTATGTAATTACATAAATATGCTTATTGTAGTCAACATCCCTCATACAGTAGCCAATGGCACTGAGTTCCTTGGAACCCTCTCTCCACCTCTGGGCATTTAAGTAAATACATTTGCCACTAAGCAAAGTTAATTTTTAAAAAGTTAATAAACATTATTAGCAGTCTGTACAATGAAATCATGAATGCCCACTTGACACTGTATAATTGCTTTAAATATTATATCCTTAACCAGGGACAACATCAGATATTAGTAGGTTAGAGAATTCACACCCTGTTCACTTGCTGTTCGAGATAGACATTTTAATACAATAAACAAATTACAGCATTCTTGCACCTTTTTGGAGATGTTCCTTGTTGGGGGTTCAGGATAGGAAACACATACTTCTTAAAGATGCATTTGAACAATTGATGTTACTATTTACGAAAGGTTTAGGGTGTCTATGGTGAAACACAGATAACCAGCATGCCAAGTTATAATAAAGTGCATGTCTGTATTAAAGATTATGATAATGCCTCAGGCACTTTGGAGCTTTCTTGTAACATTGTTTACATTCAGCCTTGTCAACAAATCCTGCCATAATACTTTGTACATCAGTAGAAGTAAATACATATTTTTAAGAGGTTCCAAATAACCAGTCAAAGAATGGTTGGTATAAATAGACAAACTATTATTTAGTAGCATTGACCCACATGTGTTCCAGGGTTAATTAAGGGATTATGGGGCTCTGTATTAATACCCATGAGTGACAGGGTTATTTAATGGGTTATGGGGGTCTTCATTGACCCCCATGAGTGACAGGATTAATTAAGGGCTTATGAGGGTCTGTATTGACCCTATGAGTTACAGGGTTAATGAATGGATTATGGGGGTCTGCATTGACCCCCATGAGTGACAGAGTTAATTAAGGGCTGATGGGGGCTCTATATTGACCCCCATGAGTGACAGTGTTAATTAAGGGATTATGGGGGTCTGTTTTGACCCCATGAGTAACAGGGTTAATGAAGGGCTTATGGGGGTCTTTATTGACCCCTAAGAGTGACAGGGTTAATTAATAGATTATGGGGGTCTGTAATGACCCCCATGAGTGTCAGAGTTAATTAAGGGATTATGGGGCTCTGTATTAATTTTTGATTATTATTGTTAATTGTTTTTATTGCGGGTCCTTTAAGTACGTTTACGGTGGGAAATTTGATATTTGTTTGCAGCTGGGGTCCCCGATCGCGTGCGATTGGGACCCCCACTGTAAGCGTTAATGTGGGGTTAATGTGGGGACCTCCAGCATTGGGGGTTCATTTTAGGTGCCGGTGAGAGTACTTAAAGTACCCCCGCTGCCGTCCTTAACTGTTTGTGTGCCGCGGGCCCTTTAAGGACCCATGGCAGTGACTAAACACCTTTTAAATGCAGTGGGGGACACGATTGTGACCCCCTCTGCATGGGTTAATGTTGGGACAATGCTGGGGGTGCCCCATGGGGACCCCCAGGATGGACTTAATGTGGGCACACATCGGGGGTCCGATCGGACCCCTGTATCAAGGGGTTAATGTGGGGTTCTGAGCTTATCTCTGATCTGTTGGCTAAGTTGTACATGGCTGGCAGTGTTTTGAGTGGTCCGGGGTCATGGAGCCTCGTTTTAACTTTTTTGGCCTGCAATTTTTTTCTCTCGCTTAGCCGTTTTTTGAGTGAGGAAACTGGGGAATTTCAGGTTAAATGTGCGTGTAACCTCACTTCCAGATGTCCTGTCTGTCCCCCTGTGCTGTGGGTAAGTATTTTTTATTATTATTGTTTTTATCAGTGTGTTTTTCGTGTTTTTATGTTTGTGCGGTTTGGGGGGTTAGTGCGTTGTTTTGCGACTTCAGGTATTTTTTTTCTAAGTCCCTCGGCTCATAATGTTGGCTCGCAGGCAATGAGGGGGAGGAGGAGGGGAAGAAATACACAGGGGAGGGAGAGGAGGAGGGGAAGAGAGACACAGGGTACGGAGAGGAGGAGGGGAAGAGAGACACAGGGGAAGGAGGAGAGGAAGAGAGACACAGGGGAAAGAGTGGACTCTCAGGGGAAAAGAGTGCTGCAAGTTAACGGTTTTGTGGGGTGTTTTTGTTACAAAGTGAGGTGGCATAGTATTAAGTGCTGCAAGTTAACGGTTTTGTGGGGTGGTTGTGTTACAAAGTGAGGCGCTGTAGAGCCTCCACCTCCGTAAATGCCGGCCCTCACTTTCCGAGGGACGCAGTTCTTGTGAGCTCGCAAAGCGTGACAACGTCTTGCAGTTTGACAACAATTATATGAGATGATTAAAAAACACCAAAAAATTCAAACATCAACTTCAAAACTTCAATTTTGGGGGGGGCGTTACAGGAAGTGATGCATGCTCCAGATCTGATGTGAATCAGTGGAGCTGAGCAGCTGGGAGAGACCGGTGAGGCTATGCTGAAACAGCGCTAGCAGACCGCGGCTGAAATTGGACAACATTAAAGTTAGTGGTTCCCCTACCCCCATGACTGTAAATACTTAAATGGAATAAATGGGTGTTGCCTCCTAAAGCTCACAGAAAAGCCATGCAGTAAGTCTGCCAAGTGCAGCCGATATATGAAAACAGGAGTGAACAGACTGTGATTGCCTCAGCCTGGGCATGTAGCCGGTGCATACGAGGGGCCCTTAGAGATGACCCGTGACCTGGGCTGGAGACGTGGAGGGTCTGGAGTTCCAGCTAGGGAGCAGGGCAATCGTTGTGCCTAGCAGGGGAGCAGGCCAATTGCTGCATAGCTCCAAAGGTATGAGATGCAAGTGAGGCACATAGCTCCAAAGGCATAAGAAGCAAGTGAGGTATATAGAGCCTGCTGTGGTGTGTGGGACAGAGAGGCCCCTGTATGGTGAAGCATGGTAAAGCCCTGCAGTACGACGGAGGTTTTTAAAGGGACGCAGCAAGGAACACACGAGCGAGCGTGCACGGCAGCAGCTAAAAAAGGTGAGCACCCCAGAGACATTTATATTATTACAGTTACAAGCTTAAGGGGGTAGGAGGAGAAGTTTCTGCTCTGTATAAGAAATAGAGAACTGCATATATGCCCTAGTAAACCTGGAGATTAATGAAATGGAGTCAAATATTTCTTTCTCTGGTCTTCTGAACAGAACCACTTTGTGAGTGAGGGGGGTAGTGGAGTGTATTGGAGTGCATTGTTGTATGATTATATCCCTCCCAGAGTTGTCCCTCCATTCAGCTATAACAAAAGATACCATCTGGACTGACAAAACAGGGAGGGCCCCACCCCCACCCCTCACATAAAAAGGCAGGAATAAAGCCACTGTATTAGGAAAGAAGTATTGGGAACTATCTGAGTATATATTGGAACATCAAACACCCCTTCAGGGGAAAACAGCTTTCCTAATTACCTTTGGTGTTAAGGTGTTAAGATGCCCTCAAAAATGAAACCAAAAGAAAAAAAGAGCAATAATACAACTAATACAACTAAAACTCCGAGTATGTTTATGTCTGGGAAGAAAAAATGAACTTCAAGTACCCCGGAGGACGATTTGAGTCCAAATACATCTGAAAACAGATCCCCAGGAAAAAATATACAATCAGTAAATTTAAGTTGCCTGTCTTTGGATGAGGGAGAGGCCTTAACCTGCTCTAAATTAAGAGACATTCTACAAGACTTCCAGATTAAACTAACTATGGATTTAACAAAAAATTGTAAATAACTCTAAAGCTACAGCGGAAGTCTCACAAAGAGTGGACAGTCTGGAAAATATATGTGAAAAGTTAGTTAAAGATAATGAAACCATGTTGAATTATAATATGGAGCTGGAAGGTAAAATCAAAACTCTGACAGGAAAAGTTGCCCAACTAGAAGACCGTAGCAGGAAAAATAATCTCCGGATTAGGGGCATAGAAGAAAATAAAAAAGATGCAGACCTTAAACCATATATGGAGACATTATTAAGCTCTCTGTTACCCAATTTCCCTAAAGAAGAAACTTTAATAGATGCTATACATAGATTACCACTGGCAAAGCACCTGGATAAAACAGTCCCTAGAGACGTAATAATAAGAGTCCATTATATCTCTTACAAAGAGGCCATACAGCGTATAGCGTACGAAAAAAGGAAATTTCGAGGCTCCATACCAAAATATTAAAATATTTATGGACCTGTCTGCACAGACATTAGCAAATAGAAGAGAATATGGAGCCTGTATGGCTGCTCTAAGACAAAGAGGAATTAAATACAAATGGACTACACCAATGGGCCTGGCGATACAGAAAGATCTACTGTGGCATAGAGTGCATTCGCCATCTGAGGGAATAGCATTATTGAAGAAATGGGGTATTGATATTACACCTATTAGCAAGGAGAGCAATAGGCCACAGTTGTCAGCCACTAAAGAACTTTGGCAAAAATCCCAGAAGAGAAAGAAAATTTCTTGATATATAATGCTAAAGAGCAAATATTTCCCCTGTAGAAGGAAACTCTTAATCAAACGGTTTTTGATAGCAAGTAATATATAATATATGTTAAGAAATATATAACCTGAGTAGTTTAAAATTATATATGTTAATTTACACGTTTAAATGGAGGTATATGAGGAAGTTATTTATATAAGAAGTGGTGATATAAGATATATTCAAATTGATATAAAGTTATGCATTAGTAACATAGAAAGTCACAGAATTTAGAAGCATCTGGGAGTAACCCAAAAAGCACTAATATAGAGTAGGATTATAATTTTCCACTAAATAATAGGAAGCAGTAGCTATGGTAGTTAGGTATGGTAAATATATCAATGGGGCAGGACATTGTAAAAAATTACTTTTTTTTTTGTAAACACGAGCACGGTGCGGACACTATTAGTTGAAACTTAATGGGCCAAAATGCCCCTTATAATATTTGTTATAATCACTTAGTATAATAGATAGTTGAGCTACATAGATACATATAGTTAAATTTAGAAATATTCACTGGGTTTAGAGATTAATGTAAAAGGAATCAGGTTAATATGACCTGAATAAACTGAGGTCATGAGTAAAGGGGAATAAAACTTAAAATATGCGACTCTATACCCTGTCGGATAGCGGGTGGACCCTGTAAGAAGGGCTGAAAATACGATAATATATAAAAGATTTGCGAAATATGCTATATTGCGAGGACACTAGAGAAATACCCTAAATTTGGATAAAATTGGGTGAGACTTGAACCCCTATAGATCCTTGATAAGGATATCTATGGATGGGAAATATAACATTGATAAGTAGATAAGGGAAATTATAAGAACAAATGGGTATGATATTAAAGGAATAAACGTTGTATGCTGGCAAAGTTGGTCGCGGTCAGTAATTTGCTACACATTGACTGGGGGGGATGGGGGGGTGAGGAGGAGGGGGGAGCTCAATCTTAACGCATAAGAAAATATCAACTATAGGGGAGGATAGAGTTGACAATAGAGTAGTTGGGTTGTTCTCTCTCTCCATTAGGAGAGAAGCTAGGGGCTTCCCCCTCCCCCACCACCTCTCCTTCTTCGTTCCCAGTCCAGTCTGAGGACTGTTAGGGGAGGAAAAGGTAGCCCTTGGGTCTCTCCCAACTATGGTTGTAGAAACCAATCTATCATTTCCAAACATCAGGCTTTAGCCTTGTATTACCAAGTGGGAGGGGTGTGGTCCACCCTTGGTATTTCAAGTTTAGGTATGAATGAAACGAATGTGAGTAAGGTACCAGACCAGAATGAACTGCCGGTAGGTTTAAAGGCTGTATGGGAGGGAAAAGGGAGCTGTAGTCAGATAGATTTGATTATGTGGTTTAAATGGGATTAAATATAGTGTCACATAACGTAAATGGACTCAACTCCCCCGCTAAAAGAAAAATCGCGTTTAATAATTATACTAAGCTGAATATAGATATTTTATGTTTACAAGAGACACATCTTAAGAAGGGCAATGAATCCTATCTGTTAAATAATATATTTTCCAAAAGTATACTCTCTACATTAAAAAAAAAGTCTAAGGGAGACTCGATTCTTTTTAATAGGAGACTTAATATTAAAGAACAGGGCAGTATAATAGATGCCATGGGGAGATATATAATCTGGAGGGGTGAGGTGGAAAGTAGACCAATAACATTGGCCAATTTATACCTTCCCAATAAAAAACAGTGTAGCTTTTTAAAGAGATAAAAAAAGTGGAGTATGGGATCCTCCTGATCTGTGGTGACTTTAACATGGTCATGGACCCGGAGCTTGATAGACAAGGTAAATGTAAGTTGACGTCATTAAATAATTTAAGTAAAATCGCAATAGATTTCTCAGGTATAATGAAGGATAAGGAGTACTTTGATCTATGGAGACTAATGCACCCAAGTGATCGTCAATTCACTTTTTACTCTAATAGATTTTCCTCGTCATCTCGAATAGATCACATTTTCTCCGATAGGGCCACGATAAGTTTGTTTAAAAAAATAGAAATAGAACTGGCCCCCTGGTCGGATCACTCAATGAATCTTTTGGTTTTATATGACACAGTAAAAAAAAAACAGAACAGGAATTGGAGACTGGATACATCACTACTAAAAGATCAGTAATTTAAGAAAGAACTAAAAAAAAAAACTAGGGAATTCTTCAAAATAAATGAAGGAACCGTGAGCTCATATAAAACAATATGGTGCACATACAAAGCCTTCATTAGAGGTATATTAATTGCCAGATCAGCAGAAAGAAGGAAATTAAGAGGAAAACCCCTAAAACTGCTGTATATGGAATTGATAAAGCTTCATCAAATTAATGGGGGAAAATATATCAAAGAGATAGGTGATAAAATATGCATTATAAATAAAGAAATTAGGGCAATACTGCAACTACAAGCAGATAATTTATTGTGGCGCTATCGTCATAAACCATTTGAAGTTCGGCAGTAAAACGGGGAAATTTTTGGCGAATAGACTCAAAAAACAACGAGAGCAAAATAGAATAGCCAGAATAATTGACCTGAAAGGAAAATATCAATATCACCCAGATAAAATCGGGGAGGTTTTCCAAAACTTCTACAGAAAGCTATATAATTTGGAAAAGGACTCACAACTTACAGGCCCCACTAAAGTGGATATATCAAAAATTTTGGATGGGATAAATGTACCATCCATCTCTGAGCCAGAAAGAATCTATCTAAACAGTAATATTACAGAGTTAGAGGTCTGTGAGGTAATTAACAGTAACAAGAGAAACAAAGCCCCAGGGTTAGATGGATTTGATGCAGTCTTCTTTCAACTTCTTCTTCCAGAGATTAAAGAACCCCTATGTAATGTATATAATGAGATTAAAATATCTGGGGAGATCCCAAGAGAAATGTCAGAATCTAAAATAATAAATCTATTAAAGGAGGATAAAAACCCAGATGATTGTAAAAACTATCGACCAATTACTTTGATAAATATAGATTTGAAGACCTACTCAAAAATTTCAGCAAACAGACTAAAAACGGTCATCCATAAACTCATACATACAGATCAAACGGGCTTTGTTCCAGGGCGTCAAGCCTCGGACAGTACCAGAAGGCTCTTAAATATACTTGCGCATGCTAAAGCCAGGGAAATGCCTATATTGGCCCTGTCATTAGACGCCGAAAAAGCGTTTGACAGGGTCAATTGGGTATTTCTAGAGGCTGTCTTGGTGAAATTCGGGTTGGGAGACTTTGCCCTGAAGGCAGTTAAAGCGCTTTATGGGGAAACAAAGAAGTGCATAGTCAACCCTGATTTTGAATCAGTATCTTTTAGTATAAGCAATGGCACGCGCCAGGGCTGTCCCCTATCCCCGCTTCTATTTATCCTGTTTTTAGAACCACTAGCAATACGTATAAGGGAAGAGGCGGATATCAGTGGAATCAGAATAGGGAAACATGAGTTTAAACTATTAGCATACGCGGACGATATAGTAGTAACATTCACAGAGCTGGCGACATCATGTCAAAAGTTCTTGGACATTCTGGAGGAATTCAGTAGAATCTCCTTGTGATGGAGTGCCACTAGGGGTCACAAGAGAGCTCTGTAAGACTTCTCCCCTGAGAATAGAAAGAGTTAAATCCAGACAGTTATCAGAGGCTAAATGGAAACCCAGCTGGATACTGCCTTTAAAAGCAGCAGAGAGATGGGTGGAGTTTCTCTCACTTAGGCTTGGGCCTAACAGCCGTGAGCTGTGTGTGAAAGCCCTGGACAGCTCAGCTGCGGGGATCCTAAGAGCTGGGATTTGTGCTGGAGCGAGACAGTCAGGAAGGCTGCGGAGTTCCAGAGTTTGCGCACAGAGAAGACTTCTGTGGTATTGGAGATATTCCACAGAGATAGGATTATCTGAAGACACCATTCCTAAGAAGCTGGAAGGAATAAGGAATAAAAGGTTGGTGCCAATGCATGTTATTCTAATTGTATCCAGAGAAGGATTACAAAGGTCCCAGGGAGAAGAAGAGTGCATTGAGAGGGAGAGTAAGAGTTCCTCATTACAAGAGGGTGACAAGGGCCCTATGCTTCACAAACAATTGATAGAAGCTGTAGAGGAAAAGGCAAATAAGAGACTGTATGTTTCCTGGCCACAAGGTGGCGATGTAACAAAGTTAAGAGACTGTTTGTTTCCTGGCCACAAGGTGGCACTCTCCTGTCACAGATAAGCTGCGCAGGATATAGTCAGGGCGTTCCTGAGTATAGTAAGCACGTTTATGTAGGGTTTTATTTTGTTGCTGAATACAAGCACTGTTTTTGTTCTGTTTATGCAAACAAATAAAATAGCAGTAAAACTCAACTTTGGACAAGCCTGCTGTGTCTTCCTCCCTGTATAAAAGAGATAAGAAAGTGCAGGACGCAAACCCCGACAGAAGGGGGCGCCCTGTTACACTCCTACTTTAAAATAAATCAAACTAAGTCCGTAGCTTTGAAAAGAGGACTAAAGATAGAAGATAGGGATGCTCTAGAGCATATGCTACAGTGTAACTGGCATTCAAATAGTATCACCCACCTAGGAATTAAATTCTCATTCCAACTGGGTAAGTTGATTAAAGCTAATTTAGATGAAACCATGAGTAAAATAAACATCACCTTGACCAATTGGAAACAACTAAATTTATCATGGTTAGCTAAAATTGCAGCTATCAATATGAATATCATCCCCAAAATCACTTACTGTCTGAGATGTATTCCGGGAGTGCTGGCATATAACTACATCAAAAAAATACAAGTGCAGCTAGATAAGTTTATCTATGGTGGGAAGAAACCCCGGGTGGGAAAAATAATAGCAAATCAAAAGGTCGAGAAAGGTGGGTTAAACTGCCCCTGTATATTAGATATTTACCAACAAATATGTATAGCACATCTTATTAGCTGGAATTTGATAAAGGAACAACCTAGATGGATGGAAATCGAGGAGGCCTTATTAAGAAATATTAAGATCCACTCCGTGCTGTGGCTACCTAGCTTGAATGAGATGGTGATTACAGATCTCCAGAAGAATTTGGTTTCCTTAACCAAATTTTGGTATAGAAATAGACTATCCATGCAGCTAATTAACCTTCCCTCACTGGCTGCCCCAATTGATACACTGGAACGTGGGGGCTCTAACCCAATAATTACATCTCTGAAAATCAAGGGTGACACACCCACAGCAAAACTGTTTGAAGATGGACAACTTATAGACCTACAAAGGATGAGTAGGAAATTCGGAGATATAAAATTAACTTGGCTAGAATATGAGTGTATTAAAAAAAGACTAGTAGCCTGCGGTTACAGGATCTCACAACATTTAAAAACAACTAAAATGGAAGATCTAGTGATAAAAAGAGATAATTTACGAACTATTTCGAAATGTAATAAAATTATAAATGAGAACCGTTCACTGAGGAAAAGTTCAGGTTTGATGTATTGGGAATTAATTATGGGAGAAACCTTTGAAGAGATGGTATGGTACCAAAGTTTAAGAATGGTAAAAAAAGCAGCAGGTCTACCAAGGTATATAGAAATGTTTTTTAAGCTTTCGAATAATTGGTACCTCTCTCCTGAACGTATGAATAAAATAGACCCAAAAAATCAAAGAACATGCTGGAAAGGCTGTAATCAGTTGGGAACATCGTTTCATATGTGGTGGGAGTGCCCTAAAATAAACAGGTTTTGGATAGATGCGTGTCAATTAATAGAAGAAATATTAGCTCAAGAAATTAGGTGCTCCCCTTCATTGGTACTGTTCCATAGGAATTTGGAGGAATTCCGTGGTTCAGATGGTATATTGATATGTCACATTCTGTTAGTAGCTAAAAGTTTGATAGTAAAATCATGGAAAAATACCCATGTTCCGTCAAGAATAAAGCTGGTGGCAGCAATACGAGAAAATAGAGAGATTATTGATCCCATAGGCAAGAATTGGCTGATGGAAACAGGTACTCGCCTCCCTTGGCAGAAGTGGGATAAATTTGTAAGTTCTATTGGAGTATAGACAAACGGATCATAATTCAGTAATTATAAAAGAGGTAGAAGGGGAGAAGGAAAAAAAAAATGGAGTAGTCAAGGAAAAAGACTATAAATCATATAATAGGTAGATTAGGAACCCAAACTCTCCAGCAACAACTTATGGGTAGGTCATCGGTCTGGTACAGTGTGAATGGTGTATGTGTTTCTTTTTCTCGCCTTTTCTTCTCTTATTTCCTTTAGATAATAGTCAAATATTCTGTAAATATAACGAGGTTAAACGGGGGCATACCTTGAATTCATAGGAAAGGAAAAAAAAGGTATGAGTAAAAAAGGAAAAGTTTCTGTTCCTATATATACAGAAGTTTTTACTGAAAACACAAATATAGGGAAAATGTGGGAAGGCAGATAGTTAAGAAAGAGAAGCGATAAAGAATAATAGACCTTTCTCTGAAAGAAAGGGTAGACCCCGGTCCCTATATAGTGGAAAACTCTCTCACATAATGTTGGAATTAATTTTGGGTGGGGGGATGGCGAAAAGCCATAGTTAGAGATGCAAATATTAGAGAGGGGCTAAGATCTGTCAAAGTATCTAACAGAACTCACAGCCCTGGGTTCAAAGAAGCTAAGTGGTAATATAGGGGATACAGATGTAATATTTTCTTTTTCTGTATATATATACCGTGTTTCACCGATGATAAGGCAGGGCCATCAAATAAGACAGCCCCCCCTTTTTAGAAAAAAAATTAAAATAAGGCACCCCCCGCAAATAAGCCACCCACCGATACCTGTGCTTACCCGAATCGGATGGTACGGTGGGTGACCCCGTGTGGTGCCTCCGTCTACCCTATTTGCCTCCATGGCTGCGCGCCACGTCATGAAGTGAAGAGGAGGAAGTGACAGGACTGCAGCGCGCGCACGTGACTCACTCCGCGCAAGGAAACGCAGGCAGATTCCCTCATCCCTCCTGCAGGAGGTACGGTATACCGGTATTACGGTATTGATTACAGTAGAAGGGGACAATGAATGCATCAGATTAATCAGAAGGGGACAATGATTGGCATAGAGTGATCAGAAGTGGACATGAATGGCACATGATTGTGCCAATCATTGTCCCCTTCTGATCAATCATGTGCCATTCATGTCCACTTCTGATCACTCTGTGCCAATCATTGTCCCCTTCTGATCAATCATGTGCCATTCATGTCCACTTCTGATCACTCTGTGCCAATCATTGTCCCCTTCTAATCAATCATGTGCCATTCATGTCCACTTCTGATCACTCTGATCAGAAGGGGACAATGATTGGCACAGAGTGATCAGAAGTGGACATGAATGGCACATGATTGATCAGAAGGGGACAATGATTGGCACAGAGTGATCAGAAGTGGACATGAATGGCACATGATTGATCAGAAGGGGACAATGATTGGCACAATCATGTGCCATTCATGTCCACTTCTGATCACTCTATGCCAATCATTGTCCCCTTCTGATCAATCATGTGCCATTCATGTCCACTTCTGATCACTCTGTGCCAATCATTGTCCCCTTCTGATCAATCATATGCCATTCATGTCCACTTCTGATCACTCTGTGCCAATCATTGTCCCCTTCTAATCAATCATGTGCCATTCATGTCCACTTTTGATCACTCTGATCAGAAGGGGACAATGATTGGCACAGAGTGATCAGAAGTGGACATGAATGGCACATGATTGATCTGAAGGGGACAGGAATGGCACATGAGGATCAGAAGGGGTTACTAAAATGGTCCCCCCCCCCTGAAGTTTTAAGTCCTCCCCCACTCGGATACCTCAATGCCATATCTTTTTTTTCCCCTTAGACATGAGCACAAAAAGGAAAAGCTACACGATGGAGTACAAGATGAGAATTGTGGAAGAATCTTGGGGCCAAACTCTTCCTGCTTTCTGCAAGGAAAAGATGTTGAATATCCGAATGGTCCGCAAGTGGCGAGCAGAGTATGGTAAACTCATGGAACAAGTGGAAAATGGAAGAGGTACCAAACGCAAGAGTGGATCAGGTCGCCAAGCAACATTTCCAGAGCTGGAAGATCTGATCTGTGAATGGGTTGTTGACAGGAGAGCAAAGGCCTTGGTTGTGAATAGGATTCAGATTCAAGAATATGCGCTTGCAATAGCACCACAGTTTGACATCCCGGAAAACTTCAAAGCATCAAAACACTGGTTGGATAATTTCCTTCAGCGAAACGAACTGTCTTTAAGAAGATCCACAACATTGTTTAGGCTGGAAGATGCTCAAGTTATTAAGAGAGCACTTGCATTCAAGTCCTTTATTGATAATATTGATTTCTCAAAATACAATCTTTCCAACATGATTGCTATGGATGAAACTGCAGTGTTTATGGGCCAATCATCTCAAACAACAATTGAACAGCGGGGTGCCTCCTCAGTGTACGTTCCCTCCACTGCTTACGAAAGTGCACGTGTTACCTGTATTTTGGCAATTCGTCTGGATGGCACCAAAGTCACACCTCTAATCATTTCTAAGGGCAAGAAGGAAAAGATTGAACGTGTTTCAGGAATTTTTGTTCTTGAAACTGAAAAAGCCTGGGCCACACAAGCAGTCATAAGAAAATGGGTCGATTTAATGCTGCCACTTGTTATGCGAGGGAGCCAAAGAGGTCTGCTAGTCTGGGATGCAGCCAGCACTCATCGCGCTAAAGATATAAAGTCATTTCTTCATGAAAGAAAAATAGATCAAGTAATGATTCCCGCAGGAATGATGGCCTATCTCCAGACTTTGGATATTGCAATCAACAAGCCATTCAAGGACAATCTGCGCATGGAAATTAACGACTACATTGAAAATAGAATGGAGAGAAATCAGCGTGGAAACTTTGTGAAGCCTAAACTGCAAGAGGTTGTGACTTGGGTGAAGAATTCATGGGAGAAAATCACTGACAGTTGCATTGAACATGCGCTACGAGCAGGCTACCTTGATAAGAAGTACTCCTTTAAGGACAGTGCTGTTGCTAAACATGAGAGATTTGGTCACCAGATTCTAAAAGAAATCGAGTCAGAAGTAATTAACCTGGATATTCAGATTGGGGTTTGTTACGATGATGTTCCAGAAGATGATGACTTGGTTGTCATTGAATAAATGTGTAAATGTACCGTACTATGCCATAGATTGTTGTATGGAAACAATAACACGGTTACAAGTTATGGATGCTCAATTTGTCTGGTTATGCTGGTTTGTAATGACAACTACCGTTATTACCATTATACTGTACCATATACACTGTACCATATACAGGTATTACAATTTTGTTTTTTTTCAACAATAACTGTGTATTGTAGTCTTCTTCATGGGTAAATAAGGCAGCCCCCTGAAAATAAGCCCTAGAGCATATTTTGGCCTTCCAAAAAAAATAAGACAGTGTCTTACCATCGGGGAAACAGGGTATATATATATATATATATATATATATATATATATATATATATATATATATATATGTACATGTATATATATATGTACATATATATATATGATGTTTAAATCTGGTCTGGAGGTATAAGTTTCCCCCGTTAAGAGGAAAACATGAGGGGAAAGGAGGGAAGAAGGAGTATTATCAGAAGTGTGTTATGAATTGCGGTTGTTTGTCTGTTCTGTACTTTGTATTTACGTTCTGTTTTTGTACTTGTATTCTTTTGTCTGGAAAAAAATAAATAAAAAAAATAAAAAAATAAAAACTTCAATTTTGCTGCTTATCTCCACCCCACAAGCTCACCAGGGGGTCTAAAAAATGTATGACCTTATATACTGTTTTTTCAGATACTGATTGGCTGAAATAGGTGTCAATGAAATGCTGATCAATCAGAGTTGCATATTTGAATATGCTATTGCCCATTTTCGGTGCATTCTTATTGGTTAATGCCATCCTGATTGTTAAGGACATTAACTAATAAGAATGCATATTTTTAAATACTTGCATTTTTATGTGTTAAAAGTATATGGAAGTTTCCCTGTTTTTAACTTTTTATAATTTGACACACACTGCTTATATCAGAAAATTACTTTGCAAAACTCCCAGACCCGCCTAAAATTGGTTTTCAAACTCTCAGACCCGCCTAAAATTGGTTTTCAAACTCCCAGACCCGCCTACTAGTCAATAGAAACAACACTTACCTTCAAGCCAACAGCAGAACAATTTAGAAATCCACAGCAGCAATGTCTGAACTCCTCCTTACTTCCTTGTGGCGGGGACTACACATTCAATGATGCTTTGCAGAAACTGACTTCCCAGAGATTGCTGCGTGTGATTGGCCATAATGGATTATGAATTTTGTGCTAATTTAGCTTGGATATTGAGGGGCAATCCTTGTCAAAATCAACTGCCACAAAATAAATTTACAAACTCTAACATAAGTGTATTATTGTCTGTTTTGGCAATTTTTTCCATGCCAAAATTTAAATATGCCTTTAACATCTCAACCAATCAGGAAAGGGGTGATAGCATATTCAATTAGGCAATTCTGATTGGATGAAAATTGATTGACACCTATGTCAGCCATTCGGAATCTGCAAAAACATTAAATATGCTGAATGTGTGGTAAAACACATCAGCTCCTTGGAGAAGGAGCTGCATAAGGTGAGGCCAAAAATTGACCAAGGGTCTCAATCAAGAAAGAAAACGTTAAATTCTTCAATCAAGATGAAAGTTCCAGCTTATCAAGGGCTGAAGAATAAGGACCAGGACATCTTGGATCGTTGTTGGAGCAAATCAGAAGATAGGTAATGTATATTTCCCCCCTTACAGGTATATATATTTTTTTCTCGTATTTATTTTTTATTTTACATGTAATTGTTTTATTTTTATTGTATTTTTAATGTTATTTTTTTTTTATTTAGTTCTAGGGACACTTGGGGTCCCTATGGACCAGAATGGGAGGTTATGGTTCAATATAGAACCCTGTGATGGCAGGAATGATGCCCTGAGAATCTTTGAGTAGCCCTGTGGTTTAGGGATTCATAAGGACCCTCATGGTCATAGTTTAGTATAGCTGTTAATGTGACATATCATGTATATGATATAGTATATTAATATTATGTATCATGCAGGTTCATAGCGACATGTATAGTGTTGAAGGTGGAATCCGGGGGATAGCCAGGCTCATAGTGAGTATGATGGAGGAATACTGAGGAAACCCTGGCTCATATGGGATAGCAGTTTTTAATGGGGGAATCTCCTGGCTCACAAGTGGTTGCGGTATTGGTAGTAGTTGGGTTTAAGTAATCAAGCCTCACATTCTACACAATGAAGGTGTTTGCTCCCTCACAGTGAGGAATCCAGGCTTCATAGAGGCATTTTTCTGTCTTTACTGGGTGTTCAAGGTTCCCCCATGCTTTTTTTTTAATTCAGAAAAATCTAAGAGACTGCAGTGAGTTTGGATATTGTTACAGGAGACATATGATAGTGTTGTTTGAAAAAGATACGGGACAGACACTCTGGGATATTATAGACATTTGAAACACTCTGATGGCATTTACTGGGGCTTAGATTTACCTGTGTGATGTGATAGCTTGGTAGAGTTTTATTAGGGAAGTTCTCTCAGATTTATTTTTGCATGGAATAGAGCCCTGTGATGATCCAAGGGTAGGGGCTATAAAAGCCCAGAGTCCACCTGCTATAGACTACAAGTTAACTACCAACAAGGCCTGTTTGGGTTCTTGGAAATCTCTGCACCAGCAAACAATTCTGATGACAGCATCATTCCTGAAGAGGCTGGCAGCATCAGACCCCTTTTCTTAGGATCTAAAAATCCCACACGCTGTACCCTTGATTAGTACAAGCAGACACCGACACCACCTTTATTTAGTGTGTCCAAAATCAGACTGGCACCTCTTTATTTTTCAATACACATTTTCAGATAACACAAATCACCAAAGACTTCCCCCCAGTTCTATTCTATTTCTTGTTATCATTACACATTTTCCATCCTGGGTTATCTGTTCAGGTCACTAATAACCTAGGCCTGTGTTTTGCTCGCCCCTTACAGAGCCATAAAACTAGCTTCCCCCTTCATGATTAAAGCCAGAGCATTCACGCTTGGCAGATCGCAGGGCCATTTAAATTCTTGCAGAAAATTAACCCCCTTGTCACATAAGTGACTGCAGTAGTTTTTATATAATTCGAGCATCCTAGGGCCTACTTCTAACACATATACATGATTACAGTGCATTTAACATGATGTAGTAGCCACAAAATGAGTGTTTTTGTGTATAGTGTGGGCCACAGTAATTCAAGTCATAAGTAATAGCCCCTGACATTAGCACCCAGTGTGCCAGCATTCCAAATAACAGAGTTACTTGTGGGGTGCAGGGGGCCCCATCATATCCCCCAAATCATTCATGACAAGCCCTATGTTTTAACATACTACCATTAAGAGAAATAAGAAATTTTTATGAACATACACTTTGTACCTTTTCTGTCTGTTGATTTATAATCTTTTAACAAAAGAAGAAAACAAAACATGTTTAAATGTAAACAGAAAAGTTTGCATGTAGCATTTGTGCTCAAGAACATACTGCTAAACACTGCAATGCAAACACACACAGAATTAAACATCAAAAGAAGCACTACAAAATAATACTCTTCAGTATAAAATCAGACCTGTGAAGTACAAAATTGTTAATGTCAGCTCCAATCCACCACTTTTGCTTGATATAATAGAAAATGTAATGTGCTGTTTGTCTCTTCAGTGGTGCAGCACAAATTATTCTATCCAAAATGTAACAATTTTCCAAAATCTATTGTGTGTTGTGATTGCAGAGTTTACATATTGCAAAACAAACATAAGGTGTATAAAGATAACCCTGTGCTGGATTTCTGAGTAAGAAAATTTGAAAAGTGTTTAGATCCAAAGTAGTTTCACATAAATAAATCCTGCTGCCCTAGGTGTATATGTGGTAGAACTTTGCCATCTGTGCTTTTTTATTGAGCATTCCCAGAAATATTGTTATCTCCATTTTTTATTGTGGAAACCTAAGCTTGGCAAGACTTGTGGCAAAACATCACTAGAGGCTTGCTTAATAGTAGCATTTTGGAGACTTCTATAAAAGTCCTTCACAAGATATATATCACCCCTGACAAAGTCCATAAATGGAAGCTTGCTCTGAGTCCCAACTGCTTCTGGGATTGCCCAGAAATTGGATATTTTCTCCATATAAGATGGACCTGTCCTTGGGTGGCCCACCTGTGGAGGAAGGCCTCAGACATCTTTAATATACAGTTCCATCTACAGGCAGAAATCTGCCTTTTAGGTCACAAGTGTAATTTGCTCTCTACATCTCAAAATAAACTAAAGGCTCTCCCACCTTATAGTAGATTCTATTCCCTTGTTTGTGTAAATATGGAGCCCATGGCTAGATTCAACCCACAGCTATTCCTTAACGTAAACTCAAATTCCCCACATTTTTTAAGTTAACATTCATTAATTAAGATCCCTAGACAGACGGCCCAGGGAGGACGGACGAAGGTGAGTTCACACCTTCCAAAATTGAATTGGACCTGTCAATAAAACTTATCGAAACAAAAAAAAGAGCTTGAATATGTGGCTCCTGCAATGACTTCTGTTAGTGGATTTTCAAGGTAAGGATCTACATAGTTATCACATTCCACCCACAGCAAACTCTTACAAGTGATCACTATGCATTAATGGTTCTTGCTGCTAAGAGAGATTTTGCCTAAAATACAATTACATGGCACCTGTAAGAGTTACATCCTATAAGTTCTCCTAAGGCTCTGCGAGTGCTCAAATTGAGACAAATCCTAACGGGTAAGCTCAATCTCCTGCAATCTCCTGCAAAAGCAGATAACACCCTTAAAGATATATGGAAGTTTTCCTGTTTTTAATATTACAATAAACTATCAAAGTGTTTGTTTGCATATCTAAACAAATGCTCTGTTGTCAGCTACTCAAACCTTCCAAACAGTCCCGGAAAGGTCTGCCCCCACAGCTCATGCATACAACGTTTCTGCTGGTAAGAGACATACTAGCCACTTACAGAATTACAGGCTGCTGAGAGACAATCTGTATGTGGCTAGTACATCTAGTACCAATAGAAACATTACATGCATGCAGACCTTTGCAGGAAATGTTTGGAAGTTTCAATAAGTGAAAATAGCGCTTTTAAGCACTTGTTAATAAAATGATTTATATATATGCAAACAAATACTTAGGTTGTTTATTTTAATATTAAAAACAGAGAAACTTCCATGTTCTTTTAAGAGATTGCATATGAGAACCCTTGCAAGACACTTAAGCAGATACAAGTGTCCCAGTAGGAGAAATAAATAGCCTAAAGAAGTATTTTTCTGTCACTAATGGCATTATATTGAAGAGTACACAAGCCTTAAGCAAAAAGGAAGCCATTCTAATGATTAATCTACCTTACACAACAGTAATGAAGAACAATCAACTAAATCACAACGTCAATTACAAATACCTGCTCACACAATTATACACTGACATCTAACTAATGCAAAAGTCACATCTGATTAATACAGAGCCCCAGATTTTAATGTCTACTACCTACCACCTACTATTTAATACCATGTAATAAGTTAGAAATGATCAGATAATATGATGTGTCCGAACTACAATGTTCACGTGCAAGAATAACAACCAACATCAATGTGTCAGTATCTGAGTGGAAAACGTGTAGCTATATAAATACAATGTCACAATATTTACTGATGAGCTATGACTCTGCTGGGCTTGCTATGGGAATTAATGTGTTTTTGGGCTCCACAGTCTGTTTATGTGTACACCCAAAGACTCTTGCGATTCTTGTAAGCTATTTTATGTATGTGGCAAACTCCTGTATGTATAAGTAAGTACGGGAATGATGTAATAGCTACTTGAATTCTCTCATAAACCTTGTGGGAGATCCTGAGAGAGCCATGTAATCCAACTCTAAAATGGTAGATTCCACAACAGTAAAGTTGCATATAAAACTAATAAATTAGAAGCTGTATTAGGTTTTTACTTTCTAAAATATATAGCTTAATTTCAAATACAGTTCTGCAAAAAAGGTATTTTTGATCACAGTGGTCCTTTAGGCACATCGTAATAAACGATTAAAGGAAAAGTTTCATAGATGTTGTTATGTCAATGACTATTTTCAGGAATTTCAAATAAACTGCTTTAAAGCAAGCCATTCATAAAACTGTCACATTTGTGAAGCTAAATTAATTGAATAATGAAATATTCATGTTTCTATGGAAAAAAAATACTTTTTGGTGTTCTTGAGAACTAAAATTCTGTACTGCAACACCCAGATAGTGAAAGAATATACAGAACAGAATAAATATTAATATCGTTTTATATCTGATGTGTGAATGCTTTCATAGTCCCAGTTTCTCCTCATCTGTAGCTGTGCAGTGATTATTTATTGTAACAGGATCAGCATGTTAGTTCTTCCTGTGTTTGAAAGGAAAGCTGTGTGTTTCCCTCACAATCAGAATCTGGAAAATCTGAATAGAAGTTTAAGAAAAGCCTATCAGGCTATTTATTTTACTGCTGATTCCATAAACTGATTTTTCTTAATGTCTGGTGCTGTACTTTTTACGATTCATATTTTCCTGATAATTCCAGACAGACAATATATTCCAGACTTGCATGATTGCATCTGTGGTTCTTTTACATGGCTGACAATACTCATTGATTACATTTGTTCTCTTAAGCTCTTTGGAGTATTTTGTATGAGACAAAGTGCCATTGCTAAATCGAGTAGTTAATTCCACCTTCGTGCACCAGAAACCTGGCAAAATGTTCTTAGACCACACAAGATGCTTCATTGTGTCTTACTAAAAGGGATACTTAAGTTGCTGGATTAGGAGTGCATCTGATAGAAGAGAATCAGTAGTGTATGCAAACATTTTTTTGTATGAAAAAATCCCATAATAAACATTTAAACACTTACCTTGAAGTTAGCAAAATGTCTTGTAATTTCTGACAATTAAAAAAAAATGAGGGTTCACATCCTCCAAATTAGTATTAAATGACACATTTTGATAAAGTCTGGGGTTCCTGTTTGTGCTGCAAAGCAGCCTGGGATATGTAGTGTATCATTATGTCAGCAGCACCATATAGCACAAATAATGGGTTAATATTGCTCCCCTGATGCTGCATGCTGATTAGGGGGATAAGATGCCTGTGTATACACCCCTGGTGGTGTCACTATAATCATTAATGGGATTTTTAATGAAAACAAAATGTTTTATGAAATGTGCTCCATACATGTCTAAGGAGTGCAGAAATGCATTACATACTTACATAGTAATTGAGGTTGAAAATATGATATGCAGTTTGTGGATTAGTTGTTAATTGATTCAGGGGGAGGCAAGAGGAAAAAAAAAAACAAGTAAAACATAGCCAATCGTCTTAAAAGGGAAATAAAATGAATATCTTCCTGACCCCAGATACTTGCAATCAGATTCCTCCCTGGTTCAATACTCTCTCTAATTACCCAGGATAACCCTGAATGCCCTTTTTAACTAAAATATATACATTCCGTTTTTAAAGATATATATCAAATCCGCTGTCACCACCTGCTTTGGTAGAGAATTTCAAAGATTAACCTCCTTTACGGTGAAGAACCCTTTTCTTTCTTTAAGGTGGAATCTTTTTACTTCTAACCTCAAAGGATGTCCTCTTGTCAGTTGAAAACCTCTTGGAACAAAAAGCTCACTTGACATAGCTTTATACTGACCTTGGATGTATTTATATAATGTAATCATATCTCCTCTTAGACGCCTTTTTTTCTAACGAAAATAAGTTTAATTTGGTTAGTATTTCTTCATAACGTATTACTTTTGTAACCCTTTTCTGTACCTTTCCAGCTCTAAAATACCCTTTTTATGAAGTGGTGCCCAAAATTGTACTCCATATTCCAAATGAGGGCATACTAGGGATGTCTACAGTGACAGAATTTGTATTAAATCTCATCTACCATTTAGATGCCCATTCCTCTAATTTATGTAAATCCCTTTGGAGGGAAAGTACATAATTATCTGATTTAATTACCTTGCACACCTTCGTGTCATCAGCAAAAATGGAGACACTACTTTCCAGTCCCACTTCTAAGTCATTAATAAATATTTTAAAAAAGAGAGGACCTAATACTGAACCCTGAGGATCCCCACTTACCACATTAGTCGAATTGAAGTAAGTTCCATTTACTACAACCCTTTGCTTCTTGTCTTTTAGTCAGCTCTCAATCGATGAGCAGATATTTACTGCAATTCCTGTATCCATTAGTTTGCACAATAGTCTTCCATGTGGTTCTGTATTAAAAGCAAAATCCAAAAAGACTACATTCACCAAGTTGCCTTGATCCAGGTTCCTACTAACCTCCGCATAGAAACTAATGTAGATTAATTTGACATGACCTATCTCTCATAAATCCATGTTTACTCCTACTTCTAATGCTGTTCAAATAAACATATAGCCATATCATTCAACTTGAGCTTTTGGGAGATCCGGGCTTCACAAATGTAGCACGCAAGTTACTTTGCTATTCAATTTCTATTTGCTATTCATTTTCCATTGAAGTAATGATGACGATCTCTGTTTCGATTGGCTTTTTCAAGTCAGGAGTTTCGGCCTTGCGTGATTGATCAAGCCCGCAAATGCTACGTTCGATAGCATGGTTTACGATGTGCGCTATCGGACCGGGACTTGCTGGCTCGGCCAATTGAATAGCACCATAAGTTGCGGACACTGTGGGCCTCTTGAATATAGGTATCACCTCTGCTTTTCACCAATCATCTGGTAGCGACCCTGTGTTGAGTGGATTTTGAAAATTAAATATAATGGTTTGGTTATTACAGAACCCAGCTCCCTCAGTACCATCGGGGCTTTATTAACATTTATTTTCCCATCCTCTTTTGGATTTCTTCCTACGTTAGTCAATTATTTGGTGAAGATAGTGTAGCCCCATTATGTTGCATTGTCCCAACCCCTGGTACCTTCCTATTAATCCATAAAACTTCCATATCCCTTTAATAGATAATCATGGACATCACACAAATATGCTCAGGTGACAAATAGTAATTGATAACAAAATTAAATGACCTCAATGTTCAATTTTTTTGTGTGGCTTTTTGAAAACTGAATCATAATGGAAACAATGGCTTTAGAAAACTAACACAACTAGCACAGCTTTTAAATATTTCACTTTTATATGCAGTTATGATTTACTGCAGGTTTCAATGATATCCTTGCAGCTTTTGTCTCATTAGGGCATGTCTTTGTAAACTAATCAGCTTTGCCTTCATCCATATTCACAATTTTGTATATTAGTGGAATGATGCTGTAAGACAGTGATGTAGACAAATGTATCATAGTGCATGTTGGTAAACTTTCTAGATTTTTATAAATGAAGAACTGGGACATTTTATAGACCGACGCGTGGGTCTAAAAACGAGAAATTGGAATATGTTAACATATACCTAGTCAAAAATACCATATTACACAAAACCAGTAATCTAGTGGTGTTGTTATCATGTGTGTGTAATATGTTTTATAGCAATAACTGGAAGCAACTGGAAATATATTTGATTCAGTGCTGCTCTAAGCAGTGGCCGGGCTTGTGAACGGAGGGTCGGTGCAAATTTAGTTTTTTTGTGCTGGGCCCCCCCTACTGCAACTTTATATATATATATTGTAACAGGGCGCCCCCTTCTGGCGGGGTTTGCGTCCTGCACTTTCTTATCTCTTTTACCCAGGGAGGAAGACACAGCAGGCTTGTCAGAGTTTTACTGCTATTTATTTGGTAGCATAAGCAGAACAAAAAAACAGTGCTTGTATTTAGCAACAAAATAAAACCCTACATAAACGTGCTTACTACACTCAGGAACACCCTAACTATATCCGGCCAGCTTCTCTGGCTCCGGAGAGTGCCACCTTGTGGCCAGGATGCAAACAGTCTCTTATTTGCGTTGTATTGCCACCTTGTGGCCAGGGAACAAACAGTCTCTTATTTGCGTTGTATCGCCACCTTGTGGCCAGGGAACAAACAGTCTTTTAATGTCTTTTTCTCTACGGCTTCTGCCAATAGTGGGTGAAAACGTGTATTTGTCACCAACCTTTTTATCCCTTGTTGCGTTCGGCTTCCCAGGGATGGGGTCTTTAGATAATCCTCTCTCAGTGGAGTATCTCTGATACCACAGAAGTCTTCTCTGTGAACAAACTCTGGAATATAATAGTCTTCCTGACTGTCTCGCTCCAGCACAAATCCCAGCTCTCTGGATCCCAAAGGCAGCTGAGCTGTTCAGGGCTTCCTCCTGCAACACACACAGCCCACGGCTCTTAGGCCCAAGCCTAAGTGAGAGAGACTCCACCCATCTCTCTGCTGCTTTTAAAGGCAGTACACAGCTGAGCTTCCATTTAGCCACTGATAACTGAATGGAATTAACTCCTTTCATTCTCAGGGGAGAAGTCTTACAGAGCTCTCTTGTGACCCCTAATGGCACTCCATCACATATCCTCCCCCTCAGCTCAACACCATATAGTTGAGCTACATGAGCCGAGAGGCCGTAAAGGCTCACTTGTAACCTTATCTTCCTCTTGTCTTCTCGTCTAAGGGGCTCATCTTCATAGGGCATAATATTCTCTGGTGCAACTATGCAGTATGGGCTTGGGTCTTGCTCTATTCTCTTGAGCTCAACAGCACGCATACTTTCATGCGCCAGGAGAACTTTCCCTTCTTCAATTGATCCATCAACTTTGACGGAGTAAGGCTTGAGATACCCCTCGAATAGACTACCATGGATTTCGTCCACCGCATCATCTATGGGGAACACACTGTTTTGTTCGCCACATGGCACCTCTGGACCTGGTTGGATACTGACAGTATCTCCAAACCACACCTTTAGGTTGTTACACACAACTCTGTCCCTCCTGATCTTCTCATCTAGGCAAGTGTCATCTGTACAACCTTTGTACGCAGTTTTCTGTCTCTTTTTTCTTTTCAGAAGAACAGGTTTTCCTTGGTACAACAGAAGCTCATCCTTCTGGACCGGAGTCATCGACATCACTTTCTCTTCATTGCTTTGTTTTTCTTCAATTTCTTTTAATAGGACCTGCAGTTCAGATAATTCTGCAGAGAGCGATTTGGTTGTATCATTTCTCTCACAACCGGTTTCTTTTACATAATCTTTGTATCGATTTACCTTGAGTTCCTTACTCTTATGTTTCCATTCTTCCAATTCTTTTTCTGCTTTCTGAGCAGTAGGTTTGTACTCCTCATCAATGGGTTTCTTTTCAGGTTTACGTTCTTTGACTTGAACGGCCTTGACAGAGGGACGTGAAATTCTCGGCGACCGTCTTAATGTCCGGCCTATGTTTTCCTCTGCTTCAAGCTCCTCAGCTTCTGCAACTGCGGAAACCACAAATAATGCGTCACCTCTCTTCCTCTTGTTGGAGACCCTGATGGTCAACTTGAGACCATCTTTCTGCCTCTCCGATGTCATTTCCTTCCCTTCTGTTCCACTGTTTTCATCTTCAGGGACTAACTTAGATCTATGTTTACTTTTTAAACCTGGAGCTTGCTTCTCTGATTTTGAAGACTTCTCTACTTCTGGAGTTGTAGCTCCATCCTCCGTCAATTGAGACTCAACCACTGAGTTTGCTCTGTCAGTCTGCTTGCTCTCGTTGGGAAGTAATTTATCTTTATGTTTATTTTTTGAAGTACTTGTTTTCTTCTCAGTTTCAGAAGATTTTTCAGTGTCAAGTGATTTTGTCTCCTTTTTTGTTGATGTTTCAGGTTGCTGCTCTGTATCACACTGATCTGCTATGGTTGGTGAAACCTTTGTTTCCCTGCTTTCTTCTGGCTGATCTATCACAGCTGACTCCTTAGTTTGCTTTGCACCACTCTCAACTTTACTAGATGCTTCTTTGCCTACACTCGCTCTCTCTTTATTAGAGACAGAAATAATGTCTTTCTTTTTCTCTGTCTCTTCATCCTTGGCCCTGGTTTTGTTTGAATCGGTCTCACGCAGCTCTTCTTTTGAAAGTACTTTTTGGTTTACGTCACTCTCTAAGAGATCTTTCAGATTTTTCACAGTCTCTTCCATAGCAAGCAATTGTTCTTTTAGGTGAAGGATTTCTTTTGTCATTACCTCCTTCCCAGAGATTCTCTGTTCATAAAGCCGTAACTGGTTGTCCTTCTCAATTAATTGCGTCTTTAGAGACTCCATTGTGGCTGCGTGCGTCATACTTTGCGCCTCATTCTCAGTGTCCAGATTCTGGCATTTAGCAATTAGATCAAGGATGGTTGCATCCCGTTCTTGCACTTTAACTGCCAATTCTGATTTTTCCTTTTTTAGCTCCTCGGATGTGGCCAAACTTGATTGAAGACCTTTCTCCAGAGTCTCAACAGATTGGTTTAAAGAGTTTAATTCTTGTTCATTTGTGGATTTGTACTCATTTAACACATTAAGAGTTGACTCTCTCTCACTAATCACCTTATTGTGCTCTTCCCTTAACTGAACCATCTGCTGGGCCTCGCTCTCCAGTTTTCTGGTGAACTTTGCAAGCGTGTCCTCAGTTTGCTTCAATATACTGCTTAGAATGTCCACGTGGTGGTTGAGTCCAGCTATGTTTTGTCTTGATGACTCTTCATTTCTTTGCATGTCTTCAATCACCTGCTCCTTCTGCCTCTTCTCATCTTCCACCCGATATTGGAGTCCCTCAAGCTCCTTGTCCTTTTGCGTTAATACTGTTTTCAGCTTGGAGATTTCCAGTTTCAATGTGGTTATTTGACAAATCAGCTGCTCCTCTTGAGTTTGAGCCGCTTGGTCTTGTCTCTCCTTCTGTACAGTGTTCTCTGAAAGGGATGTCTGCAGATTGGTAATTATTCCCTGTAGCTGCAGTTTCTCAGAATCAAACCGGGCTCTCTGGGTTTCTAGTTCTGCATTGGTGGAGCTCTTCTCTTGTTCTAGCTTGGTGATCTGTACTTGGAGGGCTGTACACCTAGCAGTGATTTCAGCTACTTCCTGGGTCAATCCTTCCATCTTCAGGATGTCCCCCATGTTTTCCAGCTTAGACTTGGGAGGACTCTTCCTCTGCTCCCAAATAGGCATCAGTTTATCATTCCTGTAGGACACTCTGTAGTCCTCAAATGCAGGCATCCTCCGCCATTCAGGAATATAGTCTTGCATCATCTTTACCTCTCGCTGGTCTGGTTTGGTATGACACATCTCCATGCTCTGCGTCATATGTCCTGTCTGGGACAGTGTGTACTCCTTGAGTTTTTCTGCATTGCGGTCAGCCCGTTTCTTTTCTCTGTTATAAGCAGCTTCCACTTCTCTGAACTGTTTTTTTATCATCTCTAAGTCAGATGCACTTTGCGAGCAGCTGGCCTTTTCCACTTGAAGTGAAGACTCAAGGTCCAGGATCCGCAACTGGATAACTTCAGAGTTAAACTTAGACTCCCGATGGGCTGCTCTTTCCGATTCGATATCTTCTTCCAGTCTTTTTACTGTGTGTGCTGCTGTCTCCAGTACCAGAATCAGTCTCTCCTCTTTCTCACGACTGTATTCCAGCTCACTCTTCTGACGTGAGAAGTTATCCATGCAGAAATTTTTCTCTGCTTCCATTTCATGTAGCTGCTTGTGCAACTCTTGAACCTTCCTGTTTTGGGACTGGATAACAGATTCCATTTCTTTCTTCATCTCCTGCTCTCTCATCTGAAGCTCCTCAATCTTAACTTTAAATTGTCCTTGGAGCCTTAAAGAATGCCATTTCTCTTCCTCTAAGGCCATTCTGTCTGCACTAGCAGGCTCTTTTGCTTTCTCAGCAATATCTGTTACTGTCTCTGCAGTTTCTTTTGTGCACTCTGCATTCTCATCAGCAGCTCCTGCCATCTCTGTGGCGGCTCCTGCCGTCTCTGTGGCGGCTCCTGCCGTCTCTGTGGCGGCTCCTCTGTCAGCCCGCCAGTTCCTTGCTTGTCTATCTTGGACAATATCACCAAATGACTTCTCAACGCCAAGCTCCAATGGGGTGTCCATAATATTTGGATGGAAATCTCTCCTTGTCATGCCAGTCGCACCTTTCTCGTGTGGTTGAAGTATAGGAGCACTTCTCCGGTTAGCTTGTTGCACCCCCAGCGCCTTTATGCTGGCTGTAAAGTACGCCTTCTGTTCATTCTGGGTACTGATTCTCTGTGCTCTGATATCCCGGGTAACTCCAACTCTGGCAAGGATCTCAGCTTTGAGGTCATCATAATTTTCTTTATTTTCTTCATTCAAGCTCAGATAAGCTTTCTGAGCTTCGCCCGTCAAATACGGGGCAATGAGGCTGGCCCAGTACCGTTTGTGCCATGCCTCCCTAATGGCTGTTCTCTCAAAAATGGTGAGGTATATGATCACATCATCATCCTCTGTCAGCTCCCAAAGAATTTCATTGGCTCTAGCTCTGGCCGCATCTTTTCTATATTTTTCCAGTATAGCTTCATTCTGGGCTAACTGGATGGCCCACTTTCTAGTGAACTCTTGATGAGCAGCTGTGGCCTCTCTCATGCGGATTGTTTCCTCCTCTGCTTGTCGCTGCTGTTCCTGCTGTTGCTGCTGGTGCTGCTGTTGCAGCAAGGCCTTCAGTATATCCTCCATCCCTGTACTGTACTGTGGGCTGTCTTCCTGCACTCAGACACTTCACGATCCCACCACTGCCACTGCACCAGTGTAACAGGGCGCCCCCTTCTGGCGGGGTTTGCGTCCTGCACTTTCTTATCTCTTTTACCCAGGGAGGAAGACACAGCAGGCTTGTCAGAGTTTTACTGCTATTTATTTGGTAGCATAAGCAGAACAAAAAAACAGTGCTTGTATTCAGCAACAAAATAAAACCATACATAAACGTGCTAACTACACTCAGGAACACCCTAACTATATCCGGCCAGCTTCTCTGGCTCCAGAGAGTGCCACCTTGTGGCCAGGATGCAAACAGTCTCTTATTTGCGTTGTATCGCCACCTTGTGGCCAGGGAACAAACAGTCTCTTATTTGCGTTGTATCGCCACCTTGTGGCCAGGGAACAAACAGTCTCTTATTTGCGTTGTATCGCCACCTTGTGGCCAGGGAACAAACAGTCTTTTAATGTCTTTTTCTCTACGGCTTCTGCCAATAGTGGGTGAAAACGTGTATTTGTCACCAACCTTTTTATCCCTTGTTGCGTTCGGCTTCCCAGGGATGGGGTCTTTAGATAATCCTCTCTCAGTGGAGTATCTCTGATACCACAGAAGTCTTCTCTGTGAACAAACTCTGGAATATAATAGTCTTCCTGACTGTCTCGCTCCAGCACAAATCCCAGCTCTCTGGATCCCAGAGGCAGCTGAGCTGTTCAGGGCTTCCTCCTGCAACACACACAGCCCACGGCTCTTAGGCCCAAGCCTAAGTGAGAGAGACTCCACCCATCTCTCTGCTGCTTTTAAAGGCAGTACACAGCTGAGCTTCCATTTAGCCACTTATAACTGAATGGAATTAACTCCTTTCATTCTCAGGGGAGAAGTCTTACAGAGCTCTCTTGTGACCCCTAATGGCACTCCATCACAATATATATATACAGTGGATCTAAAAAGTCTACACACCACTGTTAAAATGTCAGGTTTCTGGGCTGTAAACAAATGAGACAAAAATAAATCATTTCAGAACTTTTTCCACCTTTAATGTGACCTATAAACTGTACAACTCAATTGAAAAACAAACTGAAATCTTTTAGGTGGAGGAAAGAAAAATAAAAAATAAAAATAATGTGGTTGCATAAGTCTGCACACCCTCTTATAACTCGGGATGTAGCTGTGTTCAGAATTAAGCAATCACATTCCAAATCATGTTTAATAGGAGTCAGCATACACCTGCCATCATTTAAAGTGCCTCTGATTAACCCCAAATAAAGTTCAGCTGCTCTAGTTGGTCTTTCCTGAAATTGTCTTAGTCGCATCCCACAGCAAAAGCCATGGTTCACAGAGAGCTTCCAAACCATTGTTAAAAGGTATCAGTCAGGAGAAGGGTACAAAAGAATTTCCAAGGCATTAGATATACCATGGAACACAGTGAAGACAGTCATCATCAAGTGGAGAAAATATGGCACAACAGTGACATTACCAAGAACTGGAGCTCCCTCCAAAATTGATGAAAAGACTATAAGAAAACTGATCTGGGAGGCTACCAAGAGGCCTACAGCAACATTAAAGGAGCTGCAGGAATATCTGGCAAGTACTGGCTGTGTGGTACATGTGACAACAATCTCACGTATTTTTCATATGTCTGGGCTATGGGGTAGAGTGGCAAGACGAAAGCCTTTTCTTACGAAGAAAAACATCCAAGCCAGGCTACATTTTGCAAAAACACATCTGAAGTCTCCCAAAAGCATGTGGGAAAAGGTGTTATGGTCTGATGAAACTAAGGTTGAACTTTTTGGCCATAATTTCAAAAGATATGTTTGGCGCAAAAACAACACTGCACATCACCAAAAGAACACCATACCCACAGTGAAGCATGGTGGTGGCAGCATCATGCTTTGGGCTGTTTTTCTTCAGCTGGAAGAGGGAATTATGAACAGTTCCAAATACCAGTCAATATTGGCACAAAACTTTCAGGCTTCTGCTAGAAAGCTAAACATGAAGAGGAACTTCATCTTTCTACAACTTCATCTTTCTACATCCAAATCAACAAAGGAATGGCTTCACCAGAAGAAGATTAAAGTTTTGGAATGGCCCAGCCAGAGCCCAGACTTGAATCCGATTGAAAATCTGTGGGGTATCTGAAGAGGGCTGTGCACAGGAGATGCCCTTGCAATCTGACAAGATTTGGACTCATACCCAAAAAGACTGAGTGCTGTAATAAAATCAAAAGGTGTTTCAACAAAGTATTAGTTCAAGGGTGTGCAGACTTATGCAACCATATTATTTTATTTTTATATTTTTTTCTTCCCTCTACCTAAAAGATTTCAGTTTGTTTTTCAATTGAGTTGTACAGTTTATAGGTCACATTAAAGGTGGAAGAAGTTCTGAAATGATTTACCTTTGTCTCATTTTTTTACAGCACAGAAACCTGACATTTTAACAGGGGTGTGTAGACTTTTTATGTTCACTGTATTTATATATATATATATATATATATATATATATATATATCACATATTATAATTGTCTAACTACGATTCGTCGTCACGTTGAGTTGCGTAGTGCGTACGACTTAGCGATGAGCGGCGCAGGTGCTCATCGCGAATCGAGGCGAGCCGTTAAGCCGTACCACTTTGCCGATCGTATGACGTTGGGATGAGCGCCGCAGGCGCTCATTGCCCAGCGAGCCGTTAAATCGTAGGACTTTGGCAATGAGCACCGCAGGCGCTCATTGCAAGCGAGCCTCGCGTAGCGAGGCGAGCTATTAAACCGTAGCACTTAGAAAAAAAATACGAGGTGAAAAAAACGTACGAGATAAGCGGCGGAACCAAAACAATTAAAAAAAACACTAAATACACACTAAAAAATTAAATAAAGGTCACTTACAGCATGGGGAACCAGGCAGGACGTCTGGAAGTGAGTTGGAACTCCAATTTACATCGATTTAGCCGAGTTGCAAAGATCGAAAATCGGCTAAGCGAGAAAAAAATGGCCGCCGAAAAAAATGAAAACGAGGCTATACTACTACGAACTGCGTAAAACACAGCCATAGACGTATGACGTACAACGAGATAAAGGATGCGGATTAACCGCGCAATGAGTAAAAAGACAGTAGTGAGTACATTTTACAAAACGCAATTACAGATTTACACATTAACACAGATTTCCCGCCTTTGTCTCGCGCCACATAGGATTTCCCGCCGAAACAACGCATTTGGCTCGCGCAACTGCGGATTTCCCGCCTAAAACAATGCATTTGTCTCGCTCACAAAGCCTATATATAGGGCACACTTGACACATAACTGACACTTTCTCCTCAGGTGATGACAGTCTGACTGGACGTTTTCTGATGCCGGGAGATTGTTAGCTCTTCAGTATACTGCTTCAGCATTATTACATTACAAAAAGGTAAATATATCATTAATAATTATTAATTAATAAATTGGTACTTACTTAATAAATAAAAAATAAGAAATGTAATTAATAGAAAAATAATATTGTGCTTACGTGTGTGAAACAATTGTTAATAACATTCATAATGTACATTAATTAATTAATGATTAATATCGAAATTAGTTAACGTTTAAGAATGTGAATACAAAAGCAACACATTGATTCATTAATTATTAATGTACATTAATTTAAGAATTATTTTGTGATATATCGTGATTACCTGTGTGAAACAATTGTTAATAACATTCATAATGTATATTAATTAATTAATTAATGATTAATATCAAAATTAATTAACGTTTAAGAATGTGAATAAAAAAGCAACAGATTGATTAATTAATTATTAATGTACATTAATTTAATAATTATTTTGTTATATATCGTGAGGGAAAGATGTGGGAAAGATTTGTAAATAACATTCATTATGTATCATTACTAATCATTAATATCAAAAAAGGTTAACGTTTAAGAAAGTGCATAAAAAAAGGAACACGTTGATTAATTAATTATGAATGTATGTACATTATTTAAATAATTCAGTTCTTATATATTTTGCATAAAATAAACCACAAATAAAAATTAAAGGCTATATACTCATGCTTACATATTGATGTTAGATTTAGTCACACATTAGTTTAATATTAATGAACATTAATTGATTCTTATTTCATTAGTAATGTACATTATTTTAAGAATTCAGTTGTAATATACTTATTTTAAAAGACCACTCAAAAAAAAAAAAGGGAAGAGACTCATGCTTATGTCTTGACGTTATATTTAGTCAGACATTAATTTAAGATTAATACAGATTAATTGATTCTTATTTAAAGACTAATAGTAATATTGAGTGTATGTTTATAATCTATGCTTACATATGTGTGTTCATGCTCATTGATTGATATATTTATTTCATGTTTTTAATCTATGCAAAAATATGTATGTTAAGCCTCATTGATTGATACAGATGAAGCAACATATTATACATTAATTTGACTATTTTGTATAATTGCAGTGAACTGTAGCTGAATGAACAGAGATAGTGACGTTTGCACACATTGAACATCATAAGGATAATTTGTACAGGTACAGAATTTGAATTATATTACTACAGCAAGATATTAAAAAATATGATTTTAGGTTTTTAATGTAGCCAAATATATGTCTGTTGATGTTCATTTAATGATATTGATGAAGCAAAAGTTTTAAAATATTCTCAATTTGATTTTACAGTTTATTTGGATCTGCAAGGGAATAAACAGACAGTGTGACGTTTGCAGCCTTTGAACAACATCAACAGCATCCTCACAGGTATAAAATTTAATTTTGTAGTGATGCATAGAAAAAGGCTATATATGATATATTTGGTGAAAATGGATATTTTTTGAAAATGGAGAGTACTTATTGAGTCATTAATGTATGATATTTAGTCATAACTTGAAAAAAGTTGAAAAGACAATACTAATTAATAATAATATTTAAAGAAAATAAGAAGCTTACAACACTTGCAAAAAAAAGAAATTGATGGTATGCTGTGAATTCAATCAAGAAGGAATGGAATTGAAGGATTAATAATATAAAGATAGATATGTGCAGCTATTTCCATTTCATATATGTCAATAAAATACTTTGAAAAATGGTTTTATTTCTTTCAGTCTAAAGTGCAATATTTTAAAAAAAATTATTATTTTATTCATCTACTTTAATGGAACAGTACAAAAATGAAAAATAAATGTATACAAAACAAAGAACAAACAATAATTACATGTCTATTTTCAATTACACATTAAAATGGCGGAGAATGGAGAAGACAAAATTGAACGCAAAAGAAGATTGGCAAGGGAAAGGTAGCAAAGGTGGAGAGATGCTTGTCAGTTTTGTGGGGCCTATCATTTTATAAAGGAAAGACCTACTGAGGGAAATTTCATTAGTTGCTGTCAGAAAGGAAAGGTGAAACTTCCATATTATTTAGAATGCATTATGAGCGATCCAACATTTCCAAATTATAATAATTTGCTGGAATATAAAGTGGCACAAACTGCTATCCGTGATTGTTTTAATCCAATTTTGCATGGAGGAAAACTCACTCAACAATGGATTATTGATTCATATTTACAAGTTGAAGCCAATAATCTAAATTTCATTAAATATCAACAAAATAAATTACGAGTAGAACAGAATTGTGGATTAATGGATTATGTGGCAGATTTAGCTTCCAACAGAGACATTCCAGCTGGAAGAGCAATTATTTTGCCATCCTCTTTCCAAGGACCTCCTCGTAATATGCGAGAAAGGTAGAATGATGCCATGGCTATTGGTACAAAATTTGGAAAACCAGATTTATTTATTACATTCACGTGTAATCCACAATGGCCAGAGATCAAGGAAAATTTGAATCTGGGACAAACTACTTCTGACCGACCAGATTTAGTGGCAAGAGTATTCAAAATCAAACTCAATTCATTAATACATGATATCACTAAAGCACACTTATTTGGACAATGTGTGGCTTTTGTTTACACCATTGATTTTCAAAAAAGAGGATTGCCACATGCTCACATATTTTTAATACTGCAGGAAAAAGACAAGTTGAACACTGCAGAGAGAGTGGATTCAGTAATTTCTGCACAATTGCCAGACCAAGAAAAATATACAAAACTTTGGGAGATTGTTACACATAGAATGATTCATGGCCCATGTGGAGAGATGAATTCGAATTCACCATGTATGGAAAATAAAAAATGTACTAAAGAATTTCCAAAACAATTTCAAATGCAAACTTATGCAAATTGTGATGGATATCCTTTGTATAAAAGAACACAAGGACAAACAGCTATTATCCATGGCCAAAAGGTTGATAATAGATTTGTCGTTCCATACAATCCACATTTGCTCATCAAGTACAATGCACACATCAATGTGGAAGCTTGCACTTCGATTAAATCAATTAAGTATGTGTATATGATATGATATGATGCAGCTACTGTTGTTGTACAAGGTGCTGGAAATGAAAACAAAATCCAATTTTACATGATGAACTATCAAATTATTTAGATGCTCGGTATGTGAGTGCTCCTGAAGCAATGTGGCGCCTTTTGAAATTTGAGATGCATGATCGGTAACATGCTATCTATCGTTTAGCTGTACATTTGCCTCAAAGTCAGATGGTTTGCTTTACTCAAGGAAATGGAAGAACTGCATTATATCAAAGTGAAGACAGAGATACCATACTTACTGCGTGGTTTAAATTAAACTGTCAGGATACGCAGGCCAGACAATTTTTATACATAGAGATACCATATCACTATGTATTTGTAAATGGTCTATGGCGACAACGAAGAAGAGATACACATAAAATCATACCATGCATTTATACCGACAGTCCAAGGGACATTGAACGTTTCAGTTTAAGATTACTTCTGCTACATGTTCCCGGTGCACAGAGTTTTGAGCATTTACGTACAGTGAATGACATAGTTTATGATACATTCCTATTAGCTGCAAGACATCAAAATTTCATAGCTGATGATACAGAATGGGAGAGGTGTCTGGAAGAAGCAGCACTGTGTCAAATGCCTAAGCAAATGAGACAACAATTTGCATTCATTTGTATATTTTGCAATGTACCTGATGCTTTTACTTTGTGGGAAACATTTAAATTAAACATGTCAGAAGATTTCTTGAAACGTTACAGAGAACCAATAGCTCTGTTAAAAACATTGATGGAAATCCAAGAAATATTGTTGGCTCATGGATTAAATTGTGCAAGTTTTAATTTACCTGATCCAGGACTTATAGATGACATCAGTTTTGATGATTATGACACTGAGCTTCAAAAACAAAAAACCCAAGAAAAACTGGCAACTTTAAATATTTTACAGTTAGAATCATTTCATGCCATCACAAATGCTACAGATGATGAAATGGTCAAAGACTGGTATTTCTATCTAGACGGACCAGGTGGATCAGGAAAAACTTATCTGTACAATTGTTTGATGAGTTATATTCGATCACAGGGTCAGATAGCTATGCCATTTGCAACAACTGGAATTGCTGCACTTTTGTTAGATGGTGGTAGAACTGTGCATAGTGGATTTAAGCTGCCAGTTCCCATTTTGGAAACATCAGTGTCAGATATTCGACTCAATTCCATACAAGCAAAAAAATTTAAACTAACTAAACTAATTATCATAGATGAGACAACAATGATGTCATGTCATGCACTGCAATGTATTGACAGATTCTTAAAAGAAGTGATCGATAATAAGTTGCCATTTGGTGGAAAGGTGATGCTGTTAGGAGGCGATTTTAGGCAAACATTACCTGATGTGCCACACGGAAATAGAACAGAGATCATTGAAACATGTATCAAGACCAGTAAACTGTGGCAAATATTTACGCATCTCAAATTAGAATTAAATATGAGATCTGAAGGCCAAAATTAATTCAATGACTGGCTCATTAAAATCGGAGATGGAAAATACAGCATTTACCAAATGATACCATTGAAATTCCATCAGAAATGGTTTGCAATGAATCACTCATATCAGCCACATTTCTAAACACTCTTAATAATGAGGATTACACAGACATTGCAAACAAAGTGATATTAACATCAAAAAATATCGAGGCCTTGAATGTAAATAACAAAATTTTAAAATATATCAATGCACCACAAAAGAATTATTACAGTGCAGATTCAATTCTGTCAGATGATAAAGACAGTGAATCGAATTTTAGTATCAAATTTATTAATTCATTAACACCATCTGGAATGCCCCCACATATTTTACAATTGAAAAAAGGCGCAATTGTTATGTTTTTGCGAAATATGAATCCAAAAAAAGGACTTTGTAATGGGACCCGATTAATTGTGCATGAGTTAAAAGATCATTTTAGACATGCAGAAATGATAACTGGTACCCATAAAGGTGAACGAGTTTTTATACCAAGAATTGATTTAGCACCAAGTGAGAGTGGTTTGCCCTTTGTCCTTAAACGGAGACAATTTCCAGTTATCATGGCATTTGCTATGACCATCAATAAATCTCAAGGACAAACTTTTAAGTCAGTTGGGATTTTTTTTAAAGGAACCAGTTTTTGCACATGGACAACTCTATGTGGCTTTTTCAAGGTGCACTAATCCAAAAGAAATTAAAGTGCATGTTGAAGAAAACGAAACTCAAGGTCATTTATTGGACGATGGATGTGTTTACACCAAAAACATTGTCTACTATGAGGTGTTGGAAAGATAGAGGACAATGGTTTCATTTTAATGCCAACATTTTATGGGACTCAATATGATTGCACAAAAACAATATTTCACGTAAAACATCTAAAGAATGGACAAAAAAACATAGAGAACAGTGGTTTGACTTCAGTACAAAATTAAAGTACTCTGGGACTCTTTAAATAGGGGACCACTATTTCACTTATGAAAATCTATGTGATATTTGCAGAATGGACAAACTGAAAAAAACAAAAAAAATAACAACACAAACAACAGTAAAATATCCTTAAACAGATTTGAATGGGTTCAAAGTTTTATATTTACATGATTGGCCCCACAAAACAATTAACTGCATTTTTCAGGATTTACAAGAGTTAAATGTTATTGTTTGATGTTACAATTGCAGATGTTAAATATGTGTTTTTTGAATCTTTACAAAAGTTTGTTAAATATATATGTGGTATAGTCAAATATGTATTGTTAGTATAAAGTTGAAGTATTTAATAATTGGAAATGTATTTTTTAAAGACAAAGGGCCTCATTCTATTATCGGCCGTAGGAGATGCGGGGCCGCAAGGACCGGCCGCAAGCCATTTGCCTATTCTATTCCCTTCCGGCCGGGGACTCCGGCAGGCTTGCGGCCACACGCGCCGGAGGAAAGCCTTTGATCTTAAACGGCCGCAAGAGTTTCGGCCGCAAGAAAATCCTGGTTGCTATTCAATTGCTCCGGGAACCCTCTCTGCAAGGCTAAAACCGAGCCGCAGCTTACTTGCAGCAAAACGGTCCCGCAGGCACACATTTAAGCACATTATAAAGCCATAATAAAGCCATCCTGCACTCTGAGGAGACTATAAAGTGATTGTAGGTGTTAGCATTCATAGCACAACATTCCCCTACACTCAAATCCGTAAATAATTATTTTTAAAATTTATGTCAAATATCCATGGAAAAAGTCCAGAGGGCTTTGAGCACCTCAGACCCGCCGACGCTGCGGACGGAAAATAAACAGTTAATGAAATCTCGGATTTGGGCTAATGTGCAAGCTTGAGAGGGGGTTGCTATTAATCCTCATGTCCCCCATTATGATCACTAGCATTTACAGAGCTTTACAGTGCCGTCTTGAATTTATTTTTGCTTTTAAAGATTTCTGAGCTTCGGCCGGTTGCAAGATATGCGGCCGGTCGTAAGGGGATATCCTTGCGGCGCTGTATATCTGAATTGCAAGGTAATGGGAGCCCCGCAAGGAATCGCAGCTTTGCGGCCGATTTACGGACGATAATAGAATGAGGGCCAAGGTATTGATTCAGGGAGAAATCCGATCGCCAATTAATAGGGTCAGGAAGGAATTATTTTTTTTCCCTCTTTGATACAATTGGACAAGTTTCAATAGGGGTTTTTTATTGTTTGCCTTCCTCTGGATTCAATGCTAATTTAGTTTAACACGAGTTTAACAAATATGTTACAAATGATAAAAAGCATGTTATTGTTAAAACAATTTACTTACTCTAAGTTAATATAGCAGTTACTCAGTGATAAATATGTATTGAAAAGTGTTAGTATTGTTAACAAAATGTTGAACGAATGTTTCATATACAAGTTGCATGTTACAAAGTTTAATGTTTGTGAAATATAAGTTGAAAGTTAAAAAAATTAATGAGTTTTTATTTTTAGAAAAAAAAAAAGGGACAAATGTAGGTGACTCATTTTGTGTTGCAAACAAATTTCACAACATTTCATTTTTATTGACCGTCATTTTTTGACGGGCAAGTCGCTAGTATATATATATATATATATATATATATATATATATATATATATATATATATATATATATATATATATATATCCTGCCTTTACTATGCCACAGGACACCTGACCATCTTCCCATATATATAATAAATATATGCATAAGAAGAGCTCCATGACTCTGCTCTTACCTGCTACTTGCATATATACAAATTGTGCAAGGAGCCTTTCAGTCACTTTAAATTCCAGCCCCATAAGTGCAACATGAGACCCACAACAACTGGGGGCTTGAAATTTGGTTGAGTTATGGTGCTATTAAATTAGAAGGGGCTGCGAGTTACAAGCTGGAGACGCAAACACGATGGAATTGCGGCCCTGCGCAGGATCAATTAGTCAAACACGTAGTTACGGGTTTAGACGGAGTCCTACAGGCTACAATTACGAATTGCTTTCGGACCCACATTCCAGAATAATAATATTAATAAAGCAGTAATTATGATATTCTATTACATACAAGTTCCATTAAATGTATTAACACATTGATTGGCAGGATCGATATAACACAGAAATCAAACATGAAATAAAGTATTTTTTGGGGCCGATTTGCGGGCTTGAGAATGTTGTGCTATTAATTTTAAGACCTAATATCACCTTCTTATTTTTTTTCTCTGTGGTGTAGTGAGGAGCTCCATGGGCCCCCCTTCACCCTGGCACACCCGACAAACAGCCCCATTATATTCAGGCTCTGTGTAAAACCGTAGCTCGTAGCCCGTAACACTTACTGCTATTAAATTAGCCTCTTAAAGCAACGAAAAAAGCCTACGGGACATGGAACGTGGAACTTTGCGGATGCAAATCCTTTGTTGTCTATAGCCCGTAATCTCTACAATTCCAGTCATGCTATTAAATTGCTACAATTTCACTTGCGTTCAACCCCTTAACACGCAAATGTAGCCCAAAGCCCAACGAGTGATAGAGAGGACTCGCAAGGGGGGTAAAGTCCAATCCGTAGCACTGTAAATGCATATAAAAACATACTACTGTACTTTTATTGAAAGGGAAAGCTTCGCACCAGCTACACCAGCAGTAGCTCCGTCCTTGGCTCTGAAATACTCGGTATGTGACAATGGTGGTGTGACCCTTTTGGAGACTAGCTGATGTGTATGGGCTTTTCAAGCGTATCTTGGGCTGTTGGACCATATCTGATGAATAATTGTGATCTAAACTGTCAACCTAAAAGCTTTGGGGCAGTATGTTCTTTTATATCTGCACCATCTATGCTAATGGGCAAAATGTTCTTGGGCCCAATTACATTAGACTTGTTAATGCTAAGCCTAACAATTACAGAGGTAGAGAGAGTTATAATTTAACTTGAGTTAGCATTACAAATGTTCCCTTTTTAAACAGAATTACGCACCCAAAAAGGAGTTAAAAACAGTAGAAAGCCAAAACTAAATAATTAAAGTAAATCACCACCTGTCCTACTACACCCACTAAAGTGCGAAAAGAGATGGAAAAATGCTGAACTCCAGGGCCTATCTACATTCCTCAAGTCCTACTAAAAATGAGAGAAGTGTGTCATTAGCTAAGCCCCTGTCTAATTAAATTCTCTATTTAAAAGACCATTGTGATGTTAATATTAAAATGTACTCTTTTTCAAGAACTACACTAAACATAAGTAAAATGTATTAGAAGGTAAACAAATTCAAACTCTCATTCGTTACAGTTTATATGCAATTATGCTGCTGTGGCATTTACCATGTTGATTTCAGCAAATCAACTTCCTGAAGTGGAGGAGGTTTCTATGTGAACAATGGGAAGGTGGCATTTATAACAGTCAGTCCTCTCAGCAAGACTAAAGTGAAGCTCATTAGTGTACAAGCACACTTCCTCCATATAATGAAACAACAGCAGAAGTCAAGAAAACTAAATTGAAGTTAATAGTAAAGAATATTTGTATATAAAGCTTGCTTACACTGGCTCTGTTTGGTGGAAAAGAGTTGCCATTCCAAATGATCTACAATGAATAGGTGAAATGAAAAAATGAAATGAAAGGTTTATAAAAACCATTGCTGTTTGTGTTTTCTTGCTAAATATTTAGCCTTACAGTGAATTATCATATGAAGGTATTTGGTTAGGTACTGGTAGCTGAGGGCCCCTACATTAAAGTGGTGATCTAGTGCTCTGTGAAGTAAGGTTAGGAAAAGAGTGTTTAGCAATGTTTTTTTCAGTTAGCCACCCTAAATAAGCAGCTAATATGGTCAAGCCCATTATTATGCTCTTAATAGAAATAAATTAAAAACAATGTGCAAAATTTATATTTTCTCTGAAAAAAATCTGCCTGTTAGTGAAAACTGTTGATGGGCTATGTTCTTTCTAAACAGTTTATTTTTATGAGACCACTATATTGTGTTTGTATAATTATTACTTCCATTCAGAACTGGGAGAATAAACAAAATGAATGTTAGCAAAACTTTTGTAAACTTTGTAAAGTTGAAATTGAGTCAGATTAGTTTAGTAGTTTTTGCTTGAGATTTAGCAGAGTACTTTTTGAATATACATGAATGCGATGTATTATTGTTACTGCTGTCACATACTGTATCGGATTTCCTGAAAAGCGAGATGGCAGCTTGTTTTCAAAATGGATTCTATCCACATGGCTTTCCTGTTATGGTAGCAAACAGTCCTTAATTACTGCCTCTATTTTATGATTTCTTATAAAAGAACTGTCACATAATCCACAGTATGTACTGTTATTTAAACAACTCAATCTTAAAGTAACACAGTTACTCAATTCTTTGAAGGAATCCACTTTTATGTTTTTGTTTTAATAATTGTCTGTATATAAATGAGCAGGACTATATATCCATATGAATACATAACCCAATCAACAATTAGATTGAAAATTTGCAAGTTTTCAATCTTTTAAATGGCTTTTCTGAATGCAATATGTACATTTGATTGTAAAGTCAAAACCAGGGCTCTCCATTCTTTTTCAATGCGTTACAAGTGTGTATGCCCTAACCCCTGTAAAGATCTACAGAATATATTGGTGCATTACAAATAAAGTATAATAATAATAACAATAGTAATAATAAAGATTCCACAATTGTCTCTCTGTATGAAGCAGCCTCAGCAAATGGTCATTTAGTGACAGAGTAACAGAACATGGCTGTTTCTTGTGACTAGCAACCTCCTCTCCCCTACAAGAAACTTTTTACTTGCAGCGGTTCTCCCCTGCCAGTTTTGTTTTATTTTCTGTATTAGTTCTGCTCTTTATAACTGTTTTACTTATCTTACTTTCAACCCCATCTCATACAGGTGTCCATGTGATATTACACATTCAAAGAAGCTAGTTTGGCAGTCCCTTTTTGAGTATATGGGCTTACAATCCATTATGTTGTGAATACACTGTGGTTTTAGTTCCCTCATTAATTTCTACTAGCACATTTTTGCCCATGGCGTACCTGGGACTCTGAGCTTTTTACACCTTCTCTCCCAACAACATGGCCAAAAGGAAATTCAAGAGGTCTATAAAGTCAGAACTAAACTTCTCTCCTCTTCTTCAGCGGTAAATGTGGAAGAAGGTGATTGTTTGTCTGGCATTTTATCTTGTACCGATTCATTGGAACAGAAAATACACAGTGTTAAGAGAATATTAAAAAAGCTCAAAATCATGCTTCCATGCATCATGCAAAGTTAATATAAGAGTTATAGGTATCTATGCAAGTGTATCTTCCACTTAATCCAGCAGAGTTTTTCTCCTTTATCCTTTCACAAGCACTGTTACATTCATTATGCACTGAAAGATGTCACAGAGCGTTCAGTGTTCCCAGAGTAACTAACTATTCAGAGATGTAATTGTTAAATTCTCCAATAAATCGGTTATTGACCAGCTACTGTCCGTGCAGGCCCAGAAAGCCATAACATTCAACTGTTTGCAGATTTTGCTCGGATCACACTAGAAAAAATGAAGCCAGTAACAGTCAACTCATGGAGAAAATATATCTTCTATAGGTAGGGTTTTAGCTTTCAATTGGCATTCCAATATTCAATGGCCATATTAAATTCTAAGCCCATAGTGACAACGGTACACCCGCAAAGCCTGCGGGCTTGAAATTCTGCCGAGTTACAGAGCTATTACATTCAACCATGCCATGACCAACTAGCTGGAGACGCAAGCCCTTAAACCCTTTCCGTGCATGCAAGCTGTCCTAAACTGGGCGAGATGTGATTGGCCGTTACGATCAAACCCATAATCACGGAGTGCGACGCAGGCCTAACAGCCAGTAGAAAGTGGGGAACCGCAATTAACGCAGCAGGAAAGGGTTTTAAAGGGCACAAAAAACGTAAATCATTGACTGTGCTGTAGCTGAGCAGGTGAACACAAAGTTCTAGGCATTGGTGGGTTTGTGAGCATTGGAGAGAGAGAGAGAGAGAGAGTGAAGGAGTTTTGTACGTTTTTTTATATTTTGACCTCTAATATATATTAACCCTTAATTTACAATACATAATTACTGATTTCACATAATTCACACACATAGATTAATACGTACACAAAGCTATACATAGCAGGAGGCGACAGCACATCTACTCCCCCCATGCCCCCACCTACCCCCCATACTTCCACCTCCCCCCATACAATTACTATACTACACGTAATACTCACATTCTTGTTTTACCACATACACATACTGTTATATATATGTATATATTATATTTACCGTATATACTCGAGTAGAAGCCGACCCGAGTATAAGCCGAGGCACCTATTTTACCACAAAATACTGGGTAAATGAGTGACTTGAGTATAAACAGAGGGTGAGAAATGTGCTGCTCCCTGTGTCCCCCCTCTCTCTCCTGTGTCTCTTCTCCCCTCTCCCTTCCCTCTGTCTCTTCCCCCCACCCTTATCACCCTCCTCAATCCCCCTCCTTATTCTCAACCTCCCTCCTCAACCTCACTCATCATCCTCAACCTCCATCCTCATCCTCAACCTCCCTCCTCATCCTCAACCCCCTCATCCTAAACCCCCTCCTCAACCTCAACTCCCCTCCATAACCTCAACCTCCCTCCTCATCATCAACCTCTCTCCTCATCCTCAACCTCCCTCCTCATCCTCAACCTCCCTCCTCATCCTCAACCTCCCTCCTCATCCTCCCTCCTCAACTTCACTCCTCAACCCCCATCCTCATCCTCCCCCCTCAACCCCCCATCCTCATCCACACCCCTCAACCCCCCATCCTCATCCTCAACCCCCCCATACTCAACCCCCTCCTCACCCCCCCTCAACCTCAACCCCCTCCTCAACATCAACCCCCTCCTCAACCCCCCATCCTCAACCCCCATCCTCAACCCCCCATCTTCATCCTCAACCCCCATCCTCATCCCCCTCCTCACCCCCTCCCTCAACCTCAACCCCCTCCTCAACCTCCCTCTTCCTCATCAACCCCCTCCTCACCCCCCCTCAACCTCAACCCCCCTCCTCCTCATCAACCCCCTGTTCAACCCCCCATCCTCAACCCCCATCCTCACCACCCCTCAACCTCAACCCCCCTCTTCAACCTCAACCTTCCTCCTCCTCATCAACCCCTTCCTCACCCCCACCTCAACCTCCACCCCCTCCTCAACCTCAACCTTCCTCCTCCTCATCAACCCCCTCCTCAACCCCCCATCCTCAACCCCCATCCTCAACCGCCCTCCTCAACTTCAACCTCCCTCCTCCTCATCAACCCCCTCCTCAAACCCCCATCCTCAACCCCCATCCTCAACCCCCCTCCTCAACCCCCCTCATCCTCAACCCCCCTAAACCTCAACCCCCCTCCTCAACCTCCCTCCTCCTCCTCATCAACCCCCTCCTCACCCCCCCAACCTCAACCCCCTTCTTCCTCCTCCTCATCAACCCCCTCCTCAACCCCCTCCTCACTTTCTCCCCTCTAAATACCTCCCCCTCACTTACCTGCTTCTTCTCCGGCCTCTGCTCCGTCTTGACCCAGGCGTGCATGTGACGTCACATGCGCGCCGCGTCATTAGCATATACCGGGTGAGGAGAGGAGGAGAGTGAGAAGAGGGGGAGAGTGAAGATTCTGTGCACAGCCAGGAAGCTGCTAGCATGAGCCGCTGACGGGCAAATTGGCGCAAAAACCTAGTTGTGCAAGCAGCGTAAGGATTCCTGCTATAAAAACATGGAGCACCCCTAAGCTGCTTTAATATGTTCCCCTATGACCTTAAGCCTGCCGACCATCACGCTCATGAAGCATGAAGGGAAAAGGATAATAAAAATATCGAGCACTTACCTCGCTGACTGATGTGGCTCAGTATCCGGAGTCGAACCTTCATGCTTCTACAGTCTGTGCGGTGGTTGACATTGCTGTTGGCGTTGCGCCTGGGTTCAGAGGAGGAGTGGCGGAGGAGCCTTGGTGTCGATTGGAGAGCTGGTGGGAGAGATCAGAGGGGAGTGTTTCTGCTGAGCGTGTTGGAGGAGAGGAACTGAGCTGCCTTTTCACAAAGTCAAGTACTGGTACGAGAAATCTCAAGGAAGCGGTGCGGCTGTACACACCAACTGCACTGAGGGGACTTATTCTCCTACCTAAAGGGGGCCCAAATAAGGGTGTACATCTGTCAAGCTGTCATAGTTACAGCAGGGGATGACTCCTACTCTTTTAAGACTCTGAGTATAGAACAGTGCCTTTAAAGCAGTGGACAGCAATTACAGAATCTGCAAAAGAACAGCACAGGCTTTTAAGCCTAACTAGCCATGATAGCGGAAACACTTATATGAGAATGGCCATGACTCCATAGCTAGTGAAATTACGAACTTTGATAGCCCCATCTGGAGGCTTGCTCAAACATAAAAAGTCTCTGTGCATAGTGATTCACTTAGAATTCTACAGTGTCTGACTTGAAGTTGTCTCAGAGAGCAGGTTTATAAAGATTTATAAAGCCATACTTAGCCCCACAGCAACATCGAGAATCTATAGAATCCTGCTGTTTAGTTATCCCATTGTACTGTTAAAATGCAGCATCAATTTGGATATTTCAATTCAGTGCAATAATAATGGTGGCAATATGGTATATTTAGCTCTGTGCAATTACATTTGTTGCATTTTGGAACATGTAAGCACTGTGCAATAAGAGTGTGTTGGGGTAGACTCTGATGTGATGGATCTTAATGCATAGTTCATAACTTGCCACTTTAGAGTATAAGTTTTCAACAAAATGTTGTCACCGGCAAGATACAATAAGTAACCAGGGAAATCTTGAACACTAAAAGCCACAGTAGGAGGTTCACGCAAACACTATGGGCCTCATTCTATTATCGGCCGTAAAACGGCCGCAAGGCAGCGATTTCCCCTTACGGCCGGCCGTATATCTTGCAACTGGCCGTAAGCTCAGAAATCTTTAAACGCAAAAATATATTCAAGACGGCACTGTACAGCTCTGTAAATGCTAGGGATCATATTGGGGGACATGAGGATTAATAGCAACCCCCTCTCAAGCTTGCACATCAGCCGAAATCCTAGTTTACATTAACTGTTTATTTTCCAGCCGCAGCGTGGGCGGGTCTGAGGTGCTCCAAGCCCTCTGGACTTTTTACATGGATATGTGACATAAATTAAAAAATAATTTATTTACGGATTTGAATGTAGGGGAATGTTGTGCTATTTTTGCTAACACCTACAATCACTTTATAGTCTCCTCAGAGTGCAGGATGGCTTTATTTCGGCTTTATAATGTGCTTAATTGGTGCTAGCGGGACCTTTTTGCTGCAAGTAAGCTGCGTCTCGGTTTTAGCCTTGCAGTGAGGGTTCCCGGAGCAATTGAATAGCAACCAGGATTTTCTTGCGGCCGAAACTCTTGCGGCCGTTTAAGATCAAAGGCTTTCCTCCGGCGCGTGTGGCCGCAAGCCTGCCGGAGTCCCCGGCCGGAAGGGAATAGAATAGGCAAATGGCTTGCAGCCGGTCCTTGCGGCCCCGCATCTCCTACGGCCGATAATAGAATGAGGCCCTTTGTCTTTAAAAAATACATTTCCAATTATTAAATACTTCAACTTTATACTAACAATACATATTTGACTATACCACATATATATTTAACAAACTTTTGTAAAAATTCAAAAAACACATATTTAACATCTGCAATTGTTACATCAAACAATAACATTTAACTCTTGTAAATCCTGCCGTTTAAGATCAAAGGCTTTCCTCTGGCGCGAGCGGCCGCAAGGGATAGCAAGGCTCCGGCCGGAAGCCTGCCGGAATCCCCGGCCGGAGGGGAATAGAATAGCCGAATAGCTTGCGGCCGGTCCTTGCGGCCCCGCATCTCCTACGGCCGATAATAGAATGAGGCCCTATGAGTCTTTGAGCCCAGGGTTAGACCCTGGTTTCTAGTGTATATGCCTCTAAATTACAGAGATTGTAAATCAATAAACCCCAGAGAACAAGCTGAATAAATCATACCAAAGACCAGCAGGAAAGTTCACAAGGGTTTGTTGTTGTTGACCACGCTGTTTACACCGTGTGATTTTATTGTCTCACTTGATGGTACCCTTTAGTTTTGATTAGGGCCCCTATACTTACTCTTTTCTGCGCCATAGTAGAACATTTTAGCACTGTGCAATAAGATTCCTGACAAATATCTGATCTGTGTAATAATAGTTGGGGCAACGTGGAGTAATTTAGTACTGTGCAGTATTAGTTATTGTAACAAGGAAAAACTCAGTATACTTCATTGAACTTTGCGGCAGTTTGGATATCTCACCACTGTACAATAATTTTTGTGGCAATCTGAAATACCTTTACACTGTGCAATAATCCTTGTGGCATTCTGGTATATTTTTACCACTCTTTAATAAAATTAGTGGCAATCTGGAATATTACAGCACTATGTAAAACTATTTGTGGCAACCTGGATTTTTTCAGCACTGTGCAATAATATTTGTGGCAATTTGGAACCATCTTGGTACATCCCAGCACTGTGCAATAATCTTTGTGATAACTTGGAATATTTCAATACTGTGCAATATTACAGCTTTGTGCAATATCATTTGTGACAACGTGGAACATTTCAGCACTGTGCAATAATTCTCTAGGGTTCGTGTAATATCTTAAGCTCTATGTAATAATACTTATCGCAATTTGGATTAACTTGGCACTGCACAATATCATTGTGGTAACATTGAATATCTTACCACCGACCAATATCATTTTAGAACATCTGGTATATTCTTTGCAACTTGGAAAACCTCAGCACTGTGCAAGTATATATTACATAGTTACATAGTAATTGAGGTTGAAAAAATACTTTCAGTCCATCAAGTTCAACCTTTTAAGATCTCCTCTGATCTGCAATATGCAGATTAGTTATTAATTAATTAGTTGTTAATTAATTATTAGTCAGTTATTTAATTATTTATTTTTTATTTTATTTTTATTTTTAAATTATTAATTAATCCAGAGGAAGGCAAACAGAAAAAAAACAAAAAACAAGTGAAACTTAGCCAATTGTCTCAAAAGGAAAAAAATTATAATTCCTTCCTGACCCCAGATACTGGCAATCGGATTTCTCCCTGGATCAATACTCTCTAATTATCCAGGATAACCCTGAATTCCCTTTTTAATTAGAAATAAATCCAGTCCCCTTTTAAAGTTATCTATCGAATCCGCTGTCACCACCTCCTCTGGTGGAGAATTCCACAGATTAACCACCTGTGACAGATTCACTGTCACGCTCAGCATCCGTGCCTTGTTTTTCAATAAAATGGAGGACACAGGAGCTCTTTAAATATTTAACCACACTTTACTAATTATATTGTCAGCATCAAACATAAAACTGAAGGCAGAAACAAAACCCTAGCTTCTCATTGAAGCCCTGCATAACTAAACTGTAGTTCCCTCACTGTCTTACATATAAGTGCAAACATACAGTCCAAACTTAGGCAGCAGATGTGTCTTTCTCTCTCACATCTCTCTCAGGCTCTGTATCTCCAGCCTCTCTTTCCTAAGCAGATCCCTCCTTCGGTCATCACCTTAGGGACTTTCTGTTCCTCTTATCTGCAGGCTCTCTCTTCAAAGCTTCTGGCTTTGGCCTGTTAGCTTTCAGTGCGGCTGCTGACAGCAGCCCTGCACACTTCCACAACACTCCAGCTCTGTCAAACAACTCTCCACCTGGAGGCGACAGCAGGTCTTGATTGCAGCCACACCCAAGCTTTTTAAGGATCTTCTTAACCATCTCACTCCTGGGGAGAAGTCTTGAAGGGCTCTCTACTGCCCTTCACACCTTCACACCACCCTTACTTTCTTTCTTTAAGCTGGAGTCTTTTTTTTCCAACCTCAAGGGATGTAGTTGAAAACCTCTTGGCATAAAAAGCTCCCTTGACAAATCTGTATACTGACCCTGGATATATTTATAACAGATAATCATATCTCCTCTTAGATGCCTTTTTTCTAGAGAAAATAAGTTTAATTTGGTTAGTCTTTCTTCACAACTTAGCCCCTCCATTCCCCTTATTAGTTTTGTTGCCCTCCTGTGTACCTTTTCCAGCTCTAAAATGTCCTTTTTATGAAGTGGTGCCCAAAACTGTACTCCATATTCCAAATGAGGGCGTACTAGGGATTTGTATAGTGGCAGAATTATATTTGCTTCCCTTGCTTCTATACCCTTCTTATTACATGCTACTATTTCATTTACCTTTCCAGCTGCTGCTTGGCTTTGAGCAGCGGATTCGATAGATAAAAAAGGACATTTAGGTGGTTGTCCACAAACACTCCCAAATCCCTTTCAATATCTGATACCCCTAGATTTGCTCCATTAAGATTATAAATTGCATGGCTATTTTTCCTTCCCAGATGCATAACTTTACATTTATTCGTATTAAATCTCATCTGCCATTTACATGCCCATTCCTCAACTTTATGTAAATACCTTTGGAGGAAAAGCACACCATTATCTGATTTAATTACATTGCCCAACTTTGTGTCATCAGTGAAAATGGAGACACTACTTTCCAGTCCCACCTCTAAGTCATTAATAAATATGTTAAAAAGGAAAGGACCTAATACTGAATCCTGAGGAACTCCACTTACCACATTAGTCCAATTGGAGTATGTTCCATTTACAACAATTCTTTGCTTCCTGTCTTTTAGCCAGCTCTCAATCCATGAGCAGATATTTACTGCAATTCATGTATTCCTTAGTTTGCACAATAGTCTTCCCTGTGAAAAAATCTTTTGCAAAAACAAAAAGATGACATCCACTGAGTTGCCTTGATCCAGGTTCCTACTAACCTCCTCATAGAAACTAATTAGATTTGTTTGACATGACCTATCCCTCATAAATCCATTCTGGCTTCTACTTATAATCCTGTTCAAATAGACATATTCTTGTATATTATCCCTTATTAACCCTTCTAAAAGCTTTCCCACTACAGAATATAGCTCCCTTTTTAAATATAGGTATCACATCTGCTTTTCTCCAGTCATCTGGTAGAGACCCTGTGTGAATCTTGAAATATAATTTAATTTGGCTATTACAGACCCCTGTTCCCTCAGTATCCTTGTATGTATTCCATCAGGACCCAGGGCTTTATTAACATTTATTTTTTCCAACCTATTTTGGATTACTTCCTGCGTTAACCAATTATTTGGCAAAGGTAGTGTAGCCCCATCATGTTGCAGTATCCCAACCACTGGTACCTCCCTTGTGTATACCGAAGAAAATAACCTATTTAGCTCATATGCCTTTTACTGGTTACTAATTTTCAGATGGCCTGTGTCACATTGTAAGGTTCCTATAGCTTCCTTCCTCGCCTTCTTCCCATTAATATACTTAAAACATATTTTAGGGTTAGTCTTACTCTCTTTTGCAATTCATTTTTCATTTTCTATTTTAGCCAGTCTAATAGCTCTTTTGCAAACCTTTCTGATTTCCTAGTACTCCCGTAAACAGTCTCTGTCCCCTCTTGTTTATATCATTTTGTTTATATAATTTAAATGCCTGTTTTTTACTCCGTATCTTGATCTTTAAATCATTGTTAAGCCACATTGGATTTGATTTACTCCTTTTACTTTTATTCCCATTTGGTATATGGTGATAAGTATGTATATTTAGTAAGGATTTAAATGTTGTCCATTTATGTTCAGTGTTTTTACCTATCAGTTCTCTGTCCCAGTCTATAGTTTGTATTAATGCCCTTAGCCCGTTAAAATCTGCCCTTTTAAAATTAAGAGTTTTTGTTGGCCCCTTAAAATTTAGTTTTTTTCATTCAATCTCAAATAAGACTGGGTTGTGATCATTGTTTCCCAATGGTTGCCCTATTCCAACATTTGATACTGTATCAATATTATTTGTGATAACTAAATCTAAGATAGCTTCATTTCTACTATTTTCTTGTATAACCTTGGCCAGATAATGATCCCTGAGTGTACTCAAGAACCTGCTCCCCTTAGCTGAACTGCTGGTCTCATTTATCCAGTTTAATTCAGGGTAATTAAAATCTCCCATTATTAGAACTTGCCCATGCTTAGCGGCATTTCTAATCTATAACAATAATTGTATTTCCTCACTTTCAGCTATATTCGGTGGTTTTTAGCATACTCCTACTAATATTCTTTTGGAATTTGCTGCTCCACTATTTAACTCTACCCACAAACATTCAACATTATCACTAGTTCCGCCATATATTCCTTCCCTGACTATAGGCTTAGATTCAGGCGTAAACCTACAGACAAATCCCTCCTCCTCTTTTACCATTGCCTCATTCTTTCCTAAATAGGTTATAACCATCCAGATTAACAGTCCAGTCATGAGATTCATCCCACCATGTTTCAGTAACGCCTATTAAATCCCATTTTTCATTAATTGCTAATAATTCCATTTTTCCTGGCAAGCTTCTGGCATTAGCAAGCATACACCTTATGTTATGAGTCTGTAGTTCTGAAGTGCCTGTCACTGTACTTGAATTACTTAGTACTACCTCCCTTTTTGACTATACTACCCCTCCCCCATCTCCTCTCCTATGAGTTGTTAATTCATCCCTTATACCCTCTACACTTTCTACTCCATTACTTATATCTAGTCCCCACCCCCACCTACTAGTTTAAAAACTCCTCCAGCCTTTCTGCCATCCTATCCCCTAGCACAAAAGCTCCCTCATCATTAGGGTGCAATCCATCCCTGCTGTAGAGATTGTACCGAAGTGAGAAGTTAGCCCAGTGCTAATATATATGGGGTAACATGGATTATCTCAGCCCTCTGTAACATTATTAGGGACAAATCGGTACACTTCAGTACTGCGTATCAATATTTTCTGCAATTTGGACTATTTCAGCTCTGTGTAATACTATTTGTGTTAAATGACTCTACCTTTAAACTGAGCAATAATATTTGTTGCAACTTGGAAAGTTATAGCACTGAGTTAACAATATTTAACATGGTTCAGATTTTTTCTGTACAGTGTAATAACAATTGGGATAAGTTTGAATATCTCAATTTTGTTTAAACAATATTAATTATTATTAATAATTATTTGCAATAATTGTAAAAACTGGGGTTAACTTAACACTTTGCATTATCATTTGTGAGCAACTTGGAATGTTCTAGTTCTGTGCAATAATGATTGTGGTGGTTGTAATTGAGACAACGTGAACTATCTTGTAACAATAATATAATTGACTTGATTGTCAAGGCAGAACTACCAGGGAAAGTTGTCTAGATTTAAACTATCAATTAGGTAAATTAGTTGTAACTTAACAGAGTTTGCAAGATTGGTATTGACTTCCTGATAAGATAGCTCTTTTTGTATGTCAATGAAAATACCTCATAATCTTACTCCGAATAATCTCTCAAAATTAAAAGAGATAATCATAACCCCAGGTATGTTTTTCCCCCGGGAAATAAAAATAAAGATTTAGATAAAACTCAACTGGAGGAAGACGCCACAGGTAAATTCAAAAATTCAGTTAACCAGTCTAGCTTAGGCGAGGTAATAAAGTGTGAAGAAATCCATATCTTAAACAGATGTGATGAAGAAAGACTTACAACCACAACTTTGAAAAAAATTCTTGCAGAATTTAAAAACTCTTTACTTGCAGAACTAACAGCAGAAATTACTAAAAATTGAAGTGCTATAAATGAGTTGGGTGTGAAAATAGATGGCTTAGAATCTAAATACAACTTGATTGGTAGGGAACAACAAATCACTATTACACTAGACTTCCAAACTAAAAGAAGAAGTTTCAGACCTAAAATGAAAAATGAGCAAATTGGAAGGCTACTCTCGTCGAAACAATATTCGTTGAAGAGGTATTTCTGAAAACATTGTTTAGTCAGAATTAAATCAATATATTTTAACATGTCTTTCCTCTATCTTAAAAACTGAGTATCCAATAGAACAGATGGTAGACGGAGTTTACTGAATCCCTCTTTCCAAAAGACTAGACAGAGATCTCCTGAGAGATGTTATTGTCAAATTTCACTCCTTACATAAAGAAGAGTGGAACTTGACAAGCAGTCCAACTAAAGATACTGTGTAAGTTTTCTCCTCATTTTTTTTATTTGTTTTGCTTTTTGTTTCTTATTTTTAATACATCTTTGAGACTTTCTACTTCTCTCTTATATCTTTAAAGCTTTTTAAACAAAGTTATCATGAGGGGTCATCTAATTAGAGAATTAGAGTTAGATACTACTTGTAAACATTTTTTAGTATGCACATAAAAATAACTTAGAAGAGGGGTACATTTTCCAATTTTAGTTTTTTTTTTTATTAATACACTTGCTTTATAAGATAATTGTTAAATATATTTTACTAACAGATTTGTATTAAAAGTAAAGGTCGTTTTTTTTACACTATAAGGTGGTATTAGTAACCTGTATTAGGATCTTTAGGAAACAAAAAAGCCCCACTTTAAAAATAAGAAGCCACAAAGTTTAAAAAGGGTATTATTAGATTTAAAACAATAGTTTGTGAAAAAACTACACTTTAAGCACATTTCAGTTCAAAGCCTTTAATCTTTTTTGGATAAAACAAATCAAATAAGGACATAATTTGTCATAAACATTTTTATTATGGTCTTTTTCACCCAAAAATGAGATTAGAAATGTACATTTTTGATATCTGGTGTCTGTAGGGATAAGAGAGAAGTTATTAGGTCTTACAGTGATCATTACATTTTTATTTTATAAATTAATTATTATTTTTTTAGAAGTTTCATTCTTCTTTTTTTTTGTCTCTACTTTTTCGGTATATGGCTAAACTACATTAGGGTCCTAAAACCTTAGTAAAATCAACTAGAAAATGTAATAATTAGCTCTCTAAGAATAGAGGAGGAAGTTAAAGATTATAGAGGTTTATGAAAAGAATAAATATGGAATAGGAAGGGTCCTTTCTGTATATGTCTTTTTACTGGTTTAAATGTAACTGAATTGCACAACTATAGAGCGCCAAGGATTGATTGAACTTGAGAAAAGTTTGTCATTCCTCTCTCCCCCTTGACCTCCACCTTGTTTTCTCTCCCTGGTGGATCTTCATGGGTGAGAAAGCAATGTTCCCTCTTAGAGGGTGTTTTTTTTTAATTTCATCTTGTGTTCACACTTTAATAGATGGATTTTGTTTTATTTATGTCTTCTTGTGACTTTTTTTTTTTTATTTGTATTATTTTTGTATTTTTCTTCTTTTTGGGGAGAGTTGAGTTCGGCATGGCTCAATAGTTGGCCTAATACTCTTAAATGACATTGAGAGTGCTAAGCCAAACTGTTCAAGAACTAAATGCTCCTGGTAAAAAATCCATGTTTTTCAATAGTTTTCTTTAAAAAACGCTGAAATATTGTGTATACAGGAGATTCATTGGCAGGCTGATAGAGGTAAAGACTAAAGCAATAAACGTTTTCTTGCATTTAGCATCTCAAGTGTTTTGTTGCAGTTAGCAACTCAAAATTTGTGAAAAAAACAAGAGGCTCAGCCATATTCTTTAATAAAAGGCTTACTTGGAAAGAGGATCTCTCTGTAACTGACCCACTTGGAAATAACCATCTATACCTAATTCCTCTTTGTCTTAGTATTTGAGTTATCGTTACAAATTATATTCTTTTGGCCGGCGACAAAAGGGCTATCGAACTTGCTTTTTTCATAGCTACCCCTCACTATTGCTTCTTTATAGGGCAAGTTGTGGAGTATTGTAATCACGTCCCTAGAAAAAGACTTGTCCACATTTTTCTGTGGATGGACTCTAGTTTGTGGTCGGCTTCAGCAAATTCCGGGACCAGGTTGTAATACAGCTTCCCTATATAATCTTTCAACTCTTTGTCTCGAATGGTTTCCGAAATACCCCTTATTCTTAAGTTTTTTCTCCTGGCCTGGTCTTCAAAGCTGATCAATTTTCTTTGGAAAAAGACTTCAGAATTCACCAAACAAATAATGATAATCCTGATAATTCACAATCAATTAAGGAGGCAAGTGATAGAATCGATGCTCTTGAAAGTAAATGTGACAAACTGTCAATAGATAATAATTAGAGATGTCCGGAATAGTTCGCCGGCGGACTGTTCCCGGCGAACATAGCATGTTTGCGTTCGCGGCGAACTGCGAACATATGTGATATTCGACCCGCCCCCTATACTTTATCATTGAGCAAACTTTGACCCTGCATGTCACAGTCAGCAGACACATTCCAGCCAATCTGCAGCATACACTCCCTTCCAGAGCCTTCTAACTCATGGACAGCAGCCATTTTGGATTCATAACTAACTTGCAGTCTTACTGAGAGGAGGCTGAGTGTAGGTGATACTGCATCAATAGGGAAAACCATAGCTAGGCTACTGTACACAGTGTGCAATACAGTCCTGAAGGACTCTTTTGATCTCTGCTGCAAGGCCACCCCTGTGTCTCTTCCCCCCCCTTATCATCATCCTTCCCTCACCTTAGCACCCAACCCTAACACCCCTCACACTTATCCATAACACCCATCAACCTAACACCTAACCCTAACACCCATCACACTTATCCCTAAAACCCCTCACCCTAACCCTAACACCCCTCACACTTATCCCTAACACCCCTCACCCTAACACCCCTCACACTTATCCCTAACACCTAACCCTAACACCCCTTACACTTATCCTTAACACCCCTCACCCTAACCCTAACACCCCTCACACTTATCCCTAACACCTAACCCTAACACCCCTTACACTTATCCCAACACCCCTCACCCTAACCCTAACACCCCTCACACTTATCCCTAACACCCCTCACCCTAACCCTAACACCACTCACACTTATCCCTAACACCCCTCACCCTAACCCTAACACCCCTCACACTTATCCCTAACACCTAACCCTAACACCTTACCCTAACACCCCTTACACTTATCCCTAACACCCCTCACCCTATGATGAGACACAGGGGAGGGTGATGGGGAAGGGGGCAAAGAGAAACAGGGGAGGATGATGAGGGAGGGGGTAAAGAGATACAGGGGAGGATGATGAGGGAGGTGGGAGGATGATGAGGGAGGGGGGATGAGACTCAGGGGAGGATGATGATGGAGGGGGGAAGAGACACAGGGGAGGATGATGAGGGAGGGGTAAAGAGATACAGGGGAGGGTGATGAAGAAGGGGGGAAAGAGACACAGGGGAGGATGATGAGGGAGGGGGGGAAGAGACACAGGGGAAGATGATGAGGGAGGGGGAAAGAGACACAGGGGAGGATGATGAGGGAGGGGGTAAAGAGATACAGGGGAGGATGATGAGGGAGGGGTAAAGAGTTACAGGGGAGGGTGATGAGAAAGGGGGGAAAGAGACACAGGGCAGGATGATGAGGTAGGGTTGGGAAGAGACACAGGGGAAGATGATGAGGAAGGGGGGAAAGAGACACAGGGGAGGATGATGAGGGAGGGGGGGAAGAGACACAGGGGAAGATGAGGAGGGAGGGGGAAAAGAGACACAGGGGAGGATGATGAAAGAGGGGGGAAGAGATACAGGGGAGGATGATGAGGGAGGTGGGAGGATGATGAGGGAGGGGGGATGAGACACAGGGGAGGGTGATGAGGGAGGGGGGGGAAAGAGACACAGGGGAGGATGATGAGGGAGGGGGGTAAGAGACACAGGGGAGGATGATGATGGAGGGGGTAAAGAGATACCGGTGGAGGATGATGAGGGAGATGGTAAAGAGATACAGGGGAGGATGATGAGGGAGGGGTAAAGAGATACAGGGGAGGGTTATGAGGAAGGGGGGGAAAGAGACACAGGGCAGGATGATGAGGGAGGGGGGAAGAGACACAGGGGAAGATGATGAGGAAGGGGGGAAAGAGGCACAGGTTAGGATGATGAGGGAGGGGGGAAGAGACACAGGGGAGGATGATGATGGAGGGGGGAAAGAGATACAGGGGAGGATGATGAGGGAGGTGGGAGGATGATAAAGGAGGGGGGTGAGACACAGGGGATGGTGATGAGGAAGGGGGCAAAGAGACACAGGGGAGGATTATGAGGGAGGGGGTAAAGAGATACAGGGGAGGATGATGAGGGAGGTGTGAGGATGATGAGGGAGGGGGGATGAGACACAGGGGAGGATGATGATGGAGGGGGGAAGAGACACAGGGGAGGATGATGAGGGAGGGGTAAAGAGATACAGGGGAGGATGATGAGGGAGGGGTAAAGAGATACAGGGGAGGGTGATGAGGAAGGGGGAAAGAGACACAGGGGAGGATGATGAGGGATGGGGGAAGAGACACAGGGGAAGATGATGAGGGAGGGGAAAGAGACACAGGGGAGGATGATGAGGGAGTGGGAAAGAGACACAGGGGAGGATGATGATGGAGGGGGGGGGGGAGACACAGGGGAGGATGATGAGGGAGGGGGTAAAGAGATACAGGGGAGGGTGATGAGGAAGGGGGGAAAGAGACACAGGGCAGGATGATGAGGGAGGGTTGGGAGAAGAAACAGGGGAAGATGATGAGGAAGGGGGGAAAGAGACACAGGGGAGGATGATGAGGGAGGGGGGAAGAGACACAGGGGAAGATGAGGAGGGAGGGGGAAAAGAGACACAGGGGAGGATGATGAAAGAGGGGGGGAAGAGATACAGGGGAGGATGATGAGGGAGGTGGGAGGATGATGAGGGAGGGGGGATGAGACACAGGGGAGGGTGATGAGGAAGGGGGGAAAGAGACACAGGGGAGGATGATGAGTGAGGGGGGGAAGAGACACAGGGGAGGATGATGATGGAGTGGGTTAAGAAATACCATTGGAGGATGATGAGGGAGGTGGTAAAGAGATACAGGGGAGGATGATGAGGGAGGGGTAAAGAGATACAGGGGAGGGTGATGAGGAAGGGGGGAAAGAGACACAGGGCAGGATGTTGAGGGAGGGGGGAAGAGACACAGGGGAAGATGATGAGGAAGGGGGGAAAGAGGCACAGGTTAGGATGATGAGGGAGGGGGGGAAGAGACACAGGGGAAGAGGATGTGGGAGGGGGAAAAGAGACACAGGGGAGGATGATGATGGAGGGGGGGAAAGAGGTACAGGGGAGGATGATGAGGGAGGTGGGAGGATGATAAAGGAGGGGGATGAGACACAGGGGATGGTGATGAGGAAGGGGGCAAAGAGACACAGGGGAGGATGATGAGGGAGGGGGTAAAGAGATACAGGGGAGGATGATGAGGGAGGTTGGAGGATGATGAGGGAGTGGGGATGAGACACAGGGGCGGATGATGATGGAGGGGGGAAGAGACACAGGGGAGGATGATGAGGGAGGGGTAAAGAGATGCAGGGGAGGATGATGAGGGAGGGGTAAAGAGATACAGGGGAGGGTGATGAGGAAGGGAGGAAAGAGACACAGGGGAGGATGATGAGGGAGGGGGGGGAAGAGACACAGGGGAAGATGATGAGGGAGGGGGAAAAGAGACACAGGGGAGGATGATGAGGGAGGGGGGAAACAGACACAGGGGAGGATGATGATGGAGGGGGTAAAGAGATGCCGGTGGAGGATGATGAGGGAGATGGTAAAGAGATACAGGGGAGGATGATGAGGGAGGGGTAAAGAGATACAGGGGAGGGTGATGAGGAAGGGGGGAAAGAGACACAGGGCAGGATGATGAGGGAGGGGGGAAGAGACACAGGGGAAGAGGATGAGGGAGGGGGAAAAGAGACACAGGGGAGGATGATGAGGGAGGGGGGAAACAGACACAGGGGAGGATGATGATGGAGGGGGGAAGAGACACAGGGGAGGATGATGATGGAGGGGGGAAGAGACACAGGGGAGTATGATGAGGGAGGGGTAAAGAGATACAGGGGAGGATGATGAGGGAGGGGTAAAGAGATACAGGGGAGGGTGATGAGGAAGGGGGAAAGAGACACAGGGGAGGATGATGAGGGAGGGGGGAAGAGACACGGGAAGATGATGAGAGAGGGGGAAAGAGACACAGGGGAGGATGATGAGGGAGGGGGAAAGAGACACAGGGGAGGATGATGATGGAGGGGGGAGAGACACAGGGGAGGATGATGAGGGAGGGGGTAAAGAGATACAGGGGAGGATGATGATGGGGGTTAAAGAGTTACAGGGGAGGGTGATGAGGAAGGGGGGAAAGAGACACAGGGCAGGATGATGAGGGAGGGTTGGGAAGAGACACAGGGGAAGATGATGAGGAAGGGGGGAAAGAGACACAGGGGAGGATGATGAGTGAGGGGGAAGAGACACAGGGGAAGATGAGGAGGGAGGGGGAAAAGAGACACAGGGGAGGATGATGAAAGAGGGGGGGGGGAAGAGATACAGGGGAGGATGATGAGGGGGGTTAAAGAGTTACAGGGGAGGGTGATGAGGAAGGGGGGAAAGAGACACAGGGCAGGATGATGAGGGAGGGTTGGGAAGAGACACAGGGGAAGATGATGAGGAAGGGGGGGAAAGAGACACAGGGGAGGATGATGAGGGAGGGGGGAAGAGACACAGGGGAAGATGAGGAGGGAGGGGGAAAAGAGACACAGGGGAGGATGATGAAAGAGGGGGGAGAAGAGATACAGGGGAGGATGATGAGGGAGGTGGGAGGATGATGAGGGAGGGGGGATGAGACACAGGGGGAGGGTGATGAGGAAGGGGGGGAAAGAGACACAGGGGAGGATGATGAGGGAGGGGGGTAAGAGACACAGGGGAGGATGATGATGGAGGGGGTAAAGAGATACTGGTGGAGGATGATGAGGGAGGTGGTAAAGAGATACAGGGGAGGATGATGAGGGAGGGGTAAAGAGATACAGGGGAGGGTGATGAGGAAGGGGGGAAAGAGACACAGGGCAGGATGATGAGGGAGGGGGGGAAGAGACACAGGGGAAGATGATGAGGAAGGGGGGAAAGAGGCACAGGTTAGGATGATGAGGGAGGGGGAAAAGAGACACAGGGGAGGATGATGATGGAGGGGGAAAGAGATACAGGGGAGGATGATGAGGGAGGTGGAAGGATGATAAAGGAGGGGGATGAGACACAGGGGATGGTGATGAGGAAGGGGGCAAAGAGACACAGGGGAGGATGATGAGGGAGGGGGTAAAGAGATACAGGGGAGGATGATGAGGGAGGTGGGAGGATGATGTGGGAGGGGGGATGAGACACAGGGGAGGATGATGATGGAGGGGGGAAGAGACACAGGGGAGGATGATGAGGGAGGGGTAAAGAGATACAGGGGAGGGTGATGAGGAAGGGGGGAAAGAGACACAGGGGAGGATGATGAGGGAGGAGGGAAGAGACACAGGGGAAGATGATGAGGGAGGGGGAAAAGAGACACAGGGGAGGATGATGAGGGAGGGGGGGAAACAGACACAGGGGAGGATGATGATGGAGGGGGGAAGAGACACAGGGGAGGATGATGAGGGAGGGGGTAAAGAGATACAGGGGAGGATGATGAGGGAGGGGTAAAGAGATACAGGGGAGGGTGATGAGGAAGGCTGGAAAGAGACACAGGGCAGGATGATGAGGGAGGGGGGGAAGAGACATAGGGGAAGATGATGAGGGAGGGGGAAAAGAGACACAGGGGAGGATGATGAGGGAGGGGGGAAAGAGACACAGGGGAGGATGATGAGGGAGGGGGAAAGAGCCACAGGGGAGGATGATGATGGAGGGGGGATGAGACACAGGGGAGGATGATGAGGGAGGGGGTAAAGAGATACAGGGGAGGATAATGAGGGAGGTGGGAGGATGATGAGGGAGGGGGGATGAGACACAGTCCCTGTGGGTTTTAAAATTCGCCTACCCATTGAAGTCTATGGCGGTTCGCCGGTTCGCGAACATTTGCGGCGGTTCGCGTTTGCGGTTCGCGAACCGAAAATGTTATGTTCGCAACATCACTAATAATAATTCCTTGCTTAAATATACTTCATTGTTAGAGTCCAAAATAGATGATTTAAATGCAAAATTGATCAGCTTTGAAGATCAGGCCATCCTAAATTGATACATCCTGACCAAACGGCTTTGTGGGGGGTAGACAAGCATTGGACAATACTAGGAGGCTGCTCGACACCTTGGCGTACATTAAGAGGAAAGGGGTTCCCAGCTTGATCCTGTCGATTGATGCAGAAAAAGCATGTGACAGGGTCAGCTGGGTTTTCCTGAACGCTGTAATGCTATGGGGAGTCTGTATGAAAATGCAGGCCCTAAATAAAAACAAAAATGGAACCCCTCTTAGGGAACTATACATCTATTTAACTAAAGCTGACAGAGAAAACAAACAAAATCCCAATCAACTAATTATGTTACAGATTAAGAACCTACAAAAACAAATCAGAGTAATTGAGCAAGCTAAAATTGATAATTCCATATGGGCGCTTCAAAAGCGCCTTCATCATCTGGGAAACAAAGCGTCCACATTTTTGGCAAGTAAATACAGAGTCCACTGTACTAAAAAAAGAATTGATCAAATCAGTTACAAAAATAAAATTATTTCAAACCCGACCGATCAAAATAGCAGAAGCCTTTGGTGAATATTATTTAAATTTATATAATCTTGCAGAGAAAGAGGTAACAAAACCCAAACGTAGTGAAATCCAAAGTTTCTTAGACAAAATTCAGATGCCAAAAATGCCAAAAAAAATTGGAATTGTTAAATAAACCTATTTCTGAAAAAGAAGTTCTAGAAGTTATCTCAAAATTAAAGATATCCTCAGCCCCTGGACCAGATGGCTATATTAATTTGTACCAGTAAAAATGTTTCAGATAAACAAAATGAATGAAGACAAATCATGTTGGCGCAAATGTGGACAAAACGGAATACACTTACACATTTGGCGGGAATGCCCAAAACTACAAACTTGGTGGTTAGAATGTTTTTCTCAAATAAAATCAATATTTGGTATAGAACTTCCCTTTAATGCTGAAATATCCCTCTTTTACATATTTCCTAGAGAAGTTACGACAGAAATAAAAGCTCTCTTGGTACAGATTTTTATGGCAGCTAAAACCTCAATTGCAGCGAACTGGAAACAAGAAAAAGTTCCTTCCTGGTGAAATTTTTGTCAAAATCAGTAAAATACATCTCCTTGAAGACAATCTCAAGGAAATTGAGATTTCCCAACGCCCTGATAAAAAAAGGAAAATATCGGATCAAACGTATACTTAACAGCTAAACAGATCTTTCCAGAGCTAGATATAACAGTTTTCCCCTCCCCCCCCCCTCCACCTCACCTGGCAAATCTTTTTAAAAAAAAAATATTTTTCTTATTTTTCTCTTTTTTTTTTTTTCTTTACTTCTTTTCTTTTTCGTGCTCTGTTTTTTTCTCTTTTTTATTGTTTTTCTCATTTGTTTTTTTGTGTTTGTAATTTTCTATCTTGGATTGTTATCCTATGATTTTTTCTTAATCTATGGATCAACTACTTTTTTATGAACATCATTATTGTTAAATATTGCAATGAAATTGTGATAAGTTCTAGAAGTTACCCTATGGGTTTTTTTACCAATTTAATGAAATTCAATATGTTGTTTTGATGAAACCTCAAATTGTAGAATGTAATTGTTCTATACATCTAACATTTCCTTTTGAATTGTTTTTTTTTTCTTTTCTCTGCTATGTTGTAAGAAAAATGCTTGAATTAAAAAAAAGGGGCAGAAAAGTAATATCTTAGGGAATTAAACCCATTAGTGCTTGACACTACAAATTCAAATGTGAAAACAACATAGGGTTAATCATAATCATATATTAATAGCGAAAATTTTATTAGTGAAAAAACAACGTCGATTAAAAGAATTTAAAAGCAATTTAAAAACACTGTGAAAGGTGATTCCTTCAATGACTCTTGTGACCACTATTACCACTCTATTATATAGTATTTTTAGAGTGTGATTACACAGGTAAATTCCTCAGAGTATATAAAAGGGCAAATGCACAATGATTTAAGGGCTGTAGACAAAACCCATAGATGGATGTATATGTATACAATATTAATATAGATTACTGACAGATGAAGTGAAACACCTACTATTAGTAGAGTTATCTTGGTGTTTCAAAACTGTAAAGGTTCAGCCTCATATGGGAATGTCATGCAGTCTGATACAGATACCAGTCCCTATATGCAGCAAAGCTGCTTTCCCTTAATGTGTCTGTATACAGAAACGACTGACATGCTGTTTGCAAAGCAATGGTTATCTCCTCTTAACTAAGTTACTGAGGGTCTGTGTCAGTTCAGGGGTAAGGCTTTAATAGCCCAGGATAATATGCCCTTAAAAGTGTCTCTGAGTTCTTTTTAGTAGAGCGTTTGCGCCTCCATTAGCTCGGAGTTTCGCGCTTCCTGAATGTAGCGTGCGTGATGACGTCACGCTACCTACGCCTGTTACCTAACATGTTTCTACGTTACAAAACGTCTTTGTCAAAGGATCAAGGCGTGTACTGAAAATGAGAGCTATTTAAAGGAAACGGTAGCCATGGTTACCAACGCTACCGAGTGTGCTACACTGAAATAAATCTCTTATATATTATAAGCCTGGGAGAAAGGAAGATAATTACATTGGAACTAGTATAAGGACACTCTTATATGATAATGCAGGATTTAAGGAAGTCTTCCATATATAGGTGTGAATCAATGGATATAGTCTCTTCTAGTGATCAATGTGTCACTGGGAAGTGAACTCTAGGGCATATAGTGCTAAAAAATACCATAAAGTGCTTAGTGCAGAGGATAATAAAATGATGGATGAAGTCCCAGATCATGAGGGACTATTTAATAAGTATCTATAGTGTGTAAATATAGGATAGAATCCTAGTGGAGGGCACCATCTATTAAGAGGGGCAATAAAGGATAAACTCAAGTAATAGTGTAAATAAGGCAAGGGTGCCCTATAAAAGAGGCAAAGGATGTGTACTATATCAAATAAAACATATATGTGAAACAAAAAAGTGAAAAAGTTAAATAAAGGGAGTATACGAAAAACCTTCATTTAACCCATTAAGTACTTGTGCTTGAAGTTTATAAATCCATTTAGATTCAGATTGTAATAGTTTTTTTTGGAAGTTGCCCCTTCTGGGTCCTGAAGTTACTGAATCTATGATGCAGAACTTAAGTACATCCGGATTGTTGTTGTGGCAATATTTAATATGTCTGGCTATGGGGGTATCATATTCATTGAGAATAGAGTATATATGCTCCCCCATTCTACGTCGAAGCTCTCTACAGGTTTTACCTACATAAACCTTATTGCAAAGGCATGTGGCTATATATATCACTCCTGTAGATTTACAGTTAAAAAAGTTGTTAATTTCATAACTGAGCCCATTAATAGGGTGTATGTAGTTTTTGCACGGTTTTACAAATTTGCAAAATTTGCATCTTCCACATTTGTACATTCCCTTAAGGGGTTTAAGCCATGTCTTGGTCTCAATTGGAGTATCATTGTACAGACTATGTACAATCATATCTTTGATATTGGTGCCTCTCCTATATGTTATGCTTGCCTTTGAAGTTAGAGCATCTTGTATGTCTTTGTCACTTGTAAGAAGATGCCAATGTTTTTCAAGAATGGTCCTAATAATGTCAGAATCATGACCATATGTCATTATGCATCTAATAAAATCCTGGTTGGATGTATCGTTAGTTTTGATGGTATTACTTTTGACATGTGCATTAAGCAGGTCAGTTCTATTACAAGATAGGGCATGCTTATAGGCTGATTTAAGACTCCTATTTGGATAACCTCTTGTTTTAAACCGCTGTCTAAGTTTATCTGCTTCTATTTTAAATTCATGTTCTGTACTGCAATTTCTCCGAATCCTTAAATATTGGCCTTTAGGGATTCCTCTTTTTTGGGGTCCAAAGTGCTGGCTTTCCCATTTTAATAGTGTGTTGGAGGCTGTTTCCTTTCTAAAGGTTGAAGTGCATATTTTCCCCTCTGAGTCCTTCTTGATTTTTAAATCTAGGAAGGAAACTTCACTTTTATTTGCCTCAGAGGTAAATCTCAGGCCTATTTCGTTGTTATTCAAATATGATAAAAACGCAGTAAGATCTTCTCTATTACCCGTCCAGACAAGAAACACATCATCTATGTATCTTCTCCAGATGAGTATATTACTTCCAAAGGTATGTGCGTTATCATCATATATATATTTGTCCTCCCACCAGCCAAGGAACAGATTGGCATAACTGGGAGCACACGGTGTTCCCATTGCCGTTCCTTGTTGTTGGTGGTACCATTTATGGTTAAAGATGAAAAAGTTATGTTTCAGAACATATTCAAGCAGTGATATCAGCAGTTGGTTTAATTCTTCAAAGATGGAGCCTTTCATCTTAAGAAAATATTTTATTGCATCAATTCCAAAGTGATGAGGAATACTGCTGTAGAGAGCCTCCACGTCGATGCATACCAGCCACGAGTCAGTGGGTATAGTTAGGTCTTCTAGTTGCCTAAGGATATCTGGGGTATCCTTCACATATGATGGTAATCCCATCACAAAGTCTCTCAGATGGTAATCCAAAAAAGCACTACAATTATGTGACAAATTGTCAGTACCAGAGACTATAGGTCTTCCCGGGATAGGCCTCGTCTTTTTATGTACTTTTGGAAGGGAGTAGAAGACTGACACCGTAGGGAATTTGGGGAGCAAAAATTGATAAGTTTGATCATCAATGATTCCTGAGTGTTTCACACCATCTAAGATGTTCTTGAGGGTAGATTTAAATTCGGCTGTGGGGTCCTTGGGAATGATCTTATAGGTCATTCTATCCTTAAGGATCCTTTCACACATATCTTTATAGTCCATGTTGTCCATTAGGACTATATTTCTCTAGAAAATTAGCTCTACATAAGTTTTATAAAATGAAGCAAGAGAGGGAAATCCTCAACCTAGGTGTACCCCAAGAGGATATTAAGATTATACAAGGCCTTATGGAACTATTGGAAGAAAACTGTACACCAACAATTGAACCTAAGAGATGGAGAAATAAAAGTACTTTCACACCGCAATTAAAAGATTATGCCAACATTTGGGTATTCTTACAACAGGTCTCGAATGACATTGAGAACATAGACCATATGAGCTACAAAAAAATATACAATCTCACTAAATCTGAATATACAGCTCTAAAAGAACTGAGAGAAGATAACACCATCCACATTAAACCAGCCGATAAGGGTGGAAATATAGTCCTAATGGACAACATGGACTATAAAGATATGTGTGAAAGGATCCTTAAGGATAGAATGACCTATAAGATCATTCCCAAGGACCCCACAGCCGAATTTAAATCTACCCTCAAGAACATCTTAGATGGTGTGAAACACTCAGGAATCATTGATGATCAAACTTATCAATTTTTGCTCCCCAAATTCCCTACGGTGTCAGTCTTCTACTCCCTTCCAAAAGTACATAAAAAGACGAGGCCTATCCCGGGAAGACCTATAGTCTCTGGTACTGACAATTTGTCACATAATTGTAGTGCTTTTTTGGATTACCATCTGAGAGACTTTGTGATGGGATTACCATCATATGTGAAGGATACCCCAGATATCCTTAGGCAACTAGAAGACCTAACTATACCCACTGACTCGTGGCTGGTATGCATCGACGTGGAGGCTCTCTACAGCAGTATTCCTCATCACTTTGGAATTGATGCAATAAAATATTTTCTTAAGATGAAAGGCTCCATCTTTGAAGAATTAAACCAACTGCTGATATCACTGCTTGAATATGTTCTGAAACATAACTTTTTCATCTTTAACCATAAATGGTACCACCAACAACAAGGAACGGCAATGGGAACACCGTGTGCTCCCAGTTATGCCAATCTGTTCCTTGGCTGGTGGGAGGACAAATATATATATGATGATAACGCACATACCTTTGGAAGTAATATACTCATCTGGAGAAGATACATAGATGATGTGTTTCTTGTCTGGACGGGTAATAGAGAAGATCTTACTGCGTTTTTATCATATTTGAATAACAACGAAATAGGCCTGAGATTTACCTCTGAGGCAAATAAAAGTGAAGTTTCCTTCCTAGATTTAAAAATCAAGAAGGACTCAGAGGGGAAAATATGCACTTCAACCTTTAGAAAGGAAACAGCCTCCAACACACTATTAAAATGGGAAAGCCAGCACTTTGGACCCCAAAAAAGAGGAATCCCTAAAGGCCAATATTTAAGGATTCGGAGAAATTGCAGTACAGAACATGAATTTAAAATAGAAGCAGATAAACTTAGACAGCGGTTTAAAACAAGAGGTTATCCAAATAGGAGTCTTAAATCAGCCTATAAGCATGCCCTATCTTGTAATAGAACTGACCTGCTTAATGCACATGTCAAAAGTAATACCATCAAAACTAACGATACATCCAACCAGGATTTTATTAGATGCATAATGACATATGGTCATGATTCTGACATTATTAGGACCATTCTTGAAAAACATTGGCATCTTCTTACAAGTGACAAAGACATACAAGATGCTCTAACTTCAAAGGCAAGCATAACATATAGGAGAGGCACCAATATCAAAGATATGATTGTACATAGTCTGTACAATGATACTCCAATTGAGACCAAGACATGGCTTAAACCCCTTAAGGGAATGTACAAATGTGGAAGATGCAAATTTTGCAAATTTGTAAAACCGTGCAAAAACTACATACACCCTATTAATGGGCTCAGTTATGAAATTAACAACTTTTGTAACTGTAAATCTACAGGAGTGATATATATAGCCACATGCCTTTGCAATAAGGTTTATGTAGGTAAAACCTGTAGAGAGCTTCGACGTAGAATGGGGGAGCATATATACTCTATTCTCAATGAATATTATACCCCCATAGCCAGACATATTAAATATTGCCACAACAACAATCCGGATGTACTTAAGTTCTGCATCATAGATTCAGTAACTTCAGGACCCAGAAGGGGAAACTTCCAAAAAAAACTATTACAATCTGAATCTAAATGGATTTATAAACTTCAAGCACAAGTACCTAATGGGTTAAATGAAGGTTTTTCGTATACTCCCTTTATTTAACTTTTTCACTTTTTTGTTTCACATATATGTTTTATTTGATATAGTACACATCCTTTGCCTCTTTTATAGGGCACCCTTGCCTTATTTACACTATTACTTGAGTTTATCCTTTATTGCCCCTCTTAATAGATGGTGCCCTCCACTAGGATTCTATCCTATATTTACACACTATAGATACTTATTAAATAGTCCCTCATGATCTGGGACTTCATCCATCATTTTATTATCCTCTGCACTAAGCACTTTATGGTATTTTTTAGCACTATATGCCCTAGAGTTCACTTCCCAGTGACACATTGATCACTAGAAGAGACTATATCCATTGATTCACACCTATATATGGAAGACTTCCTTAAATCCTGCATTATCATATAAGAGTGTCCTTATACTAGTTCCAATGTAATTATCTTCCTTTCTCCCAGGCTTATAATATATAAGAGATTTATTTCAGTGTAGCACACTCGGTAGCGTTGGTAACCATGGCTACCGTTTCCTTTAAATAGCTCTCATTTTCAGTACACGCCTTGATCCTTTGACAAAGACGTTTTGTAACGTAGAAACATGTTAGGTAACAGGCGTAGGTAGCGTGACGTCATCACGCACGCTACATTCAGGAAGCGCGAAACTCCGAGCTAATGGAGGCGCAAACGCTCTACTAAAAAGAACTCAGAGACACTTTTAAGGGCATATTATCCTGGGCTATTAAAGCCTTACCCCTGAACTGACACAGACCCTCAGTAACTTAGTTAAGAGGAGATAACCATTGCTTTGCAAACAGCATGTCAGTCGTTTCTGTATACAGACACATTAAGGGAAAGCAGCTTTGCTGCATATAGGGACTGGTATCTGTATCAGACTGCATGACATTCCCATATGAGGCTGAACCTTTACAGTTTTGAAACACCAAGATAACTCTACTAATAGTAGGTGTTTCACTTCATCTGTCAGTAATCTATATTAATATTGTATACATATACATCCATCTATGGGTTTTGTCTACAGCCCTTAAATCATTGTGCATTTGCCCTTTTATATACTCTGAGGAATTTACCTGTGTAATCACACTCTAAAAATACTATATAATAGAGTGGTAATAGTGGTCACAAGAGTCATTGAAGGAATCACCTTTCACAGTGTTTTTAAATTGCTTTTAAATTCTTTTAATCGACGTTGTTTTTTCACTAATAAAATTTTCGCTATTAATATATGATTATGATTAACCCTATGTTGAATAAAAAAATAAATAAAAAAAAGAAGAGGGAGAGAGTGAGGAGAGGAGGAAAGTGAGGAGAGGATGAGAGGTATGGAGAGATGGAAGTACAGGGCCTCCAATTATAGCCCAGATGAGATGGACGTCATCCTCAGTGAAATCCGTGCCCACTATAGAATCATATATGATGGGAGATATGTGAGGGCTAGCCAGAAGACAAGGGCCTGGATTCAGATAGCTTAAGCTGTTGCAGCATTAGAGGTTTTAAACAGGGATGTGAAGCCTATCAAACACAGATATGACGACAGCTGGCTGAAGGTGGAGAGTAAGATGGCAGAGGAGGCAGGAGCTGCAAGTGCAACCGGTGGTGTGCCGCCAGCCAATATCACATACAGTAGATGGGAGCAGACCCTGAAGTAGTGGATTAAACCACATCAGTGTATGAACCTGGGGGTGGGGGGGGGTGGACAAATACCATGCAGATATCATGATGTTTGTATGTACAGTATGTATAATTAACCTTTTTCTATGGCTGGTATATACAATGAGCTGTATCCCCCTAGAATTATTCTGGTTACTACAACCCTGCCCACACACATACTGTAGATAACGGACATACAATAGCACTGCAAGCCCTATGGTTATGACTGAAGATATATGGGGCATCAATAACCATGTAAATCTTGGTAGCAAACATAATTTTCATAATTTGTATCAATGAAATGTCTGGCCAATACCTGCAGTTAAAACTGATTCTGAGTACAATTTCCTATTAGATCAAGATTGATTTGACATTCAAAAGAGAGTACATGTCGAGGTGTGCGCACTGCGTCATATCTGGATACAGACTCTGTAGGACTGTATGTACGTGTCATATACTGGCCCAACCTGGACCATGTTTCAGCTGCATATTAACAACCATTGCTGGGAACATGTAAAAGATTGATCAGTCTCACACACTGCACAGCAGATCCTGCATATCACGTGTCTGATGCACATGCAGATAGCAGACCGCACCTGCAGTACACATATTCATATCAGCCATGATCCACAATGCTCATTATGCAGGCTGTGGTTCATCTGTGTAACACAAGCATTACAGTCAGTTACAGGTGACCATGATGTCAAGGATATGGAAACACATAGCTGTCAATTGTGTGGAGGTGGGAGTGGTTGACAAAGAAGGCCAGGACATTCTAGAGGGCCAGGGACCATCCACAGAAGCTGTCCATTCACGATCACAGTCACCTCAGGAGTGGGAATCACTACCTGGGCCCTCAAACGCATCATCCATCCATGCACAACTGTTCCAGGTCCTTCCACTTGCCATGTCCTTGCCCCAGCCATCATCACAGCTGCCACCTGCTACAACAACATTGCAGCTATGGCAGGCCACAACCACTTCCACACAAAGAGGTCCCACAACATGGCCTCCCACACAATGGGCTCCCCCAACACTCCAGCTCTCCTGCCGACCCTCAGGTACTCCTGCCGACACCTCAGGCACTCCTGCCGACACCTCAGGCCTTGCTGCCATCACCTCAAGCCCTGCTGCCATCACCTCAGACACTCCTGCAGTCCCCTCGGGCACTCCTGCCGTCACCTCGGGCACTTCTGCCGTCACCTCCAGCCCTGCTACCATCACATTCGGCCCTGCTGCCGATACCTTCGGCTCCAATGCTGTCACCTCCGGCCCCAATGCCGACATCTCCGGCCCCAATGCAGTCACCTCCAGCCCCAATGCCGTGAATATCCAGCCCCAATGCTGTCAACACCACCACACCTGATTTTGAGGGAAATCATGTGCAGTTTCACCCGGGAGGACATGACATGGAAGAAACAACAGACTGAGAGGCTCCGATTGCTCAGAAGGCAGTGTTGGCTCAAACACACCCTCCTGGTGAGCAATTGATTGCTCCATTCTGAAGGGAGGAGGCACAACTGAAGATGAAGAGATATGAGGAACAGGTGATTCGGGACAGACAGTAACTCATCCAATTAGCCGAACGCCAAATCATACCTCTCCAGCCTTCCATTGCACAACTTCAACCCGAGACTGCGGCCTTCTCATCTCAGACCTCATCACCATTTAAACCTGAGCCCCAGCCACCCAAAGTAGTGGCACCCCACACTCCAACACTACCTAGACATGGAAGAGTTAGACGGGGCACGGAAGGTAGGGGCCCAGTGCTGCGTATGAGGAGGTCTTAGGACCATCCATGAAGTCCTCCTATTGATCACTCCTCACTGAATACTGATTGGTATAGATGTTGACATACTATTGGCTGGCTAAAGAGTGTGTACATGTCTGGTTATGTTTAACATTTCAACAATTGATGTTTAATGTGGATTGACCTTGTGATGAGGTGTTGTAGTTAATTAGAATATTGTTATGATTGATATCTTGTTCTTGTCTCTGTAGGTGCTAATAGCCAAATCTCACGACCATGAAGGAGTGTTCTTAATCTTCGAGCAGTACAATACCATCATGTGTGTAAACACTTAACCAGTTCCCAACAGGCACTGCAGATAGATGTGAAATGCAATATATGACTACATATCTCTTCACTAATGAATATGACTGGTTTGAGTTTCAATTATATTGAATAGTGTCATGGCTTTAGAGTTGCATGGTCCCATTAGGATCTGATAATCCAAATCTGTAGTTAAACATGATTTTTTGTTGCATTTCATCCCGTTAACAGTATGAAAGCGGATTAATGTATTTCATGTCATCCACAAACAAAATGGATAATTTTCTAGGGTTGTAATCAGGATTAATGTGCATGTGTTTAGAGGTAATGTGAGCAGTGTAATCTGTCTGGCCTTGGTACCACCCATATACCAGTGAGATGTGATATCAGCATAGCACAACTATTCCATGTAGATAGTGATAGTACTTTTTGCTGACAGTGTTCTCAGTGAAGCATGCTTTGTTGTATTACACATCCTCAACATATTCCAGGAATGCTGATTGAGCAGGACAGAATCAATATGGTTATCACTGCTCTTAGATGATGTTCATGCTAATTGGTTTATTGTAGTGTCCAGAGCAAAAACAATGTACTATAATAACAGCTTATGATTGCTCTAACACCTCCTCTTTATGATTTCCAGATTTATCTATTTTTGAATCATCATTAATGTATGAAAACACACTGTGTGGAATTGATTAGTATGACATGATCCATGATTTCTAGCATCTGTTTAATATAGCAAATGGATACCAAATGGTTGCTGTTTGCACATTAATGGTTATTTCTATGAAATGGAGTGTTATATGATGTTCCAATTTCACATACGATTATGGTTACTGTGGTTTCCTGACAACATGTGACCCTAGTAGATGCTATTCATTATCCTTAAGATGCTGTCTAATATTTAACCCTTTAGGTGTCTCTTGTTGGCCAACAGGCACTTGTCCTTCCGGTATCAGCCCACACCAAACCCATGATATGTATGAACGGTCGTATACATATTAACATATTCTATGTGTATCAAATAAAGTATGATGATGTTATACTGTTAACACTTTTCTGTGCGTTTTTGTACCGTATAATGCTTTAGAATCGTCAGAATCCAGATTTAATAAAGTTTTATATACTGTATATGTATATAAATATATATATATATATATATATATATATATATATATATATATATATATATACTAGCGTATTGCCCGTCAAAAAATGACGGCAATCAGATGTGTATGTTTTAAAAGTTGTTTAGTTATTAATATACATATGGAATTGAAAGGTAGCTAATGTTGTTTTGTGTGTACTCCTGAAATATAGAAATCAAATTAATAAATTAATTTATGTATTTTTATGCTTTGTGTTGAAGAGCTGGCAATCTGTGTTGATGTTTCAGCAGCATTAGTGGTGTGGAGGTGCTGTGTAAGCGTGATGAACGTGTGCAGTGTAATAGTGTGCGTGCGCGATCCGAAACCGTTAACTTAGCTGTGTACTTCCGCATTATCCTTAAATGGGGGATAATGTGTGGTATGCATCTTAGCGGACTATAGGTACTTGTTTTCCGTGGTTATAGTGCTGTAGCCTGGTTTTTGTTTTGTTTGTCCAGCATTTTTTCTGCGGCGCTCATTGCCAAAGTACTACGGTTTAACGGCTCTCCTAGATGCGCGAGGCTCGCCAGGCGATGATCGCCCGCTAAAGCACATTGCCAAAGTGCTACAATTTAACATAACGGCTCGCCTCGCTACGCGAGGCTCGCCTGCAATGAGCGCCTGCGGGGCTCATTGCCAAAGTACTACGATTTAACATAATGGCTCACCTCGCTACGCGAGGCTCATCTGCAATGAGCGCCTGTGGCACTCATTGCCAAAGTGCTACGATTTAACGGCTCGCCTCGCTGCACGGCGCTCATCGCTAAGTCGTACGCACTATGCAACGCAGCGTGACGACGAATCGTAGTTAGACAATAATAATATGTGATACATTGTATATACTCGAGTATAAGCCGACCCGAGTATAAGCGAGGCACCTATTTTACCACAAAATACTGGGTAAAATGAGTGACTTGAGTATAGGCCGATGGTGGGAAATGTTATGTCTCCCTCTCTCTCCCGTGTCACTTCTCCCCTCTCCCTCCCCTGTGTCTCTTCACCCCTCTCCCTCCCCTGTGTCACTTCTCCCCTCTCCCTCCCCTGTGTCTCTTCACCCCTCTCCCTCCCCTGTGTCTCTTCTCCCCTCTCCCTCCCCTGTGTCTCTTCACCCCTCTCCTTCCCCTGTGTCTCTTCACCCCTCTCCCTCCCCTGTGTCTCTTCATCCCTCTCCCTCCCCTGTGTCTCTTCACCCCTCTCCCTTCCCTGTGTCTCTTCACCCCTCTCCTTTCCCTGTGTCTCCCCCCCTCCCCATTCTCAACCTCCCTCCTCATTCTCAACCTCCCTCCTCATCCTCAACCACCCTCCTCAACCCTTCCATCCTCAACCCCCTTTTTCAACCTCAAGCCCCTCCTCATCCTCTACCCCCTCCTCAACCCCCCTCCTCAACCTCAACCCCCCTCCTCATCCTCAACCCCCTCCTCAACCTCCCTCCTCATCCTCAACCTCCCTCCTCAACCCCCCCCATCCTCAACCCCCTCCTCAACCCCCCTCCTCAACCTCAACCCCCCTCCTCATCCTCAACCCCCTCCTCAACCTCCCTCCTCATCCTCAACCTCCCTCCTCAACCACCCCATCCTCAACCCCCTCCTCAACCTCAACCCCCCTCCTCATCCTCAACCCCCTCCTCAACCTCCCTCTTCATCCTCAACCTCCCTCCTCATTCTCAACCTCCCTCCTCATCCTCAACCTCCATCCTCAACCCCCCTCCTCAACCCCCCTCCTCAACCTCAAACCCCCTCCTCATCCTCAAACCTCCTCCTCATCCTCAAACCCCTCCTCAACCTCCCTCCTCATCCTCAACCCCCTCCTCAACATCCCTCCTCAACCCAGTCATCCTCAACCCCCTCCTCAACCCCCTCCTCAACCTCCCTCCTCATCCTCAACCTCCCTCCTCATCCTCCCTCCTCAAACCCCATGCTCAACCCCCTCCTCAACCCCCCTCCTCATCCTCAACCCCCTCCTCAACCTCCCTCCTCAACCTCCCTCCTCAACCCCCCATCCTCAACCCCCTCCTCAACCCCCCTCCTCAACCTCAACCCCCCTCCTCATCCTCAACCCCCTCCTCAACCTCCATCCTCAACCTCCCTCCTCATTCTCAACCCCCTCTTCAACCTCCCTCCTCATCCTCCCTCCTCATCCCCCCATCCTCAACCACCCTCCTCAACCCCCCCATCCTCATCCTCAACCCTCCCATCCTCAACATCCCTCCTCAACCTCAACCCCCCTCCTCATCCTCAACCTCCCTCCTCATCCTCAACCCCCATCCTCAACCCCCTCCTCATTCTAAACCCCTTTCCTCAATTGACCCCTCTAAATACCTCCCCCTTTCCCTTTCTGATCACTTACCTTCATCTGCAGCTTCTCATTCGGCCTCCACGCTCCTTCCGGCGTCTTGACCCGGCCAATGCTAATGACGTGGCACGCATGTGACGTCACGTCATTAGCATATACCGGGACCGATGCAGGAAGGAGCGGAGGCCAGAGGAGAAGCTGCAGATGAAGGTAAGTGAGGGGAAAGGGAGAGGGGGAGGTATTTAGAGGGGTAAAGTGAGGAGGGGGTTTAGAATGAGGAGGGTGGGTTAGAATGAGGAGGGGGGTTGAGGATGAGGAGGGGGAGGGAAAGAGACACGAGAAGGGTTAGAGAGACACGAGGGGTTAGAGAGACATGGGGGGGGGGGAAGAGTGACTCGAGTATAAGCCGAGGGCGCCCTTTTTAGCCTTAAAAAAGGGCTGAAAAACTTGGCTTATACTCGAGTATATACGGTATGTGTGTTTACATCTAATACATTAATCTGTACCTTGTCAATATAGATGATTGTGTCAGCCAGAAGGGTGTGAAATCATGAGTCATGTCAATATACATGCAGGGTTGTCTGTAATGACTTTAAGGGCTTTACTAGAATGATGGAATTCATCTACATTCATGATTATTATGCAGTAATGTAAACACATATTGAACAGAATATTTACACCCTTAACTGATGTTGTAATGAAAATCCATCTACATTCATGATTATTATGCAGTAATGTAAACACATATTGAACAGAATATTTACACCCCTAACTGATGTTGTTATGCAAAAGCTTTAGTATAAACATTAGCGAGGCTAACACAAACAACATTGATGATAAATAATATTTAATCTTCGCACAAATAAGAACAAACATACCAACAAAGCCACACAGTGACAAATTTTCACAGGTATGCACAGTATCATGTTGGAGGTGGGTAGGATACAGAGTTCCAGTAACACAGGGAAATAGGGACATAGGAACAGAATGCAGGCAGTGGGGATCGCGATGATATTGATGATCAATTGAGGGGGATTTATTTACAGTGTATCATCCAACATAAGGTAATATAAGTTACATCATATTATTTCAGATATCAAGAAAAATATAACATTCAATAAGCAAAAACAATAATATATGGTGTTTTTATCCAAAGTGCTATGTAGCCTATGACTGCTGTTCACAGCCTTATACATACTAAAGGAAACCAACTAGTATGCTTGATATAGTAGGTGGGTGAGCAAATTACAGAATTGCAAAAACAGTAAATTTACTTATTGTACAAAATGTAAAAAAGAAGAGCAATTATACAGTATATTGCAATAAAGCTAAAAAGAATGCAATTAATCACAGTACAGATGGATAAATACAGTAAATTTAGCAATCAATCAAAGACTATACTGTCAAAGCAAGCAAAACAGTCGTGGAAAGGTTTTTGAAGGGATGATGGTGGGTTGGTGACATATTATGGTTAGAGTATTTCATAGCATATGCTGGTGATTAAGTGCAAGTGATTTGCATGTCTCTAAACATTAAAGGGGCAGGTGGGTGAAGGGAGTGCTCTCAAATATTCCATAAAGATCCCAGAAAAGGAGATACCTGACTACAGATTAAAAAAAGCTCCTGCAAGAAAAATGAGAATGGGTGTGAAAGGCAGAGAGAGAAGGAGATAAGAAAAATAGATGGATAGGGCAGTGAGATAGACAGCAGGGAACAAGGAGTGAGATAGGTTAGAGGAGTAGGAGGTCTCAGCAGTGTTATTCAAGTAATATGAGGGGAGATGGGAGCTTCAGAATACCAAGACAAAGTAGGGATTGGCTACACAGATACTACAACATTGCATAATGAATAAAGATGTAGCTATAAATGTTCTATGTGGTGAAAAAAGCATAACAGACATGTAGTAATAATAATATTATTATCCTGTGAATACCTCCAGTTGTACAGCAATCTTCAGATTGCCTTTAAAGTTCATCAGAGCAGAAGAGACCTGACTTCAGATTAAAAATGTCTCCTCAAGTTGTACATCAATCTACAGACTTTCCTATGACTTCCCAAAAGCAGGAGAGACCTGGCTACGGATTAAAAAATACTATTTGCCTGATAGCTTTCATATTTTAAGGCCTCTTGGTGTGTTGCCTTTGACCATGCCACCTGTGGATCCTCCGGTCAAATTTGTGTCTGTGAAGGGATCTGAGGGAAAAACTAAGCAGTAAAGATAAAGAGTGTCAGGGTGAGGTGTATAAAAGTGTAGCATGCGATTTCTGTAGCTCTAAGAGAATGGGGAGAAAGAGAATTAAGGTTAGGAAGGAAATTTAGTGCAGCAAGAAAGTATTATGTGTTTATGGGATGATGAAAGTAGTGTGTGTGTGGGGGAGGGGGCTTAATGCGTAAAAACAGGAATGCAAAGTGGTATTTTTAAACTACTCTAGATGCCTTCAGTAATATTTAGAGTTATGCTGTTGACCAGCCACCAGCTAGTTTTGTAATGTAGGTTGTGAGATGAAAATGTTTAATAAAACAACATGGTCTCAAAGTTATCCAGAGGAAGCCTGGCAAACTTCATACCCAAGTGGAGAGAAATTCCACTGTGAGTCCTAGTTGAATACACAATTCTGAGACATAACATACACAGAGGTATTTTATGACTGTATTATTTATATACTTTAAAATAAAAGTGAAGATTGATTGCCTACAGGGTTGTGAAATACTTGAGGTTTGGAAAGCTTTTTAAATCACAATAAATAATTTGCACCGCAAGCAATCAACTTTTAAAGTTTTTCTCTGGGGATCATACTGTCTAGATAAGGCCCTGATTTTTTTTTCTATTGGGCAAAGTATTTGGTCTACCAAATATGCCGGAGGAGTCAATTATTATTGTTGTTGTTGTGTCATTCAGTTGTGTCTGACACTCTATAACACTATGGACTGCAGCTCGACAGCCACTGCCCATCTGAGCTCCATCAAGCTCATGTTCATTGCTTCAATTAACTCATTTATCCATCTCCGCCTCTGCTGTCTCCTTCATTGTGTGCCTTTAATCTTTCTCAGCATCAGAGTCTTCGAGGGAATCCTGTCTTCTCATAATATGGCCAAAGTATTTGAGCTTTAGCCTCCTAATCAAACCTTTCAGTGAACAGTTTGGCTAGATTTCCTGAAGTATTGATTTATTGGACCTACTTGCAGTCCAAGGGACTCTAAGCAGTTTTCTTAAACTCCACAATTCAAAGACGTTTCCACAACGTTCAGCCTTCGGCGGCAGTCACCATCTGCAGATATTTTAAAAGCCAAGGGAAATAAAATTTGACACTGACTCAACTTTCTCCCCAGCTATTTGCCAGGAATTGAGATTGCGGTTTACCATGATCTTCATATTTTTAATATTTAGTAGCAGGCCAGCTTTTTCACTAACTTTTTTTCACCTTAATCAATAGGTCCTTTAGTTCTTCCTTACTTTCAGCCATCAGAGTCTTATCATCCACATAACTGAGGTTGTTGATATTTCTTCCAGCAATATTGATTCCTCAGGAGGAGGATGAGATGATCTTGAACCATATCTTCACGTTCATGACTAACTTTTTTGTGATCCACACAGTCAAAGGCTTTTTTTTAAATAGTCTATGAAGCAGAAGTAAATGCTTTTTTCTCTTGCGTTCTCTATAATCCAGTGGACATTAGCAAATTTAATCTCTTGTGCGTTTTCCTTTGTGGAACACAGGTTGCATATCTTGGGTGGGTTGCCAGTTCCTTTTCCAGTGGACCATGATTTGTCTGACTTACCGTATTTATCGGCGTATAACACGCACTTTTTCTCCCTGAAAATTGGGGGCAAATGATAGGTGCTTGTTATACGCTGATATTCCCTCCTCATCCTCAACCTCCCTCCTCATTCTAAACCCCCCTCCGCATTCTAACCCCCCTCCTCATTCTAACCCCCCTCCTCAACCTAAACCCCCCTAAATACCTCCCCCTCACTTATCTGGTTCTGCTCCGGCCTCCGCTTCACTCCTTGATGCCGGCACCCAGTATATGCTAATGAGGAGGGAGGATGAGGAGGGGGTTGAGGATGAGGAGGCAGGTTGAGGATGAGGAGGGGGGTTGAGGTTGAGAAGGGGGGTTGAGGAAGGAGGTGGAGGAGGGGGGTGGAGGAGGGGGTTGAGGAGGGAGGATGAGGAGGGAGGTTGAGAAGGGGGTTGAGGATGAGGAGGGAGGTTGAGGATGAGGAGGGGGGTTGGGGATGAGGAGGGGGGTTGGGGAGGGGGGTTGAGGATGAGGAGGGAGGTTGAGGAGGGGGGTTGAGGTTGAGGAGGGGGGTTGAGGATGGGGTTGAGGATAGGGGGGTTGAGGAAGGAGGATGAGGATGGGGGGTTGAGGAGGGGGTTGAGGATGAGGAGGGAGGTTGAGGATGAGGAGGGGGGTTGAGGATGAGGAGGGGGGTTGAGGATGAGGAGGGGGGTTGAGGAGGGGGGTTGAGGTTGAGTAGGGGGGTTGAGGAAGGAGGTGGAGGAGGGGGGTGGAGGAGGGGGTTGAGGAGGGAGGATGAGGAGGGAGGTTGAGAAGGGGGTTGAGGATGAGGAGGGAGGTTGAGGATGAGGAGGGGGGTTGAGGATGAGGAGGGAGGTTGGGGAGGGGGGTTGAGGATGAGGAGGGAGGTTGAGGAGGGGGGTTGAGGTTGAGGAGGGGGGTTGAGGATGGGGTTGAGGATAGGGGGGTTGAGGAAGGAGGATGAGGATGGGGGGTTGAGGAGGGGGTTGAGGATGAGGAGGGAGGTTGAGGATGAGGAGGGGGGTTGAGGATGAGGAGGGGGGTTGAGGATGAGGAGGGGGGTTGAGGAGGGGGGTTGAGGTTGAGTAGGGGTTTGAGGAGTAGGTTGAGAATAGGGGGGTTAAGGAAGGAGGATGAGGATGGGGGTGTTGAGGAGGGGGGTTGAGGGGGTTTGAGGATGGGGGGGTTGAGGAGGGGGTTTGAGGAGGGAGGTTGGGGGGGTTGAGGAGGGAGGATGAGGAGGGAGGTTGAGGAGGGGGTTGAGTATGAGGAGGGGGGTTGAGGTTGAGGAGGGGGGTTGAGGAAGGAGGTGGAGGAGGGGGGTGGAGGAGCTGTTTGAGGATGGGGGGTTTGAGGAGGGGGAGGGAGGTTGAGGATGAGGAGGGAGGTTGAGGTTGGGGATTTTGCTTCAAAGTTCTTTATTTGAAATGTATTTATTTTTTCCCTGAAATTTCCTTCTTAAAATGAGGTGCGTGTTATACGCCGGTGCGTGTTATGTGCCGATAAATACGGAATATGTTATGACTTGCCCATCTTGGGTGACCCTACATGGTATATCTTACATCTTATTTGAATACACAAGACCCTTCATTACGACAATGTATTGATTCCGAAGGGGAATTATTATTATACAGAACTAAAAAAAAATTATGGTTTTCTTGGCGTCAATTTTACATATAAACTTCTTAAGCCTATAAAATATTACAGTTTGAATACAATAGAAGTACTTTAAAGTAAACATTATTTAACTTATTTGAAAATAATGCAGTTTTAGGAAAACAATATAGCTAACTATTAAAAGATTCAAACCTGACATGTTTCCTGTGAGGCTTTAATTTTTAATTTTTGAGAAAGAAAGCATTTTTTCTTTCATGTAATTTAAATTGGTATCGTAGATGATCTCGATTTGCATAACAATTAGGTTATCAGTTAAAACAGATATCATTGTCAGAACATTTCCTATTTGTTTCTAGATTTAATTAAAGAAAATATTTTCAACAATATGAGAAATTACAAATATGAAAGGAATTAATGTAAATTTGGAGTAGAATTAATATGAAAAAATATATATATTTATTTCAGATTCATATGTAAAAATCCCTTGTCAAACATTATTTTTGTCCATATTTTTTTTTATTTCCCTCCATTTACTACAAATACCATATCAAATATGATACATTTACAATTATTCAACGAGTTTAAGCCTTTATCATCCAACATTATTAAAGGGACATTGAAAGCATTTTTTTCTTTGTTGCATCTGAGGGTATTTGATAATATACCACTTAATTTTTTTCAAATGCTCCCAAAGCAGAAAAAAAAGATTATTCAGATATTTAACTGTTCTTAAGGCTTGCCCCTGTCAGCCAGTGAGAAGTAATATAAATATATAGCTCTTATTTGTATGTCACTGAAGCATAAAGACATACTGTATGCATGCTCTATACATTTTCTGTTAATTTAAATAAAGTTTAAACAGGTTTAAACTTTTAATATTTCTCTTGGCTTCTTCTCCACAATTGCATTAGACTCAAATTCCCCACAACTTTTTTTTACAAATATTTTGACTGATATGTAGATGCATGATGGTTATTGCATTAAAAGTAGTAGATGTTTATCTTAGTACAAACTTGTATTCCTAACAAAACCAACTGTCAAAAGACAAAATGTCAGCAGATAACAGCACTATTTACATCTTGTAACATCCTCTTTTAAAAACATATTAAAAACATGTTTCCTTAAATTCAATATGCTTCACAGGGGCTGCGCAGTGCTTTACTGAAACTCTAATTGAAAGTTTCCATTCACTTGCCCACTCCAATCTATCCAGAATATTTCTGCCAGACTCTTCCACCTCACCCAACACTCATAATCTGCTGCTGCCTTCTGCTGGTGCCAAAACTGACTCCTTTTCTCAGAACACACCAATTTAACCTCTGCTCTATGGCTATGATTTTAATCTTCAATCGTCAATCATTCCCTTCTCCTATGCTTCAAGAGTCGTGCCACTCTTTGAATTCCCAATCCCAGCTCTCCCCTTGTCTTTGTATATTCAAATATTCTCTGAAAATCCACCTTTTTGCCAGCCTAGCTCCACCAGCAATCTCAATCAAGGCTGTATGTTCTGATTCTCTCAAACCTCCATCACTCTATATAATTTATTCATCAAGCAGTCCCCTCGTTTTATGTCTCTACCACCACATTTAAAAAAATGGATGTTTTACACATTGTTGATAAAAGCATATCATGCAAGCTCATTATTAGAAAAGTAAACAAAACAGTTGGTATGAGTTCAGTGTGCGATGTAAGCGCATTGGGATTGAAGCATGCGCAGCGCGCGCCCCCAGGGAGGTGGGTGGGGGGTGGAGCCATGCGATTACGCATGCGTTAGAGCAAAGATGGGGGGGGGAATTGGAGAGTGACAGGAGAAAGTGTGGGAGAGAGACATGGGGGGAGAGACAGGGGAGAGACACAGGGGGAGAGACAGGGGAGGAGGTGGGAGAAGAATATGTAGGGGAGAAAGACAAGGGGGAGGGGGGAGAGAGACAGGGGAGAGGGTTAGAAAGAGACATGGGGAGAGAGGGATAGACAGGAGGTGGGGGAGAGACAGGGGAGAGGGAGTGACAGGGGAGAGGGGGAGAGACATGGGGGAGGGGTTCAGAGGAGAGGGTGGGAGAGAGACATGGGGGAGGGGGGAAGAGACTTGGGAGATAAACATTAGGGGAAGAGAGATAGAGGAGAGCCATGGGGGGAGAGAGACATGGGGAGAGAGAGAGATAGGGGATAGGGTTGGAGAGAGAAGGAGGGTAGGGTGGAAGAAGGAGGGGGAGAGAAAAGGAGGGAGAGAGAGGCAGAAGGAGGGAGAGGAATAAGGTGGGAGAGAGAGAGATAGGGCACAGAGAGAGGGAGGGCATAAAGACAGAAAGATGGCGCATAGAGAGAGAGTGCTCAGAGAAAGGTAGAGGGCGTACAGAGAGAGAGAGGGGGAGAGGGCACAGAGGAAGATGGAGAGAGGTCGCAGAGAGAAAGACAGAGCAGATCAAATATGATTCCGGCGTTTATGACGGTCATGTTACCAGTATATCTATAGAATAGAAATACTTAATAATATTTAAAAGCTAATACATTGTAATGATTTCCTTATTTCTCTATGATTATTTCTATAGTATATAATCACAAATCTCTGTGTTTTTTCTATATAAAGCAAATCTTAATATGTTGAGAGTATACTACAAACTTGCACTGCTGCCAAACATGTTGTTTTTAGGCAAAATAAAAGTATCTTACATCTCCAATACGGTTATATTTTTGAGAATGATCTTGCCTTAATATTTGTTCATTTTTAGATTCTCCTTAAATGAAAGTAATAGTGATAATCAAATTATAATGACTTAAGATATATACATCCCATGTTTTCAGAATAATTTTCAGCTAAAATGAGCCTCCAGTGTATATCCGTCACCAATTACTTTCCATTTGGCTGTTCTCCTTTCATCTTTTCTTGTTTATATCACCATGGAAAGGACATAATTTTGGTGCTCCAGAGATACAGCTGTAAACAGATGCAAAAACTAGATTCTTAATTTTTTTTTTAAGAACTTCTTTTTATATAAACAAGTTCTAATTTAGGGGGCAATGCTATACTATTTAGTAAAGCATAGCAATTACAGAGCAACACACACATATGATTTACCCATGAATTTAATTCCTTGTTGTTGTGTTTTCTTCCCATCATAGGTAGAGATGAACCATGAGTCACTGTCATTTTGTCAATTATGGCATGTCTATTATTATGTCTATTATTATGTGAGTAATTTAAAGTACAGTTATTTGGGATGATGGTCCGTATTTGCATAAATGCAAGGCTTTGTCTGTAAAATATGTTATGGACTAATAAAATATTTGTTTATAATGCTTATTGAGGATATATATATATATATATATATGTACGTATTTTAAGATTTTTGTCTCCTTCACTCTTACTCTCTATTACTCTTTCCCCTTTGCTACAGTATGTCCCATTGCTAAGACTGGAATATTACTCCATGGAGTGAAAATGTCCTGCCCTGGGCCTGGCCTTGTGGACCAAGGCAGAACAATACCACTGACATACTTCTCTCTCGCCTTCTCACCATTGCACATTTGCCCCTTGACATTATCACTCTTATACTATCCTCTTCCCACCCAACCTCACCCACTCTACCCTTGCTTACTCAATCTTCATTCCAAATGGGTATCTAAATTAATTTCAAGAAGATCATGGAAGCAGGTAAACATTAGTACCATTTCCCCAGCCATTTCTTTTTAGTCCTGCTTAAAACAAAATCCAAAAAGTATACTTTTTTTCTTATGGATGAACCATATTTCCTCCATTATAAAAATAAAAGTGGTTATATATATATATATATATATATATATGTTCTTATTTTTATTTTTATAGTGCCATCAATGTGCACTGAGCTTTACAGAGACAAAGTATAAAGAGATTACATTACAAAAAGTGCATGTAAAAAAAACATTATATTACAAAAAAGTGCATATAACATTATTACAATCAATGGGTTGCATAGTGTCTGCCCTACAATATACTTATATTAATGAAAGACCCATACAGGCAAATTATGGTAAAAGGCTTAAGTGCTTATGGAAGAGAGGATGTAACTAACTGTCTAGGCATTCATTTGCTAAGGGAGTTGTTAAAAAGCTATCCATAGAACTGATTATTAAGCTGAACCTTTAGTGAGATTGTGCGGCAGTCTATTCCAGAGGCACAGGGCTATTAAGCTGAAAAGGAGCTCTAGAACTATAGAAAGGAGACATTCCTGACAAGAGCAAAGAGGACAAACTGGGGTGTAAAGCGTGAAGAGATGAGAAATGTAAGAAGGAACTGAGTAGCAAATAGCCCTATAAACGTAGTAATCAAGGTTGAAAAAAATATTTTAGTCTATCAAGTTCAACCTTTTTTTGGATTAATTTTAAATTGTTTGCAGCAGACTTTTTTTAACTTTATTGGAAGCCAGTTGAGGGATTGTAGCATGGGAGATGAAAAAATAAATTTAGAAGAGAGGGTAATGATAGATGCAGCCCCATTAAGCAATGATTGCAGAGGGGAGAGAGATGAGAAACAGGAAAATCCGAAATTAAAAGACTGAAGTAGCCTAACAGAACAGGATTTAGGCCTGTGTAGTTGTCCTGGCCTTGGAGGCGCAAAGAAAATGGTGGATGTGACATGAGAATTTTAGGGACAAATCAAGTGTGACACCTAAGCCATGTGCTTTATCTACTGGTTGGATGGCTATGCCACTTATCTTGAAGAAGAAGCAGATAGGGACAAATTTGGGTGGAAATATTATGATTTGAGTCTTTAACATGTTATGTTTAAGATAGTGGTGGGCCATACAAGTTCAAACTGCATTAAGACACTCTGCCCTTTCACTTAAACTGTAGGTGTAAGATTATGGGTATAAAAAGTAGAGTTATAAATCATCAGCATTGATATGGTAGTTGAAATTAAAGGATATGATGAGATCACCATGAAAAAGGGTTTCCAGAGAGATTGATAGGGGAGCAAGACAAAGAGATACTGACAGTTTGATTAGCCAAAGCTTTTTTTCATATACTGGGAATACTGTGTATAGGAAGAGTTTGATCAGCAGAGTTAAAGGAAGCAGATTTGTCTGAAAATTAGTATGAAAATGTCTAGCTTTGGCCATCTGCACGTCATCAATTACCTTTGTCAAAGATGTTTCTGTGGAGTGAAAGGAGCAGAAGCCAGATTATCAATAGTCAAGAAGAGAGTGTGAGTAGTAAATGTAAAAAGACTAGTCTTCCAGAAGCAAAAAAAGGAAGAAGGGCTACAGAGTAAGAGTTGATGAGAACATGTGTTAAAAATGTGGGTCAGTATGGGCACCAGATTAGATGACAGAGGTTTGAGTAAGTGAAAGGATCAAGTAGGTACAGAGGTTCTACATAGTGGAATGGTTTAAGGGGAATTGGATGATAAGAATGCTTTGGATGATGAAATCCTCCTTAGTCTAAGAACAAACTGCATAGTCCTGGGAAGTTTAGAGGAGCAGGAGATGCTAGTTGTAGGATTTTTGACAAAGCAGTAGGAATTCTGACAAGGAATAGAAAAGAGGTGGTGTGGGTTAGATTTGCGCATGTTAATAAGAGAGGAAATAGGATTGAATAGTTTAATAAAGAGAATTGAAGCAGGACATAAGAAATTCAGCAAGTGAGTCAAATTTTCTCCATACAGTAAGTGATCTGAAGAGCTTGCATGTGGAGAAATGTAGCCACGGCCTGGGATTTTTATCAGGTGGAAAGTAGTGTTGCATTTTATTTATGGATAAGATCATCCAGGTTGAAGGGGGGATGAGGAAGAGACAGAACAAATTGTATTGTATGTCACAAGTCAGATAAGTTAACAGAATGTGCCATACTGTGCTTTAATGTGGGAAGAGGAGCAGTGGTTCTGTAATAGTGAAAATCAGATCAGATCATGGTCTGATGGAGGGAATGATGAACACCACATTGAGACAATGCCTGTTCTTGTGGATACTGAAAGCAATCTATTGCTGTAGACAAGGTTTTTCCGCAGATGAATAAGGGGTTTAAGATAGAGAGGGTTTGTCAATGTGGCTTTTTTAATCCCCAAGGATGAGAGGGGAGAGATTTTTATGTGACCTAAAAACTAATTATGCAAATGTTATAGCTTGTTGTAAATCATAAACACTGGGTTCAGATCTTAAGTGGCATATATTCCTACAGCTTCTTAGTGATTTAACTTTTTGATGACAAGCAATTGTAGAGGAGGGTACAAAACTTATTTTTTTGTTTAATTAAATTTAGTTTCTTTATCTTACATAATGCATAACATTTAATTTATATTATTAAACATGCTGTTTTTACATAGCCTTCATTACTTCTGACAATTTTGAGTGAGGCCTGGAACATAATTTATTGATTTCCCATTTATTTACATCATATGATATGGTTCATTTTACATCAAATTGTTTGCAACAATTCTTTCATGAATGGAACTCTGTCGTAACCAAGGGTTTCCTGTATCAATGATAGCATAAATATAAACAAACATACATACCAAGTTGGACAAATTTGTCTAAAATACAAAAACTAAAACATATTTTAGAAACAATTTAATGTAATATGTGCAAACTAATGTCACATCTGTCCCTCTGTAACTAATATCACTTATTTCCCAAAACCTTCTCTACTTTTGCTACTACTTATCTTCTTTCTGCCTCTTGCCCACAGTAACCATTGTCTTCTAGTAATTACCTTCTTACTGTTATTCCCCACCATCTGTTGAACTGTTGAAGACATAAGTTGAATTTCATTGTGCAACAATGTTCTGTATTTCTTCACCAAAAACTCACTCAAATGAACAATAAAAAAAAATGTGAACGAAAAGTGCCCCACGTATTTTACATTTAAACACTAGTTTTGTTTCACTTTGCTACATTACAGTAAACAAAATAATTTTGAAGCATTAACAAATACTGAATAAAGCTGCATATTAAGCATTCATTTACAACAACAAATAACCACTATAGATTAGTATCTTACTTTTCATATAGAATATCACATAACAAAGTTGGGGAGTCATTGTGTAAGAAGGCTGGCACTAAACTAGACTTGCCCATACAGCTTGTTTGATCAATGGAGCATAGTGTAACTGTGTATGATAGTGAGGTACACTTAGACATTATGGGTGAGTATGGTGTGACATAGTATACACACGATTTATGTGAACCACAGACTCTGCAATGGTCTCTTTCTCCAGGATGAGTTAATTCTCCTGAGCCAATTAATCAGCTGCAACTGATCAGAGAAGATAAAAAGACTACAAGTGGACTTTGGATGGGGCTGCTAAATAACTAATTGCACAGCCAATCTGTGCTGGAGAGAGAAACACAGTAAGGTGTTTGCTGAAGCTTGGAAAAGAGAGACAGACACTCAGCGGCATGGAGCTGAGGAGCAATCTGCATCAAAATGAAAAGCTAGACTACAGTCATGATAGTAAAATTGAAAAAGCATTTAAAGCCTCCTGTAATAGCATTACGCCATCAAAAGTGCCAGAAACAAGGGCCAAATACTTGCCTAGTGATTCTGGGTTCAGCACAAGTGAGAGTGCATCTCAGGAACTGACCGCTGAAAAAATGGAAGAAACCTATAAAATATTGGGCTGAAGGAGACCGAGGGAACCTGGACCTCAGTGTTAAATCAGGACATGGAGATTAAGTTAAACCAAACAATTCTAACTGATCCTTCCTAAGGATTACCAAATTAGCATCTTGCAAGGAGGATGCTTCTTCGCCACCTTATTTTTTCCCCTTTTCTTTTTCCCTTTTTCTTTTCCCTTTTTATTATTATATTTATTAATTGAGTTTAGTTCATTTTTATAAATTAAAACTTGAACATCATTAAAAAAAATGAATAAGAAGACAAACATTATATTCCTGATACAATATTGTTTTTTTTTCTTTATTTCTATCTCTTTAAACAATTAGGGAAATGTATATTTAAACAACTGCAAATATATGTTTTGTCCAGTTTAAAATGTGACACAAACTGCTGTAATAAAATTACCAAATTGTCTTCAATAAAAACATTGAATTAAAAAAAATTGTTGGGCTGAAACAAGAATATTTTATCTACACAACCAGGTCACACTACCTCCTTTTACCTTGACATTATCACTAAGCCAGTATTAAACCCTATTGCACACCCGTAGCTATGTAGACATAAGTTAAAACACTTTTAGAACTTGGAATTATTGAAGTATCCCAAAGTGAATGTTGTAGTCCCATTGTTATGATTGCAAAACCTGATGGATATGTTCGATTCTGCAGTGACTGAATTCAGTGTCAGCTTTTGATGCTTATTCCATTCCTAGGATGAACTGATAGAGAAGGTAAAAAAACTGCTAGTGGACTTTGGGTGGGGCTGCTAATTAACTAATTGTAAAGCCAATCTGTGCTGGAGAGAGAAACATAGAAAGGTGTTTGCCGAAGCTTGGAAAAAAGAGACAGACACAAAGTACAAGGAAAGTTCAATGAAGTCAATAAGGCTTGCAAAAGGGCTATTAGCCTGGCTAAAATAGAAAATGAAAAGTTAGTTGCATAGGAGAGTAAGACTAACCCTAAAATTTTGTTTAAATATATTAATGGGAAGAAGGTCAGGAAGGAAGCTATAGGAACATTACAATGTGAAACAGGCTGTCTGAAAATTAGGGACCAGAAAAAGGTAGATGAGCTAAATTGGTTTTTTTCTTTGGTATACACAAGGTAGGTACCAGCGGTTGGGTCACTGCAACATAATGGGGCTACACTACCTTCACCAAATAATTGGTTAACGCAGGAAGAAATGGAAAAGAGGTTGGAAGAAATAAATATTAATAAAGCCCCAGGTCCTGATGGAATACATCTAATGGTACTGAGGGAACTGGGTTCTGTAATAGCCAAACCATTCCATCTAATTTTTCAAGATTCACTCAACACAGGGTCTCTACCAGATGACTGGTGAAAAGCAGAGGTGATTATTATATTTAAGAACGGAGCAAGAACACATCCAGGATATTATAGACCTGTAAGTCTCACTTCTGTAGTGGGAAAGCTTTTAGAAGGGTTAAGAAGGGATAATATACAAGAATATGTCTATTTAGACAGGATTATAAGTAGGAGTCAACAGGGATAGGTCATGTCAAACAAATTTAATTCATTTTTATGTGGAGGTTAGTAGGGACATGGATTAAGGCAACTCAGTAGATGTAGTCTTTTTGGATTTTTCAAAGGCTGTTGATACAGTGCCACATGGAAGACTATTGTGCAAACTAAGGGATGCAGGAACTGCGGTACATTCTGCTCATGAATTGAGAGCTGGCTAAAAGACAGGGAGCAAACGGTTGTTGTAAATGGAACTTACTCAGATTGGACTAATGTGGTAAGTCCTCTCCTTTTTTAACATATTTATTAATGACTTAGAAGTTAGACTGGAAAGTATTCTCTCCATTTTTGCTGATGACACAGAGTTGTGCAAATAATTAAATCAGATAATGATGTACTTTCCCTCCAAAGGGATTTGCATAAATTATAGAAATGGGCGATTAAATGGCAGATGAGATTTAATATGAATAAATGTAAAGTTATGCATCTGGGAAGAAAAAATAGCCATGCAATTTATAATCTTAATGGAGCAAATCTAGGGGTATCAGATATTGAAAAGGATTTGGGAGTACTTTTTGATAACCACATAGGTAACAGTGCTCAATGCCAAGCAACATCTGCAAAGGCAAGTAAAATATTACTATTACCACTATACAAATCCCTAGTACTCCCTCATTTGGAATTTGGAGTACAATTTTGGGCACCACTACATAAGAAGGACATTTTAGAGCTGGAAAAAGTACAGCGACGGACAACAAAACTAATAAGGGGAATGGAGGGGCTAAGTTATTAAGAAAAACTAACCAAATTAAACGTTTCAAGAGGGGATATGATTACCTTATATAAATATATCCAGGGTCAATACAAGGCTTTTTCAAGTGAGCTTTTTGTGCAAGAGGTTTTCAACTGACATGAGGACATCCTTTGAGATTAGAAGTAAAAAGATTTCAAAGAAAGAAAACGTTTCTTCACAGTAATTAATCTGTGTAATACTTTACCAAAGGAGGTGGTGACAGCGGATTCAATAGATAACTTTAAAAAGGGATTGGATATATATTTTTTTGAAATAAAAAGGGCATTCAGGGTTATCCTGGATAATTAGAGAGGGAGCATTGATCCAGAGAGGATCCAGATTGCCAGTATCTGGGGTCAGGAAGGAATTTTATATTTTTTTCCCCCTTTGAGTCAATTGGCAAAAATTCACTGTTTTTTTTTTCTGTTTGCCTTCTTCTCGATTAATTAATATTTAATAATTAATTCGCATATTGCAGATCAGAGGAAATCTAAAAAGGTTGAACTTGATGAACTAAAAGTCTTTTTTCAACCTCCATTACTATGCAACAAATGTAACTATGTCTTGGAAAGGCAAAATTCCTAACAACACTGGATTAAACAAAGGTACATTAACAGATACATTTGACACAAGCGTCAAAAGAAAAAACAGCATTTTCCACTCGAGATGGTGTAGAAGAAAAACATATCCACAAACCGACATTCTACTCCAAAACCCAGTCTTGATACCAAAACACAGAGGCCTCTGATTTTCTTCAGTGTATTTGTATTGTGGATCCGCAAAAGTATAGCATTCACAATGTCTGCTGCTGACAACAAAAACATAGAAAATGGTACATTCCACCACCTCCCATCTCTAGACCAATAAGATATTATTTATATCTAGCGACTTGCCCGTCAAAAAATGACGGTCAATAAAATTTTAATGCTGTGAAAACAGTTTGCCAAACAATATGGGTCTCTGACATTCTTAACCTTTTTTTTATTATGTACCAAGAAATTCAAAATTTTTAATAAAACTTTTTATTTTTGTAACTTTTAACTTCTATTTCACCAACAGGTATAGAAGATATATTTTTTTCAATATTAACTCTTTTAATTGTCATATATGGAATAACAATATAACAATGTCTGAAGTTTTCATGAATACATATTGTAAACCATAACATAAAAGTTTTTAACATGCAACTTGTATTTTAAACAATCTTGAAACATTTTTTTTAACAATACTAACACTCTGAATTGATAGTTATCCATGAATAACAGACGACTATGTAAACCTTCTGTAAATAACTATTTAGAACAATTACATGCTTGTAACATTTATTTTTTTTAAAACTCTTGTTAAACTAAATTGGCATTGAATCTAGAGGAAGGCAAACAATAAACCCCCCCATTGAAACTTGGCCAATTGTATCAAAGAGTGCAAAAAATGAATTCCTTCCTGACCCCATTAACTGAATCAATACTCTCTATTTAAATTATACAGTTCAATGTATTAACAAATGATGAAACTTGTAGTAACATAAATCTTTGACTATATACAATATAGAATGAACTGACTTTCGACAACTTTGAAACTACAATGTTAACATGTGAAATAGTAACATAACACAATAACATTTAACCTTCCAATTAAAGAAAATGCCACCTAATTGTTTTGTGGGGCCAATCATGTAAAAAGGTAACTTCTAACACATTACAATCGGTATAACCACTGTTTACTGTTGTTTTTCTTTTTGTTTCATTTTTTTTTTTGTACTTCGTGCAAATGGCACATACAGTTTCCTAAGTGAAATAGGGGTCCCCTATTTAAAGAGTCCCAGAGAGCTAAAATTTTGTCCTGGATGTAAAACCACTGTTCTCTATGTTCTTTTGCCATTGTATAGAGTTTCTTATTGAAATAGTGGTCCTCTAAAATCAGTCCAAGTAACATAAAATGTTGTTGTCGAAATGAAACCACTGTCCTCTATATTTACAGCACCTCATAGTACACAATGTTATGCATCCATCTTCCAATAAATCACCCTGACTTGGGTTTTCTTCAACATGTACTTTAATTTCCTCTGGATTATTGCATCTTGAAAATGCAATATATAGTTTGCCATGTGCAAACACAGGTTCCTTCAAAAAAATACCCACAGACTTAAAAGTTTGTCCTTGGGATTTATTGATGGTCATGGCAAATGCCATGATAATGGGAAATTGTCTCCTTTGAAGGACAAAAGGCAAACCACTCTCACTTGGAGCCAAATCAATTCTCGGTATAAGAACTGGAATCAATTCAATTCTCGGAATGTATAAAATGATCCTTTAAATCCTTCACAATTAATCTGGTCCCATTATAAAGTCCTTTTTTGGGATTCATATTTCTCAATAGCATGACAATTGCCCCTTTTTTAAGTTGCAAAACATGTGGTGGCATTCCAGAGGGAGTTAAACAATTAATTAATTCCATACTAAAGTTTGCTTCACTATCTTTGTCGTAAGCCAGAACAGAATCTGCACTGTAATAGTTTTTTGGGGGAGCATTGGTTAATTTTAATATTTCGTTGTTTAGATTCAAGGCATCTATATTTTTGGATGTCAATGTGACTTTGCTTGCAATGTCTGAGTAATCCTCCTTATTGATGGTATTGAGGAAGATTGTCGAAAATAGTGGTTCTTTTGAAATCATTTCTGGTGGAATTTGTACAGCATCATCAGGTAAATTATTTATTTTTGGCTGTTTTCCTTCTCCAATCTGAATGAGCCAATCATTGAATAGATTTTTGCCTTAAGATATCATATTTACTTCTAATTTAAGGTGTGTAAATATTTTCCATAGCTTACTTCTTTTTATACACATTTCGACAATGTCAGTCTGATTGCCATGTGGCACCACAGGTAATGTTTGGCGGAAATCTCCTCCTAACAACATCACCTTTCCACCAAATGGCAAATTATTAGCCATAAATTCTTTTAATAATCGATCAATACATTGCAGGGCATGACATGACATCATAGTTGCCTAATCCATTATATTTAATTTACTCTTGTGCAATTTTTTGGTTTGTATTGAATTAATTTGATTATCCGACACTGATGTTTCCAGAATGGCAACTGGCAGTTTAAATTCACTGTGCGCAGTTCTACCACCTTCTAAGAAAAGTGTGGCAATTCCAGTGGTTGTAAATGGCAGTGCTATTTGACACTGTGCTCGAATGCAACTCATCAACAAATTATATAGATAAGTTTTTCCTGATCCACCAGGGCCATTCTGATTGAAATAACGCTCTTTGAGCATATCATCTTCTATTGCATTCATGATGGCTTTAAATGCTTCCAATTGCAATGCATTTAAAGTTCCAATTTTTTCTTGTGTTTTTTGGTATTCAATCTCAGTGTCATACTCATCAAAGTTAATTTCATCTATAATCCCTGGATCAGGCAGATTAAAATTTGCACAATTTAATCCATGACAAAGAAAGATTTCCTGTATTTCCACTTATGCTTTCAATTGTGCGATGGCCTCATTGTAACTTTTTTAGAAATCTTCCCACATATGTAATTGAAATGTTTCCCACAAAGTTAATGCATCTGGTACATTGCAAAAGATACAAATAAAAGCAAATTGTTCTCTCATTTGCTTTGGCATTTGACATAGTGCTGCTTCCTCAAGACATCTCTCCAATTCTGTATCATCTGCCAGAAAATTTTGATGTCTTGCAGCTAAACTGGAAAGTGTCATAAACTATGTCATTGACAGTGCGTAAATGTTCATAACTTTGTGCACCGGGAACATATAAAAGGAGTAATCTTAAACTGAAACGTTCAATGTCTCGTGGACTGATGGTATATATTTTTGGGATCATTTTATAATTATGTTTCTTTCGTTGCCTCCATTCACCATTTACAAATACATAGTTATTTGGAATGTCAAAGTATAAAAATTGTCTGGCCTGAGTGTCCTGACAATTTAATTGAAACCAAGCATTAAGCGTTGTTGCTCTATGTTCACATTGTGCTAAAGCGTTTGTTTCATTGCCTGCAGTGAAGCAAACAAATTGACTTTGTGGAAAATGGACAGCTCATCGATACACAGCATGTGACCGTTCATGCATCTCAAATTTGAGAAGACGCCACATTGCTTCAGGAGCACTTACATAGCGAGCATCTAAATAAGAAGAAAGTTCGTCATGTAAAATGGGGTTGTCTTTTTCATTTTATGCACCTTGCACAAAAACAGTTGCTGCATAATATACTTTATATATATATTTATACCCATATTTGATGGATTTGATAGAAGTACAATCTTCCACATTGATATGTGCATTGTACTTCATCAGCAAATATGGATTGTATGGAACCACATATCTATTATCAACCTTTTGGCCACGGATAATAGCTGTTTGTCCTTCTCTTCTTTTATACAAAGGGTATCCATCACAATTAACATAAGTCTGCATTTGAAATTGTTTTGGAAACTCTTTTATGCATTTTTTTATTTTCCATACATGGTGAATTTGGATTGCTCTCTCCACATGGACAATGTATCATTCTATGAGTTACAATCTCATAAAGTTTGGAATGTTTCTCTGGGTTTGGCAGTTCAGCAGTAATTACTGAATCCACTCTATCTGCTGTATTCAATGTATCTTTTTCTTGCAAGATTAAAAGTATATGTGCATGTGGCAAACCTCTTTTTTGAAATTCAATGGTATAAATAAAAGCCACACATTTTCCAAATAAGTCTGCTTTAGTTATATCATGAATTAATGAATTGAGTTTTATTTTGAATACTCTTGCCACCAAATCTGGTCAATCAGAAGTAGTTTGTCCAAGCAGTAAATTTTCTTTGATCTCTGGCCATTGTGGATTACATGTAAATGTAATAAATAAATCTGGTTTGCCAAATTTTGTGACAATATTGTGAGGAGATCCTTGGAAAGAGGATGGCAAAATCATTGCTCGTCCAGCAGGAATGTCTCTGTTTGCAGCCAATTCAGCTGAAATTTGACAAAATTGAAATTTGACAACATTTTGATTATTTGCTTCAACTTGTAGATATGAATCAATAATAAATTGTTGTGTGAGTTTACCCCCACATAAAATAGGATTATAATGATCCCGGACAGCAGTTTGTGCCACTTTATATTCCAGCATGGAAATATTGTTTCTGACACGAACTTTACTATTGGGATAACTTTGCAACTGTAATTTTGGTTGCCATCCTGGCTCCCCATTTGGAAATAAAATGGCATATGTCATAGGATCCAAATTACTGCTTAAAATATTTATGTTTATAAATGGTTGTTCTTGATTGCGTGGATATATTCTAATATCCCGCTCAAATGGTGGTTCCCCATCATCATTTTTACATACCATGCCAACCTCATTTGCTGTTGGTAAATTATAGCGTCTTTGATCAGTATGGCGATCCTTTTTGAGAACCATATTTACTCTTGGAATTGGCAATTGATGTCTTTGCGCATGTGCCAGTTGTTCTTTTTCAACTTTAGCTAATTTTTTGTATGCTTTACTATATGGGTTGTTGGCCATAATGTTATCAAGCTTTTCAAAGACTATGGGTAAGCATTGTTTATTTTCAGGAAGCATCATTCGTTGTTCAGCATCTTCCATTGTATCAAGTACATATAACTGTGCAAATTTCCTTTGTTCTCCTGTTTCTGGGTGTAAATGTGAATTCCGGTGGTATATTTGTCCTTGAACTTTAAAACAATAAGGACCATGTCCTGGAAAATTTTCAGCTAATGTTGCACCCATTAAAGCAAATGAAATTGCACTGTTATAAGAGCGAATGTTTTTCTTCAAATTGGTGTAATTTGAAAATGTAGTATCACTCATGATACTTTTTAAATATTCTGGAAATGTGTGTCTTTCTGGAAGTCTTAACTTTCCTTTCTGACAGCAACTACTACTACTACTGTTAGTGCTCTAAATAAAGGACTATCATAACCGTCCTCAATATAGATCTCAGTTGAACTTTCTATATCTACATTGTTGTCATCTCTATCAACATTGGTGTCAGGAGGCAAACAAGGTTAATTAGAGAATGTTTTACAGACATTTTTTTGTTTACTTTTTCTTTTCTTTGAAACTCCAGCAGACTCATTTTGTTGTTTTTTAGCCATTTTTCTTTATTTATAAGTCTCTGTCGATCTTCTTCTCAAAAACGTTGTGAAGTCTCAGGGGTCTGTGCATCTCTCCATCTCTGCTTCCTTTCCCTTGCCATTCTTCTTTTATATTCTTTCTTTTCTTCTGCATTGTCTGCCATTGTAATCTGTTATTGGAAATAGAGTTGTAAGAATTGCATTAGTGTTATTATACATATTTTTTAACCTGTCATATATTTCTAAAAAATGCAATGGTAATCTGTCTCTATCTGTCTCTCTGGGTGTCTGTCTCTCTGAGTGTGTGTCTCTCTTGGTGTCTGTTTGTGCCTGTCTCTCGGAGTATCTTCTCTCTAGGTGTCTGTAGATGTCTGTCTCTCTGGGTGTCTGTCTCTCCCTGGGTGTCTGTAGGTGTCTGTCTCTCTGGGTGTCTCTCTGGGTGTCCGTGTGTCTCTCTGGGTGTGTGTGGGTGTCTGTCTGTCTCTCTGGGTGTCTGTGTGTTTCTCTGGGTGTCTGTGGCTGTATGTGTCTGTGTGTTTCTCTGGGTGTCTGTGGGTGTATGTGTCTGTGTGTCTCTGTGGGTATCAATCTCTCGGAGTGTCGTCTCTCTTGGTGTCTGTTTGTGCCTGTCTCTCTGAGTGTCGTCTCTTTAGGTGTCTGTAGGTGTCTGTCTCTCTGGGTGTCTGTCTCTCTGGGTGTCTGTCTCTCTGGGTGTCTGTAGGTGTCTGTCTCTCTGGGTGTCTCTCTGGGTGTCCGTGTGTCTCTCTGGGTGTCTGTGGGTGTGTGTCTGTGTGTCTCTCTGGGTGTCTGTGTCTGTCTGTGTCTGTGTGTTTCTCTGGGTGTCTGTGGGTGTATGTGTCTGTGTGTCTCTCTGGGTGTCTGTGGGTGTCTGTCTCTATGGGTGAATGTGTCTGTCTGTCTGTCTGGGTGTCTGTGGGTGTCTGTGTCTGTCTGTCTCTCTGGGTGTTTGTGGGTGTCTGTGTCTGTCTCTTTGGGTGTCTGTGTCTGTGTGACGAAGTGCCCTTCGCCACTTTGTCTTGGAGAGGACTGTTTGCCAGCCTCCTGCGCTGCGACTACGGCCCTGGTACATATTGCCCTTCAAACACAGTATTCGGCCATACCAGAGTGTATGTCACTCATTCTGGCCCTTTACATACGGGGGGGGGGGGGGTCAATCGGTACTTGCCCTGTGTGAACCATGATACCACAGATAGATATGCCATGGAGCCCATTCATATGATGAAAGACTATGGGAAAGACTTTAGCTCTATGGCAATTGAACTGTGTGAAGATGATCTGAGCGCTATTCAGTAGTTTTGTGCGCTCAGATCCCAGCTGTAACGGAACCCATCACTGTTTTACCCTGTTTATGGTTATTTAATTCTTGGTTAAAATATGATCCTAGTAATATACGGTATGTATGTTGGTTTATGCTCTGCAGAATATTGGCCCCAGGCTAGTGCAGACCTTGGCAGGAGAGATAATCCTGTTACAGATAAGGGAGTCGATGGTATAAAGTGTTTTCATTCTCAGATAAGAACAAAGAAGGCTGATTTAATCATTGTCTGATTATATCAAGTTGCCTCAGGGAGGGGTGACCACACCTATTGTCCTATATGTGTATTGTGTGGGGGATATGTGAAATGTCTGTGTGTTATGTGAAAAACATACTTTTACTAACTTTTGAACCCCTGATCTGATTCATGCCATTTTTTAATATGTTGTTCCCCTGGGTGAGAGCTATTGAACGGTGCTGGACTTAAAGGTGTACCCCCTGTTTTTGGGGTACATCCAGAATGTGGTTAAAATTGTGTCTGTTTTAATTGTGTTACCTGTTATCTGAGGGGAGGAGACGAGGGGGTTGAACCATGTATATAATTGGCTGTGATAATTATGTGGGTGTAGCCCTTCAGAGGGCACCATTGCATAAAAGGAGATTCCCCTGTCATTAAAATATAGTTCTACTTGACCCTTCAAAACGTAGTCTCATCTCGTTCTTAGAGGGGATCGCTATATCCTACTGGGGATTGCTATGCTTTTGCATACTCCCTTGAGCTGTAACTACTGAACGCTTGTACCTGATGTACTCTCCTTGGAGGAGAGGTCTTCCCCACACGATCCTGGATGCTGGAGATTCATACAGGGTGGAAGGAAGACGGCGCGGCTCTAGCTAAACTACGGCGGTTGTGGAGTCTGTGGTGGTTGTGGTGTCCGGTGCGGTGCTTGTAGGCCTCGGCGCAAACTAGGACGCGTCTATCAACGGAGGTACCCGGTCGGGGTGCCAGTAGATCCGTTACATTGGCTGGCAGTGGTGGGATGGCGTCCTAGTAAGAGGAAAAGCAGCACGGAGACACCAGTAACGTTTGGAGTTACAAATTGAGGGAAACGCTAGTATCCGTACAGCGCCCCTGGCTACAGCAGGATGGAACCGGCTAGTTTTCGGACAGCGTTCCATGATGATGATGAGGAGGAGGCCGTGGACTACAGGGATGCAGACAGAAAGGAACTCTCGTATGACGCCCTGGAAGATGCCCAATGGCGGCGCGGTGAGAGTCTCCCCAGTGATGAGCAGCGGCTACAGAAGCGTGTGGCGATGCGGATGTATCTATTGGGAGAGCAGCCCCTGGATGAGTGGGTGACAAGACTAGAGACCCTGGTACGGCGAGAGATCTGGCTAGACAACGCATACCAGGCCTTCTGGTCGCGTACTGTTCGACTTACCCCCTGGACGGCTGAACACGACTTACCAGAGGGGGATGATTATGATGGCCCAGGTTTATTATGGGATGCCTTGGAGGATGACATTGATCTTGGCAGCACAGAGGAGTCTAGGTTTTGGGACATCTACGACTACCGGATGGGCATGTATGTCTGGGATGACGAAGGCGAGGTGAGCAAAGACATGAACCACCTGATAACAAGAGAATGGGAGCTGGAGCAGGACAACCAACACCTGCTCAGCTTCGTGCAGCCCAAACCTACTCGACAAGTGGAACCAGACTTCCTTGACTGGTCCTGGGATGACCTCCAGATGGCAGGTAGAGATGGGACCGAGGTCTCTCTACCGGCCCTACAGGGGGCAGAAGGTGTCGTCCTTCCCCCCCAGCGGCAGTGTGAACCCCAGGGGGCAGAAGGTGCCGTCCATCCCCCCCAGTGGCAGTGTGAACGCCAGGGGGCAGAAGGTGCCGTCCATCCCCCCCCAGTGGCAGTGTGAACGCCAGGGGGCAGAAGGTGTTGTCCTTCCCCCCCAGCGGCAGTGTGAACCCCAGGGGGCAGAAGGTGTCGTCCTTCCCCCCCAGCGGCAGTGTGAACCCCAGGGGGCAGAAGGTGTTGTCCTTCCCCCCCAGCAGCAGTGTGAACCCCAGGGGGCACAAGGTGTCATCCTTCCCCCCCAGCGGCAGTGTGAACCGCAAGGGGCAGAAGGTGTCATCCTTCCCCCCAGCGGCAGTGTGAACCCCAGGGGGCAGAAGGTGTCGTCCTTTCCCCCCAGCGACAGTTTACCCTAACCAGGGGAGACACCAATCTCCCAGACGGCGCAGATGGGACCGTGGTCTCTGCGCCCACAGCTTGTCCAGACCCCCAACTACCCTCACTGGGACAACCGGAGGAGGGGGTAAGTACAAATTCCCCTCCCCAGCTAACTCCTAATGTGGCCCCAGGGTTAACAGAGGAAATGTTAACCCCCACTGACTCCCACGTTTCCCTGGCTACTGAGCCGGAATATGTCCCAAGTACCCCAGCAGAAGAGCTGGCATCAGGGCAGAGTGCAGTCGGCCTCTGCCCCTCAAGTCCCCTCGGCGTGTTGCCCCATCACCACAGCGAAATATCCAGGTGCCGTAAGGGTTTGTTGTGGGTGGGCTGCTCTTGCACTTTGTTGTTGTGGGGGGGCTGCTCTAGCACTGGTTTATTGTGGGTTGGTGGATCGTCTAACGGAGGCACTGACCGGCAGAAGGTCAGGTGCCTGGTTAGACTTCCCCCCAAAGGGGAGATGTGTGACGAAGTGCCCTTCACCACTTTGTCTTGGAGAGGACTGTTTGCCAGCCTCCTGCCCTGCGACTATGGCCCTGGTACATATTGCCCTTCAAACACAGTATTCGGCCATACCAGAGTGTATGTCACTCATTCTGGCCCTTTACATACAGGGGGGGGGGTAATTCGGTACTTGCCCTGTGTGAACCATGATACCACAGATAGATATGCCATGGAGCCCATTCATGTGATGAAAGACTATGGGAAAGACTTTAGCTCCATGGCAATTGAACTGTGTGAAGATGATCTGAGCGCTATTCGGTAGTTTTGTGCGCTCAGATCCCAGCTGTAACGGAACCCATCACTGTTTTACCCTGTTTATGGTTATTTAATTCTTGGTTAAAATATGATCCTAGTAATATACGGTATGTATGTTGGTTTATGCTCTGCAGAATATTGGCCCCAGGCTAGTGCAGACCTTGGCAGGAGAGATAATCCTGTTACAGATAAGGGAGTCGATGGTATAAAGTGTTTTCATTCTCAGATAAGAACAAAGAAGGCTGATTTAATCATTGTCTGATTATATCAAGTTGCCTCAGGGAGGGGTGACCACACCTATTGTCCTATATGTGTATTGTGTGGGGGATATGTGAAATGTCTGTGTGTTATGTGAAAAACATACTTTTACTAACTTTTGAATCCCTGGTCTGATTCATGCCATTTTTAATATGTTGTTCCCCTGGGTGAGAGCTATTGAACGGTGCTGGACTTAAAGGTGTACCCCCTGTTTTTGGGGTACATCCAGAATGTGGTTAAAATTGTGTCTGTTTTAATTGTGTTACCTGTTATCTGAGGGGAGGAGACGAGGGGGTTGAACCATGTATATAATTGGCTGTGATAATTATGTGGGTGTAGCCCTTCAGAGGGCACCATTGCATAAAAGGAGATTCCCCTGTCATTAAAATATAGTTCTACTTGACCCTTCAAAACGTAGTCTCATCTCGTTCTTAGAGGGGATCGCTATATCCTACTGGGGATTGCTATGCTTTTGCATACTCCCTTGAGCTGTAACTACTGAACGCTTGTACCTGATGTACTCTCCTTGGAGGAGAGGTCTTCCCCACACGATCCTGGATGCTGGAGATTCATACAGGGTGGAAGGAAGACGGCGCGGCTCTAGCTAAACTACGGCGGTTGTGGAGTCTGTGGTGGTTGTGGTGTCCGGTGCGGTGCTTGTAGGCCTCGGCGCAAACTAGGACGCGTCTATCAACGGAGGTACCCGGTCGGGGTGACAGTAGATCCGTTAAAGTCTGTCTGTCTCTCTGGGTGTCTGTGGGTGTTTGTCTGGGTGTCTGTGTGTCTGTCTGTGTCTGTGTCTCTGAGTGTCAGTGTCTGTCTGTCTCTCTGGGTGTCTGTGGGTGTCTGTCTGGGTTTCTGTCTGTGTGTCTGTCTGTGTCTGTATCTCTCGGTGTCTGTGTCTCTGGGTGTCTGGCTGCATGTGTCTGGCTGCATGTGTCTGACTGCATGTCTCTCTTTGTGTCTGTGTGTGTCTGTGTCTCTCTCTATGTGTCTGTGTCTCTCTCTATGTGTCTGTAGATGTCTCTATGTGTGCCTGTCTCTCTGTAGGTGTCTCTCTCTGTGTGTGTCTCTCTCTGTGTGTGTCTCTCTCTGTGTGTGTCTCTCTCTGTGTGTGTCTCTCTCTGTGTGCATCTCTCTCTGTGCGTGTCTCTCTCTGTGCGTGTCTCTCTCTGTGCATGTCTCTCTCTCTGTGTGTCTCTCTCTCTGTGTGTGTCTCTCTCTGTGTGTGTCTCTCTCTGTGTGTGTCTCTCTCTGTGTGTGTGTCTCTCTCTGTGTGTGTCTCTCTCTGTGTGTCTCTCTCTGTGTGTGTCTCTCTCTTTCTGCATCTCTCTGTATCATGAATACAAACACATAAACAGGTGTTCCTAAATAAGAGCTACGCAAAAGAAGTATTAGCAAAGTATAGATTGACATGACTAAACATGTGAAGTGTAATCCTCATTCATGTGAACATGAATGTGTTTTCATATATGTATTTTTTAATGAATGACAACCTGTGAATAATGTTGATAATAAAATAGTTAGAGACTTATTAAATAGCATTTAACATATTGAATAGTGATCTATATAACCACATAACATATTGGGTTTATGTAAGGTTGTAAGTAGTTATCTTCTATCCAAAAGCAAGGTCTTCAGTAAGTATGTTTTTTTGTTCCAAAATATGCTATGTGGTTATATCGAGCTCTATTTCATAGGGCAACTTGCAAGTATATAGTCTGGTAAAAGACCGCAAAGGTCTGTTTGATCTCACCCAGGCTTACTGTAACCACTCGCTTTGTTGTCTTTATTCTTAAAATTCTAGATTGGCAGATTCTAGAATTGAGCCTCTTGGCCAAGAAAGAATCAGGTTTATTGGCCTTTGTATAGAACAGATGATTCATGCATTTTAGGGCTTTTTCAGTTTTGTTAGATAAAATATTGTATAGTTCAATTCTACATATGTCAAATAATTGGCGTGTGCTGGGAGCTGGATTACATTGATTTTGGTATTTTAATTCCTGTAGTTTGATTGTGAGTTCTGCAGGTGTGATTAGTGGCTCTTCCAGATTTATCGAACAGGGCCAAGCTTATTAGTATAGAGTCTATATGTGAGTAGGACCTGTGGGTGTGCGAGTAATAGGTATACTCTTTCTTATTAGGATGGTATCCTCTTCAGGCATAAATGAAGCCGGGATTATTTAATGCCTTCCTAATTTTTCTCAATTTATTTGAGAAACAATCAGTGGTTTGAATACTAGAGCGATCCAGTCGTGAGTCCAACGTTAAATTAAAGTCCCCCACAATTATAATAGAGCTGCCTGGGCGAGATTCCAGAAGCCCTTCACATTTTCAATAATGGTTGGTGTGGGGAAGTGGTGGGTGCATAGATGGCAACAAGGGTCATTTTAGTTTCTAAGAGGGCACCATGGAGAATAACATAATGGCCTACTTTATGAATTATCTTAGTTTCTAATTGGAACGGAAAATTGCAGTGTACAAGAATAGACGTGCCTGCCTTTTTCGTAAGTTGGGTGGACGAGTAGCAAGTAGGGTAGTCCTTATGCAAGTATGTAGGGATATGATTGCGGGCAAAGTGTGTTTCTTGCAGAAATAATATAGAGGGCTTATTATCCCTATAGTATAGAAAGGCTTTCCTTCTTTTAAATTGGGAATTAAATCCCTTAACATTATTTATCATGAACGTAAACTCAATGTCAGACATGGCAATGGTGTCTAGTTAAGCTTGCAGCATCATGCCATCTTACCTTATTCTGCCCGATGCTTGGTGTTACTAAGAGGCCGATAGGATGCCGGAGCCATTTCCGCAGGTACGTTAATACCTTATTACAAAGGGTGTATGCCAGGGCAGGGTGTGGGGTTCGAAGGAGAAGAAAAAAAAACAGGTTAATAGAACTGTAATATTCAATAAAAAGAACAATTTTTTAGTAAACAAAACCGCCTACGCCAGTTATATATTCTGGCACCCCTGTGTGGGGGGGGGGGGGGGGTGGAGAAATGGATAATCCATTCGTCCTTCGTAGACTAAGCAAAAATAAACTTTTCTTTTTTTTTGTTTTTGTTTTAAGCATCATAAATGGCAACAACTTTTTAACCAGTAAGTCAGTTTCTTTATCATGATAATTAAAACATAAGAGTTCTCAGAGTTAGTATGGGATGCTTCCCATTAACACTGATTTCAAATATAAGTTTGCTCATACAGGTCTGTAGAAGGGAGGGCTTTAGCTTAGTCGATGAGAGATAGCCATCTCTGGTGATGGAAGACGTTTTCTGTCTAGTATTATAGGATATTTCTGTCCATTTTCTGGATGGATTGGGTAAGTCTTTTAGTTCCTTGTTGCGTTCCTCTTCTTCATGCGGTGTCAAATTCAGTAATTTGAGGGTAGACCAGCAATCCTCTAGTGAGAGGGCTGAATATGATTTGCCTCTTTGTTGAAATATGATGGCAAATGGAAGCCCCACCGGTATGGTATCTTGTGTTTAATCAAGACCCCTAGGGCAGGCTTCATATCCCTACGTCTGAGAAGTATTGAGTAGTCTGGGCCTTTGATTTCCTGTGATTTCCTGGCGACCGTCAGTACTAAGTCCCTGGCTTGTTTTCTGAGGAACCTCATAATAATGTACTTGGGGAGCTCAGGGTTTCTTGGGGCACCCAATCCCCTGTGGGACCTTTCAATTTCCAGCAATGACTCGGGTGCAACTTGTAGTAGCTTACCAAGCATCTCTTTCAGGGAATCCTGGAGGTCTTGTACTGCTCTTACTGTCCCACCTTATCCTCAGATTATGCCTCCGTGACCTGTTCTCCAGGTCCTCATATTTGTTTTTAAAAGCCATGATTCGAGAAGAGTTTTGGTCATTTCCATCCTGCCCTGCTCTTGGGCCTCAACAATGAAAGATAAATACCCCCTTATAGGACACTCCTTAAAATGAACAGGGACAGCTTCTCCTGCAGTATTCTATTGCTTTTTCAATGTGTCATAATTCCTTTTACATCATTATACAAACGTATTGTGGCACTGGTTTCTATGGCATTTCACTTGCAACTATGGGTCATTGCTTCTTCTTGGTGTAATTATTATTTATTTATTTTTAATGTGGGCCTTGTTGACTGTTGGGGTAGATGTGCCTGGGTAAACCCAGAAATTTTCACAAATTTTAAAATCTATGGATCTTTCTTAGTCATCAGGAGTATTGGAGAACTATAGAAAAGGCGCTGATTAAGTTCCTCAAGATTAAACTATAATATAACTATTTTCATCTACTGCAATTGCTTATAAAAGGGACTAGGCACCTTATTTATGTTTCACTAAAGCAGATACAGCAGGACATAATCTAGAAATTTACTTCAACTCCATATTTATAATCTGTTATAACTATAACCCTTAACAGGAGTAATGGAGAATGATGAATATAATAGACTGATGTTTATATTTCCCTATCAACTTGAAGAAAATGATTTTCTTGATTATACAGGAAGTAACAGTCATTGGTTGTATACAGTAGCTCTATAAAAAGACCAATTGATATTCAAATTTGATGAACTTAGAGCTTGCAAATCAATTAAACTTATCATTAAGAGACATTGACCAAAGCTTATTTCTATTCAATAGAATGAGAAATATTTGGGCTCATGCTAAGGCATTTGGCATTGTTAAAGGAAATATTTATAACATTTTGACATTGTACTTGATGATTTGACAATATGCTGTGAATCTTAAATGTTTGCTTTTCGATATCAGATATAGGGCCTCATTAAAATCTCCCTCGTAGTTCTCTTGGTGCTCGTAAAAGGCAGTTTTTTGCTGTTTGCGAGTACCGAATCTCTCGCAGCCTGCTTTGCGATATGATTACGAAAAATAGCCGAGAATAGGCTCAGAGAGAGCTACGTAGTCACACGCAGCCTTAAATCTACGAATGATTCTGGCATTTAGGAAGAATCCCTACGGGCACAAAAAGTGCCCGCAAGGGATCCTAAAACCTCTACGTGCTGCCTCAGAGCAGCCCGAGACAGCAGTGTGAGGCTCCCCCTTGCTCCCTATAAACTTCCCCATGCTGCAGGGGTCTCTATCGGGACCCCTGCAGCACCCCCACATTAACCCCTTGCAGCGGGGGTCCCCGATCGGCACCAATCAGGCCCCCGCTGAATTTAAACTTTTTAAATTCACCGCCGCGGCTCCTTAAAGGGGCTGCGGCACACTAATTGCCAATCCTCGCCGCGGCGCAAAAAATTAACCCCCCTCTATGCTGGGGGATCCCATCGGGACACCCGAAGTGTCCCCACATAAATCACTTGCAGCGGGGGTTCACCGATCTGCATAGATCAGGCCCCCGCTGCATTTAAAAGTTTTAAATTCGCCGCTGCGGCTCCTTAAAGGGGCCGCGGCACACTAATTGCCAATCCTGGCCGCGGCCAAAAAAATTAACCCTCCTCTATCCTCTATGCTGGGGGTCTCCATTGGGGCCCCACGAAGTGTCCCCACATAAACCCCTTGCTGCAGGGGTCCATAGGGACCTCTGCAGCCCCCCTACATTAACCCCCTGCAGCAGGGGTCCCAGATCAGCACCGATCGTGACCCTGCTGCATTTCAATTTTTAAATTTCCCGCCTCGCGGGTCCTTAAAGGACCGTAAAGGTCCTGAAAGGACTCGCACTAAAAATATTAACCCCAGGCAACTATAATTAACCCTATAATTCATGGGGGTCAATACAGACCCCCAAAAGGCCTTAATTAACCCTGTGACTCATGGGGGTCAATACAGGCCCCCATAAGCACTTAATTAACCCTATAACTCATGGGGGTCAATACAGAACCCCCATAAGCACTTAATTAACCCTATAACTCATGGGGGTCAATACAGACCCCCATAAGGCCTTAATTAACCCTGTCACTCATGGGGGTCAATACAGACCCCCATAAGCACTTAATTAACCCTATAACTCATGGGGGTCAATACAGACCCCCATAAGGCCTTAATTAACCCTATAACTCATGGGAGTCAATACATACGCCCATAAGAACTTAATTAACCCTATAATTCATGAGGGATCAATACAGACCCCCATAAGGCCTTAATTAACCCTATAATTCATGGGGGTCAATACAGACCCCCATAAGGCCTTAATTAACCCTATAACTCATGTATTGACCCCCATGAGATATAGGGTTAATTAAGTGCTTATGGGGGTCTGTATTGACCCCCATGAATTATAGGGTTAATTATGGCCTTATGGGGGGTCTGTATTGACCTTCATGAGTTATAGGGATAATTAAGGCCTTATGGTGGTCTGTAATGACCTTTATGAGTTATAGGGTTAATTAAGGCCTTATGGGGGTTTGTAGTGACCTTCATGAGTTATAGGGTTAATTCAGGCCTTATGGGGGTCTGTATTGACCTTCATGAGTTATAGGATTAATTAAGGCCTTATGGGGGTCTGTATCGACCCCCATGAATTATAGGGTTAATTAGGCCTTATGGGGGTCTGTAATGACCTTCATGAGTTATAGGGTTAATTAAGGCCTTATGTCGGTCTGTAATGACCCCCATGAATTATAGGGTTAATTATAGTTGTATGGGGTTAATGTTTTTAGTGCGAGTCGTTTCAGGACCTTTACGGTCCTTTAAGGACCCGTAAGGCAGGAAATGTAAAAATTGAAATGCAGCAGGGTCATGATCGGTGCCGATCGGGGACCCCCGCTGCAGGGGGTTAACGTGGGTGGGCTGCGGGGGTCCCTATGGACCCCTGCAGCAAGGGCTTAATGTGGGGACTCTCTGGGGGTCCAAATGGGGACCCCCAGCATAAAGGGGGGTTAATTGTAGGTGCTGCGGCCGGGATTGGCTAACAGTGTGCCGCCGGCCCTTTAAGGAGCCGCGGGGGAGAATTTAAATTTTCTAAATGCAGCAGGGGCCTGATCTATGCAGGACACTTCAGGACCCCTGCATAGAGGGGGGTTAATTTTAGGTGCCGGGGCGGGGGGTAGTTGGAGTACCCCCCACGGCAGGGCTTATGTGGGGGACTGCGGCGGAGGTCCCGTTTAGGACCCCTGCACTACTTGTTGAGGTGCGGGAGCCTGCAATATCATCTCGCAGGCTGTCACTTCTCATGTACATTTACGCAGTGTTGATACGTATGACCCTGCTTCGTTGCTCATACGTTGCTGGCAGCAGGGCAATTGTAATAGCATTGTAAGTTAGAGAAACTTTGCAGTACGTAGGGCTTAAGTAGAAGCCTCCTATTTACGAGGCTGGAATTTAATAGGGCCCATAATGTCTGGCAATTAGACACTTTTGTAAACTTTCAAGTTCTGAATGAATATCCAGTTAATGTGGGTCTATTTGTATATATTTTAAGGAGACCAAATATGCACTTTGGACAATAACTGCCCTAATGGACATCAGATAAAACTAAAGATATGTTTATGCTTGGACAGAGTGTCAAGGTTGACTTATAAGATACACAGGACTGTTTCCTAGAACAGGATCCAACTGTGCGTTTCTATAAATCTATAAAGTTGAGAACTAGTTATTGATTACTATTACTCAATTTCCACTCAGTTTAAATACTAAATATATAAATATTGTATCAGGATGAGAAATAAAGAGAATCAAGAGGCTAAAACAAAAGCCAAAGACAAAAAACAAGCAAAAAATAAACAGTATCAGTTCCCCTGGGATTTTTTTTTCTACCTTTTTTATCTCACTAAATAAATGTAAAAATCCTAGGGACTCACCCTTAGATATGCAGTTAGATGTTAATTTAACACAACTAAGTATTAATGAGAACTCTCAATTAGAGTAAAGTTCAGAGGGGAAAAATCCAGATGAAGGGAAATTAATAGTAACAACTATGAGGGTGCTTTCAGATAGAAATTTCCTACGATAATTCTGTTTTAATGGCTAACAATGCATTAAACATATTGAAGAGCTAGAAAGTACTCAAGCTAATACTACCAAAAGCAATCAGCTGTTGAACACCGAAATTAAAAGTTCTACAAGATGAAGTTCAGTCTTTAAAAGCTAAATGTTTAAAATATGATAATCTTGCGAGAAGTAAGAATCTTAGAATCAGAGGTATCCCGGAAAGTATTAGTACAAAAGAATTGTGGCCATATGTCAATACTTTTATTAATTACTTAATTTCAGCAGAGACAAGAAATGATAATATAATTGATACACTGTATCATATTCCTTTACCCATGCATCTTAAAATTAGTCTTTAAAGAGATGCTATTCTCAAATTGAATCAGCAGGTGCATAAAGATACCATTATGAAAGCCTAATTTCAGAAAAAGAAGTTCAATTTACCTCTGATAATATAAAAAAAAAATCCAGATATTTCTGGAGAAACTTTCTCTTTGCATAAACAATTTGGGGAAATTACACAAATTCTGAGAAATAACTTAATAACTTACTAATTTAATTTTCTAATAAAAGACTGTGGTCTACTCTGTTAAGGATGGTGGAAAACTTCTTAAACTTTGGCATCTATTGCAATCAAATGAGGAATCTGCTTAACTTGTTAATAAATAGTAGAAATGTGGATTTCTTTGTAACATTGCTCCGGGGGAGGTTCAATACACAAGTTCTCCATCACTGGAGGTTTGAGAATAGGGACGAGAGAGATAATACTGAATGAATTTCTTGGGTTTGGGTTGTAGAGAGTACTAGAATAATTAAGATGTATAAACTTATCATGCTTTATTTTTTTTTTTTTTACATCCATTCTCTTTCCTGAATTTACCAAGATTATCTCCCACTAGGAGAGAAAAGAGGTGGAAAAAGGTCATGTTTTACCACCCTGTGCATAAATAGTCTAGGATTCTGCCATACACATGAGCTGTGTTTGTGCCCAAATGGCTCACTACTACTATGGGGACCTGAAAATAGCGGATTCTAATTATTAAAGTTTATTTGTATAGAGGTAGTGCTACTAGCTGCAAGGTATTATAAGCTCAATATTAAACCTTGTTAAGATGGCAAACATCATAATGAGTAATCTATTCTGATATATACCCCTATACATATGTTTTTACAAAATATGTGCTCACACAGTTGTGACAGAGTAACCCTTTTAATGTTTTATTATCACTATGCTCTGTTTTACAGCAGTCAGATTAGAAATCAATCTAGGGCTATATGATGAGTTTCATACATATATGTTCCCCCTCTCTGTAGTATTATCTATAGTATTATATGTATTACTTTTACTCTTTTCCCCTACTTCCTCTATAATGTGTGATAATATTCACATCCCATTTTCCCCTTTCCCAAAATATATTAATAAATAAGAAACAATTACTTTATATATGGACACTTGCTCCTGCACATGCGACTCATAAGATTTATGACGTTCCCATTTCCTATTGCTTCATACAGCCGTGTCTCATCTGTTATGTAATTTGTATGCCTCTACTGGTTCTTGATGGCACCTCTTATAAGTTGGTGAAGGTTACATGTACAAGAGAGACATTTATATATCTGCAGGATCAGAGCTTGCAGTTATTGTTCAATAGATAAGACTATATCCTCAGTCTTCAAGTCAGAAAAGAGTTGCTAATGTTGTGATAAGTGACCATTAAGAGTTTTTTTCTCTAGGATCTTGTAATACATTTGTACTGTCTGCTCACCTGTTGAACAATGTTAAAGTGAATCATTAATGATGCACCTGTAATTACAGTGAAAAAATACATTCTGAATATGGTTTTATTTTTCTGTTTTGTTTTAGTAGTTTTAATTGTTCATGTACAATAATCGAACTGATAGTTTTCATGTGCATGTGTAGGCTTACATTTCTGACAGCTGAGGATTGCTAAAGGACATTCTCAGCTGTATAGAAGTCATTTGTGAGCACCTGTTGCATAATATGCAGATGCTGGCGGTTCCAACAGCTACATAATGAATAGTTGTTTTACACATGCTTCAATATTTACTTATTTGTGTTAGTAATCTTAAAGAGTTTTAATTTTTTTTTACATCCGATATTAATGAACAGCATTAAGAAAATGTATACTTAGCTAGAGATACTGTATAAAAGATTGAAAGTGACAAAGCAATCAGAAAAAATGCTGTGAGCCACCAGGTACAGTCTAGAAAAGCATGTGGGAAAGGTATTTTGTTTTAGTAAAATGATAAGGATTCAACTAAGATGTGGTATTGTGTCTCTCTCTCCCACTCTTTCTCTGTCTTGTGTGTCTCTCCCTCTCTTTCTCTGTCTCTCCCTCTCTTTCTCTCTCTGTCTTGTGTCTCTCTATCTGTCCTCTCTCTCTGTCCTCTGTAGAAGCAACAGCGAAACGTCCGTTATTCCTTGCAACAAAGAAGTTGAGTCGTAATGACGCCATACGCCTTACATGAGATACTGCAGAATATTTACTGTCTGCTGACTGTTACAATAGCACTTACAATACGGAGGATACGTATATCTTGATTCTATTCTATTTATAGATGTTTAAGGTGAGAGCACAATATTGTCTTTAGTGTGAGGAGTTCAGCGAAGGATTAATTTGGGATCTTGAGATCCAGGGAGAGAGGGCAATTAGGTGGTCCTTTAACCTCTACTAAACCAGTCTTCGTAGGGTCTCAGATGTAGAGTTAGCTTTGTTGATTAATTATACAATGATATTTTGTGTTTGTTAAAGCAATCGTGTTCTTTTGTGTATCTAGAGATCCAGGGACAGAGGGCAGTTAGCGGGTCCTATTAACCTCTGCTTAACCAGTCGTTGTAGGGTTTAGATGTTAGATACTCCTTACAGTTGCTTTAATATTGATTGTATTTCACCCACAGTACCTGTATAGTCTCCTGTTTGTTCTATTAACGAATCTCATGGTCTACTATAATGGCCTATTTTGCACATGTTTTTTAATAATGTAGATATTTTCTATGAATTGTTTTTAAGTGATATTAATAAAAGCTATATGTTATTATTATTTCTGTTGGTATAGTTACTCTGATTTCTGCTTTTTCTCTCTTTCTCTTTTTTCTGCACTCTCTGTGTGCTCTCTCTCTGTGCACTCTCTGTCTGTGCTCACTCTCTGTGCTCTATCTCTGTGCACTCTATCTGTGCGCTGTCTGTGTCTCTCTGTACTTCTCGCCCTCTCTCTCACTAACTTTGCTGTCTGTCTCTCTGTGCTGTGTCTCACTGTGCTGTGTCTCTCAATACGGTGTCTGAACTGCATAGTGGCTGCCGGCTGCTGTTAATCGGCTTTTAGGCCCCACCTCAATGACGTCACGGCCACGCCCCACAATGACATCAGCGTTATACACATCTACTAACTAACTATTATAGTGGATGTATATATATATATATATATATATATATATATATATATATATAAATAAATAAATATAAATATACTAGCAAATTGCCAGTCAAAAATGATGGGGCAATACAAAAGTGTTGAAATGCTGTTTGTCACACAATGTGAGTGTACTGGGTGCCTCAACTATATAGACCCCTACAGCACACTAATGAACCCATGTAATAACATTATAAGTGCCATGAGGGTCATCCAGGACCCTTATGACACAAAGTGTAAGCACTACACTATTTTAACCCGGTCCTTTATGTCTATACAGACCTTCATAAGCCTCTATTTAACCCCATTAGTCCCATAAGGGTATATACAGACCCTCATGGGAAAGTTAGAAGCCTAACATTACCTCATAAGTGTTATGAGGGTTCTCCAGGACCCTCATGACACTAAGTACAAACACTACACTGCACTTTACACACCCAATAAACCATTAAATCTAAACTACCCCCCTCTACATTAACCTATTAACACCTACACTACCTACCTACTCACTAGAGATGTCGCGGACAGTTCGCCCGCGGACTATTCGCAGTGATTTTGGCTCTTTCGCGCAGGACGTCCTGAAGCAGGCCAGGAAGGTGTGTGGCCATTTCAGTCGTTCCTACACGGCCATGGCGCACATTACAGATATCCAGCGGCGAAACAACATACCAGTGAGGCACTTGATTTTAGACAGCCCGACACGTTGGAATTCAACACTCCTAATGTTCGACCGCCTGCTTCAACAAGAAAAGGCTGTTAATGAGTAATTGTATGACCGGGGTGCTAGGACAGCCTCTGCGTAGCTGGGGATTTTTTTGCCACGTTACTGGACGCTCATGTGCAATGCCTGTAGACTTATGCGTCCTTTTGAGGAGGTGACAAACCTGGTCAGTCGGTTGCTTCTGAAGGGTCTTGTAATGTTATAGGAATCACAAGGTTTTGGAGACCAGCAGCCTAGGTCAGCAATAATCCAATTCAGCACGTTGTAGGTGAAACAGGAACAAGCTTTATTGAAGGGACCAGGAACCACAATAATCTGGCAAGGTACATTGACAGGAAGTGCCTTATATAGGCCAAGGACCAGACACATGACGAGACACAGCTGAAGAGACTAGTCACTGATACTATTGCTAGCAGAGTCAAGGTTATCAGATCTCAATGAAATTCACCAAGGCAGGCTGGCGCAGTGGTAGGGAAGAGGCCTAGCAGCCTGGGGACCAGGGTTCAAAACCCAGCAGAGTCAATTCCTCACATTACCCCCGCCTCTATAGGTGCAGCCTCTAGATGCACTATTACCTGGTTTAGCAGGGTACTGCACATGGAAAGACCAAAGGAGATCAGGAGCGTGAATATTGTCCACTGGTTCCCACGAACTCTCCTCCTCACCATAGCCTTTCCAGCGAACCAGATACTGAAGCTTGTTGCGGAATATGCTGGAGTCCAGAATTTTCTCCACCTCGTATTCATCCTCACCATCCCCGAGGACTGGAGGTGGAGCAGGCAGGGCTCGGCCAGGGAAAGTGTTGTCATGGAAAGGTTTCAGCAGTGCAACGTGAAACACCGGATGTATTCTCATGGAATCTGGAAGTTGCAAAAGGAAATTGACAGCATTGATCTGAGCGATGATCTCAAAAGGTCCCATGAACCTCTGACCCAATTTATGAGAAGGAACCCTAAGCTTAAGATTCCTTGTTGACAGCCAAACCTTGTCACCAACATGATAAACTGGGGCCTCCGTTCTATGCCTATCAGCAGCTCTCTTCTAACATTCCTGAGCCTTCGAAAGAGTCTCCTTCAACAGGTCTTGGGAATCTCGTAAGGTGGTTAGCCGATCAGTGACTTCAGGAATGGAAGTAGTAATTGGGAGACTCACTAGAAAGGTTGGATGGTAACCATAGTTGTCAAAAAATGGGCTCAAAGAAGTGGAGCAGTGTTGGGCATTGTTATAGGCAAACTCCGCCGTGGGTAGAAAATCCAGCTAGTCATCCTGCAGGTAACTAATATAGCACCGCAAATATTGCTCCAAAGTCTGGTTGGTTCGCTCAGTCTGTCCATTGCTTTGTGGATGAAAAGCTGACGACAGATTTACATTAATACCTAGATTAGAACAAAAATGTTTCCAAAAACGGGATGTAAACTGCACTCCCCTGTCAGATACTACTTCATCAGGCACTCCATGCAAGCAAAATATTTCCTGAATAACCAGGTCAGCCGTCTGTTTAGCTGAAGGGAGACCATGAGCTGGTACGAAATGACCCTTCTTAGTTAACCTGTACACGACAACAAGAATGGTAGTGTGTTCCTTAGAGGGAGGTAGTTCCACAATAAAGTCCATGGATAGAGATCCCCAGGGACGATGAGGAATCGGAAGAGGCTGAAGCAAGCCAACAGGGGATAAACGAGGAGTCTTATGTCTGGCACATACATCACAAGAGGACACATACTTCTTAAAATCCTCATAATACTTGGGCCACCAAAAGGATCGGGCAAGTAGCTCTTGTGTCTTTCGGATTCCTGGATGACCTGCTGGTTTTGAGTCATGGTAGAGACGTAAAAGGTCCAGCCGCACTGACTCCGGAGCAAACAGACGTTGTTGAAAAATCCAAAACCCATTAAGCATCGTCACGAGGAGGATCACGAAGAACTGGGTCTTCAGCGTAGCCTTTTTTAATGCGAGACATCAGATCAGAAGGAAATGCAATTCCTATAAATATATCCTCCGGCAAGATAGTGGTCTTGGTTACGGTAGTATGGAGGGGGTCAGCTATTCTAGACAAGGCATCCGCCTTATCATTTCTGGAGCCAGGACGGTATGTAACCAGCAAATTAAACCTCGAGAAGAATAGGGACCAGCGTGCTTGTCTGGCTGACAGTCTCTTAGCTGATCGAATACATTCCAGATTTTTGTGATCTGTGAGGACAGTAATTGGATGGGTAGCTCCCTCCAAGAGATGAAGGCAGCTTTTATAACCAATAGTTATTTATTCCCTATGTCATAGTTTCTTTCTGCTGGCACCATCTGGCGGGAATAGAAGGCACACGGATGTAACAGCATCTTAGGTTCAGTCCTTTAAGACAGTATAGCACCAACAGCTGAATCAGAAGCATCAACTTCCACAATAAATGGTAATTCCGGCTGAGGATGTACCAGGACGGGAGCAAATGTAAACAGAGTCTTTAATCGGGAAAATGCGGTATCAGCCTTATCGGACCACTGAAAAGGAGTCCCTTTACGTGTAAGTTTAGTGATCGGTGTAATAACGGCAGAGAAATTCTTAATGAAACGCCTGCAAAAATTGGCAAACCCTAGAAATCTCTGAATATCTTTTTCATTCTTGGGGATGGGCCAGTTCAGCACAGCTTTAATTTTACTTACGTCCATACTTAAACCTTTGGGAGTTATTAGATACCCCAGGAATTGAATTTGTTTGTTCAAACTCATATTTTTCCAGTTTAATGTATAGGTGGTGGGTACGAAGGCTCTCCAGAACTATACGGACCTGTTTTCTGTGGTTTTCAAGATTATCAGAAAATATTAGGAAATCATCTAAATATGACACAACAAACTGATCCAGGAGATCTCGTACTACATCATTGATAAGATGCTGGAAAGTTGCAGGGGCATTACACAGCCCAAATGGCATTACTAGATATTCGTAATGCCCGTACCTGGTTCTGAAAGCTGTTTTCCATTCATCATTTGGTCTTATGCAAACCAGATTATATGCCCCCCGAAGATCAAGCTTCGTAAATATTTTAGCTGAGCGAAGTCTCCAAAAGTTCAGGAATGAGAGGCAAGGGGTAGCGGTTTTTAACAGTGATGTTATTAATGTCCCTGTAATCAACGCATGGCCGTAGGCTGCCATCTTTCTTTTCTACAAAGAATATAGGAGCTCCTGCTGGAGAAGTAGATGGTCGAATAAAGTCTTTGGCAAGATTTTCTTGTAGGTATTCACGAAGAGCTTTCAATTCAGGCTCAGAAAGGGAATATATGCGACCAAATGGGATAGCAGCCCCAGGCAACAGCTCTATTGGGCAATCATAAGGCCCGTGGAGTGGAAGCTGATCAGCATTCTTCTTATCTTATCTTATGTAGAGGAAGCTTAGTCAAGTTTGTAGCAACCATTTCATTAATTGTTGTGGCAACAGGTGTTACCTTAGATGGTTGACAATTCATTAAGCAGTGTTCAGAAGGAAAGGACAAAGTTCTGATCTTCCAATCAATCTGTGGGTTATGCAGAGCAAGCCAAGGTACCCCCAAAATCACTGGAAACTTTGTTGAGGAAATTAGGTAGAATTATATAGCCTCATGGTGATTCACTTCCAGAGTCAACTTTAAGGGCATAGTCTCATGTATAACCGGGCCTGACGTAAGTGGAGAACCGTCTACCGTCTCCATTAACACAGGTGAAGAATTAGGGATAGACTGAATTCTATTTCCTGCTGCAAATTTGATGTACATAAAGTTTCCGCCTGCTCCAGAATCTATCATAGCTGTAGTTGAAATTTTACGATCACCACATTGCAACGTGATAGGCACCACAAAATGAGGGTGTTGAGTCAACATACCCTCTGAACCATGAGCCAGAGAAAAGAAGGGTTGTGTGACAGATTCCAGTTGATCTGAAATCTGGGATTGGTGTCAAATCTGTGCACCCTCAGCAGCCATGGCTATTGTTCTTTTGGATTTGCTAGGGCAATTGATGGCATAGTGCCCTGCACTACCACAATACAGGCATAAATTGCCAGTGCGTCGCCACTGTTTTTCTTCGTTGGATAATGGCCCTCTTATTAGATTTACCTGCATTGACTCGGGCTCAGAGTCTGTAGGTGTTTGTGGGGTCAGAGTAGAAATTCTTGAATTGGAAATAGGAGTAGCACTTGGTCTAAAAGAGCCCTGTCTTTCCAATCTTCTTTCAGAAAGTCTCAGAATCTGATTGGTTCCAGGTAGTATCAGCAACCCACTGTCTGAATTCAGCAGCATATTCACTGGAATGTCCTGTTCCAGAAGAGGGGAGCCTCAAGCCAGGGCTTCATCTTTGAATAGGGAGAAAATAAATCCCACCTTCTCTCTTTCAGATGGAAATCGGTGAGGTAACATCATGAAGTGCAAACGGCATTGATTTAGGAAACCCCTAAATCTTTTACGATCTCCTCCAAACTTTTCTGGTAGGGGCAAGCGGGCATCTTGTGCAGGTGTAACAGTAGCAGCCGCAACATCACGTGCCCTGTAGCTGGTATACTCACTGTGCATTGACTGAACTTTATTTTGCAGTTCAGCTACCTGGTCCTGCAGCACTTGAATGGTCTGTGCCTGGGTCTGCACAGTTCTTGCAAATAAAGCAACCTGCTGGGCCAATGCAGAATATGACCCGGCGGTCTCCATGAAAGTGGCCAGATTATTCTGTAATGATATAGGAATCACAAGGTTTTGGAGACCAGCAGCCTTGGTCAGCAAAAAGTCCAATTCAGCACGTTGTAGTTGAAACAGGAACAAGCTTTATTGAAGGGAACAGGAACCACAATAATCTGGCAAGGTACATTGACAGGAAGTGCCTTATATAGGCCAAGGACCAGACACCTGACCAGACACCTGACCAGACACAGCTAAAGAGACTTAGGTACTGATACTATTGCTAGCAGAGTCAAGGTTATCAGATCTCAATAAAATTCACAAAGGCAGGCTGGCGCAGTGGTAGGGAAGAGGCCCAGCAGCCAGTGGACCAGGGTTCAAAACCCAGCAGAGTCAATTCTTTACAGAAATTTTGGAGAAACAATTTAAGACCGGTGTACCCTGTTTCTGGGTCAGGGAGTGTGTGAAATGCCTCAGCCTACAGTAATTGTAATGTTCTGACAGCGGTAGCTCATGCTTGTCCCTCAGTTCCTCATAGGTGAGCATCTGACAAGTCTCCCAGTCTATCTAGTTTCCATGACCTCCACCAGTGTTGTGATGTTGTGCTCATGTGTTTCGGGGCCTGAGGGTGGTCAAGAATTGGGGTCATTTGGGTGGATCCAGGGAAAAAAACAGTGTGTTTCTTGGCCCATTTCCAGTATGATAGTGAGTGTCTGATTAGGGGGTTTGGCGAGTTTTTAAGGTTCTGAGGCAATTCTGATAGCCAAGACACCTTGTCCCAAGTTAAGGGCCTTAAAGTGTGGTTCTCTAAATACACCCAGGCCGGTTGATGCCCTATAGAATGTGCTATTGGGAGGAAAGATAACTGAGCTGCCTTGTGGTAATATTTTAAGTTTGGACACGATAGTCTCCCCTCTGACTTATGAAGGTACATCATTTTCTTTGTGATGCGTGAGGGAGAGTGGTTCCAGATAAACTGAAACATTTTCCTTTGAATATTTTCTAATTCTTTTTATTTAATCGGGATCGGGAGTGTTCGAAATATGTAGAGCAACCTAGGAAGGACATTCATTGTTATCGTATTTATTCTCCCTAGCCATGATAACCTATACTTTGTCCATTTTCTCAGGTCATTAATTATTGTTTTATAAAGTTTGGAGTAGTTGGCTTTGTGCAAGTCCTCTAGCTTAGGGGTTAGTCAGATTCCCAGGTAGTTTATGTGGTTCTTATCCCACTTAATATTAAACTTCTCTTGGAGACCCTGCTTCTCTACTGCTGTTAAGTCAATCGCTAGTGCTTCTGTCTTCTCTATGTTCAGTTTAGGGCCAGAAAACTGACCAAACTCCTCCATAGTTCGAATCAACTCTGGGACCGATTGGGTAGGGTTTGAGAGCATACACAGCAGGTCGTCTGCAAATAGACAAGTTTTTAAATGGTGATGGCCTATTTTTATGCCTGTGATCCCAGCGTTGGCCCTAATTGTCTGAGCCAGGGGTTCTATTGCTATTGCTAATAGAGGAGGAGAAAGGGGGCACCCCTGTCTTGTTCCTCTTTCTATTTTAATTAAGGATCTCTCATCTCCCGGAATCTGTAACCTTGCCCTGGATGATTTGTATAATGAGTGTATGAGATTTATGAAATGGCCTTTAATACCAAATTTTTGAAGCGTGGCGTATAGGTAAGTCTACTCCAGGGAATCAAATGCCTTTTCAATGTCAAAGGCCATAAGACAGGCTTGAATTTTAGAGGCTTTGTTTTGGTACAGTAGGTTCATGACTTTTCTAATGTTGTCTCCCGCTTGCCTGTGGGAGACAAAGCCTACTTGGTCATTATGTATTAACTTAGGTCAAGAAGGATGACATTCTATCCGCTAATATTTTTGACAGGATCTTTGTATCACAGTTTAGTAATGATATTGACCTGTAGTTTTTTGGTTCTAGGGCATCTCGACCCTCCTTAGGGAATAAAGCGATATCTGCCCTGTTCAGCTCTGCTGGTGTTTGCTTGCCATCTAGAACTCTGTTAGAGTGACCAAGTGCGGGCCTAATATGTCTATAAATTTTTTATAATATAAATTGGTGTACCCGTCTGGGCCTGGTGACTTACCAGGTTTGAGGTTCTGGACTGCTTTTCTCACTTCCTCTAGGGTCACTTTGGCATTTAAAGTCTCTAAGTCATTTTCTTCTATTAAGGGGAGATCACAGGAATTAAGAAATCCCCTCATTTTGTGTAGATCTATGTGTTTTGTTGCTGGATAAAGGGTATTGAAAAATGTTGTAAAAATCTTCTGGATCTTATTTGGGTTCGTTGTTTTTTCTCCCTTCGAGGTCTTAATTTGAAGTATCCTATTTTGTGTTGTTTTGGTTTGTAGTTTCCTGGCTAGTAACCGGACAGGTTTATTGGCTTTATTGAATCCGATAGGAATAAATAGTACAACTGAACACACTACTCCTATCTGGTGGCACCTTAGATTGCACGCGCAGTGCCCCAAATTTGACGTGGGAGGACCGACCAAGCATCTTTTTCCATCTACCGCTTCCAAAAATCCATGTCATATACACGTCCCCTGATAGGTGACGTAACAGGTATCAAACTGATAGGAATACATAGTACAACTTAATACACCACTCCTATCTGGTGGCACATTACATTGCACGTGCAGTGCCCCAAATTCGAAGTCGGAGGTCCGACCAAGCATCTTTTTCCATCTCCCTGTTCTAAAAATCAATGCCATATACACGTCCCCTAATAGTGGACTAACAGGGATTAAACCGATAGGAATAGTACTACTTAACAGTACACACCTTATAATAACGCAGACAGAGGCAATGCAGAGAGAGAAGTCTGAAGAAGAGGAGTCAGAGGAGGAAGGTGGCTTTGAGGAGGTGGAAGACCAAACACAGCAGGCATCCCAGGGGGCTTGTTGTCCCCTTTCGGGGACCCTTGGTGGCTGGGTGGAGGAAGAGACCTTCAATGACATCAGTGAGGACAAGGAACGGGACATGGCTAGCTTGGTATCCAACCTTGTGCAAATGGGGAGTTTGCAGTTGTGCAAAGGGACTGTTTGCGGTTGTTTGCGGTGCATTAAACGGGGATATTGGTCTGTTACTATAAAGCGGGTGTAACCGTTACACTACCTGATCGGTACAACATCATACCTGATGTTTTAAAGCATGTTATTCCAAACAACTTAGGAATGTTAGGTGATTTATGCCCTTTATGGCTTAAAACCAGACTCTGCATCAACTATGTAATTTTCCATGGGAGTTTTGCCATGGATCCCCCTCCGGCATGCCACAGTCCAGGTGTTAGTCCCCTTGAAACAACTTTCCCATCACTATTGTGGCCAGAAAGAGTCCCTGCAGGTTTTGAAATTTGCCTGCCCATTGAAGTCTATGTCGGTTCGCCCGTTCGCGAACATTTAATGAAATTTGCGTCCGCGGTTCGCAAACCGAAAATGTTATGTTCGCGACATCACTACTACTCACTAATAAACCCCCCCACCCCACTAATTACAGAAAATAATAAAACCTAACTCACAAAAAATAATAAAACCTAAGTCACAGAAAATAAAAAAGTCCAAGTAAAAAAAAAAAAAAAATCAACATTACAGAAAATAAAAAAGCTACATTACAACCCCCCCCCACTGCAAAACATAAAACAAATTACACACCTGAAAAGGAAATATATGCCAAAATATATAAATTATATTGCAATACAAATAAAGTAAAATACAATACCCCCTAAAATACCCCATCAAAAATACACACATACCCCCTATCTAAAATACATTAAATCCTATCTAAAATACATACATACCCCTCTATCTAAAATACATTAAATCCTATTTAAGATACACACATACCCCTCTATCTAAAATACATTAAATCCTATCTAAAGTACATACACACCCTCTATCTAAAATATTTTAAATCCTATCTAAAATACATACATACCCCCTATCTAAAATACATTAAGTCCTATCTAAAATACACACATACCCCCTATCTAAAATACATTAAATCTTATCTCAAATACATACACATCCACTATCTAAAATACAATAAATCTAAAATACCTTCCTTCCCCGCTATCTAAAATACATTAAATCCTATCTAAAATACATACATACCTCTCTTTCTAAAATACACTAAATCCTATTTAATATACACACATACCCCTCTATCTAAAATACATTAAATCCTATCTTAAATACATACATACCCCTCTATCTAAAATACATTAAATCCTATCTAAAATACATACATACCCCTCTATCTAGCATACAGTAAATCATATCTACATACACAAACCCTAAATCTAACCTAAAAAATTGAATAAATAAGACCACTTACCTTTGCAGATGTCCCTTAAGATCGACCCCCTTGGAAAAAAAATATTAGTACAACAAACTTCATAGAATAAATAAACATTCTAATTATTCTAAATATTCTACTCACCTTTCCAGCATGTCCCCCTACATACATAATAAAATAAAATAAACATAAAATACAGTGAAATTACCTTGGTACGATGTCCCTGTGCTCCTCCTCTTCTGCCCTGGTTGGGCCCTGGAATGGAGCTCTGCACTCGCAGAGCTCCACAAAGCTAATGAGGCCCCTAGAGCCTTTTCCGGAAGAAAATTGGCAATGACGCCTTCTGATTGGCTTAAAATGCTGTCAATCAAATTTTAGCCAATCAGAAGGTGGCAAGGTGTGAGCCAATCAGAATGGGATATACTCCCCATATCCCATTCTGATTGGCTAATGCACCTGTCAATTTTTTTTGATCCAATCAGAAGGCTATATTGCCTTCAGCCAATCACAATGGGATACACCCCCATGGGGTGATGGGCTGGAGACTTGGGAAATACTTAGAGGGTGAGGGTAAATATGTAGCTGCTAAGGATGGCAAGACTACAGTAAGGGAATCTAAGTATCATCTTCACTCATTGGTAAGAAATAACTGAAGTACAGAAAGACTGAGCAGAGGAATTATCATCACTCAATGAACACAAACTTACATATATCAAGACCAACAGTGCCGCAAAGTACAGCTCTTTAAGAGTAAGCTACAGACAGAAGATTAGAGTCTTGTACTGCATGAGTAGCAGAAGTATCAAAACTGCATTTCACAACCTAAGATTTTCTGCTCTAAAATATTTCTCATAGGTGACAATGTTTCCCAATACAAGGAAACAAAGAACAAACTAAAACCAAGAGATAAGCTAATGAATAAATTATGTAATATAAAACATGCTTGTAATATGGTACCACATTACATTGTTTTCCATTATTTCAACAGGATAGACAGCACTACAAGGTCTTATTTAGAGATGTTGCGAATAGTTCGCCGGCCGACTGTTCCCGGCGAACATAGCATGTTCGCGTTCGCGGCGAACTGCGAACATATGCGATATTCGACCCGCCCCCTATACTTTATCATTGAGCAAACTTTGACCCTGCATGTCACAGTCAGCAGACACATTCCAGCCAATCAGCAGCATACACTCCTTCCAGAGCCATCTACCTCATGGACAGCAGCCATTTTGGAATCATAACTAACTTGCAGTCTTACTGAGATCAATAGGGAAAACCATAGCTAGGCTACTGTACACAGTGTGCAATAGAGTCCTGAAGGACTCTTTTGATCTCTGCTGCAAGGACACCCCTGTGTCTCTTGCCCCCCCTTATCATCATCCTCTCCTCACCTTAGCACCCAACCCTAACAACCCTCACACTTATCCAAAACACACATCAACCTAACACCTAACCTTAACACCCCTTACACTTATCCCTAACAGCCCTCACCCTAAGACCTAACCCTAACACCCCTCACCCTAACCATAACACCCCTCACACTTATGACTAACACCCCTCACCCTAACCCTAACACCCCTCACACTTATCCCTAACACCCCTCACCCTAACCCTAACACCCCTCACACTTATCCCTAACACCCATCACCCTAACCCTAACACCCCTCACACTTATCCCTAACACCCCTCACACTTATCCCAAACACCCCTCACACTTATCCCAACCACCCCTCACCCTAACCCTAACACCCCTCACACTTATCCCTAACACCACTTACCCTAACACCCCTCACACTTATCCCTAAGACCTAACACCCCTAACCCTAACACCCTCACACTTATCCCTAACACCCCTCACCCTAACACCTAACACCTAACCCTAACACCCCTCACCCTAACCCTAACACCCCTCACACTTATCCCTAACACCCCTCACACTTATCCCTAACACCACTTACCCTAACACCCCTCACACTTATCCCAAAGACCTAACACCCCTAACCCTAACACCCTCACACTTATCCCTAACACCCCTCACCCTAACACCTAACCCTAACACCCCTCACCCTAACCCTAACACCCCTCACACTTATCCCTAACACCCCTCACACTAACCCTAACACCCCTCACACGTATCCCTAACACCCCTCACCCTAACCCTAACACCCCTCACACTTATCCCTAACACCCATCACCCTAACCCTAACACCCCTCACACTTATCCCTAACACCCCTCACACTTATCCCAAACACCCCTCACACTTATCCCAAACACCCCTCACCCTAACCCTAACACCCCTCACACTAACACCTAACAACCCTCACACTTATCCCTAGCACCCCTCACCCTAACACCTAACCCTAACAACCCTCACCCTAACCCTAACACCCCTCACACTTATCCCTAACACCCCTCACCCTAACCCTAACACCCCTCACACTTATTCCTAACACCCCTGACCCTAAGACCTAACACCCCTCACACTTATTCCTAACATGCCTCACCCTAACACCCCTGACACTTATCCCTAACACCCCTCACCCTAACCCTAACACCCCTCACACTTATCCCTAACACCCCTTACCCTAACCCTAACACCCCTCACACTTATCCCTAAGACCTAACACCCCTCACGCTTATTCCTAACATGCCTCACCCTAACACCCCTCACCCTAACCCTAACACCCTCACACTTATCCCTAACACTCCTCACCCTAACACCTAACCCTAACACCCCTTACACTTATCCCTAACACCCCTAACCCTAACACCCCTCACACTTATCCCTAACACCTCTCACCCTAACACCAAACCCTAACACCCCTCACCCTAACCCTAACACCCCTCACACTTATCCCTAACACCCCTCACCCTAACCGTAACACCCCTTACACTTATCCCTTACACCCCTCACACTTATCCCTAACACCCCTCACCCTAACCCTAACACCCCTCACACTTATCCCTAACACCCCTCACCCTAACCCTAACACCCCTCACACTTATCCCTAACACCCCTCACCCTAACCGTAACACCCCTCACACTTATCCCTAACACCCCTCACCCTAACCCTAACACCCTCACACTTATCCCTAACACCCCTCACCCTAACACCTAACCCTAACACCCCTCACCCTAACCCTATCACCCCTCACACTTATCCCTAACACCCCTCACCCTAACCCTAACACCCCTCACACTTATCCCTAACACACCTCACCCTAACACCTAACCCTAACACCCCTCACCCTAACCCTAACACCCCTCACACTTATCCCTAACACCCCTCACCCCAACCCTAACACCCCTCACACTTATACCTAACACCTAACCCTAACACCCCTTAACCTAACACCTAACCCTAACACCCCTCACACTTATCCCTGTGTCTCTTCCCCCCCTTATCATCAAGGGAGGGGGGAGGATGATGAGGGAGGGGGGAAGAGACACAGGGGAGGATGATGAGGGAGGGGGGAAAGAGACACAGGGGAAGATGATGAGGGAGGGGGGAAAGAGACACAGGGGAGGATGATGAGGGAGAGGGGAAACAGACACAGGGGAGGATGATGAGGGAGGGGGAAACAGACACAGGGGAGGATGATGAGGGAGGGGGTAAAGAGATATAGGGGAGGATGATGAGGGAGGTGGGAGGATGATGAGGGAGGCGGGATGAGACACAGGGGAGGGTGATGAGGAAGGGGGGAAAGAGACACAGGGGAGGATGATGAGGGAGGGGTGAAGAGACACAGGGGAGGATGATGAGGGAGAGGGTAAAGAGATACAGGGGAGGATAATGAGGGAGGTGGGAGGATGATGAGGGAGGGGGATGAGACACAGGGGAGGGTGATGAGGAAGGGGGCAAAGAGTCACAGGGGAGGATGATGAGGGAGGGGAAAAGAGATACAGGGGAGGGTGATGAGGAAGGGTGGAAGAGACAGAGGGGAGGATGATGAGGGAGGGGGTAAAGAGATACAGGGGAGGATGATGAGGGTGGTGGGATGATGATGAGGGAGGGGAGAGGAGACACAGGGGAGGGTGATGAGGAAGGGCGGAAAGAAACACAGTGGAGGATGATGAGGAAGGGGGCAAAGAGACACAGGGGAGGATGATGAGGGAGGGGGTAAAGAGATACAGGGGAGGATGATGAGGGAGGGGTAAAGAGATACAGGGGAGGGAAATGAGGAAGGGGGAAGAGACACAGGGGAGGATGATGAGGGAGGGGGTAAAGAGATACAGGGGAGGATGATGAGAGAGGTGGGAGGATGATGAGGGAGGGGGGAGGAGACACAGGGGAGGGTGATGAGGAAGGGGGGAAAGAGACACAGTGGAGGATGATGAGGAAGGGGGCAAAAAAAAACAGGGGAGGATGATGAGGGAGGGGGTAAAGAGATATCGGGGAGGATGATGAGGGAGGTGGGAGGATGATGAGGGAGGCAGGATGAGACACAGGGGAGGGTGATGAGGAAGGGGGGAACGAGACACAGTGGAGGATGATGAGGAAGGGGGCAAAAAAAAACAGGGGAGGATGATGAGGGAGGGGGTAAAGAGATATCGGGGAGGATGATGAGGGAGGTGGGAGGATGATGAGGGAGGCGGGATGAGTCACAGGGGAGGGTGATGAGGAAGGGGGGAAAGAGACACAGGGGAGGATGATGAGGGAGGGGGGAAGAGACACAGGGGAGGATGATGAGGGAGAGGGTAAAGAGATACAGGGGAGGATGATGAGGGAGGTGGGAGGATGATGAGGGAGGGGGTTGAGACACAGGGGAGGGTGATGAGGAAGGGGGCAAAGAGACACAGGGGAGGATGATGAGGGAGGGGAAAAGAGATACAGGGGAGGGAAATGAGGAAGGGGGGAAGAGACAGAGGGGAGGATGATGAGGGAGGGGGTAAAGAGATACAGGGGAGGATGATGAGAGAGGTGGGAGGATGATGAGGGAGGGGGGAGGAGACACAGGGGAGGGTGATGAGGAAGGGGGGAAAGAGACACAGTGGAGGATGATGAGGAAGGGGGCAAAGAGACACACGGGAGGATAATGAGGGAGGGGGTAAAGAGATACAGGGGAGGATGATGAGGGAGGGGTAAAGAGATACAGGGGAGGATGATGAGGAAGGGGGGAAGAGACAGAGGGGAGGATGATGAGGGAGGGGGTAAAGAGATACAGGGGAGGATGATGAGAGAGGTGGGAGGATGATGAGGGAGGGGGGAGGAGACACAGGGGAGGGTGATGAGGAAGGGGGGAAAGAGACACATTGGAGGATGATGAGGAAGGGGGCAAAAAAAAACAGGGGAGGATGATGAGGGAGGGGGTAAAGAGATACAGGGGAGGATGATGAGGGAGGGGGTAAAGAGACACAGGGGAGGATGATGAGGGAGGGGGGGTAGAGACACAGGGGAAGATGATGAGGGAGGGGGAAAAGAGACACAGGGGAGGATGATGGGGGGGGTAAAGAGATACAGGGGAGGATGATGAGGGAGGGGTAAAGAGATACAGGGGAGGGTGATGAAGAAGGGGGGAATGAGACACAGGGGAGGATGATGAGGGAGGGAGGGAAGAGACACAGGGGAAGATGATAAGGGAGGGGGAAAAGAGACACAGGGGAGGATGATGAGGGAGGGGGGAAAGAGACACAGGGGAGGATGATGATGGAGGGGGGAAGAGACACAGGAGAGGATGAGGAGGGAGGGGGTAAAGAGATACAGGGGAGGATGATGAGGGAGGTGGGAGGATGATGAGGGAGGGGGATGAGACACAGGGGAGGGTGATGAGGAAGGGGGCAAAGAGACACAGGGGAGGATGATGAGGGAGGGGAAAAGAGATACAGGGGAGGGTGATGAGGAAGGGTGGAAGAGACAGAGGGGAGGATGATGAGGGAGGGGGTAAAGAGATACAGGGGAGGATGATGAGGGTGGTGGGATGATGATGAGGGAGGGGAGAGGAGACACAGGGGAGGGTGATGAGGAAGGGCGGAAAGAAACACAGTGGAGGATGATGAGGAAGGGGGCAAAGAGACACAGGGGAGGATGATGAGGGAGGGGGTAAAGAGATACAGGGGAGGATGATGAGGGAGGGGTAAAGAGATACAGGGGAGGGAAATGAGGAAGGGGGAAGAGACAGAGGGGAGGATGATGAGGGAGGGGGTAAAGAGATACAGGGGAGGATGATGAGAGAGGTGGGAGGATGATGAGGGAGGGGGGAGGAGACACAGGGGAGGGTGATGAGGAAGGGGGGAAAGAGACACAGTGGAGGATGATGAGGAAGGGGGCAAAAAAAAACAGGGGAGGATGATGAGGGAGGGGGTAAAGAGATATCGGGGAGGATGATGAGGGAGGTGGGAGGATGATGAGGGAGGCAGGATGAGACACAGGGGAGGGTGATGAGGAAGGGGGGAAAGAGACACAGTGGAGGATGATGAGGAAGGGGGCAAAAAAAAACAGGGGAGGATGATGAGGGAGGGGGTAAAGAGATATCGGGGAGGATGATGAGGGAGGTGGGAGGATGATGAGGGAGGCGGGATGAGTCACAGGGGAGGGTGATGAGGAAGGGGGGAAAGAGACACAGGGGAGGATGATGAGGGAGGGGGGAAGAGACACAGGGGAGGATGATGAGGGAGAGGGTAAAGAGATACAGGGGAGGATGATGAGGGAGGTGGGAGGATGATGAGGGAGGGGGTTGAGACACAGGGGAGGGTGATGAGGAAGGGGGCAAAGAGACACAGGGGAGGATGATGAGGGAGGGGAAAAGAGATACAGGGGAGGGAAATGAGGAAGGGGGGAAGAGACAGAGGGGAGGATGATGAGGGAGGGGGTAAAGAGATACAGGGGAGGATGATGAGGGAGGTGGGAGGATGATGAGGGAGGGGGGAGGAGACACAGGGGAGGGTGATGAGGAAGGGGGGAAAGAGACACAGTGGAGGATGATGAGGAAGGGGGCAAAGAGACACACGGGAGGATAATGAGGGAGGGGGTAAAGAGATACAGGGGAGGATGATGAGGGAGGGGTAAAGAGATACAGGGGAGGATGATGAGGAAGGGGGGAAGAAACACAGGGGAGGATGATGAGGGAGGGGGTAAAGAGACACAGGGGAGGATGATGAGAGAGGTGGGAGGATGATGAGGGAGGGGGGAGGAGACACAGGGGAGGGTGATGAGGAAGGGGGGAAAGAGACACATTGGAGGATGATGAGGAAGGGGGCAAAAAAAAACAGGGGAGGATGATGAGGGAGGGGGTAAAGAGATACAGGGGAGGATGATGAGGGAGGGGGTAAAGAGACACAGGGGAGGATGATGAGGGAGGGGGGGTAGAGACACAGGGGAAGATGATGAGGGAGGGGGAAAAGAGACACAGGGGAGGATGATGGGGGGGGTAAAGAGATACAGGGGAGGATGATGAGGGAGGGGTAAAGAGATACAGGGGAGGGTGATGAAGAAGGGGGGAATGAGACACAGGGGAGGATGATGAGGGAGGGAGGGAAGAGACACAGGGGAAGATGATAAGGGAGGGGGAAAAGAGACACAGGGGAGGATGATGAGGGAGGGGGGAAAGAGACACAGGGGAGGATGATGATGGAGGGGGGAAGAGACACAGGAGAGGATGAGGAGGGAGGGGGTAAAGAGATACAGGGGAGGATGATGAGGGAGGTGGGAGGATGATGAGGGAGGGGGGATGAGACACAGCGGAGGGTGATGAGGAAGGGGGGAAAGAGACACAGGGGAGGATGATGAGGGAGGGGGTAAAGAGATACAGGGGAGGATGATGATGGAGGGGGATGTTAGGTTATTTATGCCCTTTATGGATTAAAACCAGACTCTGCGTCAACTATGTAATTTTCCGTGGGAGTTTTGACATGGATCCCCCTCCGGCATGCCACAGTCCAGGTATTAGTCCCCTTAAAACAACTTTTCCATCACTATTGTCGCAAAGAGTCCCTGTGGGTTTTAAAATACGCCTGCCCATTGAAGTCTATGGCGGTTCGCCGCGTTTGGCGGTTTGCGAACAATTGCAGCGGTTCGCGTTCGCTGTTCGCGAACCGAAAGTGTTATGTTCGCGACATCACTAGTCTTATTATGAATTGGGGCTTTACTGACAATCTTTCCACTATCATTGGGGCCTTTTGCAGTGCAAGTATTCTATATATACATTATTTGTTATCTAGGGAATCATGGCCATGATCATTCCTTAGTCATATAGCCAAGTCTTATGGACTACAGCATATCTGTCAGCCACTGAGCTCCATCATACCCACGCTCATTGCTTCAATTACCTCATCTATTTATCTCCGCCTCTGCCCTAAGTCAGCTGCCCCCTTGTGGACAGGAGATTTTGGTGATAAAGAAACATGTATATACAATGTCTAATAAATAAAACCCTATGCAAGCCTTAAATCATAAAAAAACATATTTTCATGGAAAATATGGCTAACCATATTTTACTGTTATGAACATTCACTGAGAAAAAAGGGCAATGAAGAAAAAAATCACCCTTATCATATGCAAATGTTGAATCAACCAACTCTGCCTTGTAGGTAAAAAATGCCTCATTTGTGTTGAAAGCACCTTCAGTTCAAGAATACAGGAGTACAGAAATCCATTTTGTGTGTTACAGCACATCCTAAAAGCTGGATGATGGGAGTGTGTGTGTAGTTATTAGTGGAGGGAGGGGTGTAGGATAATGAAACAGGACACTGCAGGATTGAGATATATTTGTATTATTTTTTGTCAAGTTGTGCATTTCCTAATGAGTACACATTTTTTCTTTGTTTTTGCAGTTTTGTGCACATTTTTTAATGTGGTCTTACCAAACTTCTAACTTTAATGATATGTGTAAAATATGCTTTAGTGGATATGCTTTTTAAACATTGTCCAGCGTCTCTTTATTGTCACTTGAAAGGAAAAGCCTTTGAAATAATGATAATACATGGATATGTCTAGATAAGAAGAAAATTCTGATGGAGCTTGACCTTTAGTAGAATTGGAATAGTATGTGTTAAATAATGAGTTTTAAGCAGAAAACAAATTACTTTAAGAAATATTCTCTAAGACAAGCCATGATTTTTTAAGTATAAAACATCTAGCCATTGTCTTTCAAGAGTCATTAAAATACTGACCTTATACTTGAATGATGGAGAGCACAAATCTTCTAAATGAATTCATTATTATTATTGTTCTGACATAAAAGGACCTTAGACTATTTTGTAGGGCTTTATATCAATAAAGGTGCAAATCTATACATGTTATTTTTATTTGCAACATGTGCCAAAGTACTATGGCCCTCATTCAATTGCAATTTTCACAATTCAATAGAGGTCTAAATAAGCACATCACATATTTTTTGAAAGAAGTTTTTAGTTGGTAAACATCTATCCACAAACAAGGTTTTCACTAACTAAAAACTGATTTAAAAAAAAAATGTTATCTGCTTATTTAGAGCACTATTCAATTGGCCAAATCGCAATTGAATGAGGGCCTATGTGTATTATGGTATGATATGATGAGTAATTAGCGACATATAAACAGTCAGCCTCCAGATGAAATGTATGAATACAAATATATCGCAGGGTGCTAAGGCTGGTTGGGTCTCACCAAGAAATCATTATATGCAAATTAAGTGCCTACAGATAAAACTCCAAATAATAACAATAATAATAATACATATTATATTATATATACATGCAATAACATTAATCATCCAAACACCACATTAGATTTTTCTTGTATTATTAAATTCACAGTAGCAGTGTCAATATTAAGTAGTGAATTCCCCTGATTCTTCTATAAGAAAAAAATAATTATGATGATCTATTTTTCCATTGGCTCCGTCTAAACCGGTTTGACTAATTGATCCTACGCAGGGCCGCAAATCCAAAGTTCGACGAACAAGTTACGGGTTTGCGCCTCAAGCTCGTAACTCGCAGCCTTTTCTAATTTGATAGCACCGTAACTCGGCCAAATTTCAAGCCCACAGCAGTTGCGGGTCTCACATTGCCGATACAGGGCTCAAATTTAATGTGGCTGTTGGTATAGTATGGTGAGTGTTCTGCATTATTTTAATCAAGTAAGTTTAACATTTTAGGAAGTATAATCAACTTACTGATCTAGGTGGAGAAGCCTAAGAATGAATTATTAATAATAAAACTTTGCTTCAGTTTTCTGGGAGTTCCTTCTGTTTCACTTGCTTACTCTGCTCACAGATGGGAAAACAGTAAAAAGGCAAACAATAGAATGTATTTTATTGTTACAATGACAAGCTCCTAAAATCTCATAAAAAAACAACTATTTTTATATGCTATGTCTAGGACTTTAAAGTACGAGAGAATCTGTAAACTTATACTATTGATCAATCCTAGCAAATTACTTGGGCCTCCATTCAATGGCTCTTGTAAAGCTTCTGGAAAGGCTGACTGGCAACTACTGGAGCTGTATTACTTATTAGGAAGTACTGAGCTATTGTCTAGAGCCTGGAAAAAGAAGCCTATAAAACTGACTGAATCAGGGGGGTTGCCTAGAACTGTCTAGAATGTCCTTGCAGCCTGCCCAACGGATACTTCAAACCTAAATATCAAAAGTCTTCATAGCAATGCTACAGAATGATACCCACTAACTTGAAAATGCAACACTAACATCCTTTCTTATCCCTGTCTATCTATATAAACTCCTTCCAATGTCAGTGAATGGGTAAAATAATAATACATTCAATTACCGGGCATTTATGACTTCTCTGCCTATGACCCACTACCCCCTATTATAACCCCTTCATACTCGCTAGCCCCTATAAGGGAGGGGATCCCCTACCTAAGACTAACCCCTATACCACTGGGGTCCTTATGCACCCCGATACACGTAATATTAACCCCTATAACATGGGAATATCAATAACCCCAAGCATTAATCATGGGAGTCCTCATGGACCCCCATGACGCCTACAGTTAATTCCTATACCATGTGGATTATTACATATTTTTAAATAATCAGATGTGGCATGAGAGTAATTCTTTTTTTATTTTACTTCAGTTTCTACAAATAACAAACAGATATTACAAAATTATACAAACCACAAATAAACAAATACAAGATATATTACAGTCATACAAAAAACAAATGTCTTATGAGTTTAAAGAATGGAAATATTTATCCCAAATCAGCCAACTGTTAAACCTGGATAAAACAATGCCCATGTCATATAGATTCCTTTCTAATTCTCTGTTCTTTTTGAGAATTGTTAATACTTCATTCAGTGATGGAATAAGTTCTGATTTCCAGCATTTGGCAATAAGCCATTTGACTACTGAGACTACCTGTTTAATGAAAGCTTGTTCTTCCATCTTAAGCCTATTGTCCATGAAGTGAAGAATAACCATTTCACATGTCGGCTTCATGATTTTACCGCAAATTTTAGAAATATATTCAAAAGTCATACTCCAAAGTTTCTTAATGGGGTCACAGTCCCACCAAATATGTTTGTGCGTCCCCTGCTGATTACAAAGCCTCCAACAAAGCCCCCTCTTAGGATTGTTGTTAATAATTGCTATCTTTACTGGGACAAAGTATCACCTCTGAATCACTTTAAAATTTACTTCTCTATATGCTTGATATTTAATAATTTTCTGTGAGAACGCAAACTCTCTAGACCAATTTTCCAGGTCAATTAAGTTATTACATTCTTTTTCCCATTTAAGGATACCTGAATATTTTTCAGTCTTATCCTGTTTTCTTAATATTTCATAGCATTTGGAAATTATATGTTTCCTGTCATTATAAAGTACTAACTTTTCAAAATTGGTTAAGGATCTGTTTGAGGTAATTAAATATTTTGAATTTAAAATAACTTTTTTAACTCTCTCATATTCCAACCATTTAGACCAGGGGTCACCAAACTCGGTCCTGGAGGGCCGCACCAGGCCTGGATTTGTGGATATCCTTGCTGCAAACAGGTGAGAATCTTGTTTCTTCAGCCATCCTGATTGACTCACCTGTTTGCAGCAAGGATATCCACAAATCCAGGCCTGGGTCGGCCCTCCAGGACCAAGTTTGGTGACCCCTGATTTAGACGATGGAAAACTAAAATCATCACATAACTTGGAAAAAGACTTAATTTCACCTTTATCGAACAGATCTTCCAATGTCTGTATATTCCAATTACCCCAATTACAAAGACAGGCCAAGTTAAGAACATTGCTTAGACCTAACAATGACATTTCCAAACACGGAATTGTCGAAAGGTTTAATTTTTTGTTCCATTTATACCAAAATTTAAACCCTGTTTTAATTATTATTGACGTAATATTATTATTGGGAAATTTATCATACCAAAGCCAATCCCTTAATGAGAAGCCCTTAGCTAAACATTGTTCTATAGTTATCCACTTATTTTGTTTGGTTTTAGCGGACCAGGGTATAAAATGAGATAGCATTGCAGCCATATAATATTCTTCAACACAAGGAGACGCAATGCCTCCTTTTATAAAACTCTTACTAACAATCCTTGAATTAATTCTCGATTTTTTGCCATTATATATAAATGAATTGATCAAGGTTTGGTATTTTTTAATTATAGTTTCAGGAACGGATAAAGGCAAATATCTAAATAAATAATTTATTTGCAGTAATATAGACATTCATAAAATCCCAGTTTAGCCTGTCAAAGGCCTTTTCTGCATCTAATGTGATAACTATAGAAGGTAAATTTTTTGTTCCATTTATACCAAAAATTAAAGGAGATAATGGACAACCCTGACGGGTCCCATTGGTAATAGAGAAAGTGTTTGTTTTTAGGCCATTTCCTACAATACAGGCAGTGGGGTTTGAATATAAAGCCCCTATAGATTTTACTCCAAAATCTTCAAAACCGAATTTTAGTAATACTTGATTCATAAAATCCCAGTTTAGCCTGTCAAAGGCCTTTTCTGCATCTAATGTGATAACTATAAAAGGTTAATTTTTTGTTCCATTTATACCAAAATTTAAACCCTGTTTTAATTATTATTGACGTAATATTATTATTGGGAAATTTATCATACCAAAGCCAATCCCTTAATGATAAGCCCTTAGCTAATCATTGTTCTATAGTTATCCACTTATTTTGTTCGGTTTTAGCGGACCAGGGTATAAAATGAGATAGCATTGCAGCCATATAATATTCTTCAACACAAGGGGATGCAATGCCTCCTTTTATAGAACTCTTATTAACAATCCTTGAATTAATTCTAGATTTTTTCCCATTATATATAAATGAATTGATCAAGGTTTGGTATTTTTTAAATATAGTTTCAGGAACGGATAAAGGCAAACATCTAAATAAATAATTTATTCGCGGTAATATAGACATCTTTACGGCTGCTATTCTACCGAACCAGGATAATCTATGTGATTTCCAATTTATTAGTTGGTATTTAATTGTATCATATAATTTCGAAAAATTAATTTTTATTAGATTTTCCAATTTTTCCGAAAATTCTATTCCCAAGTAATTGATTTTATTTAACTCCCAATCAATTTCCCAAAGATTTTTCAGAGAAGTTATTTCATCTTCGTCTATATTTATCTTTAATACCTCCGTCTTTGACCAATTTATTTTGTAGTAAGAAATTAAACCAAATTGTTTTTATTAAATCCTGAATCTGAAGTAAAAACTTTCTAGGTTCGACTACAGTTAATATCACATCTTCAGCATAAAGCATGATTTTATGCTCCGAATCACCAATTCTAATTCCTTAAATTTTCTTATTTATTCTAATGGCTTCTGCCAAAGATTTCATCATCAAGACAAAAATTAAAGGAGATAATGGACAACCCTGACGGGTCCCATTGGTAATAGAGAAAGTGTTTGTTTTTAGGCCATTTCCTACAACACAGGCAGTGGGGTTTGAATATAAAGCCCCTATAGATTTTGCTCCAAAACCGAATTTTAGTAATACTTGATTTATAAAATCCCAGTTTAGCCTGTCAAAGGCCTTTTCCGCATCTAATGTGATAACTATAAAAGGTTTATGGTTATCCTTACAAAAATAAATTACGTCAATTAATCTCCTTGTATTATCGGCTCCCTGCCTATCTTGTAAAAAACCTGATTGATCCATATTTAATAATTTACCAAGGCACAAGCTCAATCTTTTAGCTAACATTTTTGCATATAATTTTATATCCGTATTCATTAAAGATATTGGTCTATAATTCTTACACCACCTTATATCTTTATTTTGCTTTGGAATATTTATTATAACTGCCTCTAACATTTCTTTAGGTGCACTCCCCTTTCTTTTAATTTCATTGAACACTTCAGCTAGATGTTTCATAAGTACCGTCTTAAAGGTTTTGTAATAATAATTTATAAAGCCATCTGGACCAGGGGGGGAATTTAACTTTAAGTTATTATTTACTTCTTAAATTGCTAATGTTTTTATTTCAATGTTTAGATAATCTAAATCCTCCTTAGTGATTTTGGGAAGCGAAAGTCTATCCAAAAATATAGTAATATCTTCTGTTTTTGGTTTTATAACTGCATCGTTACTTTCTAAATTGTAAAGATTTTCATAAAAGTAAAAAAAGGCCTTTTCAATATCACTAGGATTTGTTAATGTAACTGAGTCCTTATTTTTATTTTCAATTATTAATTGATCTATTCTATTAATTGGTTTATTATTTTTTTAGTTTCTGAGCTAATAGTTTCCCAACTTTATTATCCCAAAAATATTTTCTCTGTTGAAGTTTCCACAGGCTATTATCAATATTTTTTTGGACAATTTTGTTTATTCCGTTTTTTACTTTTCTAATCTCTATACTCTTATCAGCTGAAGGGGATAATTTATTTTGTCTTTCAAGGATCGCTAATTGTGCATATAAGTCTCGGAGTGATAGACCACTCTGTTTCCTTCTATGTGCACCCCATGAGAGTAACATTCCTCTTATATATGCTTTATGGGCATTCCAAATCATTGAGGGCTCAGGAACTGAATTCTCATTAACTTGGAAAAAGTTTTCTATTTCTTCCCGTAATAATATTTGTTTATCTGAATTATTAAATAATGAAATATCCATTCTATTTCTAGAATACTTCTTTTAAGTCAAATGATCTTTAATCTGGAGTTCTATCATAGCATGATCTGACCATTTAATTATATTGATCTTGGTAGAGTCTGTAACTGCCAAGGTTTCCAAGTCAACGAAAAGTTGTCTATTCTAGAATAAGACTTATGGCGGTGAGAATAAAATGTATAGTCTCTTACATTACCATATCTTAACCGCCAAACATCATATAACTCAAATTTCACTAAGGATTCATAGAAAAGATTAGCTTTCCTTTTTGTATGCCCATGTAAATATTCTTGATTATTACTTTTCCCATCTAAAGATACATTCAGTACCATATTAAAATCGCCACAAACAATTAGTTTGCCTACTTTAATATTTTTATCCCGTTTAAGTAATTTGTTTAAGAACCCATTTTGTCTCTCATTGGGTGCATACATATTTACTATTGTGTAGTTTAGCTGGTTGATTTTTCCGGCCCATATAACAAATCTCCCTTCCAAGTCTACTTCTCTATATTGCTCACTAACGTCAATATTTTTACTAAACAAGATCAATACTCCACGCAACTTCTTTTTATATGTTGAATCGACTTTAATAGTAAAAAATCTATCGTTCCAGAAAGGGAATTGATCTATTTGCCAATGCGTTTCCTGTACACAAACAACATCAGCTTTAATTTTCCGAAATTGATCTATTAACACTCGCCTCTTAAATATAGTGTTCCATCCTTGTACATTCTGTGACACTATCTTAAATCCCATCCAAAAAACCAAAGGGACCCCTTAGGGTACCACTAAAAAAACAACAACATTCTATACCACCCAGAATTCGACATAACCTTAAAATTGAATACCTGAACATTGAAAGTTTTACAACTATTCCACATAAACACATACACATTTTCATACAAAACCGAGACATGATGTACCCTACCAAAAGACAGATGACTATAAGTCTAATGGTCAATCAATTCCCTTTTGTTCCAGAAAGGGAATTGATCTATTTGCCAATGCGTTTCCTGTACACAAACAACATCAGCATTCATTTTCCGAAATTGATCTATTAACACTCGCCTCTTAAATATAGTGTTCCATCCTTGTACATTCTGTGACACTATCTTAAATCCCATCCAAAAAACCAAAGGGACCCCTTAGGGTACCACTCAAAAAACAACAACATTCTATACCACCCAGAATTCGACATAACCTTAAAATTGAATACCTGAACATTGAAAGTTTTACAACTATTCCACATAAACACATACACATTTTCATACAAAACCGAGACATGATGTACCCTACCAAAAGACAGATGACTATAAGTCTAATGGTTAATTTGGCTAGACCAATCTACGTCTAGCAGCCCCACCATGGTAGCGCATCCCAGAACACCATTCGCCTTCTTCTGTATATATTATCAGGAGAAAGCAGAGAAGGAACCCCTTTAACAAGTAGCGGAAACAGACAGGGAAAAACATGGGGAGCAAAAGGGGAAGAGAGGAATGGAGGAGTGGGGGGAGGACATATTTAATGCTTCTTATTCTTCCTTCTACGCTCCCTTCTATAACTTCTCATTTACTGAATCTTTATCTAATTCCTACTATTTGTAAGTTGGAACAAAAAGTATCCAACTTTTCTATTATCAATCAGTGATTTTTCTGTAAATTTATAGTGTTATTTATAGTGTAAAATGTGTATCTTCCTTTACTAACAATATCTTATTTTCTCTATTACCTTACTTTTTTAGCTACATTCCCATCAGCTACCCCATTATTTTTCTCACCTCCTCTCCTTTGTAAGTGAGTGAATGCTCTATAATAACATTTGTGAAGTGTCTTCTTACTAACCAGTCATAGGCCCTCATTCAATTGCGATGTGGCCAATTGAATAGGGGTCTAAATAAGCACATAACATATATTTTTTAAAGAAGTTTTTAATTAGTGAAAACCTTGCTTTTGGATAGATGTTTACTAACTAAACTCCTCTTTAAAAAATATATGTTATGTGCTTATTTAGACCCCTATTCAATTGGCCAAATTGCAATTGAATGAGGGCCATAGTGTTTAATTCCTTTCCTCCCTTCCAAGTCCCCCTTCATCCCCCCTCCACCACCATGTCCCCGTCCACCTTTCCCTATTTCCTTCTGCACTCTAAAAGTTGAAGATTTTGAAAATCAGCAACAGTTTCCTTAACAGATTCCACAAAGGGTATGTTCCATTCCCTCAACATAGTTTCCCACTCTCCCACCGAATTAGCAATTTTTTTCTGATTTTCTTTAAAAATGATCAATTTAGTAGGAAAAGCCCATTTATATGAAATATTTTCCTTACGTAAAGCTTTAGTAATTTCTTGAAACTTTCAACGTTTTGTTTAAGTCTCTCCAAAAAGATCTGTAAAAATAATCAGATTTTCAAACGGAGGATCAAATTTAGTTTTCGCCCATGATGCTTTTAACACTGCTTCTTTATTTTCAAAGAAGTGTAATCTGACTATAACATCTCTAGTATTAGCACCCTTAAGCTCTTTAGGTAACGGGATCCGATGGATCCGTTCTATCATATTGACCCATGGGTTTAATGGGCTTCACTAGATAGGAAAAAATGCAGTTACAAAAGCCTTAAGTTCATCAAAATTGAGGGTTTCCGGGATGCCTCTTAATCTCAAGTTATTCCGTCAGGAAAACTCCTATTGTTGTGTAGCTTTAATTTCCATACGTTCCGTTTTACATTCCAAATCTGCTGAATAATTAACTACTTCAGGTCAGATCTTAAAGTAGATTGGAATTCATTAAGTAGTTTTTTCATAATAGAAGTGGTTAGAACTTCATCTTCCATTGTATCAGCTGATTCAACTTATTCATCATTTGTAGACAGTTTTGTTTGATCTAATCCCGGTGATGAGTAAGTATGTGTAGGGGATTCTCTTTGTAAATTCCCCTTTGGGGAGTAAAAGGTTGCCGGTGGTGCTTTTGGAGCATTCCCCGAATTTTCCTTAATTTTAGATTTGGGTTTAGTGGCGTTGGAATCTTTATCCTTCATATTGCCTGATAATTCCCTGGGGGAAAAAAATACTTCTAGTGAAATATAAATGTCTCGAGCCTTCAAAAAAAAGTACAAATCAGGTGCCAATCGGCAGTGTAAATAAGGAACTTAAATGTCTTTTACACTTCTCCAGGAACTTATTATGGGAAAATTAGAGTCCAGCCAGAAAAGTATATAAATGTTTATCCCCCTCCTCCCAACCTTTCAATCTGGGGTTCTTCCTTTCCTGACAAACTTTATTTTCAAACTTTCTGGCAATGAGCCAAATGATTCAAACTCAAGCCCATCTTAATATAATGCTCTTATAGAGCTAAAGTGTCAGGAAAGAAGGTTACTGAAACAAGTTACCTCAGAAAGGTGCATATCAGATGCAAATCAGCAGTATTAGTAAATAGCTTAAATATCCTTTACAATCCAAATGATTCAAACTCAGGCCCATCTTCATAAAATGCTTTATAGAGCTAAAGTATAAAAAAAGAAGGTTACTGAAACAAGTTACCTCCGAAAGGTGCATATCAGGTGCAAATCAGCAGTATGAGTAAAAAGCTTAAATGTCCTTTACATCCTCCATTTTCAGGTATCTTAATATGGAGAATTTGGCATGAGAGTAGTTCAAATACTTGATTGGCTGAAATATTATTGACCCATATCTCAGACAATTAGAAAGTGAAGAATCAGTACATGAGCCCATACATTATTATAATATAAAAAAATTAAACAAGTTCATTAGAGGAGAAGCCCCATTAGGCACAGGGTTTTTATGGAGAAGTGTTTTTTTTTTAAGATGAGGCCCATTTCCACGGACTAAAGGTGAGGACCAGGGCTTAAAACAAGAAAGAGGAGGAGGAATTATTCAGTCAACATGGAAGTGCCTGTTTATCCAGATCTTAAGAATAAGGACAAGGGCTTTGATGATCATCGCTGAAGGGCATCAAAAGGATAGATATAGAAGTATATTCCACCCTCCATAGGTTTAATGATGTTTACATTTCTGTAGTATTTTTTTTCTGTGTTTAGCGTTATGTACTAAGGGTCCTTATGGACCTCCATGGGGAGTTAGGGTCCATGGGAGCCCAATATGGACCCCAATGGTTGTGGCAAAGTATGCCATGGGGGTTCTGACCCCCATGATATTGTATTAACTTTACATTCATGGTGTCCATAAGGATCACCATGGTTATGGCATGGTATTTCATGTGGTCCGTTGAGTCCCCCATGGTATGGGGTTAAGTTTAGGTGCCATGGGGGTTCATGAAGACCACCCTGGTATAGGAGTTAATATTAGATACCATGGGGTTCAATAGGGACCCCCATGGTTATACTTTAGTTTACCATGGAGTCCATAGAGACCCCATGGTAAAATGTTTATATTTGTTAGCTTCTTCGTGATGATGGATTTAAAGCATCAAGGTTTCTTGGAGATATTTTTCTGACTCTTTGTGGATTGAAAAGTACCTGTGGGCTTTCTAAAAAAATTGGAGCACTCAGAAAGATTTCCAAAAACCTCAGTGAAATTGTATTTCATTATGAGAGGCAAGTGATATCGATTTTGAAAATAATTATGGAACAGATACTCAGGGATTAAGATATTAGGGATATTTGGAGCACTCAGATGGCATTTCTTGGAGATTAGCTTTAGATGTGTTATAGGATAGCTCATTATTGATTTGGGAGTGCACTTCACTCAGCTCAGTTCTTATTGGATCCATAAGAACTGAGCCAAGTGAAGTGTATAACATGGAGTATCAGCACATCATAACATGGAGTAGTGTATAACATGGAGTATCAGCTCATCATCCTACAAGTTTTGTGTCACTAACACTTCATCAAATAGTTGCACAATCAGTGGCAATTTATTTTATTAATGTTAACATATCTAAATACTGAGATGTAATTTATGCACCATTGCATAAAAAACATATTTTATATAGAATTTTTCATAGTTTACTTTTGGTGTATATGCTATTTCAATACATGCTATAAGTTTTATAAAAACTGAGCAGCATTTATTTTCAAGAACTTTAATTAAACAAAATACATCACTTGTATAACAATGAATACTACTTAATACATACATTGGCACATTTAAGGCCTCATTCTATTAGCGGCCGCAGCCGTTGCGGGGCCGCAAGGACCGGCCGCAAGCTATTCTGCTATTCTATTCCCTTACGGCCGGGGATTCCGGCAGGCTTGCGGCCGGTGCCTTGCTATCTCTTGCGGCCGCTCGCGCCGGAGGAAAGCCTTTGATCTAAAACGGCCGCAAGAGATTTGCAATTCAATTGCTCCGGGAAACCTCTCTGCAAGGCTAAAAACGAGCCGCAGCTTACTTGCAGGAAAGAGGTCTCGCTAGCACCAATTAAGCACATAAAATAGCTCAAATAAAGCCATCCTGCACTTTGAGAAGACTATAAAGGGATTTTAGGTGTTAGAAAAAATAGCACATAATTATCCTGTACTCAAATCCGTAAAATATTTTATTTTTAATATCCGTAAAATATCCATGTAAAAAGTCCAGAGTGCTTGGAGCACCTCAGACACACCCACGCCGCAGCCGGAAAATAAACAGTTAATTTGAACTCGGGTTTGGGCAGATGTGCAAGCTTGAGAGTGGGTTCCTTTTAATCCTCATGTCCCCCAATATGATCCCTAGCATTTACAGAGCTGTACAGTGCAGGCTTGAATTTATTTTTGAGTTTTTATATTTCTGAGATTACGGCCGGTTCCAAGATATGCGGCCGGCCGTAAAAGGAGATCCTTGCGGGGCCGTATAATAGAATCGCGAGTTAACTGAACCCCCGCAAGGAATCGCAGCCTTACGGCCGATTTACGGCCGATAATAGAATGAGGCCCTTAATTTTTGAGATTGTGGTATTTTTTAATTATACTGCAATTTATTATAATTACATTGTTTCAAGGACACTGTTTAGGTTTCAAACATTATAAACACATATTAAAACATCCAAAATGAAGGATGCACTAAAACATAAAAATAAAGTAGTTAAAAAATAAAATAGTCGCTCTGTTTAAAGCTTCCAAACAGGTCTGTTTGTGGAATGTCAGAAAAACACTATCTGCCTATCTGCAAACAGTCATTTTGAGAAAGTCAGCTTTTAACAAATAAAACCAATCCAAAACATTCCAAACAAAAGAGTGCACCAAAGGTTTATGTACAAAATCATACAAAACCCATTTGTTGTGCTCCTGTTTATCCTCATAAAATCCCCCTTTCAATAATATATTTTACAAATATCAAAGTCATGTCTGCTGTTTTACTGAGGGATAACAGCTCAGTGTATGAGGGAGTTGTTTTTAACTAATTCCAGATTTATTTTTTCCCATCCTTGGTAACTATGGGCCTCATTCTAATGATAGTTACATAGTTACATAGGGCCTCATTCTATTAGCGGCCGTAAATCGGCCGTAAGGCTGCGATTCCTTGCGGGTGTTCAGTTAACTCGCGATTCTATTATACGGCCCCGCAAGGATCTCCTTTTACGGCCGGCCGCATATCTTGGAACCGGCCGTAAGCTGTGAAATATAAAAACTCAAAAATAAATTCAAGCCTGCACTGTACAGCTCTGTAAATGCTAGGGATCATATTGGGGGACATGAGGATTAAAAGGAACCCACTCTCAAGCTTGCACATCAGCCCAAACCCAAGTTCAAATTAACTGTTTATTTTCTGGCTGCGGCGTGGGCATGTCTGAGGTGCTCCAAGCACTCTGGACTTTTTACATGGATATTTTACGGATATTAAAAATAAAATATTTTACGGATTTGAGTATAGGATAATTATGTGCTATTTTTTCTAACACCTAAAATCCCTTTATAGTCTTCTCAAAGTGCAGGATGGCTTTATTTGAGCTATTTTATGTGCTTAATTGGTGCTAGCGGGACCACTTTCCTGCAAGTAAGCAGCGGCTCGTTTTTAGTCTTGCAGAGAGGGTTCCCGGAGCAATTGAATTGCAAATAGGAATTTCTTCCGGCCGAAACTCTTGCGGCCATTTTAGATCAAAGGCTTTCCTCTGGCGCGAGCGGCCGCAAGAGATAGCAAGGCACCGGCCGCAAGCCTGCCGGAGCCTCCGGCCGTAAGGGAATAGAATAGCCGAATAGCTTACGGCCGGTCCTTGCGGCCCCGCAACGGCTGCGGCCGCTAATAGAATGAGGCCCATAGTAATTAAGGTTAAAAAAAGACTTTCAGTCCATCAAGTTCAACGTTTTAGGATCTCCTCTGATCTGCAATATGAGGATTAGTTATTAATTAATTAGTTGTTAATTAATTATTAATCAACTATTTAATTATATATTTATATATTTTTTAATTAGTAATTAATCCAGAGGAAGGTAAACAGAAAAAAAAACAAGTGAAACTAAGTCAATCATTTCAAAGGGAAAAAAAAAAATTCCTTCCTGACCCCAGATACTGGCGATTGGATTTCTCCCTGGATCAATAAACTCTCTCTAATTATCCAGGATAACACTGAATTCCCTTCTTAATTAGAAATAAATCCAGTCCCCTTTTAAAGTTGTCTATCGAATCTGCTGTCACCACCTTCCTTGGTAGAGAATTCAACAGATTAACCACCCTTACTGTGAAGAATCCTTTTCTTTCTTTAAGGTGGAATATTTTTAATTCTTACCTCAAGGGGTGTCCTCTTATCAGTTGAAAACCTCTTGGTACAAAAATCTCCCTTGACAATTATTTATAATTACTTATTATTTATACTTTAACATAACAAAGTCAGAGGTGCTCATCAGAGAACGAACTAACCTTAATAGGTTAGTTCTATAGCCATGATAAGCTACTCTGAGAGCAACCTCTTTTAGCTCACTTGTGCCCTTCACAGGGAGAAATATCCTGTAGTATATCAGTCTGGTCCAACTCAAAAGAGTGAACCAGCCCCGAAATACCAGGCAATTCTACCCTGAACCGGAGAAACAGCAAACTCCAGTCGCGTTTCGGCCTTTATGGGCCTCGTCAGTGAGGTGCAGCTGAACTCCCTAAGGCACAGTGAGCAAGGGGTCCACGTCTGGAGTCCCCTATTACCTTTAGGGAGACTAAACTCTAAAGGTAATTTGCATATACAACATAACAAAGTCAGAGGTGCTCATCAGAGAACAAACTAACCTTAATAGGTTAGTTCTATAGCCATGATAAGCTACTCTGAGAGCAACCTCTTTTAGCTCACTTGTGCCCTTCACAGGGAGAAATATCCTGTAGTATATCAGTCTGGTCCAACTCAAAAGAGTGTGGCAGCCCTGAAATACCAGGCAATTCTACCCTGAACAGGAGAAACAGCAAACCCCAGACGCGTTTCGGCCTTTATGGGCCTCGTCAGTGAGGTGCAGCTGAACTCCCTAAGGCACAGTGAGCAAGGGGTCCACGTCTGGAGTCCCCTATTACCTTTAGGGAGACTAAACCCTAAAGGTAATTTGCATATACAACATAACAAAGTCAGAGGTGCTCATCAGAGAACGAACTAACCTTAATAGGTTAGTTCTATAGCCATGATACCCAGGACTTCGAAAACTGAAGTTACACCTCAATTTCACTCGAAATACAAGAGTTTAGACACCCAAAAATCCCCTAAGCGAGAGAAAAAATGGCCGCCGAAAAAAACGAAAACGAGGCTACAGGACTCTAAAGACGCAAAACACCACCAATCACCTACGGATTTTCCCGAAAAAGACGGACGCGATCCAAGAACAAGGACACCAAATCAGCCACAGACGCGTACCACACATTAGGCGCCATTTTACAACACTAACTTACACAATGCAGAAGTACACAGCTACCCTAACGGATTTGGCTCGCGCACGCACACTATTTACACTACACACTGCACATATTACTGACACTTACACAGCAGCTCCACAGCACTCAAAACACACATTGTATGCTGCAGCAACATCAAAACAGATTGCCAGCTCTTCTGCACAATGTTTCCTGCATATATTACTTCAAAATAGGTAAAGTATATTGATGTACAGTATTCTTTTATTCATTATTTCATTAGCATTAGCAAAAAAAAAACAATGCTCATAGCACACAAACAAGCAATAACCGCGCAATGAGCGCTGAAGCATCTTGGAACACCAACAACATTTTCCGCCCTTACAATATTATTTACGTCCTTTTTTGACGGGCAAGTCGCTAGTAAGATTATAAATTGCATGGCTATTTTTCCTCCCCAGATGCATAACTTTACATTTATTCGATTTATTAAATATAAACATTTATTTATTAAAAATAAACATTTATTCATTTATTAAATCTCATCTGCCATTTAGATGCCCATTCCTCAATATTATGTAAATCTCTTTGAAGGGAAAGCACATCATTATCTGATTTAAGTACCTTGCACAACTTTGTGTCATCATCGAAAATAGAGACACTACTTTCCAGTCCCACCTCTTAGTCATTAATAAATATGTTAAAAAGGAGAGTACCTAATACTGAACCCTGAGGAACCCCACTTACCTCATTAGTCCAATCGGAGTATGTTCCATTTGTCTTTTAGCCAGCTCTCAAACCATGAGCAGATATTTACTGCAATTCCTGTATCCCTTAGTTTGCACAATAGTCTTCCATGTGGCACTATATCAAAAGCCTTTGCAAAATCCAAATAGACTACATCCACTGAGTTGCCTTTATCCAAGTTCCTACTAACCTCCTCATAGAAACTAATTAGGTTTATTTGACATTACCTATCCCTCATAAATCCATGTTGACTCCTACTTATAATCCTGTTGAAATAGACACATTATTGTATATTATCCCTTATTAACCCTTCTAAAAGATTTCCCACAACTGAAGTGAGGTTCACTGGTCTATAATTCCCTGGATTTTCTCTTGCTCTTCCTCGCCTTTTCCTGGTCACTAATTTTGAGACGTCCTGTGTCACATTGTAATGTTCCTATAGCTTCCTTCCTCGCCTTCTTCCCATTAATATACTTAAAACATATTTTAGGGTAAGTCTTACTCTCTTTTGCAATTAACTTTTCATGTTCTATTTTAGCCAGTCTAATAGCCCTTTTGCAAGCCATGTTGATTTCCTTGTACTCCCGTAAAGTAGTCTCTGTCCCCTCTTGTTTGTATAATTTAAATGCATGTTTTTTACTCCATATCGTGATATTTAAATCATTATTAAGCCACATTGGATGGGATTTACTCCTTTTACTTTTATTCCCACTTGGTATATGGTGATAAGTATGTATATTTATTAAGGTTTTAAATGTTGTCCATTTATGTTTAGTATGTTTACCTGCTAGATCTTTGTCCCAGTCTATACTTTGTATTGCTGCCCTTAAAATCTGCCCTTTTAAAATTAAGAGTTTTTGTTGGCCCCTTAAAATTTAGTTTTTTTAATTCAATCACAAATGAGACTGAGTTGTGATCACTGTTTCCCCCAAAAAATATTATATCAATATTATTTGTGATAACTAAATCCAAGATAGCCTCATTTCTAGTAGGCTCTTGTATAATCTGGATGGTTATAACCTATTTAGGAAAGATAGAGGCAATGGTAAACAAGGAGGAGGGATTTGTCTGTATGTTAAGCCTGAATTTAAGCCTATAGTCAGAGAAGATATTTATGGTGGACCTAGTGATAAAGCTGAATGTTTGTGGGTAGAGTTAAATAGCGGAGCAGCAAATTCCAAAATAATATTAGTAGGAGTATGCTATAAACCCCCAAATATAGCTGAAAGAGAGGAAATACAATTATTGTTACAGATTGAAAATGCAGCTAGGCATGGTCAAGTTCTAATAATGGGAGATTTTAATTACCCTGAAATAAACTGGATAAATGAGACCAGCAGTTCATCTAAGGGGAGCAGGTTCTTGAGTACACTCAGGGATCATTATCTGGCCCAGGTTGTACAAGAGCCTACTAGAAATGAAGCTATCTTAGATTTACTCGTCACAAATAATATTGATATAGTATTTAATGTTGGAATAGGGCAACCTTTGGGAAACAGTGATTACAACACAGTCTCGTTTGAGATTGAATTAAAAAAACAAAATTTTAAGGGGCCAACAAAAACTCTAAATTTTAAAAGGACAGATTTTAACGGTCTAAGGGCAGCAATACAAAGTATAGACTGGGACAGAGAACTGGCAGGTAAAATCACTGACCACAAGTGGACAACATTTAAATCCTTACTAAATATACATACACATCGGCATATACCATGTGGGAATAAAAGTAAAAGGATTAAATCACAACCCATGTGGCTTAACAATGATTTAAAGATCAAGATACGGAGTAAAAAACAGGCATTTAAATTATACAAACAAGAGGGGACAGAGACTGCTTTACGGGAATACAAGGAAATCAACAAGGCTTGCAAAAGCGCGATTAGACTGGCTAAAATAGAAAATGAAAAATGTATTGCAAAAGAGAGTAAGACTAACCCTAAAATATTTTTTAAGTATATTAATGGGAAGAAGGCGAGGAAGGAAGCTTTAGGAACATTAGAATGTGAAACAGGCTGTCTGAAAATTAGTGATCAGGAAAAGGCAGATGAGCTAAATAGGTTATTTTCTTCGGTATACACAAGGGAGGTACCAGTGGTTGGGACACGGCAACATAATGGGGCTACACTACCTTTGCCAAATAATTGGTTAACACAGGAAGTAATCCAAAAGAGGTTGGAAAAAATAAATGTTAATAAAGCCCCGGGTCCTGATGGAATACATCCAAGGGTACTAAGGGAACTGGGTTCTGTAATAGCCAAACCATTATATTTAATTTTTCAAGATTCACTCAACACAGGGTCTCTACCAGATGACTGGAGAAAAGCTGAGCTGATACCTATATTTAAAAAGGGAGCAAGAGCAAATCCGGGGAATTATAGACCAGCGAGCCTCACTTCTGTAGTGGGGAAGCTTTTAGAAAGGTTAATAAGGGATAATATACAAGAATATGTCTATTTGAACAGGATTATAAGTAGGAGTCAACATGGATTTATGAGGGATAGGTCATGTCAAACAAATCTAATTAGTTTCTATGAGGAGGTTAGTAGGAGCCTGGATCAAGGCAACTCAGTGGATGTAGTCTTTTTGGATTTTGCAAAGGCTTTTGATACAGTGCCACATGGGAGACTATTGTGCAAACTAAGAGATACAGGAGTTGCAGTAAATATCTGCTCATGGATTGAGAGCTGGCTAAAAGACAGGAAAGCAAAGGGTTGTTGTAAATGGAACATACTCCGATTGGACTAATGTGGTAAGTGGGGTTCCTCAGGGTTCAGTATTAGGTCCTCTCCTTTTTAACATATTTATTAATGACTTAGAGGTAGGATTGGAGTGTGGTGTCTCCAATTTCGCTGATGACACGAAGCTATGCAAGGTAATTAAATCAGATAGTGATGTACTTTCCCTCCAAAGGGATTTACATACAATTGAGGAATGGGCATCTAAATGGCAGATGAGATTTAATACGAATAAATGTAAAGTTATGCATCTGGGAAGGAAAAAATAGCCATGCAATTTATAATCTTACTAGCGACTTGCCCGTCAAAAAATGACGGCAATGTGATGTATATGTTTGTGAAGTTGTTTAGTTATTTAAATATATTTTTGACCCTTGTAAGTATTGTGATATAAACATGTATTTTTGTAAAATGTTGATGTAATGGTTTTTTAAAATGAAATTTGTATCTGAAGAATTGTTCACTTTAATATACATTGAATCCAGAGGAAATAAAAAATTTAAAATCCTTGTTGAAACGTCCCGATTTTTAACATGAAGTTTAAAATATATTTAAGCAATAACCTTGAAAGTATATATTTTTAAACTTGAACTTTATTTTTTATGTAACTTTTGAAGTTGTCAAAACATTTGTATAATTTTGAACATTATAAACAGGAACATAGTGAATACATTTTGTAATGTAATTTTGTCTTAAAAGTATTAACATTTGAATGTATAAACAGTTGAACTTTAAATTAATCAGTATTAACATGCAATTTGTATCAGAATAATTGTTAAGTTTAATATACATTGAATGTAGAGGAAAGCATATAGTAAAAACTCTCCTTAAACCGTAACTAATGAAAGTAATTCCTTACTGACCACATAAACTGGCGATAAACATTAATGTAGGTAGTAATCTTAAGATAACAGAGAATATTTACATTGTGACTTAAAAGGTGCTTGAGCTCTTAACATGAACTTTGTAATATGTTAAATGAAATAACTTGAAAATATTGTTTTTAAACTTGTAACATTAGAAACATTAACATAGTGACTTAACATTTTAACATAATTTTTCATAAAAATGCAAGGCAAGTATTTTGGCGAATTATCCATAAACATTACTTCCATTAATTATGATGGAATGAAACAACTAATTGTTATGTATTTTGTAATGCTTTTAAGAAATGTTTGCATGGCTTTAATTTGTATCCTGCAAAGTTATAGTACTTCATAGTAGACAATGTTTTTAGTAAAAATACATCCATCTTCTAATAAATCACCTTGACTTTCATTGTTTTCAATGTAAACTTTAATAGCCTGTGGATTTTTGCACTGTGACAAGGCAACGTACAATTGACCATGTGCAAATACTGGTTCTTCCAAGAAAATACCCACAGATTTGAAAGTTTGACCTTGTGATTTATTAATGGTCATGGCAAATGCCATAATAATGGGAAATTGTCTTCTTTGAAGTATAAAAGGGAGACTACTTTCACTTGGTGCTAAATCTATTCTTGGTATGAAAACTCTCTCTCCTTTATGGGTACCAGTTCCAATTTCAGCATCTATAAAATGGTCCTTTACTTGTTGAACAATTAATCTTGTGCCATTGCATAGGCCTTTTTTTGGGTTCATATTTCGCAGTAACATGATAATTGCACCTTTCTTTAGCTGCAAAATATGTGGTGGCATTCCAGAAGGAGTTAGAGAGTTTATGAATTCAGTGGAAAAGTTATCCTGACTTTCATTGTCATCAGCAAGTACAGAATCAGCACTGTGATAATTTCTTTGTGGTGCATTATTTTTTTTAAAGATTTCATTATTGAGGATTAATGCATCTTTATTTTTACATGTAAGTATGACTTGGTTGGCAAGCTCGGAATATTCTTCGTTATTTATGCTCCCTTCAAATATAGCCGATATAATATCTTGTTGACAAATCATATGAGGTGGGATCTCTACAGTGTCGTCAGGTAAATGTAGTATTTTTTCTGTTCTGCCTTCTCCAATTTTAATAAGCCAATCATTGAAATCAGTTTGGCCTTGTGGTCTCATATTTTGTTGCAGTTGAAGATGGGTAAAATGTTTTTATACTGTGCTTGACTTGATACAGGTTTCGATAATGTCAGTTCTATTTCCATGTACAACAACAGGTAATGTTTGTCTGAAATCGCCACCCAACAACATTACCTTTCCACCAAATGGAAAAATATTATCCATGACTTCACGAAGCAAACGGTCAATACATTGGAGGGCATAGCATGACATCATTGTGGCCTCATCTATTATAATTAATTTACATTTCTTTAATTTCTTTGCTTGTAAGGATGTCATGCGAATATCTGACACAGAATTTTCTAAAATAGGCACTGGCAGTTTAAATCCACTATGAACAGTTCTTCCACCTTCTAATAAAAGTGCAGCAATTCCAGTAGTAGCAAACGCCATTGCTATTTGTCCTTGTGCTCGTACTGAACTCATTAATAAATTGTACAAATAGGTTTTACCTGATCCGCCAGGTCCATCAAGATAGAAATAACGCTCTGTCACCATGTCATCATCTATTGCATTTTTAATGGCATGAAATGCTTGCAATTGTAGTGTATTTAAAGTTGCAAGTCTTTCTTGTGTTCTTTCTGCTTGTAGTTGAATGTCATAGTCTTCAAAGTTTATGTCATCTATAAAACCTGGATCAGGCAAATTAAAACTTGCACAACTTAATCCATGAGTTAAAAATACTTCTTGGATTTCCATTAACGCTTTTAAGTGTGCAATGGGTTCATTGTATCGTCGCATAAAGTCTTCAGCCATATTACTTTTAAAAGTCTCCCACAAAGCTAATGCATTTGGAGCATTTGAGAAGACACAAATAAAAGCAAATTGTTCTCTCATCTGTCGTGGCATTTGACATTGTGCTGCTTCTTCTAAACATCTTTCCCACTCTGTATTATCAGCAAGTAAGTTTCTATGTCTTGCAGCTAAATGGAAGGATTCATATACAATGTCATTAACAGTTCTTAATTGTTCAAAACTTTGTGCTCCTGGAACATTTAAAAGTAATATCCGTAAGCAAAAACGTTCAACATCTCTTGGACTGACTGTAAATTCGTGGAATTATTTTATTGCCTCTGGTTTTTCTTGGTCTCCATAATCCATTCACAAAAACAGAGTGATATGGAATTTCTCTTGCTCTTCCTCGCCTTTTCCTGGTCACTAATTTTGAGACGTCCTGTGTCACATTGTAATGTTCCTATAGCTTCCTTCCTCGCCTTCTTCCCATTAATATACTTAAAACATATTTTAGGGTAAGTCTTACTCTCTTTTGCAATTAACTTTTCATGTTCTATTTTAGCCAGTCTAATAGCCCTTTTGCAAGCCATGTTGATTTCCTTGTACTCCCGTAAAGCAGTCTCTGTCCCCTCTTGTTTGTATAATTTAAATGCATGTTTTTTACTCCATATCGTGATATTTAAATCATTATTAAGCCACATTGGATGGGATTTACTCCTTTTACTTTTATTCCCACTTGGTATATGGTGATAAGTATGTATATTTATTAAGGTTTTAAATGTTGTCCATTTATGTTTAGTATGTTTACCTGCTAGATCTTTGTCCCAGTCTATACTTTGTATTGCTGCCCTTAAAATCTGCCCTTTTAAAATTAAGAGTTTTTGTTGGCCCCTTAAAATTTAGTTTTTTTAATTCAATCACAAATGAGACTGAGTTGTGATCACTGTTTCCCCCAAAAAATATTATATCAATATTATTTGTGATAACTAAATCCAAGATAGCCTCATTTCTAGTAGGCTCTTGTATAATCTGGATGGTTATAACCTATTTAGGAAAGATAGAGGCAATGGTAAACAAGGAGGAGGGATTTGTCTGTATGTTAAGCCTGAATTTAAGCCTATAGTCAGAGAAGATATTTATGGTGGACCTAGTGATAAAGCTGAATGTTTGTGGGTAGAGTTAAATAGCGGAGCAGCAAATTCCAAAATAATATTAGTAGGAGTATGCTATAAACCCCCAAATATAGCTGAAAGAGAGGAAATACAATTATTGTTACAGATTGAAAATGCAGCTAGGCATGGTCAAGTTCTAATAATGGGAGATTTTAATTACCCTGAAATAAACTGGATAAATGAGACCAGCAGTTCATCTAAGGGGAGCAGGTTCTTGAGTACACTCAGGGATCATTATCTGGCCCAGGTTGTACAAGAGCCTACTAGAAATGAAGCTATCTTAGATTTACTCGTCACAAATAATATTGATATAGTATTTAATGTTGGAATAGGGCAACCTTTGGGAAACAGTGATTACAACACAGTCTCGTTTGAGATTGAATTAAAAAAACAAAATTTTAAGGGGCCAACAAAAACTCTAAATTTTAAAAGGACAGATTTTAACGGTCTAAGGGCAGCAATACAAAGTATAGACTGGGACAGAGAACTGGCAGGTAAAATCACTGACCACAAGTGGACAACATTTAAATCCTTACTAAATATACATACACATCGGCATATACCATGTGGGAATAAAAGTAAAAGGATTAAATCACAACCCATGTGGCTTAACAATGATTTAAAGATCAAGATACGGAGTAAAAAACAGGCATTTAAATTATACAAACAAGAGGGGACAGAGACTGCTTTACGGGAATACAAGGAAATCAACAAGGCTTGCAAAAGCGCGATTAGACTGGCTAAAATAGAAAATGAAAAATGTATTGCAAAAGAGAGTAAGACTAACCCTAAAATATTTTTTAAGTATATTAATGGGAAGAAGGCGAGGAAGGAAGCTTTAGGAACATTAGAATGTGAAACAGGCTGTCTGAAAATTAGTGATCAGGAAAAGGCAGATGAGCTAAATAGGTTATTTTCTTCGGTATACACAAGGGAGGTACCAGTGGTTGGGACACGGCAACATAAGGGGGCTACACTACCTTTGCCAAATAATTGGTTAACACAGGAAGTAATCCAAAAGAGGTTGGAAAAAATAAATGTTAATAAAGCCCCGGGTCCTGATGGAATACATCCAAGGGTACTAAGGGAACTGGGTTCTGTAATAGCCAAACCATTATATTTAATTTTTCAAGATTCACTCAACACAGGGTCTCTACCAGATGACTGGAGAAAAGCTGAGCTGATACCTATATTTAAAAAGGGAGCAAGAGCAAATCCGGGGAATTATAGACCAGTGAGCCTCACTTCTGTAGTGGGGAAGCTTTTAGAAAGGTTAATAAGGGATAATATACAAGAATATGTCTATTTGAACAGGATTATAAGTAGGAGTCAACATGGATTTATGAGGGATAGGTCATGTCAAACAAATCTAATTAGTTTCTATGAGGAGGTTAGTAGGAGCCTGGATCAAGGCAACTCAGTGGATGTAGTCTTTTTGGATTTTGCAAAGGCTTTTGATACAGTGCCACATGGGAGACTATTGTGCAAACTAAGAGATACAGGAGTTGCAGTAAATATCTGCTCATGGATTGAGAGCTGGCTAAAAGACAGGAAAGCAAAGGGTTGTTGTAAATGGAACATACTCCGATTGGACTAATGTGGTAAGTGGGGTTCCTCAGGGTTCAGTATTAGGTCCTCTCCTTTTTAACATATTTATTAATGACTTAGAGGTAGGATTGGAGTGTGGTGTCTCCAATTTCGCTGATGACACGAAGCTATGCAAGGTAATTAAATCAGATAGTGATGTACTTTCCCTCCAAAGGGATTTACATACAATTGAGGAATGGGCATCTAAATGGCAGATGAGATTTAATACGAATAAATGTAAAGTTATGCATCTGGGAAGGAAAAAATAGCCATGCAATTTATAATCTTACTAGCGACTTGCCCGTCAAAAAATGACGGCAATGTGATGTATATGTTTGTGAAGTTGTTTAGTTATTTAAATATATTTTTGACCCTTGTAAGTATTGTGATATAAACATGTATTTTTGTAAAATGTTGATGTAATGGTTTTTTAAAATGAAATTTGTATCTGAAGAATTGTTCACTTTAATATACATTGAATCCAGAGGAAATAAAAAATTTAAAATCCTTGTTGAAACGTCCCGATTTTTAACATGAAGTTTAAAATATATTTAAGCAATAACCTTGAAAGTATATATTTTTAAACTTGAACTTTATTTTTTATGTAACTTTTGAAGTTGTCAAAACATTTGTATAATTTTGAACATTATAAACAGGAACATAGTGAATACATTTTGTAATGTAATTTTGTCTTAAAAGTATTAACATTTGAATGTATAAACAGTTGAACTTTAAATTAATCAGTATTAACATGCAATTTGTATCAGAATAATTGTTAAGTTTAATATACATTGAATGTAGAGGAAAGCATATAGTAAAAACTCTCCTTAAACCGTAACTAATGAAAGTAATTCCTTACTGACCACATAAACTGGCGATAAACATTAATGTAGGTAGTAATCTTAAGATAACAGAGAATATTTACATTGTGACTTAAAAGGTGCTTGAGCTCTTAACATGAACTTTGTAATATGTTAAATGAAATAACTTGAAAATATTGTTTTTAAACTTGTAACATTAGAAACATTAACATAGTGACTTAACATTTTAACATAATTTTTCATAAAAATGCAAGGCAAGTATTTTGGCGAATTATCCATAAACATTACTTCCATTAATTATGATGGAATGAAACAACTAATTGTTATGTATTTTGTAATGCTTTTAAGAAATGTTTGCATGGCTTTAATTTGTATCCTGCAAAGTTATAGTACTTCATAGTAGACAATGTTTTTAGTAAAAATACATCCATCTTCTAATAAATCACCTTGACTTTCATTGTTTTCAATGTAAACTTTAATAGCCTGTGGATTTTTGCACTGTGACAAGGCAACGTACAATTGACCATGTGCAAATACTGGTTCTTCCAAGAAAATACCCACAGATTTGAAAGTTTGACCTTGTGATTTATTAATGGTCATGGCAAATGCCATAATAATGGGAAATTGTCTTCTTTGAAGTATAAAAGGGAGACTACTTTCACTTGGTGCTAAATCTATTCTTGGTATGAAAACTCTCTCTCCTTTATGGGTACCAGTTCCAATTTCAGCATCTATAAAATGGTCCTTTACTTGTTGAACAATTAATCTTGTGCCATTGCATAGGCCTTTTTTTGGGTTCATATTTCGCAGTAACATGATAATTGCACCTTTCTTTAGCTGCAAAATATGTGGTGGCATTCCAGAAGGAGTTAGAGAGTTTATGAATTCAGTGGAAAAGTTATCCTGACTTTCATTGTCATCAGCAAGTACAGAATCAGCACTGTGATAATTTCTTTGTGGTGCATTATTTTTTTTAAAGATTTCATTATTGAGGATTAATGCATCTTTATTTTTACATGTAAGTATGACTTGGTTGGCAAGCTCGGAATATTCTTCGTTATTTATGCTCCCTTCAAATATAGCCGATATAATATCTTGTTGACAAATCATATGAGGTGGGATCTCTACAGTGTCGTCAGGTAAATGTAGTATTTTTTCTGTTCTGCCTTCTCCAATTTTAATAAGCCAATCATTGAAATCAGTTTGGCCTTGTGGTCTCATATTTTGTTGCAGTTGAAGATGGGTAAAATGTTTTTATACTGTGCTTGACTTGATACAGGTTTCGATAATGTCAGTTCTATTTCCATGTACAACAACAGGTAATGTTTGTCTGAAATCGCCACCCAACAACATTACCTTTCCACCAAATGGAAAAATATTATCCATGACTTCACGAAGCAAACGGTCAATACATTGGAGGGCATAGCATGACATCATTGTGGCCTCATCTATTATAATTAATTTACATTTCTTTAATTTCTTTGCTTGTAAGGATGTCATGCGAATATCTGACACAGAATTTTCTAAAATAGGCACTGGCAGTTTAAATCCACTATGAACAGTTCTTCCACCTTCTAATAAAAGTGCAGCAATTCCAGTAGTAGCAAACGCCATTGCTATTTGTCCTTGTGCTCGTACTGAACTCATTAATAAATTGTACAAATAGGTTTTACCTGATCCGCCAGGTCCATCAAGATAGAAATAACGCTCTGTCACCATGTCATCATCTATTGCATTTTTAATGGCATGAAATGCTTGCAATTGTAGTGTATTTAAAGTTGCAAGTCTTTCTTGTGTTCTTTCTGCTTGTAGTTGAATGTCATAGTCTTCAAAGTTTATGTCATCTATAAAACCTGGATCAGGCAAATTAAAACTTGCACAACTTAATCCATGAGTTAAAAATACTTCTTGGATTTCCATTAACGCTTTTAAGTGTGCAATGGGTTCATTGTATCGTCGCATAAAGTCTTCAGCCATATTACTTTTAAAAGTCTCCCACAAAGCTAATGCATTTGGAGCATTTGAGAAGACACAAATAAAAGCAAATTGTTCTCTCATCTGTCGTGGCATTTGACATTGTGCTGCTTCTTCTAAACATCTTTCCCACTCTGTATTATCAGCAAGTAAGTTTCTATGTCTTGCAGCTAAATGGAAGGATTCATATACAATGTCATTAACAGTTCTTAATTGTTCAAAACTTTGTGCTCCTGGAACATTTAAAAGTAATATCCGTAAGCAAAAACGTTCAACATCTCTTGGACTGACTGTAAATTCGTGGAATTATTTTATTGCCTCTGGTTTTTCTTGGTCTCCATAATCCATTCACAAAAACAGAGTGATATGGAATTTCTCTTGCTCTTCCTCGCCTTTTCCTGGTCACTAATTTTGAGACGTCCTGTGTCACATTGTAATGTTCCTATAGCTTCCTTCCTCGCCTTCTTCCCATTAATATACTTAAAACATATTTTAGGGTAAGTCTTACTCTCTTTTGCAATTAACTTTTCATGTTCTATTTTAGCCAGTCTAATAGCCCTTTTGCAAGCCATGTTGATTTCCTTGTACTCCCGTAAAGCAGTCTCTGTCCCCTCTTGTTTGTATAATTTAAATGCATGTTTTTTACTCCATATCGTGATATTTAAATCATTATTAAGCCACATTGGATGGGATTTACTCCTTTTACTTTTATTCCCACTTGGTATATGGTGATAAGTATGTATATTTATTAAGGTTTTAAATGTTGTCCATTTATGTTTAGTATGTTTACCTGCTAGATCTTTGTCCCAGTCTATACTTTGTATTGCTGCCCTTAAAATCTGCCCTTTTAAAATTAAGAGTTTTTGTTGGCCCCTTAAAATTTAGTTTTTTTAATTCAATCACAAATGAGACTGAGTTGTGATCACTGTTTCCCCCAAAAAATATTATATCAATATTATTTGTGATAACTAAATCCAAGATAGCCTCATTTCTAGTAGGCTCTTGTATAATCTGGATGGTTATAACCTATTTAGGAAAGATAGAGGCAATGGTAAACAAGGAGGAGGGATTTGTCTGTATGTTAAGCCTGAATTTAAGCCTATAGTCAGAGAAGATATTTATGGTGGACCTAGTGATAAAGCTGAATGTTTGTGGGTAGAGTTAAATAGCGGAGCAGCAAATTCCAAAATAATATTAGTAGGAGTATGCTATAAACCCCCAAATATAGCTGAAAGAGAGGAAATACAATTATTGTTACAGATTGAAAATGCAGCTAGGCATGGTCAAGTTCTAATAATGGGAGATTTTAATTACCCTGAAATAAACTGGATAAATGAGACCAGCAGTTCATCTAAGGGGAGCAGGTTCTTGAGTACACTCAGGGATCATTATCTGGCCCAGGTTGTACAAGAGCCTACTAGAAATGAAGCTATCTTAGATTTACTCGTCACAAATAATATTGATATAGTATTTAATGTTGGAATAGGGCAACCTTTGGGAAACAGTGATTACAACACAGTCTCGTTTGAGATTGAATTAAAAAAACAAAATTTTAAGGGGCCAACAAAAACTCTAAATTTTAAAAGGACAGATTTTAACGGTCTAAGGGCAGCAATACAAAGTATAGACTGGGACAGAGAACTGGCAGGTAAAATCACTGACCACAAGTGGACAACATTTAAATCCTTACTAAATATACATACACATCGGCATATACCATGTGGGAATAAAAGTAAAAGGATTAAATCACAACCCATGTGGCTTAACAATGATTTAAAGATCAAGATACGGAGTAAAAAACAGGCATTTAAATTATACAAACAAGAGGGGACAGAGACTGCTTTACGGGAATACAAGGAAATCAACAAGGCTTGCAAAAGCGCGATTAGACTGGCTAAAATAGAAAATGAAAAATGTATTGCAAAAGAGAGTAAGACTAACCCTAAAATATTTTTTAAGTATATTAATGGGAAGAAGGCGAGGAAGGAAGCTTTAGGAACATTAGAATGTGAAACAGGCTGTCTGAAAATTAGTGATCAGGAAAAGGCAGATGAGCTAAATAGGTTATTTTCTTCGGTATACACAAGGGAGGTACCAGTGGTTGGGACACGGCAACATAATGGGGCTACACTACCTTTGCCAAATAATTGGTTAACACAGGAAGTAATCCAAAAGAGGTTGGAAAAAATAAATGTTAATAAAGCCCCGGGTCCTGATGGAATACATCCAAGGGTACTAAGGGAACTGGGTTCTGTAATAGCCAAACCATTATATTTAATTTTTCAAGATTCACTCAACACAGGGTCTCTACCAGATGACTGGAGAAAAGCTGAGCTGATACCTATATTTAAAAAGGGAGCAAGAGCAAATCCGGGGAATTATAGACCAGTGAGCCTCACTTCTGTAGTGGGGAAGCTTTTAGAAAGGTTAATAAGGGATAATATACAAGAATATGTCTATTTGAACAGGATTATAAGTAGGAGTCAACATGGATTTATGAGGGATAGGTCATGTCAAACAAATCTAATTAGTTTCTATGAGGAGGTTAGTAGGAGCCTGGATCAAGGCAACTCAGTGGATGTAGTCTTTTTGGATTTTGCAAAGGCTTTTGATACAGTGCCACATGGGAGACTATTGTGCAAACTAAGAGATACAGGAGTTGCAGTAAATATCTGCTCATGGATTGAGAGCTGGCTAAAAGACAGGAAAGCAAAGGGTTGTTGTAAATGGAACATACTCCGATTGGACTAATGTGGTAAGTGGGGTTCCTCAGGGTTCAGTATTAGGTCCTCTCCTTTTTAACATATTTATTAATGACTTAGAGGTAGGATTGGAGTGTGGTGTCTCCAATTTCGCTGATGACACGAAGCTATGCAAGGTAATTAAATCAGATAGTGATGTACTTTCCCTCCAAAGGGATTTACATACAATTGAGGAATGGGCATCTAAATGGCAGATGAGATTTAATACGAATAAATGTAAAGTTATGCATCTGGGAAGGAAAAAATAGCCATGCAATTTATAATCTTAACTAGCGACTTGCCCGTCAAAAAATGACGGCAATGTGATGTATATGTTTGTGAAGTTGTTTAGTTATTTAAATATATTTTTGACCCTTGTAAGTATTGTGATATAAACATGTATTTTTGTAAAATGTTGATGTAATGGTTTTTTAAAATGAAATTTGTATCTGAAGAATTGTTCACTTTAATATACATTGAATCCAGAGGAAATAAAAAATTTAAAATCCTTGTTGAAACGTCCCGATTTTTAACATGAAGTTTAAAATATATTTAAGCAATAACCTTGAAAGTATATATTTTTAAACTTGAACTTTATTTTTTATGTAACTTTTGAAGTTGTCAAAACATTTGTATAATTTTGAACATTATAAACAGGAACATAGTGAATACATTTTGTAATGTAATTTTGTCTTAAAAGTATTAACATTTGAATGTATAAACAGTTGAACTTTAAATTAATCAGTATTAACATGCAATTTGTATCAGAATAATTGTTAAGTTTAATATACATTGAATGTAGAGGAAAGCATATAGTAAAAACTCTCCTTAAACCGTAACTAATGAAAGTAATTCCTTACTGACCACATAAACTGGCGATAAACATTAATGTAGGTAGTAATCTTAAGATAACAGAGAATATTTACATTGTGACTTAAAAGGTGCTTGAGCTCTTAACATGAACTTTGTAATATGTTAAATGAAATAACTTGAAAATATTGTTTTTAAACTTGTAACATTAGAAACATTAACATAGTGACTTAACATTTTAACATAATTTTTCATAAAAATGCAAGGCAAGTATTTTGGCGAATTATCCATAAACATTACTTCCATTAATTATGATGGAATGAAACAACTAATTGTTATGTATTTTGTAATGCTTTTAAGAAATGTTTGCATGGCTTTAATTTGTATCCTGCAAAGTTATAGTACTTCATAGTAGACAATGTTTTTAGTAAAAATACATCCATCTTCTAATAAATCACCTTGACTTTCATTGTTTTCAATGTAAACTTTAATAGCCTGTGGATTTTTGCACTGTGACAAGGCAACGTACAATTGACCATGTGCAAATACTGGTTCTTCCAAGAAAATACCCACAGATTTGAAAGTTTGACCTTGTGATTTATTAATGGTCATGGCAAATGCCATAATAATGGGAAATTGTCTTCTTTGAAGTATAAAAGGGAGACTACTTTCACTTGGTGCTAAATCTATTCTTGGTATGAAAACTCTCTCTCCTTTATGGGTACCAGTTCCAATTTCAGCATCTATAAAATGGTCCTTTACTTGTTGAACAATTAATCTTGTGCCATTGCATAGGCCTTTTTTTGGGTTCATATTTCGCAGTAACATGATAATTGCACCTTTCTTTAGCTGCAAAATATGTGGTGGCATTCCAGAAGGAGTTAGAGAGTTTATGAATTCAGTGGAAAAGTTATCCTGACTTTCATTGTCATCAGCAAGTACAGAATCAGCACTGTGATAATTTCTTTGTGGTGCATTATTTTTTTTAAAGATTTCATTATTGAGGATTAATGCATCTTTATTTTTACATGTCAGTATGACTTGGTTGGCAAGCTCGGAATATTCTTCGTTATTTATGCTCCCTTCAAATATAGCCGATATAATATCTTGTTGACAAATCATATGAGGTGGGATCTCTACAGTGTCGTCAGGTAAATGTAGTATTTTTTCTGTTCTGCCTTCTCCAATTTTAATAAGCCAATCATTGAAATCAGTTTGGCCTTGTGGTCTCATATTTTGTTGCAGTTGAAGATGGGTAAAATGTTTTTATACTGTGCTTGACTTGATACAGGTTTCGATAATGTCAGTTCTATTTCCATGTACAACAACAGGTAATGTTTGTCTGAAATCGCCACCCAACAACATTACCTTTCCACCAAATGGAAAAATATTATCCATGACTTCACGAAGCAAACGGTCAATACATTGGAGGGCATAGCATGACATCATTGTGGCCTCATCTATTATAATTAATTTACATTTCTTTAATTTCTTTGCTTGTAAGGATGTCATGCGAATATCTGACACAGAATTTTCTAAAATAGGCACTGGCAGTTTAAATCCACTATGAACAGTTCTTCCACCTTCTAATAAAAGTGCAGCAATTCCAGTAGTAGCAAACGCCATTGCTATTTGTCCTTGTGCTCGTACTGAACTCATTAATAAATTGTACAAATAGGTTTTACCTGATCCGCCAGGTCCATCAAGATAGAAATAACGCTCTGTCACCATGTCATCATCTATTGCATTTTTAATGGCATGAAATGCTTGCAATTGTAGTGTATTTAAAGTTGCAAGTCTTTCTTGTGTTCTTTCTGCTTGTAGTTGAATGTCATAGTCTTCAAAGTTTATGTCATCTATAAAACCTGGATCAGGCAAATTAAAACTTGCACAACTTAATCCATGAGTTAAAAATACTTCTTGGATTTCCATTAACGCTTTTAAGTGTGCAATGGGTTCATTGTATCGTCGCATAAAGTCTTCAGCCATATTACTTTTAAAAGTCTCCCACAAAGCTAATGCATTTGGAGCATTTGAGAAGACACAAATAAAAGCAAATTGTTCTCTCATCTGTCGTGGCATTTGACATTGTGCTGCTTCTTCTAAACATCTTTCCCACTCTGTATTATCAGCAAGTAAGTTTCTATGTCTTGCAGCTAAATGGAAGGATTCATATACAATGTCATTAACAGTTCTTAATTGTTCAAAACTTTGTGCTCCTGGAACATTTAAAAGTAATATCCGTAAGCAAAAACGTTCAACATCTCTTGGACTGACTGTAAATTCGTGGAATTATTTTATTGCCTCTGGTTTTTCTTGGTCTCCATAATCCATTCACAAAAACAGAGTGATATGGAATTTCAATATATAAGTATTCTGTTGCTTGAGCATCATTGGAATTTAATGCAAACCATGCAGTTAGTGTAGTGTGACGATCTTCACTTTGGGCCAATGCATTCATTTCATTTCCAGCATGGAAATAGACTAAATGTCGTTGTGGCAAATGTACTGCTAATCTATATACTGCATGTGATCTATCATGCATTTCAAATTTTAAAAGCCGCCACATAGCTTCTGGTGCACTGACATACTTCATCATGTACTAACTCACTACATTCAGGGTTGTCTGCACTTTTGACGACTACAGTAGCTGCATCATAGCCTTTGTAAATATATTTGTAGACATATTTAATGGATTTGATGGAAGTGCAGGCTTCTACGTTGATGTGGGCGTTGTACTTCATGAGTAAATGAGGATTGTAAGGTACTACATATCTATTGTCCACTTTTTTTCCACGAATAATGGCACTATCTCCTTCTCTTCTTTTATAAAGTGGATATCCATCACAATTAGCATATGTTTTCGCTCTAAAATCTTTAGGAAAATCTTTTGAACATTTATTATTTTCCATACATGGTGATTATGGATTAAAGTCTCCACAGGGTCCATGAATCATGCGATGAGTAACAATCTCATATAGTCTACCATATAGTTCTGGATCTGGTAGTTCAGCAACTATGACTGCATCCACTTTGTCTGAAGTATCTAATTTATCTTTCTCTTGAAGTATTATCAGAAGATGTGCATGTGGAAGGCCTCTTTTTTGAAATTCAATGGTATATACATAAGCAAGACATTTTCCAAATAACTGATTTATAGTAAAGTCACGTATTAATTCATTTAATTTGATCTTAAAAACTCTGGCTACTAAATCTGGTCGATCTGAAGCACTTTGTACAAGAAGTAGATTTTGTGTAATTTCTGGCCATTGTGGATTACATGTAAATGCCAGAAATAAATCTGGTTTTCCAAATTTGGTGACAATAGCCATAGCATCATTGTATCTTTCTCTCATATTTCGAGGAGTTCCTTGAAAGGAAGATGGTAAAATGATGGCTTTGCCAGCTGTCATGTCTCTGCTTGTAGCCACGTCAGCAACATAGTCCATGAGTCCACAATATTGTTCTACACGTAGTTTAGCTTGTTGATATTTTATAAAGTTTAAATTATTTGCCTCAACTTGCAAATATGAATCAATAATCCATTGTTGTGTTATTTTTCCACCACATAAAATCGGATTAAATTCATGTCTAATGGCAATTTGAGCTACTTTAAATTCAACCATAGAAACATTATTTCGGAATCTGGCTTTAGCATTTGGGTAACTGGGAAGGGTTAATTTTGGTTGCCAACCTGCTTCTCCATGTGGGAAAAAGATGGGATATGTCATTGGATCTAAAAAGATATTAATATTAATAAATGGTTGCTCCTCATTTCTGGGATATATTCTAATGTCTCTTTGAAATGGTGGTTCTCCTTCCTCATTCTGAAAGACCATTGCAACCTCATTTGATGTTGGCAAGTTATAACAACGTTTATCAGTATGTCTGTCTCTTTTAAGCACCATATTAACCTTTGGCATGGGTAATTGATGTCTTTGTGCATGAAGTTGTTGTTCATTTTCTACTTCTGCCAATTTTTTGTAAGCTTTACTGTAGGGATTGTTGTCCATAATGTTATTTAGCTCTATGAAAACACTGGGTAAGCATTTTTTATTTTCTTCCATCTGCATACGTTGGTCAACAGCTTCCATTGTATCTAGGACATATAGTGTAGCGAATTTTCTTTGCTCTCCTTCCTCTGGATGTAAATGGGAAGTACGATGATAAATTTGTCCTTGGACTTTAAAACAGTAAGGACCATGTCCTGGTACATTAGCAGCTAATGTTGCCCCCATAGATGCAAAGGATATGGCACTATTGTAGGATCTTATGTTTGTCTTAACATTTTTGTAGTTTGGAAAAGTAGGTTCAGTCATAATATTTTGTAAATAAATTGGAAATTCTTTCCTTTCTGGAAGTTTGAACTTGCCTTTTTGACAACAACTAATAAATTGTCCATCTCTGGGTCTCTCCTGTTTAAAATAATAAGCCTCACAAAACTGACATTGAGTAGTCATGTACCCACAACTATGAACCTCTACTGCTAAAGACTTCAGTAAAGGACAATTTGCAAAGCATATAGGAGTTTGAGTTGCATATTCATCAGGTGAAAAGTCATGGAATGTTTGAACAACAGGTTCTAAATGCTTAGTTTTTTTCGTGGCTTTTCTTGGTATATGTTGTCCTTGTTTTGTTGAAATGTCCTGTAAGGTTTCAGTAACAGGTTGTAAATGTTTTATTTTTGTAGTTGCTTTTTTTGGTCTGTCTTTAATTGTATCTTGTAAAATGTCATCTGATGTTTGAGGAATAGGTTGTAAATGCTTTATTTGCTTTGTAGTTTTTTTTGGCGTATCTTTCATTTTTGCAGCTGATAGTCTTTTGCTTGCAAGTCTTTTGCGTTCTTTTTCTCGTCGAATTTCTTTCTCCTCTGGTGTCTGCTGGGCGGCCCATCTCTCTTGTCTTTCTCTAGTTTGACGTCTTTTCTTCTCTTGTTTGCTCTCGTTATCAGACATATTAATCTGTAAGGGCCAAAAAAGAAATGTAATTGGGTATATTGAAGTTTGTAATTACTGTTAAAGATTATTGTGCACAATTGAGAAATAAAAGGTAAATCATTAATGTATCAGTTATATTTTGTTGAAAGTTATAATTCCTGGCCTCATTTAATAACAATTTGGCCAATTGAGTACTGCTATAAATAAGCTGTTAACATCTGTTTTTGAAATAATTTTTTAGTTATTGAAAACCTTGTTTGTGGATAGATGTTTACCACAGAAAAACTTATTTGCAAAAAAACCCATTGATGTGCTTATTGAGCAATGTAATGCATAGTGCCAATTTAAATTGAATAAGGGACATAGTCATTAATTTTTTTTTTTTTTTTAGTTGACACGGATGCAGATGAAACATGTTTCTTTAGTTTTCTCCTTTTGTACTTATTATACTGTGCCTTGGTTTAAGTGTGATTTAAATTCAAATGTTTGTTGGTCCTTGGTTGAAAATCTTTGTCCAATGGTCTGGTCCTCTGTTGGAAGTCCTCGTCCGATGGTGTGGTCCTCTGTGTAAAATCCTGGTCCTATGGTCTGCTCCTCTGTTGAAAGTCGTGGTCCAATGGTGTGGTCCTCTGGCGATAGCCCTCGTCCGATGGTGTGGTCCTCTGGCGATAGCCCTCATCCGATGGTGTGGTCCTCTGGCGATAGCCCTCGTCCGATGGTGTGGTCCTCTGGCGATAGCCCTCGTCCGATGGTGTGGTCCTCTGGCGATAGCCCTCGTCCAATGTTGTGGTCCTCTGGCGATAGCCCTCATCCGATGTTGTTGTCCTTTGTTGAAAGTCCTCGTCTGATGGTGTGGTCCTGTGTTGAAAGTCCTCGTCCGATGGTCTGGTCCTGTGCTGAAAGTCCTCGTCCGATTGTCTTCACGCAGTATCTGTTGTAACATAAAATTGAAAAAGTTGTTTGAGTGAAATGTCTTTTAAATTCAAACAAAATGTCTTAATTTTGGTGTATTGTATCTGTTCTGGTTATTTTTTTCTATGTGTTTGTCTAACTTTATCTACAATCCTGATTTGTTTGCACGACTTTTGTTATCCTTACTTAAGCTTCTTAGTAAGGCTTGTAGGTTGTGATATATTAAAGAAAAATATTAATTTAGTTTGCTATGTGTTTTTTTGTACAATCCTGTTTTGTGCACACCACTTGTGGTATACTTATTTAAGGTTAATTGTAATGTTTCTAGGTTGTTAAACATTAAAGAAGAATCTTAATTTAGTTTCCTATGTGTTTGTGTGAGTTTAAGTACAATCCTGTTTTGTGCGTACCACTTCTGGTCTACTTATTTAGCCTTGTTTGTAAGGCTTATAGGTTGTTAAACATTAACTAAGAATATGAATTTAGTTTGCTATGTGTTTGTGTGAGTTTGTTACCATCCTGTTTTGTGCGCACCACTTGTGGTATACTTATTTAACCTTTATTGGGATGGTTATATTTTTTTAAACATGAAATAAGAATATTAATGTACTTTGCTATGTGTTTGTGTGAGTTTGTTACCATCCTGTTTTGTGCGCACCACTTGTACTACAGTTATTTAGTCTTCATTATACTTGTTATAGGTTGTTAAATATTAGAGAAGAATGTTAATGTAGTTTCCTATGTGTTTGTGTGAGTTTTTGTACAATCCTAATAGGTTTTGCACCAATGTTATTATTGTTATTTAGGCTTCTTTGTAAGGCTTATAGGTTGTTAAGCATTGAATAAGAAAGTAAATTTAGTTTACTATGAGCCTCATTCAATTTCAATTTTGCCAATTGAATATGGCTCTAAATAAGCACATAGCATTATTTTTTTAAAGAAGTTTTTAGTTACTAAAAACCTTGCTTTTGGATAGATGTTTACTAACTAAAAACTTCTTTAAAAAAAATATGTTATGTGCTTATTTAGAGCCCAATTCAATTGGCCAAACAGGAATTGAATGAGGGCCTATGTGTTTGTGTGAGTTTGTTACAATTCTGTTTTGTGTGTACCACTTTGTGTGTACCATATGTTGCATACTTTGGCCCTTATTCAATTGCATTTTGGCCAATTAAATAGGACTCTAAGGCCCTCATTAAATTGCAATGTTGCCAATTGAATTAGGGTGTAAATAAGCACATCACATATATTTTTTAAAGAAGTTTTTAGTTATTAAGCATCTATCCAAAAGCACGGTTTTCACAAACTAAAAACTTTTTGAAAAAATATATATTATGTGCTTATTTAGAGCTGTATTCAATTAGCAAAATCGCAATTGAATGAGGGCCTAAAAGTGCTTATTTATAGCCATATTCAATTGTGCAAAATATCAATTGAATGAGGGCCTTTGGTTGCTGCATTTGTTATATTGTCAGGGCCTCATTCAATTGCGTTTTGGGCAATCGAATAGGGCTCAATATGACCACAGAGCATTTTTTTTTACAGAAGTTTTTAGTTAGTGAACTTGTATCTAAAAGCAAGGTCTTCACTAACTAAAAAGTTCATTAAAAAAATATCCTCTGTGCTTATATAGAGCCCTATTGAAATGGGCAAATCACATTTAAATGAGGCCCTCGGCCATTAAAGATATATAGGTCCTCATTCAATTGCAATTTTGCCAATTGAAGAGGGCTCTATATAAGCACATAACATATTTTTTGACCAAAGTTTTTAGTTAGTGAAGACCTTGATTTTGGATCGAAGTTCATTAACTAAAAATGTGTGTATAAAAAATATGTTACGTGCTTATATAGAGCACTATTCAATTGGCCAACTCACAATTGAATGAGACTCATGGTTCGTTTCTTTGTTATACTTAATACTTTACCTTGATTGAAGTGTCGAATGTCAGAGGGTCCCCTCCTGCCAATCTTAATCCGCCGGTCTTCTTGTAGTGTTTGTTTGAAAAAGAAAGTGAAATAGTTAATTGTATATTTTTTAGTTTTTATTTAGCAAACCATGGCCTTTTCAGCATGTAATGTATTTTTATATCTTACCTGTTCTTCTTTGTTGGTGTTGTTTAAAAGGGATTGTGCTTCACAATGCACGGTGCAAATTGTTGAGTGACACTGTTGATGCAGAGTCTGTTTGAATATTAAAAGAAGTAGAAAGATTGAGTTTTAGGTAATATATTGAATTGCAGTAATTTAATGTCATGTAAATATACTTCTGTAATTATTTTCAATTAACATTATTTTTTTGGGGGGCTACACACATATGTCACATACATGAAGCACATTTCCAGAGTTCAATGTAATTTTTTTGTGTGCGTGTGACATATCAGTATACATGAATCATATTTTAATTGTTAAAGAACCTTATTTTTTGTTTTTTCCAACACACATGTGTGTCTGAGATGTAACTATAGATGATACATATATGTGACTCATATTTTAATATTACAATGTTTATTTTCTAATGTCATTTAAATGTAGTTCTTTAATTATTTTGTTTTAAGATCATTTTGTTGGAGGGGCAATACACATAAATGTGCGTGTCACATGTCACTCTACATGATACACATATATGTGCACGTCACATGTCGGTATACATAAACCTCTTTTTCATATTGAAATTAGTTTGTTATTTTTTTTGTTAAATTAACCTTTTTTTTGTGTGTGCCTACACACATAAATATGTGTGTGACATGTGACTATACATGATACACATAAATGTGCGTGTGACATGTCACTACATAAATCACATTTTTCTAGTTCATATTTTTTTGTTTTGTCCTGTCTTGATAATAAAATGTAATATATTATAGCTTACCTCTCAGTTGTAATTTGCACAGTGTAAAGTAGTAAATTATGAAAGAATTGTCTTCTCAAGTAAAAGCAGCAGTTATCTATGAAGTCACTCTGTTCATCACCTGAGGAGAAATGTATTTTTTTGTGTAAAATAGGCAGTATTTATAAACTTGTAGAAAATTCTGGAAAGTTACACCGTTAGAACGCAATACGCATGCGCTATTTGCGTTCCAGCTTACAATTTGCGTTCCATCTGCCATTTTGTGCGTAGTAGTGGTCAAAATGGTGTTTAATATGATTGTGATACGTTCCCATAGTATGTGTTTCATTATTGCGAGTAAGTGTAGTATAGTTACGTCTTAAGCCTCGTTTTGTTCGTCGGCCATTTTTTCTCTCGCTTAGCGATTGTATTAGTGTCTAAAGTGTTTTATTTTTATTTAAATGAAGGTGTAACTTGTTTTTTTGAGGTGCTGGATGGTTCCTCTTGCTGTAGGTAATCTTTTTATGTGTGTGTTGTGTGTATTTATTGTATTTTAAATGTTTGTATGTCGGCGTGTTGCGTCCGATGTTTGCGAGGTCGTAATGTCTGGTAACGTGTCTCGTATGGTGTTTGCGAGTGTCGTAATGTGTGTGTCGTGCTCTTTGGGTTGCGACGTGAACTTTGCGAGGGTTGCAGTTGCTGGCATGGAGCGCCGAAGGCGCTCCATGCCAGCAACTGAGACCCTCGCCCAGTGCCCTCGCTTTCCGAGGGCCGCGACTCGCGTTGCGAGCCCGCAGCGTTAGCAACAACTCGTACGCTCACAACTATATATGTGATGGAGCAAATCTAGGTGTATCGGATATTGAAAGGGATTTGGGAGTGCTTGTGGACAACCACCTAGGTAACTGTGCTCAAAGCCAAGCAGCAGCTACAAAGGCAAATAAAATATTAGCATGTATTAAGAAGGGTATAGAAGCCAGGGAAGCAAATATAATTCTGCCACTATACAAATTTCTAGTACGCCCTCATTTGGAATATGGAGTACAATTTTGGGCACCACTTCATAAAAAGGACATTTTAGAGGTGGAAAAGGTACAGAGGAGGGCAACAAAACTAACCAAATTAAACTTATTTTCTCTAGAAAAAAGGCGTCTAAGAGGAGATATGATTACCTTATATAAATACATCCAGGGTCAGTATAAAGATTTGTCAAGGGAGCTTTTTGTGCCAAGAGGTTTTCAACTGACAAGAGGACATCCCTTGAGGTTAGAGGTAAAAAGATTCCACCTTAAAGAAAGAAAAGGGTTCTTCACAGTAAGGGTGGTTAATCCGTGGAATTCTCTACCAGAGGAGGTGGTGACAGCGGATTCGATAGATAACTTTAAAAGGGGACTAGATTTATTTCTAATTAAAAAGGGAATTCAGGGTTATCATGGATAATTAGAGAGGCAGTATTGATCCAGGGATAAGTCCGGTCGCCGGTGTCTGGGATCAGGAGGGAATTGATTATTTTTTTTCATTTTTTTATATACAACAAATTAATTAATAGTTAATCCGCATATTGCAGATCAGAGGAGATCTTAAAAGGTTGAACTTGATGGACTGAAAGTCTTTTTTCAACCTTAAATACTATGGGCCCTATTAAATTATCCCTCGTTGTTCTCTCGGTGCTCGCAAAAGGCAGTTTTCCTGCTGTTTGCGAGTACCGAATCTCTCGCAGCCTGCTTTGCGATATGACTGCGAGAAAATGGCCGAGAATAGGCTCCGAGAGAGCTACGTAGCCTTAAATCTACGCATGATTCTCGCATATCGTAAGAATCCCTACATGGACAAAAAGTGCACGCAAGGGATCCGAAAGCGTCTACGTGCTGCCTCGGAACAGCCCGAGACAGCAGTGTGAGGCTCCCCCCTCCACCCTATACACATCCCCATGCTGCAGGGGTCTCTATCAGGACCCCTGCAGCACCCCCACATTAACCCCTTGCAGCGGGGGTCCCCGATCTGCATAGATCAGGCCCCCCTCTGCATTTAAAACTTTTAAATTCCCCGCCGCGGCTCCTTAAAGGGGCCGCGGCACACTTTTACCCAATCCCGGCCGAGGCACCTAAAATTAACCCCCCTCTATGCTGGGGGTCCCCATCGGGACCCCCGAAGTGTCCCCATATAAAGCCTCTGCAGCGGGGGTCCCCGATCGGCACCGATCGTGACCCTGCTGCAATTCAATTTTAAATTTCCCGCCTCGCAGGTCCTTAAAGGACCGTAAAGGTCCTGAAAGGACTCGCACTAAAAATATTAACCCCAACTATAATTAACCCTATAACTCATGGTGGTTAATCCAGACCACCATAAGGCCTTAATTAACCCATTAACTCATGGTGGTCAATCCAGACCACCATAAGGCCTTAATTAACCCATTAACTCATGGTGGTCAATCCAGACGACCATAAGGCTCTATTTAACCCATTAACTCATGGTGGTCAATCCAGACCACCATAAGGCCTTAATTAACCCATTAACTCATGGTGGTCAATACAGACCACCATAAGGCCTTAATTAACCCATTAACTCATGGTGGTCAATCCAGACGACCATAAGGCTCTATTTAACCCATTAACTCATGGTGGTCAATACAGACCACCATAAGGCCTGAATTAACCCATTAACTCATGGTGGTCAATACAGACCCCCATAAAGCTCTATTTAACCCCATCAGTCCCATAAGGGTATATTATTACCATTATGGGCCTGTTACAACCCAACATTAACCACATAAGTGCCATGATGGTCCTCAAGGACCATCATGACACTAACTACAAACACTACACTATAACCCCCAATAAACCATTTAATCTAAAATAACCCCCCTCTACACTAATCTATTAACACTTACACTACCTACCTACACTACCTACCCCCTAATAAACCTCCCCAACACACTAATTACAGAAAACAAAAAAACCTACAGTACAGAACACCAAAAAACCTACCTTAGAGAAAACAAAAAAACCTACAGTACAGAAAAAAAAAAACATTACAACCCCACAGAAAATAAAAAAATTACACACCTGAAAAGGAAAGACAGATAAACACAATACAATACATACATATAATACATTACATATATTACATACAATACATGACATTACATACATTACATATAATATATTACATATAATATATTACATATAATATATTACGTACAATACATGACATTACATACAGTACATGACAATATATTAAATATAATATATTACATATAATATATTACACATAATACATTACATACATTACATTACATTACACACATTACATATACTATATTACATATAATACAAATCAAATACCCCCTATCTATCTAACATACAATCTATTTAATTTAAAATAAATCCTAACTATATCAAATACATCCCCCTATCTATCTAATATACAATAAATCCTAACTACATACACAGACCCTTATTCTAAAATAAAATAAAATAATTACAGTCCTAACTACACAGACCCTAATTCTAAGCTTAAATAAAATAATTAAGACCACTTACCTTTAAGATGTTGCTTCAGATCACTAACCTATGGGTCAAACAAAACAAAATAATTAGTACAAAACATTAACATCAAATAAATAAACATTATATACATTCTAAATATTCAACTCACCTTTACATCATGTCCCGTCATTGTTTAGCTCTTCCGGCGCGGCCCTGTTAAAAAAAACACAATACATGAATACATTAATACAATATAAACAATAAATAAAATAAACATATAAACATCTAAATATACATTTAACTTACCTCCCCGCGATGTCCCCGGCCTTCTCTCCTTCAGCCCCGGCTGGGCCACGGAACCATCCGAGCTCTAAAAAAAAAAAAAAAAAAAAAAACTAACGGAGGTCTGCACGGGCAGACCTCCCCGACGCTAATGAGCCGCCCGGAGTCCTTTCCGGGAGAAATTTGGCATTGGCGGCTTGTGATTGGCTGAAAAAGCTGTCTATCAATTTCAGCCAATCAAAAGTCGTCAATGTGTGAGCCAATCAGGATGGGATACACCCCAATATCCACCCTGATTGGCTAAAACACTTGTCTATCTTTCTGGGAACCAATCACAAGGCTCAGATGCCTTCAGCCAATCACTATGGGATACACCCCCACGGAGTGATTGGTAGAAGACATCTGCACATCCTGATTGGCTCCTACATTGACGACTTTTGATTGGCTGACAGCTTTTTTAGCCAATCACAAGCCGCCAATGCCAATTTCCTCCCGGAAAGGACTCCCGGAGGCTCATTAGCATCGGGGAGGTCTGCCAGTGCAGACCTCCGTTAGTTTTTTTTTTTTTTTTTTTTTAGAGCGCGGATGGTTCCGCGGCCCAGCCGGTGCTGAAGGAGAGAAGGCCGGGGACATCGCGGTGAGGTAAGTTAAATGTATATTTAGATGTTTATATGTTTATTTTATTTATTGTTTATATTGTATTAATGTATTCATGTATTGTGTTTTTTTTTAACAGGGCCACGCCGGAAGAGCTAAACAATGACGGGACATGATGTAAAGGTGAGTATATTATTTAGAATGTATATAATGTTTATTTATTTGATGTTAATGTTTTGTACTAATTATTTTGTTTTGTTTGACCCATAGGTTAGTGATCTAAAGCAACATCTTAAAGGTAAGTGGTCTTAATTATTTTATTTAAGCTTAGAATTAGGGTCTGTGTAGTTAGGACTGTAATTATTTTATTTTATTTTAGAATAAGGGTCTGTGTATGTAGTTAGGATTTATTGTATATTAGATAGATAGGGGGATGTATTTGATATAGTTAGGATTTATTTTAAATTAAATAGATTGTATGTTATATAGATAGGGGGTATTTGATTTGGACTATATGTAATATATTATATGTAATATATTATATTTAATATATTATATGTAATATATTATATATAATGTATGTAATGTCATGTATTGTACGTCATGTATTGTATGTAATATATTATATGTAATATATTATATTTAATATATTATATGTAATGTATGTAATGTCATGTATTGTATGTAATGTATTATATGTATTATATGTATGTATTGTATTGTGTTTATCTGTCTTTCCTTTTCAAGTGTGTACATTTTTTATTTTCTGTAGTGGGGAGTGGGGTTGTAGTGTATTTTTTTGTTTTCTGTACTGTAGGTTTTTTTGTTTTCTGAACTGTAGGTTTTTTGTTTTCTGTAAGGTAGTTTTTTTTGTTTTCTGTAAGGTAGTTTTTTTTTGTAATTAGAGTGTTGGGGAGGTTTATTAGGGGGTAGGTAGTGTAGGTAGGTAGTGTAAGTGTTACTAGATTAGTGTAGAGGGGGGTTAGTTTAGATTAAATGGTTTATTGGGGGTTATAGTGTAGTGTTTGTAGTTAGTGTCATGATGGTCCTTGAGGACCTTCATGGCACTTATGTGGTTAATGTTGGGTTGTAACAGGCCCATAGTGGTAATAATATACCCTTATGGGACTGATGGGGTTAAATAGAGCCTTATGGTGGTCTGTATTGACCATTATGAGTTAATGGGTTAATTTAGGCCTTATGGTGGTCTGGATTGACCACCATGAGTTAATGGGTTAATTTAGGCCTTATGGTGGTCTGGATTGACCACCATGAGTTAATGGGTTAATTTAGGCCTTATGGTGGTCTGGATTGACCACCATGAGTTAATGGGGTAATTATAGTTGCCTGGGGTTAATATTTTTAGTGCGAGTCCTTTCAGGACCTTTACGGTCTTTTAAGGACCCGCGAGGCGGGAAATTTAAAATTGAATTGCAGCAGGGTCACGATCGGTGCCGATCGGGGACCCCCGCTGCAGGGAGTTAATGTGAGGACACTTCAGGGGTCCCGATGGGGACCCCCAGCATAGAGGGGGGTTCATTTTTTGGGCCTCGGCCAGGATTGGCAATTAGTGTGCCGTGGGCCCTTTAAGGAGCTGCGGCGGGGAATTTAAAAGTTTGAAATGCAGCGGGGGCCTGATCGGTGCCGATCGGGGACCCCCGCTGCAAGGGGTTAATGTGTGGGGGCTGCAGGGGTTCCTATGGACCCCTGCAGCAAGGTGTTCATGTTAGGACACTTCGGGGGTCCCGACGGGGACCCCTGCATTGGGGGGGTTAATTTTAGGTGCCGGGGGGGGGGGGTATTTGGAGTACCCCCACGGCAGGGCTTATGTGGGGGACTGCCGCGGAGGTCCCTTTTAGGACCCCCGCAGCAATTGATGAGGAGTGGGAGCCTGCGATATCATCTCGCAGGCTGTCACTCCTCATGAACATTTACGCAGTGTAGATACGAACGGCCCTGCTGCGTAGCTCATACGTTGCTCGCAGCAGGGCTAATTTAATAGCATTGTAAGTTGGAGAAACTTTGCAGTACATAGGGCTTAAGTAGAAGCCTCTTATTTACGAGGCTGGAATTTAATGAGGCCCTATGTAACTATGTAACCTCGGCCAGATAATGATCCCTGAGTGTACTCAAGAACCTGCTCCCCTTAGCTGAACTGCTAGTCTCATTTATCCAGTTTATTTCAGAGTAATTAAAATCTCCCATTATTAGAACTTGCCCATGCTTAGCTGCATTTCCAATCTGTAACAATAATTGTATTTCTACACTATCAGCTATATTTGGGGGTTTATTGCACAACCCTACTTATATTCTTTTGGAATTTGCTGCTTCACTATTTAACTCTACCCATAATGGCCGTAGGAGCTGAGTGGCAGCAAGGGGTGGCCACAAGCTACTTCCCTATTCTAATCCATTGTGGGCAAGGGCTCCGGCTGGATTGTGGCCTGCGTTCCCTTGCGGCCACCCCGCTGCTTTCTTCCCTTGCCTTCAATGTCATACGGCCGCAAGAGATTTGGCTGTATGAAACACCCATCCCTAACCAAATGCTCCAATAACCTCTCCACCAACCCTGCAAAACACTCGAAAATGGCTGCAGCTTACTTGAACCCTGGAGAAGCCGCAAGGGCTGTGAAGCCCTTGCAGCTTCTATAATTAAGACCCCCACTGGCTGCAGCGGACCCGATCATGACCTGATTGGGACGCCAGCAGTGCCCGACATCACCCCTATAATGAAGTGATCCGATCGAGACCCCTACAGGGTGAACACATTATCCCTATAATGCAGGGGTGCAAACGGGATCCCTGCATTGTCCTAACATTAACCCTATAATGCAGGGGTCTGAACGGGACCCCTGCAGGGTGCACACATTAACCCTATAATGCAGGGGTTCCCATTGGGACACCTGTAATGTGCACACATTAACCCTTGATGCAAGGGTCACAATAGGGACCCCCCGCAGCATCTACAACATTTAAATTTCCCACCGCAGGCATGAATGCAAAATTCAAGCCCGGGGAATTGCAGGGTTTGAATTTTCCACCGCTGGTCCTAAAAGGGCCCGCAGCATACTAATGGTTACCCCAAAGCTCCCGGCACCTAAAATTTACCCAATCACCCCGTGGGGGTGTATCCCATTCTGATTGGCTGAAGGCAATAGTGCCTTCTGATTGGTTTACAATTGATTGTCAGGTCCATCATCCAATCAGAATGGAATGTAGGTATGTATTCCATTCTGATTGAATCACACCTTGGCGCCTTATGATTGGCTGAAATTTGATTGACAGCCATTTCAGCCAATCAGAAGGCGCCATTCCGTTTTTTTACCGTAAAAAGTGCTCAAGGCCTTATTAGCGTCTGGAAACTCCTCCAAGGAGAAGCTCCATTAGTTTCTTTTCATTTCTTTTTTTAGAGCGCATTTTTTCAAGGGTCTAGCCGGGGCAGAAGAGGACAAGAATGGGGAAATCACGAGAAGGTACGTTTTATGTATATTATGTTTATTGTGTTTTATGTTGTGTTTATGTGTGTACTGATGTTTCATTTATTCCAGGGGCCCAGCCGGAGAAGACAAGAAGAAGGACGGGGACATGGTGGAAAGTTAAGTTTAATATTTAGAATGTGTATTGTTTTTTATGAAGTGTTCTTTTTTTGACTAATTTGATCTTTCTTTTTTTCCTAGGGGTGAGACCTGCAGCAGGAAACCTATCATTGCTGAAGGAGCATCTAGGCAAGGTAAGTGGTGTTATTTATTATATGTTAGGTTAGATATAGGGGTTTTAATGTAATTTAGATAGGGGAGATGTTGTATAGATAGGGGGTAATGTTTAGATAGGGGGTAATGTTGTATGGATAGGGGGTAATGTATAGATAGGGAGTAATGTTATCTAGATAGGGGTAATGTTTTATAGCTAGGGGTAATGTATAGCTAGTGGGTAATGTATAGATAGGGGGTAATGTTTTATAGATTGGGGGTCATGTATTGTAGTTAGGGGTATTTTTGTTATGTATTTATTACTGTCCTGTAATGTTATGTATATTTGTGTATGTATTTTCTTTGCAGGTGTGTATTTTTTGATTTTTTTTGTAGTGGGAGGGGTTGTGTAATGTTCACTTTTTTATTTTTTTGTAGTGTGGGGGTTGTGTAATGTTCTCTTTTTATTTTTTGTAGCGGGGTTGTGTAATGTTCTTTTTTAATTTTTTTAACATAGGTTTATTATTTTGTGTAATTAGTGGGGTGGGTGATTTATCAGGGTGTTAGGTAGGTAGTGTTAGGTAGGTACGGGTTAATAGGTTAAGGTAGAGGGTGTTAGTTTAGATTTAGTGATTTATTGGGGGGAATAGTGTAGTGTTTGTACTTAGTGTCATGAGGGTCCTGGAGGACCCTCATGGCACCTATGAGGTTAATATTTGGGTTCTATTTGTCCCATGAGGGTCTTTATAGACCCTTATTGGACTGATTGGGTTAAATAGAAGCTTATGAGGTCTGTATAGACCCCTATTAGAGATGGGGTTAAATAGGCCTAAAAAGAGGTTAAATAGACCCAGTTAGGGTTAAATAGGCCTAGAAGGGGTTAAATATGCCTAGTTACGCTCAAATAAGTCTAGAAGGGGTTAAAAGGGGTTATGGTCATTATTTTGAGATAGGGTTAAACAGGCCTAGTTAGGGTTAAACAGTCCCAGGTAGGGTTAAATAGGCCTAGTTCGGGTAAGATAGGCCTAGTTAAAGTTAGATAGGCCCAGTTAGGGTTATTAGTCCCAGCTAGGGTTAAATAGGGCCAGTTGGGTTAAATAAGCCTAGTTAGGGTAAGTTAGGCCCAGTTAGGATTATTAGTTCTAGATAGTGTTAAATAGGGCTGGTTAGGATTAAATAGGCCCAGTTAGGGGTAACAAGGGTTAAGTATGCGTTAATGGGGTATAATTAGGGTTAAGGGGTTAATGGGGTATAGCTAGGGTTAATAGTGTAGTGCTTAGACTTTGCCATGAGGGTCCTGGAGGACCCTCATGGCACTTGTAGGGTTAACCTAAGGGTTAATAGCGTCCTATAGGGGTCTATATTGACCCCTATTGGACTGAAGGGGTTACTTTTAGTCTCATGGGGGTCTATATTGACCCTCATGAGTAATGGGGTTAATTTTAGGTGCCAGGGGGTACTTATAGTACCCCCATGGTAGGGGTTATTGCTTTATTGATCGCAAGTCTATTTAAGGACCTTAAGGTTTCTTTCAGGAACCGCACGGGTGGGAAATTTGAATTGAGACCCCCACTGCAAGGGTTAATGTGGGGACGCTCCAGGGGTCCCGATGGGAACCCCACAGAATGGGGGGGGTAAATGTTAGTTGCCAAGGGGGGTACTTACAGTAGCTCTGCGGTTTGGGGTAACCATTAGTGTGCCGCGGTCCGTTTATGAAGTCGCGGCTGATCTTTAGGGGTAAATATATATTCAATGCAGCTAAGTACAGCACTGTAATTGATAGTGGACATTAGGGGGGACATGGGGATGACATGTAGTACATTGGCTCGCTGGCACATCACCGCTAGCCATTGTCATTTGTGGCCACAAGTCCGGGCTTGGAGAATGGGTTACTGCCTTGGGGGTAATCCAAGCCCGTAGTCCCGGCGGACTGCGGCCACGGTATTGGCTAGCAGCGATGTGCCAGCTAGCCAATGTACTACATGTACATTTCACTTGTTTTTTTTTCTGTTTGCCTTCCTCTGGATCAATTAATTAATATTATTATTATTTTTAATTGTTGATTAATAATTAATTAACAATTAATTAACAACTAATTAATTAATAACTAATCCGCATATTGCAGATCAGAGGAGATCTTAAAAGGTTGAACTTGATGCACTGAAAGTCTTTTTTCAACCTCAATTACCGTATTGTTCTGAATATTTGAGGCCGTAAAAAAATGGCTGCCGATTTGCGAGCTTGCGAGTTACGTGTGCGGCTTATATTCACTAACGTAAAATTACTACCGATTTGCACGATTGAGAGATAAGGGTGCCGATTTGCGTGCTTGAGACTGCGGTATTGTAACAATTGAATAGCGATTTACGGTTTTAGTGATTCTAACATCCTGTAAGGCCTGTAACCTGCAAAAGAAGTTACAGTACTAATTAGAAAGCCTGTTTCTTGCAATGGCTGATCACTTGGAGATAGTCTTTTTCTCTCCAATTTTAAGGGTGCGGCTTATATTTGAGTACTTTTTTCTATATTTTCCCCTTGAATTTTACAGGTGCGGCTTATATGCGGGTGCGGCTTATATTCGGACCAATACGGTACTATGTAAGTATGTAACTATATAAATTGATAAAAAAATATATGTGTTTTTTTTTAATTTATAAAGAGAATAATTTAGTTAATTAACAATATTTAATTATAATGAAAAACACTGGAAAAGTATTTTCAAAAACTGCATTAGTCTATACTTAAGGGGTAAATCAAGCCTGGAAAAATGCAAGAAGTTTGGAAGGTAAAACAACCTTAATGTCCTTCCCTCCCCATGTGAAAATATTTGTGATGTCATCATTCATGACATCATATATGACATGAGGTGACATCATTGATGACATCAGATGACTAATGTCATCAGCTATTACATCACTAATGACATTGCATATAATATGAAAAATTATCTCATCCATTATATTACTGATGACATCACAAAATACCCCCTATGATGTTACAATGTATTTATAATTGTATGCTTAATTAAATTATTAAATATTTTCTTTTTTTTTTTAATTCTTTTTATTAGTTTTCATGTAACAAATACGACAATTAAGACAATAAATATGTACAATAACAGTCATCACAAAAATATACATTCCAATTATTCACATTCAGAGGCAGGAAACTCTTAACCATATTCTCACCAAGAAGGCTAGGAGGCAAGACATACAGGAGGAATATCAGGTCTTGCATGAGCGTAAGGTACAGAAGGAGAGCAACGCTCGTCAATTGAGAGAGCATTTTCCTTTCCCTCTACACCCTACCCATTACTTCTTTCTTTTTTATAAAAGAATCCCATATTAACCATTGCTTGTCTATCCCCCTTTTTTTTAAGCTTACTTGACCCGATGACCTTAAGTCAAATTCTCTATTTTTAGTAACCACCCTAGCTATTTCTGATATAGATGGAAGTGCATTTTCTTTCCAATATTAACACATTGACACTTTACTTACCAACAGGATATGAGATAGTAAAAAATACTGTTTTGGAAATATCTCCTTGAGATTAATGTGGAGTAATAGCACTTCTGGGTTAAAGGGGATTTCAACTTCTGTTATCATTTTCAGCCATAGACAACATTTCCTCCAAAAGGCCTTCACTTTAGTGCATTGCCACCAGACATGTTTAACATCCGCTCTCAAACCACACTCTTTCCAACACAGTACTATATCGTTTTTAGAAAATGTATTAATTGAGTCCGGTGTACGGTACCACATGTTAATTATTTTAAAATATGTTTCATAATTAGCAGAGGATCTGGCCGATATTTTAACCATTTTTAGTGTTTTAACCCATTCTTCCATACTAATAGATCGTGATAAACTTTCCTCCCATTTCACCATCCCTGGGGTTTTATTATTCTGGGTATTTAAAGAAATAATCTCCTGACATTTAGAAATCCTGTGGCGTGTATTTGTATTATATAATAGGAGTTCAAAAGATGTTAACCTGTCTATATTTCCCTTTTTAAAGCCTCTCCTTTTTATAGCACTCTGTATATTCATATAGTGTAACCATACATTTTTATCAAGTTTAAATTTGGCATGTAGTCTTGACCAACTGAGTAATATGCCTTCCTCACAAAAGTCTATTATACGATAAATACATTTTTCTATCCATTTCTCCAGGGATATTATCATAAGCTCTCCCTTAAGTATTTCTATTGGTGCGGCCAACGATGGATATACTGATAGTTTCATTTTAGATCTAATTTTCCTCCAGAATTTAAGCAGAGATTTAATATGTTTTGGCACTAATTTATTCTTTACCAAATCCATACTTGAAAACCAAATTATGGCATTTATAGGAGTAGGATCCAGGAATACTTTCTCCATCTCTTTCCAATTTGGCTTTACTGATGGAAGATTCCATGGAATGATCTGGGCAAGAGATATGGCGGTTGAAATATCTTTTATACATGGTGAAGCAAGTCCTCCAGACTCTATTCTTTTCCTAGTAATCGTACCAGCTATCCTCGCTCTTTTACCCTGAAGGATATAGTTATCTATTAGCTGTTGAAATCTCTTTATCCAATATAGCATAGGGATATCAGGAATAGATCTAAAAATGTATGTTATTTTTGGAATAACAATCATTTTTATTACTGCTATTCTCGCAGTCCAGGATAGAATTGATCTCCACTCTTGAATATCTTTTAATATAGTTTTGTATATATTAGACAGATTATTTTTTAAAATATTTTTAATATCGAAGGATATATGTATTCCCAAATGTCTAATTTCTTTTACGTTCCAGTTATATTGATATCTCTCTCTTAGCTTCAACTTAATTTCTGGAGATAAACCTCTAGTGATTACATCTGTCTTAGATGTATTCACTTTAAAGTAAGAGACATTACTGAAGCTGTTTAATATCGCTTCTAGTTTTAATAAAGATTTTTCGGGATCCGTAAGAATGATAATCATATCGTCAGCATAGATAATTGTTTTATATTTTTTCTCCCCAATTTTAATACCGCTTATTTCCTTCGTTGTTCTTATTTTCTCTAGCAGAGGTTCCATATATAAAACAAATAATAGAGGAGACAGGGGACACCCCTGCCTTGTTCCATTCGTCATACTAAAAAAATTTGTCTCAAAATTTGTCCCCACTACTTTTGCTCTTAAATTACTATACAAGGCTTTTATTGCCTTATTTGCAAAATCCCCTAAACCATATTTCTGGAGCACTACCTGCAGGAACTCCCAGCTGACTCAGTCGAACGCTTTTTCCGCGTCTATTGACAGGGCCAGCATGGGAGCTCCTTTCTTAATTCCTGAAAAAAAAAACATTCATTAGACTTCTAATATTGTCAGACCCCTGATGGGATCTAACAAAACCTACCTGATCTGGGTTTATAAGTTTATCTATTAAAGGATTTAGCCTTTTTACTAATATTTTGGAATATAATTTCAGATAGAAATTCAAAAGCGATATGGGTCTATAACTCTTCCTATCGGCCGGATCTTTATCCTCTTTTAATATATTTATAATTTTTGCTTCTGTTAGTTCCGCCGGGATGACACCGCTATCTTTTATTTCATTATACATCCTAGCCAGGGGAGCCTTAACTACCTCTATAAATCTCTGATAAAAAAGCTTATCTAACCCATCCGTGCCAGGGGCCTTATTGTTTTTACTTTCTTTAATCGCTTCTTCTATCTCCTCTTCCGTTATAGTTTTATTCAGGGTCTCTAATTCTGTTTCCGAGATTCTTGGGAGATTAAAGTCTCTTAGAAACACCTCAATATCCCTTATATCTTTTTTTATTTTTATCTCTGAATTACTCAGGTTATAAAGGTTAGAATAGTAGTTATGGAAGATATCACTTATGTCCCGAGGATCTCTATAAACCTTATTATCCTCCCCTCTGATCTCTTGGATGCAGTTATGAATTCTTTGCTTTTATTTATTTTATTTGCCAACATTTTTCCAGACTTATCTCCTTCTAAGAAAGTCTCCATCTGAGACCTCCAAATTAATCTGTCCAACCTATACTGTTCCACCTTCTTTATTTGTTGCTGTATATTTCCAATCTCTTCCCTTAGTTTCTTATTTGGAGATTTTTTATTCAAATTATGTTTATCTTCCAGATTTATATATAAGGATCTTAAGGAGTCTCCCCACTCTTTTTAAAAAAAAAATGTTTTAGATGTTAATATACCTCTAGTGAATGCCATAAATGATAACCAAAGCGTCGTGAAAGACTAAATTGAACCATTATTTATGTCAAAATATTCTATTAGGTTTCCCTTTATTTCATTAACTCTTGTTTCATCTTTCAAGACCATTGGCTCCAATCTCCAGTTTCTCTTTATTTTATAGTTTCCATTTTTTTTTTTTTTAAACTAGAGCTATTGGGGCATGATCCGAGATTGTATTTGATATATATATTAACTTTAGATGTATCATTCAGCACCGATTGATCTCCTAAAATGTAGTCAATTCTTGAATATGAATTGAATCTTTTAGAAAAACATGTGTAATCTTTTACCCCAGGAGACTTAATTCTCCATATATCATAATAGCCCATTTCTATAAGTAGTTCTGTAATTTTCTAAGATGCATTGGTGCTATTATTTCCTGTTTCTACTTTGGCTTTACTTGGCCTGTCTATCTCTGGGTCCAAAACTAAATTAAGATCCCCACATATAATTGTCTTACCTTTTTTAAATTTGTTGACCATCTTCAGGATATTAATTACATAACTTTCTTGTTTCCGATTGGGTGCATAAATATTTACAATTGTATATATCTGGTTATCTATGTTTCCCACCCATATAATAAATCTTCCTTCATCTATTTTACAAAATTCTTCTTTTACTACCAGATCTTTATCAAAAAGAATGGATACTCCCCTTGATTTACTATTGTACGAGGAGGCTATACTATAGACAAATCTTTTATTCCTTAATAAGTAAGAATACTGTTTTTTTAGATGTGTTTCTTGGAGGCATACTATGTTTGTTTTTAATTTCGCAAATTCCCGAAAGGCTAACGTTCTGTTCAGGGGGGAATTTAGTCCATTAATATTATATGAGATTAATCTAATATCCATATTAAAATGCAAGGTATTATCCTACCCCTCCTCCTATCCTGCACTCCTTCCCTAGCTCCTGCCCAATCATTCACCCTTCCATTCTCATCCCAAAACATACATTTGTCTGTCCAGTTCTTACATACAGACTTCATACTAGGGTCTCTTTTACCAAAATTGAAAATAGCCGGCGTTAACCAATGATCGTGTTGTCGGGGTGTAACCCTTCTTTTCTTTTATCTTTTTCCCTTTTTTTTATCTATTTATTTATTTTCTTTCTCCTTTCCCTTTTTTTCCCTTTTTTTTCTCCCTTTTTCCCTTCTTTCTTCTCTTTTCTCCCTTTTACTTTATATACCATTTCCCCTTTAACTAGTAATTCATACCTAGACAAAGCCACGATAATACCTTCAGTTATCACAACCAAGATGGAGTACACCGTAGGGAAGGGAGGGTGACCAGAGAGAGAGCATGTTCTTTACGGTCTTTTTTTACTATTACCCAAAGTGTTAAAACCACATTCCTGTGTACACTCAAAATCATTGCAATTCCAAAGTGTAATGTGCACTTCAAAATTTTATCTAAATCTCAAATCTTCCTATTGCATCAACCTTTATAATACATGACAAGGGCAAAGCCTAAATAACGAAAATCAAATTGTGCCCTTTAAATATCACTTTTCACCATGGTCCTTCCTCTACTCTCCCTCCCCTCTCCCCACCACTTCCCCTCCCCATCACAATTCTATAAGTTTCTACGTGTTCACAAATTTGTGCATTATTACAATTGTATTTGAAAAACTCTATAAATTATAAAGTGCATCATGCATTTATCAACCATTCAGTCTTCAAACTATTATACCGTAATAAATATCCATTAAAAAACTTTTGTGTTAAGTGAACATATTAACTCTATAATTTGTAAAGTGCATCATGCATTTATCCAACTCTTCAAACTTCAACGTGTTCTACCAGGATAAATATCCATTAGAATAACCTACATACTAATTTCTAAAAAAAAAAAAAAAAAAGGGTAATTTCCCAAAATGCCACCTTCTTTTACAGTGCAAAATATGTGCAAAACTAATATCTAAAAAGGGTAAATGTACACATGCATATACATCGACAGGAAGAGCTCACCCCCTCCATTTTCTCAGCAAGGGATTATTTTTGTTGCCATTCTGGCCTCAATAGTATATCCTTTCGGATATTTATCTGATTGTCCATCTTTATATTCCATGACTTTAATAGTTCTTCTCCATTTTTTGCTGAACTGATTTTGTGCCAGCTTAAGTCTTTCTTTACCAGGATAAATATCCATTAGAATAACCTACATACTAATTTCTACAAAAAAAAAAAAAAAAAAAAAAGGGTAATTTCCCAAAATGCCACCTTCTTTTACAGTGCAAAATATGTGCAAAACTAATATCTAAAAAGGGTAAATGTACACATGCATATACATCGACAGGAAGAGCTCATCCCCTCCATTTTCTCAGCAAGGGATTATTTTTGTTGCCATTCTGGCCTCAATAGTATATCCTTTCGGATTATATTTATCTGATTGTCCATCTTTATATTCCATGACTTTAATAGTTCTTCTCCATTTTTTGCTGAATTGATTTTGTGCCAGCTTAAGTCTTTCTTTACCATGAGGCCTACCGGTGTTGTCCATCTGTAGATTACTTTTTCTTGTCTTAAAAGTTCTGTAATAACTAAATATTTTCAACTGAAGCTGATAATGGAAAAAAGATATGGCTAAAAATATTTAGCTTAAAGGACCACTGTGGACATCGACTATTACACAGTATGCAGTTAAAAATAGATAATATTTTATAATAATATTTGTAACGGTTTAAATTGTCTGTTTTTTCCTCAAGCAGAGCTGCATTTCTCCACATATCTTGGGAACATGGCCAGCTCTGCCTGAGGCTGGATCATCATGGAGCTGTGAAGCTGACTGGGCTACTACATCACTGGCTAAGCCCTGTGACATAGTTAGCTCCACTTTCCCATGTCCTGAATCTGACTAGTCAGCCTTTTTGTAATCCAAGTTCCAGGTAGAGCTTACAGGGAAGATATGCATATCTGCACGAGAGGAAAAGTGACACATTCAAAAGTAGGAAAAAATATTATTTCTATTTATTTTAAACAGCATACTGTTTTAGTAGTATATGCCCAACAAGCAAAGACACCACACTGTCTGACTAATATTGAATTCTGGTGGAGGAGAAGGCTGCTTAGAGTCCCTTGGACTGCAAGAATATCCAATAAATCAGTACTCCAGTAAATCAAGATGTACTGTTCACTAGAAGGTATGATCATGAGGCTAAAGCTCAAATATTTTGGCCAGAAAATACGCTGATGCTAGGAAAGAATAACGGCACAAGAAACAGGGGACAACAGAGGCAGAGATGGATAGATTAAGTCAATGAAGCGATGAACATGAACTTGACGGAGCTCAGAGGGGCAGTGACTGAGAAATGTACCTGGCGTGCTGTGGTCCATAGAGTTACGGACACGGCTGAATGACTAAACAACAACAAAGGTAGTCAACAATGACATTCATTAATGGTGTCATTATTTGAACTTTGATGTTAGGTATGTTACTTAAATATGTTAATATGTTAACTAAATACAATTGGTATATGTTAGCATTACATAATTGTAATTTGTCAGTAAAGTATGTGGCATTAAAAAAATCTTGTGTTTATATTAGACAAATACATTCTATCGAGTGTAGAAAGAGAAAATGTCTTTGTGTCAGACCATTGAATATAGATGTCAAATTCTGCTTCACATGGCACAAATATTGTGCATTTTCTATTGCAGTGGTTTTCAAGCCTCTCCATAACACTCACTAGACATACTATGTGAACATAGGTGAGATCATTTGTATTCAGCAGGCTGTGGAACCTGTAATTGCCTCACTTATATTCACACATTGTGAATCCTAAATTATGGCCTGTCTTTTAGGCCTTGATGAGATAGTTGAGAACCAGTGCTCTACAGTATGAAGATTTAACAGTATTTTTTTCTTTTTATATATGAATTACGCTACAAAAGTGATTCAACGATTTATCATTGAATATGGGCAAAATATAAACTGCTCATTATGGGAATATTTTTAAATACGGCTCAAACTGGAGTGTAAGTCAAGACATCAAAAAGTTTGATGTAGATGATCCCTTCTAATGGCTAACTCAACCACTAATGTGTGTCATTGCAATCAAAATGTTTTCATTTGTTTTAAAGTTAACTCAGTAACACATACTACATATATCAATATTTTGATATAAATAAAAAATAATATGTAACAATAGTGGTATAATAGGGGGTCTAGTGTGATGCCATCAGTAATATCATGGATTTTGTCATTTTTCATATATGTAATGTTATTCGTGATGTAATAGCCAATATCATTAGTCATATCATATGTGATGTCATGAATTATATATTATATGTTACTAACGAATAAAAATCATAAAATTGTAAGGCAGGTAATGCAGGTATTTTGTACCTCGTACGTTCCTGCGTAAAAATCTTATGTGCCTGGCAGAGTTTTACGTGGTTATGGGTCGTGTAGCCTTGTTTTCGGACGCATTTTTTTTTTCTTGCTTAGGCGATTTTCGTTTATGAAAAAAGGCAAAATATGGCTTGAATTAGCGTGCAACCTCACTCACAGGCACCCTGACTTTCCCCCTGTACTGTGTGTGACTTTTGAATCAGCGATTTTTAGCGGGGTCCAGATTTTGTGCGAGTTCGGATTTTTTAAAAGTGTTAGGGCCGTATTTTTTTAACACGATTTTTTCAAACTACTTTGGGGCTCGCACTGTAAATTGGATAATTTAGCTTACTGTTGATCTGTAGTACCACGGGTCGTAGGGATGATGCGTAGGTCGTGCGGGGTCGTAGGGACCAGCACAGTGAGCACCTTTGGCACTCACTGCCTAAGTGGCACGGGGTCGTAGGGATAAGCTCCTATGGCGCTCATCTCCACCAGTGCAATGAGCACCTTTGGCGCTCATTGCCTGGCTGCAAATGCGGCCCTCACTTTGTGAGGGCCACAGTTGTGGCAGGCTTGCTGCACAAGCCCATAGTTTTAACATTGCGTTACCAACAACTTTTGGCAAGGCCGTGCTGCTGAGAACTATATTTGTGATTATCTGTAGCTTTTTGATCCACAAATGACACTTTTTAACCATTTGATAGAAAAGTTCCACTTAGTAAGTTAGTTGGCATAAGTTAAATTAGTTAGACTTATTAATATAAGTAATGGAATTAGTATCTGTAATGTTGTCAGGAACCTGTTACTGTCTCGGTTAGGAGAGGTAATTGTGGTGAGGGTCCCTATGGTCTTGTACCAATCTATGTTCATATAAGGTGCCTATCCCAGAGACTTCCTGTAAACTAAAATGTTAGCAATTGTCAGTAAAAGAGCTGCCTATCACATGTATACAATTCTGTGTAAAGTGTCATAACTTACTTTTCTGGTTGGTTAACCAAATAGAGTGTGGTGAACATTCTCTAGGATGCTCCACAACAAAGATACTCTAAAAGAGCAACTATATTCAGAAGCTCCATGAAGCCTTGAGCGATTCATTATTTTTATGTTCATGAAGTCTTCTCCATCTCATAATTTATTTATGTTTTTGACCATGGTCCTCTAGTACACCACAATAGCAGCAGAGGTCTATAATACTGGTGCTCACAAGAGGGTTGTTTCCTTGTTAACATGCTGGCTCTTTGCAATTCATCTGTGTCATTATAAGAATGCAGTATGACCTGTGTATGCTGGACAATGCAGAGTTGGAGATATGGGGCCTCATTAAAATCTCCCTCGTAGTTCTCTCGGTGCTCGCAAAAGGCATTTTTTTGCTGTTTGCGAGTATCGAATCTCTCGCAGCCTGCTTTGCGATATGACTACGAAAAATGAATAGGCTCCGAGAGTGCTACGTAGTCACACGCAGCCTTAAATCTACGAGTGATTTTCGCATTTCGGAAGAATCCCTACGAGCACAAAAAGTGCCCGCAAGGGATCCTAAAGCCTCTATGTGCTGCCTCGGAGCAGCCTGAGACAGCCGTGTGAGGGTCCCCCCTGCTCCCTATACACATCCCCATGCTGCAGGGGTCTCTATCTCCAAAGGGCCCGCGGCACACAATTACTAATCCCGGCTGCGGCACCTAATATTAAACCCCCTCTATGCTGGGGGTCCCCATCGGGACCAAGTGTCCCAACATAAACCCCTTGCTGCAGGGGTCCAATACAGACCCCCATAAGGCCTTAATTAACCCTGTGACTCATGGGGGTCAATACAGGCCCCCATAAGCACTTAATTAACCCTATAACTCATGGGGGTCAATACAGAACCCCCATAAGCACTTAATTAACCCTATAACTCATGGGGGTCAATACAGACCCCCATAAGAACTTAATTAACCCTATAACTCATGGGGGTCAATACAGACCCCCATAAGGCCTTAATTAACCCTGTCAGTCATGGGGGTCAATACAGACTCCCATAAGGCCTTAATTAACCCTATAACTCATGGGGGTCAATACAGACCCCCATAAGCCAATAATTAACCCTGTAACTCATGGGGGTCAAAATAGACCCCCATAAGGCCTTAATTAACCCTGTCACTCATGGGGGTCATTACAGACCCCCATAAGCACTTCATTAACCCTATAACTCATGGGGGTCAGTACAGACCCCCATAAGCACTTAATTGACCCTATAACTCATGGGGGTCAATACAGACCCCCATAAGGCCTTAATTAGCCCTGTCACTCATGGGTGTCAACACAGACCCCCATAAGGACTAAATTAACCCTGTCACTCATGGGGGACAATACAGACCCCCATAAGGCCTTAATTAATCCTTTAACTCATGGGGGTCAATACAGACCCCCTAAGCCAGAATTAGGGTCTGTGTATGTAGTTAGGATTTATTGTATATTAGATAGATAGGGGGATGCATTTGATATAGTTATGATTTATTTTATATTAAATAGATCGTATGTTAGATAGATAGATAGGGGGTATTTGATTTGTATTGTATGTAATGTATTATATGAAATGTATTATATGTAATATATTATATGTAATGTATTATATGTAATGTATTATATGTATGTATGTATTGTATTGTGTATGTCTGTCTTTCCTTTTCAGTTGTGTAAATTTTTTTTTCTGTAGTGGAGGGGGGTTGTAATGTGTTTTTTTATTTTCTGTACTGTAGGTTTTTTTTCTGTACTGTAGGTTTTTTAATTTTCTGTACTGTAGGTTTTTTAATTTTCTGTACTGTAGGTTTTTTATTTTTGGTAATTAGAGTGGTGGGGAGTTTTATTAGGGGGTAGGTAGTGTAAGTGTTAATAGATTAGTGTAGAGGGGGGTTAGTTTAGATTAAATGTTTTATTGGGGGTTATAGTGTAGTGTTTGTAGTTAGTGTCATGATGGTCCTTGAGGACCGTCATGGCACTTATGTGGTTAATGTTAGGGTTTTAACAGCCCCACATATACCCTTATGGGAATGATGGGGTTAAATAGAGGCTTATGGGGATCTGTATTAACCCCCATGAGTGACAGAGTTAATTAAGGCCTTATGGGGGTCTGTATTGACCCCCATGAGTGACAGGGTTAATTAAGTGCTTATGGGGCTCTGTATTGACCCCCATGAGTTATAGGGTTAATTAAGGCCTTATGGGGGTCTGTATTGACGCCCATGAGTTATAGGGTTAATTATTGGCTTATGGGGGTCTGTATTGACCCTCATGAGTTATAGGGTTAATTAAGGCCTTCTGGGGGTCTGTATTGACCCCCATGAGTTATAGGGTTAATTATTGGCTTATGGGGGTTTGTATTGACCCCCATGAGTTATAGGGTTCTGTATTGACCCCCATGAGTTATAGGGTTAATTATTGGCTTATGGGGGTGTGTATTGACCCCCATGAGTGACGGGGTTAGTTAAGTGCTTATGGGGGTCTGTATTGACCCCCATGAGTTATAGGGTTAAAAATGCCTAATGGTGGTCTGTATTGACCCCCATGAATTATAGGGTTAATTATAGTTGCCTGGGGTTAATGTTTTTTAGTGCGAGTCCTTTCTGGACCTTTATGGTCCTTTAAGGACCCGCGAGGTGGGAAATTTAAAAATTTAAATGCAGCAGGGTCACGATCGGTGCCGATCGGGGACCCCCCGCTTCAGGAGGTTAATGTGGGGACACTTCAGGGTTCCCGATGGGGACCACCAGCATAAAGGGGGGTTAATTGTAGGTGCCGCGCCGAGGATTAGTAATAGTGTGCCGCGGGCCCTTTAAGGAGCCACGGCTGGGAATTTACATTTTTTAAATGCAGCAGGGGCCTGATCTATGCAGATCGAGGAACCCCGCTGCAAGGGGTTAATTGTGGTGACACTTGGGGGGTCCTGATGGTGACCCCCAGCATAAAATTTTAGGTGCCGCGGCCGGTATTGGCTAGCAGTGTGCCGCGGGCCCTTTAAGGAGCTGTGGCGGGGAATTTAAAAGTATTAAATGTAGCGGGGGCCTAATCGGGGCGGATCGGGGACCCCCGCTGCAAGGGGTTAATGTGTGGGTGTTGCGGGGGTCCCTATGTACCCCTGCAGCAAGGTGTTAATGTGAGGACACTTCGGGGGTCCCGATGGGGACCCCCGCATAGAGGGGGTTTAATTTTAGGTGCTGGGGGGGTAGTTGGAGTACCCCCCACGGCAGGGCTTATGTGGGGGACTGCCGCGGAGGTCCCGTTTAGGACCCCTGCACTACTTGTTGAGGTGCGGGAGCCTGCGATATCATCTCGCAGGCTATCACTTCTCATGTACATTTTCGCAGTGTTGATACGTACGGCCCTGCTGCGTAGCTCATACGTTGCTCGCAGCAGTGCGATTGTAATAGCATTGTAACTTTGAGACATTTTGCAGTACATAGGGCTTAAGTAGAAGCCTCTTATTTACGAGGCTGGAATTTAATAGGGCCCATGGTTTGCAGTGCTTGCTCCCTTTTTCTAAGCTCTAATTCACCTTTCTTCTCATATAAACCAGAGTTTCATTCTGGTTCCTTAAATATCAACTTTTTAGTTTTAGACATTCACATTTCAGGACATAGACACACAGGCCCTCATTCAATTGCAATTTGGCCAATTGAATAGGGGTCTAAATAAGCACATAACATATATATTTTAAAGAAGTTTTTAGTTAGTAAACATCTACCCAAAAGCAAGGTTATCACTAACTAAAAACTTCTTTAAAAAATATATGTTATGTGCTTATTTAGACCCCTATTCAATTGGCCAAATTGCAATTGAATGAGGGCCACAGGATTTTTTCTGGATTATCTTAAAAGTGCTAAGTCACTTTTCAATATTCTTGTTTGGTTTGTCTTTTTATTACCTATCATACCAGTTTGATATTATAAATGTGTTTGTCAATATCTTTATGATTAAGTATACCATCTCACTAAGTCTCAGTTTCAAATGTTTGTATTATTTGAATATTATTGTATACTAGCGACTTTCCAGTCAAAAATGACGGGGCAATAAAAAAGTGTTGAAATGCTGTTTGTTACACAATGTGAGTGCACTGTGTGCCTCAACTATATAGACCCCAATAACACACTAATGGACGCATTTTTATAACACTATAAGTGCAATGATGGTCATCCAGGACCCTCTTGACACAAAGTGTAAGCACTACACCATTTTAATCCGGTCTCTTATGACAATCTATACAAATCCTCATAAGCCTCTATTTAACCCCATTAGTCCCATAAGGGTATTTAAAGAAGCCTAACATTACCCCGTAAGTGCTATAAGGGGTTCTCCAGTACCATCATGACAGTAAGTACAAACACTACACTGCACTAAACCCACCCCAATAAACCATTACATCTAAACTAAAACCCCTCTATACAAACCTATTAACACCTACACTACCTACCTACCTAAACTACTTACCTACCCCCTAATCAACCCCCACCACTCTAATTACAGAAAATAAAAAAACCTTTCACAACAAATAAAAAATCTACATTACATAAAATAAAAAAAACTAACTCACAAAAAATTAAAAAATCTACATTACAGAAAGTAAAAAAAACTAAGTCACAAACAATAAAAAAGGAACATTACAGAAAATAAAAAAATACATTATAACCCCCCCACTCAGAAAAAAAATACACACCTGAAAAGGAAATAAATATAGATTACATACAATACAAATAAAATAACATAAAATACAATACCCCCTATCTATCTAACATACAATCAATAATATCTATCTAAAATACATACCCCAATCTATCTAATATACAATAAATCCTATCTATCTAAAATACATCCCTCAATCTATATAATATACAATAAATCCTAACCATCTAAAATACATATCTCTATCTTACATACAATACTATATAATATACAACACATCCTATCTATCTAAAATACATAACCCTATCTAACGTACAATAAATACTATATAGTTTACAATAAATCCCAACTATCTAAAAAACATACCCCTAACATACACTAAATCCTAACTATCTAAAATACATACCCCTATCTAACATACAATAAATGTTATCTCTATATACAAACCCTATGTATAGATATAGGAATCACAAGGTTTTGGAGACCAGCAGCCTAGGTCAGCAATCATCCAATTCAGCAACTTGTAGGTGAAACAGGAACAAGCTTTATTGAAGGGAACAGGAACCACAATAATCTGGCAAGGAACATAGACAGGAAGTGCCTTATATAGGCCAAGGACCAGACACCTGACGAGACACAGCTGAAGAGACTAGTCACTGATACTATTGCTAGCAGAGTCAAGGTTTATCAGATCTCAAGGAAATTCACAAAGGCAGGCTGGCGCAGTGGTAGGGAAGAGGTTCAGCAGCCTGGGGACCAGCAGAGTCAATTCCTCACATTACCCCCGCCTCTATAGGTGCAGCCTCTGGATGCCCTATTACCCAGTTTAACAGGGTACTGCACATGAAAAGACCGAAGAAGATCAGGAGCGTGAATATTGTCCACTGGTTCCCACGAACTATCCTCCTCACCATAGCCTTTCCAACGAACCAGATACTGAAGCTTGTTGCGGAAGATCCTGGAGTCCAGAATTTTCTCCACCTCGTATTCATCCTCACCATCCCGAGGACTGAAGGTGGGGCAGGCAGGGCTCAGCCAGGGAAAGTGTTGTCATGGAAAGGTTTCAGCAGTGCAACGTGAAACACCAGATGTATTCTCATGGAATCTGGAAGTTGCAAACGAAAAGTGACAGCATTGATCTGAGCGATGATCTCAAAAGGTCCCATGAACCTCTGACCCAATTTATGAGAAGGAACCCTAATCTTAAGATTCTTTGTTGACAGCCAAACCTTGTCACCAACATGATAAACTGGGGCTTCTGTTCTATGCCTATCAGCAGCTCTCTTGTAACATTCCTGAGCCTCCGAAAGAGTCTCCTTCAACAGGTCTTGGGAATCTCGTAAGGTGGTTAGCCAATCAGTGACTGCAGGAATGGAATTAGTAATTGGGAGACTCACTAAAAAGGTTGGATGGTAACCATAGTTGGCAAAAAATGGGCTCAAAGAAGTGGAGCAGTGGATGGTAACCATAGTTGGCAAAAAATGGGCTCAAAGAAGTGGAGCAGTGTTGGGCATTGTTATAGGCAAACTCCGCCGTGGGTAGAAAATACAGCCAGTCATCCTGTAGGTAACTACAAATATTGCACCGCAAATATTGCTCTAAAGTCTGGTTGGTTCGCTCAGTCTGTCCATTACTTTGTGGATGAAAAGCTGACAACAGATTTACATTAATACCTAGATTAGAACAAAAATGTTTCCAAAAACGAGATGTAAACTGCACTACCCTGTCAGAAACTACTTCATCAGGCACTCCATGCAAGCAAAATATTTCCCGAATAACCAGGTCAACCATCTGTTTAGCTGAAGGGAGACCATGAGCTGGTATGAAATGGCCCATCTTAGTTAACCTGTCCACAACAACAAGAATGGTAGTGTGTTCCTTAGAGGGAGGTAGTTCCACAATAAAGTCCATGGATATAGATCCCCAGGGACGATGAGGAAGCGGAAGAGGCTGAAGCAAGCCAACAGGGCATGAGCGAGGAGTCTTATGTCTGGCACATACATCACAAAAGGATCGGGCAAGTAACTCTTGTGTCTTTCGGATTCCTGGATGACCTGCTGGTTTTGAGTCATGGTAGAGACGTAAAAGGTCCAGTCGCACTGACTCCGGAGCAAACAGACGTTGTTGAAAAATCCAAAACACATTAAGCATCGTCATATGGAGATTACGAGGAGGATCACGAAGAACTGGATCTTCAGCGTAGCCCTTTTTAATGCGAGACATCAGATCAGAAGGAAATGTAACTCCTATAAATATATATCCTCCGGCAAGATGGTTACGGTAGTATGGAGGGGTCAGCTATTCTAGACAAGGCATCCGCCTTACCATTCTTGGAGCCAGGACGGTATGTAACCAAAAAATTAAACCTCAAGAAGATTAGGGACCAGCGTGCTTGTCTGGCTGACAGTCTCTTAGCTGATCGAATACATTGCAGATTTTTGTGATCTTTGAGGACAGTAATTGGATGGGTAGCTCCCTCCAAGAGATGTCTCCATTCGGTGAAGGCAGCTTTTATAGCCAATAGTTCTTTATTCCCTATGTCATAGTTTCTTTCTGCTGGCACCATCTGGCGGGAATAGAAGGCACAAGGATGTAACAGCATCTTAGGTCCAGTCCTTTGAGACAGTAAAGCACCAACAGCTGAATCAGAAGCATCAACTTCCACAATAAATGGTAATTCCGGCTGAGGATGTACCAGGACGGGGGCAGATGTAAACAGAGTCTTTAATCGGGAGAATGCGGTATCAGCCTTATCGGACCACTGAAAAGGAGTCCCTTTACGTGTAAGTTCAGTGATCAGTGTAATAACGGCAGAGAAATTTTTAATGAAAAGCCTGTAAAAATTGGCAAACCCCACAAATCTCTGAATATCTTTTTCATTCTTGAGGATGGGCCAGTCCAGCACAGCTTTAATTTTACTTGTGTCCATACTTAAACCTTTAGGAGTTATTTCATACCCCAGGAATTGAATTTCTGTTTGTTCAAACTCACATTTTTCCAGTTTAATGTATAGGTGGCGGGTACGAAGGCGCTCCAGAGCTATACGGACCTGTTTTCTGTGGTTTTCAAGATTATCAGAAAATATTAGGATATCATCCAAATATGCCACAACAAACTGATCCAGGAGATCTCGTAGTACATCATTGATAAGATGCTGGAAAGTTGCAGGGGCATTACAAAGCCCAAATGGCATTACTAGATATTCGTAATGCCCGTACCTGGTTCTGAAAGCTGTTTTCCATTCATCATTTGGTCTTATGCGAACCAGATTATATGCCCCCAGAAGATAAAGCTTCGTAAATATTTTAGCTGAGCGAAGTCTTTCCAAAAGTTCAGGAATGAGAGGCAAGGGGTAGCGGATTTTAACAGTGATGTTATTAATGTTCCTGTAGTCAACGCATGGCCATAGGCTGCCATCTTTCTTTTCTACAAAAAATATAGGGGCTCCTTCTGGAGAAGTAGAAGGTCAAATAAAGCCTTTGGCAAGATTTTCTTGTATGTATTCACGAAGAGCTTTGAATTCAGTCTCAGAAAGGGACTATATACGGCCAAATGGGATAGCAGCCCAAGGTAACAGCTCTATTGGGCAAGCATAAGGCCTGTGGGGTGGAAGCTGATCAGCATTCTTCTTATCACAGACATCTGAAAAATCCTGATATTGTAGAGGAAGCTTAGTCAAGTTTGTAGCAACCATTTCATTAATTGTTGTGGCAACAGGTGTTACCTTAGAGGGTTGACAATTCATTAAGCAGTGTTCTAAAGGAAAGGAAACAGTTCTGGTCTTCCAATCAATCTGTGGGTTATGCAGAGCAAGCCAAGGTACCCACAAAATCCCTGGAAATTGTGTTGAAGAAATTAGGTGGAAAGATATAGCCTCATGGTGATTCACTTCCATATTCAACTTTAAGAGCACAGTCTCATGTGTAACCGGGCCTGGCATAAGTGGAGAACCGTCTACTGTCTCCATTAACACAGGTGAAGAATTAGGGATAGACTGAATTCTATTTCCTGCTGCAAATTTGATGTCCATAAAGTTTCCGCCTGCTCCAGAATCTATCATAGCTGTAGTTGAAATTTTACGATCACCACATTGCAACGTGATAGGCACCACAAAATGAGGATGTTGAGTCAACATACCCTCTTCACCATGAGCCTTGAGAAAATAAGGGTTGTATGACAGAATCCAGTTGATCTGAAATCTGGGATTGGTGTCGAATCTGTGCACCCTCAGCTGCCATAGCTATTGTTCTTTTGGATTTGCTAGGGCAATTGATGGCATAGTGCCCAAGCATAAATTGTGAGTGCGTTCCCAATGTTTTTCTTCATTGGATAATGGCCCTCTTATTAGATTTATCTGCATAGCCTCAGGCTCAGAGTCTGTAGGTGTTTGTGGGGTCGGATTAGAAATTCTTGAATAGGAAATAGGAGTAGCACTTGGTCTAAAAGAGCCCTGTCTTTCCAATCTTCTTTCAGAAAGTCTCCGATCAATACGGATAGCCAAACGCACAAATGCATCAAAGTCAGCAGGAAAATCAACACGAGCTAGCTCATCTTTTATAGCTTCTGAGAGACTTTTTCTGAAGTGGAACCTCTGGGCTGATTGGTTCCAGGTAGTATCAGCAACCCACTGTCTGAATTCAGCAGCATATTCAGCCACAAAGCGCCTCCCTTGATGCAAATGAAAGAGAGAGGCTTCTGCTATAGCACATCAATTGGGGTCATCAAAAACTAGGCACATGGCCTCGAGAAAGTAATTTAAATTACCCAAGACTGGACTGTCCTGTTCCAGAAGAGGGGAGCCCCAAGCCAGGGCTTCATCTTTGAATAGGGAGAAAATAAATCCCACCTTCTCTCTTTCAGATGGAAAATGGTGAGGTAACATCATGAAGTGCAAACGGCATTGATTTAGGAAACCCCTAAATCTTTTGCGATATCCTCCAAACTTTTCTGGTAGGGGCAAACGGGCATCTTGTGCAGATGTAACCGTAGCAGCCGCAACATCACGTGCCCTGTAGCTGGTATACTCACTGTGCATTGACTGAACTTTATTTTGCAGTTCAGCTACCTGGTCCTACAGCACTTGAATGGTCTATGCCTGGGTCTGCACAGTTCTTGCAGTAAAAGCAACCTGCTGGGCCAAGGCAGAATCAGAAGGCGCCAATGCATGAGCCAATCAGAAAGGGATACACCCCAAAATCGCACTCTGATTGGATAATGCACCTGTCAATCTGTATTTAAACCAATCAGAAGGCTTTATTGCCATCAGCCAATCACAATGGGATATACCCCCATGGGGTTATGGACTGAAGACATTTGCGCCTTCACATTGGCTGTAATACTGATTGACATTGACAACAGCCAATCAGAAGGCGCAATGCCTTCAGCCAATCACTACGTGGGGGTGTATGCCATTGTGATTGGCTATTGTCACTGCAACCAATCAGAATGTGCAGATGCCTCCAGCCAATCACCCTGTGGGGGTGTATCCCATTGTGATTGGCTGAAGGCATCCACGCCTTGTGATTGGTTTAAATAAAGATTGACAGGTGCATTAGTTTTAGTTTTCTTATTTTTTAGATTGAGGATTGTTCCAGGGCGGAGCAGAAGAGGAGGAGGCCGGGGACTTTGAGGGGAGGTAAGTACAATGTATATTAAGTTTATTTTTATTTTTTTTATGTTTATGTATGTTGTAGTAATGTCATGTTTGTTTTTTTTAACAGGGGCCGCGCCGGAGAAGAAGAAAAGAAGAAGGACCCAGATATTCTGGAAAGGTGAGTAGAATATCTGTAAATCTGTTGTGCAATTTTTTATTTATTTATTTATTTTCCCCCCTAGGTTGCTGATCTTAAGGGACTTCTGCAAAGGTAAGTGGTCTTAATTATTTTATTTTAGCTTAGAATTAGGGTTTGTATATAGAGATCGCATTTATTATTTTAGAGATAGGGGTATGTATTTTAGATAGTGAGGATTTTGTGAATATTAGAGGTATGTATTTTAGACAGTTATGATTTATTGTATGTTAGAGAGGCGTATGTATTTTAGATAGTTAGGATTTATTGTATATTATATAGTATTGTATGTTAGATAGGGGTAACATAAATGGGACTACACTACCTTTGCCAAATAATTGGTTAACACAGGAAGTAATCCAAAAGAGGTTGTTAAAAATATACATCCAAGGGTACTAAGGGAACTGGGTTCTGTAATAGCCAAACCATTATAATAAATTTTTCAAGATTCACTCAACATGGGGTCTCTACCAGATGACTGGAGAAAAGCTGATGTGATACCTATATTTAAAAAGGGAGCAAAAGCAAATCCGGGGAATTATAGACCAGTGAGCCTCACTTCTGTAGTGGGGAAGCTTTTAGAAAGGTTAATAAGGGATAATATACAAGAATATGTCTATTTGAACAGGATTATCAGTAGGAGTCAACATGGATTTATGAGGGATAGGTCATGTCAAAAAAATCTAATTAGTTTCTTTGAGGAGGTTAGTAGGAACCTGGATCAAGGCAACTCAGTGGATGTAGTCTTTTTGGATTTTGCAAAGGCTTTTGAGACAGTGCCACATGGGAGACTATTGTGCAAACTAAGTGATACATGAATTGCAGTAAATATCTGCTCATGGATTGAGAGCTGGCTAAAAGACAGGAAGCAAAGGGTTGTTGTAAATGGAACATACTCCGATTGGACTTATGTGGTAAGTGGGGTTTCTCAGGGTTCAGTATTAGGTCCTCTCCTTTTTAACATATTTATTAATGACTTAGAGGTAGGATTGGAGTGTGGTGTCTCCATGTTCGCTAAAGACACAAAGTTGTGCAAGGTAATTAAATCAGATAATGATGTGTTTTCCCTCCAAAGGAATTTACATAAAATTGAGGAATGGGCATCTAAATGGCAGATGAGCTTTAATACGAATAAATGTAAAGTTATGCATCTGGGAAGGAAAAATAGCCATGCAATTTATAATCTTAATGGAGCAAATCTAGGTGCATCAGATATTGAAAGGGATTTGGGCGTGCTTGTGGACAACCACCTAGGTAACAGTGCTCAAAGCCAAGCAGCAGCTGCAAAGGCAAATAAAATATTAGCATGTATTTAGAAGGGTATAGAAGCCAGGGAAGCAAATATAATTCTGCCACTATACAAATTTCTAGTACGCCCTCATTTGGAATATGGAGTACAATTTTGGGACCACTTCATAAAAAGGACATTTTAGAGCTGGAAAAGATACAGAGGAGGGCAACAAAACTAATAAAGGGAATGGAGGGGCTAAGTTATGAAAAAAGGCTGACCAAATTAAACTTATTTTCTCTAGAAAAAAGGTGTCTAAGAGGAGATATGATTACCTTATATAAATACATCCAGGGTCAGTATAAAGATTTGTCAAGGGAGCAGAGAGCAGAGAGTCACACCGGACCAGCACTCCTGTCCACCCTGAACGCACAGGTGGATCAATGGCTGTTTCGGCACCAACTGGAGATTGGCAAAGTGGTTTGTGACAACGGAAGAAATTTGTTGGCGTCATTGAATTTGGGCAAGTTGACGCATGTGCCGTGCATGGCACATGTGTGTAATCTGATCGTACAATGCTTTGTCCATAAGTATCCAGGCTTACAGGACGTTCTGAAGCAGGTTAGAAAGGTGTGTGGCCATTTCAGGCGTTCCTACACGGCCATGGCGCACTTTTCATATATCCAGCGGCGAAACAACATGCCAGTGAGGCGCTTGATTTGTGACAGCCCCACACGTTGGAATTCAACACTCCTAATGTTCGACCGCCTGCTCCAACAAGAAAAAGCCATTAACGAGTATTTGTATGACCGGGGTGCTAGGATAGCCTATGCGGAGCTGGGGATTTTTTTGCCACGTTACTGGATGCTCATGCGCAATGCCTGTAGGCTCCTGCGTCCTTTTTAGGAGGTGACAAACCTTGTCAGTCGCACTGAAGGCACCATCAGCGACATCATACCATTTGTTTTCTTCCTGGAGCATGCCCTGCGAAGAGTGCTGGATCAGGCCGTAGATGAGCGTGATGAGGAAGAGTTGTGGTCACCATCACCACCAAAAACAGCCTTATCAGCATCGCTTGCTGGACCTGCGGCAACGCTGGAAGAGGATTGTGAGGAAGAGGAGTCAGAGGAGGAATGTGGCTTTGAGGGGGAGGAGAAAGACCAATCCTAACAGGCATCCCAGGGTGCTCGTTGTCACCTATCTGGTACCCGTGGTGTTGTACGTGCCTGGGGGGAAGAACATATCTTCAACGAGATCACTGAGGACGAGGAACGGGACATGGGTAGCTCGGCATCCAACCTTGTGCAAATGGGGTCTTTCATGCTGTCGTGCCTGTCGCAGGACCCTCGTATAAAAAGGCTGAAGGGGAACGCCCTGTACTGGGTGTGCACGCTACTAGACCCCCGGTATAAGCACAAAGTGCCTGATTTGTTACCAAATTACCGCAAGTCAGAAAGGATGCAGCAGGTCCAAAACAAATTAACAAGTATGCGTTACACAGCATATAAGGGTGATGTCACAGCATCAAAACTCACACAAACACATAGCAAACTAAATTAACATTCTTCTTTAATGTTTAACAACCTATAAGCCTTAGAAAGAAGCCTAAATAAGCATACCAAAAGTGGTGCGCACAAAAAAGGATTATACCAAAACTCACACAAACACATAGCAAACTAAATTATATTCTTCTTTAATGTTTAACAACCGATAAGCCTTAGAAAGAAGCCTAAATAAGCATACCAAAAGTGGTGCGCACAAAACAAGATTGTACCAAAACTCACACAAACACATAGCAAACTAAATTAATATTATTCTTTAATGTTTAAGAACCTATAAGCCTTACAAAGAAGCATAAATAAGCATAACAACATTTAAATTATTTTCAAAAGGTTGCACAAAAATCACCATAGCTGAATAATTCACCATAACACATACAAGTAATTTTTTCTTTATTACAAATACATTCAAATCAAATAGCATTTTCGTTTTTTCTTTTACAACATGTAAAGACCATCGGACGAGGACTTTCAACAGAGGACCAGACCATAGGACGAGGACTTTCAACAGAGGACCAGACCATCGGACGAGGACTTTCAACACAGGACCAGACCATCAGACGAAGACTTTCAACACAGGACCAACAAAGATTCTGCTTGAAATCACACTTCAACCAAGATACAGTATAACAAGTAAAAAAAGAGAAAACTAAAGAAACATGTTTGCTCTGCATTGATGTCAACAGAAAAAAAACAAAAAAACACTACCACTAACTATAACTTTTAACAAAATATAACATAATATAACACATTTCTCATCTTATTTGTCTTTTATGGCCAATAATGTTTAACAGTAAATCCAAACTTCAATGTAGCCAGAACAAAAAAAATACTGCATAGTACAAAAAAGGCTCAAAACAGAGACTCAATAAAATTTGTCATTCTAAATTTCCAGTCCTAGACCCTCATTCAATTGCGATTTGCACAATTGAATAGTGCTCTAAATAAGCACATAACATATTTTTTAAAATAAGTTTTTAGTTACTGAAAACCTTGCTTTTGGATAGATGTTTACTAACTAAAAACTTCTTTAAAGAAATGTGTTATGGCCTTATTTAGACCCCTATTCAATTGGCAAAATTGAAATTGAATGGCAAACCTAATGTACAATATTAACTATAAAACGTCACCACACTGTTGATAAGAATTTTTTGTGAAAACAAACTTAACATCGCAAAATAAACTAATGATACATTATTATTTTTTTACAGATTAACATGGCTGATAATGAGAGTAAACAAGAAAAGAAAAGACGCCAAGCTAGAGAACGACGACAGAGAGCAGACAGCCAACAGACAACGGAGCAGAAGGAAATTCGACGAGAAAAAGAACGCAAAAGACTTGCAAGCAAAAGACTATCACCTGCACAAATTAAAGATACGCCAAAAAAACTACCAAGCAAATAAAGCATTTACAACCTGTTCCTCAAACATCAGATGACATTTTACGTGAAAAAATACAAGACATACCAAAAAAAGCCACGAAAAAAACTAAGCATTTAGAACCTGTTCCTGAAACATTACATGACATTTTACCTAAACCAATACAACATATACCAAGAAAAGCCAAGAAAAAAACAAAGCATTTAGAACCTGTTGTTGAAACATATGACATTTCACCTGATGAATATGAAAGTCAAACTCCTATATGCTTTGCAAATTGTCCTTTACTCAAGTCTCTAGCAGTAGAGGTTCATAGTTGTGGGGACATGACTACTCAATGTCAGTTTTGTGAGGCTTATTATTTTAAACAAGAGAGACCCAGAGATGGCAAATTTATTAGTTGTTGTCAAAAAGGCAAGTTCAAACTTCCAGAAAGGAAAGAATTTCCTATTTATTTACAAAACATTATGACTGAACCTACTTTTCCGAACTACAACAATTTTAAGACATATCCTTTGCATCTATGGGGGCAACATTAGCTGCTAATGTACCAGGACATTTACATCCAGAGGAAGGAGAGCAAAGAAAATTTGCTCAACTATATGTCCTAGATACAATGGAAGCTGTTGACCAACGTATGCAGATGGAAGAAAATAAGAAATGCTTACCCAGTGTTTTTATAGAGCTAAATAACATTATGGACAATAATCCCTACAGTAAAGCTTATAAAAAATTGGCAGAAGTAGAAAATGAACAACTACTTCATGCACAAAGACATCAATTACCAATGCCAAAAGTTAATATGGTGCTTAAAAGAGACAGACATACTGATAAACGACGTTATAACTTGCCAACATCAAATGAGGTTGCAATGGTGTTTCAAAATGATGAAGGAGAACCACAATTTCAAAGAGACATTAGAATATATCCCAGAAATGAGGAGCAAAAATTCATTAATATGAGTATCTTAAGTCCAAATTTAGATCCAATTACATATCCCATTTTTTTCCCACACGCAGGTTGGCAACCAAAATTAACACTTCCCAGTTACCCAAATGCTAAAGCCAGAATCCGAAATAATGTTTCTATGCTTGAATTTAAAGTAGCTCAAATTGCCATTGGAAATGCATTTAATTTTATGTGGTGGAAAACTAACACAATAATGGATTATTGATTCCTATTTCCAAGTTGAGGCCAATAATTGAAACTTTATTAAATATCAACAATATAAACTACGTGTAGAACAATATTCTGGACTAATGGACTATGTTGCTGAGGTGGCTACAAGCAGAGACATGACAGCTGGCAAAGCCATCATTTTACCATCTTCCTTTCAAGGATCTCCTTAAAATCTGAGAGAAAGATACAATGATGCTATGGCTATTGTCACCAAATTTGGAAAACCCGATTTATTTCTTACATTTACATGTAATCCACAATGGCCAGAAATTACAAAAATTTTACTTCTTGGCCAAAGTGCTTACGATAGACCAGATTTAGTAGCCAGAGTTTTTAAGATTAAATTAAATGAATTAATACGTGACATCACTATCAGTCAGTTATTTGGCAAATGTCTTGCTTATGTATATACCATTGAATTTCCAAAAAGAGGACTTCCACATGCACATCTTTTGATAATACTTCAAGAAAAAGATAAATTAGATACTTCTGACAAAGTGGATGCAGTCATTGTTGCTAAACTACCAGATCCAGAACTATATGGTAGACTATATGAGATTGTTACTCATCGCATGATTCATGGACCCTGTGGTGAGCTTAATCCACAATCACCATGTATGGAAAATAATAAATGTTCTAAAGAATTTCCAAAAGATTATAGAGACAAAACCTATGCCAATTGTGATGGCTATCCACTTTATAAAAGAAGAGAAGGAGATAGTGCCATTATTCGTGGAAAAAAAGTAGACAATAGATATGTAGTACCCTACAATCCACATTTGCTCATGAAGTACATCGCCCACATCAATGTAGAAGCCTGCACTTCCATCAAATCCATTAAATATGTCTACAAATATATTTACAAAGGCTATGATGCAGCTACTGTAGTCGTCAAAAGTGCAGATAAACCTGAAAGTAGTGAGTTAGTACATGATGAACTTGCATCTCATGTAGATGCTCGCAATGTCAGTGCGCCAGAAGCTATGTGGCAGCTTTTAAAATTTTAAATGCATGATAGATTACATGCAGTATATAGATTAGCAGTACATTTGCCACAAAGACATTTAGTGTATTTTCATGCTGGAAATGAAATGAATGCATTGGCCCAAAGTGAAGATCGTCACACTACACTAACTGCATGGTTTGAATTAAATTCCACAGATTCACAAGCAACACAATTCTTTTATATTGAAATTCCATATCACTATGTTTTTGTGAATGGATTATGGAGACCGAGAAAAAGCAGAGGCAATAAAATAATCCCAAGAATGTACACAGTCAGTCCAAGAGATGTTGAATGTTTTTGCTTACGGATATTACTTTTAAATGTTCCTGGAGCACAAAGTTTTGAACACTTAAGAACTGTTAATGAAATTGTATATGAATCCTTCCATTTAGCTGCAAGACATAGAAACTTACTTGCTGATGATACAGAGTGGGAAAGATGTTTAGAAGAAGCAGCACAATGTCAAATGCCACGGCAGATGAGAGAACAATTTGCATTTATTTGTATCTATTCTCAAATGCTCCAAATGCAGTAGCTATGTGGGAGACTTTTAAAAGTAATATGGCTGAAGACTTTATACGACGATACAATGAACCCATTGCACACTTAAAAGCATTAATGGAAATCCAAGAAGTATTTTTAACTCATGGATTAAGTTGTGCAAGTTTTAATTTGCCTGATCCAGGTCTTATAGATGACATAAACTTTGAAGACTATGACATTCAACTACAAGCAGAAAGAACAGAAGAAAGACTTGCAACTTAAAATACCTTTCAATTGCAAGCATTTAATGCCATTAAAAAGGCAATAGATGATGACATGGTGATAGAGCGTTATTTCTATCTTGATGAACCTGGCGGATCAGGAAAAACCTATCTATATAACTTATTAATGAGTTCGATACGAGCACAAGGTCAAATAGCAATGGCGTTTGCCACTATTGGAATTGCTGCACTTTTGTTAGAAGGTGGAAGAACTGTTCATAGTGGATTTAAACTGCCAGTGCCTATTTTAGAAACTTCTGTGTCAGATATTCGCATGACATCAATACAAGCAAAGAAATTGAACAAATGTAAATTAATTATAATAGATGAGGCCACAATGATGTCATGCTATGCCTTCCAATGTAGTGAACATTTGCTTTGTGAAGTCATGGATAATACTTTTCCATTTGGTGGAAAGGTAATGTTGTTAGGTGGCGATTTTCGACAAACATTACCTATCATTGTACATGGAAATCAAACTGACATTATCGAAACCTGTATAAAGTCAAGCACACTATGGAAACATTTTACCCATCTTCAACTGCAACAAAATATGAGATCAGAAGGACAAACTGATTTCAATGATTGGCTTATTAAAATTGGAGAAGGCAGAACAGAAAAAATACCACATTTACCGGAGGACACTGTAGAGATCCCACCTCATATGATTTGTCACCAATATATTATATCGGCTATATTTGAAGGTAGCATAAATAACCAGGAATATTCAGAGCTTGCCAACCAAGTCATACTAACCTGTAAAAATAAGGATGCATTAATCCTCAATAATAAAATCTTTAAAAAAATTAATGCACCACAAAGAAATTATCACAGTGCTGATTCTGTACTTGCTGATGACAATGAAAGTCAGGCTAACTTTTCTACTGAATTCATAAACTCACTAACTTCTTCTGGAATGCCACCACATATTTTGCAGCTAAAGAAAGGTGCAATTATCATGTTACTGCAAAATATGAACCCCAAAAAAGGCCTATGCAATGGGACAAGATTAATTGTTCAACAATTAAAGGACCATTTTATAGATGCTGAAATCTTAACTGGGACCAATAAAGGAGAGAGTTTTCATCCCAAAAATAGATTTAGCACCAAGTGAAAGTAGTCTCCCTTTTATAATTCAAAGAAGGCAATTTCCCATTATTATGGCATTTGCCATGACCATTAATAAATCACAAGGTCAAACGTTCAAATATGTGGGTATTTTCTTGGAAGAACCAGTATTTGCACATGGACAATTGTACGTTGCATTGTCACGGTGCAAAAATCCACAGGCTAATAAAGTTTACATTGAAAAGAATGAAAGTCAAGGTGATTTATTAGAAGATGGACATATTTTTACTAAAAACATTGTCTACTATGAAGTACTAAAACTTTTCATTAGAAAGAAATAAAACACATGCAAAACAAATTTAAAAGCATTGAAAAATACAAAACAAGAACCAATTCAGTCATAATTTATGGAAGTACTGTTTATGGATGATTCGCCTCACAAAATACTTGCCTTGCATTTTTTAGACAAATTATGTTAAAATGTTAATTAACTATGTTACTGTTTCTAATGTTACAAGTTTGAAAACAATATTTTCAAGTTCTTTACTTCAGCATATTACAAAGTTCATGTTAAGAGCTCAACCATGTTTTAAGTCACAATGTAAATATTGTATGTTATGTTAAGATTACTCCCTGGAGTAATGTTTATCGCTAGTTCATGGGGTCCGTAAGGAATTAATTTAATTGGGTTGGTTTTAAGGAGAGTTTTTACTGTTTGCCTTCCTCTGCATTCAATGTATTTTAAAGTTAACAATTATTCGGATAGAAATTGCATGTTCATACTGATTAGTTTAAAGTTCAACTGTTTTTACATTCAAATGTTAATACTTTTAATACAAAATTATGTTTACATATACTTTACTATGTTACTGATTATAATGTTACAAGTTGTAAAAATGTTTTTTTTAAGTTTCTTAGTTACACAGATAAGAAACTTCAAGTTTAACAAAATATTATGTCAAGTTTCTGACTTTAACATATTACAAAGTTCATGTTAAAATTGGGTACGTTTAAAGGAGAGTTTTTAATGTTTGTCTTACTCTGGATTAAATGTATATTGAAGTTAACAATTCTTCACATAGAAATTGCATGTTAAAAGAACATTACCTCAAGTTTACAATACTGATTAGTTTAAAGTTCAACTGTTTTTACATTCAACTGTTAATACTATTAATTCAAAATTATGTTAAAAAATGTATTCACTATGTTACTGTTTATAATGTTCCAAGTTCTAAAAATGTTTTGCCAAGTTCCAAAGTTACACAGATAATAAAGTTCAAGTTTAAAAAAATATACTTTAAAGTTTCTTACTTACATATATTTCAAACTTCGTGTTAAAATTGTGTACGTTTCAACAAGGGTTTTTACTCTTTGCTTTCCTCTGGATTCAATGTATATTGAAGTTAACAATTCTTAAAGATACAAATTGCATGTTAAAAAAACATTACCTCAACCTTAAAATACTGATTAATTTAAAGTTCAACTGTTCTTACATTCAAATGTTAATACTTTTAATACAAAATGCTTTATGACTTATTGTTCACCAAGAGAACATTTTACAAAACTAAACATGTTTAATATCACAATACTTACAAGTGTCAAATATGTATATTAATAACTAAACAACTTTCCAAACATACACATCTCATTGCTGTCATTTTTTGACGGGCAAGTCGCTAGTTATATATAGTTGTGAGCGTATGAGTTGTTGCTATCGCTTGCGGGCTCGCGTAGCGAGGGCTGCGGGCGAGGGCCTCAGTTGCTGGCATGGAGCGCCAAAGACGCTCCTTGCCAGCAACTGCGACCCTTGCAAACTTTACGTGGCAACGCAAACAACACGACACACCAACTACGACCCTTGCAAACTTTACCTCGCAACGCAAACAACATACGAGACACGTTAGCACACATTACAACCTCGCAAAAATCGGCAGCAACCCGCGAACATACATTTTTTTAAAACACAATAAATACACACCACACATACATAAAAAGCTTACCTACAGCAAGAGGGAGCATCCAGGACCTCAAAAACGCAACTTACACCTTCATTTAACTCAAAATAAAAGAGTTTAGACACTAAAAAATTCTCTAAGCGAGAGAAAAAATGTCTGCAGAACAAAACGAAAACGAGGCTACAGCACTCTAAACACGCAAAACACCACAAGAAACTCGCAAAACACCACAAGAAACTCGCAAAACACCACAAAAGACGACGGATATTCCCTTAAGACCATTTTCCGCCAATGCGGAAGTTCGCGACTACGCTAACTGTTTGGTCTCCCGCACGCACAGTATTACACTGCACACATTCAGCACGCTTACACAGCAGCTCCACACCACTAATGCTGCAGCCACATCAAAACAGATTGCAGCTCTTCAACACAATGCTTCAAAATAGGTAAAGTAGTTTCATTTATTATGTATATGTATTACATATTTCATTATTACACACCAAACAGCATTAGCTGCCTTACAATTTCATTGCCGTAATTTTTTGACAGGCAATTCGCTAGTATTATATATTTTGGAACAATTAATATATATTTAGATATGCTATTATAGACATGTACAAAAGCCAAGGGCTATTTAAAAGTATATTGCTATTTATCCATATGTGCAAATATGCTGAGTGCAAATGTTATATTAAAGATTAAATCACATATATAGTTGTGAGCATACGAATGTTGCTAAGACTCGCAAGAACTGCGTCCCCTTCGCCTCGCAAATGCGGACCCTCGCAAAGCTAGGGGCCGCATTTGCGGAAGGTAGAGGCTCCAACGTCGGCTGTGTTTGTCCGCAAATGCTGACCCTCGCGAAGCGAGGGGCCGCATTTACGGAGGTGGAGGCTCAAAGGCGCCTCACACGCGGTTAACACACGCACGACTTAGAAAAAAAAACGACCTCGGAACCAACCTTAATGGAACAAACACGCACGAAAAATACGACCATAACGGCCGAACTGTGCGCACCAAAAAACAGTCAAAACACACTAAATACTCACAAAAAATAAATAAGAAGCTTACCCATAGCAAGGTGGGGCATCCAGGACCTCTGAAAGTGAAGTTACACCTCCATTTAAGTCCAAATTCCCGGGTTCAGACACACGAAAAAACCCTAAGCGAGAGAAAAAATCTATCTAAATAAATCCCATAATCTAATATACATCCTATCTATATAATATACATCACACAATCTTTGTAATATACAATAAATACTATCTATCTAATATACATCCTATCTATATAATATACATCCCCCAATATATCTAAAAAATACCATAATCTAATATACATACTATCTATATAATATACATCCCCCAATCTATCTAAATAAATACCATAATCTAATATATATCCTATCTATAAAATATACATCACACAATCTATCTAAAGAAATAACACAATCTAATATACAATACATGCTATGCTATCTATATAAAACACATACCCCTAGCTAACATACAATAAATACTATGGCCCTCATTCAATTGCGATTTGGCCAATTGAATAGTGCTCTAAATAAACACATAACATATTTTTTTAAAGAAGTTTTTTAGGTAGTAAACATCTATCCAAAAGCAAGGTTTTCACTAACTAAAAACTTCTTTAAAAAAAATATGTTATGTGCTTATTTAGAGCCCTATTCAATTGGCCGAATTGCAATTGAATGAGGGCCTATCTATATATAAAATAATCTAATTCTAAGCTAAAATAAAATAATTAAGACCACTTAACTTTGCAGATGTCCATTCAGATCAGCCACCTAGGGGAAAAAAATTAAAAACAATTAGTGCATCACGTTTACAGTAGAGATGTCACGGACAGTTCGCCCGCAGACTATTCACAGCGATTTTGGCTCTTTCGCGCTCGCATCGGACGGCGGACACATGCGCTTTTCGGTCTGCCCCCTATTCTTTATCATTGAGGAAACTTTGACCCTGCACCTCACAGTCAGCAGACACATTCCAGCCAATCAGCAGCATACATTCCCTTCCAGAGCCTTCCATCTGAAGGACATCATACATTTTAGAATCATTCTGAAGCTGCATTCGTTGTGAAGGGACAGATAGTGTAGCTGCTGGAGATTTAATAGGGAAATAGATAGCCAGGCCGTGTATTTAGCTTCCACTACAGACCTAAAGGACTCATCTGATATCTGCTGAAAGGACAGCAACCCAAAAAGCCCTTTTTAGGGCTAGAACATCATTTATTTTATTTTATTATTTTTTTCTGTGTAATCTAATTGCATATGCCTGCCTGCCAGCGTGTGTGTGTGAAAAGGCTAACAACTAACAGCTTATATTGTGCTTATTTTCACTACTCATACCTGGTGGTGTACCATACATTGAAAAAAACCATTTTTTTCCTGTAATCTAATTTCAGTTGCCTGCCTGTGTCAGGCTCACAGCTTATATTGTGCTCAATGAAATAAAACAACACTTTTTTTACTGTAATAGATTGAACAGCAATTGCCTGCTACAGGCGTGTGTGTGAAGCCTATTGCATCTACTCTGCCAACTTTTGCCAGTGCACAGTGATACGTCATATCTGGTGCAACCGTAGTGTACAGTGACATAAACCAACACTTTTTTGACTGTAATCGATTGAATATCAGTTACCTGCCTACAGGCGTGTGTGTGAGGCCTACAGCGCCTACTCTGCCAACTTTTGCCAGTGCACAGTGACACTCATATCTGGTGCAACCTAGTGTACAGTGAAATAAAAGAACCCTTTTTTTTCTGTAATCGATTGAATATCAGTTGCCTGCCTACAGGCGTGTGTGTGTGAGGCCTACAGCACCTACTCTGCCAACTTTTGCCAGTGCACAGTGACACTCATATCTGGTGCAACCTAGTGTACAGTGAAATAAAAGAACCCCCTTGTTTTACTGTAATCGATTGAATATCAGTTGCCGGCCTACAGGCGTGTGTGTGAGGCCTACAGCGCCTACTCTGCCAACTTTTGCCAGTGCACAGTGACACTCATATCTGGTGCAACCTAGTGTACAGTGAAAAAAAAAAAAATAACCCTTTTTTTTCTGTAATCGATTGAATATCAGTTGCCTGCCTACAGGCGTGTGTGTGAGGCCTACAGCACCTACTCTGCCAACTTTTGCCAGTGCACAGTGACACTTATATTTGGTGCAACCTAGTGTACAGTGAAATAAAAGAACCCTTTTTTTTCTGTAATCGATTGAATATCAGTTGCCTGCCTACAGGCGTGTGTGTGAGGCCTACAGCACCTACTCTGTCAACTTTTGCCAGTGCACAGTGACACTCATATCTGGTGCAACCTAGTGTACAGTGAAATAAAATAACCCTTTTTTTACTGTAATCGAATGAATATCAGTTGCCGGCCTACAGGCGTGTGTGTGAGGCCTACAGCACCTACTCTGCCAACTTTTGCCAGTGCACAGTGACACTCATATCTGGTGCAACCTAGTGTACAGTGAAAAAAAAAAAGAACCCTTTTTTTTCTGTAATCGATTGAATATCAGTTGCCTGCCTACAGGCGTGTGTGTGGCCTACAGCGCCTACTCTGCCAACTTTTCCAGTGCACAGTGACACTCATATCTGGTGCAACCTAGTGTACAGTGAAATAAAAGAACCCTTTTTTTACTGTAATCGACTTAATATCAGTTGCCTGCCTACAGGCATGTCTGTGAGGCCTACAGCACCTACTCTGCCAACTTTTGCCAGTGCACAGTGACACTCATATCTGAAATGAGTGATATGAGTGTCACAGTAGCTTGCACGCATAGTACCACTAATCGAAAAAAAAATGACAGGCAGAGGCAAGCCACCCCGCAGGGGCCGTCGCGGTCGTGGGGCTGTGATTCCCTTTGGCCCTAGAATAATGCCCAGTTTTCAAGGCAACGTACCCTGAACTTGAAAAGTTCTGAGGACATGGTTGACCTGCTAACACAGGACACCCAATCTTCTACAGCTTCTGCTCGGAACCTAGACGCACCATCCTCCTCCAGCTTAGCTTCGGGCACCTCTCCAGTTACCACTCGCCCGCCTGCCACCACCACCAACACTAGCACCACAGCCGCTTCACTTGATCCGTCAGCAGAGTTATTTACACATCCGTTGGAAGAAATGAGTGATGCGCAAACATTTGTGCCAGAAGATGTTGATAACAGGGATATGTCCCAGTCAGGCAGCATTACACACATGGACGTACGGTCTGATGGTGATGATGTTGTACCCGGTGCTGCTTCCTTTGTTGAGTTGTCAGATACAAGTGAAGCGGTTGATGATGACGATGGGTCCGTGGATGTCACGTGGGTGCCCGCTATAAGAGAAGAAGAACAGGAGGAAAGTTCAGATGGGGAGACAGAGAGGAGGAGGAGACGAGTTGGAAGCAGGGGGAGGTCGTCGCATGTAGCTAGAGGCACAGTCAGACAGCATGCATCGGCGCCCGGGGTCAGCCAGACAGCACGCCAGTAAACGCATGCTGTTGCCACCACCAGAATGCCGTCATTGCAGAGCTCAGCAGCGTGGCAAATTTTTGGTGTGTCTGCCTGTGACAACAGCGATGCCATTTGCAACCTGTGCGAAAAGAAACTGAGTCGTGGGAAGTCCAACACCCACCTAGGTACAACTTCTTTGAGAAGGCACATGATGTCACATCACAAAGCAACTGGCTTGTCTGAACACTTAGCCCGCCAGCTTTTACCATACAAGCTGGTGGAGTCTGAGGCGTTCAAAAAATTTGTAGCTATTGGGACACCGCAGTGGAAGGTACCCGGCCGAAATTTCTTTGCACAAAAGGCAATCCCCAACCTGTACTCGATTATTCAAAAGGAAGTAATGGCATCTCTGGCACACAGTGTTGGGGCAAGGGTCCATCTGACCACTGATACCTGGTCTGCAAAGCATGGTGAGGGCAGGTATATCACCTACACTGCGCATTGGGTAAACCTGGTGACAGCTACCAAGCATGGAATACGTGGCTCTGCAGAGGAGTTGGTGACACTGCCACGACTTGCAGACAGGCCTGCTGCCACCTCCTCTACTCCTCCTACTCCATCCTCTTCCATAACCTCCTCGGCTGAGTCCTCTTCTGCTGCTGCTATGTCTTGCTCCACATCAACGGCACCCCCCCAGCTCCACAGGTACTATTCCACATCCCGGATACAGCAGTGTCACGCCGTCTTGGGGTTGACTTCCCTGAAAGCAGAGAGTCACACCGGACCAGCACTCCTGTCCGCCCTGAACGCACAGGATCAGTGGCTGACTCCGCACCAACTGGAGATCGGCAAAGTGGTTTGTAACAACAGAAGAAATTTGTTGGCGGCATTGAATTTGGGCAAGTTGACACATGTGCCATGCATGGCACATGTGTGTAATCTGATTGTACAACGCTTTGTGCATAAGCACCCAGGCTTACAGGACATCCTGAAGCAGGCCAGGAAGGTGTGTGGCCATTTCAGGCGTTCCTACACGGCCATGGCGCACTTTACAGATATCCAGCGGCGAAACAACATGCCAGTGAGGCGCTTGATTTTAGACAGCCCGATACATTGGAATTCAACACTCCTAATGTTCGACCGCCTGCTCCAACAAGAAACGGCCGTTAACGAGTATTTGTATGACCGGGGTGCTAGGACAGCCTTTGCGGAGCTGGGGATTTTTTTGCCACGTTACTGGAAGCTCATGCGCAATGCCTGTAGGCTTATGCGTCCTTTTGAGGAGGTGACAAACCTGGTCAGTCGCACCGAGGGCACCATCAGCGACATCATCCCATTTGTTTTCTTCCTGGAGCGTGCCCTGCGAAGAGTGCTGGATCAGGCCGTAGATGAGCGTGAAGAGGAAGAGTTGTGGTCACCATCACCACCAGAAACAGCCTTATCAGCATCGCTTGCTGGACCTGGAGTAACGCTGGAAGAGGATTGTGAGGAAGAGGAGTCAGAGGAGGAATATGGCTTTGAGGAGGAGGAGGAAGACCAACCACAACAGGCACCCCAGGGTGCTCGTTGTCACCTATCTGGTACCCGTGGTGTTGTACGTGGCTGGGAGGAAGAACATACCTTCAGTGAGATCACTGAGGACGAGGAACAGGACATGACTGGCTCGGCATCCAACCTTGTGCAAATGGGGTCTTTCATGCTGTCGTGCCTGTTGAGGGACCCTCGTATAAAAAGGATGAAGGAAAACGACCTGTAAAGGGTGTCCACACTACTAGACCCCCGGTATAAGCAGAAAGTGCCTGAAATGTTACTGAATTACCACAAGTCGGAAAGGATGCAGCACTTCCAAAATAAATTAAAAAGTATGCTTTACACAGCGTTTAAGGGTGATGTCACAGCACAACGGCAATCTAACAGCAGAAGAGGTGAACATAATCCTCCTCCTCCCACGACCACTCCGGCAAGGAGAGGACGCTTTACAGACGTGTTGTTGATGGAGGACATGCAGAGCTTTTTAAGTCCTATGCATCGCCTCAGCCCTTCGGGGTCCACCCTCAGAGAACGACTCGACTGCCAGGTAACAGACTACCTCGCCTTAACTGCAGATATCGACACTATGAGGAGCGATGAACCCCTTGACTACTGGGTGTGTACGCTTGCCCTGTGGCCTGAGCTATCCCAATTTGCCATAGAACTTCTTTCCCGCTTCAAGTGTCCTGTCCGAAAGGACCTTTAGTGCAGCAGGAGGTTTTGTCACTGAAAAGAGAAGTCGCCTAGGTCAAAAAAGTCTTGATTACCTCAACTTTATTAAGATGAATGAGGGATGGATCCCGAAGGGACTGACAGTGGGCGATACATTCCATTAAAAAAGACCTGATAGCTGAGCTGCCTTGAGCTAATAATGGTCCACACGCTGCTGTATTTTATCCCTGAATGCCGGATGACTTGCGTGACTTATCCGCCACCAACTAGGGTTCAAGACGCAATGTTTTAGGGCACTTTCTGCCTGGCAAACTAACATAAATTTTTCTGGTCGCTGCAACAATACCTAATTTTTGTATTTAAATTATTTTATTGTCAGAAGGCGTACAGCATGTAATGAAAAATAAAGCATTTTTGAACAGTCTTGCATAACAGTTGTGCAAAAATACATATTTACAATAAATACATTTTGTGAAAGTTAGCTGGCTATTCCTTCTTATTTTTACTTTTTGGGTTAATCATTTTTCTTATTTTTTACTGTTATTGCAATTTAAGAGATACCTAAAACATGGTAAAACAGACAATATTAAAGAGTATATCTGCAGGAAACACCAAAGTCCTATTAGCTATCATCCCTCCAGTCGTATTAGCTTATTATTTACAATATCTAGCCTGGGCAATCACCCTTGGGTTACCCTAGGGCAGGCTTCAGTAAGTGACCTCTCCTCTCCAGGGCTCCCCCACTCCGGTCCTTCCCCCAGTGTTGCTTCAACTAGTAACAAATGTTTTATATTTGTAAAGCGACCCAATGATCCCCCTTGATAGAGGTTTATCTTTACAAATTTTGGAGAACTAATTTAAGACCGGTGTCCCCTGTTTCTGGGCCAGTGAGTGTGTGAAATGCCTCAGCGTACAGTAATTGTAATGTTCTGACAGCGGTAGCTCATGCTTGTCCCTCAGTTCCTCATAGGTGAGCATCTGGCCCTTTACTAACCAGTCTCCCAGTCTATCTAGTTTCCTTGACCTCAACCAGTGTTGTGATGTTGTGCTCATGTGTTTCGGGGCCTGAGGGTGGTCAAGAATTGGGGTCATTTGGGTGGATCCAGGGAACAAACCTGTGTGTTTCTTGGCCCATTTCCAGTATGATAGTGAGTGTCTGATTAGGGGGTTTGGCGAGTTTTTAAGGCTCTGAGTCAATTCTCATAGCCAAGCCACCTTGTTCCAGGTTAAGGTCCTTAAATTGTGGTTCTCTAAATACACCCAGGCCGGTTGATGCCCTATAGAATGTGCTATTGGGAGGAAAGATAACTGAGCTGCCTTGCGTAATATTTTAAGTTTGGACACGATAGTCTCCCCTCTGACTTATGAAGGTACATAATTTTCTTTGTGATGCATGAGGGAGAGTGGTTCCAGATAAACTGAAATATTTTCCTTTGAATATTTTCTAATTATTTTTATTTAATCGGGATCGGGAGTGTTCGAAATATGTAGAGCATCCTAGGAAGGACATTCATTTTTATCGTATTTATTCTCCCTAGCCATGATAACCTATACTTTGTCCATTTACTCAGGTCATTAATTATTGTTTTATAAAGTTTGGAGTGGTTGGCTTTGTACAAGTCCTCTAGCTTAGGGGTAAGTCGGATTCCCAGGTAGTTTATGTGGTTCTTATCCCACTTAATATTAAACTTCTCTTGGAGACCCTGCTTCTCTACTGCTGTTAAGTCAATCGCTAGTGCTTCTGTCTTCTCTATGTTCAGTTTAAGGCCAGAAAACTGACAAACTCCTCCATAGTTCGAATCAACACTGGGACCGATTGGGTAGGGTTTGAGAGCATACACAGCAGGTCGTCTGCAAATAGACAAGTTTTGAAATGGTGATGGCCTATTTTTATGCCTGTGATCCCAGCGTTGGCCCTAATTGTCTGAGCCAGGGATTCTATTGCTATTGCGAATAGAAGGGGAGAAAGGGGGCACCCCTGTCTTGTTCCTCTTTCTATTTTAATTAAGGATCTCTTATCTTCCGGAATCTGTAACCTTGCCCTGGATGATTTGTATAATGAGTGTATGAGATTTATGAAATGGCCTTTAATACCAACTTTTTCAAGCGTGGTGTATAGGTAAGTCCACTCCAGGGAATCAAACGCCTTTTCAATGTCAAAGGCCATAAGACAGGCTTGAATTTTAGAGGCTTTGGTGTGGTACAGTAGAATCATGACTTTTCTAATGTTGTCTCCCGCTTGCCTGTGGGAGACAAAGCCTACTTGGTCATTATGTATTAACTTAGGCAAGAAGGATGACATTCTATCCGCTATTATTTTTGACAGGATCTTTGTATAACAGTTTAGTAATGATATTGGCTTGTAGTTTTTTGGTTCTAGGGCATCTCGACCCTCCTTAGGGAATAGAGCGATATCTGCCCTGTTCAGCTCTGCTGGTGTTTGCTTGCCTTCTAGAACTCTGTTAGAGTGACCAAGTGCGGGCCTAATATGTCTATACATTTTTTATAATATAAATTGGTGTACCCGTCTGGGCCTGGTGATTCACCAGGTTTGAGGTTCTGGACTGCTTTTCTCACTTCCTCTAGGGTTACTTTGGCATTTAAAGTCTCTAAGTCATTTTCTTCTATTAAGGGGAGATCACAGGAATTAAGAAATCCCCTCATTTTGTGTAGATCTATGTGTTTTGTTGCCGTATAAAGGGTATTGTAAAATTTTGTAAAAATCTTCTGGATCTTATTTGGGTTCGTTTTTCTCCCTTCGAGGTCTTTATTTGAAGTATCCTATTTTGTGTTGTTTTGGTTTGTAGTTTCCTGGCTAGTAATGGGCAAGGTTTATTGGCTTTATTAAATCCGATAGGAATAAATAGTACAACTGAACACACCACTACCATCTGGTGGCACCTTAGATTGCACGCGCAGTGCCTCAAATTTGAAGTGGGAGGACCGACCAAGCATCTTTTTCCATCTCCCGCTTCCAAAAATCCATGCCATATACACGTCCCCTGATAGGTAAAGTAACAGGTATCAAACTGATAGGAATAAATAGTACAACTTAATACACCACTCCTATCTGGTGGCACATTACATTGCACGTGCAGTGCCCCAAATTCAAAGTAGGAGGTCCGACCTAGCATCTTTTTCCATCTCCCTGTTCCAAAAATCCATGCCATATACACGTCCCCTAATAGTGGACGTAACAGGGATTAAACCGATAGGAATAGTACTACTTAACAGTTCACACCTTATAATAACGCAGACAGAGGCAACGCAGAGAGAGGAGTCTGAAGAAGAGGAGTCAGAGGAGGAAGGTGGCTTTGAGGAGGTGGGGGGCTTGTTGTCACCTTTCGGGGACCCTTGGTGGCTGGGTGGAGGAAGAGACCTTCAATGACATTAGTGAGGAGAAGGAACGGGACATGGCTAGCTTGGTATACAACCTTGTGCAAATGGGGAGTTTGCAGTTGTGCAAAGGGACTGTTTACGGTTGTTTGCGGTGCATTAAACGGGAAGATTGGTCTGTTACTGTGAATCAGGTGTAACCCTTACACTACCTGTTCGATACAACATCATACCTGATGTTTTAAAGCATGTTATTCCAAACATTTTAGGAATTTTAGGTGATTTATGCCCTTTATGGCTTAAAACCAGACTCTGCATCAACTATGTAATTTTCCGTGGGAGTTTTGCCATGGATCCCCCTCCGGCATGCCACAGTCCAGGTTTTAGTCCCCCTGAAACAACTTTCCCATCACTATTGTGGCCAGAAAGAGTCCCTGTGGGTTTTGAAATTTGCCTGCCCATTGAAGTCTATGGCGGTTCACCCGGTTCGCCCGTTCGCGAACATTTGATGAAATTTGCCATGGCCATCAAAATTTTATGTTCGCGACATCACTAGTTTACAGTACATAAATAAACATTCTAAACATTGTAAATATTCTACTCACCTTTCCGGCATGTCCCGTCCTTATTCTTTTCTTCTCCGTTGCGGCATCTGTTAAAAAAAAACATAACATTAATACACATACAGAAACATAAAAACAAAATAAAATAAACATAATCTACATTGTACTTACATCCCCGACGCTAATGAGGCTCCCGGAGATTTTTCCGGAAGAGAATAGGCAATGGCGCCTTCTGATTGGTTGAAAACGCTGTCTATCAAATTCACCCAATCAGGAAGCGCCAATGTGTGAGCCAATCAGAAAGGGATACACCCTAAAATCCCACTCTGATTGGATAAGGCACCTGTCAATCTTTATTTAAACCAATCACAAGGTGCAGATGCCTTCAGCCAATCACATTGGAATACACCCCCACAGGGTGATTGGCTGGAGGCATCTGCGCATTCTGATTGGTTGCACTGACAATAGCCAATCACAATGGAATACACCCCCACGTACTGATTGGTGAAGGATTTGCGCCTTCTCATTGGCTATTGTTAATGTCAATCAGTATTACAGCCAATGGGAAGGCGCACATGTCTTCACCAATCAGTCCGTGGGGGTGTATTCCATTGTGATTGGCTGATGGCAATAAAGCCTTCGGATTGGTTCAAATAAAGATTGACAGGTGCGTTATCCACTCAGCGTGGTATTTTGGGGTGTATCCTTTTCTCATTGGTTCACAATTGGCATCTTCTCATTGGCTGAATTTGATAGACAGCGTTTTCAGCCAATCAGAAGCCGCCATTGCCAATTTTATTCTGGAACACTCCGTAGGAAGCTCATTAGAGTCGTTTTGTTTTTTAACAGCACGGATTGTTCCCCAGGCCCATCCGGGGCAGAACACGAGGAGGCCGGAGACATTGCGGTGGAGATAAGTACAATGTAGATTGTGTTTATTTCACTTTGTTTTATGTTTATGTATGTGTGCTAATGTAATGTTTTTTTTAAAATGGGCCGCGACGGAGAAGCAAAGATGGAGGACGTGACATGCTGGAACGGGACATGCTGGAAAGGTGAATATAATATTTAGAATGCTTAGAATGTTTATTTATTTTCTGTAAACGCGTTGTAGTAATTTTTCAAATCTTTTTTACCCTAGGTTGTTGATCTGAAGAAACATCTCAAAAGTAAGTGGTCTTAATTATTTTATTGTAGCTTAGAATTAGGGTTGCTATATAGAGATAGCATGTACTGTATATTAGAGAGATAGGGGTATGTATAGTATATAGATAGTATTTATTGTATATTAGATAGGGTGATGTATAGTACATAGATAGGGCCTCATTCTATTATCGGCCGTAAAACGGCCGCAAGGCTGCGATTCCTTGCAGGGGTTCCGTTATCTTGCAATTCAATTATACGGCCCCGCAAGGATCTCCCCTTACGGCCGGCCGTATATATTGCAACCGGCCGTAAGCTCAGAAATCTTTAAACGCAAAAATAAATTCAAGCCTGCACTGTACAGCTCTGTAAATTCTAGGGATCATATTGGGGGACATGAGGATTAAAAGTAACCCACTCTCAAGCTTGCACATCAGCCCAAACCCGAGTTCAAATTAACTGTTTATTTTCCGGCTGCAGCGTGGACGTGTCTGAGGTGCTCCAAGCACTCTGGACTTTTTACATGTATATTTTACGTATATTAAAAAAATATATATTTTACGGATTTGAGTATAGGGTAATTATGTGCTATTTTTGCTAACACCGAATATCACTTTATAGACTCTGCAAAGTGCAGGATGGCTTTATTTGGGCTATTTTATGTGCTTAATTGGTGCTAGCGGGACCACTTTCCTGCAAGTAAGCTGCGGCTCGGTTTTAGCCTTGCAGAGAGGGTTCCCGGAGCAATTGAATTGCAAATAGGATTTTCTTACGGCCGATTTCCTTGCGGCCGTTTTAGATCAAAGGATTTCCTCTGGCGCGAGCGGCCGCAAGAGATAGCAAGGCACCGGCCGCAAGCCTGCCGGAATTCCCAGCCGGAGGGGAATAGAATAGCAGAATAGCTTGCGGCCGGTCCTTGCGGCCCCGCATTGGCTGCGGCCGCTAATAGAATGAGGCCCATAGTATTTGCACATATGAATAAATAGCAATATACTTTTAAATAGCCCTTGGCTTTTGTACATGTCTATAATAGCATATCTAAATATATATATTAATTGTTCTAAAATATATATTAGTCATGCTCATTTGCACAATATTATTAGCACAATATCCATAGATGCTGGAATAATAGCAGTCTGCAGTGCATTTATATATATATTATCCTTTTATAAGATATCTCTATACCTTGCCTGGAAATTAAATATATGTTGTGTAATTTATATTATGAGCACTTTATCTGCACTTATGCAATCACAAAGGTGATAATATATTTAGTTTAGAGTAGATAAGCTCTCTTTTTCACATAGGTTAAGGGGTAATTGGTGGATCCCCAGTTCCACCATCAGTAATAGCTTATTTAGAAATGTTTTCTTTCATTTCACCTGTATTTAGACTAGTATAAAAGGAGGAAATGGTTGGCTCCGCTACCACCAAATTTATATCAGGTGTCATATCTTAATAGGTGGTAAATACTGTCTACTTTTGATTAAAGTATTGTACAGATAGAAAGATACTGAGATATTACATATAACCGGTGACTATCATTGCTAAATTTTAAATGTTTTTAGAATATGTATTGTAGATTGATTTTTCTGAATAAATTATGAGCTTTTATTGAATAATCTTCTTGTCAGATTACTAAGATAACTATGTTCATTACTGTTTATTATAACTACGGATGTTATACAGGTGTGGATATATAGGTGTCTTTCTCTTTTTGTTCTTTGAATATATCCTTACACTTTTCTACTCCTGTTGGTACATACAATATGTATATTTAGGTATTTACTTTTGAAATTAAAAATTAAAAATGTATATGTTACTGCCTCCCCACTTTATACTGGTCCTCATTTATATATACCTTTGACATTCCATCACAAATGGTTTGCAAGGAATCACTCATATCGGCAATCTTTCTAAACACTCTGAATAACGACGATTACTCAGACATTGCAAACAAAGTGATATTAACATCAAAAAATATAGATGCCTTGAATCTAAATAAGGATTTTTTTTAATTCATCAAAGCACCACAAAATAATTATTACAGTGTAGATTCAGTTCTGGCTGACAATAAAGACAGTGAATCTAATTTTAGTATAGAATTTATTAATTTTTTTAACCCTATCTGGAATGCCACCACATGTTTTGAAATTGAAAAAAGGGGCAATTGATATAGGTCAGGCTATTGAGAAATATGAATCCAAAAAATGGACTTTGTAATGGGACCAGATTGATTGTGCACGATTTAAAAGATCATTTTATACATGCAGAAATTATGACTGGGACCCATAAAGGTGAACAAGTTTTTATACCAAGAATTGATTTGGCTCCAAGTGAGAGTGGTTTGCCTTTGTCCATCAAAAGAGACAATGTCCAGTTATCATGGCATTTGCCATGGCCATCAATAAATTCCAAGGACAAACTTTTAAGTCTGTGGGTTTTTGTTTACAGGAACCTGTTTTTGCACATGGACAACTCTATGTTGCTTTTTCAAGGTGCGCAAATCCAGATGAGATTAAAGTTTCAATTGAAGACAACCCAAGTCAGGGTGATCTACACGATGGACGTATTTTTACAAAAAACTTTGTGTACTATAAGGTTTTGTAATCAGAGAGAATAGTGGTTTCATTTTAGGTAAGAAATGTAAGGTCACTTGGCCTCTTCTTAGAGGAACACTATTTCAGTTATGAAACTATATCTACAACTTGAGAAAAATACAGTAATAACCAACGAAAAAGGAAGAAAGGAAAAAACAAAACAAAAAAAAACAACAGTGGTTATATCCCATAGACACAAATAAAAGTCTCCTGGGCTCTTTGAAAGGGAACCACTTTCACAGACACACAGACAAAAAAAAAATGGAATGTCTTGGAAGTCACTTTCGCCATGATTGGCCCCACAAAACAGTTAGCTTGCATTTTATTACCTTTACTGTTTCCAATTTAATATGTTTTTTGCAGGTTTGTAATGTTATAATTCTGTTGGCAAAGGACTGAAAAGTTGATGCATTCTATGGCCCTCATTCAATTGCGATTTGGCCAATTGAATAGGACCCTAAATAAGCACATAGCATATTTTTTTTAAAGAAGTTTTTAGTTAGTAAAAACCTTGCTTTTGGATAGATGTTTACTAACTAAAAACTTCTTTAAAAAAAATATGTTATGTGCTTATTTAGGGCCCTATTCAATTGGCCAAATTGCAATTGAATGAGGGCCTATGCCATTAAGGTTTAATGTTAGTAGCAGCATCATCATTTGTTCAAAAATGTAAATGTTTGCCTTTCTCTGGATTCAAAATTCAATATTTAAATAAATTCAGGTTAAATGTTATTAGCTAACCTTAATGTTTGCATTGTTAACATTGTATTTCACAAGGTTTAAAAAGTTTATTGAATGTTAGTAAAGATTTAGATCATTTGCAGCATAAACATTTGTTAACAAATTTCAATGTACAACTAAATAGACAGGAACCATCCAGTGAGTAATCTAATCGCAATTTAATGGGGTTAGGAAGGAATTCATTTGTTTCCCCATTTGAGACAATTGGCTTAGATGCAATGGAGATTTTTACTGTTTGCCTTCCTCTGGATTCAATACATATGTGCTTTACCAGGAGTTTAAATACAAGTTGTATGTTAATAAGCATTCTGTCATACTTGAAGACACTTATTTAGACAAAGTTCAAGGATTTGATGTCAGTATTATTAAAAAAAAATAATTCAACACTGTTTACAATATAAGTTGCATATTAGAAAAATGTATGTAATGGTTCACAATAAGTATTCTGAGAAATTTTATGGTTTGTTATATTATTATTCTATATATGACAATTAAAAAGTTTGATATGGTTTAACAGTCCATAGTTAAAAAAAAAATAATAATATACATTTTTGTGCTTCTTTGTAGATAAAAAAAAGATTAAGAGTCTTAGAGAATCCCATTGTGTCACAAACAGCATTTCCAGCTTTAAAATTGTATTGACCGTAATTTTTGGATGGGCAAGTCACTAGTATATATATATCACATATTACAATTGTCGAACTACGAGACATCGTCACGCTTTGCGTGTTGCATACTACTTAGGAGATGAGTGCTCATCACTTCGAGCCTCGCATAGCGAGGCGAGTCGTTAAGGCACTACAACTCGTAGCACTTTGGCGATGAGCGCCGAAGGAGCTCATTGCCTGCGAGGCGAGCAGTGGAGGCAATGAAACACACGTGACTTAGGCTCCAAACAATTAGGAAATGCTGGATCGCCTTAGGCTGCAAGCAGTTCACTAACACTAAAAAAAAAACATGAGATAGGAAAAATACAAAGTTAATGTCCGATCCGCGCAAAGCAAAAAACATGAAAAACACAAAAAAATACAACCCCCCCCCTCAAAATCATTACACACAGCACGGGGGAACAGCCAGGACGTCTGGAAGTGAGGTGGAATGTGAATTTAAGTCGATTTTGCTGAGTTTCGGCACTCAAAAATCGGCTAAGCGAGAAAAAATATGGCGGACAAACAAAATGAAAACGAGGCTACACGACCCTGGGCCGCGCAAACCACCATTAACCGCATACCACTTTCACCCAGGAATGTATGAGGTAAACTACTACATCCTTAGTTACAGCTGAAGTGAATGACAAACATGAGCATGCTAGGAAGTATCCAAGTGGGCCATCCAAGTTTGCGTAAATGTTCTCTAAATTACTTGTTCTAACAGTTTGTGTAAAATAAACATTCTCAAATACGCTCTAGAGCTGTATAAGCTTAACGCAAAATGCATAGTACAAAAGCAAACAACGCTATTTTACAATCCTAACTTGCAACTAACAACATTACGCATCTACAGTAGCGCTTTACACAAATAAACCAACGGTTTGCCCTCACACATGCAGCCTACTTCTAATACACATTAGGCACATTCATAAAAGTATCTCCTCAGGCCAGCAACAGTCCAATTGGACATTATATGCTGCAGGAAAATAAAAAGAGATTGTTGGATCTTCAGGCTATTGATTGCTGGATATATTAAGTATGAATAGGTAAAGTATATTAATTTATTAAGTAACTAATTAATTGATTATTATTTAAAAAAATATAGACACATGTATCTGTCTTTCTGATGAGCGCCGAAGCTGCTCAGAGGAGCAAAAGTACATCAGAGGAGAGGCTCGTAATGAACACTGAGGGTCCTCAGAGTACAAAAAGCTTGACATTATGTGGCAAACAGCATTGCCAGGGCTACAAATTTTATTGCTCCGTTATTTTTAACGGGCAAGTTGCTAATATTTATATATATATATATATATATATATATATATATATATATATATATATATAAATACTGTATATATATTAAAATTAACTTAGCATAGACAAACTGGGACAAAATGACTGAGCTGCTGTCTTCAGAGACTTGTAGTTATCATGCACATATTTGTCTAGATACAGATGATAAAATATATTATACAATACATGTTCGATTTTCATTACATGTTTGATTTTCATAAACTGATAACAAACTGAGTAATAAACTTATAAATAATTATAAATATATACTAAGTAATATGCATTTATCTTATTATTTTATGTTTTACACATAAGGCATAGGTATAATATCACAACCCCTGATTTTCATTATAACAGTATAGGCCTGTTTAATATAAAGCATATATATGGACAACCTTGCATGCATATTCCCTCAAATTTTAACTAAAGTATTTAACACCTTTATTTATGTCCATCTTGTTTTCAGTTTTCTTATTTTTATCTTTTTTTACTTTACATTAAATAGGATATTGCATTTTATATGCTACATTTTTAATTAATACACTTTGTATATAAATAATGATAATTTCTTAATTGTTATATTGAATGTTTTTTGACAAATAGAAAAACATTTAGTATTTAATGAGTACAATCTATTACAAAATTAAAATGTTCAATTGCGTTATCAACATTTGATTCAAAACATTGTCATTTGCATTTAGATGAAACTGTTGTCTGGAAGGAAAATATAGAATGAAGTGCAAAATAAGAGGAGTTTAGATTTCCTAGGCCAATACATGCAATTCAAAGGGAATTGAAATTGATTTGGAATTAATTTGACCTGTCTGATCTCCATTTATTTTGCCTTCTATGAATTGGATGACCCATACTGACCTAGTCAATCAATCTTTAAAATTCAGAACTCGGGCCAATATGGAAGTTTATTCAAGTAAATTATAGTCAAGTGTAGCTTGACATGATTTATCTGATTTATTTTAAAATAGACCTTTGTTTGCTGCCTAGGGCTGCTCTGAGTCCTCATTTTTACTGAATGTACATTTCAGATAATTCTTTCCTGCATCCAACTCTACAAAGAAATAGAGTGTATTATTCAGATTTTTATAGTTTCTCACAGAAAATATAACAGTCTAAAGCACTAGTGAAACTATATTGATTAATAAAACAAACCATGAGTTTGTGAAACATTATCTAACCAGGAAACAATGGAATATGCTTTACTTCTATCTTTAGAAAGAGTAAGGGCCCTATCCAATTGCAAGCCTGCAGATTACATTATACAGGCTGTAAGTCTGCAGGCTTTAAATTTTCTACAATTACAGAGTGATTCAATTTAAGGGCCGAAAACGGAAACCGTACAACATGCCATCCAAAGTAGCATTTCAGAGTGTGATCATGATCAATTAGGCAAGGCCGTAATTGTTGATTTAGAAAAAGCCAATAGTAAATGAGAACGTCATTATGTCAGTAAAACATGGAGGTTAAATGTCAATCAATTAGTGTTTAGAGGTCCGATATGAGATCAGACTCGCAATCCAACAATGTACAAAATAATAAAAATGAATGGCGATACTGTTTTAGTCCATGTGGGTGGCCTGATACGTATAAACTCATTGATTCCTGGGATTGATATGACACAGAAATGAAACATGAAAAACAATCATCTTTGATTGCAGATTTGCGAGCTTGATACTGTTGTGCAATTAATTCTATTGTCTTTCATCGCTTTCCCCATCTTTTAAAGTGCAGTATTGATTTTTTTATTTGCATTTACAGTGCTACCAACTGGTGTTTAACCCCCTTGCCAGTCATATCTGGTACCCATAGGATTTTCTTCTACATTTGCCATTTACGGGTGTGAAATCATTTGTGGGCTTGCGGAAATGTAGCAATTTTAAGATTGTAACACGGTCTTGACAGATCAAAGGCTTAGATAGGTTGGAAGTTATGATATTGGAAACCGCAGTGATTTTTATCCTGCAACCAGCAGATTGTTTGCGGCTTGCTAAAAGACGCCAATTGAATAGCAAATTAGTTTATGGACTACATTTTGGGCTCCAGTAACCATCAATTGCTCAATTGAATAGGGGCCTAAGTGTTCTATGCACCTGACCTGAAACATAATTATATATACAAGTTCTAAATAGAATTTAAAAATATGATAGTTTAAAATAAAGCCTAGTATTCTGAAACAGAAATATAATATTTCATAATGGGAAAATACTTCATAATGGGAAAATACTTTTCAAATGTAAAAAAAAAATACTGATTGCTTCTTTTTGCTATTCTCTTTTTTCTATTCCACTTTCTTAAATCAGAGAAAGCTGCACGATGATTTCAAAACATTGTTGCTCCCTTTCAAAAGAACGAAACAAAGATCTTATCTGTAGCCAATATTCTTTGCAAATGGCTAGTCAATTTAAGAGAATGTAATGCCTCCCCACAGTGAAGCAAAATTGAATGTTAAAGGTAAAAATGACAGGCTATATTTTTTATTTTACTTTAAAAAAAAATGTTCTCCATTATCAGTGCTTTAAAAGTCAAAAAGTGTATACAATTAATATGACACTTCAGTGGTGTTTTAAATTGAGAAACAGTTTAACTATGTTGTTAGCTGTTAGTGCTACAGAAGTGAATCATTTAATTACTTACAGTAGGGTGTGAGAGGATGACTGTCATACAAATGTGGGAGTAAATTACCACTTATCTGCTCAAGTACTAATCTTAATGCAAAATGTATAATTTACACTAATTTGAAAGTAGATGTTTCTAGCTATTCTACTTATAAGCGTTCAATCTAAGCTGTTAAAATATGTGTCTTCACATTGTCACTTCTTAGATAATTACTTTTAGTTATGAGTTTCAAAACATGCATTAGTTAATTTGCATCAATATCAATTGTAAAAGAAAATTTGATGGATATACATGGATCCAAAACTGTTAAGGATTGATAACAGAGACAGACAATGTATCACATATATAGTTGTGAGCATACAAGTTGTTGCTAACACTTGCGGGCTCGCGTAGCAAAGCGACTGCAAGCCTCGCAAAGGCGCTCCTTACCAGCAACTGTGACCCTTGCAAACTTTACGTCGTAATGCAAACAAAATATGAGACACGTTACGACCCATTACGACCTTGCAAAAAACGGCCGCAACACGTGCACATCAAAACATCAAAAATGCAACAAATACACACAACAAATACATAAAAGGCTTACTTACAGGAATAGGGAGCATCCAGGACCTCGAAAACTAAAGTTGCACCTCAATTTAAGTCAAATTAAAAGAGTTTAGACACTAAAAAATTCTCTAAGCGAGAGAAAAAATGGCCGCCGAAAAAAACTAAAACGAGGCTATAGCAGTCTAAAGACGCAAAACACCACCAAACACTTACGTATTTGCCAAAAAACACCTACGAGATTAGAAAACAAGGACGCAACCCGCGCAACCCCAAAAACATTACAAACACAACAAATAATAAACATGAAACACATAAAAAGGTTACTCACAGCAAGGGGGGGCACGAGGACCTCTGCAAGTGAAGTTACACCTCCATTTAACCACAAATTTTGGAGTTTAGAGACCCAAAAATCACCTAAGCTGAACAAAACGAAAACGAGGCTAAAGGTCCCCAAACACGCGAAACACTACCATAAACACGCAAAACCCCACCGCATTTTCCGAAAAAGCCCAACAAACAGCTACGGATATTCGGAAAAACTCGCACAATATAGAAAACGAACGACGCTACATCAGCCACATTATATCCACCGAACACCCTTAGCTCACTTACAATTTCATTGCCGTAATTTTTTGACGGGCAATTCGCTAGTATTTTTATAGTTTTTGGTTTTCATCTCTTATACTACTAGCTATATACTAAACTGTGAAGTGTTGTCATTTTTAGTACCTAAGGTCAAAGTATAACAAAGAAATGGTTCTCATGTTCCTTATAGACCATCCTCTGATGTCCTATGTTAGTAATGGGTATGGGTGTTTAGCAGCTGTAGCTAAAAGACTGTGTATTGTCGGGTTAATTTGAGTATATGGAGCTGGCAATGACTAACAGCTCTATCCTTAGACTCTTCCAACATGTTCAAAACATTGGTGATGTCACTGCTGGAAATTGCTTAGTCTCCCATTCTCCAGCTTCATTGGAGGCGGCAGAATGATTCAGCAGCTATTTTTTACAGCATGCTGTCTCCTGCTTATAAATCCACAGACTCACCTTGCTGTTTCTACACAGCAACATTTGCAGCAGGTAATAAGGTAAAGCAAGTTGAATGTATTGAACAAAATAAAATGTTTATATGAGTATTTACACAGTGCTGTGTATTTAGAGCAATGTGATGATCTTCATATTTCAAGAATAGTGAGACTCTACACAGACTTTCAGATAAAGGTGCATAGAACACAGGTAGGGGGATCTTGAAAAATAAGGAACAGGTATGTTGTGGGCAAGGAGCAATTATCTAAGTCAGAAAGCACTGTGTGGGTTTTGTATTTAGTTTCTGATGAAGCAAGGATTGCATGTGTGCACAAACACACAAAATCTATCTATTTATCTATCTATCTATCTATCTATCTATCTATCTATCTATCTATCTATCTATCTATCTATATATCTATATATCTATCTATCTTAATAATGTCCATCACATTTGCTTTCCTTTAATAATGTAAGACACATTTCTGAACCGGTGGGTTTTTAAAGAACATGTGAATATTTAAAGACTATGGCCCTCATTCAATTGCAATTTGGCCAATTGAATAGTGCTATAAATAAGCACATATCATATGTTTTTAGTTAGTGAAAACCCTGCTTTTGGATAGATGTTTAGTAACTAAAAACTTCTTAAAAAATATATGTTTTGTGCTTATTTAGAACCCTATTCAATTGGCGAAATTGCAATTGAATGAGGGCCTATGCTTTAGTGAGCAAGGTAGAGAATTCCAAAGAATGAGGCTGAACTGGAGAATTCTTTTAGGAAGGAGTTTATGGTAAAGGAGCACATCTTGAGCAGTGTGGAGAGGGTGGTTTGGAGTGTATCTGGAGAATCAAACTGCATACATTGACCTCCCCAATAAAATGGTCACATTAGGGCTAACAATGTTACGATTGTCCTCTTGGCAGATCTATATTAATCCTTTACAGGTTTCAACAGCTTTTACCTGACCATTCTGCATGTGAAAATTACTTATTCTCTGCTCTCTCCACAGATCTTGGCTCTCTGAATAGTAATCATTGACACCACTTACCTCCTGTCTTATCACATCAAGCCCTTACTCTCTAAGGGGCAACAACCTGTGAACTAAGGATGGGATATCATCAAAGTTGTGTATAATTTCATAAACACTGCTACCAACAGACAGAGTTATGAGTATTTACACCTTGATGCTTCCTGTTGTATACTTATAAAGGCTGTCTGATTGATATTTCAGTTGACCAGCCCCCCTTATTCTACGATTGCTGGCTAATTAGCTAAAACTCTCTTTAGAATACTTTTTCAAAGGCATCCACAGGTCTCTCTGATTTATCATAAATCCTTCCAGTTTGACATAAAAATTGATATATCATAGTAAAACATTAATATAATGTTGATAATGTCATCTGATGTTAGGTAAATAAATCTGAACTCGGTAGTGTTTATGTGTCAAGTTATTAGTCTTACTTATGTATGTGATTAGCAATACTAAGTACATGCTAGAGGAAAGCATGTCAGAAAAGATTTCCTCAAAAGATGACATCTGAGACATAAAAGTAATTTTGGATTGATGTAATTTGCGATTCATGCAATCATTGGTGCTTTTAGATAATATTCAAAAATGTATTCTCTCATCTCTGTGTGTTTATGACCACTTTTAACCATATATCATTGTTAACCCCATTCAATAAACATAATTGAAAAAGTATACATTGTACCTCGATAATGAATATCCTATTACTCCAATTATAAATTAATAATTTAATTATATTAAGTTATGAATTATTAACTTTTTTAAGCAGATCTTTATTCAGCAGATGTTTAAAGAACTTTATTTCAGCAGATCTTTAAAGAACTACTGTGAAATGAAAATATGTGTCTGAAAACTTTGTCTAAGGTCTTAATTAAACAGGGATACATTATTTAGCTAGTCTCTTATTCAAAAAATGCATGTTGATACCCTTGTTGGACCATGGAGGCTTCCGTAATACTTTTGTAGAAGTTGTGTGTGTGAGAGCGATATTTATATGTGTCGAGATCAATGTTTGCATTTCCTGATGCAAATTGCCTGCTTCAGAACCTGTGAAGTGAAAGGGGTGTAATGTCAATTTCAATCAGACCCAATTGTCTAATAAAGCCTATTGGCCTCTAGAAGTTCCCTGCTCCTCCTTTCCTCTGTCTACTGATCTCAGGCAGTGATGTGACAAATACAACATGCTCTTCAAAACTTCTGATTTTCACCCAAAATCTTAACGGCCATGGCCTACATAGTTGTTAATGTTGTTTGTTATATACTTCATAAACAAGCTAATAATCATTTTTAAAGGGATATGGAAGTTTTCTGGATATTCCTAATTATATACCTACAGCTGTGCTCAAAAGTTTGCATACCCTTGGGGAATTGGAAATATACTGTATGCACCATTGTCTATCAGTATTTTCTGATAACATGCTGCATTCATCTTGCCATCCATTTTCACAAGATTCCCTGTGTCTTTAGAGCTCACCCCCCCAATAAAAAACACATTAGTGAGCCACCACCATGTTTCACAGTGGGGATGGTATTCTTTTCACTATAGGCCTTGTTGACCCCTCTCCAAACATAGCGCTTATGGTTATGACCATAAAGCTCTATTTTGGTCTCGTAACTCCAAATTACAGTGTGCCTGAAGCTGTGAGGCGTGTCAAGGTGTTGTCAGGCATATTGTAACCTGGCTTTGTTGTGGCATTGGTACAGTAACTGCTTCTTTCTGGAAACTCGATCATGCAGCTCATATTTTTTCAAGTATCGTCATATTGTGCTCCTTGAAACAAACACACCATTTTTTTTTCAAGAGTAGCCTGTATTTCTCCTGAGGTTACCTGTGGGTAATGTTTTGTATTCCAAAAAAATCTTCTGGCTGAAATATTTCTTGGTCTACCTGACCTTGGCTTGGTATCAAGAGATCAACTAATTTTCCACCTTTTAATAAGAGATTGAACAGTACTGATTGGCATTTTCAAGGCTTTGGATACCTTTTTATATCCTTTTCCATCTTCATGAAGTTCCATTACTTTGTTACACAGGGCTTTTGACAGTTCTTTTCTGCTCCCCATAGCTCAGTATATAGCCTGCTCAGTGCATCCATTTGAGAGCTAACAAACTCATTGACTATTTGCACACATACACGATATTACTCCATATATCATCACTAATGAACATGACTGATGTTCTGTTCAATTACAATGAATATAGTCCCAGCTGTTGAGCTGCACAGTCTGATTAGGATCTACTAATCCAATCCAATAGTTAAACATGTGTTATTGTTGCATTTCATCCTCTTAACATTCTGATAGCAGAGTCATGTGTCTGATTTTATTCACACATTTTCTGTATGATGGCCTTTGTTTTACATCAGTATCAATGTGTATGTGTTTACAAGTCATGTGATCATTGTTATCTGTTCCAATGAAATGTGATATCATTGTGGCACAACATGTTTCAGATGTGGTTACAATGAAGCATTCCTTGTGAAATTACACATCTTCAATAATTTTCTTGGACAGTGATTGTCCATTACAGATTCACTATGGTTAACACTGCTTGTAGATGAAGATCATGTTAATAGGTTTATTCCTACAGTAACAGCATGACATATTGTACAGTAACTACAGATATTGCTTGTTTTTCAGCCTCCTATATCTTTTTTTTCAGATTCTGACCTTTTGGATTTTTCTGTAATATTTAAAAACACAGTGTGTGTGTAATTGAATTTTATTACATAATCCATGATTTCTAAATTAAGCAGCTGAAGACCAGATATCAGTGCTATGCACATTAATTATTACTTCTATTATATGGAGTGATACAGAAAATGTTGGCACATTACATATTATAATTGTCAAACCGCGATGCGTCATCACATTTGCGAGCCTCACATAGCGAGGCAAACTATTGAGGCACAGGTGCTCATTGCCTGCAAGCCTCGCAAAGTGAGACGAGCAGTTGAGGCATTGAAAAATGTGGGACTTAGCTGAAACGATTGCTGGAGGCGCTCCTGCGAGCTTCGCAATGCAAGGTGAGCAGTTGAGGCATTGAAGCATGCAGGACTTAGGCTACAAGCACTTAGGGAACACGGGATTGCATTAGGCTGCAAGCAGTCGAGGGACGCGGTACTTAGAAAATAAAAATTACGAGCCATGGGACTAAGAAAAAAAAAATGAGGTCGCAAAAAGACGCAGATAACGGCCCAAATCACGCAAATCTAACACAAAAAACACAAAAAAAAAAAACACAGCACGGGGGAACAGCCAGGACATCTGGGAGTGAGGTTATAAGCGAATTTAAGACAAATTTGTCTAGTTTCAGCACACGACAATAGAAGGTTTACCCCCCTAAACAAACGATTTGCCCTAGCGCACACAGCCTATATATACTGCACATTTAGCACATTGCTGGCATTTTCTCTTCAGATGATCAACAGTCTCCCTGTACATTTTAAAGAATATGCCAAAAAGATTGTTAGCTCTTCAGGATATTGATTGCTACATATTAAGTACAAATAGGTAAAGTATATTTATTAATTAATTCATTATAATGATTTCACGCTGCCCTTGCCTTATGAATAATGCTGATTGGCTGCCAGGGATAAGACACTCAAAGCAGTTAAATATTTATATCACTTTATTATGCTCTGACACCTGATACATTTTCGCGAGCACACACATGGGACTAAGGCACACTATGCAACAACCAATGGTGCTCAATCGACTGTGAGCCTCGCAGAGTTCAGAAATGCAGGACTTACAGTGCAATGAGTACCAAAGGTGCTCATTGCACTGTGAACCTTGCGCAGCAAGGCGAGCAGTTGAGGCATGCAGTGATTGCCGTTGGCGGCCCACAGGACAGCAACTGCGGGCCTCGCAAAGCAGGGCAACATGCAGGACTTAGGATGCAATGAGCGCAGTAGACTCCAATTGTGTGACAAACAGCCTTTCAACACTTTTTTATTGCCTCGTCATTTTTGACAAGGTAAGTCGCTAGTTACAGAAAAATTATAATAATAATGTATGATGAAATTTGTATGCATCAGATTCTGATTACAGTGGTGTAGTGACCACCTGTGACCCTAGTAGATGCTATGCATCATAATTATTATACACTATTACCTTTAACACCTTTAACACCTTTCCAAAATAGCCTCTTGCCCTTCCGGGATCTGCCCACACCACACTAATGATATTAATGCACAGTCATATACATTTCTGAGTGTGCTCTGTGTATATAATAAAGTTATGTTATACCGTTATCACTGTTTCTGTGTGTTTTTAATGATCTGATGAGGATCTTCATGTACACCCATCCCTTTATGCATTTAAGTACTGTAATGATATGTTTGCATGTCACTAATCTCAGTTAATTGAGATGTAGTGTTGCTATGGCTGAGTGTTTAGACTTTTAACGTTAATAGCAATGTTTATTTCATGATTTGTAACATCCTTACACATACTACTGGTGCAGCTAACACCTAAAATCTGCATGTCGTGTGCCATCCTTCTAAAATAATTATTCCTTATTTACTGTCCAATGCATTATTATGTGAACATTCCAGCCCATTACAGTGACACAGGCATGGTTTCCAACTGATCACATGTATTGATCATCACTATTTTAGATTCTATTATCACCTTTTGTGATATCATGTTTGAAGAACATTCTTGGTGAGTTAATACTCACGAGTAGTATAAATTGTAGTATGCTTGAGTATCAACATTCACCTGAAGGGTTGATGAACAAATGACAGGTAATATTATTAATTTATTAATAAAAGAACACTTGATATGATTTCACAAAATTAGTATTGGTATACATCTTGCCATATGCCCAACAGTAATGGCTTAGGACTTAGAGGATAGGTTTAGTCAAGATTGGCCCTGATGGACGTAAGTTTGCTGTTGCTCCATGTGCCTCTTCACATCCTTCATGTGTGCTTGTTGGCCTTCCTGATAGGTTTGACAACATTAGTGTGGTGTATGTTCCCTTGGTACTTGATTTATGTCATGTGGCGGTGTAATATTGCCACTATTTATGATTCTAATATGCCAATGATGACTGACATATCTAAATATTTTTTAAATCCACATTTGAGCCTCTGTGAGTGTTACGGATCATTTGTAAGGCAGTTCCATGTTTTTTTCTTGCAATTTAGTCATGTACATTGTCTTCTATTGCTTAATGCATCTTGCAACGACACTTTTCAGATTACCATATGCATGACTATTCCAAAATATTAAAGTATATTTGTTTTCTGGCCTATTTGTTCCTTGGATATTGTTGTGTTATTAATTATAATGTATTCCTATGCTTTGCAATGCTTTTAAAGTACAGTTTTTGTGTTTAATAGCTGCTACAGCTTTAATTAGTGTTAGGAACAGCCTTTGCGAGTGCTATTTGGAACCCGTAATATTTCTAAAAGATATTTAATACATTTGCGATTTACAGGGTAGAACGCAATTGTGGGCTCCATGAATATTTGTAATTGAATATTGATTTTGTATCTTCAGCACTGTTAACATTTGTGGTCTTGAAATATCAAAGGAGGAAATAGGGCGGAATGAGAGTAGCTAAAAGTAGGCAATTGAATATCCGTAACATTTACGGGCTCCAATAAGGGCTAATGTAAATGCAATTTGGACAATTAAATAGGACTCATACCCTGTAGGACTGGATGTGTATTGCAGTGTCCTAGCCTATCAGGGACCACATCTCAGCAGCATGTTGCACAATATTTTTGAGAGATGTCACTGATTTGGTTAGTACAAGACACTGCACAGCAAGTACTACAGAGGCTGTGTTCATGAGCTGCAGAGGGAAGACCCAAGCAGAGAATACTGTAGCTGTTTGATTTTAGGCAGCAAATGCTGAGTTTTTAAGCACTTCTTAATAAAACCACGTACATAAAACTACATAGATACACAGGTAGATTATATAACTAGTAAAATCCAGAAACATGTAATATCCCTTTAATGAAATGAGGACGTTTTTTGTCTTGCAATATTAAATAGAAGAAAAACATTGCCTATACATGCAAATAATATAATATCTAACTGATACTATATGTTTCTTGACATACAAATAAAACCTTTATACTGATACAATGCAGTCATTTTTAAAAAGGATACATAAATATCATCAGCCCTTAGTTAAATTTTTTGCAGTAGATCTTTTTTTAAACGTTTATAATAAACTAACCACTGTGTCTCTACTTTTAAATCTTTCATCTGATGTAAACACTTGAATTTTATGAGTATGTAATGTATATGCCATTAAGAACTGATACTGTAAATAGGGTTCAAGGTAATAAAACTGGTGTTAAGACAAAATGTTTATTAAACCATCTGTGAAACTCAAATAAATAGATATCACTCTAATGTACAATAATTCTGAACAGTAATCGAGAAGAAGAATATCACTTAATATAATAATCTAGTACTGTACTAGAAATACAGAATTTTATTGCAAAATAGAATTTCCAAATAGTCCATTAAACAATATTTCATAAAACCATCAGAGTTCAAAAGAGTAAACAGTGTTTGTAAAACTTTTCTCAAATAATCCCAAAAATTGCAATATGGGTACAAGACTTCCATTTTTGATGTCCATTGCAATTTTTAGTTTGGTGGTAAACCATGCATTTAACATGCATGTACATGTTTTCTAAATGCTCATGCAATATAAATCTAATTTCACTGGTACAACAATGCACGTTTCATAGATGTGCATTCTAATTCACTATCAGCCCTATTAAATTCCCTCAATGTTTAAAACCGTAGCCCAGAACGTAGGTCGCAAGCCTTGCTGCTATTAAAGCGGGCCCGTAAAGCAACCCACCAATGACTTGCGTGGCAAGGGTGAGAAAAGGCTATGGGACCTGGAAATTTGAACTGCTCGCCTGCAAATCCTTTGATCTGTCAAGCCTGTAACTGTTACATTCCAGTCACACTATTGAATTGCAACAAATGTACTGGTGTTCGAGCCCGTAACCCGCAAATGGAGCCAAAAAGCCAACGGGCACTAGAGAGGACTCTTTAGTGGGTATTATCCGTAGCACTGTAAATGCAAATATACACACACTACTGTACTTATAAGTAAAGGGAAAGTGATGTTATGTATTAAAATTAATAGCACTGTTTTAATGGAAACAGAACATTTCAGGCAGGTCTCGGGGGTCAAAATCAATTTAAACATGACTGAGGCTTTCGGGGCCTCTTGAGCAGCTGAAAAGCAAATACTCATTTACTTGGCCCACTAGTCACATCACGTATTTAGGAATCAATTTGACCCCCAACCTGTCTGAGCTGTACAAGGCCAATTTTACACCTATGCTAAAAACTCTCATGGAAGATACAAAGAAATGGAGCAAATTCCCTCTTTCCTGGACGGGACCCATACATTTCATAAAGATTAATATTTTGCCATGAATACTATATCAATTCCACTCACTTCCCATCCCCATAATACCGAAAGAATTAGAAATATTTCAAAAGCACTTAACGAGGTTCATATGGAATAATAAAAAGCCACGAGTATATAAAATGCTTCTTTAGTAGTAAAAGAATTGGAGGACTTATATGCCCCAATCTGAGATCGTATTTCAGAGCAGATCAATTGGCTTTCATACCCCAAGCGCATTCAATAACACACCAATAACACACCAACTATGTGCATTTATTGAAAATTAACAAATGAAACCATTCAAATAGGATACTATTATTTAGTCCCAAAATGCCCCCCCCCCCCCCCAACATAAATAGACATAGAAGTGATGTCGCAAACATCAAATTTTCGGTTCGCGAACCGCGGACGCGAATTCCATCAAACTGGAACAAGCCCCCTGGGACGCCTGCTGTGTTTGGTCTTCCACCTCCTCAAAGCCACCTTCCTCCTCTGACTCCTCTTCTTCAGACTCCTCTCTCTGGGTTGCCTCTGTCTGCGTTATTATAAGGTGTGTACTGTTAAGTAGTACTATTCCTATCGGTTTAATCCCTGTTATGTCACCTATCAGGGGACGTGTATATGGCATGGATTTTTGGAACAGGGAGATGGAAAAAGATGCTTGGTCGGATCTCCTATTTTGAATTTGGGGCACTGCACGTGCAATCTAAGGTGCCACCAGATAGGAGTGGTGTATTAAGTTGTACTACTCATTCCTATCAGTTTAATACCTGTTCCGTCACATATCTTTCCTCCCAATAGCACATTCTATATGTCATCAACCGGCCTGGGTGTATTTAGAGAACCCCACTTTAAGGCCCTTAACCTGGGACAAGGTGGCTTGGCTATCAGAATTGCCTCAGAGCCTTAAAAACTCGCCAAACCCCCTAATCAGACACTCACTATCATACTGGAAATGGGCCAAGAAACACACAGGTTTGTTCCCTGGGTCCACCCAAATGACCCCAATTCTTGACCACCCTCAGGCCCCGAAACACATGAGCACTACATTACAACACTGGTGGAGGTCAAGGAAACTAGATAGACTGAGAGACTGATTAGTAAAGGGCTCACCTATGAGGAACTGAGGGACAAGCATGAGCTACCGCTGTCAGAACATTACAATTACTGTAGGCTGAGGCATTTCACACACTCCCTGACCCAGAAAAAGGGGACACCGGTCTTAAATTTGTTCTCCAAAATTTATAAAGATAAACCTCTATCAAGGGGGATCATTGGGTCGCTTTACAAATATAAAACATTTGTTACTGGTTGAAGCGACACTGGGGAAGGACCGGAGTGGGGGAGCCCTGGAGACCCTTCAGAAGCAACCGGCGGCAAGAGGTCGCTCACTGAAGCCTGCCCTAGGGTAACCCAAGGGTGATTGCCCAGGTTAGATATTGTAAATAATAAGCTAATACTGCTGGAGGGATGATAGCTAATAGGACTTTGGTGTTCCCTGCAGATATACTATTTACTATTGTCTGTTTTACCATGTTTTAGGTATCTCTTCAATTGCAATCACAGTAAAAAATAAGAAAAATTATTAACCTAAAAAGTAAAAATAAGAAGGAATAACCAGCTAACTTTCACAAAATGTCTTTATTGTAAATATGTATTTTTGCACAACTGTTATGCAAGACTGTTCAAAAATGTTTTATTTTCCATTACATGCTGTACGCCTTCTGACAATAAAAGAATTTAAATGCAAAAATTAGGTATTGTTGCAGCGATCAGAAAAATTGATGTTAGTTTGTGGACCATTATTAGCTCAAGGCAGCTCATCTATCAGGCCTTTTTTAATCGAATGTATCGCCCACTGTCAGTCCCTTCGGGATCCATCCCTCATTCATCTTAATAAAGGTGAGGTAATCTAGACTTTTTTGACCGGGCAACTTCTCTTCTCAGTGACAAAACCTCCTGCTGCACTGAAGGTCCTTTCTGACAGGACACTTGAAGCGGGGCAGGACAGAAGTTATATGGCAAATTGGGATAGCTCAGGCACAGGGGGCAAGCGTGCACACCCAGTAGTCAAGGGGTTCATAGCTCCTCATAGTGTCGATATCTGTAGTTATGGTGAGGTAGTCTGTTACCTGACGGTCGAGTCGTTCTCTGAGGGTGGACCCAGAAGGGCTATGGCGATGCATAGGACTTAAAAAGCTCTGCATGTCCTCCATCAACAACACGTCTGTAAAGCGTCCTCTTCTTGCCGGCGTGGTCGTGGGAGGTGGAGGATTATGTTCACCTCTTCCGCTGTTAGATTGCCTTTGTGCTGTGACATCACCCTTAAACGCTGTGTAAAGCATACTTTTTAATTTATTTTGGTAGTGCTGCATCCTTTCCGACTTGTGGTAATTCGGTAACATTTCAGGCACTTTCTGCTTATACTGGGGGTCTAGTAGCGTGGACACCCAGTACAGGTCGTTCTCCTTCATCCTTTTTATACAAGGGTCCCTCAACAGGCACGACAGCATGAAAGACCCCATTTGCACAAGGTTGGATGCCGAGCTAGTCATGTCCCGTTCCTCGTCCTCAGTGATCTCACTGAAGGTATGTTCTTCCCCCCAGCCACGTACAACACCACTGGTACCAGATAGGTGACAATGAGCACCCTGGGATGCCTGTTGTGGTTGGTCTTCCTCCTCCTCCTCAAAGCCACATTCCTTTCTTACTCCTCTTCCTCACAATCCTCTTCCAGCGTTGCCGCAGGTCCAGCAAGCGATGCTGATAAGGCTGTTTCTGGTGGTGATGGTGACCACAACTCTCCCTCTTCCTCTTCACGCTCATCTACGGCCTGATCCAGCACTCTTCGCAGGGCACGCTCCAGGAAGAAAACAAATGGGATGATGTCGCTGATGGTGCCCTGGGTGCGACTGACCAGGTTTGTCACCTCCTCAAAAGGACGCATAAGCCTACAGGTATTGCGCATGAGCGTCCAGTAACGTGGCAAAAAAATCCCCAGCTCCGCAGAGGCTGTCCAGGCACCCCGGTCATGCAAATATTCATTAACAGCCTTTTCTTGTTGGAGCAGGCGGTTGAACATTAGGAGTGTTGAATTCCAACGTGTCGGGCTGTCTAAAATCAAGAGCATTGCTCGCATGTTGTTTCACCACTGGATATCTGTAACGTGCGCCATGGCCGTGTAGGAACGCCTGAAATGGGCACACACCTTCCTGGCAAGCTTCAGGACGTCAAGTAAGCATGGGTGCTTATGCACAAAGTGTTGTACAATCAGATTACACACATGTGCCATGCACGGCACATGTGACAAATTGCCCAAATTCAATGCCGCCAACAAATTTCTTCCATTGTCACAAACCACTTTGCCGATCTCCAGTTGGTGCGGAGTCAGCCACTGATCCACCTGTGCGTTCAGGGCGGACAGGAGTGCTGGTCCGGTGTGACTCTCTGCTTTCAGGGAAGTCAACCCAAAGACGGCGTGACACTGCCGTATCCGGGATGTGGAATAGAACCTGTGGAGCTGGGGGGGGCGTTGATGTGGAGCAAGACATAGCAGCAGCAGAAGAGGACTCAGCCGAGGAGGTTATGGAAGAGGATGAAGTAGGAGGAGTAGAAGGAGTAGAGGAGGTGGCAGCAGGCCTGCCTGCAAGTCGTGATGGTGTCACCAACTCCTCTGCAGAGCCACGTATTCCATGCTTGGCAGCCGTCACCAGGTTTACCCAATGCGCAGTGTAGGTGATATAACTGCCCTGACCATGCTTTGCAGACCAGGTATCCGTGGTTAGATGGTCCCTTGCCCCAACAGGTGTGTGCCAGAGATGCCATTACTTCCTTTTGCACAATCGAGTACAGGTTGGGGATTGCCTTTTGTGCAAAGAAATTTCGGCCGGGTACCTTCCACTGCGGTGTCCCAATAGCTACAAATTTTGTTGAACGCCTCAGACTCCACCAGCTTGTATGGTAAAAGCTGGTGGGCTAAGAATTCAGACAAGCCAGCTGTCAGTTGCCGGGCAAGGGGGTGATTTTGTGACATTGGCTTCTTACGCTCAAACATGTCCTTGACCTGACTGTGGGCAGATGAGCAGGGACTGCTCAGGGCGAGACACATAGTGGCGGATGGTTGAGAGGGGGCAAGCAGGGCAGCAGTGGTTGACGTGGCTGAAGATGCTGGACCAGGAGGAGGATGGCGGCTTTGACTTTGTGTGCTGCTTGTACTGATGTGTTGATCCCATAGGCGTTTGTGATGTAACATCATGTGCCTTCGCAAAGAAGTTGTACCTAGGTGGGTGTTGGACTTCCCACGACTCAGTTTCTTTTGCGCACAGGTTGCAAATGGCATCACTGTTATCACAGGCAGACACACGACAAAATTGCCACACTGCTGACCTCTGCAATGACGGCATTCTGGTGATGGCAAAAGCATGCGTTGACTGGCGTGCTGTCTGGCTGACCCCTGGGTGCCGATGCATGCTGTCTGACTGTGCCACTAGCTACATTCGACGACCTCCCGCTGCTTCCAACTCGTCTCCTCCTCCTCTCTGTCTCCCCATCTGAACTTTCCTCCTGTTCTTCTTCTCTTATAGCGGGCACCCTCGTGACATCCACGGACGCATCGTCATCATCAACCGCTTCACTTGTATTTGACAACTCAACAAAGGAAGCAGCACCGGGTACAACATCATCATCATCTTTAGACCGTACGTCCATGTGTGTAATGCTGCCTGACTGGGACATATCCCTGTTATCTACATCCTCTGGCACTAATGTTTGTGGATCACTCAGTTCTTCCAACAGATGTGTAAATAACTCTGCTGATGGATCAAGTGAAGCGGCTGTGGTGCTAGTGTTGGTGGTGGCGGCAGGCGGGCGAGTGGTAACTGGAGAGGTGCCCGCAGCTAAGCTGGAGGAGGATGGTGCGTCTAGGTTCCGAGCGGAAGCTGTAGAAGATTGGGTGTCCTGTGTTAGCCAGTCAACCATGTCCTCAGAACTGTTCAAGTTCAGGGTACGTTACCTCTGAAAACTGGGCATTATTCTAGGGCCAAAGGGAATCACAGCACCACGACCGCGACGGCCCCTGCGGGGTGGCCTGCCTCTGCCTGTCATTTTTTTTACGATTAGTGGTACTCAGCGTGCAAGCTACTGTGACACCAGATATGAGTGTCACTGCGCACTGGCAAAAGTTGGCAGACTAGGTGCAATAGGCCTCACAAACACGCCTTTAGGCAGGCAACTGATATTCAATCGATTACAGTAAAAAAAGAGTTGTTTTATTTCACTGCACACTACGGTTGCACTAGATATGAGTGTCACTGCGCACTGGCAAAAGTTGGCAGACTAGATGCAATAGGCCTCACACACACGCTTGTAGGCAGGCAACTGATATTCAATCGATTACAGTAAAAAAAGGGTTGTTTTATTTCACTGCACACTACGGTTGCACTATTTATGAGTGTCCCTGCGCACTGGCAAAAGTTGGCAGAGTAGATGCAATAGGCCTCACATACACGCCTTTAGGCAGGCAACTGATATTCAATCGAATACAGTAAAAAAGGGTTGTTTTATTTCAATGCACACTACGGTGACACTAGATATGAGTTTCACTGCACACTGGCAAAAGTTGGCAGACTAGATGCAATAGACCTCACACACACACCTTTAGGCAGGCAACTGATATTCAATCGATTACAGTAAAAAAAGGGTTGTTTTATTTCACTGCACTCTACGGTTGCACTAGATATGAGTGTCACTGTGCACTGGCAAAAGTTGGCAGACTAGATGCAATAGGCCTCACACACACGCCTTTAGGCAGGCAACTGATATTCAATCGATTACAGTAAAAAAAAGGGTTGTTTTATTTCACTGCACACTACGGTTGCACTAGATATGAGTGTCACTGTGCACTGGCAAAAGTTGGCAGACTAGATGCAATAGGCCTCACACACACGCCTTTAGGCAGGCAACTGATATTCAATCGATTACAGTAAAAAAAGGGTTGTTTTATTTCACTGCACACTACAGTTGCACTAGATATGAGTGTCACTGTGCACTGGCAAAAGTTGGCAGACTAGATGCAATAGGCCTCACACACTTGCCTTTAGGCATGCAACTGATATTCAATCGATTACAGTAAAAAAAGGGTTGTTTTATTTCACTGCACACTACGGTTGCACTAGATATGAGTGGCACTGCGCACTGGCAAAAGTTGGCAGACTAGATGCAAAGCCTCACACACATGCCTGTAGGCAGGCAACTGATATTCAATCGATTACAGTAAAAAAAGGGTTGTTTTATTTCACTGCACACTATGGTTGCACTAGATATGAGTGGCACTGCGCACTGGCAAAAGTTGGCAGACTAGATGCAATAGGCCTCACACACACGCCTGTAGGCAGGCAACTGATATTCAATCGATTACAGTAAAAAAAGGGTTGTTTTATTTCACTGCACACTACGGTTGCACTAGATATGAGTTTCCCTGCGCGCTGGCAAAAGTTGGCAGACTAGATGCAATAGGCCTCACACACACGCTAGCAGGCAGGCATATGCAATTAGATTACACAGAAAAAAATAATAAAATAAAATAAAAAGGGCTTTTTGGGTTGCTGTCCTTGCAGCAGATATCAAATGAGTACTTCAGCTGTGTAGTTAAAGCTAAATACACAGCCTGGCTATCTATTTCCCTATTAAATCAGCAGAAAAAAATAATAAAATAAATGATGTTCTAGCCCTAAAAAGGGCTTTTTGGGTTGCTGTCCTTGCAGCAGATATCAAAGGAGTCCTTCAGGTATGTAGTTAAAGCTAAATACACAGCCTGGCTATCTATTTCCCTATTAAATCAGCAGAAAATAATAATAAAATAAAATAAATGATGTTCTAGCCCTAAAAGGGCTTTTTGGGTTGCTGTCCTTGCAGCAGATATCAAATGAGTCCTTCAGGTGTGTAGTTAAAGCTAAATACACAGCCTGGCTATCTATTTCCCTATTAAATCGGTAGAAAAAAATAATAAAATAAAATAAATGATGTTCTAGCCCTAAAAGGGGCTTTTTGGGTTGCTGTCCTTGCAGCAGATATCAAAGGAGTCCTTCAGGTGTGTAGTTCAAGCTAAATACACAGCCTGGCTATCTATTTCCCTATTAAATCAACAACAGGTAGAATATATCTCATCTCTCAACGAATGCAGCTACAGAATGATTCTAAAATTGAGTCTGTCATACAGATGGAAGGCTCTGAAAGGGAGTGTATGCTGCTGATTGGCTGGAATGTGTCTGCTGACTGTAAGGTGCAGGGTCAAAGTTTCCTCAATGATAAAGAATAGGGGGAGGACCGAAAAGCGCATATGTTCTACGTTCGTTGCGAACGCGAACATGCGAAAATCGCCGCGAATAGTTCTCCGGCGAACTGTTCGGGACATCACTAAGACATAGTAATCCTATCATTAGACTTTCACTCTCCAAATGGAATTGGATTAAAACAAAACATCACTACTTAGCAACTAAACTAACTTACTTAATCCCACTCTTACTACTCCTTCAATCTAAAATTACTTAAGCAAGTATTCAAAAAAAATGGTGATCAGGACATGAATTCAATAAACTAGGTTCCTGGATAAAAAATGACCAAATTATCTCTTTTGATCAACTTAGGATAAAATGTGAAATTCCTCTAAAGGAATATTACAATTACTGCAAGATCAAACATTTAATTTCCACAACGCACAAGAGATGTGGTACTCCATAATCCAGTTTGTTCCCTCTGATATGCAATAAGGCTCCTCTACATAAAGGAGTTTTAAGTTCCTTGTATATAATTCTAAATTCCCCTCCTGTTGACATTAAGCCAACTTTTATGAACAATTGGGAAAAAGAAATGGGTACCCAGTGGGACACGTAGGATTGGGAGAAAAATGTTTCAACCGATTTAAATGTTCTTGCAATTATAGTCTATGGTAAACATCTATTTAAACCCTTCATAGAGCCTACAATTGATCAGTTAAAATGAACCAAATTGAACCCTCAAATCTCACCAGTAGTACAGGCTTGATGGACTGAAGTCCTAGAGCTAGCCTCTAGAGTCCTTTAAATCACTATGCCCCCCACATTTGAAACATGCCTTCTAGGCAAAATCAATACCTTGATATCTAGAAAACAAAACAAATGGCTACAAAACCTATTGATATCAACGAAAAGCCACATAGCCCAAAAATGTAAGTCTTCTACATTAAACATTCAAGAAGTAATGAACAAGTTAAATATCATAATGATTCATGACAGACTGTCGCATTCTTTAGCAAACACATACCCTCCATTTCTAGAAATATTGAACCCATGGCTCTGCTCAACACAAGCTATAGACATTACTTAAACAGATAATTACACTTTACCTATATAAGCCTGTCTAAACTTCTCTTAAAAATAAACCCGCCGACCCCAGGAGCCGGATGAACTCGTAGTACTGGCTGGGTGAGTGACTGGTTGCCGGTCATTTCCTAGTCGAACCAGGAACAATATTTGGATTATATATGAAGATTCTGATTTGCTCAAAGGACACATATAAATTTAAGTTTAAGTTCCCGAATTGTTTGTTTGTTCAAAGTTGATTTTTTTAATATAATTGTTTCCTTTCTTTTCATTTCCTTTCCATTTTTATAATATGTAATGTGAAGCATTGACATTTTAAATCTAAACTCTGTGTTATTATTTGCAACATAGGATCTCAAACAGCATTGTTTATTGTATCAAGATTGTTAAAGACCTTCTTACAACCTTTCAATTTGGAAAATAGAAAATGTTGAAATGTGTTCTATCAGTGTTAAACAAATAATCTATCCTGCATAACAAACAAATTCCTTCTTAAACATTGTAAAACTTTACTAAGCAAAATGTTTGTAACAACACTGGCTTTGTTTGACAATAAAAATATTGAAACAATTAAACAAAATGAATAGCACAATATTCTCAAGCTTGCAAATCTGCAATATAAAATACTTTATTTTCCATTTAATTTCCCTGTTATACCGATCCCAGGAATCAATGTGTTAAATCATACTGTATAATGGAACTAGCATGGACTAGAATATCATATTTACAGCTTTATCATTATTGCATTATCTCTGGAATGTGGATCTGATCAAAACTCGTAACTGAAGCCTGAAAGGCTTTGAAATCTAACCTCCATTTTTCAGTGACATAATGATGATCTTTGTTATGAAATGACTCTTGTCATAACTTCTGTCCAAAAATATATACATGTTTCCATGTCATATTTGTAAATATTAAATCACATTTCTTGACTGTATCTTCAAGACTTTCATGCGGATTGCAGCAGAGAAAGGCAGAAGAAGAGGAGATGGAGGAGAAATTTTTGAATCTTTGCCTGCTAAGACAGGGGAGAGGGTGGGCCATGTGACTGAGGGAATAGGAGGTGAACGTATCATCGGGTGAGTGCAAGGTAATTCTGGGGCGATCAAACAGAGGGGGTGACCTGGGGGGGGGGTTAGTTAACAGGATGAGGGACATTAGGAGACATCAACAGGAGATCTGGGGAAGTAAACAGATGCAACATGGTGTCTGGGGAAGACATTGTCGGGAGGGGTGCTGGAGAAATACATTAAGGAGCCATGGCGATTTGGGCCAAGGCGAAGAAATTATTAACAGGGGGTCTAGAAAGATAAATAGAAATTACATTGGCTATGAGAAACACGGAGAAGCTAAATTAATAGTAGCAGTCTAGGATGGACTCAGATTATAAGAGATATAGGGGCTATGTTTCCTTTAAATATGGGTAGTATGGAGAAATAAAAAAAACAAAGAGCATTGGTGGAGAGAAATTATAAGGGGGTGAAATGGAAAGAAATAGACAGGCGGTCCAAGGGGACTGGGGAAGGAGAGAAAAGGGTTTCCAGGTGGTACAGGGAGAAAAGGCAGATGGGCTAGGAAGTGGGAGGGTAAGTAATATCATACACCCTCAAATTGTTTCTTTGTTTTGTTTTCGTTTAAGAAATTCATAAGGCCAGTATATATTCACAGGATTCTAGGACTGTAACAGTGATGCGGCACCAGTGTACACTAACGTCCCTATTAAATTGTAGTTACTGTAGCCCATAATGTAGATTGCGAAAGTTATTGCTAGTAAATTGGCTTTTTTTTTAGCTACCAGTGATTGATCTGGGAGTTACAGGCTGAAAATGCAAATCAATTCCACACATAGTGTGTTTTCATATATTAAAGAATAATCCCAAATAGATGACCAGAATCTGGAAAACAGAAAGAGGAGGTGGAAGCTATGGAACAAGCAAAAGCTATTATTACAGTACAGTGTTTCTTGCTCCGAACACAATAATAAACTAATTGACATGAATGTCATCTATGAGCAGCGATAACTATACTGATTCTGTCCTGTACAATTATCCCCGAAATATGTTGAGGATGTGGAATTTCACAAGAAATGTTTCACTGTAAGCACAATCGTTTAGCAAAGAGTAATATCACAATCTACATGGAATTGTTGTGCCACACTGATATCACATCCCATTGGTATATGGGTGGTACCAAGGCCAAACAGATTACGCTGATTATATTACCTGCAAACACTTATCCATTGTTCCTGATGTAAAATAAAGGCCATCAACCATACTGTTTGTGAATTAAATCACACACATGAATCTGCTTTCCAAACTACTGGTTTCAGATCCTAATGGGACTGTACAACTCTACAGCGAGGACTCTATTCATTGTGATTGAAAATAACACCAGTCATGTTCATTAGTTATGAGATATGGAGTTATATATTGCATTTCAGATCAATCTGCTAGGGGGAATGTCACTGATCTAATGCCTGATAGGCACTGGGTTGAGAGTTTACTCACATGATAGGATTGCACTGCTCGAAGAAGAAGATGCCTTCATGGTCATGACATTGGGCTATTAAGACCTACAGAGACTATAACAAGATATCAACCAGAACACTATTAAGATTGACTACAACAACTAATCTCAATGGCAACCCACATTGAACATCATTTGCTTTAAGTGTTTAACATAACCATACATTTACACACTCTGTAGCCAGGCAATAGGATGCCAACATTTATACTAATTCATATTCAGTGAGGAACAATGATGAGGAGGAATTATGGGATCTTATCCACTACCTCCTCTTTCACAGCACTTGACCCTCACCTTCTGTACCTGCGTGCCTCCTCCCTCTACCATGTCTAGGTGGTGTTGTAGCGAGGGGTGCCACTATGTTGTGTGGCTGGGTATCAGCTTGTGTTGGCAATGAGGTTTGAGATGAAAAGGCAGCTGGCTCTTTTTGCAATGGTGGTTGCATCAGTGGAACTGAAGGCTGGAGAGATATGAGCTGGCGTTGTGCCAGCTCAGCCCTTTGGGTGGTACTTATTGCGTCCTCCATCTGAAGGTGGGCCATGATTTCCATCTAAGTGGGAGGTGCCGGTGGAAATGGCAGAGATTCCGGTGGTGAAGGTAATGTTGGGGGACCCCATGTTGGGGGAGCCCATGCTGGGGGAGCTCATGTTGGATGTGAAGGAGTGGAAGAGGCACATCGTTACTAAAGAGGGACAGTTGAGACATATATTTGTGTAATGTATTTGTATTGGGGACAATGCTGAGACAAATCAGGTCTGGGGGAGAAATAAAGGAAGGGACAAGAATATGATTCGTTTTAGGAAAAAGGAAAAGAGCGTGCTATCAAGTAATGAGGGGAATTATAATTGCAGACACAACAGGGATGGGATGAGATGGAAGAAAATACAGAGGGTTTGTGGGTAGATGGAAAAAGCCACATGGTTTAGAGGCTGGAGGAAGAGACAAAAGAGATCACCTACTGAGCAATGGCTGCAGTTAACATATTTTATTTTTATATGGAATACAAATATGCTAGTGAACTATTTGGAAAAAAAATTAAACCATTTTATTGTCTTACTCTTTCAGATCACTGTGATCTCTGAGCTTCAGAGATTCCAGTAGCATTCTGCACAAATGATCCACTCCTACAAGGTGACAAACATAAGAGCATACCGTATATAATCGAGTTTAAGCCAACCCGAGTATAAGCCAAGGCACCTATTTTACCACAAAATACTAGGAAAAATGAGTGACTCGAGTATAAGCCGAGGGTGGGAAATGTGCTGTCCCCTGTGTCCCTCTTGTGCCCTCTGTGTCCCCCTCTTGTGTGCCCTTTTCTTGTGTCCCCCTCTCTCTCCCCTTTGTCTCTTCTCCCCTCTCCCTCCCCTGTGCCTCTTCCCCCCTCTCCCTTCCCTGTGTCTCTCCCCCCTCCCTTCTCACCCTCCTCATTCTCAACCTCCCTCCGCAACCCCCTTCTCATCCTGAACCCCCTCCTCAACCTCCCTCCTCATCCTAAACCCCCCTCCTCACCCTGCCCCTCTAGATTCCTCCCCCCTCTCCCTTTCCCCTCACTTACCTCCATCTGCAGCTGCTCCTCCGCTCCTCCAGGCTCCTTCCTGCGTCTTGAAACCAAATACAGTAATTATGCTACTGATATTAAATAGTGATGTAAAACAGAGCAACATGAGTAAAATATCAAAATATTACAATACATTTATGATTACAGAAACATAGAATACTCCTTTTTTCATACATTAAAAACTGCATATGTTTAACAATTATTATTATATTTCATGTAAAAGGACAAAGAGCAAACTTCGTTTTGAGTATTGTGCTCAGGGAAGTTGCAAAATCTACATTTTCCTTGGATCTTCCATTTACTAGTTCTCATACTGATTTTGATACATAAGAGGTCTCTGTTTTTGAGCGTTATGTATATTGAGGGACTTTATTTCACATGTGTTTTTTTTTCCGAGTTAATTTTTCTGACATTAAACAGACCCAGTGTACATTAACATCAGTGGCACTTACCCTACCACAGTGGTTCTCATTCTTTTGATGAGGCATTCCTGCTTCAGGCATCATTACTGACATTTATTTGAAAGACTTGACAATAAAAAAGAACTAAGTGAAGACATCTGGAATACAGTATACAAATATTCAATTTATACTTAAAATATAGCATTAAAAGAGCAAGAAGAGTTAAGATAAAATAAATTAAAACTCCAGCAAAGACATAAAAACTCATAATAACTGCCCACTGTTACCAAAAAAGTGTGAATTACATTTAATTTGTATCTTTTTTTCAAAAAGAAATAAATATAAAAAATGTTTCTCTCAGAAGGATTTACTAATTGATACAGAACACTTAAAAGTATCACACAAAACATGGATATTTAGTTATATAATTGGGGGAATTTACTGAGAATCTCAAATTCATCCAACGTCATCCCTTGATTCAGTTTGCACTAGTCCTTCTAACCTCATCCCCTCCTTTCTCACTTTATCTGAGGTGGAAAATGCTTAGTAAATTCACAATCAAGTGTAAGGTGTGAGATTAATATCCAGATAGACATACACCATTCTCAAGTGAGGAGCAAAAATTGACTTTCCTACACAAATCTGAAAGACCTAACATAATATTCTGTCCAAAAGCTGCTTCCTTTCCATCAAACACCACCTTAAAATATTTCTGATTTGTCCTATATCTGTTTTTCTAGGTCATCCTCACTCTTCCAACTCAACCTGTTTCACTAACTAATTACTTTCTCAAAGCTCAAGTCAGTGTACCTTTATTTTGGAATTTGTAATGCTTAACTTGACCAATGAGGAAGAATGTTGTTATCTGTTGTCATCTCTTATTTTCACAGATTTTACAGAGAATTATCATAACTAAAAATATAAATTAAATACATATACCAGATCACAGATTACATAAGAATCACAGCATTCAATCATTAATCCCTTGTCTAAATAGGAAATGATCACCATGACAAACTGTTGAGTATCGGATTAGTGTCAAACACAGATAGCAAATCTAAAGAGTATATAGATAAATCATCTTGATAATAAATAGATATTGGTAAGTATTAAATAATCAATAAATCAAAAATCAAATAGCTATCGTACATTTATATCTCATAACTTAGAATATGTCTACCTATTAATTACCAGGCTTTGTGCACAACTGAGAATTACATTAAATATTTTTTCATATAGCATCATGTAAAAGACCAGTCAGTACTTGGAGCAGTATATCAGGATCTGCAATATTTCTGCACCAAGGTTCAGACTGTTTAACTCAAACGAAAAATAACTATATACATTGAATCAAAAAAGAGGAAAACATTTTAAGAAGGTAAATAAAGGTTACACAACCTAAATGTATCTTACATTTAAATAAAGACTTTATATGACAACATATAACAAACAAATAGTCACTGTAACATATATTGTTTTTAGTCACTATATCATATATTGTTTATGTCTTGCACTTCAATCTTTCAAAAAATCCCAGCAGGAACCTCTAAGGGAATCATCTATTGAAAACAAACAAACCAAACAAATAAAAAGTACATAGAGCACATTGGTGTGCAGCATCACATATTATAATTGTCAAACTTCTATACTTCGTCATGTTTGCGGGCCTCGCATAGCGAGGTGAGCAGTTAAGGCATTGAAACTCGGAGCACTAAGACAATGAGCGGGACTTAGGCAGTAATGTGAGGTGAGCAGTTCAGAAGTACGAGGGACTTAGCCTCCAAGCAGTTAGGAAACGTGGGATTGCCTTAGACTGCAAGCAGTTGAGGAACGCAAAAATACGAAGTTAATGGCCAAACCAGACAAATTGAAAAAGAAGAAAAACACAACCCCCCCCAAAAAAAAAACATCACACACAGCATGGAGGGACAGCCAGGATGTCTCGGAGTGAGGTTCCACACACATTTAAGCCGAATTTGCAGAGGTTCGGCACTCAAAAATCGTCTTAGTGAGAAAAAAAGGCTTAAGGGGACCCTGTGCCTCAGGAGTACAAAATGAGCGCACCTCGCAGCTCACTAACCATCCGTGGGCAAACACCCCTACCACAGGCGCACCAAGCAGACGAAAAAATATTAAATCGAGGCTACAAGATCCCGAACCACGCAAAACAGTGCCAGGCGCATATGACTTTTACACAGGAACGTGCGAGGTACAAAATAGACAATCGCCGCCATTTTACAACACTAACTTGCAACTAATAACAGTACGAATCTAAAATGGCGCTTTACCCGACTAAACAAAAGGTTTGCCCTTGCGCATGTAGCCTATTTATACTGCACACGTGGCACACTGCTGACACTTTCTCCTCAGGGCAGCAACAGTCCAACTGTACATTGTATGTGGCAAGAAAATCAAAAGAGATTGTTAGCTCTTCAGGATATTGATTGATGGATATGTTAATTAGAAATAGGTAAAGTATGTTAATTTACTAATTAATTATCATTAAAAAACAATATATATAAAAAAAAACATAAATAGCCTATTTTACACTGATGTTACTTTATGAATACATAAATGCTTCGCACTTCCTAATACATTTATTCATGCCTTATTAATTATTAATGTACATTAATTTAATAGTTAGTAATTAGTAATGTAAAATAAAAATGTATACTTTCCACTGCACTAAAAAAAATTAACATTTTACACTGCACTTATTTATTGGAATTACTGCACATTGGCTGCCAGCGATAGGACTCTCAAAACAGTTACATATTTAAATCACTTTACTATGCTCTGAGACCTGAAAATGTTTTATAGTTTACACTGCACTAAAAACATTGTATATTTAACACTGTACTTATATATCTGTCTTTGCGATGAGCGCCGAAGATGATCATTGCAAACCACACAACTTGAAGGACATGAGGGGAGAGGCTCGCAATGAGCGCCGAAGGTGCTCAGAGGAGCAAAAGTACACAAGGAGAGAGGATCGAAATGAGCGCTGAAGGTGCCCAGAGAAGCACAAGTAACGCACCCTTCAGCCGAACCTACCTGTGTTTAAGTGAGGAGTGAAAGCTGCTGCTGCTAGAACAGCTCTCACTGAGAAATATACTTAGCAGAGCGTCCTATGTGCAGCTAATCTAGGCTTCTTTTAATAGTGACTCGCAAGCAACCAGAAACTACATTTAGGTGGCATCTACCAATCTCCATGGGTGCCGGAGTCTACTGTATTTTTATATGATATTTTGTAAATTAAATATACTACGAATATGCAAATGTTGTTATAACCTCTACTTAGGGTTAGGAATACAGTAGTGCAGAACTGAATGTTTATAAATAATTATTCCTGTATCATGAAGTGTTAACAGAGCTACGAATAAAAGTTTTCCCTGTATCTTGTTTTCATTGTAATGAAATGCCACTCAAATTTATAAAAAAGTAATTACATTTGTTTACACTGAATTGATTATTTGACCAAATTGTTGTAACTCCTGCATGACCTAACAAGTATGCATTTGTTTTTCAACTGATTTTTCTTTTAAAATATTATTATTAATGCCAAATTGAAAGTTTCTATTAACATTTCTAGTAACATTCAATTAACATTAATATCACAATTTTAAAATAAAGCCCTCTAATGATTTTGAATCTCTTAATTTTAGGAGCATTAAAATACATTGATTTGCTATGGAACATTCCCTCTGCACTTACAGAACAGAATCAGTTAAATTTATAATCATAAATAAGTTTTGTTTTTGTTTTTTTTCAACTTAATACAGTATTTCCATTTTTGTCTTAATGCATGTACCACTGTTGCTTAGTAACAACTTGTTCTTGGATTGATCCTCTTTGCGTGCTACCTCCCAGTTGCTGGGAGATTTTTCTGAGAGTGCTATTAAAATTATATTGCGAAGAAAAGTGGAATATTAACCTTTTCCATAGTGGTTTACACAGTGCTGCTTCCCATTGTCTGTTGCACATAGAAAGGTAATGTGCCTACACTACACATGCTTAAGAATGACAAACTAAGCACTTTTTAAATAAATCTGTTATAACATACACATCTATGTCACTAAACTATAATATAAATCATTATACATCAGTGACTTGAATTTAGCACACAATGTCATTAAATGTTGCTTTGATCTACAACTACTGTGGTATTAGAATTTATAAAAGCAATGCCTTTTAATTCCCTAAAAAGTAAATCTTCCTATATGGTTTTCTTAGCAACAATGAGTAAACATATTTTAGGCAGAATTTACTCATAGAAGCTGAAATAATCCAGCACTGGTGTACAACAAATAAGAGCAAATAAAAGAACCATTTGATGTTCAGTTCAGATGACTAAATCAAATTTGACTGAGTTATGAATTGATTTACCTGTACTTAAACAAAGATCATTGACCTGTGCATTGTAAATACGGGTACCCTTATATACTAAACCAAAGCAATAAATATTTGACACAAGGTATGTGGTAAAAAGGCCACAGCCCTGTTTATTATAAACAATAACACACATAAAATAACAAGAGGTGCCTGCCCACTCACACTTAAAGGCTTGAGGGGACCCCGTGCCCCAGGAGTACAACAAAATGAGTGCACCTCGTAGCTCACTAACCACCCGCACACCAATGCTGTGACAATACAAAACAATGATGAACATATGAAAAACAAGAATCAAATCGCAAATACATATTCAGAATGTATTTCTAATCAATTTATTATATGTATATTTTTATTTGATTACTATTTTTTTTATAATAATTGATTAATGTAAACACTTTTTTTAATTACACATAATAGTTGTCAAACTACGAAACTTTGTCACGATTTGCGAGCTCGCGAAACGAGGATGCAGTTCGGGCCGCATTTGCAGAAGGTGGAGGCTCTATGACGCCTCACAAGCGTTTACAAACACTAACAGAAGTGGGACTTGGAAAAAAAACTGTAACACGCAATGACTTAATACGGACTTACACAAAAAAAACGAGCCGCAAGACTTAGAAAAAAAAAACATACAAACTCGCAAAAATACGACCTTAACAGGCGAACCACGCACAGCAGAAATCATAAAAAAAACACTAAATACACACAAAAATGAAATAAGAACCTTACCCAAAGCAAGGGGAGACACCAAGGACATCTGGAAGTGAGGTTACACCTCAATTTAAGTCCAATTTACCACTTTAGACACTTGAAAATCCCCTAAGCGAGAGAAAAAAATGGCAGTCGAAAAAAACGAAAACAAGGCTTCACGACCCCTAAAGCCGCAAAACACACTATTAGCATGGGCGCTAAATCATACACACCCTTTGTACCACATACACAATCACCACCATTTTACAACACTAAATTACAGAATGCGGAAGTACACAGCTACACAATCGGTTTCCCCTCGCGCACGCAGCCTATTTACACTACACACTACACACATATATTAATTACAAACAGGTAAAGTATATTCATTTATCATTTCATTAATTAATTAATTATCAAGAAAAAATACATATACACACAAAAGAAAATACCACATTTATGCGAGGGAGAGTTGGGATATGCAATCTGATATATGGACCCAACTGGTGAAGGGAGGTGAGGTAGTATATATAAGCTAGTCCCTGTTACATAACCGTTTTATAATAACCCCTCCCTAACAGCAAAATTAGGAATGAATAATTAAAATAGGTCCTCCTAATTCCAAGCCAGGTCAAACCCCCACTCTTTTTTACTCTGTGTAGCTGTGGGGTTTCTTGACCTGTGCATTGTAAATACGCATACCCATATATACTAAACCAAATCAATAAATACTTGTCCAAAGGCATGGGGTAGAAAGGTCACAGGTGCTTGCCCAATCACACTTAAAGGCTTAAGGGGACCCTGTGCCTCAGGAGTACAAAATGAGCGCACCTCGCAGCTCACTAACCATCCGTGGGCAAACACCCCTACCACAGGCGCACCAAGCAGACGAAAAAATATTAAATCGAGGCTACAAGATCCCGAACCACGCAAAACAGTGCCAGGCGCATACGACTTTTACACAGGAACGTGCGAGGTACAAAATAGACAATCGCCGCCATTTTACAACACTAACTTGCAGCTAATAACAGTACGAATCTAAATGGATGGAGAGTCACAGTCCCTTTGAGACAGATATTTTAAGGCTAAGTGTGCTCCATGCCATCTACACTAAGGAAACTCAAAATTACAGCTAAGCACGTTCCTTGCCATCTATGAGACTAAGGACAACTATGGCAAAAAGTGTCCCAGAAAGTACCAATCAAATTAAAAGTGCTTCTAACCATGTGACATAGAGCTGTGGGTAACTTGACCAAAAGGGAACCTCTGTATTTTTAAACAAAATGCGCTCCCTGCCGAGTATAACGTGTTGATTGGAAACGTGCAAGTTACTACTAACGACGTCCCAAACCATCTAGTACCAAATGAATGGTTTCTTTAAAGGCCAAAATAAAAAGATTAGATCCATATTTATTGAGGTGGCACCCTATCCTTTCCATAAAATGCTAACCCATCAGTCCCCTCCAAGTCAGTATGACATAGTGACGTATCACCCATTCTTCTAATGTGTGTGGTTAGCCATTGTCTTATTTACCTTCTTCCTACATTTATTTAGTATAGCAGGCTGAATGTGGGATCACCATTTAAGACGGTTCACCATCTCAGACCATATAATATGGAGATCAGGGAATAGCTGGTGCAACCTATCCACATTATATTTCATGGGTGTAATTAGTGCCTTTAACGGCATGCACCCTAGATCATTACCTCTGCATGAATAACCAGGATGTCAGGGGGACCCGCTAACGGGGCATACTGCACTACCTCCCTAATGACACATTGCTATGCCAAACCATTTCAACATCAACTCAGTTTTGCTGAAATCAAGCTGCATGTCACCATCTTTTTCTACTGCAGTTCTAAGTGCCCAATACACGTAAGAGTGGCCTAGAATCCATACAGTCCAAGGAAGTATGCCTGCGAGATGTTAAGATTACAATCAGAACACCATTAGTTATCCATTCCCTTAGATCCCTCCTTTATTTAATTCTTTTATAACAAAGCAGTAGGTACACAAAAAGGATTTACTTTTATTTATTCCAAACTTCCCATTTACAATCAGATAAGCCCATAACTACATTAATCAATATAACAAAACATCCCGCCCAATTATATCTGCCAGGAGATAATAAAATGTAGTATGAAAATGCCCCACATAATATTAATCTAACGGACTACCTAGGTCCCATAACTGTTCTGGACATGGACTTGAAGTGTTACTCGCTCTCGGTGCAAGCTCCCTGAAGCATTGCCACTGACCATGTGACAGAGCGTCAGCAATTCCGTTAAGCTGATCAGGCACATGCACTGCTCTGCATAGAATATTCTTCTCCATACAATGCAATACTAGCATACGTATCAATTGTACCACTGGCAATGAGGAAGATGTCAATGTATTGATTGTCAGGACTCTGCCCATGTTGTCACTATGAAATATGACATGTTGGTCCTTCGAGTTGTCATCCCATATGTAAATAACCATGATGATGGGGATTAACTCAGGGAAAACCATGTTCTTGATCAACCTAGAACTGTGCCATGATGCCGGCCATTGAGCCGCACACCACTGCCTCTTCAGATAAGCTCAGAATCCCACACTACCTGCAGAATCTGTGTAAAGGTCAATATCCTGGCTAAGAACCTGCCTCGCCATGAAGAAGGATTTACCATTAAAGTGTTGTAGGAAAGCAGACCAAATCCGTAAGTTTTGCCTAAGAGTAACCCTTATGAAATGATGGGAACGCCTAATGACAAACGTAGCCAAAGATAATCTTTTGCTGAAAATTCTACCCATTGGTATAATTCTACATGAAAAAATTTAACTTCCCAAAGAAGGAATTGCAAATCCTTTAATGATGACCTTGTTTGCTCCTGTAACCTTTTGGAAGGCAGCCCTAAGATCCAACACCTTCTCTATGGGTAGCAAGCACTGACATTTTACAGAGTCAATTTGAATGCCTAAAAAAGGTCAGTTTAGAAGCGGGACCCTCTGTCTTCTCTTCCACCAAAGGTATTCTGAAATCCTGTGCTACTTCAACAAAAGCTTGCATCAAACCTTCAATTTGTTCCAATGAGGAACCAACAAGAAGTCATCAAGATATTGGGTCATGGACCTGGAACCAGAAACTTGCTCCACCACCCACTGAATGAAGGAACAAATGTTTCTAAATAAGCACAAGAAATTGAATAACCCATAGGCAAGCAAAGATCCACGTAGTACTTACCCAAGAAGCGACAACCCATTAACTTGTGAGACGTTGGATGAACAGGCAGTAGCCAGAAAGCTGACTCAATTTCATATTTGGCTAGTAAACATCCATTTCCTGCCTTACGTACAGGGCCAATCGCATCATCAAAGGAAGCATAACGTATGAGGATAGTTGCTTATCAGTTCCATCATTCACCAATTTCCTTTGGGAACTGATAGATGAGTCTGTACGTGCCTAGCTCCTTTTTAGGGACAATACCTAATGGGGATACCCTTAAGTCTGGCACTGGGGTATGGAAATAAGGACCAGCCATCCATCCTAAAGCAACCTCCTTCTTGAGCTTTTCACGAACCATGTCAGGAAATTGATTGGCCGACATCAGATTACCATAAAAGAGAGGAGCTATGAATTACAACATGGGATAACAAAGCAAGAACTAAAACCACATAATAACTGCTCCGCTTTATGTGAAAAAACTTGCTTACTGGAGCACAGCTTTAGCCATGGCAGCATTATTTCTACCAAAATTGGTGTCACCACTCAACTCCTTTGTTTCTTCTGAAGCATCTAACGGAGGGGTGATTGTACCCACAATCAGAGCATTCATGCCTGAACCTGCAGGTAAATTGGAAGCACATACCTCTTTTGGCTATCAAAATCTGTGTCTGGGAATTGCTCCTTCCGAAATGAAAGGAACTACTGTAACCCCCTTGGGCTTGATAAGGCTGTTATGTCCAAACCTATCCAGCAGATCTTTCATGTTCTTTTGATCCCTTCACCAAGACAGCTGATGTCTCTAAAATGCCATTACTCAGATGCAGTATTTAAAAAAATATAAACTCAGGCTCAGCATTATAAAAATCAGGAACTACTTTAATTGTTGTTATAATTCATACCAGGTTCAATAGATGTATATTTAAACTTGAGCTGATAACAATCTGCAACAGTTTGTGTGTCTTCTGGATTTTGTATAAATTACTATCTACAAGTTTCATCTGCAAGACATCATGATATCCGATTCATTATTGTCTTCTCTAGGAATGCTGAAATATACATATATCTTCTGCACACACTTTAGTTTTCTCCCCATTGATTAGGAGCATATACACACTTCATTAGTTGTACAGGATCAGGGCAGATATCTTTTTCCATGTATATAATAATCCTTCACTATAGATTCTGACACACAAATATATATATATATATATATATATATATATATATTTTTTTTTTTTTTTTTTTTATCTTCTCAGAGTCACTGATATCTGGGTTATCTCACTTCTCTCCTGTCAAAAGCATCACAGATCACAGACTGCCTTCAGACTGACTTGTTCTCAGAGACACACATTACATCTCACTCAATCTAACTGAATCTCAACTGACTCTCTGACAGTTACAGACTGACAACACAACATTTTAAATTATTTAACACTTCATGAACCAAACATTCAACATACAGAATAAAACATCACAAGTCAATCACACATAGGGAGGCAACATAACATGCAGTCATTAACATACATAGGGTAATCAACTTAGCATAAAAACATATTAAATAACATTAAGAATGACTGAACCCAAAGGATGGTCAGGGAGATCATGACACCCCCCACCGTAGATTTTGCTGGGTTGACAATCTTCAACCACATTCCCATGTCTCATCCCATCTCATGGAGGTGTTGACTGAGAGGCGTAGGCGGAATTGTTCATCATAGGACCACCATGCAATGCCCCCATATGTCCTATGACAGCTCTCTAATTCGTCAAGATAACAGAAGAAAGCCGAACAGCACTCAGGGTTCTTTTCCCCAAAGATGCTAGCCATAATTACATAGGCTTTACTAGTGTATGAACTGGGGGGTGAGGGGGACAAATCCCCCCCAGATTTCTCATTGTAGTTATGTATGCGTATAGAAGCTGTTACGTGTTCTGCGTGTCAAGTGAGCTGTATCCCCCCAGAATTTATTTGGTTCCTCACCCCAGGTAGGCATGCAGCCAGTTTGAGAAGGTCTTAGGATTGAACCTATATCACTTTGTCCTTTCCACTTCCTCCTTCTTAGTCTCCTTCTTTCTATCCTTCACCTCAAAATAGTTACCATGGGGAAGGAGAGAAAATATCTCTATAAATTTCGGTTTCCATATTTTCCTTTTAATATCAAAAGGGGTAATCTTGTCACTTCCTACCGATCTCCCTAGGCTTCTTTGGCTCAGACCCACGCCATACGCTATTGTCCTGTAGCAGTGCTATTCTCCTGCCCCACTTTACATGGGATACATGTCTCCTGACAGGCAGCCCCTCCGTAGCCAAGGATGATGATGTATCCACCCTGGCAGGCCTGCTTTTATGTCCATTAGACCACTGTCTGGAATGCTGCTCCCGGCATGCTGCATCATCTGCAATTGAATAAGGATTAGGATTGATATATATGCATTCACTATTAGGAAATGCATTTCACAACTCCCCAATTTGCTCCCTTGTACATAAGACTGAGCCCCCATCCCCCAGATTAGAAAGGGATGAGACGACTCCAGATCCAGCTGTACATTTCCCATGCCATCAAACTCACTACTCACATCCTCTGCTATGTAATTCTCAGCAGGCTAATTAGAGTTAGTTGGAAATGCTTTTGTGTTTAAGTGTATCTCTGATTCATCTATGTTGTTATCCTCTTTCTAGTCCTGCTGGCTGAATTCACTCACTCTCCCCTCTCTTCATTCCCCCCTTCCAACAGGGAAAACTCCAATCCCATTTCTCCCTCCCCTAATCCCTCTTGTCCTCCAATAATCCTGCCTTCCCTACACTTACTTTGTGGGCCTTTCTCCTCACCCTATCCCGCCCCTTTCCCCTCCCTCCCCTCTTTACTCCCTGCGTTGGACCCCGCCCCTTCCCCGGCCTACCCCTCCCTCTTTCCTAGACCCATCAGCCATTTTGGACACGGCCCGGGCCTTATCAGCACTCATGGGCCCAGGCCACCTTAGGACCAGCAGGCTGCACCCCAGACCTCAGATCAGACACCACAGACCTCACAACCGAAGCGGCAGCGACGGACCAGTTCTTACCTGCTCCCGGCCGCCTAATGATCGCTGGGAGTGACACCACCGAAGGCTGGGCCACAGTATACACTGTGAGTTCCAGCAAAGAATGCATTGCGTGGGTGGAGTACCTCCTATAGGTGTGCATCCCGCGATTGCTGCTCAATGAAGACTGGTAACGCTGTATGGTGTGAAAAATTGGGTGATGCTCAGGGGCCTAGCAACCCGAAGGGGTCATCTGAGGATCTCAAGGGGGTCATGAGAGGGTGCAAGGGGGCAGTATTGGCCAAATGAGAGGGTGCACAACTTACTGAAGGAGGTGAGATGAATAGGGGTGAGTGGCCTGAATAGGGGGAAAATTAAGGGGTGGAGGTGAGTGTGAGTGAGAGGAAGCAGGGGAAGAAACTCCCAGTACAGAAGCCCTATCTTGCTCCACAATGGAGGCCAACCACCCAGGGCACCTAGCCAGGGTCTGTTGCCTAAGCTGTGCTATGAGCCTATTCACAAATGAGGATGCCATCATAGCCACAGGTAAGCAAGTGGTCAATTCAGGTAAGTAAGTAAAAAGTCAAATCAGGTGTGGGCCAAATAAGTGATGACACAATCCTTATCTGATTAGCCTGAATGATGGTTGATATGCAATCTGATATTTGGACCCAGCTGACTAGGTGAAGGGAGGTGAGGTAGTACAGCTATACCTCGTTTAACGCTATAGATAGGTTCCAAGCAATAGGAGTGTTAAGCAAAACGTTTCTAAATGGGGTCTTTTTAACATAGGGTAGATAGGGATAGGGGAAAAATAATACACAATTCAAATTGAAATGTAAAGTTTTTGTTTTATTTGAACTTTAAACAAACAACAAACATAACACTAACACAAACTGAACATTAGCAAAAATATAAACTTTACATTTGTGATGTTGATTCTTCTGGCACATCCTGGATTCTGTTTTTTTGAGAATCAGAGCATAAAAAGAGAATTAACAAAGCATTAGCAAAACAATGCAAAAAGGGGTAGCATTAAGCAGGGTATTCCTGTATATAAATACAGACATACCCCTTTTAACTGTAGATGTTTTCCTAGAAGAGACCAAGTGCTAAACGAAACAGTGTTAAATGGGTCAATTTTAACATAGGGCAAATCACAGGTAAACTAAATTTTTAAATTCCTTCTTGGTGTTTGAATCATACACAATCATCAAATCCGTGTTACTCGGGGATGTGTTGGACAGAAACTGTGTTATATCCAAAGCGGGATGTGTCAGGCAAAAAACAGCTTTATAGCGAATCAGTGTTAAACAGGGTAGTGTTAAGCAGACTTTGCCTGTATATATAAGCTAGACCCTGTTACATAACCATTATATAATAACCCCTCTCTAATAGCAAGATTAGGAATGAATAATTAAAATAGGTCCTCCTAATTCCAAGCCAGGTCAAACCCCCACTCTTTTAACTCTGTGCAGTGGTTTAGTTTCTGAACAATTGACCGGATCTAACCCCAGAGAATACATATTGAATGATTCTGTCTGATTGTTACTGCAATCATTACTAAACATTTTAAAACACCATTTAAATTATAAATATGGGGCTAGTAGTATCATTGGAAAACCAAGAAGGTAGGGGAGAGAAGTGCACCACCTCCTAGTGCAACATAAATGATCGTATTTCAAAACAGTAAGAAAAAGCAAAAATCAACTCACATTTGCCGACCTCATCTAATGAGGTATGGAATACGCCATCAATGTCGTTTTCCTCACGAAAATCACCAACAAGGATCCTTTTCTTTCAGGTATCCAACCCAGGGGTCCTGTGGATCCTTTGGTCCAATGATAGTTGTTGTGGCAGTATGGGTGTATAGTGAAAAGAGGGACACTTACAGTCTTGCAACTATGTTAAAATATAGTGTCTCTTTATTCGACTTGTAAGTGGTGCTATCCACAGACAGGTGGCAGTACAATGTACACTTTCAATGTGGTATAATTAGACCATAAATAAATGAATAATACATGTGAATATACTAAGATGTTAATGAAAAAAAAAGAGTAGCATCATTAATACTTAAAAAGAAATATAAAACAATGTAAAAGTAGTGAACGCATTTCCCCTAACTGTTAGGCTTTCTCAGTCGTAAAAACAGATGTTTATTCATATAGCATATTGGTATATAGTAGCAATGAGATTGTGTGTGAGAAGTGGCCCTTAAATGCTAGAAATCGGGCATGGAATACAGAAATCGAAAGTTTCACAGACTACCACTGCCTTGCTAAAGCAGCTGAAGGTAAAGGTGATGGACTGGTCAAGTATGTCCCGAGACCTAAACCCTATTGAGCATCTGTGGGGCATCCTCAAATAGAAGGTGGGGGAGTGCAAGGTCTCTAACATCCACCAGCTCTGTGATGTCATCATGGAGGAGTGGAAGGGGACTCCAGTGGCAACCTGTAAAGCTCTGGTGAACTCCATGCCCATGAAGGTTAAGCCAGTGCTGGAAAATAATGGTGGCCACAGAAATATTGACACTCTGGGCCCAATTTGGACAAGTCCATTTAGGGGTGTACTCACTTTTGTTGCCAACGGTTTAGACATTAATGGTTATACAGGCTGTGCACTTACTACTTTACATTGTAGCAGAGTGTCATGTCTTCAGTGTTGTCACATGAAAAGATATAACATATTTACAAAAATGTGGGGGGTGTACTCACTTTTGTGAGATACTGTATGTCTTTTTGCCTGAATATTATTAAAATGTAGAATGAACTTAACTTTGTATCATGTGGTTAACCTCTCACATTCTGACTGCCCTGTACCTCTCCTGCTCACACCTGAAACCTGAAACAAGAACCATTTGCAAACTCTCACGTTCTGACTGCCCTGTACCTCTCCTGCTCACACCTGGACCCTGCAACACAGTAATCACCTTACCTCCAATGGATAATTAATATTATTATAAATGTCTCTGTTATTATATATTTACAGATTTGTTTTGATTTGCACACCACTGTCCTTTATTGCCCCTACAACCTCTGAGAACACATTGCCCCTCTCTCCTCTCACACAAATTCTTATATACTTACTAGCGACTTGCCCGTCAAAAAATGACGGCAATGAGATGTGTATGTTTGTAAATTTGTTTGGTCGGTAATATACGTACAGTATTTGACACTTGTAACCTTTTTCTTATGTCAAAAGAAGTACAATTATTATATTAAACATGTTTATTTTTGGAACATTGTGTTTTTTTGTTGAGGAACTGTTGAAGTTTTTCTTTTTTAAAGTGCTAACATTTGAATGTTGAATTTGAAAAACAGTTGAACATTTGATTAATGAGTATTGTAAACTTGACATAATGGTTTTGTTAACATGCAACTTGTAGATTAAGAACTGTTAAGCGAAATATATATGGAATCAAGAGGAAGGCAAACAGTAAAAACCCTCCTTAAAACGTAGCCAATTGTATCAAAGCGGGGAAAAAATTTGATTAATATTTTACATGAAATTCAACATTTACATTGTGTATCAAAACGTCCTTCTGCTGTTAACATAAAGTTTGAAATATGTACAATTAACCAACTTTAACTTGTTTTTTGTTAAAATTGTAACCTTGTAAACAGTAACATAGTTAATTAACATTTGAACTTGAATTTTTTTTAAATGCAAGGCAAGTGTTTTGTGGGGCTAATCATGCAGAAACAGTACTTCCATGAAATAGTAATGAGTTATTTTGTCATTGGTAGTTTTGAATGGTTGACATTTGTTTGTTGGTGTTGAAAATGGCACATAGAGTTTCCTATGTGGAAGAGTGGTTCTCTAAAAAGAGAACTCGAGACATTAAAGTTCGTCCGCGATGTGTAACCACTGTTCTCTATGTGTTTTGCCATTGTATAGAGTTTAATATGGAAATAGTGGTGCTGTAAAAAGTTTGTGAGTGACATAAAAATTAATTATTGAAATTAAACCACGGTTCTCTATATTTTTGCTTTGTTTTTTGTTGTTAAAGTCCAACAGGTAATTTTTTACTTTTGTTTGCAGTTTGTGTGGCATGGGTTGTGTTTCTTTGAATGAAAGTTACAGTACTTCATAGTAAACAATGTTTTTGGTAAAAATGCGTCCATCATCTAATAAATCACCTTGACTTTCATTGTTTTCAATGTAAACTTTAATAGCCTGTGGATTTTTGCACCTTGAGAAGGCAACATACAATTGGCCATGTGCAAATACTAGTTGTTCTAAGAATATACCCACAGATTTTAAAGTTTGTCTTTGTGATTTATTAATGGTCATGGCAAATGCCATGATGATGGGAAATTGTCTTCTTTGAAGTATAAAAGGGAGGCTACTTTCACTTGGTGCCAAATCTATCCTTGGTATGAAAACTCTCTCTCCTTTATGGGTACCAGTTAGAATTTCAGCATCTATGAAATGGTCATTTAATTGTTGAACAATTAATCTTGTTCCATTGCATAGGCCTTTTTTGGGGTTCATATTTTGCAGTAACATGACAATTGCACCTTTCTTTAGCTGCAAAATTTGTGGTGGCATTCCAGAAGGAGTTAATGAGTTTATGAATTCAGTAGAAAAGTTTGCCTGACTTTCTATGTCATCACCAAGTACAGAATCAGCACTGTGATCATTTTTTTGTGGTGCATTCATTTTTTTTTTATATTTCATTATTGAGGAGCAATGCTTCCTTATTTTTGCATGTTAGGATGACTTTGTTGGCAAGTTCAGAATAGTCCTCGTTATTTATTGTAGTTTCGAAAATAGCGGATATAAGATCTTGTTTGCAAATCATATGAGCTGGGATGTGCACAGTGTCCTCAGGTAAATTTTGGATTTGTTCTGTTTTCCTTCTCCAATTGTAATAAGCCAATCATTGAAATAATTTTGTCCTTCTGATCTCATATTTTGTTGTAATTGAAGATGGGTAAAATGTTTCCATAGTGTACTTGACTTTATACATTTTTCGATAATGTCGGTTCGATTTCCATGTACAACGACAGGTAATGTTTGTCCAAAATCGCCACCTAACAACATTACCTTTCCACCAAATGGCAAAGTATTACCCATGACTTCACGAAGCAAACGGTCAATACATTGTAGGGCATAGCATTACATAATTGTAGCCTCATCTATTAAAATTTATTTATTTATTTTAATTTGTTTTGCTTGTAATGATGTCATTCGAATATCCAACACTGATGTTTCCAAAATAGGTACTGGCAGTTTAAATCCACACTGCACAGTGCTTCCACCTTCTAACAAAAGTGCAGCAATTCCGGTGGTTGCAAATGCGAGTGCTCTTTCACCTTGTGCTCGTACAAAACTCATCAATAAATTATATAGATACGTTTTTCCTGATCCGCCAGGTCCATCAAGATAGAAATAACGCTCTTTGACTATGTCATCATCTAGGGCATTTTTGATCAAATTAAATGCTTGCAATTGTAATGTATTTAAAGTTGCAAGTCTTTGTTCTGTTCTTTCTGTTTGTAGAATGTCATAGTTTTCAAAGTTGATGTCGTCTATAAGACCTGGATCTGACAGATTAAAACTTGCACAACTTAATCCATGAGTTAATAAGACCTCTTGGATTTCCATTAATGCTTTTAATTGTGCGATAGGCTCATTTTACTGTTGCATAAAGTCTTCAGCCATATTAATTTTAAATTTGTCTTACAAAGCTAATGCATTTGGAGAATTTGAGAAGATACAAATGAATGCAAATTGTTCCCTCATCTGCCGTGACATTTGACACAGTGCTGCTTCTTCTAGACATCTTTCCCATTCTGTATCATCAGCTAGGAAGTTTCTATGTCGCGAAGCTAAATGAAATGATTCATTTACTATGTCATTAACAGTTCTTAAGTGTTTAAAACTTTGTGCACCAGGAACATTTAAAAGTAGTCGTCGTAAGCAGAAACGTTCAAGGTCTCTTGGACTGACAGTGTAAATTCTTGGTCTTATTTTATTTCCCCGGCTTTTTCTTTGTCGCCTTAATCCATTAACGAAAACATAATGATATGGAATGTCAATATATAACAATTCTCTTGCCTGTGAATCTGTTGAATTTAAATGAAACCATGCAGTTAGTGTAGTGTGATGGTGCTCACTTTGTGCCAATGCATTTGTTTCATTTCTAGCATGGAAATACACTAAATGTCTTTGTGGCAAATGTACAGCTAATCTATATACTGCATGTGATCGATTGTGCATTTCACATTTTAGAAGACGCCACATAGCTTATGGTGCACTCACATAGCGAGCATCTACATGAGATGCAAGTTCATCATGTACTAACTCAGTGCTTTCGGTATTTTCTGCACTTTTGACGACTACAGTAGCTGCATCATAACCTTTGTAAATATATTTCTAGACATATTGAATGGATTTTATAGAAGTGCAGGCTTCTACATTAATGTGTGCATTATACTTTATGAGTAAATGTGGATTGTATGGTATCACATATCTATTGTCAATGTTTTTGCCACTAATAATGTCAGTTTGTCCCTCTCTTCTTCTATATAATGGATACCCATCAAAATTGGCATAAGTTTTGTCTCTATAATCTTTTGGAAATTCTTTTGTATATTTCTTATTTTCAATACGTGGTGACTGTGGATTAATATCTCCAAAGGGTCCGTGAATTATTCGATGAGTTACAATTTCATATAGTCTACCATGTAGTTCTGGATCTGGTAGTTCAGCAATAATGACTGAATCCACTTTGTCACCAGTATCTAACTTATCTTTTTCTTGAAGGATTATAAGAATATGTGCATGTGGAAGTCCTCTTTTTTGAAATTCAATAGTATAAACATAAGCCAGACATTTGCCAAATAACTGAGTTATGGTTATGTCACGTATTAATTCATTTAATTTTATTTTGAAAACTCTGGCCACTAAATCTGGTCTATTGGAAGCAGTTTGGCCAATTAGCAAATTTTGTGTAATCTCTGGCAAATGGGGATTACATGTACATGTAATAAATAAATCAGGTTTCCCAAATTTGATGACAATAGCCATGGCATCATTGTATCTTTCTCGCATATTGCGAGGAGATCCCTGGAAAGAAGATAGTAAAATGATGGCTTTGCCAGCTGTCATGTCTCTGCTTGTAGCAACCTCAGCGACATAATCCATCAATCCACAATACTGTTCTACACGTAGTTTATCTTGTTGATATTTTATGAACTTTAAATTATTGGCCTCAACTTGCAAATAGGAATCAATAATCCATTGTTGTGTTAGTTTTCCCCCACATAAAATTGGATTGAATGTATTTCGAATGGCAATTTGAGCTAAATTCAAGCATGGAAATATTATTTTGCACTTGTACTTTAGAATTTGGGTAACTGGGAAGGGATAATTTTGGTTGCCAACCTGCTTCTCCGTGTGGAAAAAATATTGGATATGTCATTGGATCAAAATTTGTACTTAAAATACTTATATTAATGAAATGTTGCTCCTCATTTCTGGGATATAGTATAATGTCTTTCTGAAACTGTGGTTCTCCTTCATCATTTTGAAACACCATTGTAACCTCATTTGATGTTGGTAAATTATAACAGCGTTTATCAGTATGTCTAACTCTTTTAAGCAGCATATTGACCTTTGGGATTGGCAATTGATTTATTTCTGCATGACATTGTTTTTCCTTTTCTACTTCTGACAATTTTTTATAAGCTTGAGTGTAGGGGTTATTGGCCATAATTTTATCTAGCTCTATAAAAACACTGGGTAAGCATTTTTTATTCTCTTGAAGCTGCATACGTTGGTCAACAGCTTCCATTGTATGTAGGATATATAGTTGAGCAAATTTTTTGCTCTCCTTCCTCTGGATGTAAATGTGAAGTACGATGGTAAATTTGGCCTTGGACTTTAAAGCAGTAAGGCCATGTCCTGGTACATTAGCAGCCTGTGTTGCCCCCATATATTGAAAGGATATGGCACTATTGTATGATTTTATGTTTGTTTTGAAATTTAGGCTCAGTCATAATGGTTTGTAAATATGTTGGGAATTGTTCTCTTTCTGGAAGTCTGACCTTGCCTTTTTGACAGCAACTAATGCACTGGCCATCTCTGGGTCTTTCCTGTTTGAAATGATAAGCCTCACAAAACTGACATTGAATATTTATGTCACCACAATTATGAACCTCTATTGCTAAAGACTTAAGTAAAGGACAATTTGAAGAGCATATATCAGTTTCAGTTTGTAATTCATCATTGGAAATGTTATCTGATTGTTCAGGAACAGGTTCTAAATGCTTTTGTTTTTTTGTTGCCTTCTTAGGTGTAGCTTTTATTTTTTCAGCTGAAATTCTTTTGCTTGCAAGTCTTTTCCGTTCTTTTTCTTGTCGAATTTCCTTCTGCTCCGGCGTCTGCTGGGTTGTCCATCTTTTTTGTAGTTCTCTAGTTTGACCTCTTATCTTTTCCTGTTTGTTGTCAGTATCAGCTATATTAATATGTAAATAAAAAGAATGTATTATTACTTTAGTATGTGATTGTAATTTGTTTTGTAAGTGCTTGTTTGTGTTTTTTGTTACTACAATGTTTTGTGTTCAACACTGTTGTGATTATAGATTTCCGTTGGGTGTATGGGATTATAGGTTATTGTAGATGAACTTGCTTTATAGTGTTAAATTAGTATGTGGTATTTTTTTGTGTTTTGTGTGCTACCTTTGATATTGTAGGTTTGTAGGTTTGGCTTAGAGGCATAGCACAGGCAAGGGAATTGTGGAGTACATGCTGTAAATGGTAGTAATATTTTGATATTTTTTCTTTTTTCTATAGGTGATTGTTGTAATTGTAGGATTATGTTTTACTTTTAGGTTTATAGGGTGTGGGTCATAAAAGAGGCTTTATAGTGTTTTTTGGTAGGTGTTAGTAATGTTTGTTGTAGTATCCTATTTTCTGTGTCTGTTTAGGTTGCAAGCTTAATGTTGTAGGTTAGGGCCCATAAAAGAGGATTTATTGTTGAATTTGTTATGTGTTAGCAGTATTTGTTGTAGTATCCTGTTTTATGTCGGCCACATTTGGCCTCATAAATTTAACTTATGGTTTAGTGGTAAAGGTTGGTGTAGCTAAAACAGGATTGCTTTTTACATTTGAAATGTGTCAAGGATCGTGCTTTGTGTGCCTCATTATTTTTGTTCGTCGCTTCTTCTTTTATTTTATTTTTAATGTTGACATTGCTAGATCCGGTGCTGCAAATCTTCGTGCGACAGTCTTCAGGCAGTGTCTGTTGTAAAAGAGAAAGAGGAATGTTCTTTTATTGTAATTTATTTTGGAACTACGGCATGTTTTATTTTTTGTCTAAGCAATGTCTTAGCATTTTGGGTTTGTTTGTTGTGTGTAAAGCCCTGGCAATTTCAGAGTGTGTGTGAAACCGTGCAGCGCAGGAAAGAATGTTGTAGTATCCTGTTTTGTGTACATCACTGGTGTAATTGGATTATTGTTTTACTGTAGTAGTTTGTGGGCCATAAAACGTTTTTTTTTTAAATTGTGTATGTGTTATCAGTATTTCTTATACTATCCTGTTTTTTGTGCACCACTTTTAAAAAGAGATAGATTTTTTTTTCTGGGTTACAGTTAGAGTTTTTTGCAGACTAAACAGTAATGTTTGTTCCATTTTCTATATGTTAGCAATGTTTGTTGGACTATCATGTTTTGTGTCCACCACTTTTGGGATTCTCCATTTGGCTTATGGGTGAGGGTTAGAGGTTGTTGTAGACTAAACAGGAATGGTAAGTTATTTTCTATATGTTCCTAATATTTGATCTAGTATTCTATTTTGTGTCCACCACTTCTATTTCAGTAATTGTTTCTGTTGAGAGGTTTTTGGCTATTAAAGCGTGTTTATTGTAGTATTTTATATGTCTTAGCAATATTTCTTGAAGTGTGGTGTTTTGTGTTTCCTGTAATTTGTATTGAGGCTTATTTGTTTTTATTTTACTTTTGATATTGGCAGGCAGCAAAGAGGGTATTTTTTTTTTTTTTTACTTGTTATACTATACCTCGATTGAAGTCTTTTTGCTGAAGGAATGACAGAGGGTCCCCTACTGCCAATGTTGATCCGCCACTCTTCAAGCAGTGTCTGTTTTCAAAGAGAAAGATAAATGGTTAATTGTAATTTTTTTTGTTTTTTGTTTGGGAAAAGCATGGTCTTTTTCTGTATGTAATGGATTTCTTTATCTTACCTCTTCTTCTTTCTTTGTCTTGTTTAAAAGTGATCACCTTTCACAGTCCACGCTGCAAATTCTTGAGTGAAGCTGTTGATGCAGAGTCTGTTGGAATTGTGCAAAAAAGGAAAAGATTGAGCTGCAGGTTAAATATGTATGTGTGGCAAAAAATGTTTGTGCCATTATTTAGTGGGAATCAATGTCACTTTAATATATTTATTTGATTTGTTGGAGTTAGGATGAGCTTGTTGTAGGGCCCATACACATATGCGTGTATTTGAAATGTTACTATACATAAATCAAGTCTTTCGTGTCAATCTTTGAAAATGGCGCTCCTTGCCAACAACTGCGGCCCTCGCTTTGCGAACCTGCAACGTTAGCAACAACCCGCATGCTCACAACTATATATGTGATCTGTTACAGAAACATTTGCAAACTCTCACATTCTGACTGCCATGTACCTCTCCTGCTCACACCTGGAACCAATCCCCTCTCTCCCTTCCCCTCTCCTACCTGCCCCATATTTCTCTTAATTTATAGACTAATTCAAATCAGCAACACCTGCTAATTTCTCCTGATTACTTTTCTAAAAGACATACTGTGTCACAATGTTTCCTCTCACCTTCTTCCTCTTTATAACCTCCTGTCTGTCTCTCAGATTCTCCTCCCCATTTTCCCCACATCATACGTCCAATGAAATAACCATTTCACCTTCTCTCATCAGCTCACAAGCAAAAACCCTTCCGTAAGACACACTCCCTTCTCCTATCCCTTTCATTCCTCCTCCTGCTGGCACCAGGAGATATATCTCCTAATCCAGGCCCCTCATTTATTTCCTCCCACTGTCAGCCAACCACTGCCCATAGAATTGAAAATACCCCAAACCATCCCCTTTGCCCTTCTCCTGTGCACTCTGGAATGCACATTCTATCTGCAATAAACTTACCTTCATTCATGACCTTTTCACTTCAAACTCCTTCAATCTACTGGCTCTCACAGAAACCTGCTCTCTCCTTCAGACACTGCCTCCCCTTCTGCACTCTCCCATGCCTCGACTTGGGAACCGATATGGTGGTGGTGTTGGCATATTACTTTCCTCTTGGTGCAAATCACCCTCCTGGACCAGCCTCTCAATTTCTTGATCACTTCGCCGCCTGGCTCCCTCAATTTCTCTCCTCCAACGTTCCTTCACTCGTTCTTCGCGACTTCAACATTGCCATTGACACTCTCATCTCCACTATTGCTGCAAAACTACTTTTACTCATCCCTTCCCTCGGCTTCTCACAATTGCCAAATTCCCCAACTCACCATGATGGACACTCCCTAGACCTTATTTTCACCCATCCCTGCACAATCTCTATCCTCGCCATCTGCCCACTCCCTCTATCTGACCATAACCATCTATTCTGCAGCCTCACTACATCTTAATCTCACTGCCCTTATTCTATCCCGCTCACCATTACCCACAGAAACCTGCAATCACTTGGCCCACAACACCTTTCCACTGTATTACAACCCCTTCTCAGTCCCATACTCATCTCACTTGTCCTGACACTGACACCACACAGTACAACATTACTCTTACTTCCACCCTTGACACTCTGCCCCCATAACCACACGCAGACGCCCTTGCTGTCATCCACAACCATGGTACACTACACAAACACAATACATCCAGAGGTGCTCCCGCACTTCTGAACGACTATGAAGGAAATCACGCACTTCAGAAGATTTCTTCCACTGCAAGTTTATGTTGCATGCCTACTTCTATGCCCTCAACCTTGCTAAACAGCACTATTTTACTTTAATATCTTTAATATCTACACTGTCCTCTAACCCTAAACATTTGTTTGCTACTTTCAACAATCTCCTCCACCCACCACCACCTCCCTTCCCTTCCTGTCTCACAGCTGAAGACTTTGCCAGCCATTTTAAGCATACAATTTAAAACATTTGTAACAAACTCTCCTCTCGATATGGATAACACACACTCCCTCCTCTCAACTAACTGAAAACACCCAGCCTTTACCCTTCCCTAATCCCACAGCCATTATGCATTCCTTTGACCTTGTAACAGAAGATGAGGTATCCAGCCTCCTATCATCCTCTCGTCTTACTACCTGTCCTCTAGATTCTACTCCATCACAGCTTATAACTCCCCTCTCTACCACATCTCTTCAACCTTTCCCCTAAACACTGTCACTTTCCATCATCTCTAAAACAGGCCTTAGTTACACCCATTCTTAACCCCCTCCTCTGATTCCACAGCTAACTCCCACCCTATCTCTCTACTTCTCCTGGCTTCCAAACTGCTTGGGCGTCTAGTCTACAATCGCCTTACCCAATTTATCTCCTCTAACTCACTTCTTGTCACCTACCAACCTGGCTTCCGGCCCCAACACTCCACTGAGACAGCTCTAACAAAAGTCACTAATGACTTGCTCACTGCCAAGTCAAATGGTCACTTGTTAATTCTACTTCTCCTGGATCTCTCTGCTGCCTTGATCACACTCTTCTAATCCAAATTCTCTGATCCCTTGGAATCAGAGATACTGCTCTCTCATGGTTCACATTGTTCATATCGAACATTTAGTGTCTACTTATCTGGCACCTCTTCTTCTCCTCACCCTCTGTCTGTTGGTGTACCACAAGGTTCAGCCCTAGACCCCCTCCTATTCTCCATCTATACATCCTCAATTGGTACCCCAATAAAATCATTTGGATTTCAGTTTCATCTCTATGCAGATGCCACTCAAATCTACCTGTCAGCACCTGATACATCCCCCTCTCTTCTAACACGTGTTTTCAACTGCCACTCAAGTATATCCTCCTGGATGTCCGCCCACCATCTCAAACTCAACATCTCTAAGATCGAACTCTTAATCTTCCTTCCATCTACTACAGAGTCAATTCCTCACATCTCTCTGTCAACAATGCCATCATCACCTCCCAAGCCCGTTGTCTTGGGGTTCTACAGGATCCTGCCCTCCCTTTTCATTCCTCACATACCGTCACTAACAAAGTCTTGTCTTTTCAATTTAAAAAAAACATTTCCTAAATACGTCACTACCTTACACAAGACACAACTAAGATTCTAATATATTTCCCTCATCACATCCCGTCTTGACTCCTGTAACTCACTTCTGGCTGGTCTACCCACCACCCGTCTATTCTCCCTTCAATCCATAATGAAGGCCTCCGCTGGACTCATCTACCATGCTAAACACTCAGTGTCTGCAGCGCCTCTATATCAATCACTCCACTGGCTTCCAGTAGCCTCCAGAATAACATTTCAAATCATGACCCTAACATACAAAGCCCTCAACAACAGTGCACCGCTTTACATCTCTGCTCTCATCTCCAAATACTCGCCTACCCACCCTCTTCATTCTGCTAACAACCTTCTTCTTTCTGCCATTCTTGTCACCTCCTCTTACTCCCGCCTTCAGGACTTTTCTTGTGCAGCCCCTATTCTATGGAATTCCTTGCCTCGCTCCAACAGATTATCCTCTTGCTTCAAATCCTTCAAAACCTCACTAAATTCACACCTGTTTAAAGAAGCCTATAACATGCCTCCTTAATGTGCATGCTGCATTTTTCACCCTCCTGTACCACACCCAAAAACTTTAGGGGAAAGCACTATAGACGCTGGAAGATAGGGTCTTTTGTAATGTGTTAATATTATTTTGCCTTGATCACAACGTATGTATAGCGCTATGGAATATGTTGGCCTGTTGCTAATAAACAATAATTATAAATAATAATAAATAATAAAATAACCATAACCATAAAATACTTATTCTAACCTGAATGTGCAAAGGAAATTGTTTCCTTTTGGATTCAACACAATTTATTACATTAATGGGTAAAAACAATGTTCCTTCGTTTTATGAGCATTAGACTGACATATTTTTTGGACACACAGATTCCGTGGTTGAACTTCATGTATAACTACATTAAATGCAATATCATTACAATCAGATCTCCAGGATAAAATTATGTGAAATGTAATTTTCCAGCCGATTTTGAATCCAAACATTTCTGTGATGTGTTTTCACTGATGTATATAATCAAATTAAGTTTGATTTTGTTCCTGGGGATCATGGAAATTCTTACATCATTAATTGTAACTATTTTTATAGCCTCAATATAATGTAATAAAAAAATAAATACTGTACCATATTCTGAGAATTTCATGCAGAAAATGATATATTAGAATTCTTATTAAATCATCTTTTTCTTTGTACCAGAGTGACATAACAAGTCTCTTATAACTTATAAGGCATTACAATTGTATGGATAGAAGAATAAATAAAATGTGGTAAAGGCAGATTGCAGCAAGTGTGGATCTTTTTAACTTAGTCATAAAATGTAAGCAGAGGAATACAGCAAAAAGATCTTGAAATACATTTAAACATTAGGTTTAATTGTCAGATAACTATTTTGGAAGCTGATGTTCTATACATGTGGTAACGATATAGGAAATGTGTAAAAATGGAGACATGATGGGTCATTTTATCTGCTAAAGCCAGAACCCCATATCACTGGCCACTTTTTAGATTATAAATATCTCAATATCTCAGTGTTGAAATATGCCACCTCTCAGGCCTGTTGTTTTGAGGTTCTGTTGGACACTACCCTTGCTTTCATTCCTCACATACAATCCATAACAAAATCTTGTCATTTTCACCTTTAAAGATTTAAAATACATCACTATCTTAAACAAGACACAACTAAAATTATAATCCATTCTCTCATCATATATTGCCTCAACTACTGCAACTCGCTCCTTCTTGCCTTCCCACCATCTGTTTGTCTCCATTGCAATCCATAATTAATGTCTCTTCTAGTCTTGTCTATCATACTCAACATTCAGTGTCCACAGCACCTCTCTGTCAGTCACTTAATTGGCTTTCCATAGCTTCGAGAATTGCATTTAAAATCATTACCCTAACATATAAAACCCTTAGCAACCGTGCACCCTCGAATATCTCTTCCCTTTTCTCAAAATACTCCTCTTTGCTTTGTTAAGGACCTTCTACATTCCTTCTTTTTTGTTACGATCACCTTGACAACTACTCTATGGAACTCCTTCCCTCACTTCCTGCCTTAAAACCTTCAAAAACTCACTAATAATGCACATTTTTAAAGAAGTTTATCATCTTCAGCTTCAACATACACAACTGCACACATACAATCTACCGTGTAACACAAAGCCACCTCTGTTTGCATTAGCCTACTGCCTTAATCACAGCAATCTTTCATTTGTCTCACCCTTCCTGTCTCACACCCCACCCTTATCATCTAGATCATAACCTATTTTGAGTAAGGACCTCATGTCTGTTGCACCAAGCTCTAGGCTGACCCATTTGTATGACACTTGTATTGTACCTGTAATGTGCTATTTGTACTCACAATGATTTATTATAATTTGTAAAATCTTGGCACTTCATAAATAAAAAGTAATAATAATAACAATATACCTCTCTCTCTCTCTCCTTAGTGCAGCAACAAAGTGTGCATCCATGCCATGTATATATGCACTCTGTGCACCTGTGTTTGGGCCCATGCTTGCATTTCTTCAGGGTTTGTTATGCTTTGTAAACTTGGAAGTGTAGGTTAAGTACTTGGTATCATATGCACTTAGTATGCATTTAAAGACTAATGTACACATTGTAGCTGCATATATTTAGAGCCTCAGCAACTGAGCTTTTAATTTATGTATCTTTATTACAGGAATGTAAATGATAAGAATGTAGTTTTACAGCAGCTTCGAGTCTTCTGAAACAAATCCTCTTATTGTATGTGAATCTTTTCAGGAGATGAAGATTTCACAAGCTTTAGCAGTCTTAGCCAGCAAATTATGCTGCCTGACACATGATCAGCTACAGAAATTAATGAGCTTTAAAGTAGGCATCTTACGAGGAGATAGCATATTACAGAAGACAATTACTATATTTCACTTACATGTGCAATTTAGTTAACAGACTTTTCTCAAGAGTACTGTACTTCCAGAGTTTAAATGTAGATGTCTCCAAGGATCTTAATATTAATGAGTTCAATATGATACCAGACAGTGACAATGATATATAATTGTATGATTATAATTTTTTTCTGATTTATTACATTTATGGATTGTAAACTAATGTGGGTTTCACAGTAGCAGAATTTTATAAAACAAGGTAAAACATTGGCTGCAGTATTCATTTTTACATTCTAAAAATATTTTGCCTATTTTCAAAGGTGTATATTTTAAATATTTGACTACAACGGTCCATTAATTAGAGATAGAAGGATTCCTAACTTAAATCTAAAAAATGTTTGTTCATATATTAAAAATTACTTTTTAACTGTTGCAGAAATAATTTTATATGGCAACTATTTTTAAAATGACTTAACTAACCGAGTGATTTACTAACTTACAGTCTTAGGGCCTCATTCAATTGCAATTTGCCCAATTGAATTGGACCCTAAATAAGCACATAACATATATTTTTTAAAGAAGTTTTTAGTCAGTGAAAACCTTTCTTTTGGATAGATGCTTGCTAACCAAAAACTTCTTTCAAAAATACATGTAATGTGGTTATTTAGGGCCCTATTCAATTGGGCAAAGTTCAATTGAATGAGGGCCTTATTAAATTGCGATTCGGTAAATTTAAAAGGGCTCTATTTAAGCACACAGCATATTTTTTTACAGAAGTTTTTAGTTAGTGAACTTCTATCCAAAAGCAAGGTCTGCACTAACTAAAAACTTCTGTAAATAAAATATGCTGTGTGCTTAAATAGAGCCCTTTTAAATTTACCAAAACGCAATTTAATAAGGCTGTTAACTTTTATTCTAATTAATACAAAATATGATTAAAAATGCAAACATTATCCCAAGAATGTTGACTAGAATGAGGATAGCATTTTTATAATTGTAAATATCGGATTATTGTGCTGAATTAGGAATCAGTGCAAAGGATGGCCTGCTGCTCAAAGTTAAAAAGACAAATATCATGGCAAAATGCAGTCTCAGTTCTTGTCAAAAAATTGGGAATAAGTGGAGTCAGGGATAACTTTTATTTTCCTGGTCTCCAAGATCTCTGTAGATGGTGATTTCAGCCATGAAGACATTTGCTTCTGGGGAGTAAAGCTATGGCACATCTGGAGAAGCTATTATAAAACACTGATATTACACTATCAACAAAGGTCCCCATAGTGAGAACTATGGCATTTCCAGTAGTAACATACAAACGTGAAAGCTGGACCATAAAGAAGACTGAGTATTGTAGAATTGATGCCTTTGAATTGTGGTGTTGGAGAAAACTGCCTAGAGTGCCTTGTACTGCAAGAAGATACAATAAATCAGGAAATCAAGACAAACTGTTCCCTGGAAGGTATGATCATGAGGTTAAAGTTGAAATACTTTGGACATATCCCGAGAAGACAAAGTGAAAACTTTGATCCTAGTGAGGATTGAAGGCACACGAAGAAGGTGGAGATGGATAGATGAGGTCATTGAAACCATGAACATGAGCTAGATGGTGCTCAGATGGGCAGTGGCTGACAGTTGTGCCTGGCATGCTGTGGTCCATAAGGGATAGAGGGTGCAAAATAGTACCTCCTTTATGAAGAACTGATTCAGCATTACACTGTTACAATTATAGGGATTTATCAATAAAGTAAACTACTAGAAGTTGTAGGGTTGGGTTTATTTTACCATGGAGGTCTATATAGATCCCCACATTAGTTAGGGTCAATTTTAGTTTACCATGGGGGTCAATTCAGAACCCATGGTATAGGGATAATTTAGTTTGCCCTGTTAGGGTTAATAAGTATTACCATTGGGGTCCTTTAACGACCCCCATGGTATGGGGATAATTTTGAAATAACCTCTGTTGTAAGGGTAACATTTTTGAGCTGCTGAGGTCTTCTTAAGGACCCCTGTAGCATTGTACATATATATTATTATTATATTATAGGAACCCTCATGGATAAGAGGTTAATTTTTAATTCTACTGAGATTCTTCCAGGAATTCCTCTGGGGAATAACAGATTAATATTAGGGGCCACCAAAATCCTCTCAGAACCTCCATGGCATGTGTCTTTAGGATAGGTGTCACGGGGGTATTTGCAGGATCTCCATGGCAAATATCTTAGTTTATATATAAGCCATGGAGGTCCTGCAAAAAAAAAATGTTTACATAGGGCCATTACTCCAGGACAACACTACACTACGCCAACAGTATTAGTAGACTATTTAGATAATATTTGAGAATTTGCATGAATAAAATTCAATTCATTTCTTCATTTAATAAATGTTCTCCTTTGAGAACACCTATTTTTTAAGCATAAAACAGATATATCAACCGAACCGTGTTTGTGTGTCAGTGCATCAATAGCATTTCTTTACTCTGAGATTTAGATAGAAAATAGAAGGTTGCTCTTATAGCATGTACATTGGGAATACTAACATTTGAAATCATTTTAGATAAAAATCTGAAAAATTGTTCTATAAAACAGTGTCAGAATATCAGTGTTTCCCGCTGCTGGAAAAAATATTTCCATTTTAATTTGGAATGTTATCAACTGTATTTATTGTGTAGCATTGTACTAAGTATACTAACGTAAAAGGCTTGGAAAACGTTGTCATGTCATGGCCTAAGCATTTATTTAGACAATGGCAGAGCTAAAGAATTAAGCCCCGCCAGTGCAAAATAACTTGGGAATCCCCTTCCAATATCTCTATACAAGGTAAATGTCTGTAGTGGTCAACTAACAGCCAAAATATATGTACCGTAGGTGATCGTATTACCCCTAGATCAACTGTTTCTGGTAGCAGAGGGTCCCTACCTAGTTGTGGGAACCTGTGTGCTTTGCACCTTCACCCGGTTTTAAAAAAACGTCTCATCTTGCGATCAAGTGCATCTGTATTTTTGTTTTTTATTAAAACAATTTGTAATGTAATTGTAAGGTATTAATAAATATGTAAGCTTTATTATACAGGCATTTATGCTATCTTGCAAGGGCGTAGGAGCCGAAAAAAATCTGGGGGGGGGATACAGTATATATATATATATATATATATATATATATATAAAAATATATATTTATATTTATATATGTGTATATACTATATGCCCGTCAAAAATGACGGCAATGCTGCTTGCCACACAATGTAAGGCTTTTGCTGCTCTGAGGACCTTCGGCGCTCATTGCGAGCATCTCCTCTTGTACTTTAAGTTTTCTGCTTTGCAACGATCACCTTCGGCGCTCATTACGAAGACAGATATATAAATACAGTGTAAAATATATTTTTAAAAAAATTGATTTAAATCTTTAACTGCTTTGAGACTCCTATCACTGTCAGCCAACGAGCAGTAATACATATATATGAGTGCACTGTAAAATGTAAATGTTTGTTAGTGCAGTCGAAAGTATTATTTTTTTTAGTATTTAGTATTAATATATATTACATTTATGTATACTAATAATGAATGAATGAATACATGTATTAGAAAGTTGCGAAGCATTTCTGTATTCATAAAGTAAGAGCAGTGTAAAATATGATGTTTAGCCTATTTTTATTTTTAATTTTTTTTATAATAATTAATTAACGAATTAGTAAATTAATATACTTTACCTATTTATATTTAATAAGCATCAATCAATATCCTGAAGAGCTAACAATCTCTTTGGATTTTCCTGCAGCTGAAAATGTGCAGTTGGACTGTTAATCACCTGAGGAGAAAGTGTCAGCAATGTGCCAAGTGTGCAGTGTAAAAAGGCGGCGTGCGCAAGGCCAAACTGTTTGTTCAGGCGGGTAAAGCTCCATATTAGAATCTTAATGTTATTATTTGCAAGTAAGTGTTGTAAAATGGCGTCTTTTTTCTATTTGTTACTTGCTCGCTAGCATTTTACGTCCCTTGTAAGTTTATATTTTGTATACTTACCTTACGGTGATTTGCGCGCCACCGTCTCCTTTAGCCCTATTTTAATTTTTTTCGGCTGACATTTTTTTTCTCGCTTAGCTGATTTTTGAGTGCCGAAACTCTGCAAATTAGGCTTAAATTTGCGTGCAACCTCAATCCCAGACATCCTGATGGTCCCCCCATGCTGTGTGTGAGTGTGTTTTTATTTTACTATTTCATATTTTTTTTTTTGTGTTTTTCGATTTCCTTGGATCGGCCATTAAATTCGTATTTTTGCAAGGTCGTTTTTTTTTGCCCCTTAAATTCTGAGGTCCGAAGTCCCGCGTTCCTCAACTGCTTGCAGCCTAAGTAAGTTGCTCATTTCAGTCTAAGTCCCGCGTGTTTCAATGCCTCAACTGCTCGCCTCGCTTTGTGAGGCTAGCAGGACGATGAGCGCAAGTGCTCCGAGCTCGGAAGGCTTCTATGCCTCAATGGCTCGCCTCGTTTGTGATATGTATATATATATATATATATATATATATATATATATATATACACAGTGGATATAAAAAGTCTACACACCCCTGTTAAAATGTCAGGTTTCTGTCAGGTTTCTATGAACTGTACAACTCAATTGAAAAACAAACTAAAAGCTTTTAGGTGGAGGGAAGGAAAAATAAGAAGAAAAATAATGTGGTTGCATAAGTCTGCACACCCTCTTATAACTGGGGATGTAGCTGTGTTCAGAACTAAGCAATCACATTCCAAATCATGTTAAATAGGAGTCAGCATACACCTGCCATCATTTAAAGTGCCTCTGATTAACCCCAAATAAAGTTCAGCTGCTCTAGTTGGTCTTTCCTGAAATGTTCTTAGTCGCATCCCACAGCAAAAGCCATGGTCCACAGACAGCTTCCAAAGCATCAGACGGATCTCATTGTTAAAAGGTATAAGTCAGGAGAAGAGTACAAAATAATTTCCAAGGAATTAGATATACCATGGAACACAGTGAAGACAGTCATCATCAAGTGGAGAAAATATGGCACAACAGTGACATTACCAAGAACTGGAGCTCCCTCCAAAATTGATGAAAAGACGAGAAGAAAACTGGTCTGGGAGGCTACCAAGAGGCCTACAGCAACATTAAAGGAGCTGCAGGAATATCTGGCAAGTACTGGCTGTGTGGTACATGTGACAACAATCTCCCGTATTCTTTATATGTCTGGGCTATGGGGTAGAGTGGCAAGACGAAAGCCTTTTCTTACGAAGAAAAACATCCAAGCCAGGCTACATTTTGCAAAAACACATCTGAAGTGTCCCAAAAGCATGTGGGAAAAGGTGGTGGTCTGATGAAACCAAGGTTGAACTCTTTGGCCATAATTCCAAAAGATATGTTTGGCGTAAAAACAACACTGCACATCACCAAAAGAACACCATACCCACAGTGAAGCATGGTGGTGGCAGCATCATGCTTTGGGGCTGTTTTTCTTCAGCTGGAACTGGGGCCTTAGTTAAGATAAAGGGAATTATGAACAGTTCCAAATACCAGTCAATATTGGCACAAAACCTTCAGGCTTCATCAGAGGAACTTCATCTTTCAGCATGACAAAGACCCAAAGCATACATCGAAATCAACAAAGGAATGGCTTCACCAGAAGAAGATTAAAGTTTTGGAATGGCCCAGCCAGAGCCCAGAGTACCTCTTAAGTACTGTTAGGTGTGACCTTATGAACCCCTCTATTAGGAGTTTGAACATATAACCACTTGACGATATTTTACACATCAACCAGCCTATTTTATATTTCCTTCTTTCCAATCCGGGATTTTTTATAAATTGCTTTTAAAGATATCGCCGTTATTATCCCTTATTAATAAAGACTTTAGTTTTAAAATGTTCCCACATTGTATATAGATTAAACTCTTAAAAAAGCAAAAAAAAAAAAACTGTCTGGGAGGTGTCCAGCCTACAAAATTATTTAAAACATCATATGGTGCCACATGGCCTAAGGATACAGATAACACCGACAGGGCACCTCATCAACCCAGCATTTGCTGAAAAATGGGTTCAAATAATAGATAAATGTTCATCAGACTTCATGTATCTGATCCTAGAGACAAATACATTTACAGATTATAAATACAAAAATATCAGCCAGTCATGAACAACTGATGAAACAAAGGGAGGTCCCAGCATTTGAAGAATAAAAAAAAATCAAAGTCAGTTAGAGAGATTTAAGCGAGAATTGCCAACTAGAAAACACAATAAATTTCTTAGGGACAAAACTGACTTTACAACAGGCAAGACTTACAAAATCCTACAAGTACATACCTCACTTGCTGAAACTGACCCAAGTACCTCAGATTGTTCTGACTTTGAGAATTCTTAATCTTCCTTTTCTCAGACAAAATGGGAATAAAACTTTAATAGATTTGACTCCCCAGTACAGACTAGATCTAGGAATAAAGCAGCTCAGTGGGATTTTTTAGACAGTGGGCAAGGCCAAAAGAAAAACAGGATAAGGGGCAGACCAAGGTTATAGAAAAAGCATTGCTTCTGATGGGGCCACATAACAACCTTAGAAATGATATATGGCTCCCACAAAAAAACACTGCTATGCTATCCAATCGGACCCCTGTAGCAAGGGATTAATGCAGGGTTCCGAGCTTATCTTGGATCTCTGCAAAGGGTTAATGTGGGGTTCCCAGCTTATCTTGAATCTCTTGGCAAAGTTGTACTTGGCTGGCAGTGTTTTGCGCCGTCCGGGGTCATGGAGCCTCGTTTTCATTTTTTTCGGCTGACATTTTTTTTTGTTTAGCCGATTTTCCAGTGCCAAAACTGGGGAATTTGGGGTTTAAATCTGCATCTTCCAGATGTCCTGGCTGCCCCCCCCCCCCCTTCTTGCTGCGGGTAAGTGTGTTTTTGTGTTTGAGCGGTTTGGGGGATAGTGCATTGTTTTTCGACCTCGGCTCGTAATGTTGGCTCGCAGGCAATGAGGGAGAGGAGTAGGGGAAGAGAGACACAGGGTATGGAGAGGAGGAGGAGGAGAAGAGAGATACAGGGGAAGGAGGAGGGGAAGAGAGACACAGGGGAAGGAGAGGACTAAGTGAGGCGAGTTAATGTTTTTGTGGAGTGGTTTTGTTAAAAGTGAGGTTCCGTAGGACTAAGTGCTGCGAGTTAACTGTTGTGTGGGGTGGTTTTGTTACAAAGTGAGGTGCGTAGAGACTTCATCTCTGCAAATGCGGCCCCTCGAGGGCCGCAGTTCTTGCGAGCTCGCTTTGCAAGCTCGCAAAGTGTGACTATGTCTCACAGTTTGACAAGTATTATCTGTGATATGCTAACCTCAAGCTTTGCTAAATATTCAATATCGGTCTCAATGAGCTTAAATAGATCAATATATTTGCCAAGTTATAGTGCTTAGCTGGTGAGTAGAGCTTAGAATAATAGTAGTGGGTACATAAAAACTAGTACATATCTTAACCATTGCACACAAGACTGTATTTATGTATGTATATGTATTTTGCTGACTTCTATGCCACACATTACACATCTGGAATTATGCATAGCATTTAAGATATGTACAAGTTTTTCTGTACCCACTACTGTTATCCTAAGCACTACTCACCACTATAACTTGGCAAATATATTGATTCATCTAAGCTCATTGAGACCGATATTAAATATTTAGCAAAGCTTGAGGTTAGCATATACAATATAATTGCCAATAAATGTTAAGTTTTATATTTTGTTTTGGCTCCTGATATTACTATTAGACTAGTTATCACTTCGGCACTCATTGACTTGCACTGGCCTAACTATTTAGACTCTACTAGGATATCATTCCTGACCCATTTCTGGATGATTGCAGAGTTCTCTGTGCTTCAATCCAACAACACAGTTTCTTTACCCGGTGGTGTTACCCCCCATCTGCAACCAGTGCAAATCTATAGGAACTCTTTCACATGGCAGGTCTTTTGTCCCAAGACAATAATCCAGATGTTTGGTCTGAAGAAATTCCTGATGCTAACAGGCCCTAACACAAATGACAATAACATATTTAAAAGCTTTACAGAAATCACCAAATTGTATAAACAACAGACACTAAGAGTCTCCAGGTATATCCAGAAAAGACCCTTATACCTATATAGTTATATAGGGCCTCATTCTATTATCGGCCGTAGGAGATGGGGGGCCGCAAGGACCGGCCGCAGGCTATTTGCCTATTCTATTCCCTTCCGGCCGGGGACTCCGGCAGGCTTGCGGCCGGCGCCTTTTTATCCCTTGCGGCCGCACGCACCGGAGGAAAGCCTTTGATCTTAAACGGCCGCAAGAGTTTCGGCCGCAAGAAAATCCCGGTTGCTATTCAATTGCTCCGGGAACCCTCTCTGCAAGGCTAAAACCGAGCGGCAGCTTACTCGCAGCAAAAAGGTCCCGCAAGCACACAATTAAGCACATAATAAAGCCATAATAAAGCCATCCTGCACTCTGATGAGACGATAAAGTGATTGTAGGTGTTAGCATTGATAGCACAACATTCCCCTACACTCAAATCCGTAAATAATTTTTATTTTAATTCATGTCAAATATCCGTGAACAAAGTCCCGAGGGCTTGGAGCACCTCAGACCCGCCCATGCTGAGGCCGGAAAATAAACAGTTAATGAAATATCGGATTTGGGCTGATGTGCAAGCTTGAGAGGGGGTTGCTATTAATCCTCATGTCCCCCATTATGATCCCTAGCATTTACAGAGCTTTACAGTGCCGTCTTGAATTTATATTTGCTTTTAAAGTTTTCAGACCTTGCGGCCGGTTGCAAGATATGCGGCCGTAAGGTGGATATCCTTGCGACGCCGTCTATTTGAATTACAAGGAAACAGGAGCCCCGCAAGGAATCGCAGCTTTGCGGACGTTTTACGGCCGATAATAGAATGAGGCCCATAGTATTTAAGGTTGAAAAAAGACTTTCAGTCCATCAAGTTCAACCTTTTAAGATCTCCTCTGATCTGCAATATGCAGATTAATTATTAATCAATTATTTATTTATTTATTTTAATTTTATTTTTAATTATTAATTAATCCAGAGGAAGGGAAACAGAAAAAAAAAAAACAAGCGAGACTTAGTCAATCGTCTCAAAGGAAAAAAATAAAATAAATAATAATTCCTTCCTGACCCCAGATACCGGCGATCGGATTTCTCCCTGGATCAATAGTGTCTCTCTAATTATCCATGATAACCCTGAATTCCCTTTTTAATTAGAAATAAATCCAGTCCCCTTTTAAAGTTATCTATCGAATCTGCTGTCACCACCTCCTCTGGTAGAGAATTCCATTGGGGTTCCTGGCCAGTCCTTATGGATCGTGCATTTATGACTATGTCCCCTATTTTTGATTTCACCCGCAGCCTGCGTGTACAGCATACCACTGTGCACCTAAGCATTTAGCTATCAGATACTCGGTTTTGAATCTGGCACCAATCATATTTAAATTTTATTGGCTATGTTTCATATGGCACTGGACATGGACGTAGCACGGAGCACTTTCTTCACCATTGTTGGATACCAAGTGGTTCCATTGTAACTCCTAAGATGTGGCTGTGGACCACTTTGGAAGGACCTGGGTGGAGTAGGTGGCAGATGACCCTCAACTAGTCTGAGCCAGGTGGGATTGCTGGCAGCTATTTTCCTGGTGCAGGTCCAGTCCTCATCAGTGGGCTTCAACATAAAATGATGAAATACCTCCCCCATTCTTACGATGGGAAGAGAGAGGGCATTTGGGACACGCTAAACTTTTGGCCCCCAAAGATAACGCCAAAGGAGTTCCCATGCCGCCATGGAGGGGACTGAAGGCCCTTGGCTCCAGGGGAAAACATTTTTTGCTAACAACAGGGATTGCAGGAGCATCAAGAAAACACAAAACTTTTAATTGTAAAAAAAAAAATTCAATATCAAATGTAAGATTAATAGTGATTAACACCCAGCTCTAATACATATACAGTATAACATTAGTTAGAATTGCAGGAATATTCACTTCACTTTTAGTGAGGAAGCTTTTAGCCAAAAAGGAGCTCTGTATGGAACAGTGAGTAGACAATCCTGAGTAGAGTGGAAATAAAGAGCTGGAGTATTGGAAAAGATGAGAAAAGAGGTAGAAGGTTGAGGATGAGGAGGGAGGATGAGGAGGGGGGTTGAGGATGGGGGAGTTGAGGTTGAGGAGGGGGTTGAGGATGGGAGGTTGAGGTTCAGGAGGGAGGTTGAGCATAGGGGGGTTGAGGTTGAGGAGGGAGGTTGAGGAGGGGGTTGAGGATGAGGAGGGAGGTTGAGGATGAGGAGGGAGGTTGAGGAGGGGGTTGAGGATGAGGAGGGGGGTTGAGGTAGAGGAGGGAGGATGGGGGTTGAGGTTGAGGAGGGAGGTTGAGGAGGGGGTTGAGGATGAGGAGGGAGGTTGAGGATGAGGAGGGAGGTTGAGGATGAGGAGGGAGGGGGTTGAGGATGAGGAGGGGGGCTGAGGATGAGGAGGGGGGCTGAGGATGGAGGTTTAGGATGAGGAGGGAGGATGAGGAGGGATGTTGAGGAGGGGGGTTGAGGATGGGGGAGTTGAGATTGAGGAGGGGGTTGAGGATGGGGGGATGAGGTTGAGGAGGGTGGTTGAGGAGGGGTTTGAGGATGAGGAGGGAGGTTGAGGATGAGGAGGGGGTTGAGGATGAGAAGGGAGATTGAGGATGAGGAGGGAGGTTGAGGAGGGAGGTTGAGGATGAGGAGGGAGGATGAGGAGGGGGGTTGAGGAGGGGGGTTGAGGATGGGAGAGTTGAGGTTGAGGTGGGGTCTGAGGATGGGGGGTTGAGGTTGAGGAGGGAGGTTGAGGATAGGGGGGTTGAGGTTGAGGAGGGAGGTTGAGGAGGGGGTTGAGGATGAGGAGGGAGGTTGAGGATGAGGAGGGAGGTTGAGGAGGGGGTTGAGGATGAGGAGGGGGTTGAGGTAGAGGAGGGAGGTTGAGGAGGGGGTTGAGGATGGGGGGTTGAGGTTGAGGAGGGAGGTTGAGGAGGGGGTTGAGGATGAGGAGGGGGGTTGAGGTTGAGGAGGGGGTTGAGGAGGGGGTTGAGGATGGGGGGTTAAGGGTGAGGAGGGAGGTTGAGGAGGGGGTTGAGGATGAGGAGGGAGGTTGAGGAGGGGGTTGAGGTTGAGGAGGGAGGTTGAGGAAGGGGTTGAGGATAAGGAGGGGGGTTAAGGAGGGGGTTGAGGATGAGGAGGGGGGTTGAAGTTGAGGAGGGGGTTGAGGATGAGGAGGCATGATGAGGTGGGAGGTTGAGGATGAGGAGTGGGGGTTGAGGAGGGAGGTTGACAATTAGGAGGGGGGAAGAGACACAGGGAAGGGAGAGGGGTGGGAAGAGACACAGGGAAGGGAGAGGGGGGAAGAGACACAGGGAAGGGAGAGGGGGGAATAGACACGGAAGAGAGAGGGAGGACACAGAAGGCACAAAAGGGACACAGGGGGAAGCACATTGCCCACCCTCGGCTTATACTCGAGTCACTCATTTTACCCAGTATTTTGTGGTAAAATAGGTGCCTCGGCTTATACTCGGGTCGGCTTATACTCGAGTATATACAGTAAATGCACTTTTAAGATCCTGGTAAAAAAACAAAGAGAAAATGCAAATAACAAACTTTCCATCATTAGCTGCACTTATTGATCTTTTTCATACAAAAGATCTCTCTTCAACACTTTCTCTTTAGCAAAGTAGGGGTGTAAAAAAAAAAAATTCAATATCAAATGTAAGATTAATAGTGATTAACACCCAGCTCTAATACATATACAGTATAACATTAGTTAGAATTGCAGGAATATTCACTTCACTTTTAGTGAGGAAGCTTTTAGCCAAAAAGGAGCTCTGTATGGAACAGTGAGTAGACAATCCTGAGTAGAGTGGAAATAAAGAGCTGGAGTATTGGAAAAGATGAGAAAAGAGGTAGAAGGTTGAGGATGAGGAGGGAGGATGAGGAGGGGGGTTGAGGATGGGGGAGTTGAGGTTGAGGAGGGGGTTGAGGATGGGAGGTTGAGGTTCAGGAGGGAGGTTGAGCATAGGGGGGTTGAGGTTGAGGAGGGAGGTTGAGGAGGGGGTTGAGGATGAGGAGGGAGGTTGAGGATGAGGAGGGAGGTTGAGGAGGGGGTTGAGGATGAGGAGGGGGGTTGAGGTTGAGGAGGGAGGATGGGGGTTGAGGTTGAGGAGGGAGGTTGAGGAGGGGGTTGAGGATGAGGAGGGAGGTTGAGGATGAGGAGGGAGGTTGAGGATGAGGAGGGAGGGGGTTGAGGATGAGGAGGGGGGCTGAGGATGAGGAGGGGGGCTGAGGATGGAGGTTTAGGATGAGGAGGGAGGATGAGGAGGGATGTTGAGGAGGGGGGTTGAGGATGGGGGAGTTGAGATTGAGGAGGGGGTTGAGGATGGGGGGATGAGGTTGAGGAGGGTGGTTGAGGAGGGGTTTGAGGATGAGGAGGGAGGTTGAGGATGAGGAGGGGGTTGAGGATGAGAAGGGAGATTGAGGATGAGGAGGGAGGTTGAGGAGGGAGGTTGAGGATGAGGAGGGAGGATGAGGAGGGGGGTTGAGGAGGGGGGTTGAGGATGGTAGAGTTGAGGTTGAGGTGGGGTCTGAGGATGGGGGGTTGAGGTTGAGGAGGGAGGTTGAGGATAGGGGGGTTGAGGTTGAGGAGGGAGGTTGAGGAGGGGGTTGAGGATGAGGAGGGAGGTTGAGGATGAGGAGGGAGGTTGAGGAGGGGGTTGAGGATGAGGAGGGGGTTGAGGTAGAGGAGGGAGGTTGAGGAGGGGGTTGAGGATGGGGGGTTGAGGTTGAGGAGGGAGGTTGAGGAGGGGGTTGAGGATGAGGAGGGGGGTTGAGGTTGAGGAGGGGGTTGAGGAGGGGGTTGAGGATGGGGGGTTAAGGGTGAGGAGGGAGGTTGAGGAGGGGGTTGAGGATGAGGAGGGAGGTTGAGGAGGGGGTTGAGGATGAGGAGGGAGGTTGAGGAAGGGGTTGAGGATAAGGAGGGGGGTTGAGGAGAGGGTTGAGGATGAGGAGGGGGGTTGAAGTTGAGGAGGGGGTTGAGGATGAGGAGGCATGATGAGGTGGGAGGTTGAGGATGAGGAGTGGGGGTTGAGGAGGGAGGTTGACAATTAGGAGGGGGGAAGAGACACAGGGAAGGGAGAGGGGTGGGAAGAGACACAGGGAAGGGAGAGGGGGGAAGAGACACAGGGAAGGGAGAGGGGGGAATAGACACGGAAGAGAGAGGGAGGACACAGAAGGCACAAAAGGGACACAGGGGGAAGCACATTGCCCACCCTCGGCTTATACTCGAGTCACTCATTTTACCCAGTATTTTGTGGTAAAATAGGTGCCTCGGCTTATACTCGGGTCGGCTTATACTCGAGTATATACAGTAAATGCACTTTTAAGATCCTGGTAAAAAAACAAAGAGAAAATGCAAATAACAAACTTTCCATCATTAGCTGCACTTATTGATCTTTTTCATACAAAAGATCTCTCTTCAACACTTTCTCTTTTGCAAAGTAGGGGTGTAACCTCATTTTTCAAATTATATAAAAAGAACAACCTTCTAACCTTTTCAGAGATGTAGAAGAAATTTGAGATCAAAAAATGTACCTGGCTAAATTACGAAAGTTTGAAATAAACTCTACTTACCTGGGGTTATAAAATCATTGAAATAAACTCTCCAACGAAAATAGAAGAATTAATCATTAAGGGAGTATAATCACATATTATTTCTAAATGCAGTAAGATTAAGTGTGAGACAGCGCCCTTTATTAGAAGAATAGGAATTAAGGGCTGGGAATTAGATCTCAGAATGAACTTAGATTAAACTTTGTGGAATTATAAAAATGGTTAAGAAATCGGCACCTAACAAAGCATATTTGGAGTTGCTTTTTAAATTAATGCATAGGTGGCATTCTACTCCTGTTAGAATGTCAAACATTAACTCAAAATGGGCAGGCCTATGCTGGAAACAATGTGGTTTTCGAGTTACTGAAGCCCATGTTTGGTGTGAGTGCAAAAACATTTGCGAGATTTGGGTGGAAATATGCCAGTTATTATCTAAGGTGATTGGTGAACATATTCCTTGTAACCCACAACTGGTCCTTTGTCATTTAGATTTGGAAAACTTGCTATATGCTGATAGATATCTGATTTGTCATATCATATTAGGTGCTAAATGGCTTATGGTGAAAAATTGGAACTTACCTTCAGTTCCTACAACGAAATGGCCTGAATAGGGATTTGACACATAATTTGAATTGGTTAGTCTCTTTGAAACAAGCCTCATATTAATTGGACTAAGTGGGATAGATACCTTTCCTCTGCTAAAATTTGAAGAAAGTTTGTTCCAGTAAAAATGTGGAGCCTTCATTTTGAATGATTGTATCATTGTTATATGTTGTGTATGTTATTTTCAACACTGATATGTAATATGCTTATTTAATTTTGTTATATGTTTGAAAACAATAACAATTAATACAAAATAAAAAAAGGAGGGTCTGAGGAGTGAATAACCTTGAAGCAGAAGAGGATAATTTTATTAATTTTAGTGGAAGCTAGTTGAGGGATTCTACCATTGGAGAAGAAGATTTGTGGTGACAGATTTGTGGTGATTTGTGATATGAACATGCTTAGTAAATACTGTGGTGTAATCAAGCAAAAACAAACGTGTTGTAGCTGCACTCCCTAAGAATTGCCTGCTTTTTTGAGACTGCATCACTCTTGAGTTGGAACAGACTTATATGCTACAGGATATTTCTCCATGTGATGAGCACAAGTAATCTAAAGAGTGCTGCTAGAACAAACCTACTTAAAATGCCACTTAATTTAGCACAACTTGGAGCATACTACTGTAAAGATCTCCTAAAGGCATGATGAAGCGCTTTTTGAATTTGTGAAATATGTGCATTTTCTTGAGAAATTAATAAGTTAAATCAGTGTTTACATATGTGATTGGCAAGCCCCCAGACAGACCCACAGCAACATCTCTGTGTTGTTAGCATAAGCAAAACAAGAGTTAAAGCTTCACAAATTACTTTGTGCAGAGAATGGAATGCTGGAATCACCTCAATAGTTGTGGGTTAACTGATCCTACTGCATTCCTGGGTTCAAGGGAATATACTATAAATCTTTGTGTTCTCTGTGCCTTCACCGAATATGTTATTAATCATCGAACAATCGGGAGGCAGCACACACTGTGTTTGTAAACAGACCTAAAACTTATATACTTATATACTTATATTTTTAGGTGGTATTCGTGTAATACAATCTTGTAGCCCTTTAAGTGTTATTTGTTCTCAGATTAACACCTGTGATTTTTTTTTTTTTTTTTGCTACTATGGAGGTAGACATATCAGGTTTTTTGTATAGCGCAAAGCCCTAACAAACCTGTAACTGCCCCTAATATGCCCATAAAACATCCCTTATAAGCCCTCATTGTAATGACTTGTGATGAGATGATAAGTTGGTTGCCTGTGAAGGCTTAGTACATATGTACTATGATTTAAACAGAATTGAACACATTGTTTAAAAACAAAAGGCTGTATTTATTTATTTTGAACTGTCTAAACACATTTTGTACTTTATCACACTGTAGTGGTCCTTTAATTTCCATCAACTTTTTATGTCATATTGCAAATATTACATATCTCCTATGCTTAAGAGCGAAAGCCACTTCCTAATGTAGATCTGTTAAGAATATTCTATGATTCAATGAAGTGAAATTGACACTAACATGTTCCCACCTCATGGAAGTAGAGTGGTAAAATTGAGTTAGTGGATATTCCTCCAGTCCAAAGCTCACAAGTTCAAAAAGAATCAATACCGATTGCTTATTTTATCAGGCACATGGTGACAATACACATAAAAACATAAACGATAGTCACATGGGGGTTTTAGCACCGAACGAGAAGAAGAGGCACCAGAGGGTTTAAATACACCAGACCAGATAATGGTACTTGATCTATGCATAAGTGTTTATATATTTTTGAAGATTGTATTATTGGGAAATCCCAGGTAAAGGATGAAACTCGTTTGATATATGTTTTTATACGGATTGTCATTAGATATACTATAGACTCTTTTTATTGATTATATCTGTGTGAATTGTTATATCTATTCTACATAAGGTGTATACAAGACTATTACAGTCCGCTTATTTATATATACAGGCTATAAAGGGGAGATCCCATGTACGGTGACATTTACTGGTGTTACTTCTGAATATATTCTAGAACCAGGGCTATTAAACTCTGGCAGTTTTTATTTCAGAATATGGGGAACTTAAATTAAAAGAAAACCCCATGTGACTACCGTTTATGTTTTTATGTGGATTGTCACCATGTGCCTGATAAAATAAGCAATCTGTATTGATACTAATTGAACTTGTGGACCTTGGACTGGAGGAATCACCCCTACCTCAGACTGGGAAAGAACTCCATGCTCATTGTGGGATTTATATATATATATATATATATATATATATATATATATATATATATACATACATATATATGTGTGTGATTTTACCACCTTATTTTTATGAGGTAGGAACATGTGAGCGTCCATTTTACTTGATTTTATGTTGTGATTGCATTATTGAATACATTTAACGGATCTACACTAATATATATAACTAGCGAATTGCCCGTCAAAAAATGACGGCAATGAAATTGTAAGGTAGCTAAATTAGTAAATGAATATAGTGTACCTATTTTGAAGCATTGTGATGAAGAGCTGGCAATCTGTGTTGATGTTGCTGTAGCATTAGTGGTGTGGAGCTGCTGTATAAGCATGCTGAATGTGTGCAGTGTAAGACTGTGCGTGCGCGAGACCAAACCGTTAGCGTAGTCGTGTACTTCCGCATTGGTGTAAAATGGCGAGTAATGTGTGGTATAGGTCTGTATCGGAATATCCGTAGGTGTTTTGTGGTGTTTTGCGAGTTTAGAGTGCTGTAGCCTCGTTTTCGTTTTGTTCGGCGGCCATTTTTTCTCTCGCTTAGATTTTTTTTTAGTCTCTAAACTGTTTTATTTCGAGTAAAATCGAGGTGTAAGTTGCATTTTTGAGGTCCTGGGTGCTCCCTCTTGGTGTAGGTAAGTTTTTTATGTATGTGCTGTGTGTATGTATTGTGTTTTAAATGTTTGTATGTCGGCGTGTTGCGTCCGATGTTTGCGAGGTCGTAATGTGTGGTAACGTGTTTCGTACGTTGTTTGCGTTCCTCGTAAAATTTAGCGAGTGTCGTAATTTGTGTGTCGTGTTTTTTGAGTAGCGACGTGAATTTTGCGAGGGTTTGAGGCCCTTGCCCAGTGACCTCGCCAGCAACTGAGTCCCTCGCTTCGCGAGGGGCCTCAGTTGCTGGCATGGAGCGCCTTCGGCGCTCCATGCCAGCAACTGAGGCCCTTGCCCAGTGACCTCGCCAGCAACTGAGGCCCTCGCTTCGCGAGGGGCCTCAGTTGCTGACATGGAGCGCCTTCGGCGCTCCATGCCAGCAACTGAGACCCGTGCCCAGTGACCTCGCCAGCAACTGAGGCCCTCGCTTCGCGAGGGGCCTCAGTTGCTGGCATGGAGCGCCTTCGGCGCTCCATGCCAGCAACTGAGGCCCTTGCCCAGTGACCTCGCTACGCGAGGGCCGCGGCTCGCTTCGCGAGCCGCGGCCCTCGCTTCGCGAGGCCCGCGGCTCGCTACGCGAGGGCCGCGGCTCGCTTCGCGAGCCACGGCCCTCGCTTCGCGAGCGCCGCGGGCTCGCTACGCGAGCCCGCAAGCGTGAGCAACGACTCGTACGCTTACAACTATATATGTGATAGATAATGCCCAGTTAGTCAATAAATTGATGAGTTTTTTTTGTGCCTTTCATGGGCGTAGTAGCCCCCCCAAAATCTGGGGAGGATAATTCAATTCTACTCCCAGGACAGGAAACAGGGGCGGATCTACAGGTGCATCCGGTGCAATGCAATGGGGGCCCTGTTCTGCAGTACCGCTCACATTTTTTTTATTTACATTTCTTTGTTTAAATTCCCAATGCCCCTGCCACCCCCACATATACATAAGTTAAATTATGGGTCAAAGCTTTCATGAGAAAGACATTCTGCTCCATAGTGGCCAAATCTGGTAATGAATAATTAAGTTAAATTGTTTAAGCTATTTTTTATGTCCCCTACTTATTTGATCTGGGGGGGGGGGGGTTGTCCCCATGTCCCCATTCCCCCAATTCCTATGCCCCTGGTGCCTTTGAATCCTCTTTTAGTAGTTATGTATTATTCAGCTAAGAAATCGAAAATAGAAAAACATGAATTGAAGGAAATCAGATGTTATTTTCAATTACTGAAAAATGATGGCCCAGCATTCTTAACATTTTCCATACACATCATATCCTACTCCAGTCTTACCTGTATGTTCTGTTCTGGGTTTAATGCAGCAAACAAACATCCATTAAAGGAAAGCATAACAATCTACTGTTCGCTTTGAACTTTGCAGAGCTTTGCATGATATAATATTTTGTCATGCCACAGTATTCAAAACAAATATGTGAATTCATATATATATATATATATGTATATGATTTTGTGTTCCTAATTTAACTCTAAAATGGTATAAAACATGATAGAACTGTAAAAACATTGGCTCTTACGTGCTATTTATACACATCCTTTTGATGAGTTATGTATTATGTATGTAATTTAAAAGAAGAGAATAAGAAGAGAATAGTAATTACTGATTGTTAGATTGAGTTGTGTAGTAACACCTCGTTTTCATAGAAATGTGATGAAGAGCATGATTCACTTTTTAATCAAGTAAAATTATTATAGCTGCAGATTCTGTGACAACAGCGTATTACTAGATTGAAACAATGTAAATTACAGAAATGACATTGAACTTAAATGGTGAATTAAAGAATAACAATTAAACTAAAAATGTGGCATATATGAATTAAACTGCTTTATTTCACAAGTTTCAATTATAGTTAAGGATCACTTGGTCCCATATTTAAAATATATTTAAAAGAATGACATAATAGGAAAACCTTAAATGTAACTCTATATATATTCTCAGCTTCATAATGGTCCTGATAATCTGCTATAATTTACCACAATTACTTTTGATAATTGAATTTAACTGCAGTATTTTATCAAAGCTACTTAATTAATCAAATCACACTAAAAACCTTGCTAATAAGAGAAACCTAACAAACTAACCTATACTGCAGTAGCAGAGTATTCAGACAGAAAACCATCTAACTGCTATGAAAGAGGAGAGTGTTAATAAAAATATTGTTTCCTTTTTAAGCTCCCGGCAGGGCAGGATCATCTTGTAAGGGGTGGACATTAACGTTTAAACTATCCCAAGAAAGAAAAAATAGACCATCTAGATAGCCTATTGATTCAGCTATTGAAATCTATGAGCCTCGTTCAATTGGAAGGCAGCAACTCGTGGTATACAGCCCGGGCCTGTTGTGGGCTCAGGGTCGTCTCCTATTCTGGCGCTAATCAATTGGGGTGCAAGTTACAGGCTGAGGCCTCAAGCCCGTAAACCCTTCCCACGGCCGCAAACTGTTAATGGGCTGGCCGAGATGCGATCCAATCACGGTATAACGGAGTGCGACACAGGAATCTCAGCCAATTGAAAGCGGTCTAGCATTGAGATGATTGACAGTGAGATTATAAAGTTGCATTCCACATGCCCATGCATAGACTGTGTTGTATTTTCTGGCAGAGAGTGAGAGATTAGGCGAGTTCTGAGAGTAGTACATTGCAGTTTATTATACTTAATCCTTGATTACACATATTTACTAGAGATGTCCCGGACAGTTCGCCCGCTGACTATTCGTGGCAATTTTGGCTCTTTCGCGCTCACAGGGGACGGCGGACACATGCTCTTTTCGGTCAGCCCCCTATTCTTTATCATTGAGGAAACTTTGACCCTGCACCTCACAGTCAGCAGACACATTCCAGCCAATCAGCAGCATACACTCCCTTCCAGAGCCTTCCATCTGAAGGACAGCAGGCATTTTAGAATCATTCTGAAGCTGCATTCACTGTGAGGGACAGATAGTGTAGCTGCTGGAGATTTAATAGGGAAATAGATAGCCAGGCTGTGTATTTAGCTTCCACTACAGACCTGAAGGACTCATCTGATATCTGCTGCAAGGACAGCAACCCAAAAAGCCCTTTTTAGGGCTAGAACATCATTTATTTTATTTTATTATTTTTTTCTGTGTGATCTAATTGCATATGCCTGCCTGCCAGCGTGTGTGTGTGACAGGCTAACACCTAACAGCTTATATTGTGCTTATTTTCACTACTCATACCTGGTGGTGTACCATACATTAAAAACAACCATTTTTTTCCTGTAATCTAATTTCAGTTGCCTGCCTGTGTCAGGCTCACAGCTAATATTCTGCTCTGTTTCACCAGTCATAGTTGGTGTACTATACATTGAAAAAAAACAACCCTTTTTTCCTTTAATCTAATTTCAGTTGCCTGCCTGTGTCAGGCTCACAGCTAATATTCTGCTTTGTTTCACCATTCATAGTTGGTGTACCATACATTGAAAACAAACAACCCTTTTTTCCTTTAATCTAATTTCAGTTGCCTGCCTGTGTCAGGCTCACAGCTAATATTCTGCTTTGTTTCACCATTCATAGTTGGTGTACCATACATTGAAAACAAACAACCCTTTTTTCCTTTAATCTAATTTCAGTTGCCTGCCTGTGTCAGGCTCACAGCTTATATTGTGCTCAGTGAAATAAAACAACACTTTTTTGACTGTAATAGATTGAATATCATTTGCCTGCCTACAGGCGTGTGTGTGAAGCCTATTGCATCTACTCTGCCAGCTTTTGCCAGTGCATATCTGGTGCAACCGTAGTGTACAGTGACATAAAACAACACTTTTTTGACTGTAATCAATTGAATATCAGTTGCCTGCCTACAGGCGTGTGTGAGGCCTACAGCGCCTACTCTGAAAACTTTTGCCAGTGCACAGTGACACTCATATCTGGTGCAACCTAGTCTACAGTGAAATAAAAGAACCATTTTTTTACTGTAATCGATCGAATATCAGTTGCCTGCCTACAGCCGTGTGTGTGAGGCCTATTGCGTCTACTGTGCCAACTTTTGCCAGTGCACAGTGCCACTCATATCTGGTGTCACAGTAGCTTGCATGCATAGTACCACTAATCGAAAAAAAAATGACAGGCAGAGGCAGGCCACACCGCAGGGGCCGTCGTGGTCGTGGTGCTGTGATTCCCTTTCGCCCTACACTAATGCCCAGTTTTCAGAGGCCACGTACCCTGAACTTGAAAAGTTTTGAGGACATGGTTGACTGGCTAACACAGGGCACCCAATCTTCTACATGTTCCGCTCGGAACCTAGACGCACCATCCTCCTCCAGCTTAGCTTCGGGCACCTCTCCAGTTACCACTCGCCCGCCTGCCGCCACCACCAACACTAGCACCACAGCCGCTTCACTTGATCTGTCAGCAGAGTTATTTACACATCCATTGGAAGAAATGAGTGATGCGCAAACATTAGTGCCAGAGGATGTAGATAACAGGGATATGTCCCAGTCAGGCAGCATTACACACATGGACGTACGGTCTGATGATGATGATGTTGTACCCGGTGCTGCTTCCTTTGTTGAGTTGTCAGATACAAGTGAAGCGGTTGATGATGACGATGCATCCGTGGATGTCACATGGGTGCCCGCTATAAGAGAAGAAGAACAGGAGGAAAGTTCAGATGGGGAGACAGAGAGGAGGAGGAGACGAGTTGGAAGCAGGGGGAGGTCGTTGCAAGTAGCTAGTGGCACAGTCAGACAGCATGCATCGGCACCCGGGGTCAGCCAGACAGCACACCAGTCAACGCATGCTGTTGCCACCACCAGAATGCCGTCATTGCAGAGCTCAGCAGTGTGGCAATTTTTTTGTGTGTCTGCCAGTGACAACAGCGATGCCATTTGCAACCTGTGCGAAAAGAAACTGAGTCGTGGGAAGTCCAACACCCACCTAGGTACAACTTCTTTGCGAAGGCACATGATGTCACATCACAAACGCCTATGGGATCAACACATGAGTACAAGCAGCACACAAAGTCAAATCTGCCATCCTCCTCCTGGTCCAGCATCTTTAGCCACGTCAACCGCTGCTGCCCTGCTTGCCCCCTCCTACCATCTGCCACTCTGTGTCTCGCCCGGAGCAGTCCCTGCTCATCTGCCCACAGTCAGGTGTCTGTCAAGGACATGTTTGAGCGTAAGAAGCCAATGTCACAAAGTCACCCCCTTGCCCGGCAACTGACAGCTGGCTTGTCTAAACTCTTAGCCCACCAGCTTTTACCATACAAAATTTGTAGCTATTGGGACACCGCAGTGGAAGGTACCCGGACGAAATTTCTTTGCACAAAAGGCAATCCCCAACCTGTACTCGATTATGCAAAAGGAAGTAATGGCATCTCTGGCACACAGTGTTGGGGCAAGGTTCCATCTGATCACTGATACCTGGTCTGCAAAGCATGGTCAGGGCAGGTATATCACCTACACTGCGCATTGGGTAAACCTGGTGACGGCTGCCAAGCATGGAATACGTGGCTCTGCAGAGGAGTTGGTGACACCGCCAGGACTTGCAGGCAGGCCTGCTGCCACCTCCTCTAGTCCTCCTACTCCATCCTCTTCCATAACCTCCTCGGCTGAGTCCTCTTCTGCTGCTGCTATGTCTTGCTCCACATCAACGGCACCCCCCCAGCTCCACAGCTACTACTCCACATCCCGGATACGGCAGTGTCACGCCGTCTTGGGGTTGACTTCCCTGAAAGCAGAGATGCACACCGGACAAGCACTCCTGTCCGCCCTGAATGCACAGGTGGATCAGTGGCTGACTCCGCACCAACTGGAGATCGGCAAAGTGGTTTGTGACAACGGAAGAAATTTGTTGGCGGCATTGAATTTGGGCAAGTCGACACATGTGCCGTGCATGGCACATGTGTGTAATCTGATTGTACAACGCTTTGTGCTTAAGCACTAAGGCTTACAGGACGTCCTGTAGCAGGCCAGTAAGGTGTGTGGCCATTTCAGGCGTTCCTACACGGCCATGGCGCACTTTACAGATATCCAGCGGCCAAATAACATGCCAGTGAGGCGCTTGATTTTCGACAGCCTGACACGTTGGAATTCAACACTCCTAATGTTCGACCACCTGCTCCAACAAGAAAAGGCTGTTAACGAGTATTTGTATGACCGGGGTGCTAGGACAGCCTCTGCGGAGCTGGGGATTTTTTTGCCACGTTACTGGACGCTCATTCGCATTGCCTGTAGGCTTATGCGTCCTTTTGAGGAGGTGACAAACCTGGTCAGTTGCACCGAGGGCACCATCAGCGACATCATACCATTTGTTTTCTTCCTGGAGCGGGCCCTGCGAAGAGTGCTGGATCAGGCCGTAGATGAGCGTGAAGAGGAAGAGCTGTGGTCACCATCACCACCAGAAACAGCCTTATCAGCATCGCTTGCTGGACCTGCGGCTACGCTGGAAGAGGATTGTGAGGAAGAGGAGTCAGAGGAGGAATGTGGCTTTGAGGAGGAGGAGGAAGACCAATCACAACAGGCATCCCAGGGTGCTCGTTGTCACCTATTTGGTACCCGTGGTGTTGTACGTGGCTGGGGGGAAGAACATACCTTCAGTGAGATCACTGAGGACGAGGAACGGGACATGACTAGCTCGGCATCCAACCTTGTGCAAATGGGGTCTTTCATGCTGTCGTGTCTGTTGAGGGACCCTCGTATAAAAAGGATGAAGGAGAACGACCTGTAAAGAGTGTCCACACTACTAGACCCCCGGTATAAGCAGAAAGTGCCTGAAATGTTACCGAATTACCACAAGTCGGAAAGGATGCAGCACTTCCAAAATAAATTAAAAAGTATGCTTTACACAGAGTTTAAGGGTAATGTCACAGCACAACGGCAAGCTAACAGTGGAAGAGGTGAACATAATCCTCCTCCTCCCACGACCACGCCGGCAAGGAGAGGACGCTTTACAGACGTGTTGTTGATGGAGGACATGCAAAGCTTTTTAAGTCCTATGCATCGCCAGATCCCTAGGGGGTCCACCCGCAGAGAACGACTCGACAGTCAGGTAACAGGCTACCTCGCCTTAACTGCAGATATCGACACTATGAGGAGCGATGAACCCCTTGACTATTGGGTGTGCACGCTTGCCCTGTGGCCTGAGCTATCCCAATTTGCCATAGAACTTCTGTCCTGCCCCGCTTCAAGTGTCCTGTTAGAAAGGACCTTCAGTGCAGCAGGAGGTTTTGTCACTGAGAAGAGAAGTCGCCTAGGTCAAAAAAGTCTAGATTACCTCACCTTTATTTAGATGAATGAGGGGTGGATCCCGAAGGGACTGACAGATACATTCGATTAAAAAAGGCCTGATAGATGAGCTGCCTTGAGCTAATAATGGTCCACAAGCTGCTGTATTTTATCCCTGAATGCCGGATGACATGCGTGACTTATCCGCCACCAACTAGGGTTTAAGACGTAATGTTTTAGGGCACTTTCTGCCTGGCAAACTAACATCAATTTTTCTAGTCGCTGCAACAATACCTAATTTTTGCATTTAAATTCTTTTATTGTCAGAAGGCGTACAGCATGTAATGAAAAATAAAGCATTTTTGAACAGTCTTGCATAACAGTTGTGCAAAAATACATAATTACAATAAAGACATTTTGTGAAAATTAGCTGGCTATTCCTTCTTATTTTTACTTTTTAGGTTAATAATTTTTCTTATTTTTTACTGTGATTGCAATTTAAGAGATACCTAAAACATGGTAAAACAGACAATTGTAAAGAGTATATCTGCAGGAAACACCAAAGTCCTATTAGCTACCATCTCTCCAGCAGTATTAGCTTATTATTTACAATATCTAACCTGGGCAATCACCCTTGGGATTCCCTAGGCCAGGCTTCAGTAAGCGACCTCTCCTTTCCTGGGATGATTTTGCCGACGGTTGCTTCTGAAGGGTCTCCAGGGCTCACCCACTCCGGTCCTTCCCCCAGTGTCGCTTCAACCAGTAACAAATGTTTTATATTTGTAAAGCGACCCAATGATCCCCCTTGATAGAGGTTTATCTTTACAAATTTTGGAGAACCAATTTAAGACCGGTGTCCCCTGTTTCTGGGTCAGGGAGTGTGTGAAATGCCTCAGCGTAAAGTAATTGTAATGTTCTGACAGCGGTAGCTCATGCTTGTCCCTCAGTTCCTCATAGGTGACCCTTTACTAACCAGTCTATCTAGTTTCCTTGACCTCCACCAGTGTTGTGATGTTGTGCTTATGAGTTTCGGGGGCCTGAGGGTGGTCAAGAATCATCTGCAAATAGACAAGTTTTGAAATGGTGATGGCCTATTTTTATGCCTGTGATCCCAGCATTGACCCTAATTGTCTGAGCTAGGGGTTCTATTGCTATTGCGAATAGAAGGGGAGAAAAGACCCCTGTCTTGTTCCTCTTTCTATTTTAATTAAGGATCTCTCATCTCCCGGAATCTGTAACCTTGCCCTGGATGATTTGTATAATTAGTGTATGAGATTTATGAAATGGCCTTTAATACCACATTTTTCATGCGTGGCGTATAGGTAAGTCCACTCCAGGGAATCAAACGCCTTTTCAATGTCAAAGGCCATAAGACAGGCTTGAATTTTAGAGGCTTTGGTGTGGTACAGTAGGTTCATGACTTTTCTAATGTTGTCTCCCGCTTGCCTGTGGGAGACAAAGCCTACTTGGTCATTATGTACTAACTTAGGCAAGAAGGATGACATTCCATCCGCTATTATTTTTGACAGGATCTTTGTATCACAGTTTAGTAATGATATTGGCCTGTAGTTTTTTGGTTCTAGGGCATCTCGACCCTCCTTAGAGAATAGAGCGATATCTGCTCTGTTCAGCTCTGCTGGTGTTTGCTTGCCTTCTAGAACTCTGTTAGAGTGACCAAGTGCGGGCCAAATATGTCTATACATTTTTTATAATATAAATTGGTGTACCCGTCTGGGACTGGTGAATTACCAGGTTTGAGGTTCTGGACTGCATTTTCACACTTCCTCTAGGGTCACTTTGGCATTTAAAGTCTCTAAGTCATTTTCTTCTATTAAGGGGAGATCACAGGAATTAAGAAATCCCCTCATTTTGTGTAGATCTATGTGTTTTGTTGCCGTATAAAGGGTATTGTAACGTTTTGTAAAAATCTTCTGGATCTTATTTGGGTTTGTTGTTTTTTCTCCCTTCGAGGTCTTAATTTGAAGTATCCTATTTTGTGCTGTTTTGGTTTATAGTTTCCTGGCTAGTAACGGGCCAGGTTTATTGGCTTTATTGAATCCGATAGGGATAAATAGTACAACTGAACGCACCACTCCTATCTGGTGGCACCTTAGATTGCACGTGCAGTGCCCCAAATTTGAAGTGGGAGGACCGACCAAGCATCTTTTTCCATCTCCCGCTTCCAAAAATCAATGCCATATACACTTCCCCTAATAGCGGACGTAGCAGGGATTAAACGATAGGAATAGTACTACTTAACAGTACACACCTTATAATAATGCAGACAGAGGCAACGCAGAGAGAGGAGTCTGAAGAAGAGGAGTCAGAGGAGGAAGGTGGCTTTGAGGAGGTGGAAGACCAAACACAGCAGGCGTCCCAGGGGGCTTATTGTCACCTTTCGGGGACCCTTGGTGGCTGGGTGGAGGAAGAGACCTTCAATGACATCAGTGAGGACAAGGAACGGGACATGGCTAGCTTGGTATCCAACCTTGTGCAAATGGGGAGTTTGTGGTTGTGCAAAGGGACTGTTTGCGGTTGTTTCCGGTGCATTAAACAGGGAGATTGGTCTGTTACTGTGAGGCGGGTGTAACCCTTACACTACCTGATCGATACAACATCATACCTGATGTTTTAAAGCATGTTATTCCAAACAATTTAGGAATGTTAGGTGATTTATGCCCTTTATGGCTTAAAACCAAACTCTGCATTAACTATGTAATTTTCCGTGGGAGTTTTGCCATGGATCCCCCTCCGGCATGCCACAGTCCAGGTATTAGTCCCCTTGAAACAACTTTCCCATCACTCTTGTGGCCAGAAAGAGTCCCTGTGGGTTTTTAAATTTGCCTGCCCATTGAAGTCTATGGCGGTACGCCCGGTTCGCCCGTTCGCGAACATTTGATGAAATTCGCGTCAGCAGTTCGCAAACCGAAAATGTTATGTTCGTGACATCTCTATATAATAATATCTATATAATATTTACAGATTACACATAATAGCAGTACACATAAATTAAATTACACACATAGATACACATAGAGCTAGGTCACTCCATATACACACCCACACCCACATTCCATCCCCCACACCCCATCCCCCAACAGTTAATACATAACCATAATACACACATTTATTTTTTACTTAATACAAGAAGTTTGCCTGGGAAAATAGACGAGCTAGAAATATTTTCAGTACAAGAAAAATGGGGCTTAATAGGCATTACTGAAACATGGTGGGATGAATCTCATGACTGGACTGTTAAATCTGGATGGTGTTAACCTATTTAGGAAAGATAGGCAAAATGGTAAAAGAGGAGGAGGGATCTGTCTTTATGTTAAGCCTGAATTTAAGCCTATAGTCAAAGAAGATATTTATGCGGCCACTAACGGCAACATTGAATCTTTGTGGGTTGAGCTAAATAGTGGAGGAGCTAATTCTAAACGCATATTGGTGGCAGTATGCTATAAACCCCCAAATATAGCTGAAAGTGAGGAAATACAATTATTGTTACAGATTGGAAATGCAGCTAAGCATGGGCAAGTTCTAATAATGGGAGACTTTAATTACCCTGAAATAAACTGGATAGATGAGACCAGCAGCTCAGCTAAGGGGAGCAGGTTCTTGAGTACACTCGGGGATCATTATCTGGCCCAGGTAATACAAGAGCCTACTAGAAATGGGGCCATCTTGGATTTAGTCATCACAAGTAATATTGATATAATATCAAATGTTAAAATAGGGGATCCCTTGGGGAACAGTGATCACAACACAGTATCATTTGAGATTGAATACAAAAAACAGAGTTGTAAGGGGCCAACAAAAACTCTACATTTTAAAAGAGTTAACTTTAATGGGCTACGGGAAGCAATACTACATATAGACTGGGACAAAGAACTTAAAGGGAAAAATACTGTAAATAAATGGACAACATTCAAATCCTTACTAAATAAACATACTCATCGGCATGTACCATATGGAACTAAAATGAATAGGAGTAAATCATATCCCATGTGGCTTAACAATGACTTAAAGATCATTTTAGAGCTGGAAAAAGTACAGAGAAGGGCTACAAAACTGAGAAGGGGAATGGAGGGGCTAAGTTATGAAGAAAGACTAACCAAACTAAACTTATTTTCTCTAGAAAAAAGGCGTCTACGAGTGGATATGATTACATTATTTAAATACATCCAGGGTCAATTTAAGGCTTTGTCAAGTGAACTTTTTATAGCAAGAGATTTTCAACTGACAAGAGGACACCCTTTGAGGTTCGAGGAAAAAAGATTTCACCTTAAACAAAGAAAAGGGTTCTTCACAGTTAGGGTGGTTAAACTGTGGAATTCTCTACCAAAGGAGGTGGTAACAGCGAATTCGATAGACAACTTCAAAAAGGGGTTAGATATATTTTTGAATAAAAAGAGGGCATTCAATGCTATCCTAGATAACTAGCGACGGAATATTGATCCAGGGAGAAATTTGATCGCCAGTTTCTTATGAGACAATTGGCAAAGTTTCAATGGTTTTTTTTTTTCTGTTTGCCTTCCTCTGGATCAATTAACAATTAATAATAAATAGTGCACATTAAAAAGATCAATAGAGATCTAAAAAGGTTGAACTTGAGGGACTAACTCTTTATTCATCCTCCAATACTATACTATTAATAATTATTAAATAAACAAATTAATTAATAACTAATCCGCATATTGCAGATCAGAGGAGATCTTAACAGGTTGAACTTGATGGACTGAAAGTCTTTTTTCAACCTTAATTACTATGTAACTATGTAACTATATACATAAACACTTATTTTCATCCTTATATTATTTTTGGGATTTCAATGGAAGGAGAGAGGAGGGGAAAAGTGTTGACAGGCGAGGAGGAGAGAAATGAGAGCGAGGTGGCCCTGGGGAGTGGTGGAGGAGAGGAGGAGGTGAGGAGTGGCGGAGGAGGTGTAGGAGGTGTCGGTGGATGTTGAGGAGCAGGTGGAGGAGGAGGTGGGGGAGGCAGCGAAGTAGGATATGGAGGAGGAGAGTGGTGGAGTAGTGGTGGAGAGTGGAGGAGAGGAGGAGAGTGGAGAGGAGGAGGTGGGTGGTGGCAGGGTGACCCTAGCAAGAGGCACATCTAGGCCAGGGACAGAGGAGGAGGGGCCTGATCACAGAAGGGGGTAGTTCCGGGGAGGGACAGGCCTCAGGGTCATATGAGGGAGCTCAGGATCCCTGTCCACAGTCGGGAGTGCAAGAAGATAAGGGCAGGCACAGAGCCCATAATTACACGCACTAGGAGAATGTGCTCCTCCTTGGTGCCATCCGTGGCCACCCCTTGTTCCTTGCAGGGGGAGGGAAGTAGGTCCAAAAAGCAAGGTCTTCACTAACTAAAAACTTCTGTAAAAAACATATGCTATGTCCTTATATAGAGCACTTTTCAAATGGCCGAATCATAATTTAATAAGGCTGTTAGTCTGTAAACCTTTTGCGGGTAGATTTGGGACACAATTTGCCTTTTGCGTGCTTGACTGCGATTTGCGATTTTATCGATCGGAAATCTTGAGGGCATGAAAGATCAAAGGCTTGGGGACACTGAGAACTCTGCGGTGGTTAAACCCAGAACTTACAAAGCTGTAACCCATAAACCGTCTGGAGCCCACAAAAAGACGCTAATTGAATAGCAAATTAACTTACGGCCTGACTATCGGGCTCTAGTAACTTACAATTGCTCAATTGAATGGGGCTCTATGTCATTAAAAATCAGGAGCCTCATTCAATTGAGGCTTTCGGGAGATCCAGGCTTGGAAATGGAGACGGCAAGTTACTTTGCTACTCAATTGGCAAGTTTTTGCGGGCTCCGATCGAGTTACTGGCTCTGAGCTGCGATTCATAGCGATTTTTTAAATCACAAGTTAATGCCCTCCAAGCCTTTGATCTTTCACTTTCACAAGGCTAAAATCACAAATCCTATTCAATTGCTCCGATTCCCCCTCACTAAGCCATCCACCACAGCCACAAATGGCAAAAGTTGAACCACAAGTTACTGGTACCAAGGAGGATTTGCAAGGGCTTTAAAAGCCCTTGCGTATGCTCCTCTAAATGTCCCACTGCTCCCGACCCCACCACTCCTAAATTAAACACCCATGATGCAGGGGTCCCCATCGGAATCTCCACAGGTCCCCACAATAACTCTTGCTGCTGGGGTCCCGATAGCGACCCCCACAGCATTTAAAAATCTAAATTTCCCACCTCACGGCATCTTACATTAACCCCCCTATGCTGCAGGGTCCCGATCGGGACAGCATTTAAGATTTTACATTTCCCACCGCAGGTCCTTAAAGGACAGGTGTTACAATGCTAATTAATCCCTGTCTACAATTTACCCCACACTCATTCGGTTCAATACAGACCCCCATGAGCCTCTAATTAAACCCATCAGTCCCATAAGGGTCTATATAGACCCTCATGACACTAAGTCTAAGGTCTACATTACAGTACACAATTAGCCACCCCAATAAACTAATACATCTAAATTAACCCCCTCTAAGTAATTAATCCCCCTCTAAGTAATTAACCCTATCACTAACTAATAAACTCTATCTAGACCCAGTTATCCCTATCTAGTCATATTTAACCCTAACTGTACCTAATTACCCCTAGCTGTACCCAATAAACCCTAACTGTACCTAATTACCCTTAACTGGACCTAATAAACAATAACTGTACCTAAGTACCCCTAACTGTACCCAATATACCCTAACTGTACCTAATTACTCCTAACTGGACCTAATAAACCCTAACTGTACCTAATTACCCCTAACTGGACCTAATTACCCCTAACTGTACGCAATAAACCCTAACTGTACCCAATAAACCCCAAACTGTACATAATTAACCCTAACTGTACCTAATTACCCCATAACTGGACCAAATAAACCGTAACTGTACCTATTTAACCCCTATGCTGTTAACCCCTCCCCTACCCTCTTAACCCTTACACTACCCTATTAACACCTACTCTACCTACCTAACCCCCTGATAAAACAACCCACTAAGCACAAAAAATAAAAACACCCACATTACAGTAAATAACCTACCCCCCACTAAGTACAAAAAAAGCAATCTACTAATTACATGAAAATAAAAAATTATTACAGAAAAATAAAAATGTCCATAGGAGCTGCGTAGCCGCATGGCATGGCCGCAAGCTACTTAGCTATTCTATTCCCTTTTGGCCTAGGGTTCCAGCCAGCTTGCGGCCGGCACCCTGCATTCCCTTGCGTCCACCCCCGCCACAGGGAGAGCCTTTGATCCCACGCGGCGGCAAAATATTCGGCTGCATGGAAGAACCTGACCCTATTCAAATGCTTCGGCCAGCCCTCCGCCAAGCCCGCAAAACGGCCCAGAAGGGCCGGAGCTTACTTCCACTCTGGAGCCGTCGAAAGGGCTGTGAAGCCCTTGCGACTGCTTCAATTAAGCCCCCTGCTGGCTGCAGGGGACGCGATTATGACCCCTGCAGTGTCCCCACAGTGTGCCCACATCAGCCCTATAATGATGGAGGCTTATGGGGGTCTGGATAAAAACCCACATAAGTGTTGGGCTTAGATGGAGGCTTATGGTGGTCTGTATAGACCTCCATAAGTGATGGGGTTAAATAGCACTAGAAGGGGCTAAATAGGCCCAGTTAAGGTTAGATAAGTACAGTTAGGGTTAAATAGGGTTTAGTATGGGTTAATGAGGTATAGTTAGGGTTAAGAGTTTAATGTAGTATAGTTAGGGTTAATATTGTAGTGTAGTGCTTAGACTTTGACATGAGGTGTGGTAACTTGTCTTCCTTGTATGGTGGTTTATTTTCCTTTCGGGACCTCCTTGGGCAGGTCTAGGTGGGAGGGCTGGGAATCTTTACTTCCCTCCCACAATTGCTAAAGGAAGTGATGCATGGACAGGATGTGATGTAAATCACATCATCTCAACTAAGGGTATATCCAGGCAGGAAACTGGTGTTGCTTCCTGTTCTTCCTTGGATGTGATGGTGATGGCCTAACCGTGGGTGAGATCAAGCGTGTGGGGAAGGGGATTACTATATAGGTAGATAGATTTAAAAAGGGTTGTTGCTCCGTGGGTCTGGGCTGTATGTTTGTGATACATTTATAGTATTGTGTTGTTGCCTTTTAATAAATACCTTTTAAAGTAGAGGAACCTTGTGTAATATATATATATATATTAATTTGGTGATACACCACATTTGAGACTTCTACAAAGGTTATTTATGAGGTAATATCATATTAATAGATAGTCAGATTTATTTTTTGGGGGAAGGAAAAAAAAAGTACTTTGTCTAATTATCCTCTGCATGGGAAATCAAGTGCTGATTGTGTGTGGAGTCTAGGTTGGGCCTCCATTTTAATATACAAGCTTGGGCATAGGCCTCAATTATTATTTTTAATCCTTTATATCGTACTAGCTTCTGAGTTGAGTTTTGTTCGTACTAGCTTATTTTGCTACATAAAACAAAGATATCATACAGGTTGTTTTTGTGGGTTTCAAATATCTGAGTTGAGTTTTGTTGTGCTTTTGACTCAGAGTACAGGCCTAGCCCTGCATTTGAATACAATATAGTAGGCTCCATGCGGCTTCTTGTTGTATTTGAATGCTGATTTGATATCTTAGTCCGGGCCTCCATTTTTAATATACAAGCTTGGGCATCAGGCCACAATTTTGAATATATTAGTTGTTGTGTGTTTCAAATACCTGAGTTTGTTAATACTATTATTTTTTTTTTTTTTGTTCTTCTTTCTTTTTCTTTCTCTAATCCTTTATCATAGTACAGGCCTGGAGAAAAATAAATAAATAAACCATTTTAAATCTTATATATATATATATATATATATATATATATATATATATATATATATATTATTTCAGGCTTGCATTTTAATACACTATAGGCTTCCATACCTTATACATTTTGGGTGTCTTGCATATCCTAGTTCAGGTATATCTCCTACCCTGCAGGCCTTGCTATTATATTCTATTTTTCTACATATTACACCTGGCCTACTGAATAGTCATCAACTATTGTTGGCTACTCAGAAGCATGCTACTTTAGTCGCAAATTGATTTGGATTCTTACTTGGGTGAGTAAAAGAGTAGGAATGTCTTTTCAAGGGGCCAAATACTTTCCCACAGAAGTGCATGAGTACTTTAGGAAACATATTTAAAAACATGATGGTCCATATGAGCTTCCAGAGCCAGCAAACCCAGACAGTGAAAAAGAGGAGAGATTAATGGATGTTCTAACACAAATTGTAAATAACAAAAAGTATAGAACAAAGAAAAGAAAAAGTTTGGTCACACAAGCTGTTGTAGCCACAATAGGAGGCCTAATAGACTTAGTTGTAGAATTACGGCAGCATAATTTGGAAACAACAAATAAAATGGAGGAAACAATGGACAAAAGGGATTGTTTAAAAATTGCAGCTTTGAGAACAACTACAATTGTTGGGGAACTAGAAAGGGAGTTAAGGGAAATAGAAGAGCAGAGGGATGCTTATGGAGTAAAAATAACAGAACTTCAAAACATAATAATGGACTATAAAAATAAAACAAAGTTAGAAGGGATAAAAGGAGTCAGAGACATTGCCAAAATATATCCAGATCTGGATATGTTCGTGGCAAAAAATAAAGAACCAGTGCCGAAAATGAACCAAGATAGAAAAGATTTCTTATGTTATTCTGTTCCACAAGTAGATACCATACCACAAGCACCAGTTATTGTTTCAGAATTATTTAATGCAAGGCAAACACCTACAGGATTTTCTATGCAGACTCGACCGATGTCTATGGCAGATAAAGACAATTTCCAGAAATGGTGGGGAAGTATGCCAACTAACAACTTTAATACGTTTACACATTGGTTTATGAGGGGAGCAGATAGAGCTAAAAAAGGAGGTCTTAACTTAGAGGAATGGACAGAACTGTTAGAATACGCTATGGGTCCTTTGGCTAGTAGACTATTGGGATTTAATAACAGTGTGTCTGATCAGGCAGGAAGAATTGCTGCAACTAATTTCTATCTACTTAGCATAGAGAAAGAAATAGCAAATATTACCATGAGGCCAACAGATGGTCCTAGAGAGGTAGCTCAAAGGATATTTTTTTGGTATACTCTACGACAACCTCAACAGCCTCTAGTGCTGGGCTCACCAGAACATATAGCAAAAGTAATGGAAGCCCTTCCCCGGGAGTGTCAAGAATTTGTCAGGCTTTTTGATCCAACACCAACAGACTTGGAAATGGTACTAACTAGAGCTGATAAGTGGTGGATCAAGCATCCTTTCACAGAACAGGCCTGCTCTGTTTCAGCTGTAAGAACATTTAAGGTCGAGTCTGGTAGAGATATAGATGGTAAATGGAGAAACCAGACGTGGGATGTACCCCAGAACAAGAAGGATGATCAAAACTGGAGACCAAAACAGAACCTTGACAAAAGATGGAGAGATCCACCTAGGGACTATAGGAATAGGGATGGCAGCAACTGGAGGGCTAATCAGGAGGGAGAGAGAAATGGTAACATGGGCTATTGGGAACTTAGGAGACAGAAGGATAGGATAGAAGAGGAAAATCACATACTTAAAAACAAGGTAGCTGAGTCAGAGAGGAAATTGAAGGAAAGTGAGGCAAAGATGCAATATAGTGTTATAAAAGAGGGACGGAGTAGAAGTGAGTCACAATGCCAAATCCCAACCCCTGCGCCTCAGCATCTCATTCACTCAGCTAATTTAACCATGGATGAGGCAGGTCGTCCTACCATTTATACAGTTATCGCAGGGGTAGGGAAAAATATGTTGGTAGATACAGGAGCAGCAGTTACAATGACCAACAGGGTCAAAAATGGGGATTCTTCAGTAAGTATTATGGGAGTTACTGGGAATCCACAGGAGGTTAGAGCAGGTCTAATTGATGTAGCAGTTGGAGGAAAAACAATACAAGTAGAAGCAATAGTGGGTTGGCCAGAGGAAATATTGTGAATAGAAGCTTTAAAAAAAGGAAATTTCATTGTAGATCTTGCCAATTTTTGTTTGTGGAAGACAGAAAAGGTGAATCAGGTAAGTACAGAGTTGACGAAAGGGGTTGTGCTCCCAATGGCATATATTGTCTCTTCGATAAAAAGTCTGAAAAAAAACAAACTGAAACTAGACGGACAACCAGAATGGCTGCAGAAGCTAACCCAAGACATACCTGTTTGGGCTACAGATAAATTAGACTGTGGAAGAATGAAAGGAATGGTCTTGTTGGAAGGAGGAGACCCACAATGGCAAAAGCAATATCCAGTCCCAAGAGAATCAGTGGCATCAATCAGTGGCATCAATCACCGAGATGATAGAAATGCTGGAGAGACGTGGAATAATTAAATCTGTAAATGGGTATGCATGTAACTCACCATGTTGGCCTGTGAGAAAAGCTGTGTTAAAAGGGAATGGAGATGAAAAAGCAGCCTCATCATGGAGACTTACCATTGATTACAGGGCCGTGAACAAACTTGCAAAAAGAATGGCCCCTGTTGTTTCTGTTTATTGTGAAATGATGTCCAAAATTTCACCAGAAATGAAAGTATTCAGTGTAATAGATGTGGCCAATGGATTTTGGTCAATTCCCTTAGCTGAAGAATGCCACTACCGGACGGCGTTCAACTGGGAGGGCCGACAATATGCTTTCACAGTATTACCACAGCGATATTGGCACTCCCCAGCTATTTTTCACACATACATGAAAAATGCATTGACAGCTTTCCCACGTCCAGAGCTTATCATTCAATATGTTGATGATGTCCTCTTACAATGCCCGAACATGGAAGAACACAAAGAAGACCTGGCAATATTATTACAATGCATACTGGAAGCTGGACTTAAGCTAAATGGGGCAAAGGCACAATTGGCATGCCAGAAAGTCAACTTCTTAGGAGTAATCATATCAGGAGATGGACGATCAATTGATCAAGACAGGGCCAAAGTTATTGCTCAGTTACCCATTCCTACAGACCGTACAGCGCTCCAATCATTGCTTGGAATAATGGGATTTTGTCGTGAATTTACCCCACGATATGCTCAACTGGCACAAGCCCTTTATGAACGCCTGAGAGCACAGAATTGGGATTGGACAGAGGAACACACATCAGCAGTACAAAAATTGAAGGCTGAACTAGGGAGTGCACCAACTCTGGCATCTCCAGACCATGAAAAATAATTTAGACTATATCCGATTACAATGCCAGATTCACAAGGAGCAGTCATCACTGGGCAATTAGAAGATTTAAATACCTATTTGGCACACAGACAATAATAATCTGTACACATCATACTCCATTGCAGATCCTCAGACAAGGCAGCCTGGCAATCAGCCACATCAACAATGCCCGCATTCAGAAATGGACTATGGCACTGCTCGCTGATAACATTTCAACTCATGCCTTAAGAGAACCAAAAGAATGGGTGGCTGGAATTTGCATAAAGGGAGAAGCTCATTGTCACGATCTGCTTCTTCTTGGGGGCTTGATATGAACCTAGTTCAAACCTACCCCAGCAGAATCATGTAGTTCCTGTTCTCTGTGGCACAAAATATGGCTTCTGAAGAGGGCAAGGCCCAACAGCTACAGACAGAGAATACTGGATCCAGGTTACTTAGTGGCCCATAGCAAGACCACTCCCCAAGTCAGGATACAACACACAGAAATAGTCTCACACCTTGTTTATGTGAAAACTATATTGCAACCTTTATTGAATGAACAAAACAACATATTTATACTCTCCAATACCACACCCTTGTGTACATTGGTGTATGTGTGATGTCAGACCATCTGGCTTGCAACCTTGGGCTATCAAAGCTCTTGAGATCACATTCATTAGATAACCTTTATGTTAAACTCAAGTGTTTGCCCAGGACCACTTGAAGCACATGCATCTGTCTTGACCCAAGGTCTGCATGTTTGAGTGTGCAATGATCTGCAGCTAACTTCTATCCAGAGCATTTCTACCAATTCCACATATGTTCTATATAACATTTTCCCTCATAATATATTATACCTAAGATACATAATAACCATGTACAGGCAACATATAACCGCACAATAACACATAATCCCAATGTAACAATGTCATGCTCCCTTGGACATACTCACAAACCACTGACAATATGAGTCCTTAAACAATTAAATCATGACACTCATGAATGCCAGATCTATCCTGAATCAACATGCCATGTGGTGTTCAAAGATGCCACTCATCTTGTGATGACCTCAGATCCTGTATGGTATACTGATGGCAGCTGTCACTATGCACAAGGAAAAGGAATATCAGGAATGGCCGGAGTAAAAATGTTGGGTAAAGATATCATAAAAGAATTTGGATTTAGAATCAAAGCATATTCAGCACAATATGCAGAACTGGCTGCAGTCATTGAAGTACTTCAGCAAGAGTCTGGAAGAAGTGACATATTGACAATTGTTTTGGATAGTGACTGGGTGTTCCGAGGCACATGCCTTCTGCTAAAATGGTGGGATAGTAACCAATTCCTTGCCACAGATGGATCCCCTGTTAAGTTCCAAGATCTATGGCAGATGGTAGAAAAGTTATCACAAAATTTCAAAAGAATTAACATGATCAAAGTACGGGCACATAAAAAGACAGGGCCACACGAGAGGGAAACTCCCTTGCTGACCGGTATGCAAAAGAAGCAGCTGTCCAAGTGGAAGACTGGAAACCACCCACAAAAAACACATTACAAATAGCTTCTACTACAAGGAGCAAATCTACATTTATTTCAATTAAGATGAAGCAACTGCAGAAATTACAAGATCAAGATGAGGAACTAAAAGATATTCGGGAGAAATTACAAAAGGGAGAAGAAGTGATATACGGGGGCAAAAAAGTGATGGAGGAGCAAGGGCTAATATGTATATCAGAAACCGGGGAACCGATTTGGATTGTACCACAACAAGTGAGAAAAGACTTACTCCGATGGATACATGGATCACAAGCAGAAGGACATCCAAAGATCAGAGAAGCAAAAGAGAGGATTCGACATTTGGGATGGTGGATCGGGCAAAACAAGGATCTTGAAGAATTTGTGGATAGTTGTATTATATGTGCAAGATTTGACCAGTCCAACAGGAAAAGAAGGGGAGAATTAATGAGACAGACACTTGTAGGCCCATGGGAAAGAATTCAAATTGATTACACCGGACCATTGCCAACAACCACAAGAGGAAATAAATATATTCTCATGATAGTAGATAGCTTCTCAAGATGGATGATCGCAATCCCAACAAGAAACTGTACAGCACTAACCACAGCCAGGAAATTAGTAAGCGATGTACTGACAGTGTGGGGAATTCCAAAAGTCCTTGATTGCGACAATGGAGCGGCATTCATAGGAAATGTAATGAAGGAACTTTGTAAGATGGTGGGTATTGAACTGAAACACCATATCCCATACCATCCACACAGGCAGCAGGTCAAGTTGAGCGAATGAATGGCACCATAAAAAGAGAGCTGAAAAAGCTGGTGGCAGAACATGGGCAAGCTTGGGACATATACATAAATTTAGTATGTGCCCGACTTAGATCAAGGCCCTGTAGATCAACAGGATTTTCACCATATGAAATTTTAATGGGTAGACCAATGCCCTCCTGGAAAAACTGGATGACAATACCTCCACCTGTAGCTTTACAAACCTCTGCAATCACAGATCAATGGGTAAAGGAGTTGGCCACACACTTGGAAATTGTTCATAAATCTGTGGCTGTGAAAGATGAAGAACAATACCAACATCAAAAGCGATGGTATGATGCAGCAGGGGATCTGACATCATATGAGGCAGGGGACCGAGTTATGGTGCAGAATCAAGATGAACACCTTCCTTGGGGAAGAGCAAAATGGAAGGGACCATATACTGTAGTAGATAAATTAGGGACCTCTGTATACTTGATTGATCACGCAGAGAAAGGAGAAGTCTGGCTGCATGCATCACAGCTTAAAAGATTTAGGAAGGACAAAATATGGAATAGAGGTTAAGTACAAATTGAATAAATAAATACACATTGGTTTTTGTTTTTTTTTTATTCTGTTTTATTTTTTATTTTTTATTTATTTATTTATTTATTTATTTATGTTTTCTGTTTGTTTGTGTATGTATATGTCTCTAATGCTGTTTTTATTTTTTATGTATATGTTTCTAATGATGGAATCTAGTGTTCCCACAGAGCAAGGCTGTATAAGAATGAAGATGCGTATCAACAGAAGATTGTGGTGGATCCTTGTTACAGGATGGATAAGTATAAGCTGTATCACAGTAGGAATGGGGAGACAGGCAATAAGGCCAGAAGATACCGCAAATAAGGGAAAGAGTTTGAAAAGATTGGAGTTACATTACGTTCAAGCAGATAGATTTATTTGGCCCAGGGAATTGGAAGTAAAAGAGGGTGGAGGGTTACAAGTAAACATTATTTTGCCACATAATAGTACCAGGGGATTAGCTCTTAGAGCTCCAATAAAAAGTATAGAGGGACATAACTGGGAATGGGTTATAAGATATGGACAGATAATGAATACAGGAAACTTAAAAGGAAGGACTAAAATAACAACAAAGGTACAAGGGAGGGTTACAAATATTACAGTAGTAGTGAGTAACTTAACATTAGAAGAAGGTGGAGAATGGGACGCTGCAGTTATAGCTGCCCAGCCTGACCTAGAGGAATTCTGCAATTTTGATACTGGAAAGGGGTGTGTTCTAACAATAGATGAAGTATTTGTCTCTGTAAAGGAGCTGCAACGTTGTAAAGATCAGAAGAAGGTACCATGGCCAATAGGCGGATTGATGGTGGTGGTACCAACACATGAAACAGTTGTGCAAGGGGTTGGGTGGACTTACTACCCAATAATTCTAAATTTTAATGATTTTTCTATTCCAAAGTGCCAGGAATCACAGCGCCAGTGGTTTAAGCAAAGTATACAAGAGACCATCATTGAGTGGACCGGAGTAGGGAGTCGAGAAAAACGGGACACACTTGCAGCCCTTTTAGGAGGAGTCGGAACTGGATTGGGAGTATGGAATTCAGCAGACATCATTGGACTGAACAGCAGGATAAACTCCCTTACTGATGGCATGGGACATGCTATGAAAACAGGTGGAGTAGCTGACTCCCTTATAGTGAGTAGACTGACAGACAATGTTGATGACATACACACCATTGCCAACAACCTGCATCTAGTTGAGGAAAATATTGCTTCCATTGCTAACAGCATTAAGAATGAAATAGTGGGAACTGCCATTTTCTGTTCTATGATTGGAGGAAAGCTGTTGGCAGATTTAAAGGAAACTATTAAAGACAGCCAGGAAAACAAGTGGGCAAGACAAATCAATGCAACAAGGATTATCACGTCATTGAAAAGAAAAGGAGTGGACATCACTGAGGACAATCTTAAATACAGCTATATTGAAGGCCCAGATCAATGGATGCCACATGGAATACAATCTGGGACAATAGGACTAATCCTGGCAATTCCCCGTTGCGAGGGGCAGGCAGAGCAACTGAACTTTATACATAGCATTGGCACGTTAAGTGATGGAATCTACAAGCAACACTTCCCATCAAAAAGACTGGCCACTATTACAGGATTGGAGATGGATGAAAGCTGTTGCAGGAAATCTCAACACCGATGGCTGTGCAGTTGTGTTTGGGACAAAGGAGCTGAGGATGATGGCTGGGTGCAGTTGATAAAAGAAAACCTAGTGCAAGAGGTGATCCGCATAGGGGACATTGCATGCTTTATCGGCCACTCTGAATATAGGACAGTTGATGAAATATGTTTGGTGGAAGAAGGGTCTTGTATCATGGTAACCACTACTATACATGTAGGAACTCATACACTATTTCCATCAAGAAACCTTACCACTGAAATGATCAATTTTACTGCAAATGCAGATTGGACAAATTTGACAATGAAGCTTTTTCCCCCAATTCCAAAGCTTACCTTACAACTTCATGAGTTGGTAAAACGTACCAAACAACAACTACACCCCATCAGCTTACTGCTGGAACAACAGAAAAAGGAAATAGAAATTACTACAAAAAACGTTGAACATCCCTGGTGGGGAATTCTTACCAATGCAGAGACACATTCAGTCCTACGAACACTGTCGCTGGTACTCATGTTCATTCAAGTATTAACGACAATTATAATAATATACTTTTGTGTGGCAATGAAACAAATGAGGAAGAAACTTGCAAGGAGGATATATAATAATGAAATTTAAATGTTTTTTTGTCTTTTTCCTCTTCTTTCTCTCTCTCATACATTCTTCAATAAAGTTTTACATTGCACATACATAAACATTTATCACACACTCTCACCTAAATTCTATAAGTTCTGTTTTGTGTAATATGTGGATTGACAGCCATAGGAAAGTACAGGAGAACTTATGTCGCTGAGGGAACTATTCCGGAGGGACGGTGGGTTGAATTTCTCCTGTATATCAGGTTTTTGCTCCCACTAGGTTCTCCTGTACTAGAGGGATAACTAGAAAACTGAGCAACATAGAAGAAGAAAAAGTGAGGGAATGTGGTAACTTGTCTTCCTTGCATGGTGGTTTATTTTCCTTTCGGGACCTCCTTGGGCAGGTCTAGGTGGGAGGGCTGGGAATCTTTACTTCCCTCCCACAATTGCTAAAGGAAGGGAAGCATGGACAGGATGTGATGTAAATCACATCATCTCAACTAAGGGTATATCCAGGCAGGAAACTGGTGTTGCTTCCTGTTCTTCCTTGGATGTGATGGTGATGGCCTAACCGTGGGTGAGATCAAGTGTGTGGGGAAGGGGATTACTATATAGGTAGATAGATTTAAAAAGGGTTGCTGCTCCGTGGGTCTGGGCTGTATGTTTGTGATACATTTATAGTATTGTGTTGTTGCCTTTTAATAAATACCTTTTAATGTAGACGAACCTTGTGTAATATATATATATATATATATTAATTTGGTGATACACCACATGAGGGTCCAGGAGGACCCTCATGGTACTTATGGGGTTAACTTAGAAGTTAATAGTGTCCTTTAGGGGTTTATGTAGACTCCTATTGGACTGAGGGGGGTCATCTTGGTCCCATGGGGTCTATATTGATCCCCATGATTGCTGGGGTTCATTTCCGGTGCTGGGGGTACTTATAGTACCCCTGCCGCAGGGGATTAAATATTAATTTCTCGCGACCCGCACAGGCGTGAAATTTGAATTTTCAATGCAGCGGGTTAATGTGGGAACCCTCTGGGGGTCCCAATGGGGACCCTGCCGCATGGGGGGGTTAATGTTAGTTGCCGCAGGGGTACTTACAGTACCCCTGTGGCTTTGGGTATTCAATAGTGTGCCGTGGTCCCTTTAAGGAGCCGCGGTGGGAGATTTGAATCCAAGCCCGTACTCGGACGGGCTTGGATATCTTTAGGGGTTAATAGATATTCAGTGCAAGCCCACCAACCTAAAAACTCAAATATAAATTCAATGCAGCACTGTACAGTGCTTTAATTGATAGGGGACACATTGGGGGATATGAGGATGACATGTAGTACATTGGCTTGCTGGCCCATCTCCGCTAGCCAATACTGTCATTTGTGGCCACAAGTCTGCCGGGCTTGGAGAACAGGTTACTGCCTTGGGGGTCATTCAAGCCCGTAGTCCCGGGTTTGGATGACCTCCAAGGCAGCAACTTGATCTGCAAGCCCAGCGGACTGCGGCCACAAATGACAGTATTGGCAAGTGGTGATGTGCCAGCTAGCCAATGTACTACATGTGATCATCATGTCCCTCAATGTGTTCCCTATCAATTACAGCACTGTACAGTGCTGCATTGAATTGATATTTGAGTTTTTAGTTTGGTGGGCTTGCACTCTGATCAGCGGGCTAACGGATGGGATCAGGTCCACGCCCACCAATGCTAATGGCCGATTGCATGGCTTGCGATCAGCCGTAGGAAGAGGTGTGCTGCTGCACTTTTCATTTGAATAGCAATGTAGATGTAGGGCTACGAGGAGCCACAGCACCCTTGCAAGGAATTGCAGCTTTGCGGCCATTTTACAGCCATTAATAGAATGAGGCCTTTACAAATAAAATAAAAAAGATCACAGCAAATAAAACACACTATTAAAATAAAAGATTTACAACCTGTAATAAAGAAAGGGTTAATGAGTCCACGGACCTGGCCAAAATGGCCCTCCAACGATGATCCCCCTGGTCTTCACTCTTCTGGGCCAGGAAATGCACCTCCATCAGGACGTCCTATAAAAAATACACTATTGAAATAAAAAAACACTTACAACCTGTAACAAAGAAAGGGTTAATAAGTCTACTGACCTGGCCAAAATGCCCCTCCAGCTGTGCCCGATGCCCTGGTCTTCACTCTTCTGGTCCAGGAAAGGCACCTCCATCAAAATCCCAACATTCTAAAAAAATAATAATACTGCAACTAAATGGAGCTCCTCCTTTGAGGAGCTCCCCGCCACAAAAGAAGATTCTTGCACATGCTCCAATCTAAAACAAATCAAGTAGCGAGGCCTGAATTGAATGACACTACAGGGCCTCATAACACCTTCTTTTGTGATGCACCCCAGATTCTTGCATCTCCAGTATCTCACAGTATACTGAATCTTGAAGATAATTAGACCAAAATATATGTATAATAATATCAAACAATATGAGGTAGTTTTACAAAGCCTTCACAGGCGATTGCAGTTGATGTCCATTTGACCCAGAAAAAACAGACACAGCAGCCACCAGTGATCTCTTTTGCAGCTCATATGAAGCTTAGTGAATTTAGTCACATGTTTTTCTTTCAAGTGTTTTCATTGGTGATATTGTGATGTATTAACATTACATATAACAGAAAGTGTGCTACTCTTATTGGAGTAAATTGATTTTGACTGACATGTTTGTGTGCTTATACTGCAAGGCACTCTACATGCTTAGCGAGGTGTATATTAAATTAATACAAATGTTTCTCACCTTTACTTTCTCTCCTGGATTTTGTATGTAGATACAAGTTAGTATCACATTTCAAAAGGGTCTTCATCACAGTATTTGTTCTTATCTATGTTACTTTAACATTATATAGGGTTTTACAATAATTGACTCTTGACAATTGAAGGTAGGTGCTATCTAGATCTGTATTACATGTACAGTTTTTGCTGTGCAGATACATCTGAGAAGTAGAGGTGTTTGCATTTTTTTTGCAATAAGTAGAATTAAAAGCTTAGTTTTAAGATGGTAATCTTCTGTTGTGGGTGTCTATTACACCTTTAGAAATGAAAGAATTTAATTCTTCATCTGGCAATTCTTTTTCTTCTTGGAAATAATCATGAATGATTATTTGACATTTCTTATCAGGAGGCTGGAGCACATATCTTTGAAATTGCAGATGCTATAGATAGATGTCTGAAAATTGCTTGAGCCAGAATAACAACATTTGAAGAGCACATTTAAATGTAAAAAAAATGAAACATATTTATTTTGCATTTCCAGGTATATAAAATGTACTGTTGAAAAAACATTTGTAGGCAAAAAAAATAAAAAAATCATATTATAGAAAACATTGAAAATTATATAGAACTTGTGGATAACATGTAGTTTTGATGAAATGTGTAAAAATATAAGCTAAGTGTAACACTGATTAACCCATTGGATGCCACTGCTCAGCTGATCTAAGAATGTAGGCTCTTCAATTAGAAATGGAAGCTCCCTTCTGTTCTATGGACTTTTTATTTAAATGGATGCATATAAATATGATTGCTGAGTAATAGCACTGACAATCAAAAATGATTGCACCAGGGGAGTTTGTCAAACTATATTAAACATGAGATTAATCAAGCAAGTTACTCTGGTACCCATTTTCAGCCATTTTGAATACAACTTCCCTTTCCTGTTGAAGTGCTGACTCTAGACGTCTTAGGTCTTTCATACTGCCTGACACACATTTCAGTGAAGCCTTGTCTATTCTGATATACATAATAGTTTGTTCTTTCAAAGGTAAGGGGTATACAATAGTGATGTCGCAAACATAAAATTTCCGTTTCGCGAACCCCGGACGCAAATTTCCATCAAATGTTTGCGAACGGGCGAACCCGGGCAAACCGCCATAGACTTCAATGGGCAGGCAAATTTAAAAACCCACAGGGACTCTTTCTGGCCACAAGAGTGATGGGAAAGTTGTTTCAAGGGGACTGATACCTGGACTGTGGCATGCCGGAGGGGGATCCATGGCAAAACTCCCACGGAAAATTACATAGTTTATGCAGAGTCTGGTTTTAAGCCATAAAGGGCATAAATCACCTAACATTCCTAAATTGTTTGGAATAACATGCTTTAAAACATCAGTTATGATGTTGTATCGATCAGGTAGTGTAAGGGTTACACCCGCTTCACAGTAACAGACCAATCTCCCCATTTAATGCACCGCAAACAACCGCAAACAGTCCCTTTGCACAACCGCAAACTCCCCATTTGCACAAGGTTGGATACCAAGCTAGCCATGTCCCTCACTGATGTCATTGAAGGTCTCTTCCTCCACCCAGCCACCAAGGGTCCCTGAAAGGTGACAACAAGTCCCCTGGGACGCCTGCTGTGTTTGGTCTTCCACCTCCTCAAAGCCACCTTCCTCCTCTGACTCCTCTTCTTCAGACTCCTCTCTCTGCGTTGCCTCTGTCTGCGTTATTATAAGGTGTGTACTGTTAAGTAGTACTATTCCTATTGGTTTAATCCCTGTTACGTCCACTATTAGGGGACGTGTATATGGCATTGATTTTTGGAACAGGGAGATGGAAAAAGATGCTTGGTCGGACCTCCTACTTCGAATTTGGGGCACTGCACGTGCAATGTAATGTGCCACCAGATAGGAGTGGAGTATTAAGTTGTACTATTTATTCCTATCAGTTTGATACCTGTTACGTCACCTATCAGGGGACGTGTATATGGCATGGATTTTTGGAAGCGGGAGATGGAAAAAGATGCTTGGTCTGTCCTACCACTTCAAATTTGGGGCACTGCGCGTGCAATCTAAGGTGCCACCAGATATGAGTGTCACTGTGCACACGCCTGTAGGCAGGCAACTGATATTCAATCGATTACAGTCAAAAAAGTCATTGCGTGCATGGTGGAGGATGCATATGGCGAACATGACAAGATGCACCCACAGGTGCTCGATGGCATTCAAGTTCGGGGAAATATGGTGGCCAGGAAAGTACTACTTGGAAGAGTTTGTCATGCTCCTTCAATCACTCCCAGACAATTCTGGCCATATGACATGTTGCATTGTCCTGCTGGAAGATCCAATCCGCTCCAGGGAACACAGTTGAGTGAAACCAGACAATGCCAAGACAACATTCCGCCGGCCCATAACGCCGGCACCACCAACTTGTCTTCTTCTAAAAATGATTGCAGAGTGTTTGATCTCAGTGGTTTCGCGCCAAAGTCTGTCCAGTCGATGGAGCAGAAAACCTGACTCATCAGAGTGGACAACCCTTTGCCAACCATAAAAAGTCAAATTTCGGTATTTTCTTGCCAATTGAAGCCGCTTCTGACGATGAACTGATGTCGGCATGGGTGCAGTGACCAGCCGTTTGCTTTGAAGCCCCATAAGCAACTGGGTTCACTGGACAGTCATTTTAGACATATGTCTGGTAGCCCCTGGTTTGTTTGGACGGTGAGTTGCTAAACTGTAGTGTGTCTGTTGGCCCTCTCCCCTGTTACATTAATGGCACATGGCGCTCATAAGTTTCGACGCTGTTTATTCATAATGGTGCCATTTCACAATCACAGTACACTTTAACCACAGTACAGTTTTATTTCCTTTACAGTAGGCTTATACTACTTATGGCTCTTATGTTTCCTTTTTCGTTTTTCGTGATCCTGCTTTTTCTCCCTAACTCCTTATTTGAGCCATTCTTCTTTGTTTTTTGTTGTTGTCACCCTCACCCCCCCTATGAGCTTGTTCTTTGATCAATGAATGCTGACATGCTGTGTACAGTGCTTCGTGCATGAGAACAATGAGTTCCAATCTATCCTAGTATTAAAAATTGAGTCCCTTACTGAACATGCATGCCTACTCAGCATGTGATCAGGAAACATTCCTACGACACACATACAAATAGGAAAACATTTATGTGTTCACCATTCCAAGTTGTCAATATCTCCAAACATCCATACATAATAATAAAATAAATGAAAATCATATTTTTAATCATTTCTGACAGAAAGCAATGCTTTATCTTGATAAAACTTTTAAAAAACGTTCACTGCAATTTCCTCCACAGGAAACCAAGCTTCCTGAATTTGGCCCCCTGACAGCAATAACATTTTTTTTTTATCCCCACAGTTTAAGTTCTAATTAAATTGGATTAACAAGTTACAATAATTTACTATAGTTGATAACACCCAGAACGATTTCAATGTTTTCATTACATATTAAAGCCATTCTTCTAGTGGCATTTAAAGAGTATATATAAATTTGCTGCTGATCTTTTGATTATCTGTAATGCCCCTCTGTTCGCTTGTGCTGTCATCCTAACATGTTTGAGGCTTTTTCCTTATTTTGATGGATTACACTCACCTTTCCTTGCCCCTCTCTATCAGTCTCCATTCTGGGACTCTCCTCCATATAGCATTTCATGTGGTTTTCCCCACAATAACATTTATGTTCCTTTTTTAATAATCTTGCTAAACAGACCCTGTAGTCTTTAGGGAGAAATACACTGAGCCTCATTCAATTAGGAGGCGCAAGTTATCGAGGTATAGGTCGTATGTCTGTGGGCCTGGTGCGGGCCCGCAGCGTTCGCAGGTTATGGTGTTATTCACTTTGGGAAGACAGCAAGTTATGGGCCGATAGCAAAATTCAGAATCCATGCAATCTTATGTAGCATTTGCAAGCTTGAACAGATCAATTAACCAAAGCCGTAACTCCTGTTAGAAACAGCCAATGGAAATAGAGATCGTCATCATGACATCAATCAAATTTGTGGGAGATCCCGCAGGCTCCCTAAATTAAACCTTTACTGCAGGGTCCCCATCCGGACCCCCGCAGGGTCCCCCTATGAACCTTGTGATGCAGGGGTCTCAGTCGGGACTGCCGCAGGGTCCCCACATTACCCTTTCTGCGACAGTCCCAATCGGGACCCCCTCAACATTTAAAAATGTACATTTCCTGAGTCGCAGGTCCTTAAAGGACCCGTACTACAGTTGTAATAAACCCCTGTCTAAAATTAACCCCATCACTCATGGGGCTCTATACAGACCCCCATGAGCCCCTAATTAACCCCATCAGTCCCATACAGATCTGTATTGACCAATATGGGACAATAATTAACCCTGACATTAAGTCTAAGCACTACACTACACTGTTATCTACCACAATAAACTAATAAATCTTAATTACCCCCCTCTAAGTAATTAACCCCCTCTAAGTAATTAAGCCTATTTAACCATCACCATACCTAATTAACCCTATCACTAACCACGTAACCCTATCTAGACCCAATTATCCCATATCTAGACTTATTTAAGCCTAACTGTGACTAATTACCCCTAACTGTACCTCATTAGCCCTAACTGTACCTAACTAATCCTAACTGTACTCAATAAACACCTAACTGTACCCAATAAACACCTAACTGTACCCAACACCTAACTGTACCCAACACCTAACTGTACCCAATCAACCATAACTGTACCTAAAATCCCCAAACTGTACCTAATTAACCCTAACTGTACCCAATAAACCCTAACTGTACTTAATTAACCCTAACTGTACCCAATAAACCCCTAACTGTACCCAATAAACCATAACTGTACCTAATAAACCCTAACTGTACATAATTACCCATAATTGTACCTAATTACCCCTAACTGTACCCAATAAACCCTAACTGTACCTAATTAACCATAACTGTACCCAATAGACCCCTAACTGTACCTAATAAACCCTAACTGTACCTAATTACCCCTAACTGTACCTAATTACCCCTAACTGTACCCAATAAACCCTAACTGTACCTAATTAACCCTAACTGTACCCAATAAGCCCTAGCTATACACTGTGGCGTAGCTAGAGCTTTTGCCTCCCCCCCCCCCACCTTGCGGTGCAAAGATTATATACATATATACGTAGCTAAGGACACCCAAAATGTTCTGCTCTGCTGAACCCTTCTCAATCTTCTTTCAATAAATCACTCCTCCTCCTCCCCTATCTCTCCTCACCTTTCCTACCTCCTCTCTCACACTCCACTCTCTTCCTCCCTTCACTATCTGTCACCTTTCCTCCTTACTCTCCCCTTCTCTCACTCTCCCAACGTTTCTCTCTCTCCCTTCTCTTTCTCCTCTTCTCTCATTCCCCCTCTCTCTCTCCCTTCTCTTTCTCCTCTTCTCTCATTCCCCCTCTCTCTCTCCCTTCTCTTTCTCCTCTTCTCTCATTCCCCCTCTCTCTCTCTCTCACTTCTCTTTCCTCTCTCTCTCTCCCTCCTTCTCTCTCTCTCTCTCCCTCCTTCTCTCTCTCCCTCTCCCTCCTTCTCTGTCTCCCTCTCCCTCCTTCTCTGTCTCCCTCTCCCTCCTTCTCTGTCTCCCTCTCCCTCCTTCTCTGTCTCCCTCTCCCTCCTTCTCTCTCTCCCTCTCCTTCCTTCTCTCTCTCCCCCTTTCCCTCCTTTTCCTTCTCCCTCTCCCTCCCTCTCCCTCCTTCTCCCTCTCCCTCCTTCTCCCTCTCCCTCCTTCTCCCTCCCCCTCCTTCTCCCTCCCCCTCCTTCTCCCTCCCCCTCCTTCTCCCTCCCCCTCCTTCTCTCTCCCCCTCCTTCTCTCTCCCCCTCCTTCTCTCTCCCTGCTTCTCTCTCTCTCACACATTCTCTCTCTCCCTCCTTCTTTATCTCCCTCTCTGACTAATTCTCTCTCTCTCACTCTCTCACTCATTCTCTTCCTCCCTCATTCTCTCTATCCTTCTCTCTCCCTCTCACTCATTCTCCCTCTCTACTTCCTTCTCCCTCTCTACCTACTTCACCCTCTCTACCTCCTTCACCCTCTCTACCTCCTTCACCCTCTCTACCTCCTTCACCCTCTCTACCTCCTTCACCCTCTCTACCTCCTTCACCCTCTCTACCTCCTTCTCCCTCTCTACCTCCTTCTCCCTCTCTACTTCCTTCTCCCTCTCTCCCTCCTCCTCTCTCTCTCCCTCCTCCTCTCTCTCTCCCTCCTCCTCTCTCTCTCCCTCCTCCTCTCTCTCCCTCTCTCCCTCCTTCTCTCTCTACCTCCTTCTCACTCTACCTCGTTCTCTCTCTCTACCTCCTTCTCTTTCTTGCTCTCTTCCTCCTTCTCTCTTACACATTCTCTCTCTCTCCCTCTCTTCCAACTTCTCTCTTTCTCTCAATCATTTTCTATCTCCCTCCTTCTCTCTCTTACTCTCTCCCTCCTTCTCTCTCGCCCTCTCTCACCCATTCTCCTCTCTCTCACTCTCTCTCATTATCTTCTTCCTTCTCTCCCTCCGTCACTCATTCTCTCTCTCCCTCCTTTTTCTTCTCTCTCCTTCCTTCTCCTTCTATCTCTCCCTCCTTCTCCCTCTCTCTCCCTTCTTCTCTATCTCCCTCTCTCCCTCATTCTCTATCTCCCTCTTTCACTCAATCTCTCTTTCCCCCTCTTTCCCTCTCTCACTCATTCTCTCTTTCTCTCCCTTTCTCACTCTCTCACTCCTTCTCTCTCTCCCTTTCTCACTCATTTCTTCCCCCCTCTCATTCATTCTCTCCCTCCTTCTCTCTCCCTATCTCACTCATTCTCTCTCTCCCTTCTTCTCTCTCTATCCTTCCTTTTCCCTCTGCCTCCTTCTCCCTCTCCCTCCTTCTCCCCCTCCCTCCTTCTCCCTCTCCCTCCTTCTCCCCCTCCCTCCTTCTCCCTCTCCCTCTCCCTCCTTCTCCCTCTCCCTCCTTCTCTATCTCTACCTCCTTCTCTATCTCTACCTCCTTCTCTATCTCTACCACCCTCTCTATCTCTACCTACTTCTCTCTCGCCCTCTCTCACTCATTCTCTCTCTCTCTCCCTCTCACTCATTCTCTCTCTCTCCCTCTCACTCATTCTCTCTCTCTCCCTCTCACTCATTCTCTCTCTCTCCCTCTCACTCATTCTCTCTCTCTCCCTCTCACTCATTCTCTCTCTTCTTCCTTCTCTCCCTCCCTCACTCATTCTCTCTCCCTCCTTCTCTATCCTCCTTCTATCTTTTACCTCCTTCTCCCTCTCTCTCCCTTCTTTTCTCTTTCCTTCTCTCACTTATTCTCTATCTCCCCCTTTCACTCAATCTCTCTTTCCTTCTCCCTCTCTCATTCTCTCTTTCACTTATTCTTTATCTCCCTCTCTCACTCATTCTCTCCCTCATTCATTCTCTCTCACTCATTAACTCTCTCCCTCCTTCTCACCCTCTCTCACTCATTAACTCTCTCCCTCCTTCTCACCCTCTCTCAATCATTAACTCTCTCCCTCCTTCTCACCCTCTCTCAATCATTATCTCGCTACTTCCTTCTCTCCCTCTCTCAATCATTATTTATCTCCCTCCTTATCTCCCTCTCTCACTCATTCTCTCTCTCTCCCTCCTTCTCCCTCTCACTCCTTATCTCTGTCTCTCCTCCCTCTCTCTCCTGCTCCCTCTCTCTCCTGCTCCCTCTCTCTCCTGCTCCCTCTCTCTCCTGCTCCCTCTCTCTCCTGCTCCCTCTCTCTCCTGCTCCCTCTCTCTCCTGCTCCCTCTCCCTCCTGCTCCCTCTCCCTCCTGCTCCCTCTCCCTCCTGCTCCCTCTCTCTCTTTTGCTCTCTCTCCCTCCTGCTCTCTCTCTCTCTTTTGCTCTCTCTCCCTCTTCTATCCCTCATTCTCTCTCTCCTTCCATCCTTCTCCCTCTCTCTCCCTCCTTCTCCCTCTCTCTCTCCTTGTTGCTCTCCTCTCTCCCTCTCACTCCCCCTCTCTTCTCTCTTACTCCCCCCTTACCTGCATGTTCCTGGGTCCAATTTCTGGGAAGGAGGAGGAGGAGGGAGCCTGGGGCAAGGGGACAGATGGTGGCATTTCTACCACCCCCAAAGAGGGGGCACCCAGGCCCCCTTCCTACCCTACTGGCTGTACCTAATAAACTCTAACTGTACCTAATTACCCCTAACTGTACCCAATAAACCCTTAGCTGTACCTAATAAAGCCTAACTGTACCTAATTAACCCTAACTGTACCTAGTTAACCATAACTGTACCTAATTAGTGCTAATTGTACCCAATAAACCCCTAACTGTACCCAATAAACCCTAACTATACCTAATTACCCCTAACTATATCGAATAAACCCCTAACTGTACCTAATAAACCATAACTGTACCTAAATACCCTAACTGTACCTAATTACCCCTAACTGTACATAATAAACACTGAGATGTACCTAATAAACCCTAACTGTACCCAATAAACCCTAACTGTACCCAATAAACCCTAACCGTACATAATTACAACTAACTGTACCTAATTAATCCTAACTGTACCCAATAAACCCCTAACTGTACCTAATAAACCCCTAACTTTACATAATTAACCCTAACTGTACATAATTAATGCAAACTGTGCCTTTTTAACCCATATCCTATTAACCTCAACCTTATTAATCCCTACCCTATTCTATTACCCCCTCTACCCTATCCTGTTCTATTAGCCCCTATCCTATTCTATTAACCTCCTTCAACCCTACCATATTAACCCCTAACATATTGTATTAACTGCTAGCATAGTTTTTTAACCCCCCTCTACCCAACCCTATAAACCCCTATCCTATTCTATCAATCCCTACCCTAGCATATTATACCAACTACTAATTACATAAAAATAAAAAAACAGAAAAAAAAACTTACATATAAAATAAAAAAGATTACATAAAATAAAAAACACTTTAAAAAACAAAAAACAAACTTACAACCTGTAAAAAAGAAAGAGTTAATGAGTCCACTGACCTGGCCAAAATGCCCCTCCAGCAGTGACCCCTGATGCCCGATGCCCTGGTCTTCACTCTTCTGGGCCAGGAAAGGCCGCTCCAACATAGTTCCGATGTTCTGAAACACCTACAAAATATATAATTACAGTAAATGAACAAATTTCACAAAAAGAAAAAGCAAACAGATCTCTGTTACACAGCACTCATTTTCTCAGATCTCCAAAGAGACTAAGGGCCTCATTAAATTTCAGCCTCGTAAATAAGAGGCTTCTACTTAAGCCCTACGTACTGCACAGTTTCTCTAACTTACAATGCTATTAAATTAGCCCTGCTGCGAGCAACGTATGAGCTACGCAGCAGGGCCGTACGTATCTACACTGCGTAAATGTACATGAGGAGTGACAGCCTGCGAGATGATATCGCAGGCTCCCACTCCTCATCAAGTGCTGCGGGGGTCCTAAAAGGGACCTCCACGGCAGTCCTCCACATAAGCCCTGCCGTGGGGGGTACTCCAAAACCCGCCCAGGCACCTAAAATTACCCCCCCCCTCAATGCGGGGGTCCCTGTTGGGACCCCCAAAGTGTCCTCACATGAACACCTTGCTGCAGGGGTCCATAGGAACCCCCGCAGCCGACACACATTAACCCCTTGCAGCGGGGGTCCCCGATCGGCACCGATCAGGCCCCCTCTGCATTTAAAACTTTTAAATTCCCTGCCGCGGCTCCTTAAAGGGCCCGCGGCACACTATTACCCAATCCCGGCCGCGGCACCTAAAATTAACCCCCCTCTATGCTGGGGGTCCCCATCGGGACCCCTGAAGTGTCCCCACATGAACCCATTGCAGGGTGGGGCCCCCGATCTGCATAGATCAGGCCCCCCGCTGCATTTAAAACTTTTAAATTCCCCGCCGCGGCTCCTTAAAGGGCCCGCGGCACACTCTTACCCAATCTCGGCCGCGGCACCTAAAATTAACCCCCCTCTATGCTGGGGGTCCCCATCGGGACCCCCGAAGTGTCCCCACATAAACCCCCTGCAGCGGGGGGCCCCGATCGGCACCAATCGTGACCCTGCTGCAATTCAATTTTAAATTTACGGCCTCGCGGGTCCTCAAAGGACCGTAAAGGTCCTGAAAGGACTCGCACTAAAAATATTAACCCCAGGCAACTATAATTACCCCATTAACTCATGGTGGTCAATACAGACCACCATAAGGCCTAAATTAACCCATTAACTCATGATGATCAATACAGACCACCATAAGGCCTAAATTAACCCATTAACTCATGATGGTCAATACAGACCACCATAAGGCCTAAATTAACCCATTAACTCATGATGGTCAATACAGACCACCATAAGGCCTAAATTAACCCATTAACTCATGATGGACAATACAGACCACCATAAGGCCTAAATTAACCCATTAACTCATGATGGTCAATACAGACCACCATAAGGCTCTATTTAACCCCATCAGTCCCATAAGGGTATATTATTACCATTATGGGCCTGTTACAACCCAACATTAACCACATAAGTGCCATGATGGTCCTCAAGGACCATCATGACACTAACTACAAACACTACACTATAACCCCCAATAAACCATGTAATCTAAACTAACCCCCCCTCTACACTAATCTATTAACACTTACACTACCTACCTACACTACTTACTAAATAATAATAATAAACCTCCCCAACACTCTAATTACAAAAAACAAAAAACCTACAGTACAGAAAAAAAAAAAACCTACATTACAGAAAAAAAAAAAAAATTACAACCCCACCCCCCACCACAGAAAACCAAAAAATACATTACAACCCCACCCCCCACTACAGAAAATAAAAAAATTACACACCTGAAAAGGAAAGACAGATACATACATATAATACATTACATACATTACATACAATACATGACATTACATATAAGATATTACATATAATATATTACATATAATATATTACATATAATATATTAAATATAATATATTAAATATAATACATTACATACAATACATGACATTACATATAATATATTAAATATAATATATTAAATATAATACATTACATACAATACATGACATATAATATATTAAATATAATATATTACATTACATACATTACATACAATACATGACATTACATATAATATATTAAATATAATATATTACATATAATATATTAAATATAATATATTAAATATAATACATTACATACAATACATGACATTACATATAATATATTAAATATAATATATTACATATAATATATTACATATAGTCCAAATCAAATACCCCCTATCTATCTAACATACAATCTATTTAATTTAAAATAAATCCTAACTATATCAAATACATCCCCCTATCTATCTAATATACAAAAAATCATAACTACATACACAGACCCTAATTCTAAAATAAAATAATTAGAGTCCTAACTACACAGACCCTAATTCTAAGCTAAAATCAATAAATTAAGACCACTTACCTTTAAGATGTTGCTTCAGATCACTAACTTATGGGTCAAAAAAAAAAAAAAATTAGTACAAAACATTAACATCCAATAAATAAACATTCTATACATTCTATACATTCTAATAATATACTCACCTTTACAGCATGTCCCGTCACTGTTTAGCTCTTCCGGCGCGGCCCTGTTAAAAAAAAAAACACAATACATGAATACATTAATACAATATATCAACAATAAATAAAATACACATATAAACATCTAAATATACATTTAACTTACCTCCCCGCGATGTCCCCGGCCTTCTCTCCTTCAGCCCCGGCTGGGCCGCGGAACCATCCGCGCTCTAAAAAAAAAAAAAAAAAACTAACGGAGGTCTGCACTGGCAGACCTCCCCAACGCTAATGAACCTCCCAGAGTCGTTTCCGGGAGGAAATTGGCATTGGCGGCTTGTGATTGGCTGAAAAAGCTGTCTATCAATTTCAGCCAATCAAAAGTCGTCAATGTGTGAGCCAATCAGGATGGGATACACCCCAATATCCGACCCTGATTGGCTAAAACACTTGTCTATCTTTCTGGGAACCAATCACAAGGCTCAGATGCCTTCAGCCAATCACTATGGGATACACCCCCACGGAGTGATTGATTAAATTTATCAAATAAAATACAATGTTCACTATTTATATAGTTATTTTATTCTAAATTGCACTTTTGGATGGTTTATGTTATTAAGTATGTATATAGTGGAATATTAAAAATAAATTCAACACAGTTTGACATTTATATTAGTTTTTATTACATTGATTATACAAGACATATCTTTATTAGAAAATATGTATAAAATCCATTCTGGTAAAAAGAAGATGTTAAATACTTAATGTAGACTAATGAATTTATAAATGGACCATATTTATTCATTTAAAACATATACATTGAGTATAGTAATTTATGTCTGTATAGTATGCTTAATTTATCGCCTCTTAGTTACGGCACTATTAAATTAGCCCTGCTGCGAGCAACGTGTGAGCTACGCAGCATGACCGTCCGTGTCAACATGGAGAAACTGTGCATGAGGAGTGACAGCCTGCGAGATGATTTTGCAGGATCCCCAACCTCATCAATTGCTGCGGAGGTCCTGAACAGGACCTCTGCGGCAGTCCTACATAGAAGCCCTGCCATGAGGGGTACTATTGTGGCACCTAAAATTAACCCTCCTCTATGCTGGGGGTCCCCATCGGGACCCCTGAAGTGACCCCTCATTAACCACTTGCTCCACATTAACCCTTTACAGCGAGGGTCCCTGATTGGCATAGATCAGGCCCCCGGCTCCTTAAAGGGCCTGCGATAAACTATTAGCCAATCCAGGCCATGGCTCCTAAAATTAACCCCCCTCAATGATGGGTGTCCCCATCGGGACCCCCAAAGTGTTCCCACATTAACCCCTTGCTGCAGGGGTCCCCGATAGGCACCGATTGTGACCCCCCTGCTTTTACAAATTCAAATTCCCCACCTTGTAGGTCCTTGAAGGAACGTAAAGGGAAAGGTAAAAAAATATTAAGCCCTGCCGCAGGGGTTACTATAAGTACTGCCCCAGGCAACTAAAATTAACCCCATCACTCATGGGGCTCTAAACAGAGCCCCATGAGTACTTAAATTAACCCTATAACTCATAGGGGTCAATACAGACTTGCATAATCCCTTAATTAACCCTGTCACTTATGGGGCTCTATATAGAACACCATGAGCCCTTAATTAACCCTGTCACTCATGGGGGTCATTACAGACCCCCATAAGCCCTTAATTAACCCTGTCACTCATGAGGGTCAATACAGACCCCCATAAGCTCTTATTTAACCCTGTAACCCATTGTGCTCTGTATAGAGCTCCATGAGCCCTTAATTAACTCGATAACTCATGTGGCTCTATACAGAGCCCCACAAGACTATAATTACCCCCTCAGTCCAATAGGGGTCTATATAGACCCCTATAGGACACTATTAACCCCTAGGTTAACCCTACAAGTGCCACGAGGGTCCTCCAGGACCCTCATGACAAAGTCTAAACACTGCACTACACTATTAAGCCTAACCATACCCCATTAACCCATTAACCCATACTAAACCCTATCTAACCCTAACTGGGCCTATCTAGCCCTTACTGGGCCAATCTAACCCTAATTGGCCTATTTAAACCTATCTGGACCTAATAACCCTAACTGGGTCTATTTAACCCCATCTAGCCCTATTTAATCCCATTACTTATGAGGGTCTATACAGACCCCCATAAGCCTCCATCTAATGTCATTCCTTATGGGGGTCTATACAGACCCCGGTAAGCCTCTAGTTAACCCAATCAGTCCCATAAAGGTCTATGAAGACCCTCATAGGACAATTAGAAGCCTATTATTAACCCCAAAAGTGTCATGGGGATCCTCAAGGAGCCTCATGACACTAAGTACAAACACTACACTACACTATTACCCCAATAAACCACTAAATCTAAACTAACCCCCCTCTACCATAACCTGTTAACCCCTACCTACCTAACACTATCTACCTAAACCCCTATTACCCCCCCCCCCACCCTACTGATTACACAAAATAAAAAAAGTTAAGGTACATAAAATAAAATAAACCTAAGGTACACAAAACAAAAAAGGACATTACAAACCCCCCTCACTACAAAAAAATAAATAAAACATCACAAAAACCGGTATGAAATTGGCAATGGCGATAGGAACGACTGCAGCATGGGGATGTGTTTAGGGAGCCGGGGGGGAGCATCAGACGGCTGTGTCAGGCTACTCCGAGGCAGCACATATAGGCTTTAAGAGCCCTTGCTGGTACTTCCGAGTTGCGAGGTTCACCTCATAGATTTATGGCTGTGTGTTATTTTTTGTACATAGCTTTCTCTGAGCCTATTCGTTTTTCGGTGCCATCTCGCAAAGCAGGCTGCAAGGGACGTATTGAGGAATTGGCCCTCGAAAACAGCAGTCTTTTGCGAGGTCCAAGGGAACTGTCTTTTGCGAGTCCCTTAGTCTCTTCAGAGATCTGAGAAAAGGAGTGCTGTGTAACAGAGATCTGTTTCCTTTTTCTTTTTTGCGAAATATACATTTATTTTATCTCTGTGGCACCCTTTTGTTTTCAAGACAGGATCCAATAGATCTTGAAGCTATCCTTTTTTTCTGATGTAATGAGTAAATAAACAAATACTGACAACCTGTTAAAAAGAAAGGGTTAATAGTCTACTGACCTTGCTAAAATGCCCCTCCAGCAGTGTCAATCGATGCCTTTTTCTTCAGTCTTCTGGTCCAAAATCCAGCCGCAAAAGAAGGTTCCAGCTCTGATCTAAAAAAAAAAATTGCACCTTCTGATTGGCTGAAATTGTTGTCAATAAGATTTCAGCAAATTAGAATGGGATACACCCCTGTATCCCATTCTGACTGGCTGAAAGTATTTGCCTCTTCTGATTGCCTGAAATTGCTGCCAATCAGATTTCAGCAAATCAGAATGGGATACATCCGTGTATCCCAATCTGATTGGATGAAAGCATTTGCGCTTCCTGATTAGCTGAAATTGCTGTCAATCAGATTTCAACCAATAAGGAGGTGCAAATGCTTTCAGACAATCAGAATGGTATAAACCCCTGTATCCCATTCTGACTGGAATCTGATTGACAGCGATTTCATCAAATCAGAAGGTGCATTTTATTTGTTTAGATCATAGCATGTGCTGGAACATTCATTTGCGGAGGGGAGCTCCTCAAGGGAGGAGCTCCGTTAGTACCAGTTTTTTTTTTTAAAGAACATTGTTGGAGTGGCCAGGTCAGTAGACTATTTACCCTTTCTTTTTAACAGGTTGTCATTATTTGTTTATTTACTGTAATGATATGTTTGGTGGTGTTTCAGAACATCGGAAAACCAGGGCATCGGGCATCAGGGATCACCACTGGAGGGGCATTTTGGCCAGGTCTGTGGACCCCTTTAACCCTTTCTTTTTTACCGGTTGTAAGTTTTTTTATTTGAATAGTGTTTTTTATTTTATGTAATCTTTTTTATTTTATGTGTAAGTCTGTTTTTTCCTGTAATGCTTTTTTTATTTTCATGTAATTAGTAGTTTGTTATTTTTTGTACTTAGTGTTTTTTTATTCTGTACGGTGGGTGTTTTTTTTCTGAACTTAGTGGGGTGTTAGGGATTTTATTAGGGGTTAGGTGGGTAGTGCAGGGGTTAATAGGGTAGAGGGAAGTTTAATAGAATAGGATAGGGGTTTAATAGAATAGAATAGAGGTTAACAGGGTAGGGTAGAGGGGGGTAATTGAATAGCATAGGGGTTTAAAGAATAGGATAGGAGTTGATAGTATAGGATAGGGGTTAATAGGGTACGGTAGAGAGGGTTAATAGAATAGGATAGAGTTTGACAGCATAGGATATGGGTTAATAGAAAAGCATAGGGTAGAGGGGGTTAATAGAATAGGATAGGGATTAATAGAATAGAATGGGGGTTACAAAGGTAAGGTAGAAGGGAGGTTAATAGCATAGGGTAGGGGTTGATAGAATAGGATAGGGGTTAATATTGTATGGTAGAGGGGGATTAATAGAATAGGATAGGGGTTAATAGGGTAGGGTAGAGGGGGGTAATAGAATAGGATAGGGATTAATAGAATAGAATGGGGGTTAAAAAGGTAAGGTAGAAGGGAGGTTAATAGCATAGGGTAGGGGTTGATAGAATAGGATAGGGGTTAATATTGTATGGTAGAGGGGGATTAATAGAATAGGATAGGGGTTAATAGGGTAGGCTAGTAGAGGTTAATAGAATAGGATAGGGGTAGGGTAGAGGGGGGTTAATAGAATAGGATATGGGTTAATAGGGTATGATAAAGAGGGTTACTAGAATAGGATAGGTGTTGATAGGATAGGATATGATAGGGGTTAATAGTAGATGGGGTAATATAATAGGGTAGGGAGGGGTTAGTAGGATATGGGTTAAATAGGTACAGCTAGTGTTAGGGTTAATTATGTACATTCAGTGTTTATTAGGTACAGTTAGGGATTATTGGGTACAGTTAGGGGTAATTAGGTACAATTGGGGTTAAATAGGACTAGATAAGGATAACTGGGTCTAGAAGGGGGTTAAGTGGCTAGTGAAGGGGGTAATTAGGTATGGTGAGGGTTAAATATGGTTAATTACTTAGAGGGGGTTAATTACTTAGAGGGGGTTAATTTAGATTTATTAGTTTATCGGGGTGGATAATAGTGTAGTGTAGTGCTTAGACTTAGTGTCATGAGGGTCCTGGAGGACCCTCATGGCATTTATAGTGTTAACGTCAGGTCTAATTATTATCCCATAAGGGTAAAAAAAAATACGACGTAACAAAAATAAGAGGTTAACGGCCAATCCGCAAAAATAAAAAAAAACACAAAGAAAATACAAATAAATACAACAAAAACATCACCCACAGCCTGGGGAAACAGCCAAGATGTCTGGGAGTGAGGTGGAATGCAAATTTAAGGCAATTCCGACGACTTTCACCACACGAAAACCGCCTACACAAGAAAAAAAATGGCCGCCGAAAAAAATGAAAACGAGGCTACACGACCCCGGATCGTGCAAAACGTTTAAATGTTTATTTTGGTATTTTTTCATGGAAAACATTTTTTTCATACACTACTAATTCTCCTCCATCAGATGCATTCATAATCCAGCTCACTTGTAAATACCTCAAGACACTTTCTCTCTTCTCCATAAATTACGCAGACACAGAGGGCCACAGAGGTTTTTCTCTGTGTAAAAAAATTAGAGACTCTCACATCACCTTGTATTTTTAAAGATACTAATTGCCCCTTAACTAGATATATGCTCGTGGAAACAAAAGATAAGCTCTTTGTTGAAATATTGAATTGAACATCAGACTGTTTTGGCAGATAAAGGTAGTGAATTGCGTCATAATCTGCTGTAAAAAAAAAAAAATATATATATATATATATATATATATATATAAATATATCACATATATAGTTGTGAGCATACGAGCCGTTGCTCCCGCTTGCGGGCTGGCGAAGCGAGGGCCGCAGTTGCTGGCCAGGAGCGCCGAAGGCGCTCCTGGCCAGCAACTGTGAGCCCGCAAGCGGGAGCAACGGCTACAACTAACCCCTACATCTAACCTGTAACCCCTACATCTAACCCGTAGCCCCAACCCATCTAACCTGTAGCCCCGACTCTGGAGCGCTGGCAATGTTTTTGTATTTTGCCGGTGATTGCCGTACAGCCTCTATGTCCCTCTCCTCCTGTTGCTAGGATACCAGTCCTGTTCCGGTGCTTCGCGGTCTTAGTTTGTCCCTTGCCGCTCTCCGTATTCAGTAGCAGGAGGAGGAGTAAGTGGATCTGGAAGTGGTGCTGTCCGAGCATGAGCTGAGGACACCGGAGGAGGTTGGGGAGACAGACGGGCTCCCGCCGTATGTATGGTGTCCCTGTCACCCTGAACACCATGCAGTTGCCTCCATGCTGTGTGTGAGATTCCTTCATATAGTGCTGGGAACTGCCCACCATGCACCGGGAGCCCTGCTATGTGTGTGATACACTGGGACTGTGTGTGTTGATTATATTCGTCCTATGTAAGGGAGAGGAAGTGATAGCACAGCGCTGCCCTTCTAAATATTTATATTTCCTTTATATAATTGTTCCCTCTGACAGCTCTCATATAACCTTTTCACATTAGAGACTTCCATAAGGGAAGTGGGACCCCATAAACACTCAGTTCAGTATCTATAATAGTTACACTCTTCTTTTCCTCTCAGTGTGTTCCACTTTCAGGTCTCTGTCCATAGTATACTTTATTAGATGTGATACAAGGCTTCACAAGTCCCAGAGCCAGGGAGTTATGGCCCCTAAATGTTACTGCTGGCTGATAACGTTATAAAATTATGTAGTAGATAGATTAGAGATATTGACAAAGCACAACTTTATATATCACACACACATATATATATATATATATATATATATATATATATATATATATATATATATATATATATATCACATATATATATATATATATATATATATATATATATCACATATATATATATATATATCACATATATATATATATATATATATATATATATGATATATATATATATATATATATATATCACATAAATCTCATATTTATATATATATATATATATCATATATATATATATCACATATATCTCATATATATATATATATATATATATATATATCACATATATCTCATATATATATATATATATATATATATATATATCACATATATCTTATACTCAGTTGCTGACAAGGAGCGCCAAAGGCGCTCCTTGCCAGCTTGGGCCTCAGTTGCTGGAAAGGAGCGGCAAAGGCGCTCCTTGCCAGCAACTGCGACACTCGCAAACTTTACTTCGTAACGTAAACAACATACAAGACACGTTACTACACATTACGACCTCGCAAAAATCGCCCACAACCCGTGGACATCAAAAAATGTAAAACACAATAAATACACACAACACATACATAAAAAGCTTACCTACAGCAAGAGGGAGCATCCAGGACCTCAAAAAATGAAGTTATACATTAATTTAACTCAAAATAAAAGAGTTTAGACACAAAAAAATTCTCTACGCGAGAGAAAAAATGGCCGCCGAACAAAATGAAAACGAGGCTGCAGCACTCTAAACACGCAAAACACCACCACAAACACGCAAAACACCACAAAACACCTACGGATATTCCGCTACAGACGCATACCACACAGTAGCCGCCATTTTAGAAAAATAACTTATACAATGCGGAAGTACACAGCTACGCTAACGGTTTGGTCTCGCGCACGCACACTATTACACCGCACACATTCATGACGCTTACACAGCAGCTCCACGCCACTAATGCTGCAGCAACCTCAAAACAGATTGTCAGCTCTTCAACAGAATTCTTCCTGCATATATTACTTCAAAATAGGTAAAGTAGATTTATTTGATATTATACACCAAACAGCATTAGCTCACTTACAATTTCATTGCCGTCATTTTTTGACGGGCAATTCGCTAGTATATATATATATATAATGATTCCAATAACTGTATAGTCTGCTAATAATTTTTGTTATAACCAGCTAATTTTCTACACATGTATGCTTCAAACAAGAACAGTCACTTTACATGATCATGCTTGTTTAAATCCAATGTTATTTTGACTGTGTTTGGATGCACAAAACCTTTTATCTTCAGACAAATATGGTAAATAGTCTAGCTCCCCAATAACAGTAAAACAAATGTATTAATATTGATGTACATCGTCAAACAGAGCGGGGGAAACCAAGTGAAATAGAAAAAAAAACAATTAAAATAAAAACAAACATTCTGATTTTAAAAAGGCAGCTCACTCAAAGTCAAAAAAATACTAAGTTTGCTGCAACCAAAATGTCAGCTTATTCTCTTGGGTACTGCTGACATTCAAAGTCCAAAGTGGAAAAAGTGTTATTCATTATTGCAGTAGACAGAGCATATAAGCATTTAGAGGGGGTTTGAAATGTATGGTACCTTCAGGAATCAAGAGCATATTCCAAAAGCTAATACTTAAGGTAAATACACTATAAACTCTACATTGCAGCCTTTGAAAAGAGTTTTGCACTTTTCTTTAGAATGTTTACCTATTACCTACTTACCTTTTTTAATTGTGGCTGCTCTACATGATAATGTAGTTCAAGCCTTGTTTAACTAAAGCGATAAGGTATTGATCCACATGAAAGCTAAATAATTTTCCACACTTCACTAAACATATTAACTAAATATCCCATTGTCATTAAAAAAAGGTATGAAACAATCTCTGTACATATGTTAAAAATGTGTATATTTCTTTATGTATATATAGAGAGAAGCATATATATACAAATGGTAATATAATTACTTTTATGATTATTGTTTATATGTAACACATTCCATAGCGATGTACATGGGTAAGTTCAAGGCAAAAACAATAGCAATATTAACACATTGCATAGGATGGAGGGTCTTTGAGCTTAGAATCCAGTGTCCACAGTGCTTTCCCCAAAGCTCCATGCAAGATTGAAAACTTGCAAACTTACAATGTAAAGATATTTACACACAAGCACTCTTATGTATACTGTATATGCACATTTCATTGCATATAATTGATTTGTCTACAGCATCTTTCTGGGCTAAATAAAACCAACTTTACCATTGTAACGTGTGTGTATATTATATGGTTGTTGAGTGCTACACCTAAATACGTCAGCTCAGATATAAATCCAGCCCTGTTCCTTGGCATCAGTAATTTCATATTTTGTTGTTTTATACATTTTATCTGTTATTAGTGTAATTAAAAAAACAAGGTAGTTTTAAAATACAATTTTGTGCTCTTCCACACCACGAAGAGCACTTTCTTGTTGCTTAGCTGTTCAGATGTGTCCGACTCTATGTGCCTCTATGGACCGCAGCACGCCAGGTACATCTCTCAATCACTGCCCCTCTGAGCTCCATCAAGTTCATGTTCATTGCTTCAGTGACCTCAACTATCATCTAGTTTTCGCCGACACCACAATTCAAAAGCTTAATTTCTCAGACTTGTTTACGGTCCAGCCTTCACATATATATGTTACTACTGAGAATACCAAAGTTCTAACTATTCGGATCTTTGTTGATAGTTTAATATCTTTACTTTTTACTGGCTTGTCCAAGTTTAACATTAATTTCATGTCACCATCTGAAGAGATCTTGAATCCCAGGAAAATAAAATGTCACTGCCTCACTTCTTCCCTGACTATTTGCTAGGAACTGAGATTGTCAATTGCCATGATCTTTTGCACTCTCTTCATTTACCCTCATCAATAGGTCCTTTAGTTCCATCTCACTTTCAGCCATCAAAGTAGTATCATCGGCGTATCTGTGGTTGTTGATATTTCTTCCAGCATTATTGATTTCGGCTTTGGATTCATCCAGTCCGGCCTTAAATAGGTGACAATATACAACATTGTTGCACTCCATTTCCGATTTTGAACAATTCTTTTGTCCCACGTTCGGTTCTGACTTTGGCTTCTTGGTCCACATACAGATTCTTCAGGAGGAAAATGAGATGATCTGGTACTCCCATCTCTTTAAGAATATGCCACATTTTGCTATGATTCACACAGTCAAAGGTTTTAGAATAGTCCATGAAGCAGAAGTAAATGCTTTTGTGGAACTCTTGCTTTCTCTATTATAAATCGGACATTGGCAGTTTGATTTCTTGTGCCTATTCCTCTGCGGAACCCAGCTTGCACATCTAGTAGTTCCTGGTCCATATGGAGTTGGAGTCAAGCTTGTAGAATCTTAAGCATTACCTTGCTGGCATGCGAAATAAGTGAAATTATTCGCTAACTGGAGCACTCTTTGACACTGTCTTTTTTGGAGATTGGAATGTAGACTGACCTTTTCCAGTCTATTGGCCAATATTGAGTTTTCCAAATGTGTTGGCAAAAGGCAAGCAACACTTTCACAGCATCTTCTTGTATAATTTTGAATAGTTCAATGGGGATTCTATCACCTCCTGCAGCCTTATTATCAGCAAGACATCATAGGGCCCATCTTACTTCGCTCTCCAATATTTTTGGCTCCAGCTCATTGGGCAAACTATAGAGGTCATCACTGCTGTTAAGCTCCTACCCGTATAGATCCTCAGTGTATTCCTGCCACCTCTTCTTCATCTGATATTCTTCTGTTAAGACCCTACCACTTTTGTTTTTTATCACGACCACTTAGGCATGAAAAGTACCTTTGAGATTCCCAATTTTTTTGAGATCTCTTGATTCACCCATTCTGTTATCTTATTCGATTTCTTTACATCACTCATTGTAGAATGTCTCCTTGTCTCTTCTGTCTATCCTCTGGAATTCTTCATTCAGTTGGACAAATATTTTCCTATCTCCACTACTTTCCACTTTCCTTCTTTCCTGGGCTACTTTCAAAGCCTCATCAGCCAGTTTGCTTTCTTACTTTTCTTTCTTTTAGGGATATTCTTTGTTGCTGTTTCCTTAATAATGTTGCAATCTTCGGTCCAAAAGTTCCTTATGCATTCTATCTTTCATGTCTAGTTCCTTAAAGCTATTCTTTACATCCACTGCATATTCACAGGGGATATTATTTATTTCGCATCTACTTGGTCTGATGGTTTCCCCTCTTTTCTTCAGTTTAATTTTCAACTTTGCAATAAGAAGCTCATGGTCTGAGCCACAGTCAGCTCCAGGCCTTGTTTTTGCTGACTGTATAGAGCTCCTCCATCTTTGGCTGCAAAGTATATAGTCAATCTGATTACTATGTTGTCCATCTGGTGATGTCCATGTGTAGAGTCTTTTTCGAGGCTGACATAATTCTACTAATCTCTGACCTGCTTCATTTTGTATTCCAAGGCCAAACTTGTCAGTTATTCCAGGTGTCTTATGGTGCCCCACTTTAGCATTCCAATCTCCTATGATGATAGCAACACCTTTTCTTGGTGTTATATCTATGACGGTTGAAAAAAATTAAAGTTGATAAAGATCCAGGTCCTGATGGAATACATCCACGGGTACTGAGGGAACTGGGTTCTATAATAGCCAAACCATTATATTTAATTTTTCAAGATTCACTCAAAACAGGGTCTCTACCAGATGACTGGAGAAAAGCAGATGTGATACCTATATTTAAGAAGGGAGCAAGAGCAAATCCGGGGAATTATAGACCAGTGAGCCTCACTTCTGTAGTGAGGAAGCTTTTAGAAGGGTTAATAGGTATAATATACAAGAATATATCTATATGAACAGGATTATAAGTAGGAGTCAACATGGATTTATGATGGATACGTCATGTAAAACAAATTTTATTAGTTTCTATGAGGAGGTTAGTAGGAACCTGGATCAAGGCAACTCAGTGGATGTAGTCTTTTTCCATTTTTCAAATGCTTTTGATACAGTGCCACATGGAAGACTATTGTGCAAACTAAGAGATACAGGAATTGCAGTAAATATCTGTTCATGGATTGAGAGCTGGCTAAAAGACAGGAAGCAAATGGTTGTTGTAAATGGAACATACTTCGATTGGACAAATGTGGTAAGTGGGGTTCCTCAGGGTTCAGTATTAGGTCCTCTCCTTTTTAACATATTTATTAATGACTTAGAGGTAGGATTGGAGTGTGGTGTCTCCATTTCCACTGATGACGTTGTGCAAGGTAATTAAATCATATAATGATGTGCTTTCCCTCCAAAGCGATTTACATAAAATTGAGGAATGGACATCTAAATGGCAGATCAGATTTAATACAAATAAATGTAAAGTTATGCATCTGGGAAGGAAAAATAGCCATGCAATTTATAATCTTAATGGTGCAAATCTAGGTGTATCAGATATTGAAAGGGATTTGGGAGTGCTTGTGGACAACCACCTAGGTAACAATGCTCAAAGCCAAGCAGTAGCTGCAAAGGCAAATACAATATAAGCATGTATTAAGAAGGGTATAGAAGCAAGGGAAGCAAATATAATTCTGTCACTATACAAGTCTCTAGTACGCCCTCATTTCGAATATGGAGTACAATTTTGGGTACCATTTCATAAAAAGGACATTTTAGAGCTGGAAAAGGTACAGAGGAGGGCAACGCAACTTATAAGGGGAATGAAGGGGCTAAGTTATGAAGAAAGACTAACCAAATTAAACTTATTTTCTCTAGAAAATAGGCGTCTAAAAGGAGATATGATTACCTTATATAAATACATCCAGGGTCACTATACAGATTTGTCAAGGGAGCTTTTAGTGCCAAGAGGTTTTCAACTGACAAGAGGACATCCCTTGAGGTTAGAAGTAAAAAGATTCCACCTTAAAGAAAGAAAAGGGTTCTTCACAGTAAGGGTGGTTAATCTGTGGAATTCTCTACCAAAGGAAGTGGTGACAGCGGATTCGATAGATAACTTTAAAATGGGTCTGGATTTATTTCTAATTAAAAAGGGAATTCAGGGTTATCATGGATAATTAGAGAGAGAGTATTGATCCAGGGAGAAATCCGATCGCCAGTATCTGGGATCAGGAAGGATTTTTTTTTCTTTGAGACAATTGGCTAAGTATCATTTGGGTTTTTTTCTGTTTGCCTTCCTCTGGATTAATTAATAATTAAAACTAAAATAAAAAAAATTAAATAATTGATTTTTTTTTTTTTTTAATTACAAAATTACATGTACAAGACATAAAAAAACATAAAATACATACACAACTTACATACAATACATACTAATAGTTGTCACAATGGGGAATACGAGAATTGATTAATAATTATTTAACAACTAATTAATTAATATTTAATCCGTGTATTGCAGATCAGAGGAGATCTTAAAAGGTTGAACTGGACTGAAAGTCTTTTTTCAACCTTAATTACTATGTAACTATGTAACATATTGAATATCGTTGTAGAACTGGACAAATTCAGCCTCTTCAGCATCCATGGTTGGAGCATAGACTTGGAACACTCTGATTTTAAATGGCTTGCCTTAAATTCAAATTGAAATCAGTAATTTATTGTGTTGTAACAGAGCACTGCTTTGGCCACTCTGACTATGACTGACTATGAGGGCTACTCCATTTCTTCTGTGGGATTCTTGACCACAGTAGAAGATCTGGTGGTTGCCTGATGTGAAATGTTCCTTTCCAGTACATTAAAGTTCATTAATTCCCAGAATATATAGATATGTAACCTTGTCATCTCATTCTTGACCACATCTAGTTTGCCTTGGTTTATAGTTCTAACATTACAGGTTACTATTCTGAATTTTTCTTTGCAGCATCATTTTCCCTCTAGACACATCCGTAGCTGGATGTCGTTTCGACTTTGGCTCAACCACTTCATTAGATCTGGTGCTACTTGTACTTGCCCTCTGCTCTCTCAGTAATGTGGTGGGCATCTTCTGACCTGAGGGGCTCATCTTCCAGTGCCATAACATTATGTCACTGGTTGTGCCTGTTCATAAAGTTTTCTTAGCAACGTTACTGGAGTGGATTGCGGTTTCCTTCTTGAGTGGACCATGATTTGTCTGACGTCTCTGCCATGACCTGACTATCTTGGCTTTCCCAATATCAGTGGTTTCCAAACTAGTCTTTAAGGCACCCCAGAAAGGTCAGGTATTTGAATTAACAGTGTGAAAACAGGTTCGGCGATTAGTATTCAACAGGAGCCTGTAATTTTCTCACATGTGTTCACACAGTTAAATCAAAAAACTAGCCTGTCTGGGGTGCCTTAAGGACCATATTGGAAACCACTGCCCTTCATGGTATATCTCACAGCTTCATGGATATAAACAAGCCCCACAACAAGGTAGCTATACTTTAAGGACAGTTTCGAGTTCTTGCAAGGTTTTTTCCTTATGAGACAAGCTCCCTGGTTATGTATCAGGTTGTTTTACAAGAGCTTTCACATGGAAGCTATGCAATAGCTCAGTAAATTGTTTTGCAAGATCTCCTGTAGCTACGAATCAACCTTGCGGGAGATCCTACAGGAGCCATGTAATCAAGCTTTAAAGGAAGTGAAGTGAACAAAGACCTTGACAAGTATTATGAGTGAAAGCAATAAAACAGGTAAACCACTCATTAGCGAAATACCAAATTGCCTGGAATGCAGTTTTGAAAGTGGGACCAATTAAAACTCATTAAAGGTACCTCAAATTTTCTACATTAGAATATTTGTACTTTTGCCTTTTTTGTTTTGAAAGCTGGAATACCATTTATATATTTTTGGTGATCTTCCTTTTCAGCTATATTATAAATCTGTAATACAATGGATCACTTGCCTATTGTTAAAACATCTTGAAATGATTTAAGACAGAGGTTTTCAACAGTTGTTTCTATAGACCTTATCTGCTGGTCCTCAGGGATGGCAGTAAACTAACACTTTATTTATGCTATCACCATTCGTCAAGTTACAGATAGATTAGAGATGAACTTACAAGCAGTTAATAAAGTACTCAAATTAGTATTTCAAATTAGTGCAAAGCTAAATGAAAATTCAAGGCACAGGAAGTATCAACCTGTTAAAAATGTTCCAAATCTTACAGCCAGTGCCCATGAGCATTGGAAGGTGACCAGCTGACCCCCAAAGAAGAAAAGATTGAGAACCACAAGAAACAATGCTGTATCTTCATATATAATGCTTTACTAAGTGAGGCATGAGATACAATGGAACTCTCTTTTTTACAATAGAGGGATCAGAAAGGAGATCATTTCACACCTATACAGTGGGTTTCAATAATAAACTGAAATTGGACATACCTAGCTTGTACATACTATATTGTAACTTGAAATGTGTAGATGTATAGATATTTAACTTGCTAACATGCAATATAAATGTTTAATTTATTTATATTAAATACTGTATGCTCTACGTGGTGTTTTAATGTGAATAATATATTTGGCATATATACTCTGTCAGTCCGTTTAAGACATAGTTTGAAAAAGTAAATGTAAATGCTTGATATGACACAAAATATGATGCCTGCTGTGTGTGTCCTTAACAATCTCTATAGAATAAACATGATATAGATTACTTAGCATTATTATGCTGAATTCATGCCAGATAACAGCAATGTTTTCTGACAAGTGTCAGAAATGGATCAATAACACTGTCAGCGCAGTCTGCTCAGACAAGCCACTATTTGTGCTATTGATGGCTATGAATAAGCATGCTGTATATTTTCTGCTGTAACTATACAAACAGAACAAACACAACTCATAGAAAACCAATAGAGATAATAAGGTTCAATGTTGTTTACTGACAACAAGAAATTCAAGACTACTGTAACGTATTGAGCATACAGAAAAAACAATTTTAGAAAAGGGTTTTAAACTACAAATTCAGACTCTATATGTAATTAAAACACTTTTATATAGATGCTTCTTGGCAGTTGCAGCAATAAAACATTATTATGAGTATTATTTATGAGCAAACTAAGTACTGCATGGAATATTAACACATGTTATACACATTTACAATGTGCTTTAACATAAGCTATCTCCTGAGGTCACTGTTGTTCCACAAAACATAAACTGCATTAGGAAAAGTTTGGATTAATACTCTTTGATCAAAAGACTAATATGTTTGTAATCACATATTAGCGTAATGTTTAAAACTGAAAACATTATACATAATGATATATTGTATATGGACTAACTTATTACCTTATTTATTGTGGGTGCTCTGTAGGTGGGAGCAGAGACAGAATTTTACTATAGGTTTATCAGTACATGCTCTCACTAGTCTTGAAATATGCCATATACATACATACACACATATATATATATACTAGCGAAATTGTAAGGCAGGTAATGCTGTTTGGCACACAATGTAAGGCTTTTGGTCCTCTGAGTACCTTTGGCGCTCATTGCGAGCCTCACGCTGAGCTCCTTTGGCGATCATTGCATGGCTTGCAATGAGTGCCTTCGGCCTCTTCCCTCATGAACTTTTGGTTGTCTGAGCACCTGCGGCGCTCATTGCAAGCCCCATACAGAGCGCCTTCGCCACTCTTTGCGAGCCTCTCCCCTCATGCACTTTTGCTCCTCTGAGCACCCTCAGCGCTCATTGCAAGCCTCCCCCTGCTCTTTTTATTTTTTATATAAATATATTTTTTTATCCTTATTAATTAATTAAATAAAAAATGAATATACTTTACCTATTTGTAATTAATATATCCAGCAATCAATATCCTGAAGAGCTAACAATCTCTTTAGATTTTCCTGCAGCATACAATGTACATTTGGACTGTTGCTGACCTGAGTTGTAAGTGTCAGCAATGTGGCAAGTGTGCATTATAAGTAGGCTGCGTGCACGAGGTCAAACGGTTTGTTTAGTTGTGTAAATCACCATTTTAGAATGGTTATGTTATTAGTTGCAAGTTAGTATTGTAAAATGGCGGCGATTGTGTATGTGTTATGCGGGTCTGGGGCATTTTCCGTGTTTCATAATAGTGTATTTTGTACCTTGTACGCTCCTGGGTAAAAGTCTTAGGTGTATGACGATTTTTTTTCGTGGTTAGGTTGTCGTGTAGCCTCGTTTTCGTTTTTTTGTCAGCCATTTTTTTTTTTATCGCTTAGGCGATTTGAGTGCCGAAACTCGGCAAATTGTGTTTAAATTGTCATGCAACCTCAATCCCAGACTTCCTGGCTGTCCCCCCGTGGTGTGTGTACTGTTTTTTTTTTTGTTTTGTGCTTTTGTTGTTTTTGTACTGTTCCGCGGGTCGGATTTTTTTTTTGCTAAGTTTCACTTTACTTTAATTTTTCCACTTGATTTTTTCAAAGTGCTACGGGTCTCGCATTTTGTATTGTGTAATTCTGATTTGTGTTGATCTGTAGAAAGCAAAGCATCTTCTACAAGGTTATATCCACCAATTATTCACCAGACCATATAATCTTAATAAACAAAACAAGGAAATACAAAATCTCTCACATAGTGTAGACCAGTTTATTTTTGTTAAAAACAAAAGTGAATTAATAAATACCCACACAGAATGACCTCAAAAGAATATGAGGTATTTTTATTGACCCAAGTATGAAGCTCATCTCTGATGCACTCAGTCTTTGATTGCTCTCCTGTTTTGTCAGTGGTTTGCATGCTTTTCCACAGATGTTACAAGAAAGAAAAGCTTACGGTCTTGCTGAGATCAGTCCCAGATGCTCCAAATTCAAACAATGGACACTTTTCCTGGTCATATGAAAACTACATCAGAGGCTACCATGGCAAAGCTACCTCCTTCCCTAATTATAGATTTATGGCTGCATTACATGCCAACTCATAGAAGTGGAAAATAGCTCTTTAGGAAGCTATTGTCTAGCTAGTCTCTGAAAATTCCTCTCAATGTAGGTGACACACACCAAGGAGAATTTCCATTCCTCTCTGGTCCTACTGTGTGCATGCAGCCTGTTTGTCGAGTAGTCTCCATATCAATGCTGCAGAATGGTACCCAACACTTTAACACACTAGGCTATCCCTTTCATCTCCCCTATCTATTTATATAACCCCCTTTATCATGGCAGGGAAGGGGTTACAATTAATAAAAACTAATGCAGGGGGTTTTGTGACTCCTCTGCCCACCGCCTTCTACCCCTATAAGCCCAGGGATTTCCCCAATACCGGCTATAAACTGGGGAAACCCAGGAAATTTCCTATTCTTGTAACATCAATAACATGTAAAATTAACCCTTGCCATGGAGGTTCTTAAAGGACCTCTGTGGCACCTAAAGTTAACCCCTTATGTCATGGACCCCTATGCCGTGTAACTTTAACCCCTATGTGCTATTGGGGTTAGATGGACCTTCATGGCTTTTCAATGACCCCCATGGCACCCTGCAACCATCACAGGAGTCCATATTGGACCCCCAATAGTGCCAATGTGTAAATTAAAAAATAAAATAAACATTACATGAAAAATCAATATTACTATAAATAAAACAATTAATAAAAATAATGAATGAAAATAAATAAAAAATATAGTATTCAAAAATAGGCAAAAAAAAGGTAAGGGGTTAAAATATACTTATCTACCCTGTGATGCTCTCCAGCAATGATCCACAACACCCTTGTCCTCAATCTTATACTCTGAATAAGCAGAATATCCATGTTGCTCGCTGATTCTGGTCCTCTTTTTTGTTTGAAGCCCACTCTTTTTTCTAATGGAGCTCCTACTAGGAGGAGCTCTGACACTGACTAATGACTTTTGCCACCCTTTTCTGTCATAAATAGTATTTTTTGCTGCTTCTGAATATGTGTCAATCTGTGAATTCTGATTGGGTAGGAGGAGCTCTCTTTTAAAGAGCAGTGTTTTTTTTTAACTGGATTTCCTTCTCAACAGCCCAGAAAATGAGAATAAACGAGCTTCAATCAAGAGAGAAGATCAGAACATACTAGCAACATGGATAGCCAATTTATGTATGGCAGAAGATTGAGAAAAAAAGATGGATCTTTGCAAGAAGCTATCACATGTTGGTAAGTATATTTATGGTCCCTTACAGGTTTAACATATTTTTATTTTATTATTTTCGGTAATATTTTTTCTTATTGTCAGCCTTTTTTAATGTAATGTTTATTTTATTTATTATTTTACTCATAGGGCCTATTTGAGCGTCCTTATGGACCCACATGCTGTAGTTTACATTGGGATCCAATACAGGCCCCTGTGGTGGTAGGTAGGGTGTAGAGGGGGTCCTTGAGGCATAAGGGGACAGCATTAGGTGTCACAGAGGTCCTTTGAGGACCTCTGTGGAAAGGGTTAACTTTTCATTTACAGGACATTCATAGAATAGGTGTTAATGATAGATGCCACGGGGGGTCCTTACTAAAATGCTGTGGTATAGGGGTTAACTTTAGAAGCCATGGAGGTACTAACAGACACCCGTGGTGGAGGTTAATATAAGGAACCATGGACATCCATTTGGGGGAGGGAGTTATGAAAATTGGGAAAGAAAAAACATTTTATTCAAACCAACAAATTTTCTTAACATGCCTCTCCATGGGCAAAATTAAATGATATTTTGATTCACTGATACCAGATAGAATTCAACTAATGTAAAATTAACCTTTATTGATGTTTTAAAACAATAGATAATTTACAAATGGTTAAAAACAACTTTAAATGAATTAAAAGAGTCCTCTTGTTTACTCAGGAGATTATCTATCACTGGGAGAGTTGCCCTGAAAGGTGCTATTATCCTTTGAATGCAGCAGTATGGGAGAAATGTTAACTTTATTACTTAGATACATGTAATACCAAACTGAGCCTAAGCTATAGTTAGCTTGATAATAGGGAGGGAGTAATTTGCAGTGTGTTGCCCAACACCCCTCAATTCCCAGCAAGACTGATTGTTCTCTTAATACAGAGTGCACTACAGGACCCGCTTGAGCAAGTGTTATCTCCTCAGACACAGATTCACATGCATGACCTCATCACACTGGTGATGTATTAAAAAAAAACACACAAAAACGGACTGTTGCAGGTTTCACAATGCTTCTAAGGAGGAAAACTAGTTTGCTAAAAGTGTGGAAAGGTGAATATAGCTTATATTTTATAACAGTACTACCTTATACTGTGAAAGTTAATTAACACTATAAACATTAGACATGTTTTCAATCATTAACTCTTAATTTTTTTAACTCTTGTCTCTCTGCATTTACATTGCTAATTATTTTAAAATATAATCTCTAATTAATAAATCAGTGCAAATTTTTCATAATAAATGATTTTTATATTACTGATATTCAAGCCTTTGAACATTATAAACTCTGTGTTTTAGAAAGAATGATGTGCTGGATGATGTTACTCTACACAAATATACTCATAATTATATAGTACTAGGAACTTGCCCGTCAAAAATGACGGGAATAAAATTGTAAGCCTGGAAATGCTGTTGGCCACCCAATGCAAGTCTACCCCTCTTACATGATGTATTTTTATTTTGTAATATTTGTACAGTTTGCATGTCATATTCCATATGTATGGAAAACTCCAACAAATAATTGATTTAGTAGTTAATGTGTTTATTCTTATAATATGCAACTTGTATAGTTATATCTTTTAACAACTCATAAACCATTGTAAAATTGTTTTATTGTAACGTGTACATCACATATTATAAATTGTCAAACTGCTATTTGTAATCACGCCTGAGAGCCTCGCGAAGCAAGGCGAGCAGTTGAGGCATTGAAGCACGCAGGACTTAGGCTGAAATGAGCACTGAAGGCGCTCCTACGAGCCTTGCAAAGCGTGGCGAGCAGTTGAGGCATTGAAGAATGCAGAACTTAGGCTGAATGAGGCATTGAAGACTTACAAGCTTCCAAGACATAGGAATGGAGCGTCCGAGGCGTCCGAGGCGCTCATTGCCTTGCGAGAACTTAGACTGAATGAGGCATTGAATAATTCCAAACTCCCAAGACATAGGCAATGAGCGCCAAATGTGATCATTGCCCTGCGAGCCTCACGAAGCGAGGCGAGCAGTTGAGGCATTGAAGCATGCGGGACTTAGGCTGAAATGAGTGCCGAAGTCGCTTCTGCGAGACTTGCAAAGTGAGGCGAGCAGTTGAGGCACAGGGACTTGGGCTGGAAGAAGTTTAAGAACGGCAGGAATATACGAGTTACAAAATAAACCATTAGGAAGGACAAAAAATGCTTGCGAGGCACGTAAGACATAGACAATCGCCGCAATTTTACAACACTAAATTGCAAATAATAACATTACGGTTCTGAAATGGCGGTTTTCCCACCTAAACACACAAAGCCTATGTATACACTGCATACTTGCCACATTGCTGACACTTTCTTCTCAGGTGATGAACAGTATCACTGTACATTTTCTACTGCCAGCAAATCCAAAGAGATTGTTAGTTCTTCAGGATATTGATTGATGGTTATTGATTACAAATAGGTAAAGTATATTAATTTATTAATTAATTAATTAAATATTATTACAAAAAAATAATAATTAGTATTAAAAAAATAACTATGCAAAAGCTCATATTTTACACTGCCCTTACTTTATGATTACATAAATGCTTAGCTCTTTCTAATGTATTTATTAATTTATTAATGAATTATTAACGTACATTAATTACTTATCACATATAACAGTTGTCAAACTTGTCATTGTCATGCTTTGCGTGGTGCGTACGACTTAGGCCATGAGCGCCAAAGGCCCTCAGAGTAGAAAAAGTTTTACATTGTGTGGCAAACAGCATTGCCATAGCTTCAAATTTTATTGCCCCATCATTTTTGGCGGGCAAGTTGCTAGTTAATTAGTAATCATTACAAAAAAAATTAAAGCTATATTTTACACTGCACTAAAATGTTTATTATATTTTACACTGCACCTAAATATCTGTATTACTCCTCATTGGGTGACAGGGATAGGACCCTAAAAGCAGTTAAATATTTAAATCAGTTCAGTATGCTCTGAGACCTCCATTGGAGAAGGACTGTGGCACATTAATTAAGAAATAATCTCAGTGAAAAAAGAAACATTGCTCCAATACATTTATTCATTAATTAATTAATTATTAACATAGATTATTTTATTAATTAGTAATATTTCCAGCAAAAAAAATATGCACTAAAAAATATGTAGATTGTACACTGCCCTTTTATATCTGTATTACTGCTCATTGCTTGACAGGGATATGACCCTCAAAGCAGTTAAACATTTACATCAGTTTATCATGCTCTGACAACTGCTACATATCATATTTTATACTGCCTTTATTTATGAATAACAGTGCTTAGGCCTTTACGTTTTGCATGTATGCCAATTAAACATGATACTCTTAATGATTAATCAATTAATTGAAACCTAACATTAAAAATGCTTTTCATGTAATTTTACAGTTTGCTCATCTCTGTGAACACTGGACCTGCATGAACACCGTGAGCTCTGCAGCATTTCATCTGCAATTACATCAACTTTACAGGTATATCATTTTATGATGCCCTTTAGGAAAACAGGATTATTTTGTATTGATGACAGTTATAGATTAATTCATTAACGTATATTAGTTAATTCATTAATTCTTAATTAATAATTACAAAAAAAAAATCTAGACTGACCTTATTTATGAATACATAGATGCGTAGCTATTTAGGTTTGAATGTATGCTAATTAAACATCTTACATTGATTGATTAATTAATTAATTGAACCAAAACAGTACAAATCCTTTTCAGGGCAATCTGTAGTTTGCTCATAGCTCTTTGTGTTTGGATATGAAATTTACATTTCAATGATGCCCTTCTTTAGGAAAACATTAATAGCTCTTTATGTTTTGCTCTGATGACCGTTACTGATTAACAAACGTATATTAATTTATTAATTAATTATGAATTAATTATATAAAAAATATATATATTTTACACTGACCTTATTGATCAAGATATATATGATTAGCAATTTATGTCTTCATGTATGCCAATTAAAAAACAGACATTAGATTACTTAATTCATTTAATGAAATAATAACTAATGCATTTCAGGTAGTTTTACTGTTTCATTAATGCTCTTAAGGTTTTGATTTGATGACAGTTAAAAACAATATGTACATTAAAAAACACATCATATCTTACAGATTGGAGGAAATAAAAGGCCAAGACCATCACACAGTGGAAAAGAACTTCATCCATTACCACTTCAGGTAAGTAAAAAAAATAATCTTACTAATATTATGATTGCCATTGTTTGCTATATAACAAAACAGTACAATTGAAACTAAAGGGCCTGTATTTACAATTACAGATTACAATGGCGAACAACACAGAAGAAAATAAAGAACAGAAACAATGAATGGCAAGGGAACGGAAGCAAAGATGGAGAGATGCAAAGTCGCCCGAAACTTCAAAAAGATTAAGAGAAGAATACAGACAGAGAGTTGCCAATAATAGAAAAAAGACTGAAAAAGGACAAACTGAGTGTGACAGAGCTAAAAAGAAAAAGTAAAAAACATAATGTCTGTGAGACATTGCCTAATGACCAAATGTTGCCTAATGATACCAATATTGATATATTTGACACCAATGTTGATATACAAAGTTGTAGTGATATATGTGTTGAGGAAGCTCAGGATAGTCCCTTATTTACAGAACTACTAGTAGAGAGTCATTATTGTGGATTACTCAATGTGGTTTGTCCATTTTGTGGGGACTATCATTTTCTAAAGGAAAGACCAACTAATGGAGAGTTTATTAGTTGCCGTCAGAAAGGAAAGGTGAGACTTCCAGAAAGACACACCTTTCCATAATATTTAAAAAGTATAATGAGTGATCAAACATTTCCAAATTATAGTAATTAAAAAAAAAAACATCAGTGCAATTTCATTTGCTTCAATGGGTGCAACATTAACAGAAAATGTGCCAGGACATGGTCCTTACTGTTTTAAAGTACAAGGACAAATTTACCACTGGACTTCACATTTACACACACAAGCAGGAAAGCAAAGGAAATTTGCACAGTTATATCTCCTAGATACAATGGAAACTGTTAAACAATGGATGATGCTTCCTGAAAATTAACAGCTGGATAACATTATGGCCAACAACACATATAGTCAAGCATACAAAAAAATTGCAGAGGTTGAAAAAGAACAACAGGCACATGTTCAAATAAATCAATTGCCAATGGCAATATTAAATATGGTCCTGAAAAGAGATTGCGATACTGATTAAAGATGTTTTAATTTTCCAATATTAAATGCGGTTGCCATGGTCTTTAAAAATGATGATGGTGAACCACCATTTCAGCGGGATATTAGAATATGTCTAACGCAATGAAAACCAATCTTTTATAAACATAAATGGTGAGCCAGGATGGGAACCAAAATTACAATTGCAAAGTTATCCCAATAGTAAAGTTTGTGTTAGAAACAATATTTCTATGCTGGAATATAAAGTGGCACAAACTGCTATTCTGGATTATTTTAATCCTATTTTATGTGGGGGGAAACACACAACAATGAATTATTGATTCATATCTACAAGTCAAAGCAAATAATCTAAATGTTATCAAATTTCAAAAGAAAAAGCTTTGCATAGAACAATATTGTGGATTGATGGATTATATTGCTGAATTGGCTACCAACAGAGACATTCCAGCTGGAAGAGCAATCATTTTGCCATCCACTTTATAAGGATCTCCTCGCAATATTGCAAGAAAGATACAATGATGCCATGGCTATTGTGAATAAATTTGGAAAACCAGATTTATTCGCTACATTCACATGTAAGGCAAAGTGAAGGGGATATAATGCAATTGAAATTTTATTTATTATTTATACCAAACAGCGACGAAAAAAATGAATAAAAACAAGGAAGATTAAGGGAAAATTTAAAAAAAGGCAAATGCAATAAGTACAGTGATCCTGGTTCTATACAGAGACTCTGTATTATAAATGTTCTCCAATTGGAGGGATACTGATACTACAACTAGCAGTTACAGCTATTACAATTCTAATGGAAAATCCATATATAAGGTGTGCTTGCCTATATAAAATATCCTATGTGGCTGAGCCGTTAGCGATCTGACAATAAACTGTCCATAGGAATGCAAGAGTGTGGCTTACTATATAATAAACAGTCCCAAAGTTACAATCGAGTGAGTATCTCTAATTGACTCCTAGTAGTTGGCAATACCTATACAGCACAATATAAATGAATTGTGCAAGTACTTATAAGTAAATAGTCCACAGTGTGGCAACCGTATTAAGGTATATAGGTGAACCCAAGGGTAAATACATTGATCTCCCAAGGGCAGGTTCCAGATGTCAATAGGACTGCCTGTGAGTATATCAGAAATATAATAAGATACAGAGCCTACTAGGGGGTTTTGAGGGACATTAAGCTAGGCCAGAACTCTTAACATTAGCAGGCCGCACATAGCGTGACTTCCTGGTTGGTAACGCGCATGAGCACGTCTTGCTTGATGACGTGCGCTGCGTGGTTACTGAGGCCTGACGCGTTTCGACGTAGACACGTCTTTTTCAAAGGTAGAGTGACACGAGGCTGTTACAAGAGAGCTTTTTATAGGATAAGGTTGTTAAGGTAACACCATAGAGGCTTGCTTACAACGTTATTAACGGCTGTGGCTCCATCTGCTGGAGGGGGTTGGTATATATCTCAGAAATGAAAATAAGAGAATAGAAATGATGTGGATAAGATGGACTTAAGCACAAATGGAAGAGATAATAAAGGATGTATATAAAATATATGTGTAGGCAGTAGCTCCTAATATGGGAGCTGTGGAGAATAAATTATGTCCCCCAGAGAGCGAATGCGACATATATATATATATAAAATAAATTAAATGTGATGTACCACCAAATTCTAAAAATAAGATTATACAGTGTAAGAAGGAGGTCCCAAGGTAAAAAGATATATTAGATGGTAAAAATAATATCCTCCTAAATATGGGAATGGGAACCATTAGTATGTGGAACTACAAAAAAAGCTAATAAATGTGTTGACATATATATAAAATAAATTAAATGTGATGTACCACCAAATTCTAAAAATAAGATAATACAGTGTAAGAAGGAGGTCCCAAGGTAAAAAGATATATTAGATGGTATAAAATAATATCCACCTAAATATGGGAATGTGAACCATTAGTATGTGGAACGACAAAAAAAGCTAATAAATGTGTTGACATACTAAGTGATGTGTGACTGGAAGGGAAAAGGGGAGACTAAAAAACTATGTATGGCATAAGTGCACTGGGATATAAGAGAAGATCTGTGATAACCTAAATTACTGGGAGAGATATTGGTAGATGCCATAAATAGATGAGGAATATATTTAAAATATTTACGTGTGTACCACTGGTAAAAACTAATAACTAGTGGAATCACTACCAAGGTGAGATAAATATGATCATGTGAAAATGTGTCTCTAAACCGCCATGTCATGGCAGGTGGGTAGGTATCAAGCCGAAGTTGATAAATATTAAAAATAATAATAAGAAGAGTGAGGAGGAAAATAAATAATAGAAGATTCTACAAAAAACTCCTAAAATAAAGAGACATATTAGTTCAAATAAAGGGTGTGAAAGTAAAACCTTCATTCAAACCATTGGGACTTTGTGCTTTTAATTTATAAATCCATCTTGCCTCACATTGCAGTAATTTTGTCTCCAGATCTCCTTGTCTGGGACCTGCATACACTTTTTCTAACGCACAGAAGGTTAATACCTCACTGGTTGTCATGATAATATTTTACATGGCGAGCAATTGGTGTGTCTAGTGAATTCTTAATGCTGTTTATATGTTCACCAACTCTTCGGCGCAGCTGGCGCCTCGTTTTACCTACATAAATTTTCCTGCAAATGCAGGAAGCCACATACACTACTCCAGTGGAACAACAATTCAAAAACTCCTTTATAACAAATGTATCCCCTGTTATTGGGTGTTCAAATGTTTTAGTTGGAGTGATATACCTGCAAAATTTGCATCTGCTGCATCTGAAACAGCCTGCCGGCGGTTGTAACCAGGTTTTGGCTTTGGATTCTTGAAAAGAGCTATGAACTAATATGTCTCTGAGATTTTTACCTCTGCGGTATGTGATGGAGGCCCTTGGTGGTAGAACTTCTTTTAGGTCATCATCACTCTTTAGGAGGTGCCAATGTTTTGATAATATCTCTCTGATGATGTCTGAATCAAATCCAAAGGTCATTATGCAGCGTGGTTGGTTACTCTTTTTGTCCGTTTGCTTCTTTTCATTTAGGCCATTAAGTAGTTCAGTTCTGTTGCAGTTGGATGCAAACTTGTAAGCAGACTTAAGGCATCTGTTAGAATAACCTCTTTCCAGAAACCTTGTTCGTAATTTGTCTGCTTCAAGTTTGTATTGCTCCTCAGAGCTGCAATTTCTTTTTATCCGGAGATATTGTCCTCTGGGGATTCCTCTTTTGAGTGGCTCGAAGTGTTGGCTACTCCAATTCAATAAGGAATTTGTGGCTGTGTCTTTTCTGTAGGCTGTAGTAGACAGTCTTCCATTACCATCCTTTTTTATCAATAGATCCAGGAACGTAATGGATGAAGAGTTAATCTCATAGGTAAACTTTAGACCTATGTCATTGGTATTAAGTTCAGCCATAAATCTTTCAAAATCTTGTTCCGTACCAGTCCAGACCACTAGAACATCATCTATGAAGCGACGCCACACTATCGCATACTCAGAGAGAGAGTGATGGGAGTCTTGAAATACATATTTCTCTTCCCACCAACCTAGCAACAAATTCGCATAGCTTGGGGCACATGGTGTCCCCATAGCTGTGCCCTTTTGTTGATGATACCATTTGTTGTTAAAGATAAAATAATTGTGTTTTAACACATATTCTAGTAGGTCTAATATGAAGTCATTACATTTAGTATGGGTCATACCTTTCATCCCCAGCTAGCGACTTAACGCTCTAATCCCATATTGGTGGGGTATACTGCTATACAGTGCTTCTACATCAATTGATGCTAGCCAAGCAGTATTGGGTACACATAGATCTTCCAATTGTTTAAGGATGTCATTGGTATCTTTAACATATGATGGTAAACACTCTACCATTTCTCTCATGTGATGGTCAATGAATATACTAGTATTGTGAGAAAGATTGTTTCGACAGGATACAATAGGTCTCCCTGGAATGGGTACTTTTTTCTTGTGTATTTTGGGGAGGGAATAGAAGATGGACATTGTAGGAAATTTAGGATATAAAAAATGATAGGTTTGATCATCAATCAGATCTTCCTTTCTGGCATTATCTAGAATCTCTTTTAGAAGTTTTTTATATTCAATAGTTGGATTCTTTGAGATGATCTTATATGTGTTTGTATCGTCCAAGATTCTATTGCACATATCCTTGTAATCACTGTTATTCATAATTACAATATTTCCTCCCTTATCTGCAGGTTTTATTTGTATCTCCTTACATTTCTCCAAATCTTTAAGTGCTGTAAAATCATTTTTGGATAGATTAAACTCCCTTTTTAGTCTCAGATAGTCAATATTTTCAATATCCAAGGTTATTTGCTGTAAGAAGACCCAGATATTAGCATAGTCCTTTAGTCCTGGTGTGAATGAACTTTTGTTTCTCCAGGTTTTAGACTTTATTAATTCTTTATTTTTATTCTTATCAGGATCATTCTCCTCCATTAAGGATAAAAGAGTACGTAATGTCTCTATATCCTCCTTTCCCACTCCAAGGTCCATATATTCTCTTTCCTCTTTGATTTTGTAAAACTTATGCAATGCTAATTTGCGAGCAAAGAGGTTTACATCTTTGAGGTGTGTGAAGATATCGGATCTTGATGTAGGGACAAAAGTTAACCCTCTTTGTAATACTGACATATGATGAATGTTAAGAGGGAAGCTAGACAAGTTGACTATCTGAAGACTATTGGTCTGTGGGACATGGGAGTTGGCTGTTAGGGGTCTCTGTTTGCTCTGGACCTCAGGTTTCTCTCTGGTCCTTGTTGTGGGATCCTGCCTCTCTCTAAAAAATGAGTGTTAGGTGTGGTAGTCACTCTGGGTTGCTGATACGGTTTCTTTTCATAGTTCTCTCTTCTTTGGAGAGTGGGATTGTGTCTCCTATTTCTGCCATGGTGTATCGGAAGATCATCCAAGTCAGAGTTTTCATAATCTGAAGAACTTATATCTGAGTTCCCCTGTTTCTGGGTGCCTCTAGGAAGTTTCCTAAAGACTCTACCAGTTTTGAAGTCTGTCTGATCTCTCCAGAACTTCTTTTGTTTTCGGTCTTTGATTTCTTTTTTGAACTTATCTATGTTGTCATTAAGCCTAGTACAGAAGGTGTTATATTCTGGTATTTCACTAAATTTTCCAAATTCCTATTGGTTCAAAGCCAACTTTGGTTTAATAACTTCCAAGTTCTGTTGTTCTGTTTCAAGTCAAAGGAGCATTTTAACAGTATTTCCTGCCATTTTTTAATAAATGTGTCGTTGGCTAAATTATTAGCTGGGCTTATGTTGATTCTTAAACCTCTAGGGACGATCTGATTTTTCAGATAGTTCTGTAAACTGCTGATCTCCCACACTGATCTTACTTCTTTTTTGACTGTTTTTAATAATTCACCAAATGTCTCTTTGATATCTTTGTTCTCATTTATAGTAGACCGAATTTTGGAACTAAAGCTCTCATCAGCTTCCTTCTGCAGGGAATCTGTATCTATATTTGTAATGGTAAAATTGGCCACTATGAAATTTGTTACCTAAACAGCCAAACATCCACTTTAAATTATGTATAAATTAGTAAATCCAAATGATAGAAATATATAGTTCTATACTTCCTCCTTGTGGGTTAAACCACTTATCAAGATACAAATTAGGTAATGTGAGGAATTTTCTGGTTCCCCAGGGTGTTTTCCACCCCAAATACAATATGGCAAAGTGAAGGGGATATAATGCAATTGAAATTTTATTTATTATTTATACCAAACAGCGACGAATAAAATGAATAAAAACAAGGAAGATGAAGGGAAAATTTAAAAAAAGGCAAATGCAATAAGAACAGTGATCCTGGTTCTATACAGAGACTCTGTATTATAAATTTTCTCCAATTGGAGGGATACTGATACTACAACTAGCAGTCACAGCTATTACAATTCTAATGGAAAATCCATATATAAGGTGTGCTTGCCTATATAAAATATCCTATGTGGCTGAGCCGTTAGTGATCTGACAATAAACTGTCCATAGGAATGTAAGAGTGTGGCTTACTATATAATAAACAGTCCCAAAGTTACAATCGAGTGAGTATCTCTAATTGACTCCTAGTAGTTGGCAATACCTATACAGCACAATATAAATGAATTGTGCAAGTACTTATAAGTAAATAGTCCACAGTGTGGCAACCGTATTAAGGTATATAGGTGAACCCAAGGGTAAATACATTGGTCTCCCAAGGGCAGGTTCCAGATGTCAATAGGACTGCCTGTGAGTATATCAGAAATATAATAAGATACAGAGCCTACTAGGGGGTTTTGAGGGACATTAAGCTAGGCCAGAACTCTTAACATTAGCAGGCCGCACATAGCGTGACTTCCTGGTTGGTAACGCGCATGCGCACGTCTTGCGTGATGACGTGCGCTGCGTGGTTACTGAGGCCTGACGCACTTCGACGTAGACACGTCTTTTTCAAAGGTAGAGTGACACGAGGCTGTTACAAGAGAGCTTTTTATAGGATAAGGTTGTCAAGGTAACACCATAGAGCCTTGCTTACAACGTTATTAACAGCTGTGGCTCCATCTGCTGGAGGGGGTTGGTATATATCTCAGAAATGAAAATAAGAGAATAGAAATGATGTGGATAAGATGGACTTAAGCACAAATGGAAGAGATAATAAAGGATGTATATAAAATATATGTGTAGGCAGTAGCTCCTAATATGGGAGCTGTGGAGAATAAATTATGTCCCCCAGAGAGCGAATGCGACATATATATATATATAAAATAAATTAAATGTGATGTACCACCAAATTCTAAAAATAAGATTATACAGTGTAAGAAGGAGGTCCCAAGGTAAAAAGATATATTAGATGGTAAAAATAATATCCTCCTAAATATGGGAATGGGAACCATTAGGATGTGGAACTACAAAAAAAGCTAATAAATGTGTTGACAAATATATATAAAATAAATTAAATGTGATGTACCACCAAATTCTAAAAATAAGATAATACAGCGTAAGAAGGAGGTCCCAAGGTAAAAAGATATATTAGATGGTATAAAATAATATCCACCTAAATATGGGAATGTGAACCATTAGGATGGCATCTACCAATATCTCTCCCAGTATTTTAGGTTATCACAGATCTTTTCTTATATCCCAGTGCACTTATGCCATACATAGTTTTTTAGTCTCCCCTTTTCCCTTCCAGTCACACATCACTTAGTATGTCAACACATTTATTAGCTTTTTTTGTAGTTCCACATACTAATGGTTCACATTCCCATATTTAGGTGGATATTATTTTGTACCATCTAATATATCTTTTTACCTTGGGACCTCCTTCTTACACTGTATTATCTTATTTTTAGAATTTGGTGGTACATCACATTTAATTTATTTTATATATATGTCAACACATTTATTAGCTTTTTTTGTAGTTCCACATCCTAATGGTTCCCATTCCCATATTTAGGAGGATATTATTTTTACCATCTAATATATCTTTTTACCTTGGGACCTCCTTCTTACACTGTATAATCTTATTTTTAGAATTTGGTGGTACATCACATTTAATTTATTTTATATATATATATATATATATATATATATATATATATGTCGCATTCGCTCTCTGGGGGACATAATTTATTCTCCACAGCTCCCATATTAGGAGAGCTACTGCCTACACATATATTTTATATACATCCTTTATTATCTCTTCCATTTGTGCTTAAGTCCATCTTATCCACATCATTTCTATTCTCTTATTTTCATTTCTGAGATATATACCAAGCCCCTCCAGCAGATGGAGCCACAGCCGTTAATAACGTTGAAAGCAAGCCTCTATGGTGTTACCTTGACAACCTTTTCCTATAAAAAGCTCTCTTGTAACAGCCTCGTGTCACTCTACCTTTGAAAAAGACGTGTCTACGTCGAAACGCGTCATGCCTCAGTAACCACGCAGCGCACGTCATCACGCAAGACGTGCGCATGCGCGTTACCAACCAGGAAGTCACGCTATGTGCGGCCTGCTAATGTTAAGAGTTCTGGCCTAGCTTAATGTCCCTCAAAACCCCCTAGTAGGCTCTGTATCTTATTATATTTCTGATATACTCACAGGCAGTCCTATTGACATCTGGAACCTGCCCTTGGGAGACCAATGTATTTACCCTTGGGTTCACCTATATACCTTAATACGGTTGCCACACTGTGGACTATTTACTTATAAGTACTTGCACAATTCATTTATATTGTGCTGTATAGGTATTGCCAACTACTAGGAGTCAATTAGAGATACTCACTCGATTGTAACTTTGGGACTGTTTATTATATAGTAAGCCACACTCTTACATTCCTATGGACAGTTTATTGTCAGATCGCTAACGGCTCAGCCACATAGGATATTTTATATAGGCAAGCACACCTTATATATGGATTTTCCATTAGAATTGTAATAGCTGTAACTGCTAGTTGTAGTATCAGTATCCCTCCAATTGGAGAAAATTTATAATACAGAGTCTCTGTATAGAACCAGGATCACTGTACTTATTGCATTTGCCTTTTTTTAAATTTTCCCTTCATCTTCCTTGTTTTTATTCATTTTATTTGTCGCTGTTTGGTATAAATAATAAATAAAATTTCAATTGCATTATATCCCCTTCACTTTGCCATATTGTATTTGGGGTGGAAAACACCCTGGGGAACCAGAAAATTCCTCACATTACCTAATTTGTACATTCACATGTAATCCACAATGGCCAGAGATCAAGGAAAATTTGAATGTTGGCCAAAATACTTCTGGCCGCCCAGATTTAGTGGCTAGAGTATTCAAAATTAAACTTAATACATTAATACATTATATAACTAAAGCACAGTTATTTGGGAAATGTGTGGCTTTTGTTTATACCATTGCATTTAAAAAAAGAGGCCTGCCACATGCACATATACTTTTAATCCTACAAGAAAAAGATACATTAAATACTGCAGAGAGAGTGGATTCAGTGATTAATGCTGAACTGCCACATCCACAAAAATAATCAAAACGTTTTGACATTGTAACACACCAAATAATTCATGGTGCAAACTTATGCTAATTGTGATGGATACCCATAAAAGAAGAGAAGGACAAACTGCTATTATTCATGGCCAAAAGGTTGATCATAGATATGTAGATTCATACAATCCACATTTGCTGATGATGTATAATATATATACAAAGGATATGATGCATCAACTGTTGTTGTGCAAGGTGCACAAAATGAACAAGACAATCCAATTTCACATGATGAACTTTCATGTTATTTAGATGCTCTCTATGTCACTGCTCCAGACGCAATGTGGTGTCTTCTGAAATTTGAGATGCATGATCGGTCATATGCTGTGTATCGATTAGACGTACATTTGCCATAAATTCAATTTGTTTGCTTTACTGCAGCGAATGAAAGAAATGCCATAGCCCAAAATGAACATAGAGCAACAACACTTACTGCTTGGTTTCATTTAAATTGTGAGGACACTGAGGCCAGACATTTTTTATACATTGAGATTCCATATCACTATGTATTCGTAAAAGGCCAATGGTGACAACGAAAAAAAGATACAAATAAAATTATCCCTAGAATTTATACCATTAGTCCAGGAGACATTGAACGTTTCAGTTTAAGATTACTTCTTTTACATGTTCCCGGCGCACAAAGTTATGAACATTTATGCACAGTCAATGACCTAATTTATGATACTTTTCAAATGGTTGCAAGATATCAGAATTTCCTGGCAGATGATAAGGAATGGAAGAGATGCCTAGAAGAAGCATCACTATGTCAAATTACAAAGCAAATGAGAGAACAATTTTCATTCATTCACATCGTTTGCAATGTACCTGATGCATTAGCTTTGTGGGGAAACATTTAAATTAAATGTGTTTGAAGACTTTTTGAAACGTTACTATGAGACCATTGCGCAATTAAAAGCATTAATGTTAATTCAAGAAATCTTTCTTTGTCATGGATTAAATTGTGCAAATTTTAATCTGCCTGATCCAGGACTCATAGATGAAATAAACTTTAAAAACTATGACACTGACCTTGAAAAAAAAAAACAAGAAAAAATTGCAACTATAAGTATATTACAATTGCAAGCATTTAACGCCATCACAAATGCAATAGATGATGACATGCTCAAAGAGCGTTATTTCTATCTAGATGGACCTGGTGGATAAGGAAAAATGTATCTATATAATTTATTGATGTGTTTCATTCGAGCACAGGGTCAAATAGCATTGCCATTTGCAACAACTGGAATTGCTGCACTTTTGTTAGAAGGTGGCAGAACTGTGCAAAGTGGATTTAAACTGCCAGTTCCCATTATAGAAACATCAGTGTTGAATATTCGAATTAAGTTTTTACAATACAATTGGCAATATAATTACAAATGTGTATTTGATTATTTATTTGGTACTTATACCTCTCGCAACGATGATTAAAATGTTAAAAACAAGGGAAGAAAGGGTGCAATAAAAACAAAACCTTTTGCCCTTTGAGAAAGACGTCATACGTGCGTCAGGCGGGAGCGTCTCATGCGATCCACTGTGACACGCATATAGACGGTGGCTGTTTGGCTGTACTCTGTCCACCTCAATCTCCTCTATTAACAATGGCTTTTAGCAAACCCCTAATAATAAGATCTTATATCCCTTTATTTATTACAAGATACGTTCTTATGGGTGATTGCCTTTAGCTTCTTAGGAATATTTACACTTTACCCTTTAGGCTTCTACGGAAACCAGATTAATTTTATGTGCTCTTACCATTTGTACTATAAGAACAAAAAGGTCACATGTCTAACATTTTTCAAGTATATTCAATACAACACTTTTTAGAATATTTGTGATAATGATAGAAGCTACTAAGAAAGCTATATAAGCGATGCATTTCAATATATAAATGTTTTTTGTAAGCGATTAAAAAAGGACAGAGGCAAGCCAAATGTCCATATCTAAATAATACTAATACTAGCCAATTAAGCTTTTGAGATATTGATTATCGTATAAAATTTGGGCCATCTCTGGCCTCTTGGAAGGCTCTGTTTTTATTGCACCCTTTCTTCCCTTGTTTTTAACATTTTAATCGTCGTTGTGAGAGGTATAAGTACCAAATAAATAATCAAATACACATTTGTAATTTTATTCCCAATTGTACTGTATATAGTTATGGTAATACCATTATTAAAGTGTAAAACTCTTGGGATCTAGAAAATCCTTTTTTTCAAATATGAAGTTATTACAAGCCAAAAAAATAAAACAAAGTAAATCACATATAATAGTTGTCAAACTGCGATTTGTTGTCGTGCTTGCGAGCTTTGCGAAGCGAGGCGAGCCGTTGTGGCCCGTAGGGCCGCAACTGCGAGCCTCGCAAAGCGAGGTGGGCCGTTAATGCATAGAAGCCTTCCAAGCTTGGAGAATTTAGGCGATGAGCGCCAATGGTGCTCTTCCTGTACTGTCTGTCCCTCAATCCATGCTTTCTATTTCTTTCAGTGCTAATTCACTCTGCTTCAAGGCCTGCTAAATCTGTTAGATTCTCAGGACTGCATGCACACCACCTCAGCAGTGCTAATTCACTCTGCTTCAAAGCCTACTAAATCTGTGAGATTCTCAGAGCTGCATGCACACCACCTCAGCAGTGCTAATTCACTCTGCTTCAAGTCTTAATAAATATGTGAGATTCTCAGAGCTGCATGCACACCACCTCAGCAGTGCCAATTCATTCTGCTTCAAGGCCTACTAAATCTGTGGGATTCTCAGAGCTGCATGCATATCACCTCAGCAGGTATGGAGAAGACTATGAAAATTGTGCCATCGCTGCAGCCAATATGTTTATTAATATCACTACTGTATATCTTGGCAAACATAAATATTTCTAACTGTTTGTTTTCAATTTCTAACTGTTTCCTATACCCTTGGTTGTCTCCACTTTCCACCATCTTTTCCCCATTTATGGCTGGCATAATTACCTCAACTCTCCTCCCCCTCCTCACATACCTTCATTCTACGGTCTCTCTCCCATTCCTCTCTAACTCCCAAAAGTTCCTGTACTGTCTGTCCCTCAATCTATGCTTTCTATTTCTTTCATTGTTAATTCACCCTGCTTCAAGGCCTACTAAATCTCACCCACCCACCCACCTTAATTCAGATTAAATATATAGAGCCATGGAAAATACCTAATTTCCTACCTGCAGATATATCATACTAGTCTTTCACTTCAGATCCCTCCACTCTCCCACTAAATAAAACTCTTTCTATATTTCACTTCCTTCCTGACGCTTGCTGTTCCTTATCTGTTATTCTTCCCCAGTTCTCTACCCTTTAATTCCCTTTAAATTGTAAGTAGTGAGTTTCCAGTCTTGAAGGGTGCTTTGGGATAAAGCACTTTCTGCTAAGATTCTAAGCTCAAAACAGGGCCTTTCAACTTTTGAATTTGTTAAACTTGTATTTCCCCTGTTTTTACCCCCTGTACAGCGCTACAGTATATGTTGGCACAATATAATAATAATAATAATAATAATAATAATAATAATAATAATAATAATAATAATAATAATAAAATTTGCCTGCGAGTCTTGCGAAGCAGCAGTTGAGCCATTGAAACACATGGGACTTAGGCAGAAATGAGCGCCGAAGGCGCTCCTGTGAGCCTCGCAAAGCGAGGTGAGCAGTTGCAGCATTGAAGCACTTAGCCTCCAAGCAGGACACCTGTAAGTGAGGTTGCTCATGAATTTTAGCCGAATTTGCCAATTGGTGGCCGAAAAAAATTGAAACGCGGCTAAAGGAGACCGAGGCTCGCAAATCACCGTCAGGCACTTACAAGTTAGCCAAGAATGTAGGAGATACAAAATATACCATTACAACAGACAAAAAATGCTCGCGAGCCAAGTAATACATAGAAAAAAGCCACCAATTAACAACACTGACTTTCAAATAATAACATTATGATTCTAAAAATGGCTCTTTACCCGCCTACACAAATGATTTGGCCTTGCGCACGCAGCCTATTTACACTGCATACTTGGCCCATTGCTGAAACTTTCTCCTCAGGTGATCAACAGTCAAACTGTACATTTTCTGATGCAGGAAAATCCAAAGAGATTGTTAGCTCTTCTGGATATTGATTGCTGCATATTAAATATAAATAGGTAAAGTATATTAATTTATTAATTCGTATTCATTTATTAATTCACTGTACTAAAAAAATGGTATATTTTACACTGTACTTATATATCTGTCTTTGAGATGAGCACCGAAGGTGATCCTTGCAAAGGAGGATCTTGAAGTACACAAGGGCAGAGGCTTGCAATGAGTGCCACACGACGTGTGTCAAACAGCATTGCCATGACTTCAGATTTTATTGCTGTCAAATTGCTAGTTAATTATAATAGATGAGGCAACAATGATGTTGTGTTGTGCCCTGCAATGTATTGATCGATTATTAAAAAAAGTTATGGATAATGATTTGCCATTTGGGGGAAAGGTGATCTTGTTAGGAGGAGATTTTAGGCAAACATTACCTGTTGTGCCACATGGAAATAGGGCTGACATCGTCGAAACATGTATAAAGACAAGTAAACTATGAAAAATATTTACACACTTTAAATAAAAACTAAATATGAGATCTCAAGGCCAAAAGAAATTCAGATTGGAGAAGGAAAACATCCCAAAATAACAAATCTTTCTAAACACTATCAATAACTACTATTACGCAGACATTGCAAACAAAGTAATATTAACATCAAAAAATATAGATGCCCTGAATCTAAATAACACATTTTTTTAATTAATCAATGCACCCAAAAAATATTATTACAGTGCAGATTCTGTTCTGGCTGATGACAAAGAAAGTGAATATAATTCTTTAACTCCCTCCCCCACCACATATTTTGCAACTGAAAAAAGGAGTGATTGTCATGCTACTGAGAAATATAATATCAATATATAATATAATCACAAAAAAGGACTTTGTAATGGGACCAGATTAATTGTGCATGATTTAAGAGAACATTTAATACATGCAGAAATTACGAATGGTACCCATAAAGGTGAATGAGTTTTTATACCACAAATTGATTTGGCTCCAAGTGAGAGTGGTTTGCCTTTTGTCCTTCAAAAGAGACAATTTCCCATCATCATGGCATTTGCTATGACCATAAATAAATCCCAAGGACAAACTTTTAAGTCTGTGGGTATTTTTTTTACAGGAATGTATTTGTGCACATGGACAACTCTATGTTGCATTTTCAAGATGCAACAATCCAGAGGAAATTAAAGTTTCAATTGAAAAAAAAAAAGTCAGGGTGATTTATTTGATGATGACTGAATTTTTAGAAAAAACATTGTCTAATGTGAGGTGCTGTGTACTCAAAAAAGTAAAACAACAACAACAAAAAAACGTTTATGTCTGGCGGACTCTTTTTAGAGGACCACTATTTCACATAGGAAACTCTATGTGCCATTTTCAATAACTACAAGAATAACAAAAAAAGAAGTAAAAAAAGTGACCTTTTGGCAGGATGGGCTCCACAAAACAGTTACGTTACAAATTTCAGTTTAAATGTTATTATTGAAATGTTAAAATGTGTTTCATTGTATGTAATTAAGGGGTCATGTTAGTAGGAGAAGGATCATTTCTTGGAAAATTTAAATGTATAATTAAATAGAGAGTATTGATCCAGGGAGTAATCTCATTGCCAGTTAATGGGGTTGGAAAGGAATTATTTTTTCCCCCTTTGACACAATTTGATAAGGTTCACTGTTTTTTTTTCTGTTTGCCTTACACTGGATTCAATACCTATGTGGTTTACAAGTAGTTGAACTACAATTTGCATGTTACAAAGCATTATGTAAGGGTTTCGAATACACATTCAATACTACTGTTAAAAAAATGGTTTAATAGTAGTTGAACTACAAGTTGCGTGTTAAAAAGCTTCATGTAATGGTCTACAATACTGATTCATACTAAGTTGACCCATTGTTATATTAGTCATGCATAGATGACAATTAAAAAGGTTAATATTGTTGAAAAAGGATGGTTTACCAGTTGTTGAACTACAAGTTGCATGTTAAAATAATAAACTAATTTACTATAATTGTTGTACTTCTTCCAAGATAACTAAAAGGTTAAGAGTGTCAGAGACTCTCATTGGGTGGAAACCAGCATTCATAGCCTACACATTTTATTGCCCCGTCATTTTTGACGGGGCAAGTCGCTAGTCAATATTATAAGAGTGTGTAACTTTTTTAAACAATATGTATATTGTAAAGCATTACGTGTTTTTTTAACACATGTGTAAATGTTTATATTGAATCCAGAGGAAGGCAAACCGAATAAACCCAAGTGAAATTTAGCCAATTGTCTCAAATGTGAAAAAAAAATAATTCCTTCCCCAGATACTGGTGATTGGATTACTCTCTGGATCAATAGTGTCTCTGCAATTATACATTAAAAGGTAAAAATTACTAAATACATACAATCAAACCATCCAATCGATAATCGGAATCAATGAAACCCAGAACAGGACAAAGTCAAAATACATACATTACAACTCAGAAGTACATACAATGAAAGTCCTAACTATTGTACCAGAGCGCCCCCTTCTGACGGGGGGGGGGGGGGCGGTGTTGCATCCGGTTCTCCTTGCTCTTTAACTTATTTATAGAGGAAAACACAGCAGGTTTGTCAGAAGCTTTGTTTTACTGCTGTTTTATTTTGTCAGTGCAAACAGAAAGAAAAATAGTGCTTATCCTCAGCAACGAAATAAAATTCTACATAAACGGGCTTACTATAACCTGGAACACCCTGACTCGCCCTGAGACCGCTTCTCGGCCTGCAGGTAAAATTATACAGTGTAAGCTCTCTGCTTCTTTCTTGGATCTCTTGAGGACCTTTTACCTCTTCTCTCTCTGTCAATAGCGGGTGAAGCATAGGGCCCACCCTTCTCTGCCTTATGCTTCACCCCAGGGACCCTTGTCACCCTCTTGTGATGAGGGATGATTAATCTCTCTTAATACTCTCTTCTCCCTGGGGCATTTGTAAACCTTTTTCTGGGTATGATGAAAATAATATGTATTTGGCACCAACCTTTTATCCCCCAAGTTGTAACCGGTTTATCAGGAATAGGTGCTTTTGGATGGCTCCTTACCGCTCTCTCCTTTAGGAAAGTCTCTCAGTGACACCCTACACATCAGACTTCTAGGCAAAGACTGCAAACTTCACTGAGCAGCCTTTTTAACTGCTCATGAGCAGGGTCAGGTGTTGGCTTAATTAGGCTGAAGATTTTGGATTAACCTTTTCTATGTCAGTCCAGGGTATATGGCTTTGCTCCATCTGCGGCTTATATATCTTCCCTGATGTACTGTGTTGCAGGTTATCAGGGATTCCTGCTGCACTTTATTACACTATATATATATATATATATATATATATATATATATATTCAATTAAACCAATAACTCTAAAGTTGTAAAAAACATGTTCTTTAAGATGGATCTTAACAATTGATATTTTTTTTTTGTGGAGAGCTTTGTCAAGTTTTGTGAAGGGTTGTTTCATGTTATTATTTTTTTTTTATTGAAGTTATTAGTGCGTCCTCTAAAAAAAAAAAACAACGGACGAGTAATGTTGTCTTTGGGATGTAACCACTGTTTTGTTGTTTGTTTTGTTTGTTGAAATAGTGGTCCTCTAAAAAGAGCCCAAGAGACATAAAATGTAGGCCTTGAGGGTTTTTAGTTTATCCTCAAGATATGTTCTGTATTTGTAGTTATTGTTCTATTTTTTAGAAACACACATTTTTGGTTAGGCTTGCAGTTCTTGAAAATAGCAGATAGAGTTGTCTATAGGAAATAGTGGGTTCTCTACAAAGAGCCCAACATACATTAAATTGTTTCTTTGGGATGTAACCACTGATTTTGTTGTGTATTTATTGTGTGTGTGGGGGGGGGGGGGTTACAGACTCTGTTTTGTTTCTGTTTTTTTGTTTTTTTAATATATAACAACTCATAATGAAAACTTTTATCTCCTCTGGATTTTTGCATTGTGAAAATGCCAAATAGAGTTGTCTGAACAGGAGAAACAGCAAACCCCAGACGCGTTTCGGCCTTTATGGGCCTCGTCAGTGAGGTGCAGCTGAACTCCCTAAGGCACAGTGAGCAAGGGGTCCACGTCTGTAGTCCCCTATTACCCTTAGGGAGACTAAACCCTAAAGGTAATTTGCATATACAAAACAACAAAGTCAGAGGCGCTCATCAGAGAATGAACCAACCTTAATAGGTTAGTTCTATAGCCATGATAAGCCACTCTGAGAGCAACATCTTTTAGCTCACTTGTGTCCTTCACAGGGAGAAATATCCTGTAGCATATCAGTCTGGTGCCAGTCAAAAGAGTGACCCAGCCCCGAAATACCAGGCAATTCTACCCTGAACAGGAGAAACAGCAAACCCCAGACGCGTTTCGGCCTTTATGGGTCTCGTCAGTGAGGTGCAGCTGAACTCCCTAAGGCACAGTGAGCAAGGGGACCACGTCTGGAGTCCCCTATTACCCTTAGGGAGACTAAACCCTAAAGGTAATTTGCATATACAAAACAAAAAAGTGTATGATATGGTCTTTTAAATCCTGAACAATTAATCTGGTCCCATTACAAAGTCCTGTTTTGGGTTCATATTTCTCAACCTGAATATTTCTATAACCTGACAATTGCTCCTTTTTTGAGTTGCAAAACATGGGTTGGCATTCCAGATGGAGTTAATGAATTTATAAATTCAGTTGTAAAATTTGATTCACTCTGTTTGTCATCAGCCAGAACAGAATCAGAACTGTAATATTTTTTTTATGTGCCACCTATTAATTTTAAAATATTGTTATTGAGATCCAAAGCATCTTTATTTTTGGATGTTAATATTACTTTCTGTGCAAGGTCAGAAGAATGTTCTGTAGTTATTCCATTTGGGAATACAGCTGATATGAGTGAATCTTTGTAAATCATTTCCGCTGGTATTTCAACAGTATCATCAGGTAAATGAGATATTATGTCGTTTTTTCCTTCGCCAATTTTTATAAGCCAATCATTGAATTCATTTTGCCCTTCAGGTCTTATATTTTGTTCTAATTTAAGGTGTGTGAAATCTTTCCATAATGGACTTGATTTTATATATGTTTCTACAATGTCTGTGCGATTTCCACGGACAACCACAGGTAATGTTTGTCTGAAATCTCCACATAATAACATGACTTTTCCACCATAAAGCAAATCATTACCCATGACTTCACGCAATAAATGATCAATATATTGCAGAGCATGGCATAACATCATAGTGGCCTATGATAATTAATTTGGATTTCTTACATTTATTTGCTTGAGCTGATTTCATTCTAATATCTGACACTGATGTTTCCAAAATTCGAACAGGAAGCTTAAATCCACTATGTACTGTTCTGCCACCTTCTAACAATAGTGCAGCAATTACAGGTGTTGCAAGGGGAAGTGCTATTTCACCTTTACCTCTAATTGAACTCATCAATAAATTATACATTTTTCCTGGTCCATCTAGATAAAAATAACGCTCGTTGAGCAAGTCATCATCCAGTGCTTGTTCTATTGCATTGAAAGCATGCAATTGCAATTCATTTAAAGTGGCAATAAAAAAAAAAAAAAAAAAAAAATCTCTCATAAACTGTCTCATTGACAGCAGTCAAGTGTTCAAAATGTTGTGCACCAGGAACATTTAAAAGTAGTAAACATAAGCAGAAACATTCAATGTCTCGTGGACTTACGGTATACATTCTGGTAATAATTTTATTACCACCCTTTTGTCTACGTTTCTATAAGCCATTTACGAAAACATAATGTTATGGAATCTCATTGTATATTCCCTTGCCTCGATATCTTTGGAATTTAGGATAAACCAAGCAGTAAGTGTGGTTTGTCGATGTTCATTTTGTGCCAGAGCATTTTCTTCATTGCCAGTATGAAAGTAAACTAATTGTCTTTGTGGCAAATGTAAAGCTAATCGATATACTGCATGTGAGCGTCATGCATTTGAAATTTCAGAAGCCGGCACATTGCTTCTGGTGCACTGACATAGTGAGCATCTACATGAGATGCCAGTTCATCATGCACTAACTGATTGTCTTGTTCATTTGGGCCACTTTTCACCACCAAAGTTGCTGCATCATATCCTTTATAAATATATTTCTAAACATCTTTAATTTATTTAATAGAAGTGCAGGCTTCCACATTTATGTGTGCATTATACTTCATTAAGGGATGTGGATTATATGGCAAAACATACGTGTTATCAACATTTTTTCCACAAATGATTGGTCCCTGTCGTCTTCTATAGAATGGATATCCATCTCTAAATTCTTTTGGAAAATCTTTGGTGCATTTTTTTATTTTTCATTCATGGTGATTATGGATTTAGGTGTCCACATGGGCCATGAATCATACAATGTATTACAATGTCATATAGAAAGGCATGTTTTTGTGGATGTGGTAAATCAACAGTAATTACTGAATCCACTTTCTCTGCAATATTCAATTTATGATTTCCGTCAAGTATAATCAGAATATTTGCATGTGGAAGCCCTCTTTTCTGGAATTCAATGGTATAAACATAAGCCAAACACTTTCCAAATTAATTACTGATGGTTATATCATGTATTAAGGCTGAAAATTTTATTTTGACGACTCCAGCTACTAAGTCTGGTCTATTGGATGCATTTTGTCCATGTTTGAAATTATCAACAATCTCTGTTGCCATTGTGGAGTAGATGCAAATGTAATAAATAAATCTGTTTTTCAAATTTAGTTACAATAACCATAGCATCATTGTATCTTTCTCGCATATTGCAAGGAGATCCCTGGAAGGAAGATGGTAAAATGATGGCTCTGCCAGCTGCAAGATCTCGGTTTGTACCTGCTTTGGCAACATAATCCATGAGCCCACAATACTGTTTAACACAGAGTTTATCTTGTTGATATTTGATGAAATTTCAATTATTGGCTTCTATTTGCAGGTATGAATCAATGATCCATTGTTGTGTCAATTTTCTAGCACTTAAGATGGAATTCATCCCTAATTGCAGTTTGAGCCACATTAAATTCAAGGATGTAAATATTATTTCTGACACGTTCTTTAGTGTTTGGATAACTTGGAAGAATTAATTTTGGTTGTCAACCTGGTTCCCCATTGGGATACAAAATTGGATATATCTTTGGATCTAAATTGGTGCTTAATATACTGATGTTAATAAAATGTTGCTCTTCATTTCTTGGATATATTCTAATATCCATTTGAAAAGGTGGTTCCCCCTCATAATTTTGAAAGACCATCACAGCCTCATTAGCTGTTGGTAAGTTATAAAGTTGTTTATCATACTGAAACAGGGTAGAGGAAGAAGATACACAAGGCAAGGAGAGGGGGTGGTGGTGGAGAGGGGGGTAAGAGACACAGAGGAGGAAGAGGGGGACTAAAGAGATACAGAGTAGTGAGGGGAAACACAGGGGAGGGTGGGCCAAGAGACACCAGGGAGGGGAGAAGGAGGCCCGTGATCGGTTCAATTTTGGCACTACAAATGTTAAAAGAAATAATATTTGCAGTTATGAATTTATGGTGCACACAAATGAAATATACTGTACCTCCTAGTTGTAAGTTAAGTCTCTGTCCAGAAACCATCACTGCAGCGATCTTCTGTGTCCCAGTGAAATGGACAGACACCTGCAAAGTATGAAGAGTATCCTCAGTATATAGTCTACTATTTTAATGAACTAATGAATCACTATTTTTTCTGGAGCTCTTATTTTATATTTCATGAAATAAATAGCAAAAGACCTCAGAATAATTTGTTGTGCATATAAAATCTAATTGACTATAACGTAATATAATGTATAAGAGTCATTAAATAAATTAATTTACTGAAATATAATGCATCATCATTATAAATGTCTGAAGCAAGTAATGAAATATACTGTACCTTGTCCTTATAAGTTGCTGTCTTTAAGCCACTGCAGGCAAAATGTGTGTCACTGTGAAATTCACAGACACCTGCAAAGTGTGAAATCATATTTCAGTAATTACTATATGTTATACTGTCCAAACATATACAGCTTACAATGTGTTATTTCTTGAATTACATGATCCTAAAATGTAGTATTTTGCATTTTTTTTTAAATAAATCATATAATTAATTAAAAAATGTATAATACTTTAACGTAATATAATATGTAACAAATATTCAATGAATGTAATGAAATACACTGTAAATCATCCTTCTAAGTTGGTGTCTTTTACTTCATGATCATGTGTCAGTCTGTTAATAAATTGACAGACACCTGGAAAGTGTAAAGTCATATTTCAGTAATGACTATATGTTATACAATACAAAGTTACACAGCATGCAATGTGTTAAGTAAAGTCAGGCAAAAATATATTATTTCTCTTTTTTTTCTGATAATAAATCATTTAATGACTAATAAGGCTTTACCTCTTATCTTTCTATGTATCTTCTAAAAATCATAGAGGTATCTTAGCATGTCTTTAATTATGTAATCCTAAAATGTACTATTTCTCTTTTTTTTATTTTTTTATTTTATCCATTAATAAATTAATAAATAATACTACTGTACCTATTATCTTGCAATGTATGTGTTCAAAATCATTAAGAGCTAACAATCACATATATTAGTTGTCAAACTACGAAACGTTGTCACGCTTTGCGAGCTCACAATGCGAGCTCATGAGGGACGCAGTCCGGCCCTCAAATGCGGACCCCCGCAAAATACACACAAAAATAAAATAAAAACATCACACACAGCAAGGGGGGACACCCAGGATGTCTGGAAGTGAGGTTACACCTCAATTTAAGTCCAATTTACAGAGTTTAGACACTGGAAGATCCCCTAAGCAAGAGAAACAATGGCCACGAAGAAAACCAAAACGAGGCTACACGACCCCTAAAGCCACAAAACACGACCAAGCACATATGACTTTCACAAAAACCCATACGAGGTACAAAATACACTATTACCAAGGACGCAAAATCATCCACACCCACGCACCACATACACATTCACCGCCATTTTACAACACTAACTTGCAGAATGCGGAAGTAGCCAGCTACACAAACTGTTTCCCCTCACACACGCCGCCTACTTACACTACACACATTGCTGACACTTACACCTCAGCTCAACAACACTGCAAATCTACACTGTATGCTGCAGGAACATCAAAACAGATTGTTAGCTCTTCATCACATTGCTTGCTGCATATATTAATAACAAATAGGTAAAGTATATTAATTTATGATTTCATTAATTAATTATTTATCTTGAAGAAATACTGTACATATACAGAACAAAAAAAACAAAAAAAACACCACAGTATCGCAAAAAAACACAAAGGGCTTCACCCCAAACCTCAGAAGGAGCTCATATGACACAAAGTACACCAGGGGAGAGCCTTGCAATAAGTGCAAAAAGGAGATCAGTGCTGACCTTACAATGAGCGCAAAGCGCCTCTGATAACAAAAAATATGCCAACCGAGAGGCCCGTAATGAGTGCCAAAGGCGTTCAGCGCGAGGCTAGCAATGAGCACCGAAGGATCTCAGATGACCAAAACACTTACTGTCTGTTGCAAACAGCATTACCTGCCTTACAATTTTATTGCCCATCATTTTTGATGGGCAAGTCGCTAGTCTCTTAACAAAATATGTCTTTTGATAAAGTGTAGTCACACAGTTCAGTATCTGAGGAGAAAGTGAGAAATTTCTGGAAGGTATCCATTATTTATCGAGTGCAAGTGCGAGGACAAACGTTCACATGTGCAGTTTACAGCTTTTCTGCCATTTCATGATGTAAATGATAGTTTTATGGAGTTACGTGCTTGGTCATTACAAAATGGACGATGTTACGTGACTTGCGATGATCGGCTGCATGGTTTGCAATTTTTGGTTAAGTGTTACTTGCTTCATGATCGTCTACTGAGTTCTGGCTCGTTTTTACAGCCTTTGTCCTCGTTTTCATGTATTTATATTTCTTTGGGCGCGTTTTTTTTTCTCGCTTATGCGATTTTCTATCGTGAAAAAACAGCAAATATGCCTCAAATTAACTTGCAACCTCTCTCACGGGCTCCCTGGTTCTCACCCTGTGCTGTGTATGAGTGTGGAAGTGAATTTGAGGCATAATTGTTGTCTTTTGGTGTTTTTTCCAGTTGCGTGGTTCGGCCGTTTTATGTCCTACAGGGTTCGCTATGAACTTATTGCGAGCCCTGCAATAAGCACCTTGCAGTCACGCTCAGCCTCAAGGGTAGCGAACACCCAAAACCCCCGTAATTTAATAAATAAATTAATATCTCCTGTCACAAACCATCTACCTTGCCCTTCTCCTGTGCCCTTTGGAATTCAAGCTATATATGTAACAAATGTATTTTCATTCATGACATATTTATTTCCAACTCCCTCAATCTACTGGCTATCACTGAAATCTGTATCTCTCCATCAGACACTGCTTCACCTGCAGCACTCTCCCATGGTGCCTACACGTCAGTCACACACCTCAACCTGGGAATAAACAAGGTGATGGTGTAGGCATATTACTTTCCTCTCGTTGTACTTTACATTCCATACCCCCTGTTCTTTCCCTCCAATTCTCATGTTTTGAAGTTCACACTATCCACTTCTTTTCACCTACATCTATACTTGATCTATCTCCAACCTTGACCACCCTCTATATTTCCGGATCATTTTGCCACCTGGATCTCTTAATTTCTCTCCTCCAACGTTCCTTCACTCATTCTTGGCAATTTCAACATTGCCGTTGACACTCCCACCTCTCTGGCTGCTACTAAACTACTTCAAATTACCACTTCCCTTAACCTCTCACAATTGACAGATTCGTCAACTCACCATGCTGGATACTCCCTTGAACTTATTTTCACCAATCTCTGTACCACCTAAAGGTCTAGTCATCCACTCACTCCCTCTATCTGACCACTACCTTTCAACTTTCAACCTCACCAAACCTTCTTCAAACCTGGCCACCATTACCTGCAGAAACCTGCAAGCACTTGACCCACAAAAGCTCTCCATTGTGCTACAATCTCTTCTCAACCCCATCACCAACCTCACCTGTCCTGACACTGCCACTTCACTCTTACTTCCACGCTTGACACTCTTGCCCCCATAACTTCTTGCAAACAGCCTCACTCACATCCACAACCATGGCACACTAAACAAACACAATGTGCTCCTGCACTGCTAAATGTTTATGGAGGAAATCTCAGACTTCAAAAGACTTCGTTCATTAGAAGTTTATATTGCACTCCTACTTCTCCGCATTTAACCTTGCCTTACAGCAATATTTCTCATCAATATTATTGAATCTGTCCTCCAAACATTTGTGTGTCACTTTCAACACTCTCCTCTGCCCTATTGCACCTCCTACCCCCTCTTGTCTCCCAGCTGAGGACTTTGGCAAACACTTTAAAGATAAGATTGAAAACATTTGAAACACGTTCTCCTCTCAAAGCAACTCACACACTTCCTCCTTTCAGCAAACCAACAACACCCAGCCTTCATCCTTCCCTAAACCACATCCAATTTGGATTCTATTAAACTTGTAACTGAGGATGAAGTCTCAAATCTACTATCAACCTCCCAACCTTACAACCTGTTTACAGGATCCTATTCCATCACAGTTACTCCCTCCTCTCTACCACATTTATCCCTGGTCTCACACATATATTCAACCATTCCCTAAACACTGGTAATGGCACCCATTCTTAAAAAAAAATCATCTGATCTAGCTAATGCATCTATTTATCACCCCATTCACTACTCCCCTTGGCTTCAAAACTGCTTGAGCAGCTTGTTTACAATCGCCTTACCCAATTTATTTCCTCCAATTCTCTTCTTGACACATTACAATCCAATTTCTTGGCTCATCACTCTACAGAGACAGCTCTGACAAAAGTCACTCATCACTTGCTCACCCTCAAGTCATTTATCTATTCTAACTCTCCTAGATCTCTCTGCTGCCTTTGGCACAGTCTAATCCAAATGATATACTCTCTTGGCATATGTGACTCGTTCATGGCTCATATAATACCTACATGGTCGAACATTTATTGCCTCCTTTCTAGCACACCTCACCTCGCCTTCTGTCTGAGGGCGGTTCAGTCATAGGCCCCTTCTTCTCCATCTATACTTCCACACTTGGAACCTTAATAAAAATCTTTCAGATTTCAGCATCATCTCAATGAAGATGACAATCAAATTTACCTCTCACCACCAGATCTATTCTCCTCTCTTCTAGCAAGAGTTTCCATCTTTCTCTCTAGCATATCTTCCTGGATGTCTGCCCTACATCTTAAATTCTATGCATCAAAAACTCAGCTTCCCCCCCCCCCTCTACTACAGCTTCCACTTCTCCAATATCACTCTTCAAATGTTGGATGCTTGAGAAAGCACTCTGTATGCAAGATTATATGTTCAAAGACTCTGTTTAAATTACATTGAAAATGTCTTGCCTTGTACTCATCCTATGTATGGCTCTGCGGAATAAAAATAAATAATAATAATAATAATAATCATCTCTAAGAATAAAGCAAGAGCTGTTGAGACATAAGGACATCTAATATTACATTTAACATACTTTGTAGATCTGTTTTGCAGGTTTTAGCCACTAATCATATCTGATACATATTTATACAATATTGGAACACCCCTTCAGAGTTGTGGAGGCATCTGAATCTCTTCTTTAGCACCCCAAAATTATATTAATTTGTGCAGCCAGTACTTCGGTGTGCCTCATTGTATTTCATTTCTGTCAGTGTATTCAGCAGAGGGTTCAGTAACCATGGTTAAAATCCATATCCAGAGTTACCAGTGAAAACATGAATAATTTATCCAAACCATGTAACTTATCAGAGATGAACATGAAAAATGAAGACTTCTGAATCATTATTACAAATGAAACTAACTCAGAAGCCAGCCCTCAGGCATCTGTCCTTCCTCAAACTTTTCATAGACAGCTGACTGACACACGATATAGAAGTCATGACAGAAGCCAGGAAAGCCGAGTGAAAGGGTTTCCCTTTATGCTGCCGTTCCTCTCTTAAGCAAGGTGATCTGAGTTCAAGTCTATAACTCCTAGCACATTAGGGAAACCTGCAATCCTATAAAATGCCATTGTACAGGGCTACTAGGGAAATTGGAGTATTTTGACACAGATGAAAAACTAATTTAGCTTGTTAATAAGATGTTTCACTGCAAAGACCCTTTTTGCAAGAGAAAAAGTAATACAGCTCTGGAATTGTATTGATCCTTATAATCAGGAATAGATATAAAGTGAGGATGGCCTGACAGTTTAGTCTAAATCTCTTAAGTATGTAATGCCTAGATAGACCATCCAAAATAATTATTTGACCAAAGCATTCTGGCCTTCTGATCACTGTAGTCAATGCCAAATTCCTGTCTGGTTGTCTGTCCTGCATATCCATCTGTTTCACCCCCAAAAAATCAAAACGGCAATTTGTCAGAATGAGTTCAACAATATTAGCCGATATTGCTGTGCTCAATATGTAAATTTTAGGATAAAAATAGCATTACAGAGTAATAGGATAAAAATAGTATTACAGAGTTGGTTATTAAAATAAAATATGTGATTTGTACAATAGGTTATGTATACATACTTTAATTAATAAAATAGCATATCAAAAAAGAAATGTGAGGCTATATGGGATATAAAGACATTACTATATATATTAGAAGAAATGTGTAAATAAAATTACATAATGTTAATTGTATATATATATATATATATATATATATATATATATATATTTACAATACAATATCAATTTATTAGCAATACGTAAAGCTTCTTGCAAGATCTAGTAAAAAAAAAAAAAGAGACAATACAATTAATAAAATACTTTTTCATATAATATATTTAAAGTATATGAAAGTAGATTATTAAGCAGAAAACAATGTCAAGCTAATACCTTTCTTTAGCAAAGTTTAACATGGAATATATACAAAAAATAATTTGTCTGACCAATTACTGTTTTTCTATTATAATCTTTAAATGTAATATTTACGTAGTTTCAAAATGTACCTTGAATAAAATAAACAGAGCTTGTGATCTGAGAATGTAAGTCTTTATGTTGAGGCACAGTAGCAGCAGCTGTAGAAAATAAAAAAGTAGTCTTTATTTTATTTTTTTATTAACAGCAACAAAAAGAAGGAAATGGTATGTTTAGCAATGTGCTTAACACTGTTTTGTGTTCTAGCAGTAGAGTAGGAAAATAATAAACCTTATTTCAACACATGGGACATCGGTGAATTAAAAATATTTAAGATCAAAAATATAAAAAGCAACACAATGTTACCCTTTGTTAGGAAGTCATGTGGTGGGATCCTGAAATCAAATTGCTATGGCTTAGAAGGATTCCTCCTAACTGGAAGACACAGTGGTAGCTGACACCACAAATCTAACTGTTCCAATTGGTTTTTCAATGTCATAATTAATAAATACAGCAGTAGACAGTTTGCCTACATTTGTGCCTTGATGTGTCCAAAAAGTCTGCGTTGGGTAAGGCGACTGGTATCACTTTTGGAACTATTGGATCAGAGCTTATGTCAGAAAAAGCAATACTGATATTACTGGCAATATGGTATCCCTGGTTGTAAATGCACTGGGTCCCAACGGTACAGATTGTCTATATATATGTGCTTCTACAAGATAATATAGTTGTTTTATGCCTTACGAGATAGCTGCCAGTCTATGCAATTAATATTTGGCCGAATGCCATACTAATCCTATGGTTATATCCAGTGGCGGCTGGTGACTTTTCAAGTTGGAGGGGCGACAGGGCGAAACATAGCCACTCCCCCTTTTGCAAACCACACCCATTTTTATAACTCCTCCCCCTGACGTCATGATGACCTTTATAAGCCCCGCCCAATGACCTTATACTTGTAAAGCCCATTGAAATACATGATCAGCAATGCAGAAATGTCAAGAAGTAAAGTAACAATGTGTTAAATTCATTGGTATACAATATAGATTGAAAAAACTCATGTGACAAGACTACAGCAATATCATAATTGCACCTATACGTATTAACAGAAAAATTAAAGGAGTGACACCTACCATTAGTCGGGTCTTCTTCTCAGGGTATTCACGTTCAGTAAGTTGACCAACGAGTAGAAACAAATCTGCAGCCACATAGGGTTTGCACCTGGGGTTGAAAGAAAACAAGCAAATCAATCAGACCATTCAAGAACAAAACCATACTTAAAAAACATTAAACGACCAAGTGGAACCATATAGGCCCCAAACATACCTTAGAAGACCAAGTGAGACCATATAGGCCTCAAACATACCTTAGAAGACCAAGTGTGACCATAGGCCCCAAACATACATTAGAAGACCAAGTGGAACTATATAGGCCCCAAACATACCTTAGAAGACCAAGTGTGACCATAGGCCCCAAACATACATTAGAAGACCAAGTGGAACTATATAGGCCCCAAACATACCTTAGAAGACCAAGTGTGACCATATAGGCCTCAAACATACCTTAGAAGACCAAGTGTGACCATAGGCCCCAAACATACATTAGAAGACCAAGTGGAACTATATAGGCCTCAAACATACCTTAGAAGACCAAGTATGACCATAGGCCCCAAACATACATTAGAAGACCAAGTGGAACTATATAGGCCCCAAACATACCTTAGAAGACCAAGTGTGACCATATAGGCCTCAAACATACCTTAGAAGACCAAGTGTGACCATAGGCCCCAAACATACATTAGAAGACCAAGTGGAACTATATAGGCCCCAAACATACCTTAGAAGACCAAGTGTGACCATATAGGTCTCAAACATACCTTAGAAGACCAAGTGTGACCATAGGCCCCAAACATACATTAGAAGACCAAGTGGAACTATATAGGCCCCAAACATACCTTAGAAGACCAAGTGTGACCATAGGCCCCAAACATACCTTAGAAGACCAATCAGCACTGTATAGGCCCAAACCAGTGGATCTTGGGATTCAAGAAAACAACAACATTTCACTTCTGTTTAGACAACACAATAATCAATGTCAAACAAACACGTTGAATTAGCATATGGATAACCATATGAGCAGTAACGCCACGCCAAGGCTTCAACAATTGTTACTGACCATTCACCCACCTTTCATAGCTCCTTCAATATGCACACCCACACACCATTCATACTTTACTTACCACTAGTTATTTTTGGTAGTGAGGTGGTGCCATTTCTGAGAACTTTACTTACCCTTGAAGGTGCCTCCAATTCCTTCAAACCAATGTATTCAACTGCTACAGGGCCATGGTGCTTTTTAAATACATTTTTATCCTCTTCAATGTGGAGAAGCATCTTTCTGGTTCTTTAGTAGTCTTCAGTGTTGTAAGCAGGATTCCTTATAGCTTCACTCACTCTGTTAAATTATGTAGATTAAATTAATGGTAAAGTTGCTGCAGAGCAACAGCACTTGTACAGACATTGAATTCTGGCTTCCCGTACACAAGTGACAGCTACCCTTGGAAGTGCCTCCAATTCCTTCAAACCACGCCAAGGCTTGTTACTGACCATGCACACACCTTTCATAGCTCCTTCCATATGCACACCCACACACCGTTCATACTTTACTTACCACTAGTTATGTTTGGTAGTGTGAGGTGGTGCTGCTTAACGCAGTTTATCTTTGCACACCCTGGGGGTATGCATTCTTCTTTGCTTATATCACTTGTATTTAAATTTTGCACAGCGATCTTTCAAAGAACAAAACTTCTCAATGGCTTTTTCATTGAAGTCTGGGATCTCGGAAATCAGTTGCTTTTCCATTGAGAGCATCGCCAATGCATTCAACCGCTCCAGGGACATGGTGCTTCTTAAAAAGGTTTTTATCCTCTTCAATGTGGAGAAGCATCTTTCTGATTCTGCAGTGGTCATCGGTGTTGTAATCAGGATTCTTAATAATTTCACTGTCTCTGTGAAATCATTCTGCAGATTAAATTGATGTAAAAGTTTGTGCAGAGCAACAGCACTTGTACAAGTATGAAAATCTGTCTTCCCATACAGAAGTGACAGCTCAGTGCGTAATTGTTCCTTCTTCAGTATTGGATATGCTTGCACGGTGTCTTCCAGAGCTTGGGTTGGAAAGCAAGTGTCATGGGTTTTATACACGTCACTTTGAACAAGTTTGGCACTGACTAGGTGATTTGAAAATGAAAAACGTTCTTTTGCATGAACCACCACTATGTCACATACCTCTCTTGAAAATTGTCTCAAGGTTGAGATCTCCGCACTCCGTCTGTTGACTGTTACATCGCTCCGCAAACTTGCTTCTATCTCTTCAACAGAATTACGGATTTTCTGGATGCTGGCGACAAAGTCTTCTGTGACCTTTTTGATATAAACAGTATCCGTGTCTCGCTTCTGAAGCTGACTATAGAGGATGTCAACATGTGGCATTATTAAAGGAAATAATTTAAGGAAGTAAAGGAACTCCCTGTCTTCCAGCATTCCAATGAAACCTGCGGCTTCACGTATAGATGTTGGATCAAAGTTTAGACATGCTTCAATTGTCTGGAAACACTCAAGTAGCGCATCTCTGTTCTCGTAGATGACGTTCACGGTCCTAACGTTGAAGTTCCATCGTGTCGGTGCACCTCTTGGAAGTCTTCTACCAACTACCTCATCCAGAACTCCAGTCCTTTTTGGAGAGCGTGAAAAAAAAGATGGTATGCCGCCTATGTTGGAAAAAAAAACTCGAACTCTTCCAATCCTTGAAACTGCTTTCTCCATTATTAGGTTCAGTTGGTGAGCATAGCAATGGACGTGATCCTGTTATCCAAGTGAGCTTTAGAACTTTTGTGTTTCGCCAATTTATCAGCTAGATGTTTTACGTCAGTCACTCCAGTTTTGGTCCAAGCAGCGTCACCACCAAATAGGATGCATGGGAAACAATATAAGGCCTTCCTAGAAACGCTTCCACAAAGCCAGTCGTTCTTCTTGTACCATTCAGTATTGAAAGTACGGATATATTGCTTCCCTCTATCTCTTGCAATTTGCTGCAGATTTATCTCTGGTTGGTCAGGTCCTAACCGTTTTACTTCCACCTTCTCCTCATAGGTTAGGGTGCCGAAAGGCTTCACAAGTAGAGAGTCAATAGTATTCATTTCTGATACCAATAGAAGAAAGAGATCACAGTATATTAATTTATATTATGTCACAAAATTACTTTAAAATAACAGTGTGTTGAATTCATTAGTATACATTACAGATTGCAAAACCTCATGTGACAAGAGTACATCAATATCAAATTTGCACCTATACGCATGGACAGAAAATTAAAAGCAATGATACTCACCAACAGATGACTCTCCTTCTCGGGGTATTCACGTCCAGTAAGTGAACCAACGAGTCCAAACAAATCTGCTTCCACAGATAGTTTGCACCTGGGGGGTGATAGAAAACAACAAAAAAAACATTAGAACGTTCAAGACCCAAACCTTAACTTTTAAAACCTTAAAAGACCAAGTGTGACCATATAGGCCCCAACCGCACCTTAAAAACCTTCAAATTCCAAGTGTGACCATATACTCACCTACAGTTGACTCTCCTTCTCGGGGTATTCACGTCCAGTAAGTCAACCAACGAGTCCAAATCTGCTTCCACAGATAGTTTGCACCTGGGAAGCGATAAAAAACAACAAAGGCCCCAACCGCACCTTAAAAACCTTAAATAACAAATTGGGACCATATAGGCCCCAACCGCACCTTAAAAACCCTAAATAACAAATTGGGACCATATAGGCCTCAACCGCACCTTAAAAACCCTAAATAACAAATTGGGACCATATAGGCCCCAACCGCACCTTAAAAACCTTAAATAACAAATTGGGACCATATAGGCCCCAACCGCATCTTAAAAACCCTAAATAACAAATTGGGACCATGTAGGCCCCAACCGCACCTTAAAAACCTTAAATAACAAATTAAGACCATATAGGCCCCAACCGCACCTTAACAACCCTAAATAACAAATTGGGACCATGTAGGCCCCAACCGCACCTTAAAAACCTTAAACAACAAATTGGGACCATATAGGCCCCAACCGCACCTTAAAAACCCTAAATAACAAATTGGGACCATGTAGGCCCCAACCGCACCTTAAAAACCCTTAATAACAAATTGGGACCATGTAGGCCCCAACAGCACCTTAAAAACCCTAAATAACAAATTGGGACCATGTAGGCCCCAATCGCACCTTAAAAACCCTAAATAACAAATTGGGACCTTATAGGCCCCAACCGCACCTTAAAAACCCTAAATAACAAATTGGGACCATATAGGCCCCAACCGCACCTTAAAAACCCTAAATAACAAAGTGGGACCATAAAGGCCCCAACCGCACCTTAAAAACCCTAAATAACAAATTGGGACCATGTAGGCCCCAACCGCACCTTAAAAACCCTAAATAACAAATAGGGACCATATAGGCCACAACCGCACCTTAAAAACCTTAAATAACAAATTGGGACCATATAGGCCCCAACCGCACCTTAAAAACCCTAAATTGTAAAAATTGTAAAAATATATATATATATATATATATATATATATATATCTCAATAGATATCAATATATAAATATATATAAATATATATATATATATATAAATATATATAAATATATATATATAAATATATATATATATATATATATATCACACACACACATAAAAAATACACATAAATATACATAAACATATACATAAAACAATATATATATATATATATATATATATATATATATATATATATATATTGATATTTATTATTTGAATAATTGATGTACTTTATTACTTATTTTATTATATTGTTCATGTATTTCTATTACACATTATTTTTTTTACATATTACAGTGCTATTTTTTGGCTATACATGTTACAGGATATTATTTTTTAAAGACTCTCATTGGTTGAAATCGATGTCAATCAAAAATTTCAGCCAATCAGAGTCCTTCAAAAATTAGTATATAAAGCAGACCGTGGGAAAAAATCAATTAATCGCGGGTGGGGCTCCTTGTAGGAGAAGCTCTGTTAGTTTTTTTTTTTTTTTTTTTTTTAGAGCGTCAGGTTTTTTTTTGGTGGAGGCCTCTTTCAATGGGCCAGAATGGATGGATGGACAATGGCTTCAATCAAGATTGGATTATTTTTGGACAATGGCTTCAATCAAGATTGGATTATTTATTTGACCAGTGGCTTCAATCAACATTGGATTATTTGACCAGTGGCTTCAATCAACATTGGATTATTTATTTGACCAGTGGCTTCAATCAACATTGGATTATTTATTTGACCAGTGGCTTCAATCAACATTGGATTATTTGACATGGGCTTCAATCAACATTGGATTTTATGACATGGGCTTCAATCAACATTGGATTATTTTTATGACTATCCAGGTCATAGAGGACAGAAGGCCAACGCTGGAGGGGTCAATTTGACAGGTAAGTATGTGCTGTTGTTTATTTTATTTTTATTATTGTTTGTTTAAAGCTGTTTACTTTATTTGTATATTTGTAATAATGTTTTTACTGTATTGTTTTTCCCTTACCTTATTTTTATTTTATCTTTAAAAGTGACAGGCACATGCACATGCCTGTTACTTCTAAAAATGGAATAAAAATATGGGGGGGGGGGGTGCTAGGTACTGGTAGTTGGATCAGGCCAGGGTGGGGTCGGTCAAGCTCAGGCGCCCATCGGTCAGCATAGGCCACGATCAGGGGTGGCACAGGCCTCATGGGGGTGAACATCCACCCCCATGTGGCCTGTGCAACCCCGCTCACCGCCCGAATACCCCGATCACCGTGATCGGGGTAATCGGGCGGTGGCATAGCATAGGCCACATCGGGGTGGTGGTGATCGGGCCTCGGGGGTGGCACAGGCGACATGGAGGTGATCAGGGGTGGCACAGGCCTCATCAAGGGGGTGATCCGATCACCCCCATGTGGGCCTATGCCACCCCGCTCACCACCCGACTACCCCGATCCCGTGATCGGGGTAATCGGGCCGTGGCATCGCATAGGGCAGGCCGGGGTAATCGGGCGGTGGCATCGCATAGGGCAGGCCTGATCGGGGGTGGCACAGGCCACATGGGGGTGATGGCTGGGGGTGGCACCAGGCATTACAGGCCTAGGGTCGTCGGTGGTAGGTAAGTTGGTGGGTGGCTGGGTAGGTGGCAGGCCAGGCAGGCATAGTGGGGTAACTGGTCACCCCTACCTTTTATTAGGGGCTACTAGGGGTTTGGTTTGGCCAGGGGTAGGGCAGGTGCAGGTAGACTTACTGTTAGGTAGACTGCAGAGCAGATGTGAGTAGTTTCAGCCAGGGAGGTCTCTCAGTCTCAGCGTGACCAGGGTCAGGAAACAGAAAGGGGGAAGGGACAGGCAACTGGTGGTTTTATTGACTGTATCAGTCAATCAAAAAGTAAACTCGAGGCCCTATTAGCTGGCGGGCGCTCAGGGCTAACGGTCTGGGTGGGTTTAGATTGTTCTCTTAGCAACTGTACAACCTTCCATCATTGATTGGTCAATGATAGAAGACTGTCAGTCATTAAATTGATACATTTATGACCGCCCATGCATATCGTCACTGTGATGGTGGGCGGCATGCATTAACGGTCAGGGGGCCAGGCCAGGACTCATTGAAGAGAAGAGTCTAAAGGTTAGTGTACTTTACTAGTGTAATATGATCACACAGGGTGCAGGGGGCTACAATAGATACACAGCAGCATTAGTTAATGTAGCGCAAGGGTTATCTTAAAGTGACAGTGTCCCTGGGAATAGTTTACTAACTTTACTTCGTTTTATTACTGTATTAAGACTTGAATGATGATATAAACCTTATATTTAATTGTTTTTGGGTTATTACTAATACATTGTTGTGTTTTTTTATTGCAGGGTCATGAAAATATTTTGGGGGGCGTTTGCCCTGACGCCCCAATGGACGGGCCGCCCCTGGTATATCCCAAATGCACACCACTCTAGATGGCTGAGAATGAAACTATGTAAAAAAAAGACTTTGCTCTGGACAATAATATGTATCCATAACGTTTTGTGCTAATATGTAGCACTTATCAGGATCAGGATATTTGTCTCATATGAATGTAACAAGTTAGTATCTAAATACAGCATATGTAACTATTGCATACGAACACTGTCTAAGATTGCGTCTGATGTCAGAAGCTACAACTGGCATGAGTTTCAACCAATGAAGTGCAGCTTTTTCAAAAGGAGCAGTTGAGTTGCTGCAGAATCCATATATGTATAGCTTGTCCTGTTACCATAGTAACATACATGAGTTTGAATATTAAATCCTTAATTGTGTGTATATATTTCTAAAAAGAGAGAATGCCTTGAGAACTGAATTGTAAATAATGTATCAAGTCTGTATTATCATAACTCATAAATGATCAATTGTGATCGCATTGTACACCAATTTAAAAAAACATAAATGAATGTGAATGAGTAATGAGATATAAGCAGATAATGAGCTATGATCACAAAAGATCAAGACAACATGTGCGGTTTAGGGGAACAAGGGTAGATATTGAAGCATAAAAACTCATGTGAAGGTCTGAATTTAGAACAATGATCATGTGATAGTTAAACTGTAATTTGGCACAGTAATTGAGTAAAAATATAAAAGACTAGCGACTTGCCCGTTAAAAATGACGGCAATAAAATTGTAAGGCAGGTAATGCTGTTTGCCACACAAAGTAAGGCTTTTGTTCCTCTGAGTACCTTCAGTGCTCATTGTGAGCCTCTCCCCTCATGTACTTTTGCTCCTCTGAGCACCTTCTGTGCTCATCACAAAGACAGATATATATATATATCTTTATTTTGTTAACTAATAATGAATTAATTAGTTACTTAATAAATTAATATGCTTTACCTATTTGTAATTAATATATCCAGCAATCAATAGCCTGAAGAGCTAACAATCTATTTTTATTTTCCCGCAGCATACCATGTACAGTTGGAGTGTTACTGCCTTGAGGTGAAAGTGTAATGAATTAGAAATAGGCTGCGTGCGCAAGGGCAAACCACTGGTTTTGTTGTGTAAAGCGCCATTTTAGATTCGTAATGTTATTAGTTGGAAGTTAGTGTTGTAAACGGGCGTCGTTGGTCTATGTGCTACACCGTTCACAAGCATCTTCCGTCATTTGTAATAGTGTATTTAGTACCTTGTACGTTCCTCGTTTTCATTTTTTTTCGTGGCCTTTTTTTTTTCAAGTGCTGAAACTCGGCCAAATCGACTAGAATTCGCGTTCCACCTCACTCCCAGACATCCTGTCTGTTCCCCCGTGCTGTGTGTGATGTTTTTGTTCTATTTGTATTTTTTTTTCTGTGTGTTTTTGGGTTTGTGAGGATTGGCTGTTAATTTCGTATTTTTCGTATCTCATATTTTTTTCCCCCTTTTGTAATAGTGTATTTTGTACCTCGTATGTTCCTGGGTGAAAGTGGTACGTGGTTGGTGGTGTTTTGCACGATCCAGGCTCGTGTAGCCTCATTTTCAATTTTTTTTGTCCGCCATTTTTTTTCTTGCTTAGCTGATTTTTGAGTGCCGAAGCTTGGCAAAATCAACTTAAATTCACATTCCACCTCACTCCCAGACTTCCTAGCTGTTCCCCCGTGCTATGTATGATGTTTTAGTTGTATTTTTTATTTGGTTTTGTGTTTTGTTTTTGCTTTGCGTGGTTCGGCTGTTAACTACGTATTTTTCCTATCTGGTATTTTTTTTTCTAAGTTGCGCGTCTCATATTTTTTTTCTTCTAAGTTCCGCGTTCGTCAAGCTTAAGGCGATCCCGCGTTTCGTAAGTGTTTGGAGGCTAAGTCCCGCGTGTTTCATTGCCTCTACTGCTCGCCTTGCTTCGCGAGGCTCTCAAGTCAATGAGTGCCTTTGGTGCTCATCGCCCAAGTTCTGCGTGTTTTAGTGCCTTAACGGCTTACCTCGCAGGCGATGAGTGCCACAAGTGCTTATCGCCTAAGTGCTGTGAGTTAACGGCTCACCTCGCTACGCGAGGCTTGCAGGCGATGAGCACCTTCGGAAGCACCAGGCAAAGCGTGACAACATTTCGTAGTTTGACAATTATAATATGTGATTATAAGTGAGCGCTATATCCTGAAAAATTCTGGACTAAATAGAACACAACATCAGATTAGACATAATCTTTTAAGGGTAACATCCTGTCAGATCCATCATTTCTAACAATTATATTACATTTTGAGTGTTTTATGGATTAAAAGTGGATTACCCTTTATTTGTGACTTGATGTATGAGCGCATGACTAATAAAGAGCACATCAGTAACCACTGAGATGCAATAGTCATATAATAGTCATAACTGGTACTTTAGTTAAGATGTGGTGCAATAGCGACAATAATATTAAATATTCTCTGACAGGTCTAACCTGTCCAAATAGCATTGGCTCTTTGATTCCCTTCACTATGTTATCATAATTTGGGATATACACTCTTCAATCTTTTGTGATTGAAGTTTAAAAATCATACATGAGCCCACGATGCCAACAATGATGTAGCCTCATATTTGAAATTACTTAAAATACAACAATGTATATCAAGTAACTGATAGAGAATAGTGTACCAACACCCAATAAAAAAATATGTAAGGAAGAGCTATAGTGGATCTATTATAAGTGAAATATTCCTTCACATAGAACATCATCATTCTGTGAGAAATACTAATTACGTTTCAGCAATAGAGGTCAACCATCAAGCCTATATTGATCCCAAGTTATATATAGTCACTGAATTATATATCCTAATCCAGATTAAAAAGTATTCAGCAATAATTATCCCTATGGTATCTACCGAGAAAGGTGATTACATACTTGGATGTAATAAATCGTATAACCCTTGGGATTCCCACATACATGTAAATCTATTCACTGGATATCTTGACTAATCCGTAATACCTGACCACATTACCGTAAAGGTAATGCATTGACTAATCCGTAATGATAACCAAGTGGCTTTAGAGGAGACATCTAAAGATAAAACCTTCATTGAGTCTTCTTGGTGCTTGAGTGTGCAATTCATATATCCACTTGTACTCTTTTTTAGGCTAACTTGATCAATATTGCCTTTTCTGTGGTTCAAACTGACTCTGTATCATAACTGACAGTGTATCATAATCACTGTTCACATGATAGATGTGTTCCCCAATTCAAGGCCTGAATTGTTTGTTAGTTTTGCCCACATAGATATTATTGCAGATACACTGGGAGACATAGATAACACTTTTGATGCTGCAATTGTAAATGCCATTAATGGGGAACTTTTCCCCCATATCCGGATTCATAAATTCCTTAGTAGGCCTCATACCTACAAAACTTGCAGCAACCACATGTAAAGTGTAAAGCAAACGTTAATTGGCTTCAACCATGATTCTTTTCTTAACTTTTCCTCCTGACAGTGGCTGTGGACGAGCATCTCATAAGTAATATCACCTTTTTGTAGTTACTACTTCCTTTATGTACACATCAGAGATGAGGAGATACCAACATTTGGAGATAATTCTCTTAACGTCAACAGAATTATAACCATAGGTAAGTATTCATTGTATGAAGTTAATTTCCTCTGCATTTTCTTTTGTATGAGCATGATGTCTTGAGCCCTTTTGCACACTTAATAGATCTGTACTATATTGACTAAAAGCATTGTGATAAGCAATTTTAGGCATTAGCTGGGATAACCTCTACTTTTAAATCTATTCCTCAGTTTGTCAGCCTCTTCTTTGAAAAGAGCAGCAACAAGAGCAATTGTAACAAAAAAGGGAAATAGAAGAAGCTAACATTTATACATTTGATCAAATAAGTGTCAAAGGATTAATGAGCAAGTTCACTTAAGGTCTTTGACAGTGTACCTTCACAAGACCTTTGGGGGGCAGAGTCAGCAGCTATGCTCCAAAGCTGCATTTTCACTGTGGTCAAGGAGTGCTGCACATAATTTGCCTTAAGTAAGCTTCTATCTCAGCCATCCAGCAATAATATTGACATAGGAGGGTGCCTGATACTGCCTACAACTGAACCATACCATTTCTCAAAAACAGAGGTAGTTTTGGTCTAGAAGCCTGCTCATACTTGACAATTATCTAGATTTTTTTTTTTTTGTGCGGGTCTATAGTGGTTTTCACTATTTTTCCTTTCTGCGGAGTGATATCATTAGTCATATCATATATTCAAACTCAAGATGTAAGCACAAGCTACACCTACAGGCTGGCAATTTTTGTCAGTTCGTCACATCAAGTTTTGACCAATGTTTCTGTCAGGCAAGCGCGTGAGGTCATGAAATTGTTGAGTTCCGAGGAGGTCGGAAACTGAGAGGTCACTGTAATATAACTTTATTAGAATTGGCTCATAAAGAGTAGTCAGCTTTGATAGCCATTCTGATATCTTTCACATCCATATGCCTTTATAGAGAAGGTGTTTTTAAAATGTTCTCTGTTGCATAGCAGTCTGACTAGGAAAAGGAAATGATATATTAATATGCATCATAAACTATCTTTATATTTTAATCCCTTTTTTTCAGAATGACATCACCTTTGCATATGTCTCAATCTACATGCTTGCATACTTATATTAAAATACAAATAATGAGAGCACTAAAAGCACTTTAAGACTTTTGCTACATAGCTATTCAATTCATGTTAAAAGCACACACAAAATTGGATAATTTAACTAAAAAAAAAAAACTTCAAGAGCTGATGGGCCAAGCACTGGGAAATCTATGGGAGAGAGGGAGAAAAGGTGATCTTAGTTATTCTTTTTTTTTTTTATTAATTCACAAAGTATTTCTCTTTCACAAAATAAATAAAAAAGCAAGGTCCTTTTTTTGGGCGGCTACTAAGTATTAAGCAAATAGAAAACAATAAGCAAAGCAAAGAAAAAAGTAAAAAGTTAATTACATTTGACAGAAGTTAAAAATCAATGCCACTTGGCCCATATAGTTCAACTGTGAAAGAAAGGCAGGTAGAGGGAAAGATGTAATTACACATATTCCTACATTGTGACAAGTGCATCACAGGCAACTCCTGTTATGGGCTGTGCAATTTTATTTTCACAGGAATGTATCAGTTAAAGATGGATTGATACCGTTCATAACTTGACTGTCACTGCTTTACTCTCCTTTGCTTCCAAGGAAATAATGGATAGAACCCTTTTTTTGGTCTTACCTTCATTAGATGGTCAAGCTGGTGGTGCTACAATTTACTTCAAGATGAAGTACTGTAAATTATAATATATCATTTATTTAAACTAGTTTACTTTCTAAAAAAATCAGTTTGAAGCATTAAAACAAATTTAAAAAAGTGATAATGCTGTATTAAAAAGTGCACTTGGAAAAATATCATCATTTAAAACCAAAGAATTTACAATTATAATTGTAAAACTGTATTTAATACAATGCAATTAAAATACTTACCATTTGAGAACTTTCCTATTCTTTTGGCCATTGCTGGCTGAGGATTTACTTCAAATGAAAAAAATAATTCTGAACTGTTGAGCCATAAAAATTAAGATAATCAGTGATTGGCTGGTCAATTTCCAATTTGATACATTTCTTCAGACCATTTAGAAAAAAAAAAAAACTACTATTTCAATTACAAGAATTAACAATGCAAAATAATATTTACACTGTTTATGAAATAAAACATATATGCAAAATGAATACAGATATAAAATTGTTTTATAAAAAGGGACGGATGTTCCTTTGTGATGTGTACGTTGTGACAACACCACCACTGGTGTATAAAACTTGTGTAAAATACATAAGTAAATGTTTGTGTAACTGCTTCATGAACAATATACTGTAAATATCAAATCACACATTTCCATTAATTCGATAATACATACTGTATGCTATAGAATTGCATGCAAGTATTAATTGGCGCATTAATAGACTGAAATCCACATACATATTTTGATAGAGATGAGGACTGTATAACTTTAACAGGGATAAACATCAATAAATTGTAGTTCAGCCATGTGGATTTATTTCACATATGCATTATATGGGCAGCATATAAGTTAATGTTTATTATTACAGAAATACAGTATTAACATATGTTGCTTGATAAATCTGGGCCTCTGTTATTCTGTCTCCGTCTGCTTCACACTGTAAACAATTAAATTTTATTTTCAATATTTAATCTTATATTAAAGGCATTTCATAAATTACCATATTAGAATTCATACGCCATTGAAACCAACTTCATATTTAGCTCTGGAACAAAAGAGAAAATATATAATTAACATTATTCAATTATTAATTATACATTCTAATATGTTTAAATGGGTATCCATTATTTATGTTACTCATTTTAAATATAAATCTTCTGTTTACTTGATGTGGTACACTAAATATTGTGTAGATCCCGTTCTGTATTTCCTTGAATTGATCTTTGCCTGATACCACAACTATTCCCTTGCCCCTTGCCAGCCCAGGCTTCTTTGCTGTTATAAAAATGATGGACTAGATTCATCAGAAGTCAAATGGAATTCAATACATTTAACAAGTGGTAAATATAAATGAATAGCAAATATTATTTTTAATAAATTATACATAATAAAAACAACAATAAATTAACAATAATAATGATGATAACAATAATGAAAATGTGATAATAAATATACATGATATAATATATTAAAATGTATTATTATATTTGTCAAGAACCAGGTACTAAAATAGACATCTGGACCTTTCAGAGATGAGGTAGTTTAAAGTCTGTAATGATAAAAATTATATACAGGTTATGCAAAGCTCAGTTTTCATCACTTTAAATAAAAGAAGTTCACTGCCTGGATCAGTCCATGAGCGGGAAGAAACAGAAAGCAGACAGCTAGGTGGCTTACAGGCTTAGAAACAGACTGGCAAGGTAGTAGATGGCTATTGCAGATACAGCAGAGGTCCTCAGGAATCACTGGCAATAAAGCAGATGACTATTCAGCAGTAGTGATGTCTTGAACATCAAATTTTCGGTTCACGAACCGCTGACGCAAATTCCATCAAATGTTCGCGAACGGACGAACATCGGCGAACCGCCATAGACTTCAATGGGCAGGCGAATTTCAAAACCCAACTCTTTCTGGCCACAATAGTGATGGGAAAGTTGTTTCAAGGGGACTAACACCTGGACTGTGGCATGCCAGAGGGGGATCCATGGCAAAACTCCCACGGAAAATTACATAGTTGATGCAGAGTCTGGTTTTAAGCCATAAAGGACATAAATCACCTAACATTCCAAAATTGTTTGGAATAACATGCTTTAAAACATCAGGTATGATGTTGTATCGATCAGGTAGTGTAAGGGTTACACCCGCTTCACAGTAACAGACCAATCTCCCCGTTTAATGCACCGCAAACAACAGCAAACAGTCCCTTTGCACAACCGCAAACTCCCTATTTGCACAAGTTTGGATACCAAGCTAGCCATGTCCTGTTCCTTGTCCTCACTGAAGTCATTAAAGGTCTCTTCCTCCACCCAGCCAGGGTCTTCGAAAGGTGACAACAAGCCCCCTGGGATGCCTGCGGTGTTTGGTCTTCCACCTCCACAAAGCCACATTCCTCCTCAGACTCCTCTCCTTCAGACTCCTCTCTCTGCGTTGCCTCTGTCTGCGTTATTATAAGGTGTATACTGTTAAGTTGTACTATTCCTATCAGTTTAATCCCTGTTACGTCCACTATTAGGGGACGTGTATATGGCATGGATTTTTGGAACAGGGAGATGGAAAAAGATGCTTGGTCGGACCTCCTACTTCGAATTTGGGGCACTGCACGTGCAATCTAAGGTGCCACCAGATAGGAGTGGTGTATTAAGTTGTACTACTCATTCCTATCAGTTTAATACCTGTTACGTCACCTTTCAGGGGACATGTACATGGCATGGATTTTTGGAACAGGGAGATGGAAAAAGATGCTTGGTCGGTCCTCCCACTTCGAATTTGGGGCACTGCGCGTGCAATCTAAGGTGCCACCAGATAGGAGCGGTGTATTAAGTTGTACTACTCATTCCTATCAGTTTAATACCTGTTACGTCACCTATCAGGGGACGTATATATGGCATGGATTTTTGGAACAGGGAGATGGAAAAAGATGCTTGGTCGGTCCTCCCACTTCGAATTTGGGGAACTGCGCTTGCAATCGAAGGTGCCACCAGATAGGAGCGGTGTATTGAGTTGTACTACTCATTCCTATCAGTTTAATACCTGTTACGTCACCTTTCAGGGGACATGTACATGGCATGGATTTTTGGAACAGGGAGATGGAAAAAGATGCTTGGTCGGTCCTCCCACTTCGAATTTGGGGCACTGCGCGTGCAATCTAAGGTGCCACCAGATAGGAGCGGTGTATTAAGTTGTACTACTCATTCCTATCAGTTTAATACCTGTTACGTCACCTATCAGGGGACGTGTATATGGCATGGATTTTTGGAACAGGGAGATGGAAAAAGATGCTTGGTCGGTCCTCCCACTTCGAATTTGGGGAACTGCGCTTGCAATCTAAGGTGCCACCAGATAGGAGTAGTGTATTAAGTTGTACTAATTATTCCTATCAGTTTAATACCTGTTACGTCACCTATCTTTCCTCCCAATAGCACATTCTATATGTCATCAAATGGCCTGTGTGTATTTAGAGAACCACACTTTAAGGCCCTTAACTTGGGACATGGCTATCCGAATTGCCTCAGAGCCTTAAAAACTCGACAAACCACCTATTTAGACACTCACTATCATACTGGAAATGGGCCAAGAAACATACGGGTTTGTTCCCTGGATCCACAAAATGACCCCAATTCTTGACCTCCCTCAGGCCCCGAAACACATGAGCACAACATCACAACACTGGTGGAGGTCAAGGAAACTAGACTGGGAGACTGGTTAGTAAAGGGCCAGATGCTCACCTATGAGGAACTAAGGGACAAGGATGAGCTACCGCTGTCAGAACATTACAATTACTGTAGGCTGAGGCATTTCACACACTCCCTGACCCAGAAACAGGGGACACCGGTCTTAAATTGGTTCTCCAAAATTTGTAAAGATAAACGTCTATCAAGAGGGATCATTGGGTTGCTTTACAAATATAAAACATTTGTTACTGGTTGAAGCGACACCGGGGGAAGGACCGAAGTGGGAGAGCCTCATCCCAGGAAAGGAGAGTTCGCTAACTGAAGCCTGCCCTAGGGTAACCCAAGGGTGATTGCCCAGGTTAGATATGGTAAATAATATGCTAATACTGCTGGAGGGATGATAGCTAATAGGACTTTGGTGTTTCCTGCAGATATACTCTTTACTATTGTTTGTTTTATAATGTTTTAGGTATCTCTTAAATTGCAATCACAGTAAAAAATAAGAAAAATTATTAACCTAAAAAGTAAAAATAAGAAGGAATAGCCAGCTAACTTTCACAAAATGTCTTTATTGTAAATATGTATTTTTGCACAACTGTTATGCAAGACTGTTCAAAAATGCTTTATTTTTCATTACATGCTGTGCACCTTTTAAAATAAAATAATTTAAATGCAAAAATTAGGTATTGTTGCAGCGACCAGAAAAATTGATGTTAGTTTGCCAGGCAGAAAGTGCCCTAAAACATTGCATCTTGAACCCTAGTTGGTGGCGGATAAGTCACGCAAGTCATCCGGCATTCAGGGATAAAATACAGCAGCGTGTGGACCATTATTAGCTCAAGGCAGCTCATCTATCAGGCCTTTTTTAATCGAATGTATCGCCCACTTTCAGTCCCTTCGGGATCCATCCCTCATTCATCTTAATAAAGGTGAGGTAATCTAGACTTTTTTGACCTAGGCGACTTCTCTTATCAGTGACAAAGCCTCCTGCTGTACTGAAGGTCATTTCTGACAGGACACTTGAAGCGGGGCAGGACAGAAGTTCTATGGCATATTGGGATATCTCAGGCCACAGGGCAAGCATGCACACCCAGTAGTCAAGGGGTTCATCGCTCCTCATAGTGTCGATATTTGTAGTTATGGCGAGGTAGTCTGTTACCTGACGGTCGAGTCGTTCTCTGAGGGTGGACCCCGAAGAGCTGTGGCGATGCATAGGACTTAAAATGCTCTGCATGTCCTTCATCAACAACACGTCTGTAAAGCATCCTCTCCTTGCCGGTGTGGTCGTGGGAGGAGGAGGATTATGTTCACCTCTTCCGCTGTTAGATTGCCGTTGTGCTGTGACATCACCCTTAAACGCTGTGTAAAGCATACTTTTTAATTTATTTTGGAAGTGCTGCATCCTTTCCGACTTGTGGTAATTTGGTAAAATTTTAGGCACTTTCTGCTTATACCGGGGGTCTAGTAGTGTGTACACCCAGTACAGGTCGTTCTCCTTTATCCTTTTTATACGAGGGTCCCTCAACAGGCACAACAGCATGAAAGACCCCATTAGCACAAGGTTGCATGTCCTGTTCCTCGTCCTCAGTGATCTCACTGAAGGTATGTTCTTCCCCCCAGCAACGTACAACACCACTGGTACCAGATAGGTGACAACAAGCACTGTGGGATAACTGTTGTGGTTGGTCTTCCTCCTCCTCCTCAAAGCCACTTTCCTTCTCTGACTCCTCTTCCTCACAATCCTCTTCCAGTGTTGCCGCAGGTCCAGCAAGCGATGCTGATAAGGCTGTTTCTGGTGGTGATGGTGACCACAACTCTTCCTCTTCCTCTTCACGCTCATCTATGGCCCGATCCAGCACTCTACGCAGGGCACGCTCCAGGAAGAAAACAAATGGTATGATGTCGCTGATGGTGCCCTGGGTGCGACTGACCAGGTTTGTCACCTCCTCAAAAGGACGCATAAGAGTACAGGCATTGCGCATGAGCGTCCAGTAACGTGGCAAAAAAATCCCCAGCTCCGCAGAAGCTGTCCTAGCACCCCGGTCATACAAATACTCGTTAACGGCCTTTTCTTGTTGGAGCAGGCGGTCGAACACTAGGAGTGTTTAATTCCAATGTGTCGGGCTGTCTAAAATCAAGCGACTTGCAAGCATGTTGTTTCGCCACTGGATATCTGTAAAGTGTGCCATGGCTGTGTAGGAACGCCTGAAATGGGCACACACCTTCATGGCCTGCTTCAGAACGTCCTGTAAGCCTTGGTGCTTATGCACAAAGCGTTGTACAATCAGATTACACACATGTGCCATGCACGGCACACGTCAACTTGCCCAAATTCAATACCGCCAACAAATTTCTTCTGTTGTCACAAACCACTTTGCCGATCTCCAGTTGGTGCGGAGTCAGCCACTGATCCACCTGTGCGTTCAGGGCGGACAGGAGTGCTGGTCAAGTGTGACTCTCTGCTTTCAGGGAAGTCAACCCCAAGACGGTGTGACACTGCCGTATCCGGGATGTGGAATAGTACCTGTGGAGCTGGGGGGGGTGCCGTTGATGTGGAGCAAGACATAGCAGCAGCAGAAGAGGACTCAGCCGTTGAAGTTATGGAAGAGGATGGAGTAGGAGGAGTAGAGGAGGTGGCAGCAGGCCTGCCTGCAAGTCGTGGCGGTGTCACCAACTCCACTGCAGAGCCACGTATTCCATGCTTGGCAGCCGTCACCAGGTTTACCCAATGCGCAGTGTAGGTGATATACCTGCCCTGACCATGCTTTGCAGACCAGGTATCCGTGGTCAGATGGACCCTTGCCCCAGCACTGTGTGCCAGATATGCCATTACTTCCTATTGCACAATCGAGTACAGGTTGGGGATTGCCTTTTGTGCAAAGATATTTCGGCCGTGTACCTTCCACTTCGGTGTCCCAATAGCTACAAATTTTTTGAACGCCTCAGACTCCACCAGCTTGTATGGTAAAAGCTGGCATGCTAAGAGTTCAGACAAGCCAGCTGTCAGTTGCCGGGCAAGAGTTTGACTTTGTGATATTGGCTTCTTACGCTCAAACATGTCCTTGAAAGACACCTGACTGTGGGCAGATGAGCAGGGACTGCTCAGGGCGAGACACAGAGTGGCGGATGGTTGAGAGGGGGCAAGCAGGGCAGCAGTGGTTGACGTGGCTGAAGATGCTGGACCAGGAGGAGGATGGCGGCTTTGACTTTGTGTGCTGCTTGTACTCATGTGTTGATCCCATAGGCGTTTGTGATGTGACATCATGTGCCTTCGCAAAGAAGGTGTGGTGTTGGACTTCCAACGATTCAGTTTCTTTTTGCACAGGTTGCAAATGACATCGCTATTGTCACAGGCAGACACACGAAAAAATTGCCACACTGCTGAGCTCGGCAATGACGGCATTCTGGTGGTGGCAACAGCATGCGTTGACTGGCGTGCTGTCTGGCTGACCTCGGGTGCCGATGCATGCTGTCTGACTGTGCCACTAGCTACTTTTGACGACCTCCCGTTGTTCCATCTCGCCCCCTCCTCCTCTCTGTCTCCCCATCTGAACTTTCCTCCTGTTCTTCTTCTCTTATAGCGGGCACCCACGTGACATCCACGAACGCATCGTCATCATCAACCGCTTCACTTGTATCTGACAACTCAACAAAGAAAGCAGCACCGGGTACATCATCATCATCATCATCATCAGACCGTACGTCCATGTGTGTAATGCTGCCTGACTGGGACATATCGCTGTTATCTACATCCTCTGGCACTAATGTTTGTGCATCACTCATTTCTTCCAACGGATGTGTAAATAACTCTGCTGACGGATCAAGTGAAGCAGCTGTGGTGCTAGTGTTGGTGGTGGCGGCAGGCGGGCGCGTGGTAACTGGAGAGGTGCCCGCAGCTAAGCTGGAGGAGGATGGTGCGTCTAGGTTCCGAGCGGAAGCTGTAGAAGATTGGGTGTCCTGTGTTAGCCAGTCATTCATGTCCTCAGAACTTTTCAAGTTCAGGGTACGTTGCCTCTGAAAACTGGACATTATTCTAGGGCCAAAGAGAATCACAGCACCACAACCACAACGGCCCCTGCGGGGTGGCCTGCCTCTGCCTGTCATTTTTTTTACGATTAGTGGTACTATGTGTGCAAGCTACTGTGACACCAGATATGAGTGTCACTGTGCACTGGCAAAAGTTGGCAGAGTAGGCGCTGTAGGCCTCACACACACGCCTGTAGGCAGGCAACTGATATTCAATCGATTACAGTCAAAAAAGGGTTCTTTTATGTCACTGTACACTACGGTTGCACCAGATATGAGTGTCACTGTGCACTGGCAAAAGTTGGCAGAGTAGATGCAATAGGCTTCACACACACGCCTGTAGGCATGCAACTGATATTCCATCGATTACAGTCAAAAAAGGGTTGTTTTATGTCACTGTACACTATGGTTGCACTAGATATGAGTGTCACTGTGCACTGGCAAAAGTTGGCAGAGTAGATGCAATAGGCCTCACACACATGCCTGTAGGCAGGCAACTGATATTCAATCGAATACAGAAAAAAAAGGGTTGTTTTATGTCACTCTACACTACGGTTGCATCAGATATGAGTGTCACTGTGCACTGGCAAAAGTTGGCAGAGTAGATGCAATAGGCCTCACATACACGCCTGTAGGCAGGCAACTGATATTCAATCGATTACAGAAAAAAAGGGTTCTTTTATTTCACTGTACACTACGGTTGCACCAGATATGAGTGTCACTGTGCACTGGCAAAAGTTGGCAGAGTAGATGCAATAGGCTTCACACACACGCCTGTAGGCAGGCAACAGATATTCAATCGATTACAGTCAAAAAAGGGTTATTTTATTTCACTGTACACTACGGTTGCACTAGATATGAGTGTCACTGTGCACTGACAAAAGTTGGCAGAGTAGATGCAATAGGCTTCACACACACGCCTGTAGGCAGGCAACTGATATTCAATCGATTACAGTCAAAAAGGGGTTGTTTTATGTCACTGTACACTACAGTTGCACTAGATATGAGTGTCACTGTGCACTGGCAAAAGTTGGCAGAGTAGATGCAATAGGCTTCACACACACGCCTGTAGGCAGGCAACAGATATTCAATCGATTACAGTCAAAAAAGGGTTGTTTTATGTCACTGTACACTACGGTTGCACTAGATATGAGTGTCACTGTGCACTTGCAAAAGTTGGCAGAGTAGATGCAATAGGCCTCACACACACGCTTGCAGGCAGGCATATGCAATTAGATTACACAGAAAAAAAAAAATAAAATAAAATAAATGATGTTCTAGCCCTAAAAAGGGCATTTTGGGTTGCTGTCCTTGCAGCAGATATCAAAGGGTCAAAGTTTCCTCAATGTAAAAGAATAGGGGCGGACCAAAAGCGCATGTGTTCGCCGTTCGATGCGAACGCGAACACGCAAAAATCGCCGTGAATAGTTCTCCGGCGAACTGTTCGGGACATCACTATTCAGCAGCAGAGACAGGGAACAGAGGCCCTCATGAGCAGGATCTGAAGGCGTGAACCAACTAACGGCGGAGAAGTATGCTGGAAGTTAAACAGTGTAGTTGATACAGACAAAACTTGTCTTCTGTTACTTCCAGACAGTAACAGAAATTAGCAGCTGAGTAGGATATAGCAGCTGCAGCAGCGAAACAGACAAAAGAACTCAGCAGGATATAACAAAAAGGTCTTACAGCTGGTATTTTGGGGTGATCTAAGCCAGATCCTAACAGTCTCAATAATACAGATTGGCCAAGTCCCACCACTGGTTGTGACTAGAGATGGAGTTATATCACATAGGCTCAGACCCATCTTTTATTTGTCAGCCATAGAGCCCACACAGTTTATACTTTTAAATTAATATAAAAAGAAATAGCTTCTTTTAGTAATAATCAAAACAACCATCAGCATAGACAGTCTACCCAACTGCTTGTAGACACGTAATAGCCCTGGGGCAGCTAACCTGCTCTCAGACAAAACAAAAGAAAGCAGTATCTCCATAAATACAGCCCTATTTAATTGTTCAAATTGCAATTACATGAGCCCGTAAATATTTCTGATATTCAATTGGCTACTTTTAGCTACTCGCTTAAAAGCAGTGTGGGTTGCCCATGGCCGGATCTATAATTAGGCAACTTTAGCAGGTGCCTACAGGAGCTCCTCAGTGAGAGACACCTCATTTTCATTAAAAATAAACTATTTTAAGCAAAAATGCTGCATCTGTTTTCTGCATCTGTGCAGAACATGCCCTAGCTTCCCCTTTCCTTCTTCCCCCTGCTTCCTGTCTCCTACTTCCTGGAGGAGGTCCTCACTGTGAGAGGAGCGGCAGCGTGGGAGCCAGTGTGTGGGAGAGTCCCTACCACGAGGAGTTGCTGAACAAGGTAAGTCCATTTTGTAATATGTTGTTAATAAAATGATTTGAGTATGTGATTGTGTATAATTATGTGTGTGTGTATGTGTATGTCTGTGTGTGTATGTGTATGTATATAACTATGTATTTGTGTGTGTGTGTATAACTGTGTCTATGTGTGTATAACTATGTGTGTGCGTACATTGCCTTGCAAAAGTATCCCGCCCCCTTGGCATTTTTTGTGTTTTGTTGCATCACAACCTGGAATTAACATTGATTGTTTGAGGATTTGCATCATTTAATTTAAAGAACTTGCCCACAACTTTGAAGATTTTTTTATATTTTTTTATTGTGAAACAAAGAACAAATAGGATTTAATAACAGAAAAAGTCAATGTGCATAACTATTCACCCCCTAAAGTCAATACTTTGTAGAGCCTCCATTTACTGCAATCACAGCTCCAATTTGCTTTGTAGCTTGCCACATCTTGCCAGTGGGATTTTTGTCCATTCCTCCGAGCAAAACTGCTCCAGCCCCTTCAAGTTGGATTGTTTGATCTTATGAACATCAATCTTTAAGTCTGACCACAGATGTTCTATTGGATTGAGGTCTGGGCTTTGACTAGGCCATTCCAATATATTTGCATGTTTCCCCTTAAACCACTCAAGTGTTGCTTTAGCAGTGTGTTTTTGGGTCATTGTCCTGCTGGAAGATGAACCTCAGTCCTAGCCTCAAATCACGCACTGAGTGGTAGAGGTTTTGCTCAACAATATCCATGTATTTAGCCCCATCCATCTTTCCCTCAACTCTGACCAGTTGCTGCCACCAACATGTTTCACTGTGGGGATGGTGTTCTTTGGGTGATGTGTTGGGTTTGCGGCAGACATAGTGTTTTCTTTGATGGCAAAAAAAATTCAGTTTTAATCTCATCAGACCAGAGCACCTTCCTCCATACATTTTGGGAGTCTCCCACATGCCTTTTCGCAAACTCAAAACATGCCATTTTGTTTTTTTTGCTGAAAATAATGACTTTCTTCTGGCCACTATGCCATAAAGCCCAACTCTATGGAGCATACAGCTTTTTGTCGTCCTATGTACAGATACTCCAGTCTCGGCTGTGGAACTCTGCAGCTCCTCCAGGGTTACCTTAGGTCTCTGTGCTGCCTCTCTGATTAATGCCCCCTTTGCCTGGTCCGTGAGCTTTGGTGGGCGGACGTCTCTTGTCAGGTTTGCTGTTGTGCCATGTTCTTTCCATTTATTTATGATAGATTTGATGGTACTCCTGGGGGATATGAATATTTTTTTATAACCTAACTCTGACTTGTACTTCTCAGCAACATTGTCCTTTACTTGTTTGGAGAGTTCCTTGGTCTTCATGGCAGTGTTTGGTTAGTGGTGCCTCTTGCTTAGGTGTTGCAGACTCTAGGGACCTTTCAATAAAGGTGTGTGTATATGTAATAACAGATCAAGTGACACTTAGATTGCACACAGGTGGACATCATTTCAATAATTATGTGACTTCTGAAGGTAATTGGTTGCCCCAGAGCTTTTTTTGGGCTTCATAACACAGGAGGTGAAAACATGCGCACATGCCAATTTTCTGTTTTCTATTTCTAAAAAATAGTTTTATGTATATATTTTCCTCATTTCACCTCACCAACATAGATTATTGTGTTCTGATCCATCAAATAAAATTCAGATTAACAAAACATTGAACTTAAGGCTGTAATGTAACAAAATAGCTAAAAAGCCAAAAGTGGTGAATACTTTTGCAAGGCACTGTATGTGTATAACTATGTATGTGTGTATGTGTATAACTAGATGTGTATATGTATAATTGTGTGTATAAATGTGTCTGTTTGTGTGTAGTTGTATAACTGTGTCTGTGTGTGTATAACTGTATATAACTGTATATGTATAACTATGTCTTTGTGTACGTGTATAACTATGTGTGTATGTGTATAACTGTATGTATATATGTATAAATGTGTGTGTGTATAAACATGTCTGTGCATGTGTATAACTGTGTCTGTGTGTATGTGTATAACTATGTCTGTGTGTATAACTGTATGTCTTTGTGTGTATGTGTATTACTATGTGTGTATGTGTTGTGACAGATTCACTGTCACTCTCAGGATCCGTGCCTTGTTTTTCAATAAAATGGAGGACGCAGGAGCTCTTTAAATATTTAACCACACTTTACTGATTGTTTTGACAGCATATAACATAAAACTGAAGGCAGAAACAAAACCCTAGCTTCTCAATGAAGCCCTACATAACTAAATTGTAGTTCCCTCACTGTCTTACATATAAGTGCAAACATACAGTCCAAACAAAGGAAGCAGAGGTGTCTTTCTCTCTCATCTATCTCTCAGGCTCTGTATCTCCGGCCTCTCTTTTCTAAGAAGATCCCTCCTTCGGTCATCACCTTCAGGGACTTTCTGTTGCCCTTATCTGCAGGCTCTCTCTTCAAAGTTTCTGGCTTTGGTCCATTAGCTTTCAGTGCGGCTACTGACAGCAGCCCTGCACACTTCCACAACACTCCAGCTCTGTCAAACAACTCTCCACCTGGAGGCAGCAGCAGGTATTGATTGCAGCCACATCCAAGCTTTTTAAGGTGCTTCTTAACCATCTCACTCCTGGGGAGAAGTCTTGAATGGCTTTCTACTGCCCTCTGGTGCCGCACCATCACAGTGTATAAATGTGTGTGTATGTGTATTACTGTGTGTGTGTATGTGTATAACTGTGTCTGTGTGCATATATGTGTATAACAATGTATGTATGTATATAACTGTGCCTGTTTTTATATCTGTGTATAACTGTGTGTGTGTATGTGTATAACTGTGTCTGTGTGCATACATCTTTATAAATGTGTGTGTATAATTGTGTGTGTGTATGTGTATACCTGTGTGTGTATGTCTGTAACTGTGTATGTAAAACTGTGTGCATGTATTTGTATAACTGTGTGTGTGAGTCTGTAACTGTGGGTGTGAGTCTGTAGCTCTGTATGTGTGTGCGTCCCTCTATGTGTGCACATGTGTCTGTAACTCTATGTGTGTGTGTCTGTAAGTCTGTAGGTGACTGTGTACCTCTATGTGTGTGTAGCTGTTTGTCTGTACCTGTATGTGTGTCTTTGTGTTTGTGTACCTCTGTGTATTTATGTGTCTGTACCTCTGTGTGTGTATGTCTATACCTCTGTGTGTGTGTGTGTGTGTCTGTGTACATCTGTATGTATGTTTGTGTTTGTTTATGTCTGTGTATGTTTGTACCTCTATGTGTGTGCGTGTACCTGTAAGTGTGTGTTTACTTGTGTGTCTGTTTCTCTCTATGTGTGTACAAGTGTGTGTGTGTGTACCTCTGTGTGTGTGGACTAAGTGATCATCGTGTGTCTACCTGACTGGCCACCTTCAGACATATGGTACACACAAATAAATGTAAATTACACACATTCTTCTACGATGGGTCCTGATGTAATTCATCCAAGGGTACTAAGGGAACTGGGTTCTGTAATAGCCAAACCATTATATGTAATTTTTCAAGATTCACTCAACACAGGGTCTCTACCAGATGACTAGAGAAAAGCTGATGTGATACCTATATTTAAGAAAGGGAACAAGAGCAAATCCGGGGAATTATCGACCAGTGAGCCTCACTTCTGTAGTGGGGAAGCTTTTAGAAGTAGAAATTCGAACATAGGATTGCTAAGCTCCCAAGGTGTCTACCACCTATAATGAAATCATTTGCTAAATATAAACTGGGAAAATTATAACAAAAATCTTTAATATAAATATATCACAACGGCGAGAGTAAAAGCTGGTTAAAAAAATCCAGGATTGAACACACAAGTTAAAAGAGGACAGAATAATATGGGAAAAGTGATAACCTTTCACTTGTCAGTGAAACTAATGTTATTATAATAAACCCTTTAATAAGGGGGTAATCTTTTTCCCACTTAGCAGTGTTGTGTCTTTTTTGGTATGTGGGTAAAATTACTCCATTGCACGTGTGTCCCAAACCTTATTATAGTCCTAAAACAAGTCACAATTGTGTTACTTGTTTATAAGCAATAAAGATGGAGCTTTATTACTAATGGAAAGATTTACATATCCAACCAGAAAAGCAGATATATTTATTGCATAGTAAATCCCCCTCACAAGTATGTAGAGAGTCACAATAGGATTGCAAGTTGGGGTTAAATAATAATTATTCACTGTCAGCTACCAAGAGCTGGTAAGCTAATAGGACTGATGGATTTTAAGTCTAGAATATAAATAAGGATGCAAGTGGAATACTGTAGGCTGGTATATCAAAAACAGAGTATGTCTAAGGTAATGAATCCTACAGATCAACAATCGCCAATCACATGCATAAATATTGGGTTAGGACAGGTAAGGGCACACAGACACTCTCATACACTGCTACTACGCGACCACTGCGCGCTCCAACGGACGGACACACGCAGTGTCGCACGCCTGACGCGTTTCAACGTCACTGGACGTCTTCCTCAAAGGCAAACACGGGTTGCTAAGGCGCCCGTCTATTTAACTGGTTTACGTAACCAAGGAGACCTGGTATAATGACACGTGGGTCAGAGAAGTGAAAACGGAGCTGCTTATACTAAAGATAAACAACACACTGGTCATCTAGAAAGATGACTCAAATAGAGTCCAAAATGAATATAATATACAGGAATGTAGTGTAATACAGGCAAGCTATACAGATAAGGTACATATGTAATATTTATATATATGCTGTATCAAAAGTAGAATAATAACCATAATAGAAAAAGGGTATACCTGGGATGAGAGGAAAAGGAGAATAATTCCTACTATGAAAAATAATAATTTGTGTAGCATAACACAAGTAGTTATAAAATATACTAATAGAAAGTCAAAAGAATACTCATAAAAAACAAGAAGGATACGCTACTGAGAGAAGGAAATAGGGGAGAGAAATACCCTTGGAAAAAGTGAACATCCTACTGAAGTGAAGTGAGGTGTAAAAATATAAATTTACATAAAATACTATATATATATATATATATATGTGTGGATTAAACAGGGTGCTCCTGCAAACAAATACTAAGTGGCTATTGTGACAATAATAAGTCCCATATAAATCCTAAGCAGGGTCATAGTGTCTACAAACAAAGGACTCCTGCTGAGGGAAGCTACTCTATTAAAAAGGAAATTGAAGTGAAGTGTCAATGTGAAATTGCTAAAATATAAGAGGACATGTAAAAGTACATATCAATACTGTCCAACATGAAAGATATATATGAAAGAATATAAACATATATAAAATGTGAATAAATAATGCATTTATATAATAGGTGAAACTGATCATCTCTAAGTAACAGCCCACTCTAAGTTGCGGCCTACTCTGAAGAAGAGTAAATATGAGAGTATAGATTTTACTCTAAAATGTAGTCTGGACTTATAGCTAAAAGGAGGAGCCCCTCTAGATGAAGGGAGTGAAAGTAAATCCTTCATTCAGTCCTTGTGGTGATAACGCTTTAAGTCTGTAAATCCAGCGTGCCTCACACTGGAGCAATTTTCTATCCAAGTCTCCTTTTCTAGGGCCCATATGTACCCTTTCAAGTATGGTAAATGTAAGGACATCACTATTGCCTCTATGATAGCACCTCACATGGCGTGCCAGAGGTGTGTCAAGATTATTTTTAATCGAATAGACGTGTTCCCCTATTCTTCTGCGTATCTGGCGCTTCGTTTTGCCTACATAGATCTTAGAACAAAGGCAAGTCGCCACATAAATAACGCTTGTGGAACAGCAATTGGTAAACTCTTTAAGTTTAAATTCCTCGCCACTTATTGGATGTTGAAAGGACTTAGATGGTTTGATGTATTTGCAAAATTTACATTTACCACACCTAAAGCAGCCAGATAATGGTTTAAGCCATGTGGTTTTTGGTCCTTGCTTTTTAAAGTATCCATGGACCAACATGTCCTTTAAGTTTTTTCCCCTCCGATAAGTGACTGATGGTTTAGATGGTAGGCAGTCCTCTAAGTCCTCATCATTTTTTAGCAAATGCCAATTTCTGGATAAGATGCTATGAATTGTGTCTGAGTCATAACCGAAGGTCAAGATACATCTGGGTTGATTCTCTTGCAAATTCTTTCCTTCTTTCATCCTTTGGGTATGTAGGCCATTAAGGAGTTCAGTTCTATTACAACCCAAGGCATATTTGAATGCCTTCTTCAAGCATTTATTGGGGTAACCCCTTTCACGGAATCTTTTTCTGAGTTTATCCGCCTCAATCTTAAATTCATTGTCAGTACTGCAGTTCCTTCTAAGCCTAAGGTACTGACCTCTAGGGATCCCTCTTTTTAATGGTAAAAAGTGCTGACTTTCCCATCTTAGCAGGGTATTTGTTGCCGTATCCTTCCTAAATGTGGTGGTAGATACTTTGCCATCTTCATCTTTATTGATGAGTAAGTCTAAAAAGGTAACTTGAGTAGGGTTGATTTCGTATGTAAACTTTAAACCTATTACATTTGTATTAAGAACTTTTATCAGCTCCTCAAATTGTATTCTGGTGCCTGTCCAGACAACCAGAATATCATCTATATAGCGTCGCCACAGGATGGCATGTTGCATAAGTGTCATATGAATGTCGTCAAATACAATTTTCTCCTCCCACCAACCTAACAATAAATTTGCATACCCTGGGGCACAAGATGTGCCCATGGCTGTTCCTTTACATTGGTGGTACCATTTATCATCAAAGATAAAGTAATTATGTTTTAGCACATATTCCAAAAGTTGAAGTAAAAAGAAGTTAAATTTCACTTCATTTGAACTTTTTGTGCTTAAAAAATATTTAACTGCTTCCATGCCAAAATCATGGGGAATACTGCTATATAGGGCCTCAACGTCAATCGACGCCAACCAGGAATGCTCTGGGATATACAGGTCCTCTAGCTGTTTAAGGATATCATTTGTATCCATTACATACGATGGTAAGCTTTGCACTAAATCCCTGAGGTAAAAATCCACAAAAATACTTGCATTGGATGAGAGATTATTGGAACCAGATATAATAGGTCTACCGGGAATAGGGGTGGTCTTCTTATGCACCTTGGGAAGGGCATAGAAAGTAGAAATAGTGGGAGATTTAGGAAGGAGGAATGTGTAAGTCTGTTCATCAATGATTTTATCTAATTTGGCATTGTCCAAGATGTTTTTCAATGCTATTCTATAATCCTTTGTAGGATTATTTGATAACACTTCATAGGTCACAGTGTCATCCAAAAATTTTTTACACATTTTTTTATAGTCATCATTTCCCATTACCACTATATTCCCACCTTTGTCTGCAGGTTTGATTTGTATGTCCTGACATTTTTTAAGTTCATCAAGTGCCTTAAATTCTTTGTTTGTAAGGTTATATTCCTTGCGAAGTTTAGAGTAGTCGATTTTTTCTATTTCCCTAGTAACCTGCTGTAAGAATACCCAAATATTTGCAAAGTCCTTAAGAAATGGGGTGAAAGAACTTTTGTTTTTCCATTTCTTTTGGTGAGGAGTAGAATATGGTGGAGCAGGGTGATTTTCATTCAGTAATGACATAAATGTCTGAAAGGTTTCAATGTCCTCCTTGCTCACACCTAGACTCATATATTCTCTTTCTTGTTTATTCTTATAAAACTTGTGTAAAGCAAGTTTCCTAGCAAAAAGATTCACATCTTTGATATGAGTGAATTTATCAGTTCTAGAAGTGGGAACAAAGGTTAAGCCTTTTTTGAGAATTGACTCATGATCACTGTTGAGATTAAAATTAGAACGATTTACAATTTGCAAGCTTTGATCATTAGCTAAGTTGTTCCTCTGCTTGTCTGGTCTTCCTTGTTTTTCCTGGTTCTCATGACCATTTCTGAGCCTCTCCTTAAATGTTGGCCTCTTTCTAAAAAACCTTCATTATTGTAAGCAGTGGGTGTCCTAGCATTTGTGAATGATCTCATCTCATATGGTTCTCTCCTATAAGTTGTATTGGGGAGTCTAGGCCTCATAGCATGTCCTGTATTATCTTCCAGATCTGAATTTTCAAAGTCAGAGGAGCTAATATCTGAACCTCTTTGCTTGTTAGTGGAGAACCGTTTAAAGATCTTCCCATTTTTAAAGTCAGTTTGGTCTCTCACATGGCTTAAACCATTATCTGGCTGCTTTAGGTGTGGTAAATGTAAATTTTGCAAATACATCAAACCATCTAAGTCCTTTCAACATCCAATAAGTGGCGAGGAATTTAAACTTAAAGAGTTTACCAATTGCTGTTCCACAAGCGTTATTTATGTGGCGACTTGCCTTTGTTCTAAGATCTATGTAGGCAAAACGAAGCGCCAGATACGCAGAAGAATAGGGGAACACGTCTATTCGATTAAAAATAATCTTGACACACCTCTGGCACGCCATGTGAGGTGCTATCATAGAGGCAATAGTGATGTCCTTACATTTACCATACTTGAAAGGGTACATATGGGCCCTAGAAAAGGAGACTTGGATAGAAAATTGCTCCAGTGTGAGGCACGCTGGATTTACAGACTTAAAGCGTTATCACCACAAGGACTGAATGAAGGATTTACTTTCACTCCCTTCATCTAGAGGGGCTCCTCCTTTTAGCTATAAGTCCAGACTACATTTTAGAGTAAAATCTATACTCTCATATTTACTCTTCTTCAGAGTAGGCCGCAACTTAGAGTGGGCTGTTACTTAGAGATGATCAGTTTCACCTATTATATAAATGCATTATTTATTCACATTTTATATATGTTTATATTCTTTCATATATATCTTTCATGTTGGACAGTATTGATATGTACTTTTACATGTCCTCTTATATTTTAGCAATTTCACATTGACACTTCACTTCAATTTCCTTTTTAATAGAGTAGCTTCCCTCAGCAGGAGTCCTTTGTTTGTAGACACTATGACCCTGCTTAGGATTTATATGGGACTTATTATTGTCACAATAGCCACTTAGTATTTGTTTGCAGGAGCACCCTGTTTAATCCACACATATATATATATATATATATAGTATTTTATGTAAATTTATATTTTTACACCTCACTTCACTTCAGTAGGATGTTCACTTTTTCCAAGGGTATTTCTCTCCCCTATTTCCTTCTCTCAGTAGCGTATCCTTCTTGTTTTTTATGAGTATTCTTTTGACTTTCTATTAGTATATTTTATAACTACTTGTGTTATGCTACACAAGTTATTATTTTTCATAGTAGGAATTATTCTCCTTTTCCTCTCATCCCAGGTATACCCTTTTTCTATTATGGTTATTATTCTACTTTTGATACAGCATATATATAAATATTACATATGTACCTTATCTGTATAGCTTGCCTGTATTACACTACATTCCTGTATATTGTATTCATTTTGGACTCTATTTGAGTCATCTTTCTAGATGACCAGTGTGTTGTTTATCTTTAGTATAAGCAGCTCCGTTTTCACTTCTCTGACCCACGTGTCATTATACCAGGTCTCCTTGGTTACGTAAACCAGTTATATAGACGGGCGCCTTAGCAACCCGTGTTTGCCTTTGAGGAAGACGTCCAGTGACGTCGAAACGCGTCAGGCGTGCGACACTGCGTGTGTCCGTCCGTTGGAGCGCGCAGTGGTCGCGTAGTAGCAGTGTATGAGAGTGTCTGTGTGCCCTTACCTGTCCTAACCCAATATTTATGCATGTGATTGGCGATTGTTGATCTGTAGGATTCATTACCTTAGACATACTCTGTTTTTGATATACCAGCCTACAGTATTCCACTTGCATCCTTATTTATATTCTAGACTTAAAATCCATCAGTCCTATTAGCTTACCAGCTCTTGGTAGCTGACAGTGAATAATTATTATTTAACCCCAACTTGCAATCCTATTGTGACTCTCTACATACTTGTGAGGGGGATTTACTATGCAATAAATATATCTGCTTTTCTGGTTGGATATGTAAATCTTTCCATTAGTAATAAAGCTCCATCTTTATTGCTTATAAACAAGTAACACAATTGTGACTTGTTTTAGGACTATAATAAGGTTTGGGACACACGTGCAATGGAGTAATTTTACCCACATACCAAAAAAGACACAACACTGCTAAGTGGGAAAAAGATTACCCCCTTATTAAAGGGTTTATTATAATAACATTAGTTTCACTGAAAAGGGAAAGGTTATCACTTTTCCCATATTATTCTGTCCTCTTTTAACTTGTGTGTTCAATCCTGGATTTTTTAACCAGTTTTTACTCTCGCCGTTGTGATATATTTATATTAAAGATTTTTGTTATAATTTTCCCAGTTTATATTTAGCAAATGAAGCTTTTAGAAGGGTTAATAAGGGATAATATACAAGAATATGTCTATTTTAACAGGATTATAAGTAGGAGTCAACATGGATTTATGAGGGATAGGTCATGTCAAACAAATCTAATTAGTTTCTATGAGGAGGTTAGTAGGAACCTGGATCAAGGCAACACAGTGGATGTAGTCTTTTTGGATTTTGCAAAGGCTTTTGATACAGTGCCACGTGGGAGACTATTGTGCAAACTAAGAGATACAGCAGTTGAAGTAAATTTCTGCTTATGGATTGAGAGCTGGCTAAAAGACAGGAAGCAAAGGGTTGTTGTAAATGGAACATACTCCGATTGGACTAATGTGTAAGTGGGGTTCCTCAGGGTTCAGTATTAGGTCCTCTCCTTTTTAACATATTTATTAATGACTTAGAGGTAGGATTGGAGTGTGGTGTCTCCATTTTCGCTGATGACACGAATTTGTGCAAGGTAATTAAATCAAACAGTAATGTGCTTTCCCTCGAAAGCGATTTACATAAAATTGAGGAATGGGCATCTAAATGGCAGATGAGATTTAATACGAATAAATGTAAAGTTATGCATCAGGGAAGGAAAAATAGCCATGCAATTTATAATCTTAATGGAGCAAATCTAGGTGTATCAGATATTGAGGTAACAGTGCTCAAGGCCAAGCAGCAGCTGCAAAGTCAAATAAAATATTAGCATGTATTAAGAAGGGTATATAAGCCAGGGAAGCAAATATAATTCTGCCACTATACAAATCTCTAGTACGCCCTCATTTGGAATATGGAGTACAATTTTGGGCACCACTTAAAAAGGAAATTTTAGAGCTGGAAAAGGTACAGAAGAGGGCAACAAAACTAATAAGGGGAATGGAGGGTCTAAGTTATGAAAAAAGACTAACCAAATTAAACTTATTTTCTCTAGAGAAAAGGCGTCTAAGAGAAGATATGATTACCTTATATAAATACATCCAGGGTCAGTATAAAGATTTATCAAGGGAGCTTTTTGTGCAAAGAGGTTTTCAACTGACAAGTGGACATCCCTTGAGGTTAGAAGTAAAAAGATTACACCTTAAAGAAAGAAAAGGGTTCTTCACAGTAAGGGTGGTTAATCTGTGGAATTCTCTACCAGAGGAGGTGGTGACAGCGGTTTCGATAGATAACTTTAAAAGGGCACTGGATTTATTTCTAATTAAAAAAGGAATTCAGGGTTATCATGGATAATTAGAGAGGCAGTATTGATCCAGGGGGAAGTCTGGGATCATGAAGGATTTTTTTTATTTTTTTATTATTATTATTATTATTATTATTATTATTATTATTATTTTAGACAACTATTTAATTAATAGTTAATCCGTATTTTGCAGATCAGAGGAGATCTTAAATGGTTGAACTTGATGGACTGAAAGTCTTTTTTCAACCCTAAATACTATGGGCCTCATTCAATTGCAATATGAATAGGGCTCTATATAAGCACAGAGCATATTTTCTTACATAAGTTTTTAGTTAGTGAAGACCTTGCTTTTGGATAGAAGTTCACTAACTAAAAACTTCTGTAAAAACATATACTATGTGCTTACATAGGGCCTCATTCTATTAGCGGCCGCAGCCGTTGCGGGGCCGCAAGGACCGGCCGCAAGCTATTCGGCTATTCTATTCCCTTACGGCCGGGGGCTCCGGCAGCCTTGCGGCCGGCGCCTTGCGGCCGCACGCGCCGGAGGAAAGCCTTTGATCTAAAACGGCCGCAAGAGTTTCGGCCGCAAGAAAGCCCCGGTTGCTATTCAATTGCTACGGGAAACCTCTCTGCAAGGCTAAAAGCGAGCCGCAGCTTACTTGCAGCAAACAGGTCCCGCTAGCACCAATTAAGCACATAATAAAGCCCAAATAAAGCCATCCTGCACTCTGATGAGACAATAAAGTGATTGTAGGTGTTAGCAAAAATAGCACAACATTCCCCTATACTCAAATCTGCAATTTTTGTATTTTCAAATTCTTGTCAAATATCCGTGGACAAAGTCCCGAGGGCTTGGAGCACCTCAGACCCGCAAAGGCTGCGGGATTAGCCTCCGTCAAGTCCGTAAATGGGTAAAATAGACCTACGGGTCGTAAAGGGCTAACTTACAAGTCGTAGCATAGAAAAGCCATCTTGTACTTTTATTAAAAGTGAAAGTGATGTTTGGTTTCAGAATTAATAGCTCAACATTCCCCTACTCTCAAATGTGCAAATAAAGATATTTAACTTCATCTATCATGCAAGCCCGCACGGGTTTGAATAACGAGCTACGGGCTTGGAGGGCACTCATCCGCCAAACCCGTACGTGCTTCACTAAGAAGCTACGGCCAAGTCTCAAGCCCGTAATCCTAAAATCAAACCTGAAATCAATTAACCAATAGGAAGATGACAATCAAGGGCACAAATAGTTTAAAAGGGAGTGAAATTCTGTAATCTGTGACTGTGTTGTATGCTGTGCAAGTGGACACACAGGTCTTGGAGTTGGAGGTTTTGTGAGAGCAAGAGAGATAGAGGAGGAGAGATGGAGGGAGAAGGCAGTGAAGGGAGAGGTCAGGGAGAGCAGGGCCCCCAGCCACAGGCTGGCCAGCAAGCTGCTGCTGCCCGCAAAAGGGCAGCAAACTTTACCATCCAGGAGATCGAAACACTGGTTAGAGGAGTGCAAGCCCGACACTCCATCCTAACCGGTGGGAGTGAAGTGAGGCCCAGGCAGAGGACAGATGCCTGGAAGGAGATTGCGGCTGAGGTCTCCTCGCTGGGGTATGCGAATCGTACCTGGCAGTCTGTCCAGCACCGGTTCCAAGACTGCCGCATCGATGTAAAAAAGAAGATGGCCGATGAGGCCAAAGCAGCACGTGGAACCGGTGGTGGGCCGCCACAAACCTTCACATACCCCGGTTGGGAGGCCACAGTCCGCGACATGATCCGGCCAGCGTCAGTCGTGGGCCTCCCTAGCCTGGTGGACTCCGGTCGGCCTGAAACCCTGCAATGTGAGTACCATGTACACCTTAACACCCTCATATGTACGCACATGTACCCCACACAGATAGATAACTGACGTTGAATTGCACTGTAAGATATCTGGTTGTGACTACAGATATATGAGGCTGCGAAAATCATGTAAATCCAGTGTAAAGAAATATACTTGTCAGAATTGTTATCAATGAAATATATGTCCAATACCTCCTCCCACAACTGATTATGATACCGTTTTGCAAATCTATTGATGTTACTGTTATGTTTGCTGTTGGTTCCCAGTGCATATAAAGCATACATGACAACTCTATTGCAATTGATTTTTTATTGTCATGAGTTCCCCTGTCACACTCTACTCCATGTTAAACTGGCCCATCCATAGCTGTTTGGCTTAACCCTCCTACTGCTTAGAATTCATGTACATTTTGAAACTAGGTATAACGGATGTATCCTGTTTTATGTGGGCATTTCAGTATGTGCTTGAAGAGTGCCGCCGCCGACTCTAGGGATGCGGCTGCGCTTGCGTCCCCATGTAGCCGTCAAAAATAGTTGGTACACCCAAAGCCCGTAACCCTCTAACCCTAACCCCCTAAACACCACTTTCTAACTCTAACCCATCCCCCCTAACTGTAGCCAGAACCTGAAACCCATAACCACTTACCTGGCCTGCTGGGCTGGCGTAGCTAGAGTCGTTGGTGGGGCACTTCCAGAGATGCGCACATATGCGCACATACAACAGGATAGGTCCGGTCTAGCTGGTACATCACCATGAGAGTACATGTATGGATGTGCACACTGCAGCATATGCGGATACAGACTCTGATGGACTGTAAGTTTGTGTTGTGTAACAGCATAATCTGGACCATGTTACATTAACATGTTAACTCACATTGCTGAGGATTGGTCACAGATTGGTCTGTCTCACACACTGGCCAACAGATTCAGATGAGCACGTGTTCTAATTAACTGCAGTTGGCACACCGCACCAGCATTACATATAGCCATGGGCCCTTTCCTGTTATCTGACCGTGACTGCTGGTAGCAGCAGTGAGCAGCCTCTACATGTCACAACATTTTCCTGGAGATTATATAATCATGCAGATTTAGTGGGTTATGGTGTTGTTAAGGTAAGGGGTTCGGATAAGTGTGAGGGCTAGTGCTTTTGGGCTTCTGTGTAAGTTGAAAATGATGTATATAACAGTGGCAGCGCCATCTATCAGCCCCTTGGTCCAACTGCTGCTGCCAGTAGTCGGTGTCACATAACAGGAAAGATCCCAGCCAGGATCCACAATACTAATGATGCAAATCAATTTTGATTGGAGTCAAACATTCACAGCCAATTACAAGTCACTCTGATCTCAGAGATATGGAAACAACAATACTCAAATCAAAATCTTGTCTCATTTCAGTACCATCCAGGCGTCCCCTGCCTCCGCAGGTTCCTGCACCTTCTGAAGATGCAGGACCACCTGCGTCAACTTCCCCTGTAGCAGGGCCCTCCTATCAAAGTCCACCTGGGCCATCCACAAGGTGCCAGCAATTGCCTCCAGCCAGGATAATGGCACCGCCTGGCTCCCAGACAATGTGGGCTGGCCAAATGTGGGGCCACCCAATGTGGTCCCATTCCGGTTGTGCCCCCAATATGGCTTCACAAACAATGCTGCCCTGGAGCATGGGCCCCTGGCAGGGCATGTGGCCCCCGCAGGACCAGCAGGCCACTGTGGCCACTCCGGCCCAACAGGCCCCGCAGGCCCAGACAGCCGCTGTGGCCACTCAAGACCAACAGGCCCCGCAGGCCCAGACAGCCGCTGCGGCCACTCAAGACCAACAGGCCCCGCAGGCCCAGACAGCCGCTGTGGCCACTCAAGACCAACAGGCCCCGCAGGCCCAGACAGCCGCTGTGGCCACTCAAGACCAACAGGCCCCGCAGGCCCAGACAGCCGCTGTGGCCACTCAAGACCAACAGGCCCGCAGGCCCAGACAGCCGCTGCGGCCACTCAAGACCAACAGGCCCCGCAGGCCCAGACAGCCGCTGTGGCCACTCAAGACCAACAGGCCCCGCAGGCCCAGACAGCCGCTGTGGCCACTCAAGACCAACAGGCCCCGCAGGCCCAGCCAGCCACTCCGGCCCCGCAGGCCCAGCAGGCGTCTCCCAGGCAGGACACACCAGTAAGCAGTGCCTCCACCCAGAGGAGACAGTGGTCTGGGTTGCTGGCAGTTAGTCCTGCGCTGTCAGCGGCCCAGTGCCCGGATTTCCTGGCTCATCTCCAGCATGAGAGTGAGCAAAATCAACAGTTCATGCTGGAGATGAGACGCCATGATGCCAGGCAGCTCGAGGAGAGGAGAAGCAATAACGCCCGGAACTTCCAGGAGAGGAGACGCAACAATGCCCGGAACTTACAGGAGAGGAGACGCAACAATGCCCGGAACTTACAGGAGAGGAGATGCAACAATGCCCGGAACTTACAGGAGAGGAGATGCCATAATGACCAAGTCTTGGCTCAAATGACCCTGCAAAATCAGCGGATGTTCCAGGAGGCGAGGCGTCATAATCAGTTAATGGAGGAGTACGCCCGAAGGCCTGAAATGGCCCGAGAAGGCCAGCACCAAGACCGGGCTACTCCTTCAAACTCGCCTCCGTCAACATCCCACACCCTGTCCCCAGCATCCAGGCCGGAAGAGCCTCCAAACACCCGAAGAGGTCGGGGCCGGCCTAGAGGACCATCTTCCAAAGGCCAGGAGAGCCAGGAAAAACCCAAGCGAAAGCGGAAATAGGTGAGAACATGTTCATGTTGCATATAGAAGCAATTGATGTCCCAGATCTATTGACGTTGAGGTGTTGCAGTCAATGCGTATATTGTTCTAATTGATGTCTTGTTCTTATCTCTTTAGGTTCCATTTTATTGATGTCCATGGATTTCTGCCTCCCGTTTTTTTTGTTGTAAATATTTGTGAAAGCAACATAAGATTAAACATTATGTATTGCTCACATTATCATTGTTTGTTTCGTTTGTACTGTACCATGATTGGTAAACACCACATGAATGCTACACACCAACGTTATTGGATTAGTACATACATCTTCCTTCAATATACCAGCCCTGTGTTAATGTAGGGTTGGGGTAACAGCCACTAGTGCAGCTGAGGGTGGAGGTAATATTCATGAGTTTGATTACAGTAACGGTGATGCATGATATTCATGTTCATGACACATGGATAGATTAATTCAGGGGAAATATCAAAAGTGAGTCCACCCCTAAGTGAAATTGGCGATTATTTTGTGTGGCCACCATTATTTTCCTGCACTGACTTAACCCTCATGGGGATGGAGTTCCCCAGAGTTTCACAGGTTGCCACCGGAGTCCTCTTACACTCCTTCATGATGATATCATGGAGCTGGTGGATGTTAGAGACCTTGCACTCCCTGTAATGGAGTTGGAACACGCAGTCCAATATCTCCGCTGGTATACGGTACAATATCCAAGAAGCACTACAGTCTCACCATTCCCAACCTGCAATATTTGCCCACACTCAATTGGGAGTCAAATGAATACGGACTTTATTTTGTTGCCCAGAAATATATATATATACACATCTCTTCCCACAGGCAATACACACATCCCCCATAGTTGGCCACACAATACACATTGAGGGACAACAGGTGGGTCACACCTCCCGGAGACTACCTGGCTACTTTGATACAATCAGACATTGCTTAGATCATCCTTCTTTGTTATGTCTGATAATGAAAACACTTTATACAATAGACTTCCTTATCCTATGATGAGTCTCTGTACTAGGATTATCTATTATGCCAAGGTCTGCAATAGTCTGGGCTAAGATTTTGCCGAGCAGAAACCAACATACATACAGTATAACAGTATGATCATATTTTAACCATAACCATAAAACAGGGTAAAACAGTGATGGGTTCCGTTACACTCCACATCTTCCATTTGAGGAGTTCCCCACAGATGCTCAATAGGGTTTAGGTCTGGTGACCTACTTGGCCAGTTCATCAACTATTGACCTTCAGCTTCTTTAGCCAGGCAGTGGTCGGCTTGGAGGTGTGTTTGTTGTCGTTAGCATGTTGTAATACTGCCCTGCGGCCTGTTCTCCTATCTGAGGGATCATGCTCTTTCTCAGTTTGTCACAGTACATGTTGGCATTCATGGGTTCCCTCAAAGAACTGTAGCTCCTCAGTGCTGGCAGCATGCATGCAGGCCCAGACCAAACATATATGCATGTGTATAGATGTTTTTGCTAATATGTTGTGTGGCTTCCCACTATATGCATTTACCTAATTATGTCAGATGCTGCCTCCCCTCTCTCTGCATCACTGTTTTGGTTCAAAATGATGGGTTCATCTCATATCAATGTTTTTGTGTTCGTTGTGACTTATCCATTTATCTCTGGCACTGGGGAGCTACAGTCCATTGAGGGAACCATGAATGAAAACATGTACTGTGACATACTGAAGCAGAACATGATCCCCTCCCTTGGGAGACTGGGCTGCAGGGCAACATAACATAACGACCCTAAACACACCGCTAAGACGACACTGCCTTGCTAAAGAAGGTAAAGGTGATGGACTGGCCAAGCTTGTCGACAGACCAAAACCATATTGAGCATCTGTGGGGCATCCTCAAACTGACGGTGGGGGAGTGCAAGGTCTCTAGCATCAACCAGCTCTGATGTATCATTAAGGAGTGGAAGAGGACTCCAGTGGCAACCTGGGAAGCTCGGGTGAACTCCCTGGCCATGAGGGTTAATGCAGTTCTGGCAAATAATGGTGGCCACACATAATTGACATTTCATGTCAATTTTGACATTTCAAATTAAGGGTGTACTCACTTTTGGTGACAATGGTTTACACATTAATGGCTGGGTATTGAGTTATTGATGGGTCCGAAAAATTACTTTACATTGTAGCAGAGTGTCATTTCTTCAGTGTTGTCACATGAAAGGATGTACTAAAATGTTAACAACAATGTGACGGGTGTACTCACTTATGTTAGATACTGTGGCCCTCATTTAATTGCAATTTGGCCAATTGAATAGGGCTTGAAATAAGCACATAACATATATTCTCTGAAAAATGGTTGAGTTAGTAAACATCTCTACCAAATCAAGGTTTTCACTAACTAAAATCTGTTTGACACAATATATGTTCTGTGCTTATTTTGAGCCCCATTCAATTGGCAAAATCGCAATTGAATGAGGCCCTGTATGTTCACTATTAGGATGTGAGCCACTTACAGAAACCTGTCTCATTTGTCTGTTTCTGCGTCAGATAGATTGTTAATACCAACCTTCCCTTATGTTTGAAATCAGTAATGCAAACACACTGTGAGAATTCTATTGACACCCCTAACTGATGGTGCAGAGCACAGATGTGGAGTCTGAAGGTCCTTTTATTGATGTTCCGGAAATGCTATGGTATCAACATTGACGAGGCAGACACAAACAACATCGCAGATAAATCATATTTAATATTTAACGAAATTAACAAGGCAAGCTTGCCACAAAGCCACAGGTTGACTAATCAACACAGGTATGCAAAGGATCATGGTGGAGGGGGGTAGGATACAAAATCCAAGTAACACAGGGAAATAGGGATATGAGAGCAGAATGCAGGCATGGAAAATTACATTGATATGGATGATCAGGGGATGTACAGTATATCAACCAACATTAGGCAATATAATAGATCTCATTATTGTTCCGACATATATATAACAGTCAATAAGGAAACACCATAATAATCCAGAATAAGGTGATATACATATAGGGGGGGGAAAATGTATGCTTGGGTGTTAAACGGACACTCTGATGCCACATCAGAAGTATAAGTGCTCAATCAGTGAATGCTATGAGCCCATAACGTCAGTTCTCACGCAACAATAAGCAGCACATAGATAACCTTGGTCAAAAAGATGGTGACCTGACCAGGACCATATCAGTCAGATGTTACTTATTGCAGAGAACTCACAACAAACAAGGCAATATCAGTGATAGTTTGTTCTCTGATTGAGCATCTATACTCACTGTTGTTGAATATGCATAACTGAAGATTAACGTAACCTCCTTAACTGTTAAGTCCCAAGCCTGGATTTACTCTTCCCCATATGCACAGGGAGGGTCACATCAGCACTGAAGAAAAGATCTTGAAGGGTTGGTGCTGCAGGCTTCACAACAGTCCAAGTAGAGGAGAGGATAGAATGTCTAAACCAATAGGTACCGGTGAATCGAGATAGACTATATGAGCATACACATGCTGTGGATATACCAGGAACATCAGCTGACAGATGTCACATCACATCTGCATTGTATAATGAAATTGTCTCGTGACACATATCGGCTATTCAGTCAAGGTCATCAGATATCAAACTGGATCCAACAAAGCAATGAAACGGACACATGCACATACATGAGGACATTGACATGGCCACGGAATGTCAGGATGTTTATCGTCATGCCTTTGTTTATCGTCATGCCTTGTTCTGACCGGGATCTGGAATACAAACACACAAATAATATATTAGTGGAAACCTTACATATGCCATATGAGCAGCCACCAACAGATGTAGGTATGTCGGCACACGTTAGGCATTGGGATCTCGTACAAGCTAACCATCTGTACGATGATAATGATGGCCCAGACTAATTTGTCCTGATGTGGGAATATTAGGATTAGTCGAATTCTCATTTATTTGTATTGTGCAAACATATTCCGTAACGCTGTACTGGGGAGAAGAACACAAAAATATACAGTATGTAATATTGACAACGCAAGAAAATGGAGGGCCCTGTTTGGAGCGTAAAGTCTGTTGATAAATGATTTGTTCACAAAGGCCCACACAAGATTAGAAAATCACCACTTCCAAGTTAAAGGTAATGGACATGGGGAAGAGTAGATAAGGAATAGCAAGGTTAATAAGTAAGTGAGAGATACATAGGAAGGAGGTTGTGTCAAGTAGAAAGATATGCATTAGTCGGAGAGGAAAGGGATCAGATGTAAAGTGCGATGCACTATTTTGTAATAAGGTATCTGCCCCATGTGGACAGATAATGTAATCTGCAGATGGGACAGTCAGGAGACACATAGTTTAACCACAGCTTGAGTAGGATTAGGTGATGGGCGAATAAAAGGAGAGAGGTGGGCATGAGAGTTGAAATGAAAATGATGCAGACAAAAAGGGGAGAAGTAAAGAAGAGTCTGAGGAAAAGGCAGGGGATGTGAGGAAGAAGACAAGAGAAAACATAGTGGAAAGGGTTAATTGGGATAGTTAGCAGAAGACTTGAGTGACTCAATAAATTAAGGGTAAACAGGGGTGGAGAGAGAGAGAGAGAGAGAGAGAGAGAGAGACCAGTGCATCCTGTAATAGAAAGGGAAGATCACAACTATCACACATTGATACATGTTCGGACATCTACATGTGGTTCTCTACCTTGGATAGATCAAGTGGAGTATTCAACGAAGAGATCTGTTCCCCCAGGACACGTCTGCATGGTCCGATAAACATTTCGGACCGTTTCAGCAATACATAGGGGATGTCTTGGGGAAAAAGAAAGTTAGGCCTACATTAATGGAGTTATTAGTCATTTCCTCTCATGCATACATGCACATGTTTCCCGCAAATACTCACTTACAATGTAGACGCCATTGATGTAGCTGATGTTCTGTTGCTGGCAAGGTTGTTTCCCATGTCTGTGTGGGTAAACAATGTGTTGACACACGGCAACAGTTCTGTAATGGCAATATGATGAGATGAGTCACACAATCCATATGATATATTGCACAATGATTCCTAGTTAACACATCCTTGAGACTATTCCTGTTATCTGACTGAGAATGCTTTTAACCAGCATTCGCTGACAAAGAACAGGGGACATCCCCTCTTTGCATCACATGAGGTACATTTCTTATGGTTTACAGTATGCTGTTATGTTCATATATCCAGATTGCTAGGAATTGCATTGACCTCCATGGGATGTGGAATAGCATGATCAGACAATGTGAACATTACTGTTCTGGGCAGATGTTTTCAAATACGATTGTGAGGCCTATATCCATTGACATTGTGGAATACATCAGACCATCCTTTAGCTTAGCTTCTTGAGGTTGGCAGATATCAATATATATGATGTGTATGGGAATGTGCGCATACTTACCAGTAACGGATATCAGAGCAGGCTGTATTTGATCCAGTATGAATAATGCGTCACGAGACATATGTTACATCACAAAGCTATCCTCTACTGTGGACTGTTGGATATTCTGGAAGACAATGGGGAAGGAGAAAAGAGATGTATTAGTAACCATAAGCCATGTACATTTGAGTTGGTTGTAATTAGTTTCAGACTTACATGGGAAGTACTCACGAATGACGTGGGCACGTAGTTGTGACCCCTGAACGTTATCCCCACCATCGGGAGGTACTGGACGCTCCGCCGGTTCAAGCGGAGCATCATCAATGTTCCCCAGACAGTTTGCCTGTACTGCTATATTGTGCAGAATACAGCAGGCCATGATGATGTGACAAACCTTCCCTGGTGTATACTGTAGCGCCCCGCCAGTGGAATGTAAACATCTGAAGCGCATCTTCAGGAGTCCAAAGGTGCGCTCTATTACATTCCGGGTTCTGGCATGGGCCGCATTGTACCTCTCCTCCCCCTCTGTGCGTGGATTGTTCACAGGGGTCAACAACCACGGCAAACACCTATATCCTGCATCACCTGAAGGAAACAAAAATGGGAGATGTAGATATGAATGGGAGTTTGTGCTGCTCGTTAAAGCATCTGTAAATATACGCAATGATTAATGTGACGTTAGTTTAGGGATCTCTGGCTTGGAACTTCATACTCCTATGACCACGTCACATCGGGTTAGGCACAGCAACAAGCTACGATGCAATGGCTCAGTCGGCACACCTTCTTTATGGCGCAACAATGGAATAACATTACAGTGGAACATTATGTATATTTTAGGGGATCCTTTATGGGTACTCACCCAGTAGCCACCCAGGTGGAGCTTCTCCAGACTCAAAATAAAGAGGGGTGGATGACTCACGCAGGATATGGGCATCATGAGTACTTCCCGGGAAGCCGGAAACCACATTTTGTATGCGCATGCCTGCATCACAAACAGCCTGTACATTGATGGAATGATAGTGTTTGCGATTTCGGAACATGGCTTCTTGCTCTCTAGGAGGTATCAATGCTACATGTGTACAATCTATAGCACCGAGCACATTGGGGATACCTCCCATTCGAAAGAAATCTGCTTTCACCTTCAAGATCTCTTCCCCAGTGTGGGGAAAACTGATGTATCTGGCAGCTTTCGGAACGATAGCATGGAGGAATGTGCTCAGGCACCTTGAAAGGCTTGCTTGAGACATTCCTCCTACTATGCTAGCAGTGTTCTGAAAACTACCAGATGATAGGATGTGTATGGCGGCTAACATCCGTGTCATGCCTGGGATGGCTCTATTGGTCCGTGAGGAAGGCTCCATGTCCTCCCTCAGGACCGCATAGAGCTCCTCCAGGCTGGCACGGGTTAGCCTAAAACGCTCATACACTTCCACATCAGTTAACCCCTCTAATGTGACTCTGTCCCTGTACACCCTGGGTGCACGAAGCCTCCTGGCCGGCTCCTGGGCCTGCTCACCCCCCTGTGGGTCTGGCTGTGCAGGAGCCCCCACTTCATGTGCCACACCCTCTAGGGGTCTCTCATCTGGCACCCCCATCAGCTGATCACCCACATCAAGGTCCTCCTCCCTGTCTGCAGGTGCCCTCATATCCCCCTGTCCCTGTGCCACTGGAGCTCTCTCCCCTAACTGACCCCCCACCATGACCCTAGGCATGTCCTGTGATGAGCCACTTGCCTGGCTTGGTTCCGGACCACCATGGATTGCATCAGCACGCTCACCCACATTCACTCCCAGCCGCCCCTCTCTGTCACGCCTCAGCCACTCCACAGTCGCACGCCTGACATCCCGGTTTCCACTCTGCAACATTCGAAACAAATATCCATTCATACGACGCTGCGCTCTCCTCACATACCTATACGCTGTACTCATGTTGCTGCTATCCATGATGGTTCAGACTTGCTAATTCATGGATGATGGTGTGGTTATATAGCTTGCTAATTACCCCAGCTGTGATTATCCGGGTTGATTTCACAAATGGAAAAGCTCACTGGTGTATCTAAGCTTCATCATGTTATGAAGTTCCCTGATTATGGATTGGTTGAGCCATTTTAATTAGTAACCCCTAATATTCTGGCCCACATTTGATTTTGGGCCCATACTCCATGATCTATGTAATGTGGCGTGAAAATATATACAATATTTGTGTTCAAAAATCTAGATGTGATAAAAGAGATGTAAATCAGATAATGTTGATATGTTTAGGGGACACATTCTATTCTTTCTGAGTGCTAAAGGGTTAATTTGGCTGCCATTTTGAGGATGTACATGACACCACAAAAATCTCTTTTATTAACATATTTGATCATTGTGGATTGTTTTTACAGTAATTCGAATGCCTTTTATTGCTTCCTTTACACTTTTAGGGCCCTTTCAGCCCTGTTTCATTACAATGCCGTAAGTGCATCGTGTGGACTTCAACGGATGCGGCCGTAACTTAAATCTAGCCAGGCGTGAATCGCGGCCTTCCGAATGTAGGAAGGCCGTGACGTTTAGGCGCGCACGCAAGCTGGAAGGGGGACGGACTAGCCGCGCCCGGCACGAACTATCCAATAGCGGAATCACGCATCGCGCCACAGGTCGCACAGCCAATCACTTACGGGATAGAGCATTTGATTGACAGTGGGAGTGAATAAATAGGAATGACACGCACCCACGCCTCGACTGTGTTGTGATTTCGGACGAAGTTGCACGCGGTTCCAGGAGCTAGGTGGTTGAGAGTAGGTAAGTTGCTTTATTATCAAGTCGCGGTTTAAGTTCTTTTTACGGGAATCCGTTACTACATTTACGGATGCCGATGTAAAGAAGTACAATTGTGTTTTTGGCTTGTTTATAGGTGTTTGGAGGTAGTTTGGAGAGTTTGGGAGTTTATATCCGGCCCATAGGAGTTTGGAGGGAGGTAAGTTGCATTGTACATGCTTTTCATCCTATCAAGCTGTCTTTTATTTGTATGTTTTGCCAATTTCTATATTTACTGAATACACTGGTGAGAGGTACAATTGTGTTTTTTGCTTCTTTATAGGTGTTTGGAGTATTTTTGGTTGTGTGGGAGTTTGGATCCGGCCCATAGGAGTTTGGAGGGAGGTAAGTTGCATTGTACATGCTTTTCATCCTATCAAGCTGTCTTTTATTTGTATGTTTTGCCAATTTCTATATTTACTGAATACACTGGCGAGAAGTAAAATTGATTTCTTTTCTTGTTTATAGGTGTTTGGAGGATTTGGGATCTTTGATCCTGCCCTTAGGGGTTTGGAGGGAGGTAAGTTGCATTGTACATGCTTTTCATCCTATCAAGCTTTCTTTTATTTGTATGTTTTGCCAATTTCTATATTTACTGAATGCACTGGCGAGAAGTACAATTGTGTTTTTTTTGCTGTTGGCCTATAGGTTTGGCGAGTTTGTTTTTGTGGGGAGAGGAGTTTTGTGGAGGGAGGTAAGTTATTTATATTTTTCTGTTTAATATTAGATCTGTCTCTCTCTCTCAAAATCTCTCTCTATCTCTCTCTCTATATATATATATATATATATATAGAGAGAGAGAGAGAGATTGATTATGAGTTAGATTATGAGTTTGATTATGAGTTTGATTCTGAGTTTGATTCTGAGTTTGAGATTGAGTGTGATTGAGTTTGATTTTGAGTTTGATTTTGAGATTGAGTTTGAGATTGAGTTTGAGATTGAGATTGAGATTGAGATTGAGTTTGAGATTGAGTTTGAGTTTGAGATTGAGATTGAGTTTGAGATTGAGTTTGAGATTGAGTTTGAGATTGAGTTTGAGATTGAGATTGAGATTGAGTTTGAGATTGAGTTTGAGATTGAGATTGAGATTGAGATTGAGTTTGAGATTGAGATTGAGTTTGAGATTGAGTTTGAGATTGAGATTGAGATTGAGATTGAGTTTGAGATTGAGTTTGAGATTGAGTTTGAGATTGAGTTTGAGATTGAGATTGAGTTTGAGTTTGAGATTGAGTTTGAGATTGAGATTGAGATTGAGATTGAGTTTGAGATTGAGTTTGAGATTGAGTTTGAGATTGAGATTGAGTTTGAGATTGAGTTTGAGTTTGAGATTGAGATTGAGTTTGAGATTGAGTTTGAGATTGAGATTGAGATTGAGTTTGAGATTGAGATTGAGTTTGAGATTGAGTTTGAGATTGAGATTGAGATTGAGATTGAGTTTGAGATTGAGTTTGAGATTGAGTTTGAGATTGAGTTTGAGATTGAGTTTGAGATTGAGTTTGAGATTGAGATTGAGATTGAGATTGAGTTTGAGATTGAGTTTGAGATTGAGTTTGAGATTGAGATTGAGTTTGAGATTGAGTTTGAGTTTGAGATTGAGATTGAGTTTGAGATTGAGTTTGAGATTGAGATTGAGATTGAGATTGAGTTTGAGATTGAGATTGAGTTTGAGATTGAGATTGAGTTTGAGATTGAGATTGAGTTTGAGATTGAGTTTGAGATTGAGATTGAGATTGAGTTTGAGATTGAGATTGAGTTTGAGATTGAGTTTGAGATTGAGTTTGAGATTGAGTTTGAGATTGAGTTTGAGATTGAGTTTGAGATTGAGTTTGAGATTGAGTTTGAGATTGAGTTTGAGATTGAGTTGTAGATTGAGTTTGAGTGAGATTTCTACACATATTTGCAATACACATAGGTGTTCCAAACTGCTTCTTCAATGGGGCTTGACAATAACTTTTTTTTAGCCTAGAACAGCAGGACCATGTAGTTCCTACTACCTCTGGTACAGAGGATGGCTTCAGGATAGGTACCATGCCCATGAATATGTGCAGAATATAATGCAGATAGGATATTAGTGGCCTCAGACATGGTCCACTCCCCACACATGATAGAAGCACACAGTAAATAGCCGCATGCCTTGTATATATGCAAACTGTAACTGACCCTTCCACATTGTTTATGAAAGTATTGATCTAGCGTGTTTCATCAGCGCCTCTCAGGTCCAGAGTGAGAGGTGCTGTACACCCCTCCCACTGCTGTCACAGGCTCTTTCCACTTAAGGTTGATTACTGCAGTTAGTTCCAACATTGATATCCAAGCAGAAATAGTGTTATAGGCGATCAGAATGGGGGACGAGCGTGGAGCAGGCAAACCCACTAAAACATTTCTTTCTTTCTCTTTCTTTTCAGGTGGTGATGGAGGGAGAGGAGCAGAGGGTGGAGGAGTGGCAGGGAGTCCCGGGGCGTGGAGGTGGGGAAGAGGAAGGGAGGAGTGAGGAGGAGGTACTAGTGGAGGAGGGGGAGGTAGTGGAGGAGGAGGTAGTGGAGGAGGAGGTAGTGGAGGAGGAGGTAGTGGAGGAGGGAGGAGAGGAGGAGGAAGGAGGAGGAAGGAGGGAGGAGAGGAGGAGGGAGGAGAGGAGGAGAAGGAGGGAGGAGAGGAGGAGAAGGAGGGAGGAGAGGAGAGGAGGGAGAAGGGAGGAGAGTAGAGGAAGGAGGGAGGAGAGGAGAGGAGGAGGGAGAAGGGAGGAGAGGAGAGGAGGGAGAGAGGAGAGTAGAGGAAGGAGGGAGGAGAGGAGGAGGAGGGAGAGAGGAGAGTAGAGGAAGGAGGGAGGAGAGGAGGAGGAGGGAGAGAGGAGAGTAGAGGAAGGAGGGAGGAGAGGAGAGGAGGAGGAGGGAGAGAGGAGAGGAGAGGAGGGAGGGAGGAGAGGAGAGGAGGAGGAGGAAGGAGGAGGAGGAGGGAGAGTGGAGAGGGTCCTCATCCCCAGGCAGAAGAGCAAGAGGCTGTCGGCAGGTCCAGGGCCCACAATTATAGCCGGGAGGAAAACAGGGTCCTCCTGGAGGCCATCCGTGCCCGCCCCGTCATCACCTCGGGGGGTAGGGAAGTAAAGGCTGGGCCCCGTGCTACTGCTTGGCAGCAGGTGGTGGATCTGGTCAACGGTGTGGCGGGCCGTGGACGGTGTCTGCGGTCCATTAAGCACCGGTTTGACGACATCAGGGCCGCGGTGAGGAGGAAGATGGTGCAGGAGGCCGAGCGGCGGAGGGTCAAGTACCTTGCCCATGAAGGGATTGCAAGGGCCATGCTTGCACCCTCCGACGCAGCTGGAGCATCAGGCCCGGTGGAGCAGCAGGACCCAGCCTCCATGGCAGGTGAATATGACATACAGCAACATGCCACCACATGTGCATCACACACACTACACATGGCCATGACAATGACATGTCAGCTCCATGAAATAACAAGGGATAGATGCATCGTTAAATTCATGAAGCTGACAAATCACTGTCATTCATGGTCACCACAACAGTAATCAAGCAATAGAGCAGGTGTGTCCAAACGCGGTCCTGGTGGGCCACACACATGGCTGGATTTGATAACCCTGCTGCGCACAGGTGAGTCAATCGCTTCTTCATTCATCCTGATTGACTCACCAGTGCACAGAAAGGATATCTTCCAATCTGGGAAAGAGTTTGGACACCCCTGTAATACAGAGTCCATGTATTGGTGTGCCCGTTCAGCCTACGCAGTTACAGACAGCAGCCGTAATACAGATAGAGTTGTGAGCCGAGAACCATCCAGAACAGAAACCTAAGAATAGATAACAGCTAGTATAAGATAGCTAATCAGAGTAGCAAAGAGGAGAATCATCCATATTCAAGGCTAGATGTCAGATAATTAGAAATGAACACCTATCAATGAGCTAATCAACATACTAATGACATGTACCTTTCTTCTCTATCTCTCAGCATCCAGGAGGAGCTCTGGGTCCTGTGACCATAGCGAGGAGACGGGGCCATCAGCCCCGTACCAGGATCCTCCAGCACAGGGGGAGGAGGAAAGGAGATCAGAGGGCTCGGAGTCAGAGGATGGGCTGGTCATTGACCTTGCGGGGTCACCTGCCCCAAGCCCTGGGCCTATGCCCATCCTCGAAAGGCTTGCTCTGGGGCCCTCATCCCCCCAAGGGACAGCACCTCCTTCCCCACAAAGTGTGCTGGCCTGGTCACCACCGGGCACATTCTCCCCACCGGCTCCAGCTGTGGACCTCCCCGCATCACCTCACCACGCCCACCCAGCGGTGTCGTCGCCGCAGAGCCAGGCTGTGCAGGTGGAGACACTGGCCGTCCTGAAGGAGCTGCTGGCCAGCAGCCAGAGGATTGAGGCCAACCAGCTCCGGATGGATGCCAGCATGTCTGCCCTAAGGTCACAGATGACCCACAGCCTGGCCAGGCTGTCCAGGGAGGTGAGGAGGCACCACATGACATCGGAGCACCTTCAGGTCAGGCTGCTCAGACATGCCATGGTCCCCAGCCCAGCATCAACGGGGATCTCACAATCCCCCAGCCAAGAGCAGCCTGGCCCCTCCTCTCCTCCCATGTGTCCGCCACCGCCCAGACCACCGCTGCCTGGCACCGCCCGCCCCCCCCCCGCCCTCCCCCCCCACCATCACCACCAGAGGGGAGACGGAGGATGGGCACAGGTGATGTGGGTCCTGGGCCCAAGTGGAGTAGGACATAGGGTCTCATTCAATTGCAATGTGGCCGATTGCTAAGGGATCAATTTGAGCACAGAGCATATTTTCTACAGATGTTTGTAGTTAGTGAACTTCTCTCCAAAAGCAAGGTCTTCACTAACTACAAACGTCATTCAGGTACACAAGCCCCTTCACACTACTTAGCAATGCTGAAGGGGACCAGGGTAACATGCACCACACATATCTACTCTGACCCATCAGGAAGGGCCGCAAGCTCTGGGATCGACAGCAAACTCACCGCCATCAGGCATAATCTCTGCTACGCCCATCCTGGTGGGAGCCATGTGCCAGGTGTCTAGTTATTCCCATTTGGTGAACCTCGAAACTGTTCTGCTATTTATCACTTTACATGGGTGAGGGTTGCTAAGTGGTGGTGGTGGTGGTGAAGCAGCTTGTGTACCTGAATGAAGCTGTGAGCTACTGTAGGTGGGCAGGTCATAGCAGAGAGATCAGACAAATCCCAATCCACTAGAGGAGGAACTGACAACCCACTCCAATCTCTTTGGCCTTCAAACTTTTGAGAACAGCACAGTCAGAGACCTAGCTGAATGTGCTGCAGTCCATAGGGTCACTGAGAGTCAGACACAACTGAAGAACTTAAGCACATATAATGAAATATTCCCCTGGTACTTGATATATGACAAGTGGCGGTCTGATTTGGCCACTATTTGTATTCTCTAATGTAGATGTGATGAGCGAGATGTGTATTCTATCGTTGATCAACCATATAGCGTGCATCGAATGTGCGCTGTCATCTACGCACCGACACATGCGCGCATCATCAACAGCAGGCCCGAGAGGAGGCTAGCGGATCTAATGATTAGGATTAGGCAGTGGGGTGTAAGGATTAGGATTAGGCTGTGGCTACAAGGGTTAGAAGGGTTTATGGCATTAGGTCATATCACTTGCGCCCTTTCATCGACGGCCAACAGTCCAAAATATTAGAACTGCGCAATGATGTGGGACCACTCATGTCAGCTGCATGTTGTCAAAACACATTTGCTGTGCGCGCCAATATTGGGGTGACATATTCTATTATGGGGCTGTTTTAGAGGCTATAATGGAACCTATATGTGTGCTGACCAATCAAACATATGAGGAATATTAAACTAATTTGAAGTCTTGTTAATTTGTAGGCTGTAATGCTTGGGCCTCCATTTTAGGGTTACAGCAGTTACATGCAGACTGCAAAAACCGTAACAAAATGGATACCTTTAACCTCCAAGCACGTACGGCCTTTAAAAACGAGCTGCGGGCTTGGAGGACAGCCCGCACGGGCTTGAATACGGAGCTACGGGCTTGGTCAGTGAAGTCCGTGGGACTTGTACGGATTTTAAAATAAAAGTACAATTTGGCGATGTGCAAGCTTGAGAATGTTTGGCTAGTAATCCTCATGCCCCCCCCATTATGTTCCCCATCATTTACAGTGCTTTGCAGTGCTGGATTGAATATATATTGGCTATTACAATGCTTGGTTTGCGGCCCTCCATCTCCAAACCCGTACGGGTTTGAACAAGGACCAGCCCGCGGAACTACGGGACGTAAAGTAATCCGTGAATAATATATCTGATTTGGGCTGATGTGCAAGCTTGAGAGGGTGTTGCTATTAATCCTCGTGTCCCCCATTATGATGCCTAGCATTTACGGAGCTTTACAGTGCATTCTCGATTTTATATTTGCATTTTCAGTTTTCGGACTTTGCGGCCGGAAAACAAGATTTACGGGCGCTGTGAAAAAGCTTCCGGCCGTTTGCATGATATGCGGCCGGCCGGAAGGGGATATCCTTGCGGCGCCGTATAATTGAATTGCAAGGTAAAAGTAGCTCTACACGGGGCCGTAAGATGGCCGCAAGGAATCGCAGCTTTGCGGCCGTTTTACGGCCGATAATTGAATGAGGCCCATAGAGCCCTATTCAATTGCCCGAATTGCAATTGAATGAGGCCCCAATTAACTATGTAACTATGTATAGTAAGGGAAGGGCCGGCAGCTGTTGAGACACATCATGATCACACACTCACTGATCACTTGTATTACAATGGTGATCAGTTTTATCATTAAGGTCCCACTGCAGTTCAGGAAAAAAGACACTTGTTTGTCAATTTTGTGCAAGTCAGGGACTTTTTTATTTTTATTTAGAAAATCTGACTTTAAGTATGAGTATAGGAATCCAGTCATAAACTAGAGCAGAAAAAAAGGAGAGCACATAGAGCTGAACATATTGTGGTATTTAAGATCAATATTTTATTTAAAATATGAAAATATACTCACAAGCAAAATTATCTTATACAGCAGCAGTGTTAGGATATAAACCATGGCCGTAGGAGCCCAAGAAAATTTTGGGGGGATAATTCAACTATACTCCCAGGACAGGAAGCAGGGACAGATCTACCACCAGTGCACTCGGTGCAATGCACCAGGGCCCTGCTCTTGAGGGGTCCCATTGTTGCAGTGCCTCTGAAAAACATTTTTTATATTTTTTTTGTTCAAATCCTCAATGCCCCTGCCCTCCAATATAATTAAAAATGTTATATAAATATGTATTTATATATATATATATATATATATATATATACACATTTTTAAATATATATATATATATATATATATACCTGTCTCTCTGTGCATCCTGTCTCTCTGTGCATCCTCTCTCTCTGCACTGTCTCCCTCTCTCTGCACTGTCTCTCTCTCTGTGCACCCTCTCTTTATGTGTGCGCTCTCTTTATGTGTGCGCTCTCTCTCTCTGCCCTCTTTCTCTCTCTCTGTGTCCTCTGTCTCTCGCTGTGCCCTCTCTCTGCCCTCTGTGTACTCTCTGTCTCTCTCACTCCCCCTCCCTCTCCTCTCTATCTCCCCTCTCTCTCTACCTCCATCTCACCCTCCCTCTCTCTCCCTCTTCCTCCCTCTCTCTCTCTCTTCATCTCTCTGCCTCCCTCCCACTCTGCCTTCTTACCTCCCTCTCTCTCCGTCCCATATATATTATATAGACACATAATATGTATGTCTATATGGAAACTTATTATGTATATATTTTGTAACAGAGTCAAGCAAGGAATGTATATAAGCCTGCAATTGAGCAGAGCTATGTATCCAGGTGTGATAAGCAAGGGTTAATTGGAACTGCAGCTCAATCAAGTCAGTGCACCTGATCCTCATCAGGATGATTTAAAAGCCCTACACACAGAACCGAGACCAGTGGCTTTTGGAGTGAGAGTAAATATTGTCTGCAGGAGCAAAGCTGGTCTTCAAGGAAAGTCAATCTGCAGTGCAAGGCAAAGTTGATTTCCAGAGCAGAGCTCTCTACAGGAGCAAAGCTGGTCTGCAAGGGAAGTCAGTCTGCAGTGCAAGGCAACATTGGTTTCCAGAGCAAAGCTGGTCTGCAACAAAAGTCAGTCTGCAGTGCAAAGCAACATTGGTTTCCAGAGCAGAGCTGTCTACAGGACCAAAGCAGGTCTACAAGGCAAGTCAGTCTGCTGTGAGAAAGCAGTTTTCCTGTTTAGAGACTGTGAACATTAACCCTGGGGAGAAGGCAGCAGTATAACTGCAAGTGTGACAGAATTTTTCAAAATACTATTCAGCTAGTTAAAGGGTCCCTGGAGGTTTGAGCATTTTGGAGAGGCGGAAGGGCCGAATGCTCCCCTTTTCCTACAGATGAAGATATTGAAAAGAACTGTGTATTATTTTGGTGCAAATATTGGACTTTTAATAAAATATTAAAAGAATACCTGAATTCCTGGCGGTTAATTTATAAGGTTACAGTCTAATCTACCACAACTGGTGTCAGAAGTGCAATCTAGGTCCTTATACCAAAAGACCACCCACAGAACAAATGGAATAGGTAGTAAAAGCCCTGTTACAAGCCACAGCAGCACAGCAAGAGACAAATAGACAACAGCAGGAATTTAACCGATTGCTGGCAAACCAGATGACACAAAGCCAAGCAAACTTACATGAGATAATACACCAAACCAAACAACTGCCAGCTAAAGGAACAAGAGAACCTGTTATGGGATTGCAAGCAAGTCACCACATACAAAAAATGAGTAAGGAGGATGACGTGGAGGCCTATGTGCTGGCTTTTGAAAGGACTGCAACACGGGAAGCCTGGCCTCAAGCCCAGTGGGCAGACATACTGGCTCCATTTCTGGTAGGAATAGCACAAAGAGTCTACTATGATATCACAGCAGAACAAGCAAATGATTATAAATACCTTAAGGCAGAGATTCTAGCCAGAATAGGAGTAAATTCAGCTGTTTGGACTCAAAGGTTCCATAAGTTGAAATACAGAGTGGACCAACCGCCAAGAGCACAAATATTTGATTTACTGCACCTTACGTGTGTCCAGAAAACAACTTCTCAGAAAAAATAGTGGAGATAGTAGTACGGGACCACTACTGGAAAAGATTACCTCCAGTTATGAGAGAGTGGATTAGACAGTAGGAATCACAGTTCCAGGATGAACTTGTGGCCCAAGTCGAACGTCATGAAGCTGTAAGAAGCATCTCAGCCGAATCATCGGGACAGAAAGCAAAAGCCTGGAAATGTGGTTTATCCATAAAAAGCCAGCCTACCGAGGGGGCCACAGGGACTTACAAAAGAGAAACTCAGGATTTTTATGTAACCCGACAAGAGAGAGGTGGAGGAAAAAAGGAATAATTACTTACATACGGTGAAGCGTTTCAAGTGCAGAGAGATGGGACATATGGCAGCCCAATGTCCAAATCAGAATGAGGCCATGCAGTGCAATCTTAGAGATTCAGCAATTCACTGTGATGTGGTTAATTTAGTATGCATGACTGAGCTGACGCATCCATTTTTACAGAAATGATAATAAATGGCCAGAAAGTAAAAGGACTGATTGATTCCGGAAGTGAAGTTACCCTGTTGTCCAGAAGAGCAGTAGCCCCAGATAATGGGAGGCTAGGAAAAAGCATGGGCATCACCTGTGTGCATGGAACAGTAATAAACTATCAAACAAAAACCACATGGATTGATGTTAAGGGCATAAAAACCCAAATAAAAGCCCCGGTAGTGCCCCATCTACCATATGCAGTGGTTTTGGAAAGAAATTTCCAAAATTTTGAAAACCTCCTACATATAGAAAGCAATGGTATGAGTACCCGAATCTATATTCTTCAGCCGGGAAAAGGTTCCGAAATCTCGAAAAGAGAGACGAAAGGAAAAAAAAAGGGGGACAGAAATGAAAAAGCAACAAGGCCAAGAAGAAGCCCTGACAGCTTCATGGACTAAGCATGAAGATACAGCAAACTTGGAAGGATCCTCTTCTGACCAAGAGATGGCCCTTCCAAATCAAGCAGAGATTGAAAAAGTACCGAATGTTCACCAGGAGGTAGAAAGTTTCGGGAGAGACCAAGCGAATGAGCCTCTCCTACAAAATGTCAGAAGGAAAGTGGTAAAAGTAAATGGTACAAGGCCGAGAAAATCGTACAGGGATGAGAAAATCCCCAGGGTCCACACTTTGTGTTAAAAAGAGATCTCTAATATTGTGTGGTTAAAATAGGAGAAGACATCATAGAACAACTACTGGTACCTCAGGGATACAGAAGCAAAGTATAAGAAATGGCTCAAAGTAATCTTTTTGGAGCCCACCTAGGAGTGGAGAAAACCTTAAATCATGTAATGAAGAGATTCTACTGGCCTGGAGTACATGAAGAAGTACGCTGATATTGTCTATCTTGCCCAGAGTGTCAGCTAGCAAGTCTACGTCCCCATCTAAAAGCTCCCTTGATACCACTTCCTGTTAGAGAAGAACCTTTTGAGAGAATAGCGATGGATCTCGTGGGACCACTAAAAAAAACAGCTCAAGGGCATCAGTACATTTTAATTATATTGGACTATGCTACATGATACCCAGAAGCTGTACCTTTAAGGTCTGCTAACTCTAAAAGTATTGCAAAAGAAATACTACTTCTCTTCTCAAGAGTAGGAATACTAAAAGAGATATTAACGGACCAAGGAACACCATTTGTTTAGAAGCTAATGAGAGATTTGTGCAAACAATTGCAAGTAAAAACTTTAAGGTCTTCTATCAACCCCAGACCGATGGACTGGTGGAAAGGTTCAATGGAACTCTGAAGATAATTATACAAAAAGTGGTAGATAAAGATGGAAAAAAATGGGATCTATTACTGCCTTTTCTATTCTTTTGCAGTACGAGTACCCCCAGGCCTTTACAGGATTTTCGCCATTTCAGCTGTTGTATGGACATCATCTAAGGGGAATACTCAATACACTACGAGAAACCTGGGAAGATCCAAAAGTCCAAGGGGAATATATTGTGGAGTATGTTCAGTCCTTCAGAAATAGAATTTCCAAGATAACCCCGCTTGTTAAAGAACACATGGAACAAGCACAGCTGCACCAGAAAACATATTACAATCGAGACGCCCAGGTCAGCAAATTCCAACCAGGTGACAGGATTATGGTAATTGTTCCTAAAGCTGAAAGCAAGCTCCTGGCTAATTGTCAGGGACCGTATGAAATAATAGAGGCTGTAGGTGAAGTAAATTACAAAATCAACAGCCTGGTAAACAAAAACAGGAATAGATCTATCACGTGAATTTATTAAAAGCCTGGCGTGAGAAAGAAGCTGAGGTAGCAGCATTACACAATGTACACTCAATGGAAGTGATGCTACCTGAGGTGCAAACATCATCAGAATTATCACCACAGAAAAAGAGGAAGTAATGAAAATGATTCAAAGAAATACAGATGTTTTTTCTGAAATTCCAGGTCAAACAAAGATGGTCAGAAAAAACATCACCAAACCTGGAGTAATCATAAGAAGCAGACCGTATCGTATCCCTGAGGCAAAAAGGAGGAAATAAAAATAGAAGTGAGAAAAATGCTGGACTTAGGGGTCATTGAAGAGTCTAGCAGTGAATGGTGTAGCCCAATTGTACTAATCCCCAAATCTGATGGGAAAACTTGTTTTTGCAGTGACTTCCGAAATTTAAATGAAGTATCCCAATTTGATGCATAACCATTCCAAATGTGAATGAATTGATAGACAGACTAGGAACTGCAAGATTTATGTCTACAATAGATTTGACCAAAGGATATTGACAGGATCCTCTGACAAAATCAGCAAGAGAAAAAAATGCTTTTTGCACCCCTAATAGCCTGTTCCAGTAAAAAGCTTTGCCTTTTGACCTTCACGGAGCCCTGGAATTTCAAAGACTTATGGACAAACTTCTAAGACCCATTTCAGAATATGCAACTGCTTATTTGAATGACATTGCAATACATACCGCAAACTGGGATTCGCACTTACACAAAGTTGAAAAAGTATTGAAGTCCCTGAGAAGAGCAGGTTTAACAGCAAATCCGGCAAAATGTGCACTGGGATTGGCAGAAATTAAATATCTCAGATATACAGTTGGAAGAGGACTAATCAAACCTCAGCCAAACAAAGTGGATGCCATACGAGTATGGCCAAGGCCTGTGAGGAAGAGACAGGTGCGTGCATTTTTGGGAATAGCTGGGTACTATCGAAGATTTATACCCAGATTTGCCACAATTGCAGATCCTTTAATGGATCTAACTAAACAAAAGAGCCCCAGATACAGTAAAATGGAATTCGAAAGCTGAAAATGCATTTGAAGACCTAAAGTTGTTCTTGTGTCAAGAACCGGTATTAGTAGCTCCAAATTTCCAAAAACTCTTTATACTACAGACGGATGCTTTTGAGATTGGTTTGGGAGCTGTACTATCCCAAGAAGTGGAGGGTGAAGAACATCCAGTAATATATCTCAGCAAGAAACTGTTACCTAGAGAACAAAGGTATTTAGTGGTTGAGCGAGAGTGTCTGGCTATAAAATAGGCTACAAGGCTTTAAAGTATTATCTACTGGGCAGGTCATTCAAACTTGTTACGGACCATGCCACCATTAAAGTGGATGCATCAAAACAGAGAGAAGAACAGCAGAGTGACTATATGGTTTCTTTCTTTACAACAATACAGATTTACAGTAGAACCTCGAGCTGGAAATAAACATAATAATGCGGATGCCCTATCCAGGGTCCACTGCCTCTCGGCTCATGTAGCTCAACCCCATGGTGTTGAGCTAAAGGGAAAGATATGTAACAAGCAAGGAGTGTATATAAGCCTGAGATTGAGCAGAGCTATATATCTAGGAGTGATAAGCAAGGGATAATTGGATCTGCAGCTCAATCAAGCCAATGCACCTGATCCTCATCAGGATGATTTAAAAGCCCGACACACAGAACCAAGGGGTGTGGCTTTTGGAGTGAGAGTAAAGATTGTTTGTCTGCAGGAGCCAAGCTGGTGTGCAAGGAAAGTCAGTCTGCAGTGCAAGGCAAAGTTGATTTCCAAAGCAGAGTTGTCTACAGGAGCAAAGCTGGTCTGCAAGGAAAGTCAGTCTGCAGTGCAAGGCAAAGTTGATTTCCAGAGCAGAGCTGTCTACAGCATCAAGGCAGGTCTGCAAGGAAAGTCAGTCTGCAGAGCGAGGCAACATTGGTTTCCAGAGCAAAGCTGGTCTCCTAGGAAAGTCAGTCTGCAGTGCAAAGCAACATTGGTTTCCAGAGCAGAGCTGTCTGCAGGACCAAAGCAGGTCAACAAGGCAGTCTGCTGAGATAAAGCAGTTTTCCTTTTTAGAGACTGTGGACATTAACCCCAGGAAGAAGGCAGCAGTATAACTGCAAGTGTGACAGAGTTTTTCAAAAAACTATTTAAAGGGTCCCTGGAGGTTTGGGCAGCTCGGAGAGATGGGTGGGCCCTATGCTCCCCTTTTTCTACAGATGAAGATATTGAAAAGAACTGTGTATTATTTTGGTTCAAATATTAGATTTTTAATAAAATACTACACGAATACCTGAATTCCTAGCTGTTTATTTATAAGGTAACAGGCCAATCTACCACAATATATATATATATATATATATATATATATATATATATATATATATATATATATATAAATATATATGATGTGTCAAAGCTTTCATGGGAATGTCATGCTGCTCCATAGTGGCCACATCTGGCTATGCATGATTAAGTTTAGTTTTGCTATTATTTTTTTATCCCCTATTAATTTAATATGGGGGGGGGGGGATTTGTCTCACCCCATCTCCCCCAGTTCCTATGCCCCTGACATAAACATAATTTCAGGATATACAAAAATAATCTTATCTATATTTATAAAAATGTTAATATTCACAACAATCATAGGAAAACAAAAGTAAAACATAGTGAAAAAACATGGCAAAACCAGATTTGCTTGTCACCCCTTTTGAGGGTATAGATAAAAATAATTAGAGGTAAAAAATGGATAACATTTATTGTAATAGCATTACCTGCAGTATTATGTCTCCAATATTCAGACTGTCTCCTTCTCTGTATCTCCAAGTATATCCTAACAGTGTTGCTGTATTCAAGGATTTTACTTATGAGTATATTTTCTTTTATATTTCTTTTTTCTATTATAGTTTTTGTCGGTATATGTGACGCCTCACAAGCAAATAAGTGGAGCACTGGCCCACACTTCTCTCCAAAATTTTCCACACCTGGGACCCTCAGCACACTACTTGCACTTTTCTTAATATTTGAACAATATAAACAAACTTATCCCTAAAGGTTATTTAGTACCATCTCTGTGTTTCAAACAGATTTATTCTAATTTCAGTTAACACCTTCAGTTCAGGACTGTGCTCAGGGTAAACAAATATTTCTTGTATCACTTTGTCACTTAATATCGACATTGAATTCTTATCTCATTATCAAAATTTCTTATAACCTCCAACATTCATGCTTGGAAATATATATGTGTGTTTATTGATTTTTTTTTTTTTTTTTTTTTGACTTTTTTGACTTTTTGTTCTCTGCCTTCATCCTGAGTTTGGTTACAGCCCTATGGTTCCTTAGATGTAAAACTATTTATAACCCCAATTTACTTACTCTGGTCTGCACCCCCACACACTTGCACGGCTGGCTGATCAGAACATTATTTGTTAATCCTGGAATTTTTTTGCTGTATTTGTGATTCTATAATCAGTATTGACTCTGACTCGACAAAGAGAGGAACGCTCTCGAAAGCTCGTCATGAAACCTATGAATATGTATGTCCAATAAAAAAGGTATCACTATATACTGCAATACTCTGATTATTCATCTGGATTACTGGACATTCACGGCTACCTCACTCTTCATTACTATAAATATATATATATATATATATTCCGTATAGTACTATAAATTCCTACCTGGTGGTTCCACACCTTCACCACACCAAATTACCGCCCCACCGTCCCTTTCAAACCCTGAAAAACATGAAAGTGAAGGGGAAAAACTCTTAAAGAACATTTGCCTCACCCCTGAACCAATGTTTTGCTGTGGTGTGGATATTTAAATATATAATTAATGGGGTTCACTAGATCCAAGTATCATGGGAGCTTTTGGGCTCCCTTCCCACATTCCCTGGTGCTGATGGGGGTAAGGGAGCTAACCCCTACCAATCATAAATGCCATATGGGACCCCAATAACCCCCATTGTCCCTATCCCTATTCTTAAAAGACACTAACATTAAACCTTTACCATAGGGGTCCCACATCAACTCATTAACCATGGGGGGACTTCCATGGCAACCTAACTCTCATTTGAGATTGAAAAAAAAAAAAAGTTGTAGGCGGGCAATAAAAACTCTTAATTTTAAATGTTCAGATTTTAGTGGTCTAAGGGCAGCAATACAATGTATAGACTGGGACATAGAACTGGCAGGTAAAAATACTGAACAGAAATGGACAACATTCAAATCCTTTCTAAATATACATACTTATCACAATATACCATGTGGAAATAAAAGTAAAATGAGTAAATAAAATCCAATGTGTCTTAACAATGATTTAAAAATCAAGATACAAAGTAAAAAAAGGCATTAAAATTATGCAAAAAAGAGGATACAGAGACTGCTGATAATTAGTGACTAGGAAAAGGCAGATGAGCTAAATAAGTTATTTTCATCGGTATACACAAGGTTGGTACCAGTGGTTGGGAAACTGCAACGAAATGGAGTTACACTATTTTCACCAAATAATTCGTTAACGCAGGAAGAAGTCCAAAAGAGGCTGAAAACAAGAAACGTTATGACTACAACATCTCAAATGCTGCTTACTTGCGCACGACGGCACCCCGACTTTTTGGCGCACGAGATGTGCGCGACGTCATGTGCGCGTCAACAAATGCACGCACCAACACCAGCATGTATAGAACTCAGGAGAAGGTGAGTACTGAGAGAGAGAGCCCTGGGTTTAGAGGGTGGGTACTAGGGGGAAAGACAGAGTGAGTAGTGGGGAGAAAGAGAGCTGGAGAGAGAGGGTGAATACTGAGGGAAGGAAGGAGAGCTGGGGAGAGAGGGTGAGTACCAGAGGGTCAGAGGTTGTGTACCAGGGAGGGTGAAATGGGGAGAGGGTGAGTACTAAGGAGGGTGAAAACTGGGGGAAGAGAGGTTGAATACTGGGAGGGGTGAGTACTTGTGGAGAGAATGTTTATTCAGGGTTGGAGAGCTGAAGAAGGAGGGGGAGGAGAGGGTGAGTGCAGAGTGTCGTACTGCTGCGCTGGTGTGGGTGCGCGCATTTGTCAGCTTTTGTGGCAGCGCACCTGACTATGCACATTAACTGACCCAATTTCATCGATACCTACATTGATGAATACTCTAGACTTATTCGGACAGATCTCAGGATTGAAAGTTAATTTAGAAAAGACAGAAGCAATAGAGTCTTTTCTCCCCCAACAAATGCTAGAACTGTAAAAAAGTAAATATTCATTTGCTTGGCCAGAACATTTTATCAGATATTTAGGCATTAATGTGACTCCTGACCTATCTAGATTGTATGGGACCAATTTTACTCCTCTAATGAAAAAACTAATTGCTAACACTAATAAATGGAGTAAATACTACCTTTCATGGACAGGTCGCTTTAATGCTATTAAAATGAACATTCTACCCTGAATTCTATATTTATTTCGAACCCTTCCCATCCCTATTATACCTAGAAATATAGAAAAACTCCAAAAACACCTTACAAGATTTATATGGAGCAACAAAAACCACGAATAGCGAAATCATTTCTGTTTGGTAGCAAAAAGATAGGAGGATTATCCTGTCTTAATTTGAGATCATATTTCAGGGCAGCTATGATATCCTTTATCCCCTAGACTCACTCAATTGAACACCAAACTATTTGGATATTTATCGAGGACCAAATACAAAAGCCATATAAATGGGACTCAATAATCTGGACTCCACCATACCTCTCAAAATTACCAAGCATAAAAATCCTCTAAATATACTCTCACTTTTAAGCTGGAATTGTATTAATTCCAAACACCATCTGACTTCTAAATTATCATGCTTAACTCCCACATTAGCAATCCCAACTATATGGGACAACCTCAGGGATGACTCAAAAATATGGTGGACAAGGCATAAACTAGATAGTCTAGGTAATTTGTTACTACAGAATTTGATATCCCGTTAAAAGAACACTATAATTCTGTAAAATTAGGCACCTAATCACCACTCTTATCAGAAATTGGGGACCACCCCAAACTAGTTGGCTGTCTCTCATTAGCAACAATACCCTCTTGACTAAGGGGGTTTAGAGCTCCCTTCATGCAATCATAAACGCACCCTCCAATAACTTTATACCTCTATTTATGGAAAAATGGGAGGCTGACACGGGCTAAAGTTGGGACTCTACAAAATGGGAAAGAACTTGTACAAACTTAATTAAAGGCTCACTGAATTACAGCTTATTAGAAATGACATTAACATTATGCATAGAGCATACTACACCACTGACATAATGCACAAAATGAATCCCAAAACTTCACCAATTCTTCAGGCAATGACAAGCAATAGGTACTTTCCTCCACACGTGGTGGGAATGTTCGGTTGCCCAACAGGTTTGGACCAAAACCCTAGGTAACCATACCCCTTTACTATCAAATAAAACAAAATAAATGGCTACAGCGTTCCACTAAAAACCACATTGCCCGCAATTGGAAGACCCCAACATGTATTTTAAGAGAAGTAATCAATAAACTGAATGTTATAATGATTAATGACAGACTTACCCACAGGATAACAAATACATGTATTTTTAGAGACTTGTGACTCATGGCTTAGTTCACCCTATACAATAAACATTTTATAAAAAAAATTTTTTAGAACTTTTCTAAGATCTAGTAGATAATTTAATGCAGGCTGGAAATGGACATCTCGGCGTAGATCCCAAGAGCTGGACAAGTAAGTTGTGGGAAAATTGGCTGGAAATCGGCCAACCTCAAGTTAAAACCTAAAAATGACACCTGGGCTGGGATAATTGTGTCAGCCCGCTCATAGTAATTATTTGGTTTAATTTTCTTTAATTTCTTAATTTAAATGATATATAACTAGTGATGTCCCGAACAGTTCGCCGGAGAACTATTCGCAGCGATTTTCGCATGTTCGAGTTCGCCACGAACGGCGAACATATGCGCTTTTCGGTCCGCCCCCTATATTTTATCATTGAGGAAACTTTGACAATGCACATCACAGTCAGCAGACACATTCCAGCCAATCAGCAGTATACACTCCCTTCCAGAGCCTTCCATCTGTATGACAGCCTCCATTTTAGAATCATTCTGTAGCTGCATTCGTGGAGAGAGGAGATATAATCTACCTGCTCTTTATTTAATAGGGAAATAGATAGCCAGGCTGTGTGTTTAGCTTTAACTAAACACCTGAAGGACTCCTTTAATATCTGCTGCAAGGACAGCAACCCAAAATTTTCTTTTTAGGGCTAGAACATCATTTATTTTATTTTATTATTTTTTTCTGCTGATTTAATAGGGAAATAGATAGCCAGGCTGTGTATTTAGCTTTAACTACACACCTGAAGGACTCCTTTGATATCTGCTGCAAGGACATCAACCCAAAAAGCCCTTTTTATTTTATCTTATTACTTTTTTCTGTGTAATCTAATTGCATATGCCAGCCTGCTAGCGTGTGTGTGAGGCCTATTGCATCTAGTCTGCCAACTTTTGCCAGTGCACAGTGACACTCATATCTAGTGCCACCGTAGTGTGCAGTGAAATAAAACAACCCTTTTTTTACAGTAACCGATTGAATATCAGTAGTCTGCCTACAGGCGTGTGTGAAGCCTATTGCATCTACTCTGCCAACTTTTGCCAGTGCCCAGTGACACTCATATCTAGTACCACCGTAGTGTGCAGTGAAATAAAACAACCCTTTTTTTACTGTAATCGATTGAATATCAGTAGCCTGCCTAAAGGCGTGTGTGTGAGGCCTATTGCATCTAGTCTGCCAACTTTTGCCAGTCCACAGTGACACTCATATCTGGTGTCACAGTAGCTTGCAGTGAAATAAAACAACCCTTTCTTTACTGTAATCGATTGAATATCAGTAGCCGGCCTAAAGGCGTGTGTGTGAGGCATATTGCATCTAGTCTGCCAACTTTTGCCAGTGCCCAGTGACACTCATATCTGGTGCCACCGTAGTTTGCAGTGAAATAAAACAACCCTTTTTTTACTGTAATCGATTGAATATCAGTAGCCTGCCTACAGGCGTTTGTTTGAGGCCTATTGCATCTACTCTGCCAACTTGTGCCAGTGCCCAGTGACACTCATATCTAGTGCCACCGTAGTGTGCAGTGAAATAAAACAACCCTTTTTTTACTATAATCGATTGAATATCAGTAGCCTGCCTACAGGCGTGTGTGTGAGGCCTATTGCATCTAGTCTGCCAACTTTTGCCAGTGCCCAGTGACACTCATGACTCCGCACCAACTGGAGATCGGCAAAGTGGTTTGTGACAACGGAAAGGAATGAGTATTACAACTTAATAGAACTCTCTTAACTGGTGGCACCTTAGATTGCACGTGCCACCAACTAGGTTTCAAGACGCAATGTTTTAGGGCACTTTCTGCCTGGCAAACTAACATCAATTTTTCTGGTCGCTGCAACAATACCAAATTTTTGCATTTACATTTTTTATTTTAGAAGGTGTACAGCATGTAATGAAAAATAAAGCATTTTTGAACAGTCTTGCATAACAGTTGTGCAAAAATACATATTTACAATAGAGACATTTTGTGAAAGTTAGCTTTCTATTCCTACTTATTTTTACTTTTTAGGTTAATAATTTTTCTTATTTTTTACTGTGATTGCAATTTAAGAGATACCTAAAACATGGTAAAACAGACAATAGTAAAGAGTATATCTGCAGGAAACACCAAAGTCCTATTAGCTCTCATCCCTCCAGCAGTATTAGCTTATTATTTACAATATCTAACCTGGGCAATCACCCTTGGGTTACCCTAGGGCAGGCTTCAGTAAGCGACCTCTCCTTTCCTGGGATGATTTTGCTGCCGGTTGCTTCTGAAGGGTCTCCAGGGCTCCCCCACTCCGGTCCTTCCCCCAGTGTCGCTTCAACCAGTAACAATTAGAGGTTTATCTTTACAAATTTTGGAGAACCAATTTAAGACCAGTGTCCCCTGTTTCTGGGTCAGGGAGTGTGTGAAATGCCTCAGCCTACAGTAATTGTAATGTTCTGACAGCGGTAGCTCATGCTTGTCCCTCAGTTCCTCATCGGTGAGCATCTGGCCCTTTACTAACCAGTCTCCCAGTCTATCTAGTTTCCTTGACCTCCACCAGTGATGTGATGTTGTTCTCATGTGTTTCGGGGGCCTGAGGGTGGTCAACAATTGGGGTTATTTGGGTGGATCCAGGGAACAAACTTGTGTGTTTCTTGGCCCATTTCCAGTATGATAGTGAGTGTCTGATTAGGGGGTTTGGCAAGTTTTTAAGGCTCTGAGGCAATTCTGATAGCCAAGCAACCTTGTCCCAGGTTAAGGGCCTTAAAGTGTGGTTCTCTAAATACACACAGGCCGGTTGATGACATATAGAATGTGCTATTGGGAGGAAAGATAGGTAACATAACAGGTATTACACTGATAGGAATGAGTATTACAACTTAATACAACTCTCCTATCTGGTGGCACCTTAGATTGCACATGCAGTGCCCTAAATTCGAAGTAGGAGGTCCAACCAAGCATCTTTTTCCATCTCCCTGTTCCAAAAATCCATGCCATATACACTTCCCCTGATAGGTAATGTAACAGGTATTAAACTGATAGGAATGAGTATTACAACTTAATACAACTCTCCTATCTGGTGGCACCTTAGATTGCACGTGCAGTGCCCCAAATTCGAAGTAGGAGGTCCAACCAAGCATCTTTTTCCACCTCCCTGTTCCAAAAATCCATGCCATATACACGTCCCCTGATAGGTAACATATCAGGTATTACACTGATAGGAATGAGTATTACAACTTAATACAACTCTCCTATCTGGTGGCACCTTAGATTGCACATGCAGTGTCCTAAATTCGAATTAGGAGGTCCAACCAAGCATCTTTTTCCATCTCCCTGTTCCAAAAATCCATGCCATATACACGTCCCCTGATAGGTAACATAACAGGTATTACACTGAAAGGAATGAGTATTACAACTTAATACAACTCTCCTTTCTGGTGGTACCTTAGATTGCACGTGCAGTGCCCCAAATTCGAAGTAGGAGGTCCAACCAAGCATCTTTTTCCACCTCCCTGTTCCAAAAATCCATGCCATATACACATCCCCTGATAGGTAACATATCAGGTATTACACTGATAGGAATGAGTATTACAACTTAATACAACTCTCCTATCTGGTGGCACCTTAGATTGCACATGCAGTGTCCTAAATTCGAAGTAGGAGGTCCAACCAAGCATCTTTTTCCATCTCCCTGTTCCAAAAATCCATGCCATATACACGTCCCCTGATAGGTAACATAACAGGTATTACACTGAAAGGAATGAGTATTACAACTTAATACAACTCTCCTTTCTGGTGGCACCTTAGATTGCACGTGCAGTGCCCCAAATTCGAAGTAGGAGGTCCAACCAAGCATCTTTTTCCACCTCCCTGTTCCAAAAATCCATGCCATATACACGTCCCCTGATAGGTAACATATCAGGTATTACACTGATAGGAATGAGTATTACAACTTAATACAACTCTCCTATCTGGTGGCACCTTAGATTGCACATGCAGTGTCCTAAATTCGAAGTAGGAGGTCCAACCAAGCATCTTTTTCCATCTCCCTGTTCCAAAAATCCATGCCATATACACGTCCCCTGATAGGTAACGTAACAGGTATTACACTGAAAGGAATGAGTATTACAACTTAATACAACTCTCCTTTCTGGTGGCACCTTAGATTGCACGTGCAGTGCCCCAAATTCGAAGTAGGAGGTCCAACCAAGCATCTTTTCCCATCTCCCTGTTCCAAAAATCCATGCCATATACACATCCCCTGATAGGTAACGTAAAAGGTATTAAACTGATAGGAATGAGTATTAAAACTTAAATCAACTCCCCTATCTGGTGGCACCTTAGATTGCACGTGCAGTGACCCGAATTCGAAGTAGGAGGTCCAACCAAGCATCTTTTTCCATCTCCCTGTTCCAAAAATCCATGCCATATACACGTCCCCTGATAGGTAACGTAACAGGTATTAAACCGATAGGAATGAGTATTACAACTTAATTGAACTCTCCTATCTGGTGGCACCTTAGATTGCATGTGCAGTGCCCCAAATTCGAAGTAGGAGGTCCAACCAAGCATCTTTTCCAATCTCCCTGTTCCAAAAATCCATGCCATATACACGTCCCCTGATAGGTAACGTAACAGGTATTAAACCGATAGGAATGAGTATTACAACTTAATACAACTCTCCTATCTGGTGGCACCTTAGATTGCACGTGCAGTGACCCAAATTCATAGTAGGAGGTCCAACCAAGCATCTTTTTCCATCTCCCTGTTCCAAAAATCCATGCCATATACACGTCCCCTGATAGGTAACGTAACAGGTATTACACGGAAAGGAATGAGTATTAAAACTGAAATCAACTCCCCTATCTGGTGGCACCTTAGATTGCACGTGCAGTGACCCGAATTCGAAGTAGGTGGTCAAACCAAGCATCTTTTTCCATCTCCCTGTTCCAAAAATCCATGCCATATACACGTCCCCTGATAGGTAACGTAACAGGTATTAAACCGATAGGAAGGAGTATTACAACTTAATACAACTCTCCCATCTGGTGGCACCTTAGATTGCTCGTGCAGTGCCCCAAATTCGAAGTAGGAGGTCCAACCAAGCATCTTTTTCCATCTCCCTGTTCCAAAAATCCATGCCATATACACATCCCCTGATAGGTAACGTAAGAGGTATTAAACTGATAGGAATGAGTATTAAAACTTAAATCAACTCTCCTATCTGGTGGCACCTTAGATTGCACGTGCAGTGACCCAAATTCGAAGTAGGAGGTCCAACCAAGCATCTTTTTCCATCTCCCTGTTTCAAAAATCCATGCCATATACACATCCCCTGATAGGTAACGTAAAAGGTATTAAACTGATAGGAATGAGTATCAAAACTTAAATCAACTCCCCTATCTGGTGGCACTTTAGATTGCACGTGCAGTGACCCGAATTCGAAGTAGGAGGTCCAACCAAGCATCTTTTTCCATCTCCCTGTTCCAAAAATCCATGCCATATACACATCCCCTGATAGGTAACGTAAAAGGTATTAAACTGATAGGAATGAGTATTAAAACTTAAATCAACTCCCCTATCTGGTGGCACCTTAGATTGCACGTGCAGTGACCCAAATTCGAAGTAGGAGGTCAAACCAAGCATCTTTTTCCATCTCCCTGTTCCAAAAATCCATGCCATATACACATCCCCTGATAGGTAACGTAACAGGTATTAAACTGATAGGAATGATTATTACAACTTAATACAACTCTCCTATCTGGTGGCACCTTAGATTGCACGTGCAGTGCCCCCCTATATCGCTACTCAAAGGGGACTTAAAAATATTGGTGAAGCTCATGGCCACCAGATTTACAAGGTTTCTGCCCAAAATTATGTCTATTTGCAGATGACATCCTGTGCACTGTAACTGAACCAGACACTTCTCTCCCTGATTTAATGGAAACATTAGAACATTTCAGGCAGGTCTCGGGGCTCAAAATCAATTTAAACATGACTGAGGCTTTAGGGGCCAAAATGTCCAAACAAACTCTTGAGCAGCTGAAAACCATATACTCATTTACTTCGCCCACTAGTCACATCACATATTTAGAAATCAATTTGACCCCCAACCTGTGCTATACAAGGCCAATTATACACTTATGCTAAAAACTCTCACGGAAGATACCAAAAAAATGGAGCAAATTCCGTATTTCCTGAACGGGACGCATACATTCCATAAAGATTAATATTTTGCCACAAATACTATATCTATTCCGCTCTTTAACCATCCCCAAAACACTGAAAGAATTAGAAAAAATTCAAAAGCTCATATGGTTTATATGGAATAAAAAAAAAGCCAAGCGTATCTAAAATGCTTCTTTTTAGAATAAAATTAACCCCCAAATCTCACTTCTTTATTATAGGCATTGCTTAAACCCAGGCACGTTTTTTCCACTTTAAGTGGGAATGTACAGTAGTACAGTCGTTATGGACTGAAGTCCTAAAGCTACCCTCTAGAGTCCAGCAAATCACTATACCCCCCACAATCAAAACATGCCTTCTAGGCAAAATCAATCCCTTGATATCTAGAAAACAAAACAAATGGCTACAAAACCTATTGATATCAACGAATAGCCACATAGCACAAAATGGAAGTCTTCTACTTTAAACATTCAGAAAGTAATCAACAAGTCGCATTCTTTAGCAAACACATACCATCCATTTCTAGAAATATGGAACCCATGGCTCTCCTCAACGCAAGCTATAGATATTACTTAAACAGATAATTTCAGTTTACCTATATAAGACTGTCTAAACTCCCCTAAAAAATAAACCTGGATCACCTTTCGTCGACCCCAGGAGCTGGATGAACTCGTAGTACTGGCTGGGTGAGTGACTGGTTGCCAGTCATTTCCTAGTCGAACCAGGAACGATATTTGGATTATATATGAAGATTCTGATTTGCTCATAGGACACATATACATTTTAGTTTAAGTTACTGTATTATTTGTTTAAAGTTGATTTTTTTTATAATTTTTCCTTTCTTTTCATTTCCTTTCCATGATTATAATATGATATGTGAAACATTGATATTTTAAATCTAAACTCTGTGTTGTTATTTGCAACATAAGATCTCAGCATTCATTGATTATTGTAGCAACTTTTCAATTTATAAAATAGAAAATGTGGAAATGTGTTCTATCAGTGTTAAACAAATAATATACCGTGCATAACAAACAAATTCCTTCTTAAACATTGTAAAACTTTATTAAGCAAAATGTTTGTAACAACACTGTCTTTATTTGACAATAAAAAATATTGAAACAAAAAAAAAGAGCAAATCCTGGTGTAATAAACTATTGCATACCCCCAGCTTACTAGGGGTGGGGGAAGAGAAAACTAATTTAGTTATTTATGTTTTCTGGGAAAACACTTTGTAAGCTCGAGAGGGTTTTCTAAAAGGGAGCCAAACACCCCCCTGTCTCTGGTACCAAATGTGTTTACTAAGAGATAAAACTAATAGAAGCATAATGGTTTTGAGAAATTATTTTCATAATGGTTTTGACTAATAATTTAATGTGCTATATTATATGGTAAATTTATTTAGAAAGCAGAGGAAACATATTATGACAGAAATTAAAGTGAATTTATATGTGACTTGATCAAAATGATGGGAAGAAAATTGCTTCAGATGGAAGTATGTCGCTACAAGTATATGCATTACAGGCAATGTGTGGAATCAGACTTTGTATACAATGCTTAGGTAATAGGTAATATAGAATACATACAGTATAATCACAAGGCAAAGTGTAAAGTGTTTTCTATCCCATACTTTGCCAAGACATTATATACAGTGCCTGACAAGTATTAGGCAAGGTGTGATTATTTTTCTGATTATCACCGAAAACAAATGCAATGAACTTAAAACTAATATTAAATACAATAAAGAACAAGTCATAATATATACATACATATTATTACTATTATTATTATTATTATTATTATTACTAGCGACTTGCCCGTCAAAAATGATGGGGCAATACAATTTGAAGCCATGGGAATGCTGTTTGACACACAATGTAAACCTTTTGTACTGTGAGGGCCTTGGGTGCTCATTGCGAGCCTCGTGCTAAGCGCCTTTGGCGATCATCACGTGGCTCGCCATGAGCGCTTTGGCGCTCATGGCGAGCATCTTGTCTCGTCCATTTTTGCTCCTCTAAGCACCTTCGGCACTCATTATAAAGAGAGATATATATTCATCTATATTTACTCAATCAATAATGAATTAATTATTTCTTGAATAAATGAATATCATTTACCTATTTGTAATTAATATATTAAGCAATCAATAGTCTGAAGAGCTAATAATCTGTTTATATTTTCCGGCACCATACAATGTACAGTATTGGTGTTAGTGCTCTGATGATAAAGTGTAATGAATGTCCTAACTGTTAATTCTAAATGGTTTGTGTGCGTGAGGGAAATTCGTAGGTGTAGTTGTGTAAATCGCCATTGTAGATTGTAATGTTATTTATGTGTTAGGCGTCTCGCATGTATTTTCCGTATTTTGTAATAGTGTATTTTGTATTTTGTTTGTTGCTGTGTGAAAGTGCTACGCGTCTGGCAGTGTTTTGCGTGGTCCGGGGTCTTGTAGCCTCGTTTTAATTTTTTTCAGCTGACATTTTTTTTCTCGCTTAGGCGACTTTCCCACGTCTCTTAAAGTGCCATGGTAAAACGCTATGTGTTTGGCAGTCTTTTGCGCAATCCGGGGTCGTGTAGCCTCGTTTTCAGTTTTTTCAGCGGCCATTTTTTTTCTCGCTTAGATGATTTTCGTGTGGTGAAAGTCATCGATATCGGTTTAAATTCACATTGCACCTCACTCCCATATGTCCTGCCTGTTCCCCCGTGCTGTGGGTGATAGTTTTGTTGTATTTATCTGTATTTTCTTTGTGTTTTTTGTGTTTGTTGGATGTTCGCGGCTCAGCCGTTAACCTCATATTTTTGCTATCTCGTATTTATTTTTTTCAAAGTCCTGCGTCTCGTATTTTTTTTTCTATGTCCGTTAACGCCTTGCCTTGCTTCGTGAGGCTTGCAGCGCTCATCGCCTAACTTGTACTCACCACTCAAAGTGTGATGACATTTCACAGTTTGATAACTATTATATGTGATTATTTCCTTTATTTGCACCAATGTAGAGCTATTCAGGGGTAAATTCTAATTAACACAATGTAAGAAAAAACAAAAAAGAGGGCCCTGTCTTTATGCTCAAAATCAAACACACTGCTTTCCATAAACACTTAGAAATATTGAAAACTTGGAGATTTACAATCTAAATATAAAGACAAAAAATGCAATAAGACAAAAGACAATTTAACCAGTTTGGTCAAGGTCCCTACTCTAAAGTCCTTAAAAAGAGTGTAAAACAGCAGGGTATATAAACTGTACTGTACATGCTTAAGGCATAGGTGATAAGCGTCTTTAAAAAAAAACATGTAATGAGCTTTTGAAGCTTTTGAAACCCGATTGTGTGGTAGAGCAAGGCAATGGCTTAAGTAGTGCAGGCAGAATAGTGAGTGGATTGGAATTTTGTTGTGTCTTGCATGGGAAAGTAACAAGCAAAATAATTATTTAACTATCATGGAATCATGCGCAGAGAACAGCTATAAGCCTAGAACTGATAGTGTGCTATTTCATGCAACTCAACTCGTTAAGTAATTCATCAAACCCAATGTGAAACCATGTTAATGAAAAGATCAGGTTAGTGAGTGTTTTTGCTAAACCGGAATACATTCATAAGAAATACAATGAAGCCCTTAATCAAATGACCTATTATAATATTTTACTAATGTATCACCTGAAATTTTTTTTGAGTTTGATAACACATTTACATTATGTTTTTAATACATTTGAAAAATAACCCAGAATGTGACAATGCATTTAATTTTTCTTTTCTTAAAAAAACACTGATTTTTGTTGAAAAATTATGAATTAGTATTGAAAGGAGGGGAAACAGTGGTATTAATAAGCCCACTCTAAGAAATGCCAATAGAAGTAACTACTGTATATTACTTTACCAGGGCATCTTCTAATGCATTCTCCCTGCATCTAATAACATTATTTTGTATGTAACATTTAAGACAGAATTATGGTTGTAGTCTTTGCAACATGTTCTTTCTTGGCTTTCTATGGTTCTTAGAGCAGTTACAAAAAAGGGAGTTCCAGGTTTCTATGTGCTGAACACCCCTTTGTATCTCTGCCCAGCAATAGAAATGTCAGTGAACAAAAATAGCTGGCTATTATTCTAATAATTCTTCTTCTAAGCCAAGTGAATTGGTTGAAATATCATTAAACTATTGAAGTAGTCCAACTTTTTTTAAAATAAAAAGCTCACATTGATACGATCATTGATTGATCATTGCAGCAGACCTATGTGTCTGAAACTTCAAATAATGAAAAATGGTCAATTTTCAGTTTCTATATGACTTGCATTCCTCCTGTTCAATAGAACTGTACACGTCTGTCTCATGACAATGCACTCATCAGACTAAGTGATGCAATCAGGAAAAAAAAATGATTATCACCTTTATACTGCTAAGAATTTAAATATCAATTGAGACTAGGCTCTAGTTAAATTTGGTGCTTTTACAAGTAAAAAGATATACTGAACCTTAAAAATCTTCCAAAAAGAATAGCACACAGATCAGTGCACATAGCTGAGACTTAATTTATAATTACCAACTTTAGTTTTTTCCAATTTCAAGTGGTTTTTAGGGATGTATATGATTTGTAATGATAGCTACAAGGCACAATATGAAAATATATAAGAATATATCATACATTTGTACCCTGACAATATGCATCCCCATAAAAAATACAGATTGCCACAACTTGGTTGTGAATATAATCCCAGTTTATTTTTATATATATATTTCTGATTACAGCACAGTAGTGCTGTAAAAGTTAATGTTTCCTCAAGCATTTCAATTCTAGGTTAATTTAATGTATCTTTTTTGAATTTTGTATTTTAGGAAGGAATTAAGTCAAGAAAACTTTTAGTTATATTATGTTCAATTTCGGGGTAGTGAAATCTTGTTTTATTTCCTATAGGAAACTTTGTTTACTTGTGCACAAAAATTGAGCAAAAACGCAGATTTTATAATAGTCTCCATGCTTTTTTTTTGTGCTTTTTTTTGTTAGGTGCAGTAGTTTTTAAGTAATAAAAGTTTTTTTTCAGTGTTTTGTTTTTTCTTTTTACTCCAATCTACTCTTCTTTTTTCATGATTGGATTAAAGAGGATCGAAGACAAGAGAAAGAGGAAGGGGGAAGTAGATGAAAGTAATAGGAAAGAATTGTGAGAGAATTCAAAATGTCAGAATAACCTCCTGGAATGTGGGGGGTATAAATGTGCCGATAAAAAGACAGGTTATTTTGAAGCATTTAAAAAATATAGGATCAGATATTGTTTTTGGTTTTTTTACAAGAAATGCACTTAAATATTAAAGAACATTAAAACATTAAAAAACAGTCGGAATGGGTACAAGGAGTTATATTTACTAAATATGAAAATAAAGAAACAAGGAGTTGCTATCCTCTCTAAAAAGGAATTAAATTATAAATATAAAATCATTATATTGACAAAGAGGGATGTTATATTATATTACGGTTATGGATCAGTCGCACAACAAAGTCAATCACACAACAAAGTCTCTATTGACCATGCTAACCTCGTTTTTTTTGTGTGTTTTTTAAAAATAAATTTACAACATGCCACAATCCAACACATGTAACTATGACTGTCAAATACAGATAATTAAACTACTAATTTTATACAAACTAGAGATTCATTGCTTTATCTTCCAACTTTATCGATACAATTATTAACATTGAAAGATTATACCTTTAGTATTATGATTTGATTTTAAAATATATTTACAGTATATTGGAATAGGAGAAGAAGAGGAAAAAGAAGAGGGAGAAGAAGAGGGAGAAAAAGAGAGACAGAGAGAGAGAAGAAAATAAAAAGAAGAAACAGTATTTGCCCACAATCTCAGGTGTTTCTTTTAGTTAGCTTCTTAAGTGTCCAGCATAATTAAACTTGGACTCAAGCATGGATTATCATTATTTCTATAGAAAATATTTTCTTGTAATAATTATACCATTTTTATTTAAATTATTTATTGATTTTACCAATTATATCATATTGATCAAGGACCATCTGTTTCAAAATCATTAGTTTTAATTCTATAATTAGTGGAGCTCTCATATGTATCCCGTTTCTCATTATAACTTTCATGGCTAGAAAAATAAGTGTTCCCACAAATCCCCATGTTTTACATATCTTTCCATTTACACCTCCAAAAAAAAGGCTATTTGGGCATCCCAAAAAATACCTATATCAAATGTATTCTTCAACCAGGCTTGAACTTTCCTTTAAAATCTATAAATGTTGTTACATTGTCAAAATAAATGTATGTAGCTTGGATCTCACATTTTACTTTCATTTTCCATAAGAGATCTGATAACTTCCTGTATCTCATTAAAGTAACTAGTTGATTTAAGTTTTCTAATTGTGTCTGGGTTATCAACTTCATTTCCATTTATTTTCAGAATCTTTCTTTTTCTCATAATCTATTTCTCCTTTAGCATATACGTAATATTTAAGGAAAACATCCTTTATTTAATTTGTTTTCCTGATAATTCTTGCTTCTTCTTGTATATTATATATACTAGCGACTTGCCCGCCAAAAAATGACGGTCAATAAAAGAAAGTGTTGAAATGCTGTTTGTCACACAATGTGAGTGTACTGTGTGCCTCAAGTAACTAAATTCCTCAAAAAGCAGAAATCTACATTAGATAAAATAAGATAAACTAAAATCACCAAAAAAAAAAAATGTACATTACAGAACAAAAAAAAAACCCTAAGTCACCAAAAATAAAAAAAGGAACAATACAGAAAATAAAAAAATACATTACAACCCCCCCTCACTACAAAATGTTTTAAAAAATTACACACCTGGAAATTAAATACTGTACATATGTATAATACAATACAATACAATTAAATAAAATACAATACAATACAATTAAATAAAATACAATACACCCCTATCTAATATACATGCCACTATCTAATATACATGCCACTATCTAATATACATGCCACTATATAATTGTAATATACATCCCACTATGTAATATACAATACTATCTAATAATACATCCCCCTATCTATCTAATATACAATACACGCTATCTATATATATATATATATATATATAGCTACCCTAATTGTAAGCTACAATAAAATAATTAAGACCACTTACCTTTGAGATGTTTCTTCAGATCAGCAACCTACGGTAAAAAAGATAAAAAAAATGAATATAACACGTTTACATGAAATACCTAAACATTCTAAACATTCTAAATATTCTAAATATTATTCTCACCTTTCCAGCATGTCCCGTTCCAGCATGTGACGTCCCAGCATGTAACGTCCTCCATGTTCAATCATCCATCTTTGCGTCTTGTCCGGCGATACTCCTGTAAAAAAAGAAACATTACATTAGGAAACATAAAAACATTAAAACAATAAAAAAATTAACATTAAAAGTAAACATTACATTTTTTTAAATAAACACAATCTACATTATACTTACCTTTCCGCGATGTCTCCGGCCTCCTCGCATGAAGAAAATAAAACAAAAAAAACGACACACATCCGCCCTGGCGGATGTCTCCGACGCTAATGACCTTCCTATGGAGTGTTGCAGAATAAAATTGGCAATGGCGGCTTCTGATTGGCTGAAAAGGCTGTCTATAAAATTCAGCCAATGAGAAGACCCGATTTGTGAACCAATGAAAAAAGTATACACCCCAAAATACAACGGTGATTGGATAACAAACCTGTCCATCTTTATTTGAACCAATCCTTAGGCTTTATTGCCATCCGCCAATCACAATGGAAAATACCCCCACGTATTGATTGGTGAAGACATCTGCGCCTTCCCATTGGCTGTAATATTGATTGATATTAAAAATAGCCAATGAGAATGCGCAAATACTTCACCAATCAGTACATGAGGGTGTATTCCATTGTAATTGGCTATTGTCAGTGCAACCAATCAGAATGCTCAGAGGCTCCAACTAATCACCCTGTGGGGGTGTATTCCATTGTGATTGGCTGGAGGCATCTGCGCCTTGTGATTGGTTTAAATAAAGATTGACAGGTGCATTATCCAATCAGAGTGGTATTTTAAGGTGTATCCGTTTGTGATTGGTTCACACATTGGCGCCTCCTGATTGGGTGAATTTGATAGACATTGTTTTCAACCAATCAGAAGGCGCCATTGCTTGTTTTCTCCCGGAAAAGTCTCCTGGAGCCTCATTAGCGTCGGGGGTTTGTCCGGTAGTGTGGATGTAAGTATATTTTTCTTTCTTTTTTTTTACAGGGCGTGGCAGAAGAGGATCCAGAGGAGGCTGGAGACATAGCGGGGAGGTAAGTATAATGTAGATTATGTTTCTTTTATTTTGATGTATGTGTATTAATGTTGTGCCGCGCCTGAGAAGGATGTAAAGAATAAGGACGGGACATCCCGGAAAGGTGAGTATAATATTTAGAATGTATAGAATGTATAGAATGTTTATTTTATAACTGTAAACGTGTTGCACTAATGTTTTTTTTTTTTCCGTAGGTGGCTGATCCCAATGGACATCTGCAAAGGTAAGTGGTGTTAATTATTTTATTTTAGCTTAGACTTAGATTAGTTAATATATAGATAGCATTTATTGTATGTTAGCTATGGGTATGCGTTTTATATAGATAGCATAGGATGTATTGTAGATAGATTGTGGTATTTATTTAGATAGATATGGGATGTATTATTATATAGATAGGATGTATATTAGATTATGCTATTTATTTAGATAGATTGGGGATGTAATACTATATAGATAGCATGTATATTAGATTATGCTATTTATTTAGATAGATTGTGTGATGTATATTAGATAGGGGTGTATTGTATTGTAATTGTATGTATTTGTATTGTATGTATTTGTATTATATGTATTTCCTTTTCAGGTGTGTGTTTTTTTTTTTTTTTGAGGGGGGGTTGTAATGTTTTTTTTTATTTTCTGTAATGTTCCTTTTTTTAATTTTTGTGACTTAGGTTATTTTATTTTGTGTAATGTAGTTTATTTTTTTGTGAGTTAGGTTTTTTATTTCATGTAATGTAAACATTTTTTGTGGCTTTAGGCTTTTTTATTTTCTGTAATTAGAGTGGTGGGGGTTAATAGGGGGTAGGTAGTGTAGATGTTAATAGGTTAGTGTTGAGGGTATTTAGTTGATCTTTAATGTTTTATTGGGGGTGGTATAGTGCAGTATAGTGTTTATCCTTGAGGACCATCATGGCACTTATGTGGTTAATGTAGTGTTGTAACAGGCCCATAATGGTGTTAATATACCCTTATGGGACTGATGGGGTTAAAAAGAGGCTTATGGGGGTCTGTATTGACCCCCATGAGTGACAGGGTTAATGAAGGGCTTATGGGGGTCTGTATTGACCCCCATGAGTGACAGGCTTAATGAAGTGCTTATGGGGGTCTCTATTGACCCCCATGAGTGCAGGGTTAATGATGGGTTTATGGGGGTCTGTATTGACCCCCATGAGTGACAGGGTTAATGAAGGGCATATGGGGGTCTATATTGAACCCCATGAGTGAAAGGGTTAATGAGGGTTTTATGGGGGTCTTTATTGACCCCCATGATTGACAGGGTGACAGTGTATTTTTTTTCTTTAACGGGACCTGTAACGCAGGAATTTTTAATTTTGATTGCAGCGGGGCTCCTCTATTGCGTGCAATCGGGACCCCCACTGCGATGGTTAATGTGGGGTTAATGCAGGGCTCGGAGCTTATCTGGGATCCCCTGCGGTTAATCCGGGTTTTCCGAGCTTATCTCGGATCCCTTCTTGGGTAAGTTGTAGGTGGCTGGGAGGTCCTGGATCTTCGTGCCTCGTTTTCATTTTTTTCCGGTGGCCATTTTTTCTCTCGCTTAAGGGATTTTCGTGTGTCTGAACTCGGGAATTTGGACTTAAATCCTGGGTGCCCCCCCTTGCTATGGGTAAGCTTTTTATGTAGTTTTTGTGAGTATTTGGTGTGTTTTGACTGTTTTAAGGTGCGCGCCGTTCCGCTATTTTTCGTGCGTGTGGGTGTTTGTTACGTTAAGGTTGGTTCTGAGGTTAATGCAGGTTTCCGAGGTGAGCCTCGTTTTCGTTTTTTTCGGCGGCCATTTTTTCTCTAGCTTAGGGGATTTTCGTGTGTCTGAACTCAGGAATTTGGACTTAAATGGAGGTGTAACTTCACTTTCAGAGGTCCTGGCTGCCACCCCCTTTGCTATGGGTAAGTTTTTTATGTAGTTTGTGTGAGTATTTGGTGTGTTTTCACTGTTTTTAGTTGCGCGCAGGTCGGCCGTTATAGAGGGATTCTTAGTGCCTGTGGGTGTTTATTACATTAAGGTTGCCTTATTCCATAAGTGCTTTGCGAGGACCCGCATTTGCGGAGACGTTGGGATGCTCCACCACCGCAAATGCGGCCCCGCGCTTCGCGAGGACACGCATTTGCGGAAGCGAGGGGCTCAGTTGCTGGCATGAGCGCCTTCGGCGCTCCATGCCAGCAACTGAGGCCCTCAGCCGCAGTGTGTGTGTAACCGGGTGTGAGGCGCCTTTGAGATTATTTTTTTTTTAAAGTCGTGTGTGTGTGTGTTAACACAGCCAACGTTGGAGCCTCCACCTCCGCAAATGCAGACCCTCGCTTCGCGAGGATCCGCATTTGCGGGAACGTTGGGATGCTCCACCACCTCAAATGCGGCCCCTCGCTTCAAATCTGACACTATTGAGGAGCTACTACTGTCTACTGCAACCCACTATGAGCCAGGATATTTCCATCCATCAGGACCCCTTTCCTCATCACCTGTATTGTAGGGGGAATCTATAGTCTCCCATGGAACCTAATATTAACACCAATACCTTGGGGGTGCCTGAGAACCTCCGTAGTATACCATATTATAAATATAGATGTTGCTATGAACCCGTATGGTACTTAAGCCTTATTCCCTACCATAAGGTTTATCATATTATCCCATAGCACAATGTGGAGGCTCTAACCATCACTATGGGGTCCCTATGGACACACCTAGCACTAATATTAATACCTATACCATGATGGTTCCTATGGACCCCCATAGTATACTATACTATAACCATGGGAGTTCCTATTGAACTTCATAGCATTAAACACCTTCCAACTGTGTCTTTGTTCCTGATGTTGTCTATTAAAAATTGCATTTTTATCTGTATAATTAAGGACTTTTTTTATTGAAGTTCGGTGTTACATTTACAATCTCCATGACATTGCTAATGAGCAGGGTAAAGTGTCAGCCAGTTTAATATTTTTAATTGATGTTGTTTGATTGGTTGTATATACACACTATACCTGTTGGGTGATAGCCTAAACTAGTACTATCATCATGAGCATGCCTTTTTGATTTTAGTTTTTTAACTTGCAGTAAAAATAATTGAGCTACTCTGCTCTTTTCACAAGGATGCAGTTCCTCCTTTAACTTAATATTATTAAACTGTACGGATATGGAGGTTTCCACGTTTTTAATAAAAATATAATGTATCTAAGCAGGCCCGGATCTACCTTTTTGGTGTCCCTGGTTAGTAAAGTGGAATAGCCATTGAGAGTGAGTGCACAAAGTGTGCATGCACCCACTTTTCCCTTTTCTGTACGTGTATGGATGTCTTGTAGTGTGAGCAAATCATAGAAATTTCCCCATAACAGCCATTTTTACAATATAGCTACTCATACCCTGCGAACACCTGTTAAAACAAAAGAAACAACTCAAGAGACCACATACCATCCAGTTTTAGAGAAAATAAGGAAAATAATCAAAGATTTACAACCATTATTAACTGAAGATGCACAGTTAAAATATATATTCCCCAAACCTCCCATACTAGCATGTAAACAGCCACCAAACCTAAAACAAAAACTTATCAGCAGAAGATTGGCCAATGAACGACTGAGAATAGAAAATGGAACTAAACCTTGTAACAAAAGAGCCTGTAAGTTATGGCAGCACATTTGTAATGATGACAGCCATGCATAAAAACAAGACATATAACATCAAAGGATCATATACATGCATATCCTTCAATGTAGTTTATATAATACAATACACTTTATGTGAAACAGGCTGTTACATTGGGAAACCAGCAAAAAAACTGCATTAAGGATGCATGTGTACAGACATTTAATAAGAAAGCAAAATGAAGACAATTATTGTAGCCCAGTTGGACACCATTTTATCCAGAATGACCACTCTATTCAAAACCTAAAAATAAAAATACTCAGAGTCAATTTTTAAAACATCCAGGAGAGAAAAGCATTTGAAATAAAGATGATCACATTCTTCAACACGAAAACTATAGGACTTTGGGCTTTATATTTTAGCACAACCGGCTTAGCACTCTTAGTCAGGAAGGATATCACTGTGGACTACAGTGCTCAGGTTTTTCATGTATATATTGATGTATATGTGTATATTGTACGTGTATATATGTTTCCTATACTATGTTCTGTTGATTCCCCCTATATGTATTTATATATATACTCTAGTAAAGTAATGTGTTTGTGTATATATATACCAACTTACCATTCTCCTGCACTGCAATGGCAGTCTAACACTTCCTTGTCTTTTTGTTACTTTAGTTACAGACAGCAAGTGAACTGCAATATTTAAGGGTTTTTAACCTAAAAAAATGGGCAACCCTCACAGGGAGGCACCCCTAGATAGCTGCCTAGTTAGCCTGATGGGTAATCTGCCCATGTATCTTAGCGTGTATCTGTTTTTCACTAAATCATTTTATAAGCAATAGTTTAAAAGCACTGTTTTTAGTCAGTTAAATATTGCTCTTACTTCCCATGCTGTGTCTGTAGCACAGTATCTACTACATTGTGTCTTAGCCTATCGCAGACTATGGACCCTATTCAATTGAGTAATTGTAAGTTACTGGAGCCCGTAAAATAATTTTCTATTCAATTTGTGTCTTTTAGTGAGCAGCAAACAATCTGCGGGTTACAGGCTACAATTCCTCAAGCCCACAAATATTTTCCCACCCATAAACGGCAAATGTGGAAGAAAATCCTATAGGTACCAGATAGGACTCGCAGGGGGGTTAAATCCCTGTTTGTAGCACTGTAAGAGCAAAATAAAAATCAATACTTTAAAGACGGGGAAAGCAATGTAAGACATTAGCATTAATTGAACAAGCTTGCAAATTTGCAATAGAAAATTATTTTATTTTATGTTTCATTTTGGTGTCATATCAATATCGGGAATCAATGAGTTAATACATATCAGGCCACCCAGATGGACTAAAACAGTATCACCATTCATTTTTATTATTTTATACGTTGACGATTTGCGAGTCTGATCGCATATCGGACCTCTAAACGCTAATTGATTGATGTGTTACCTCCATGTTTTACTGACGTAACGATGACAGTCTTATTTACTATTGGCTGTTTCTAAATCGGTAGTTACGGCCTTGCTTAATTGATCATGATCATACTCCGAAATGCTACTTATGATTCAGCTTTTGGCCCATAACTTGGGGGCTTGTTCAATTGAATCACTCTGTAATTGTAGCAAATCTTAAGCCCAAAGACATACGACCTGTTTAACGGGCATGCAAATGAATAGGAGCCTTGTATCAGCAACATGCTACTGAGACATGTTCTGTGATAGTCTAGGACGAGAGGTAGGTGAGCTGTAGTGAGCTTTGTTGCATGGGTTTGTCAGAAAAGTTTAGATTATCAATCTATAATACACTACTAGCATATGTTTGAAACATACATTTTTTCATCATTTACTGGTGCTTTAATTAAACATGAAGTAAAAATATATTCAAACTGTTTTTTTTTACATTGTTTTTAAATGTTCTCGTTTTTTTTTTAGTTATGCCTTTCTTCCATCTACACACTTGTACTGGACAAAGACATCACAATGCATTTAATGAAGTGTATTCTATCATAAATACTGTAGAAAACTTAAATACAGTTATGTTCATTATTTTTTTTTTAAATGACCATTATTTAGATTAATTATTCCTGTTTCATAAACTCTGCAGGATCATTTCTTCACAGTTTGCTTCCAGAAACAAATGTATATCATTAATAACCACCCTATTATTCACTTAGTAGCTTGAAATGTAAACATCAATAGCATATATGTTAGTGTATTTTTAAATAAATGTTAGTTTTTTTTTGTTTTGTTTTTACAAATGGATATTTGGGAACTGGCAATGTTTCATCATTGTAGGATTTTATTAATTAATTAATGTTCCCAGCAGAAAGATATTTTCAGAGCCAATGTAAACTGTATCATATTCAGCTGTCTAAATTGCCCACATTATTTATTCTTGAAATGTTTTTGAATATATACAGTCTTTGACACAAAATACATTTTATCATGTTCACAGAATCTAAAATGTGGCCATTATTATAATGTACTTTTGTGTAAAATAATCCATTATTTTACTTATGAATGAATATACATTCACCCCTGCTTAGGTTAAATAGTCAGAAATATGATTTATTATCACTATCAGAAAAATTATAATCATTTAAATATTTTGTAAATATGGATAAGCAATTAAGTACTTGTGTTAAACAATACACTCTTGCTATGTTTTTTTTCCCTTTTTTTATTTGTTTGATGTTTCGTTTGCCCTTTTATAAATGTTTATAGTCATCCAATATTCTTGTGATTCCAGTTCAATTAAATTGTACAGTATAGATCTTTGTTGTCACATTTGCTTGACTTCAACACCATTTAACAGCTCATTAGATAGTTTTACTGTTTGCTTTAATATAGGAACAGTACAAGTCTTGAACTATTTATAAGGTGATGTTTTGTCATAATTATAGTATACATTAAACAATATATTCAATTCTTTAAGTTTAAAGGGACATTGATAAGTCTGGAATCATTGAAAACTAAATTTACAAATATTTACTTTTCTGGTTTTCTATTATTTAAATATTTTTTATGGCTAGTAATAAGATTGGTCACTAAACTATGTTCATTAGATATGACTTCCGTACACAGATCTATATATGGAAATTACTGCAAAAATATTGTTTTGAAAATTTGTAACAACAAGAGCATCAACAAGAATTTGATCTATGCTTTGAATTTAAAAAGATAGAACAGATTGGAATTGTTCAGCACCAGTCACCCTGTTTACAATCACAAACATTCCATGAATATGTGATTATAAGTTTAAAAAGAGTGCTGACCTTGTTGTTGTTGTTACATTTTGGTATCAACTCATACTTACTTATGTAGTGTATTAACGCTATAGGCCAAATGCTAGTTCTCTATATCTCCGATTATGCCACTTTTAAGAACAAAGTAAATCTCCCTAATTAATCACCTATCTCGGAAACATTGCAAGAGAACTGCTACGAGTGACTGAGGAAAGCCAGAGCCGAAAATTACAGCAAACTTCCTTTGAGTTTTGCACTGACAAAAGATTTCATGTTACTACAAATAGATGAAGTAAATATTATGGGTAGCAAAGATCACTGGCAAATATTTTTTAAATTCTGCAGCAGCAATGAAACAGACAGTATAGCACCAGAAACCAATAGAAAATTATGAAAAATATGTGTAATTAAAACATGATATTTTATTATTATGTCCTTTTCATTATATATAACATCCAGGGTAATACACAACCGTGTACTCAAAGAGTTAATGCATATCAGGAAACCCAGTGTACTAGGAACAAATGCTCTAATGCATTGTCTATATATTGTAATAAATCAGAAAGCTTCAATGCCTCAACGGCTAGCCTGGCTTTGCTAGGCTTGCAACCGTGACAACATATCACAGTTTGACAACTATTATATGTGACACAAAAACGAAACATAGTTATATATATTAAATCTATAAATACAATTGTCACATCTATTTAATTTAAATAAATATAAATAAATAAATAATAAATATATATGTTTTTTCGCCGCAGTTATGGGTCATTATAATAATCATAACGTTCTTGTTTTCTGTTGGTGCCTGGAGCCGTATCTCATCCATCAAGCTTGATTTGGTGTAAAATACTTATTGAACACATATTTCAATTGCTTGATTTACAGATGTGTGCTGAGCGCTGTAATATTGTGAGCGAAAAAGATCAACACAAACTTGTAATCTCCTGCACGACGATTTTAGGGTAATCCTAAAATTACACTGCTTGATTAGCATGGGGGTCCTAGTTTGGATCTTATCTTCCATAATAAAAGGTAATCTTTTCAGCATTCATTTGTAGTACACCAATAGTTGTAAAGGAGGTTAGGGCACTACATTTGCTTCTGTATGTTTATGTTTATCAAATAGTTTTACATCTGTCTATCTATCTATCTACTGTTATAAGCTCTGGCAAATCTTCATTAGCTTACTTTTACTTCAGGTGTAAATACACAGACACTAAAAGAGTCCAACCTCTATCATATTCACAATCAGCAGTAGAGATGAGACAAAAATGAGAGCATTGCTTGGCTAAGATTCTGCCTAGCACTACAGGGGAAGGTGATAGTGTCAGGAAGAAATAACAATTATCCACTCTATAAAAATATAGTCAGGGCACTCTCTCCACAAGGTGCTAACATATATTTATCTGCTTGTTTTTGTATTAAAACATTGTTCTCGGTTCATAGATACATTTGATTCTGCATATTTTTAAAGACCTAGATGAAACATCAGACTAATAGCGCTGTATCATGATTCCAATGTATATGTCAACTGCTTTTGTTTCTCCATCTTCTGTACTACCACTTTCTACTCAAAAATCACTTGTTGTCCCCTTGGGTTTTAGTTTAATCTCTATATAGATGACACACAAATCTATATTTCCTCTCCAGACCTAGAGCCCGATTCAATTTAATTGAACAAGCCCGCAAGTTAAGGGCCGAAAGTCATGAAAACGTATGGAGCATTACAGGGTGGGATCATGATCAATTAAGCAAGGCAGTAACTACCCATTTAGAAACAGCCAAAAGAAAATGAGACTGTCATCATTAGGTCAGTAAAACATCAAGGTTACATATCAATCAGTTAGCGTTTGGGGGTACGATATGCGATTGGACTGGCAAAACCTCAAAATACAAAATAATAAAAATGAATGCCAATACTGTTCTAGTCCATGTGGGTGTTGGAAATTAATTGGGTTAGGCAGTTGTAGATGAGTTGCTCAAGCAGTTTTGAAGCCAAGGGAAGTAGAGAGATAACATGATCGATGCAGAAGTTGAGAGTTTTAAAAAAAATTGTGTAATTATGGATTGTTTTAAAAATAATGGGAACATGTGTAGGGAGAGGTTGAATCAATGTATAAAATGTGTTGATAGGAGACAACTAGACTTCATCCTCGGTTACAGGGTCAATGGAGTCCATTGTAGATATTAGATTTGGGAAGGGCAAAGGCTGGATGTTGTAGGTATGTTGAGAGGAGAATGTGGTAGAGCCACGTTGAGAGTAGAGCTTAATCTGGGTGTTATCAATTTTATTTTTTAAATGGCTGAAAAAGGATTCAGCTATGGGATAAGAAGGGGTAGGAGCTGAGGGTGGACAGAGGACTGTGGACCTAGCAAAATTAACGGACTTACGACACAAAAATACGACAAGCGTTACGACCCATTACTACCTCGCAAAAAACGCCTGAAACCTGCGCACATGAAAACATGATAAAACACAATAAATACACACAACAAATACATAAAAAGCTTACCTACAGCAAGGGGGGCACCCAGGACATCAAAAACTTAAGTTACACCTCAATTTAACTCAAAATAAAAGAGATTAGACACTCGAAAATCCTCTAAGCGAGAGAAAAAATGGCCGCCGAAAAAAAACAAAAATGAGGCTACAGGACTCTAAAGACTCAAAACAGCACCAAACACCTACAGATTTTCCTGAAAAAGACGTACGAGATCCGAAAACAAGGACGCCACCCGCGCGACCCGAAAACCATTAGAAACACAAGAAATACACACAACAAACACATAAAAAGCTTGCACACACAGCAAGGGGGTGCACCCCTGACCTCTGCAAGTGAAGTTTCACCTCGATTTAAGTCCAAATTAAAGAGTTTAGACACCCGAAAATAACCTAAGCAAGAGAAAAAATGGCGCTGAACAAAACGAAAATGAGGCTAAGGACGTAAAACTACTACACTTACTCGCAAAACAGAAAGAACGCTCCAGTCCAGTTCACGAGGCACGTAACACACACTATGAGGCACGTACCACACTGCTATTACCCACCATTTTACATGAAAAAGACAACTATTAGCCACAAAATGGCGGCTGGAACGCAAATTTAACGCTGGAACGCAAATAGCGCATGCGTATTGCATTCTAACGATTTCAAGCACCTCAAAGTTTATAAATGCTGCCTACTTTCCAGAAAATTCTACATTTCTCCTCAGGTGATGAACAGTGTGACTGGATAGTTCACTGCTGCCGTTACTTCAGAAGAGAATTACTTTCTAATTTACAACTTCACAATCTGCAAATTCCAACTGAGAGGTAAGCTATAATATATTTAATTTTTTAAGAAAGAAAAAAAAAAGAAAAAAAAGAAAAGATTTCAAACATTTCCAATCAAGATGTCATTCAAGTATAGTGACATGTGAAATACACATATATGTGTATAGGCCCTACAACAAGCTAATCAACTCAAAGTAATCAAAGAAGTATATTCAACAGACATTAATTCACAGCAACTCATAGCCCAAAAAAATAATATGACACTAATACATATTTAACCTGCAGCTAAATCTTTCCCGTTTTTTTTACTATTCAAACAGACTCTGCATCAACAGCGTCACTCAAGAATTTACAGCATGGACTGTGAAAGAGGATCACTTTTAAAGAACAGAAAGAAAGAAGAAGAGGTAAGATAGAAAAATACATTACATGCAGAAAAAGACCATGCTTTGCAAAAACCAAAAGAATGAATATACAATTAACCATTTCAATTTCTTTTTCAAACAGACATTCAGACAAGAAAAAGACTTCAATCAAGGTATAGTATAACAAGTACAAAAAGAAACACAAATCCCATGTTTAGTGCCTGCCAATATGAGAAGTCAAACTACAAAATACAAGCCTCAATACAAATTACAGCAATACAAAAACAACACAGTTCAAGAAACTTCCCAAAGACATATACAATTCACAAATAAACACACTTGCACAGAAAAAACAATTGATAACACGAGGTGGCGGACACAAAACAGGATAGCATACCAAACATTAGCAACATACAGAAAACAAAAGTATTCCTCCTGTTTACTGTACAACAACCTCTAACCATCACCCACAAGCCAAATGCAGCATCCCAAAAGTGGTGAACACAAAACAGGATAGTACAAAAAAGCGCCACAACATATAGAAAAGGCAATTAACATTCCAGTTTACTGTCCAACAACCTCTAACCCTCACAAAGGAGCCAAATAAAGCATACCAAAACTGGCAAATGGAGCATCCAAAATGTGGTGGACATAGAACAGGATTGTACAAAAAATCCCAACCACATATACAAAAGTTACCTAACATTCCTCTTTACTGTTGAAAAACCTATAACCCTTAAAAAGAAGCCAAATTAAGCATACCAAAAGTGGCGGACGCTAAACAGGATACTACTGTAAATAGTTCCAACATAGAGAAAATATAATTCACAGTCAGCTTTACACTTCAAAAACCTTTAACCAAGCCAAATACAGCATCCCAAAAGTGGTGGACACAAAACAGGATAGTCCAACAAACATTGCTAACATATACAAAATGGAAATAACATTAATGATTACTCTAAAAAAATATAACTGTAACACAGAACTAAAATGAAACAATTTTGAAGTGGTGCACAAAAAACAGCATAGCATAAGAAATCAGGATAACAGATACAGTATAAAAAAAAAATGTCCTGTTTCATGCCCAACCAACAACTACAGTAAAAGAATAATACAATTACAACAGTGGTGTACACAAAACACAATACTAATCAATTACAGCCAGCGCTGTACTGTTTCTCACACATTCTCAAATCAATAACATTTTACAGAGAAGAAACAAAGCTAATATCAGAACACATTGCTTTGCCAAAAAATAGACTATGCTATTCATGAGAAATACATTCAAATCAAATAACATTTATCTTTTTATTTTAAAACAGACACTGCGTCAAGACTATCGCACGAAGATTTCCAACAGCGGATGCAGGGATATTCATCTTGAAATCACACTTCAAACAAAGTACAGTATAACAAGTAAAAAAAGAGAAAACAAAATGAACATGTTTGCTGTGCAACCATGTCAAGAGAAAAAACAAAATAAAACAACAACACACCAACAACAATAAGTCCCACAAATCACCAGCTTTCACAAAATATTACTGACATATTTCTCATTTACCTACGAATTAGCTTATACGTACAACAACGTTTAACAGTAAACCCGAACTTCAATCTATCAAAAAAAACTTGTGCAAGATAAAGCAGCATAGTCCAATAAATAGTGAAAACACATAAAACAATTAATTTACAATTCTCACTTCACAGCCCTAACATACAATGTTAAGCACAAAACCTAACCAGACACATAAAATAGAATACTTCAACAAATACTACTAACACCTAACAAACAACAATACAAACCTTCTTTTCACAGCTACACCATATAAGCCTTTAAGTAAAATAGAAGGATACTATTACAACAATCCCCTGAAGTACAAATTAGAAAGAGCAATATATTACTACCATGTTTTTGCCTCTACTATGCCTCTAAGCCAACCCTACAAACCTACAAGTTAAAAAACAATGAACAACCAAAAAAAAATAATAATAATAATTTAACACTATAAAGCTACTACATCTACAATAAGCTATAATGCAATTACCTTGGGTGTGCTATGCATCTAAGCCAAAAATTACAACCTACAAGAGAAAAGTAAGAGCAAAAAAATAAAACAGACTCATTTAACAATAGAAAGCAAGTTCATCTACAATGACAAACAATCACATACAAAATTAATTTACAATCACAACAGTGTTGCAACAAATACATTTGATAAACCAACTTAAGATCTCAAACTAAAGTAATGATACATTATTTTCATCTACAGATTAAGATGGCTGATAATGAGACCAAACAGGAAAAGATAAGACGTCAAGCTAGAGAACGACAACAAAGATGGGCAAACCAGCAGACGCTGGAGCAGAAGGAAATTCGACGAGAAAAAGAACGGAAAAGACTTGCAAGCAAAAGACTATCAGCTGAAAAAATAAAAAGTATACCCAAAAAAAGCCACCTAAAAACAAAAGCATTTAGAACCTGTTCCTGAAACATCACATAACATTTCAAATGATGAATTAAAAACTGAAACTGATATATGCTCTTCAAATTGTCCTTTACTCAAGTCTTTAGCAGTAGAGGTTCATAACTATGGTGACATGAATATTCTATGTCAGTTTTGTGAGGCTTATCATTTTGAACAGGAAAGACCCAGAGATGGACAATTCATTAGTTGCTGTCAAAAAGGCAAGGTCAAACTTCCAGAAAGAAAACAATTCCCAATATATTTACGAAACATTATGACTGAACCTTCTTTTCCAAACTACAAAAATTTCAAGACAAACATAAGATCCTACAATAGTACCATATCCTTTGCATCTATGGACCAACAACATTAACTGCTAATATACCAAGACATGGTCCTTTCTGCTTTAAATTACAAGGCCAAGTTTACTATCGTACTTCCCATTTACATCCAGAGAAAGGAGAGCAAAGATTTTGCTCAACTTTGCTCAACTATATGTCCTAGATACAATGGAAGCTGTTGACCAACGTATGTAGCTGCAAGAAAATAATAAATGCTTACCCAGTGTTTTTATAGAGCTAGATAAAATTATGGCCAATAACCCCTACACTCAAGCTTATAAAAAATTGTCAGAAGTAGAAAAGGAACAACAACTTGATGCAGAAAGACGTCAATTACCAATCCCAAAGGTCAATATGGTGCTTAAAAGAGATAGACATACTGATAAACGCCATTATAACTTGCCAACATCAAATGAGGTTGCAACTGTGTTTCAAAAGGATGAAGGAGAACCAACATTTCAAAGAGACATTAGAATAAATCCCAGAAATAAGGAGCAACCATTCATTAATATCAGTATCTTAAGCACTAATTTAGATCCAATGACATATCCCATTTTTTCCCCACACGGAGAAGCAGGTTGGCAACCAAAATTAACCCTTCCCAGTTACCCAAATGCTAAAGTCTGTATGTGAAATAATATTTCCATGCATGAATTTAAAGTAGCTCAAATTGCCATTCGAAATACATTTAATCCAATTTTATGTGGTGGAAAACTAACACAACAATGGATTATTGATTCCTATTTGAAAGTTGAGGCCAATAATTTAAACTTCATAAAATATCAACAAGATAAACTACGTGTAGAACAATATTGTGGATTAATAGATTATGGCGCTAAGGTTGCTACAAGCAGAGACATGACAACTTCTTTCCAGGGATCTCCTCGCAATATGAGAGAAAGATACAATGATGCCATGGCTATTGTCACCAAATTTGGAAAACCTGATTTATTTATTACATTTACATGTAATCCCCAATGGCCAGAAATTACAAAAAATGTACTTCTTGCCCAAACTGTTAAACTGCTAAACCCAAATTTAGTAGACAGAGTTTTCAAAATTAAATTAAATGAATTAATACGTGACATCACTATAAGTCACTTATTTGGCAAATGTCTTGCTTATGTATATACAATTGAATTTCAAAAAAGAGGCCTTCCACATGCACATCTTCTAATAATCCTTCAAGAAAAAGATAAATTAGATACTGGTGACAAAGTGGATTCAGTCATTGTTGCTGAACTACCAGATCCAGAACTATATGGTAGACTATATGAGATTGTAACTCATTGGATGATTCATGGACCCTGTGGCGAGCTTAATTCACATTCACCATGTATGGAAAATAATAAATGTACAAAAGAATTTCCTAAAGATTATAGAGACAAAACTTATGCCAATCATGATGGCTATCCATTATATAGAAGAAGAGAGGGAGATAGTGACATTATTCGTGTTAAAAAGGTCGACAATAGATATGTGGTACCATACAATCCACATTTACTTATGAAGTATAATGCACACAATAATGTAGAAGCCTGCACTTCCATCAAATCCATTAAATATGTATACAAATATATTTACAAAGGCTATGATGCAGCTACTGTAGTCGTCAAAAGTGCAGACAATACAGAAAGCACTGAGTTAGTACATGATGAACTTGCATCTCATGTAGATGCTCGCTATGTCAGTGCACCAGAAGCTATGTGGCGGCTTTTAAAATTTGAAATGCATGATAGATCACATGCAGTATATAGATTAGCAGTACATTTGCCCCAAAGACATTTAGTGTATTTCCATGCTGGAAATAAAAATAATGCATTGGCCCAAAGTGAGCATCGTCACACTACACTAACTGCAGGGTTTCAATTAAATTCTAGAGATTCAACACAATTCTTATATATTGAAATTCCATATCACTATGTTTTTGTGAATGGATTATGGAGACCAAGAAAAACCAGAGGAAATAAAATAATACCAAGAATTTACACGGTCAGTCCAAGAGACCTTGAACGTTTCTGCTTTCGACTACTACTTTTAAATGTTCCTGGTGCAAAAAGTTTTGAACACTTAAGAACTGTTAATGGCATAGAATATGAATCCTTTCATTTAGCTGCCAGACATAGAAACTTACTAGCTGATGATACAGAATGGCAAAGATGTCTAAAAGAAGCAGCACTATGTCAAATGCCACAGCAGATGAGGGAACAATTTGCATTCATTTGTATCCTCTCAAATGTTCCAAATGCATTAGCTTTGTGGGACACATTTAAAAGTAATATGGCTGAAGACTTTATGCCACAATGAACCCATTGCACACTTAAAAGCAGTATTTTTAACTCATGGAGTTGTGCAAGTTTTAATTTGCCTGATCCAGGTCTTATATATGACATAAACTTTGAAGACCATGACATTCAACTACAAGTAGAAAGAACAGAAGAAAGACTTGCAACTTTAAATACGTTACAATTGCAAGCATTTAATGCCATTAAAAATGCAATAGATGATGACATGGTCAAAGAGCTTTATTTCTATCTTGATGGACCTGGCGGATCAGGAAAAACATATCTATATAATCTATTAATGAGTTTTGTATGAGCACAAGGTCAAATAGCACTCGAATTTGCCACCACTGGAATTGCTGCACTTTTGTTAGAAGATGGAAGAACTGTACATAGTGGGTTTAAACTGCCAGTGCCTATTTTAGAAACATCAGTGTCAGATATTCGCATGACATCATTACAAGCAAAAAAAAGTAAATTATTTATAATAGATGAGGCTACAATGATGTCATGCTATGCCCTCTAATGTATTGACCGTTTGCTTCGCGAAGTCATATATAATACTTTTCCATTTGGTGGAAAGGTAATGTTGTTAGGTGGCGATTTTAGACAAACATTACCTGTAGTTGTACATGGAAATCGAACTGACATGTTGTTAGGTGGCGATTTTAGACAAACATTACCTGTAGTTGTACATGGAAATCGAACTGACATTATCGAAACCTGTATAAAGTCAAGTACACTATGGAAACATTTTACCCATCTTCAACTACAACAAAATATGAGATCAGAAGGCCAAAATGATTTCAATGATTGGCTTATTAAAATTGGAGAAGGAAAAACAGAAAAAATACCAAATTTACCTGTGTGCATATCCCACCTCATAAGATTTGTCAACAAGATATCGGCTATATTTGAAAGTACAATAAATAACCAGGACTATTCTGAACTTGCCAACCAAGTCATACTAACATATAAAAATAAGGATGCATTAATCCTCAATAATGAAATATTTAAAAAAATTAATGCACCCCAAAGAAATGATCACAGTGCTGATTCTGTACTTGCTGATGACAAAGAAAGACTGGCAAACTTTTCAACTGAATTCATAAACTCATGAACTCCTTCTGGAATGCCACCACATATTTTGCAGCTAAAGAAAGGTGCAATTGTCATGTTACTGCAAAATATGAAGCCCAAAAAAGGCCTATGCAATGGGACAAGATTAATTGTTCAACATTTAAAGGACCATTTCATAGAGGCTGAAATTTTAACTGGTACCCATAAAGGAGAGAGAGTTTTCATACCAAGGATAGATTTAGCACCAAGTGAAAGTAGTCTCCCTTTTATACTTCAAAGAAGACAATTTCCCATCATTATGGCATTTGCCATGCACATTAATAAATCACAAGGACAAACTTTCAAATCTGTGGGTATTTTCTTAGAACAACCAGTATTTGCACATGGCCAATTGTACGTTGCCTTATCACGGTGCAAAAATCCACAGGCTATTAAAGTTTACATTGAAAACAATGAAAGTCAAGGTGATTTATTAGAGGGTGGACGCATTTTTACTAAAAACATTGTCTACTATGAAGTACTGTAACTTTCCATCAAGCAAACAAAAGCCATGCAAAACCAATTTAAAACCAAATGCAAAAAGCTAAAAAAACACAATAAATCCACAAAAAAGTGTGAAAAACTACACACAACTCTCCGTTTCTTTCAAAAGGTCATTATTACGCCACAGAAATTAGGTTTACACAAACAATATTTTCATATTAAACTACATGAAATTGTAAAACACATAGAGAACAGTGGTTACACATCGCGGACCAACTTTAAGGTCTTGCGTTCTCTTTTTAGAGAACCACTTTTCCACAGAGGAAACTCTATGTGCCATTTAAAATAATTACTATACCAACAAACAAAGGTCAACCATTGAAAACTAACAATAAATAAATAATTCAGTCATAATTCATGGAAGTACTGTTTATGCATGATTAGCCCCACAAAATACTTGCCTTGCTTTATTTTAACAAATTCTGTTCAAATGTTAATGAACTATGTTACTGTTTCTAACGTTAAAAGTTTGAAAAAAATCCTTTCAAGTTCCTTACTTAGACAGATAAGAAAGTTCAAGTTTCCAAAAATATACTTTCAAGTTCCTTACTTAGACATATTACAAAGTTCATGTTAAGAGCACAAGCACGTTTTGAGGCACAATGTAAATGTTGTATTTCATGTTAAACATTAATCCAGGGAGTAATCCGATCACCAGTTATTGGGGTCAGGAAGGAATAACATTTTTTCCCGCTTTGATACAAATGGCTACGTTTCAAAGAGGGTTTTTACTGTTTGCCTTCCTCTGGATTAAATGTATATTTAAGTCAACAGTTCTTGAGCTACAAGTTGCATGTTAAAAAAACATTAGCTCAAGTTTACAATACTGATTAATCTAAAGTTCAACTGTTCTTACATTCAAATGTTAATACTTTTACTACAAAACTCTTTAACAGTTACTCAAGAAGAAAAATAAACATGTTTAATATAACAATTGTACTTATTTCAACATAACTAAAACCTTACAAGTGTCAAATACGTATATTACTAACTAAACAAATTTACAAACATACACATCTCATTGCCATAATTTTTTGACGGGCAAGTCGCTAGTAGTGAAAGAATGTTTGGGGTTTGGGGGACAGAGTTGATGTTAACAATGAAAAGTAACATTGTTTGGCTGAGAAGTAGGAGTATAATTTTGTAATGCAGGAAGTCTGCGATAGTACTGCAATACTCTTAATTTGCACTTGAATAAACACATTTAGAAGGCTACTTCTCAATAACCATTTGCATTTAAAGAATAGATAATTATTTAAACACAATACAACATACTTTTATTTTTTTTAAATGTCATTATTAAAATTTCCTTTCATACATAAAAATACATCATGTTTACACTGATAATTCCCCAAACACTAAGCAGTTCACATTGTATTGAACAGCCTACAGGATGATTCTGTCTTATGTACATTATACTATTGAAAAACTATATTTTTTATGCACTGGTAACCAAGAAGAGCACAGAGTACCATAGTACAAAACCTTTGGAAATTAAAATCAAATATAGTTTATGTGCATGGTTAGTGTACCATAAACATTCTGGACTCTTGTGGATAAGGAGTTTGGATACACTGTCAGTCACTTAACTTGAGAGATTTAACTTATTCACACTTTTTTTAGCTTTTTCACATAGCCCAACAGCTGTACTCCAGCTAACAAGTTTTTTTTTATTTTTTAAAATAAGTCCCTGGTATCTTTTAATGAAATCTCTGGAATTATAAATATCTCTAGGTCATGTTAAAATTTGAGTTCTTCAGACAGTTTAGTTTTCTGATTAGTTCAGGCAATTGAGGCTTATTGAATATTACATTCCACACAGAAACATTGTACAGTATATTGAAAATGAAGAATGTCTATTATGTCACAAGAGGGCTAAGGAAGCCGTTGGCATGAATTGAAAGTACTTGTGCAAACCGGCAAATCAACTTATTGTAATATTATGTTCTTAGTGTTTTAATAGGGAAAAGTCTTCCATCTTTCATAGCCAGAGGGCCAATTACTTTTTTAATACAACATTGTTGATGCAGTTGCAGTTTGAAAATATGCATATATTTGAGTTCTCTGAATGCATAATTCAAATAAAAATAGAAATACAAGTAAATGTTGAATAAATGTCTTATTGTTTAAGAGTAGTACTTAACTTCTTTTATGTATCATTGTCAGTAAACAACTAGAAGCAAATAAATGTTGGTAACATTTGAGAAAGAATATATGATCACTATAATAATTAAAAAATCATCAATGCTCCAAATTCATATCACATATTTAAAAGTATGTTTCCAACATAATTTTTGCTTATTTTCATATGGGAAGGTAATTTAAAGGCTGTTCACTGCTCCAATCTACCTCAATTTTACATGTTGACAAATTAGTCTACTTTTACTCACTTAAGACCTGCAGCCTTATTAAATTGCGATTCAGTAAATTTAAAAAGGCTCTATTTAAGCACACAGCATATTTTATTTACAGAAGTTTTTAGTTAGTGAACTTCTATATAAAAGCAAGGTCTTCACTAATTAAAAACTTCTGTAAATAAAATATGCTGTGTGCTTATAAGGGGCCTTTTAAATTTACCTAATCAAAATTTAATAAGGCTGCTGGTGTTCAGTGCTTTGCTCACAGCAATTGTGTCGAAGTCTAAATAAATTGCATGAAAGGAGATTTATTTTAGCTGATTTATTTTACACGTTGTGTACTCCGAGAAACAAAACGGGATGCTTAATAGACTTTAGATTACTAGTTATTTCACAAAAAACAGCAAAATGGTATGATTAGATTCAATACAGTTTGAAGTGGTAGCTTCTCTAATACTTTGCTATTTCATCACTACCTGTTTGCACTTACCTGTCCTCAGAGGGTAATGTGTTTATCTACGATTTTTTAATTGAATGTCTTTAGGGGAGATTTGAATGGGACAGCTACACATGAATTGTGTGTTTTGCACTTTTTAACCTGTTTCATGTGTGCTTGTAGTAGGGCTGTTTCTTTCTCTGGATTGGAATAGTTAGGTAGTGACTCACAAATGAACAATTTATAAGAGTGTAATGGGCCTTATAATGTCAAATCTCTATGAGAAACTGCTGCAACATTTTCAAAGGGGCCTAATACCACTGTTTCTCCGGTTCTGTTATAATAGAACATGCATTTGAGAAATAAATATTTTACAAAGAAATCTATTAAAATAAATTGATGAATCTTTCTAAAATACACTAAGCTGATTTTAATAAGAATATTAATAAATTCAACAAAGGTCCTATAATAAATGTCAGTCAGTCTCACACCTCCAAACTTTACATCTTAATGAGTCTAGCCATGGGTATATAAGCAGGGATCTACCTTTTTGTAGCCCCTAGGCGGTGAAGTGTAGGAGCTCCTGTGTGTGTTCGTGCTCAAGGTGTGCATGTACCTACTTTTGCCTTTTCTGTGCGTGTCAATGTCAGTCTTCTCCAATTAAAAAGTGCTTTCTGTTCCCTCCTTTCTCAAACCTTCTTCCACAAAAAAACACACTCTCATGATCCTGCTCTCATGAATTATGTAACACAGAATGGATTTCTATACTCATAAACAGAGAACACAAACATTTTAATTTTCCCAAAAAATGTTTATGTCCATAACTTACACATAGTGTCATTTTTTCTTAACCAGCAGTGGGCCCTTAATGATAAACCTGAACGCCATGGTAATGTAAGTGGCCAGTGTGTGTGTGTGATCATGATGTGTCTCATAAGCTGCCAAACCTTTCCTTATAATACAACATATAAGAATGTTTGTAATTTACATTTATTGGTGTAAATTAACCTCCCTCCTCTGTGTATGTGTGTTTCTTGTCAGTCTTATTAGGAATTATTATTAAATTATATAATATTAACACTCTTCTTTGTAAATGCACTTTATAGCAATATAAGCTGATGTGCAAAATATACAGCAAAATTAATATTTGCCAAAGAAAGACTGATAGGTGAAATTTTTTTTATATAATTTAATAATAATTCCTAACTTAATAATAATTCTTAGTAAGATTGATAGGATGATACATCCCATACCCTATAAAGTGCATTTATAGTGAAGAGTGTTAATGCTTTATTCAGCACTATTCAACTTAATAATAATTCCTAGTTAGACTGACAAGATAATACACCCTGTATAGTGTAGTCACACTCTACTACCAACAAAATAAGTTGAAATGCCCTTATTGTACTAATTAATAAAGTTTGACAATGTCAAAATATGAATAAATAAAATTAACTGCTTCAATTTGATAAAGTTAGACACTTTCAATCGGCTTAGTGACATCATTACGTCACGTGACGCAGATTATGCAAACCCAGAAGTATTAGCCATTCAACAAGTTTAAATAAAGTTTTTTCATTCAATAGACGCAATGACATCATTGCGTCTTGTGTTAAACCCGGAAGTGCCGGGAGCTTAAATACATGCTCTGAATCAGTGTCAGTTACCCCATGACCTAAGCCCTGTGTAGGGGTGAAACGGTAGCCGTCGGGATATTGGAGGAGTGGAAGGAATAAGCAAGGCAACAAGTCACTGGTAACCCCCATTTTCTTGAATGAAACAGCAAGTATATTGCAGTAATGTATTAAACACAGACCAGCAGATGTCTGATAAGCATTGGGTTTGCCTGTATCAATTTATTTAAATATAGGGCATATTGTGCTGTGGAACTGCTCATCCAGCAATTAACTATTTATTGTTTTGGTCTCCTTCTTCCTTAAACCTCTCCTTCCATCTCTTTTTTTAAAATTTTCACTTTTTTTGTTTTTATTAGTTGAGGTTATGTTTTTTAAAACTGACGTGGATTATTTAAAACCACTAACCATATAATCCTATGATTAGCAGTTTCTGCATATATGAGGATTATCTTTAAAATATAGTCACATTGTCTGTGAATAGGACATATTGAAAATCTGGATTTTATGCCTTAATGATGCTTTTCTTGTGGGCGGTGTAAATGTGAGATAATCTGACATTATAATTCTCTTGCAGCTGATAATTTCAGTATCAAACATATCCTCTATTATCAATTTTAACTCACTGAAGTAGTGGCGATTTTTTTCATTTCTAATAGTCCCATAATAATAAAAATAAATTAAAACCCAGCACTGACAACAGAATTTTGAATCTAATATTGAAGGAATAGCTCCACACAGCCAACTAGATGTCCTTCCTCTCAGATACATATTCATAAATAAAATAGGACACACTCTCTTTTTTTTTTAAATCTTTTTATTGTTTCTTACATATAAAATATACAATTTACAAACAGATATAAAATATACAATTTACAGACAAAAAAAACATAACAATATATACACACGTAAACATTCATAAAGCTGCCATTATTTTGCATATTGCACATGTCTATTTTTCTTTCTGCTTTCTTCCTCTTTCCCTTCTCTTTTCTTCTTTCTCTTCCCCTTTCCTTTTTCTACTCTCCCTTTTTTTCATTCCTTTTTTTCTTCCCTTCTCTTTCCATTTCCTTCCCTTTATCTCTTTTTTTTTGTTTTAACTGTGATCTATTCTTGTACTCTTTGAGTTAATATTACATATTAATCCCATAATTCCCAGTTTGCACATAGCCGCTTATTTATAGGATTACATTCAAAATTCCTCTTCATAATCTCCCAATTGATTTTTATTGTATTTACTACTTCATTCCATGAGGGAATTATCGGTTGTTTCCAATATTTTAATACAAGGATTTTTACAATCAGGAGAATGTGAGAAATTAAAATGTTTTCACGTGGCGCTACTGTATCTATCTCTAAGTGAAATAGGGCCATCTGGGGAGTACCTATTAGATGTTTACTACATATATTTGATACATCTAAGAAGCATTTTACCCATAGTGCATTCATCTTATCGCATTCTAACCATACATGTAGTGTAGTTCCTTTCTTGCCACACTCTTTCCAGCATAAATCGTCTGGTTGGAAGTTTAATTTTCCCATAAACTAGGGGGTATAATACCACCTCTGTGTAATTTTAAAATATAGTTCCAGGTATGAAGTTTTAATCGCTGATTTTTTTACTAATTGAAATGAATTAGACCATGAAGAGGGCTCGAAAGACAGGTTCAATTCCGCTTCCCATGTAAAAATAGCACTCGATTTTATAAAAATATGTTCATCGGACATTGCCCTACTACATTTCGATATAATTTTGGAGTTGTCCTCTTTAGTTGCCATAATCTCCAACTTATATAAGCTATCTTCTTTCACTGGTTTGAATTTACAGAGCAACATCAGCTTTTTTTTTTATTCGAAATCAAGCCGCGAAGTCTTACTATTGTTGAATTTGGTTTCTAATTTAATTAAATCCATTAGTTTACCTTTTGAGTGCATATCCCCTATATATCTAATACCTTTATTTTTCTTATAGTTCTTTTTAGTTCTTATGATTTCTATAGGCGAAGCCAAAGAAGGGAAATGGATAAGATGTTTTTTTAATCTAATTTTAAACCAAAATTTCAACATGGCTCTAAGCCCTCCTGGTAAATTACTAAGAGGGATAGATTCAATATTTAACTGCCACATAACATGAATTGGTATATCTCCCAAAAGGTTATCCTTTATATTTTTCCAAATTGCTCTGTTGCTCTGGATATTCAAGATCATTAGATTTGAAATCAGGATTTTATCATGAATATCCTATATTGATGGTAGGCCCATACCTCCTTTTTCAAATTTTTTACATGTTATTGCTTTCTTAATTCTTGCTTTTTTACCCAAATAAATAAACTTATCTATATACGATTGAATCAAACTTAGGGAGTTATTGGAAACTTTCTCTGGTATATATCTAAATACATAACTTCATTTTGGAATGATGCACATGTTAATTGCTGCTATTCTGGCCGACCATGTCAATAGTAATGTTTTCCATTCATTTATCAACATTTTTATATCTTTTAGAAGGTTGCTCAGATTTTCCCTCATAAAATTTTTCATAGAGAAAGAAAATTTCAGACCCAAATGTGTTATTGACCTAGAATTCCAAGTATACATAAATTGTTGTTTTAAGAATTGCTTTATTTCACCGTTTATTTTTCTATAAATTATGTCAGATTTTGAGGGGTTTGTTTTAAAATATGACACGCTCACAAATTCATAAAGAATTTGATGCAACTTGACACATGAACTCTGAGGATTCGTGAGTGTTAGCAGAATATCATCCGCAAAGAGCATGATCTTATACACCTCTTCTCCTATCTCCACTCCCTCGATCAAAAAACGTTATTTTTTATGGATTCTGCAAAAGGCTTCATAAATAAAATAAATAGGAGGGGGGATAGGGGGCATCCTTGGGGTGCACCATTACTAATGGTTAAACTCTCTGATTCATATCCTGGTCCTGATATATACGGTGATGGGTTTGTGTATAGAGCCTTGATAGCTTTAGCTCCAAAATCACCCATACCATATTGTTTCAAAACTGCATCTAGGAAATCCCAGCTGACCCTGTCGAACGGTTTTTCAGCAAGGATAAATTTTTACTCCTAGCGATTGACATGATATCGACCAAGCGTCTAATATTATCAGAAGTTTGTCTTCCTTTGACAAAACCTGATTGATCTAGATGTATTATTTAGGTATAATAATATTTAGTCTGTTTGCCAATATTTTAGCATATAGTTTTATATCTACGTTTATCAGGGAGATTGGACTGTAACTTGTACTAATTTCTGGATTTTTCCCCTGCTTTAGGATATTTATTATTTTAGCTTGGGATAGTTCTGCTCTTAATTTACCCCTTTTTTAATCTCATTGTACATATTGCCTAAGTGATCACATATCTCTTTTGAAAATATTTGATAGTATAATTGATCAAAGCCGTCTTGTCCTGGTGCCTTATATTTTTTTTCCATTTTTTACATCATCTAACATTTCCTCACTGCTAATCTTTTTATTAAGATTTTCAAGTTCTTCTGCAGAAATTAAAGGCAATTTAATTTGACTTAAAAAATGTTTTATATCCCCTAAGTCTGGTTTTCTGAAAAGTGGGTCCTGTTTCAGGTTATATAGGGATTTATAAAAATTCATAAATATGTTAGCAATTTTATCTGGATGAGAGTATGTCTTATTATCTAGGCCCTTCAGCCTTAGAATTCTATTTAGGTTTATTTTTTATTTTTAGCCTATTAGCCAAAAATTTCCCTGTTTTGCTCCTGAAAACAAAATGTGATATCTGGTATTTCCACAGGAGATTATCAACTTAAGTTTGTAATATTTTTTTAATCTGCAGATTTAAAGAATTGATTATTTTTTTACTCTCCTTATTTGGCTTTATCTATCTTTTGAACTAATGTTTTTTCTAGCTCAATATATAAGGTCCATAGGGGTTTACCTCTTTTCTTTTTTTTGTTCTGATGCTTTAGAGATCAATAGTCCCCTCACAAAGGCCTTATTGGCACACCAAGTTATAGATGGAGAATTACCGTATTTTTCGCCATATAAGACGCACTTTTTCTTCCCCAAAACTGGGGGAGGAAAGGTAATGCGTCTTATACGGCGAATATACCTTTTCAAACTGCCTCTGTCCTCTTGATCTCACCCCAGCGCTTCCTACCAGCATCGCGTCGGCTGGTGCGTCCTAGTGACGTCACACACGCAACGCTGCAGTACACGAGGAGTGCTGGTAAGAAGCGCTGGGGTGAGATCAAGATGGCAGAGATCAGAAGAAAGGTGAGGATCAGGAGGGTCAGGGAGGGTCAGGGAGGGTCAGGGAGGGTCAAGTGTATTTGTGTTTGATTCAGATTTTTTTTTTCTTGTTTTCCTCCTCTAAAAACTAGGTGCGTCTTATCTGCCGGTGCGTCTTATAGGGCGAAAAATACGGTAACCGTATCTTGGTTGAGCCTAAAAAAATTGGATATCTCCTCTTTTAATGTTCTAACAAAGAACTGATCTTTAAACAGGGAGGGATCAATTCTCCAGTTTTTTTTTTAGTTCGCCTTTCCATGGTGTCATTTATCATAATTATGAGCATCGAGTGGTCTGACCACACCGAAGTCTTTATTTCAACACTTTTTACCCTTCTCAAGGACTGAAGATCTACAAATAAATGGTCAAGTCTGGAGTATGAACTAAACTGGCCCGAGAAGAAAGTATAGTCTCTCTTGAACGAGTGTAGTACCCTCCATGCATCTAAAAGATCAAAACCATTGATCAGTTTGGAGAATTCATGAGATGTTTTAATCAATTAAGATTCCGTTTTTATTTTAACGTTTCCCACTATATCCTTCTCTGCATCTAGCACCATATTGAAATCTCCGCAGATATGTAGATATCCTTTCCTTATTTTCTGAACCTCCCTCATAACTTTTTTTATTTGGTATATATATATTTAATGAAGTTATTATTTTGCCATTTACTGCTCCAATCCAAATGATATATCTGCCATTTGAATCAATTATTGAAAATTCTTCTTTGATACTTAGGCCCTCATTCTATTATCGGCCGTAAATCGGCCGCAAAGCTGCGATTCCTTGCGGGGCTCCCGTTACCTTGAAATTCAAATAGACGGGATATCCCCTTACGGCCGGCCGTATATCTTGCAACCGGCCGTAAGCTCAGAAATCTTTAAAAGCAAAAATAAATTCAAGACGGCACTGTAAAGCTCTGTAAATGCTAGGGATCATAATGAGGGACATGAGGATTAATAGCAACCCCCTCTCAAGCTTGCATATCAGCCCAAATCCGAGATTTCATTAACTGTTTATTTTCCAGCCGCAGCGTGGGCGGGTCTGAGGTGCTCCAAGCCCTCTGGACTTTTTCCACGGATATTTGACATAAATGAAAATAAAAATTATTTACGGATTTGAGGGTAGGAGAATGTTGTGCTATGAATGCTAACACCTACAATCACTTTATAGTCTCCTCAGAGTGCAGGGTGGCTTTATTATGTGCTTAATTGTGTGCCTGCGGGACCTTTTTGCTGCAAGTAAGCTGCCGCTCGGTTTTAGCCTTGCAGAGAGGGTTCCCGGAGCAATTGAATAGCAACCAGGATTTTCTTGCTGCCGAAACTCTAGCGGCATTTAAGATCAAAGGCTTTCCTCCGGCTAATGCGGCGGCAAGGGATAAAAAGGCGCCGGCCGCAAGCCTGCCGGAGTCCCCGGCCGGAAGGGAATAGAATAGGCAAATAGCTTGCGGCCGGTCCTTGCGGCCCCGCATCTCCTACGGCCGATAATAGAATGAGGCCCTTAGTCTGTTATTAAAAATAATTGAAACCCCTCTAGATTTATTGTTATATGTTGCATCTATTCTTATCTTATAATTGCAATTATTTAGATAGTAAGTTGTCGTTCCCTTAAAATGTGTTTCCTGTATGCATATAATATCTGCCTTATATTTTTTGTATTGCATAAAGGTCAGTTTTCTTTTTGAGGGGGAATTCATTCCATTGACATTATGTGAAATCATTTTAATACTCTTTAGACTTAGTTATATTTTTACTAGACGAGACTATAGCCCTTTGAATTATACTCTCTCTTTTTAAATTTTCTAGTGAAAAAGGCCTTATGTATATTACAAAGTTTCCGACAAACATCTATAATTCTTTGCAACAACAGGGCAATTTTCCCAATGTTTAGAAATGATGGATAAAGATGTAAAAAACATCTTGGATGGAGGCTTGAGAATTCTGATCTTCATGTATCTCCTAATTGCCATAGCATGATCATAATAAAAAATAAGCCTTCCTTGTTTAGTCTATGTATTTACATTAGACATAATTTTTTTTTTTTTTTTTAAAACAACACTTCTAAGTTTACTAAACTCTATATTTAAGACTAATAATGTGAATAGTTATATATAAAAAATCTTGAATCTATTTATTTGTCTATGATCTACATCCTTCTGTGTAAGTCAATACAAAAAGTGAAAGCATATAAGATATAGAAAATCTAGGGTTTTCTTGCGAATTTGTGTATTTAGGTTATTCTCAAACCTTAGGTATATTAACTAAACATATTTTGTACTCGTGCTTAGTGCATTTTCAAAGATCTAATCCCAGATCACTATAATATCCAGGTCTATCATGTGAAAAAAAACAAAAAACTATTTGCCATTCTGGAAGTTTCAAATTCAGGCATGGTTTTGTCTCATGTTTAGATTGGATGTCCACAGTTAGATTCCATTTTTGTAGCAATAGAAGACCCTCTGAAAGAGAATTAGAGAATTTACATTGTGCCATATTAAGTCCTTCCAAATCAAAAGGCCATTTGCTGATTTCCATTTAAATTTAATCTCTTCTTTGCGTAGACAATATGTAATCGGGGCATATTCTTTTCTTTTTGCCAAAGTCTGTGGTGAAATATCCTATAATACAGCATATCAAAATTTCTCTTGTTATAGCTTACTTTCTTAGGACACACTCTTGAATGGGACAGAAACATAGTTTTGACTACTGACCAGAACCACATGACATTCTAGTCTGCCCATTTTATCTACCTAAAACGTTTCACTTAATAAATTTTAGGATAAACTACTGTATTTCCCACATAATTGAGGTCTGTCCCACTTACCTAGTAGTATTTACTTGACCCCGGCATGATCCATTTTGCTTTGTCAATAAACAGACAGACTACCGACTTTGGGAAAATACGGGCCACAGCCTTATTAAACCAACCAATTTATATAACCATAATTAACATAATTAACATTCTTAAACAATTTCTTTAATTAACGTCCCAGAGGAGGAGCCCGGCCAGGTCAGTAACTTCACTCTCTGGGCCTGCGCCCAGAGACCCCCAATGCTTTTCTAAAGCACGCCCATGAGGCAGGGCAACGCCCACTTAAGCCAGTGGGCCGTGCAACTCACCTCCCGCCATACGAAACACATATCCATATGACATTTTCTTTTCTATGCTATTAACCATTCAATTCCTATCGAACAATCATAACCCCTTTCTTACCCAACTTATACATATATAAATATATATATATATATATATATATATATAAATATATATATATATATATATATATATATATATACACACACACAACACTCTTTCTTTTTTATAAACTACCTCAAAATAAGGGTGGGAGGGAGCCCACCTGGGCAATGGCCGGCGCAGAGTGAGGGAAAAGCCTGCAAAATGGGCGTAAATCCCTCCCCCTGACCCCTGGCCAATCAGGAGCGCCCAGGCTCCGCCGGGTCACGCTGCACTGCATCTGACCCGGCGTGCCTGGGCTGCCTCCACACCGGCCATGACCCCTGCATGATCCATTTTGCTTTATCAATAAACAGAGGAGACTACCGACTTTGGGAAAATACGGGCCACAGCTTTATTAAACCAGCCAATTTATATAACCATAAATTAACATAATTAACATTCTTAAACAATTTCTTTAATTAACGTCCCAGAGGAGGAGCCCGGCCAGGTCAGTAACTTTACTCTCTGGGCCTGCGCCCAGAGACCCCCAATGCTTTTCCAAAGCACGCCCATGAAGCAGGGCAACGCCCACTTAAGCCAGTGGGCCGTGCAACTCACCTCCCGCCATACGAAACACATATCCATATGACATTTTCTTTTCTATGCTATTAACCATTCAATTCCTATCGAACAATCATAACCCCTTTCTTACCCAACTTATACATATATAAATATATATATATATATATATAAATATATATATATATATATATATATATATATATACACACACAACACTCTTTCTTTTTTATAAACTACCTCAAAATAAGGGTGGGAGGGAGCCAACCTGGGCAATGGCCGGCGCAGAGTGAGGGAAAAGCCTGCAAAATGGGCGTAAATCCCTCCCCCTGACCCCTGGCCAATCAGGAGAGCCCAGGCTCCGCCGGGTCACGCTGCACTGCATCTGACCCGGCGTGCCTGGGCTGCCTCCACACCGGCCATGACCCCTGCATGATCCATTTTGCTTTATCAATAAAGAGACAGACTACCGACTTTGGGAAAATACGGGCCACAGCTTTATTAAACCAGCCAATTTATATAACCATAAATTAACATAATTAACATTATTAAACAATTTCTTTAATTACCGTCCCGGAGGAGGAGCCCGGCCAGGTCAGTAACCTCACGCTCTGGGCCCGTGCCCAGAGGCCCCCAATGCATTTCCAATGCACGCCCATGAGGCAGGGCAATGCCCACTTAAGCCATTTGGCCAGGCAACTCACCTCCCGGCACTGAGCAGACGAGGGACCCCCCCTGAAGCTGCAACCCCCCTTGCTGCTCAATAAAGCTAAGGCCTGTCTTGCGCCCTCCTTAAGCTCCAAAGTTAGAAGTTCTAGACCTATCTCTGTTAAGTGAACCTTGTTGGGCCGAAATAATTCATTGGTGTCTGCGCCTTCGAATTCTTGATGCCTAATGGTAATAAAACCCACGTTTCGAATGAAACTCGCCATCTGTTTGTTGATTTTCTGTCTAGCCCTATCAACTGAAACCGGGTCCCAAGCGTTCCGCCATGATCATCTCTTGGCCATTTCGGACCACACTATAAACAAGCCTGGCTATTGATCTAACCAAAACTCAACATCCCTCTTCATAACTTTTAACATCTTCCTCATAGGCATGACCCCCATGTCGTTGCCCCCAGCATGCACAATCTATATATGAGGTCTACCGTGTTGATGGGCAGTGCTCTCCAACAGGCCATTCACCTGTGTCCATCTCAAGCCTAGGAACACAAGCCTTTTTCCACCTTGGTCTGTTTTTGACCTCCTTAAAGACACCGGCAACCTGTCACCTTTCAGACAAGTGTTCGTTGCTAGCAGCCCTCCCGAACCGTACCTGTCTGTTGAGACCAGTTCCACTATCCTGAACGCTCAGAAGAACGCAAGGGAAAAAGCAGTGCGGAAAAACAGTCCCTACATAGCACTCCATTGCCTCTGAGTTGATCTGGATCCCCAAGAACGTCAATTCAGCAATAGGCCCTTCTGTCTTCTTGTCCACCAGGGGGACCCCAAAAATCTGACATATGTTCACGAACGTCTCCAGGATAAAGCCGCAGCTGTCTAGCCATGCCGGTCCCACGAAAAGGAAATCGTCGAGATAATGCTTGATCCCATGATAACCCGATTCGGTCACCCACTGCAGAAAGGTACTAAAAGCTTCGAAATAGGAGCACGAGATGGAGCAACCCATGGGCAAACAAAGGTCCACAAAATATTCACCATCTACGAAACAACCCAGGAAGCGATGGCTCTGGGAATGAACAGGTAGTAACCGGAAAGCTGATTCTATATCCACTTTTGCCATCATAGCCCCAACACCCGCCCGCCTGACCAGGTTTGTCGAAGGGCGCGTAGGATACGGAAGAATATTCCTTGCCGATTCCATGGTTAACTGAACCACCCGAGGATAAGACAGGTGCTGAATCAGCCGGAATTTCCCAGGCTCCTTTTTTTTTACTATGCCCAAGGGGGAAATGACTAAACCTTGAAACGGGGAAGAGGAAAAAGGGCCAGCCATTCTTCCCAACTCCACTTCTGCCCGAATTTTTTCAGCTGTTACCCCTGGAAAATCCCTGACGACTTTAGGTTCTTGAGTCTTGAATCGGCGGGTGGGAGGGTGCACGGGATTGTAAACCCTTCCCGGAAACCTTCCTGAAGCTGGGTGGCAGCCCCTGCTTTTCCCAGCAAACTACCGTAGCGTTCTAGCGATGGCAGCATTGCGTCCAACCATATGGGCGTCTGGCCCTTTTTGAACGGGCTCTCCTGCTCGGATCCCTTCCTTCGCTCTTGCACCTAGCGAGGGCATGCTCGCCACCGCAGTTCAAGCAGGCGTATTTAAATCAGCAGTTCGGTCCCCATTTGCAACTGCCTTTGTTGAAGGAGTGGCATATCCCCTGACCTGTTGGGCCCGTCGCGGCGAGGCCTCTAACCCTGCCTGGATTCCAACGAAAAGGCGGCATGACCCGCATAGGAGTCATTATGTTTAGCCAGTAGGCCACTGCCTTATCGCTCCACGCCGTTGACGGCCTAGACGACATGTACTGGCGGAATTCTTCATCATACCGCCACCACGCCGTCCCCCCATATGTCCGATATGCGTTTCTAATTTCTCTAGGTATACAAACAAGCCTGAGCACTGATCCAGATGTCTCTCCCGCCATTACGCAGGCCATTATTGCAAATGCCTGCAGCCAGTTGTCAAACGCCTATGGGGAGTTCTCCTGTCCTCCCCTTCCCTAGGAAACCGTTCATGTGAATCCGACAATCAGGATATGGGCAACAAAGAAAACAATTCTATGAATTCCCTGCACTAGATTTTTTCGTTGATCTCCAGAGCTAAGTTATCCTGACCGCACATGATTGACTGTCTCATGGTAAACTCTGCCACTCTCCTCTCGCTAACCTGCTGAGAGACTCCCCCAGATGGAGCTGTTGCTCCTCCCAGGCTAGCTAGCGTATTTTCGAAACTACTGACCGCCCCGCTGTGGAGGACCGGCTACGCGGGGCGAGATGGTTCCTTCGGCGCTTCTCCGGCCAAACCGTCTACCCACACTCTGTCAGGGGTTTTACCTATTAAATACATAAATGAGTATACTCCTATATATATATACCATTTCATTATATATTTCTGATTAAATATATCCTCTTAATATTTTAAATTAATACACATATAGAAATTCCTCAAACATAACGGTGTTTGATATCATCGGATAGGAAATATCTTAAACTTTTCATATCTATGTGTTATGTTATACCTATATTGCACATCATCATTTTATTTTGAGTTTTTAATTTTATACACATATTCCATTTTTTTCTGAGCTTCACTAAGTGTCTACATTATAATGAGAATGTAAACAGTGAAACCAACAAAAGGCTAGTCATTAGTATTCATACTAGATTCTTTTGATCCTCAAATGTCATGAAATAGTCACACCTCAAATTGGAGACGAGAGATCCACCATTTGGCTCTAATAATGACAATATCTGTTTGATTGGGCATTTGATATTCATGTATCCCCACTTAACACAATGGTGATAGAAATAATTCCAGGATGTGATCAACGTGAAGATCTAGATAAGAATGGGTATTTAAAATAGATAAAGGAAAGGAAAAAAAGGAAGAGGAAAAAGGAGGAAGAGGCTGAGAGACACATGCAATCCTAAGAAAGAGAGGACATATTTTTGATTCCCGATATATTTAATTTTTCATATAATAATCGATTTGGGATTATCCAGGCTGACTCTACGTGATATCGGGTTGATTCTGGTATCTGGTAATGTATAGATTTAATTTCAAACTTCTGTGATATAATAGATAAATTGATATTAATTATTCCTCTAAATCAATTGTATCACAGAAGCCACCAATATATCTACTGTAGGTATTGTTCACATTGTGATATATTTTCCTTTGTTCCCATAGTATTTTTATTTTTCAATATATGATATATTATATATTCTGCCAACAATATTATTGTGATTTACTATATTAATAAGATTGATTTTCGGGTTTATTATAAATAGCTAAAATAAGAAATATTGATAAATAGTAATTTATTGTTATTTTCTATTACCCTAGAAGATTTGGTTGATAAAGAAGTTACAAGGTTTTTCTTGTTTTATTAACATTTTATCGTATTATATTGTAGTGGACTTAATTGGGTTATTGACCTCTGAAAATCATATAGTACTGTTTAGAACTTTTTATTACTCTAGAATTCGATTGTGATATTGATGATAATAAACGCTGTTTTGTTTAAAAGCTATACTTTCCTATAAATTGACGTTATAATCGGACAATAAGTTAAATTGACTATTTTAAATATCATTTTACTATAAACACCACAACATAATTTTGGAGGCACTGCTTGAGATAACGTCTTTATAGATAAGTGAATTGATATTTATCAATTTAAAACTTTTTAATACAACAGCGTTTATTAAAATAAAAACAAAATGTCAGAAGGCCGATCCAGTTCAGAAAGGACAGGGGTGTTGGATGAGATATTGAAACTAGATGCAATGGGATGTGAAACATTGATCAAAAGTTTAATAAGCAATGTGTATCCTCTGTGTGAATACCCATCAAGATTGTCAGAATACTTTAGTAACATCAAACCGATAATTGATGGAAATGCCATAGACGATTGGAGTCAGGAGACAGAATTATTACCAAATATTAATGGTGTCATAAATGCAGTTCAGGATAACTTTGAACGTAAAAAGAATCTTGCCCGTGTAGCGATTAGCTGGATGGAAGTCGCCAGATACTGGAAAGGCCAGACTATTGAAAAGGAGGTGGTCATAACTGGTTTAAATAAGACAATTAATGAGATATCTGAGGCATGCAACCATTTGAGAGACTTACACGAAGGTAGGATAAAAATGTCAGAACATCAAGTAGTTAAAATGGGTGAGTTAGAAAAGGAATTAGAAGATGCTAAGGAAAGATTACAAGGATATGAGGGATTAACAGCAATGTGTGATAAATTAATGAGGAAATTAGGGGATTTTAAAATAAAATGGGATGAGTTATCTGAAGACAGAGATAGAAAAACTGGCCAAATTGAAGAGTTGTCTGGGCAATGTGATCATTTAGCTCAAAAAGTATATCAGGCTGAGGGACTGTCTCAATAATACTTACAAGACTGTGAGGAGTTAAAAAGAGAAAAATCAAGTTTAGAAGATAAACTTACCACCCTTACTAATGAAATAACTAAAAGAACAATAAGAGAAGCTGAAAATTACCAGGAAGCTAGAAAGATTCAAAATTTACTTGATAATGCCCAAAAGGAGATTAAAAATTACCAGCAGGATATTGGCAGGTTAAAAGCAGATCTAGATAAGGCCCAAAATCATGTACCAGACATAACGATTGCCAGGCATCCTAGAGATTTTGATGAGGAGTTTGATTCATCCCCTTCCAGGGATACTCATAATAAGAAATTATCTTTCCATGAGACAGCGCAGGCTATCAGAAAATTGGTAAAGCCCTACACTAAAGGATCTAAATTATCCATTGAGGATCACCTAGATACTGTGGAGAGAATCATGCTTGAATTAAATGTACGGGGATCTCATGCAAAGATATCATATCTCCCTTGGTCATTTGATAATTCATATACATCATTCTTTACTTCCCTTCAAGATAGCGATATAACTGATTGGGATCAATACAGAGCAGAGGTAAGGAGGTACTTTTCTGAATTTCGTAACCCCCAAGCAGCTTTAAGGGCCTTGCACAATCTCAAATGCCAGCCTGACGAAAGTCCAAAAGAATTTTTAGTCACATTAAAACATGCATATAGGCAGACAGATAAGAGCAGATATAGAATCGGCAGAGTTCAAGAGGATATATTTTCATGCCTTACCATCATTTATGAAAAGAAATATAATCAGAGATTATGATGACTCTAAACCACTCAGTTGGTTGGTAAACGAATGTTCCAAGATATATGAGATTCAACAGGATGAGGAAAATAGTTTTAAACGTAAAGAAAAGGGCTAAATCCATAAAATAGCAGAAATCTCTATCCAACCAGAACTACCTTTTGAAACAAATACTAAATCCTATGCTGATGTGGTTAAAAGTCAAAATAAACCGAAATACATGCCACCCAAACCTAGACCTATAAAAGTTACCCCTGAAAGGCCCCAAAATAGAAACAATAACTCTTTTTATGTAAGCCCAAATTACAAAGGAAATAATCCTATTAGAGATTATTGGTGGCAACCTAGAAGCCCCAATGTAGAAAGAAGATTGAGCTCTCCAAGGCCCAGTACTTCAGAAAATTCAGAAGGCCAAAGAGTTACGAATAGGTATAACCGAAACCAAAATGTAGAACAAAACTCTAACCTAGAGGAGCAAGTTAAATTACTGACCCAACAAATTACTGCCCTCATGGCAGGAATGAATATGCCGGGAAATCAAACACTGAGAGCCCAGCCGGTCCAAAGGGGGCAAAATTCGGAAAACCAAAACCAGTGACTGAATGGCGTTTGCAAAACTGTAATGGATAATCCTGAAACAAATGATAATAGGATATTTCTTCCTTCTGTCCCTAAGTTTTCTTTGCACACAGGAACTCCCACAGAGCAAGAAGGAGGTATCAATGAAGTCAGAGGGAGCGGTATGAACAATATACAGGTTAAACCTTTTTGTTTACAGGATGCATCACTGACCAAGCCACAAATCATTGAAACAGGGTTAATAATTAGTCAAGATAATAAACAATATAATACAGGTAAAATTGAAGATATACCTAACCTGACCAATAACCCCCCCGAAATTACCATAAACTGGTTAAATAATACCCCCCGGTCTGACTCTCTAAATAAGAACGAACAATGGAAGAAGTCAGATATGTTAAAACATTCCCATTTCCTATGTGAGATGGAGGAATGTCAGGGGAGATACTATATCCCTGTCAGCTTACAAGATGTAGACTCCATGGACATTAAAGGGTTAATAGACACAGGCTCCCAAGTAACTGTTCTTTCCCAAGATATGTATCAAGAAATAGAACGTAGATCTAATAAGAAGACTATTCTAAAATCATTCATCGGAATTGTAAAGAATTTTGATGGAATTACCATAAAGACCAAAGGTAGTGTATGGTTGAGTATTAAAATAGGAAATAAACAGGTAAAACATCCAGTGATAGTCGTAGATGTTCCTGAGTCTCAATTTTTAATTGGGACAGATCTACTGAGGCGATTAAGTCCAATAATAGACTGTATAGATGGAGTAATATGGTCACAAGTTAGCTTTCCCATAAACTATGAAAAGGTTAAACAATCCAATATGCCGAGAAATTGTCATGTAATAGAAACAAAAGAAAATTCGGTGGAAATTCATTTTCAAAATAATCAAACACCTGAAATGACGATAATACAATGCCATGACATTTCTGAAGAACAAATAAATGATGAAAATGTGATCCAAATTAATCAGGCCCACATAGATAACACTCATGTAGAAGGAAATGTCCTAACTATTTCACTAAATAGGAAAACCTCTAAACCTTTTGAAATAACTAGACATTCCAAAATTATGGCTAACATAGAAATAAGAGATAAGGGTTTAGTTATCCCCATAAATATTATAGGTATGAGATATCCTAAACAAGCCAAAATAGCCTTAACCCATGAACATAGTTACATTAATGAAAGTCTATTAAAACGAATAAAGAATCCAAGATTAACTCGTAATTCCCAACCATATGACCAATACATATATAAAATAGATCATGAAACCTCAACCCATCCTATTATAGCAAGATGTTTAATACCCCTTTCAATAGGAGATAAAAAGGTTGTGCACTTGTTCCAGGTGATAGAGGATTCCCAATATCCAATATATATTGGTAATGATTTGTTACATCGGTTTGCTTTTCAAATTCATTTAATCAATAACGTTCTATGGTCTCGGTTGAATGAGTCACCATTAGATTTCAGTAATGACTCAGAAGCCTTAAAATATGCCCAACAGATGCCTTATGCAATAACCATACAGATGGAACGAACTGTCACTATACCAGAAGGAGCAGCCCAATTCCCTCTACCCTTGCAAGTAAAAAGAGGGCAGATGATTCAAGGCAAAGATGCTTATGTTAATCTTAGCTATCAAACCCTACAAAAAGGCCTTAACATCACCCACACGCCTTTAATTGCTGTGACACAATTACCTTTTGTCATCCTAGTAAATAACATAGCTTCCCATCCAATACATATGGAGAAGGGATCTATAGTAGGAATGGCCATTGATACAGAATATTTCACCTCTGAATTTACCAATTCAGTTATTGGTTTGATACCAGAGGAATATATGAATGATGATAAAATGATTGACCAATGTTTCGATACTCAGCCAGAAGGATTATTTACTGTTCAATCTATTTATCCCTTCAGTTCCATGGAAGGCCAATGTGAAATAACAGATGACGAGCTAATTTTTAATCAAAATATAGATGAACAAGAGTATGAAGAGAATTTGGTCGATAAGATACAGATAAACTCCATTACCACTGACCTATCTACACAACTAGAGGAAGCCTATGAAATTAGTCAACCTGAGGTTTTCCCTGGGTTTAAAGAAAGAGTTGAAGAACAGATCATTTTAGCCGATGGGTGCTCTAATGATACTGAACACCAAAAATTAAGACAAGTGCTTATGAATTACCAAGGTGTATTTTCTAAAGACTCATATGATTGTGGCCTGACGGATCTACATGTCACTAAAATTAAAACTGATCCCAGCATGCCACCTATATTTGTTAAGCAATATAGACTACCCCTCACCTCTTATGAATCATTAGCCGATATTATAAAGAATCTAGAATCAAGGGGAATTATACGTCCTGTATATAGTTCTTATAATAATCCTGTTCTAGGTATTCTAAAGCCAAATGGGACATGGCGCTTATGCGCTGATTTGAGGCAATTAAATAAGAGAGTCCATATGTCGGCTTGGCCTGTCCCATATATAGACCAATGTTTAGCACAAGTCCAAGGGTCTAAATTATTTACGACACTTGATTGTGCCCAAGGTTATTGGACTATTAAAGTCAATGAAGAGGACCAACATAAATTAGCATTCACATTTGGTAATCAACAATTTACATGGACTAGAACTCCATTTGGATTTATAAATTCAGGGAATGAGTTTGCTATCTTCTTGCACAAGGCAATGCCTGATGCTCAAGAGCGAGGGACATTAACCTATGTAGATGACATCTTGATTAAAAGTTGCGAATTTGATAAACATATCGCAGAAATTGAACATGTTTTGGACCAATTAAAGCACGCAGGAGTTAAAATATCTCTCCAAAAGGCTCAGTGGTGCCGCACTAAAGTTAACTTTTTAGGTCATGAGATAACTCCTGATGGTGTAAATCCACAGAAAAAGAAGGTAGAGGCCCTACTCAAAACTAAAATGCCTACAACTACAAAAGAATTGAGATCATTCATAGGTATCACCAATTATTCTCGTAAATTTATTGAGAATTATGCCGAAACAACAAGACCCCTCATACAATTGTTAAAGAAAGGTGAGCCATGGAAATGGGGTGAGATTCAGAACCAAGCTGTAAATGAGTTAAAACAGAAACTAAGTCAGGCCCCTTGCCTAGCTTATCCAGAATGAGGTAAGCCCTTCTTCTTAGAAACCGGTTATACTGATAATTGTTTAAGTGCTGTGTTATATCAGAAATATGACCAACATAACAAGATTATCTCTTGTGCAAGTAAAACACTATCACCTGTAGAGGTAAAATTTAATGATTGTGAGAAGGCTCTATTTGCTACAGTATGGGCACTACAACATTTTCGAAATTTCATACAAGGTGAGAAAATAATAGTGGAAACGGCACACCAACCATTACAATATATTCAGAGCAATAAAATTAGGTCTGGTAATCTATCAAATAGCTGCATAACTGCTTGGACCTTATCCTTACAAGGATGGCCTTTAGAGATAAGATATGCCCAAAATAAAAAGAATCTAGTTGCCCAAGGATTAGCAGATTTACATGATTGTACTGCCCCAGACCCCTTTAAGGATGATGATCCTCATGTAGACCTTCTGGAGGAATATAAATTGTCACCTCATAAAATATATGAAGAGGTATTTTGTAAATCCTTACCCACAGTTTATGTAGATGGATGTGCCTATCACGTAAAAGTAGATACAGATAATAAGCTAGTTGCGGGAATTGGTAATGTATGGATAGATAATTTTCCTGCTCCTCCAAAAGGGTGTAAAATAGGACAAAAGAGTAGTCAGATAGCAGAATTGATGGCTATATATTATGCTGTTTACACCGCAATAGAGCATAACATTAAGGACTTTGTGATCATTACTGATTCAGAATATGCCCGAAATAGTTTTGTTGAATACTTACCAGTATGGAAACGAAATAATATGACTAATGTCCGAAAGAAACCGATAAAACATGGTAAGTTAATACATGCCATTGATGAAATGGTAAATTCTCATGAACTGACTATATACTGGAAGAAAACAAAAGGACATTCCAAAATAAAGGGTCAGGATAAAGACGGAAATGATCTTGCTGATAAACTAGCAAAGCAAGGTGCCCTAGAGGGGAAATCAATTGAAATGGACCACCTTATGGGTCCATTGCAAATTCAGGCTATCACTAGACAGCAATCCCAGAAAGATACAGAACTCTCCACAGTACAGTGGTCCCATGATACTCCTAATTTGGACTTGATCAATAGTCAAAAAGAAGATCCTATCATAGGTCCATTTTATAACCATATACAGGATCCAATACAGTATCCTCTGGACAAAATAGATGTGTCAGATAAGGAAGATTTCAGGATTCTAATTAAGTCAAAATCCCAGTTTAACATCTTAGATGGTTTACTTATCCGCACATCTAAGAATGGTATACATCAATGGGTAGTTCCTACTGCTTATCGAGGTCTAATGCTTCAACATGCTCACGATGCACCAACATCCGGCCACAGAGGTGAAAAGATCACATATGAAATACTTCGTGATTTTGCATATTGGCCACACATGTTGATGGATGTAAAAATTTACTGTCAAGGATGTTTAGTATGTCCCCAGTTTCAACCCCATTCACCTACCCATAGGGCTCCTCTTCAGAAAAGGGGGATGTCCATGCCATGGTCAGACATACAGATTGACTTTATTGGCCCAGTAACCACCTCTTCCAGGGGTAATAAGTATATGTTAACTGTAACATGTCTATTCACCAAATGGGTAGAATGCCTTCCGGCGACAAACTGTAAATCGGAGACTGCCGCAATTTTGTTGATTAACCATGTGTTTTCTCGTTTTGGCCTACCGCAACGAATTGAGTCAGATAGAGGAAGTCACTTCACCAGTGAGGTGATGAGCCGTATGTGGAGAATCCTAGGTGTTAAACGTAAATTACATATTGCTTACCGCGCCGCTTCTAGTGGTGGGGTAGAACGGTACAACCAATCTATTGTAAGTATCCTAAAGAAATATGTCAAGGAATCAGGTAAGGACTGGGACATAAAATTACCCTTAGTTTTAATGGCGATAAGATCTACCCCTAGTACTGCTACTAAAATGTCCCCTTTTGAATTAATGACTGGGAGACGTATGGTACTCCCACAACACCTTATCTATCGAACCCAAGACCATAACTTGGTAAATGCCGCCACGACCCATCAGTATATTGAGAACTTGAGGAAGCATTTACAACAGGCTTTTGCATTTGCCCAGAAAAATCTAGAGAAATCTGCAGAAAGCACTAAAACATATTACGATCTAAAAACCTCTAAGAAAGAATATGAGATCACAGATCAAGTTTATCTATATAACTTCCTACGTAATCAGGCAAAAGAGAAAAAGTTTTTACCCTCATGGAAAGGACCTTATACCATTATAGATAAAATTTCACCCGTCGTGTATAAGATTCAGATCCCAAAAGATGGTGAAATGGTAGAAAAATGGGTCCATATTAACCAAATGAGAACCTGTCATCCTAGATCTCAGTTAAGAATCGTTGAAAATACTTGCCCAGATGAACCGTGATTTGTGAAATGTTTTTTGCGAAAAAAATCTTCTGTCTCTTCATCTATCTACCTAATCCATCATGTTAGGAATGTATTATTAAAACCACTTGTATTTCGATTAAACATAGAAGCCAAAAGAGAGAGTATCCAAATCGATAAAAGAAAAGGCCGCTCGTATCAGGGTAATGATGATCCTAACGCCAACAAGTTCAGACGGAAGCTATCGTGGCACAGTCCTTCCTCAGGCGTCTTTATCCAAGAGGCTCCAAGATTCATCCTAACCCGGGAGGAGAATAACGTCGCCGAAGACCTTCATAAGTGTCGATCCACACAGGATGATTAAAAGACGATTCAGAATATTCCACATCAGGGTGGAAAAGACTCAAACGTGGTATCGTGACCACATTCATTGCCTGTTCATAGGCGATTGTGAAGAAGACGTAGAAACAACTAAGGAAAACTTCATAAACTCACATAACTCCCGTTATCAACGGTCAGAACATTTGCCGAATCATGACCATTGAAGTGATTATCAGGAAGATAATAATAGATAATGAATCAGGACTGCATCTCTTTTAAATAAAAGGACATTCAGGGTTATCCTGCTTCATCATGGAGGGAGTATTGATCCAGGGAGGAATCCGATCGCCAATATTTGGGGTCAGGAAGGAATTAATTTTTCCCAATTAAGACAATTGGGTTTTATGTTTGCCTTCCTCTGGATCATCCATATTATTGGTACATGTAAGCAATGAGGTCAGAAAATATACCCCAATAGAAATGATGCATAGGTAAAGAAATATGTTTAGACAACCGAATATTTATCTATTTAATTACACATATTGCTACTGTAATAATGTCACCTACCTAATGGGGAGACATTATTCCAGAAAGGGGGATTTGTCAGGGGTTTTACCTATTAAATACATAAATGAGTATACTCCTATATATATATACCATTTCATTATATATTTCTGATTAAATATATCCTCTTAATATTTTAAATTAATACACATATAGAAATTCCTCAAACATAACGGTGTTTGATATCATCGGATAGGAAATATCTTAAACTTTTCATATCTATGTGTTATGTTATACCTATATTGCACATCATCATTTTATTTTGAGTTTTTAATTTTATACACATATTCCATTTTTTTCTGAGCTTCACTAAGTGTCTACATTATAATGAGAATGTAAACAGTGAAACCAACAAAAGGCTAGTCATTAGTATTCATACTAGATTCTTTTGATCCTCAAATGTCATGAAATAGTCACACCTCAAATTGGAGACGAGAGATCCACCATTTGGCTCTAATAATGACAATATCTGTTTGATTGGGCATTTGATATTCATGTATCCCCACTTAACACAATGGTGATAGAAATAATTCCAGGATGTGATCAACGTGAAGATCTAGATAAGAATGGGTATTTAAAATAGATAAAGGAAAGGAAAAAAAGGAAGAGGAAAAAGGAGGAAGAGGCTGAGAGACACATGCAATCCTAAGAAAGAGAGGACATATTTTTGATTCCCGATATATTTAATTTTTCATATAATAATCGATTTGGGATTATCCAGGCTGACTCTACGTGATATCGGGTTGATTCTGGTATCTGGTAATGTATAGATTTAATTTCAAACTTCTGTGATATAATAGATAAATTGATATTAATTATTCCTCTAAATCAATTGTATCACAGAAGCCACCAATATATCTACTGTAGGTATTGTTCACATTGTGATATATTTTCCTTTGTTCCCATAGTATTTTTATTTTTCAATATATGATATATTATATATTCTGCCAACAATATTATTGTGATTTACTATATTAATAAGATTGATTTTCGGGTTTATTATAAATAGCTAAAATAAGAAATATTGATAAATAGTAATTTATTGTTATTTTCTATTACCCTAGAAGATTTGGTTGATAAAGAAGTTACAAGGTTTTTCTTGTTTTATTAACATTTTATCGTATTATATTGTAGTGGACTTAATTGGGTTATTGACCTCTGAAAATCATATAGTACTGTTTAGAACTTTTTATTACTCTAGAATTCGATTGTGATATTGATGATAATAAACGCTGTTTTGTTTAAAAGCTATACTTTCCTATAAATTGACGTTATAATCGGACAATAAGTTAAATTGACTATTTTAAATATCATTTTACTATAAACACCACGACAACTCCGACTTCCTCATCGGACACGGCTTTGTTGTGAGTCTGCATGAGGGACTTTAGGGAGGTCATCAACAGAGACCCCCTTGGCGATGTCCCCCCTCCCCCTGCCTGTACCCTGCCTGTACCCTCCCCGTCCGGGAGTAGCTGCCAGCCCGGGAAGGCCATGCTGATCCAAATGAATGGGGGTCCGTGCCTATCTGGTTCGCCGAGAGCCCACTTCCCCACCTCTCGAGCAGGTGCAGCTGCAGCTGCACAATCTTCCACTCTGCGATCTGGATCTGCTTCTGGGTCTGGGGAAGCATGAGGAACAATCAGTAGATCTCCTGTGTCTGTGTCTTAGAGACCTCGCAGTCAGTTCCCCCCCCCCAGAGGAGTATTCAGATTCCGCCACTGTAGTGGCTCTATAATGTACAGTCTCTCTCTGGTCTGGGGGCCTAGGAGGGTCAATGACATCACAAACCCGGTCATGTCCCTGAGTCTCTTTGACAGTCCCTGTATCCTGAGTGATGTCAGGGCTGGTAGAGCTGAGCTGTGGCCTAACCAAGCACAAACTAAAGGAGAGACAAGCCCAAGGGAAAGGGAACAAAACACCAGCTCAGGGGTACAGCACAAGAACTGAGCACACACACACAACCATCCACACACAATGCACACCCAATGGTAACCTCTTAATTGTATTTATGCGTTACATACAGTGGAGCGCACCATGAGCTGCTTTTCTGGGCAATGGCTGGCGCAGAATGAGGAAAAACCCTGCAAAGCGGTCGTAATTCCCTCCCCCTGACCCCTGGCCAATCAGGAGCGCCCAGGCTCCACCGGGTCATGCTGCTCTGCGTCAGACCAGGTGTGCCTGGGCTTCCTCCGCACCGGCCATTATTTAAATTTTCGACACTTCAAGTCAGTTTCAATGTACTTCCCTCCCTAACTGTATTAAAACTTATATTTGAAGGTTTCTATCATATCACACCTAACCTTTTTTGAATAAAAACAAATTAGTTAGTAGCTGGTAAGGAAAAACTATAAACTATAAACTTGATATTATAATATTCCTAAATATTAGAAAGGACAGCATATTTTTTTAGCTAGCAACACCCACAGAAAAAAGTTAAGTATCTTTAAAATCAGATTTTGTTGAAACAGTGGGTAAAATTAAAACATAACTTTTATTAAGCTCCGATTAAAATAAGTACAAGTATAATTTATAATGCATTAAAAAGCCAAAAAAAATGAACAGGGAGATAGGCTAGAGGTATGTAAATCCATCAGAGATTATTTTATACCTAACAGTGCCCTTAATATAAATGAATAACCTTCTATAAATCACACTGAATGAGCCTTTGAAAATATATTTTTTACCTGAGTATGGATTAAATGTAAGAAAAAATGTAATTTGTATTGTTTAAATTAGCTCTATTATCCAGTCATGTGGACCAACTAGCACACATTAGCAGTCTATATAATCTTTAAATCTCCAGATAAATGATTGTTTATTATATCAACACTTAAATCTTGAATAAAATTGTCCTCTAAAGTGAAAGATTTAGTAAACAAACACTTCTCAAGCACAATTGTCTGTGTCTTTTGCACAGAATAAGAAATAATGTTACTAAATACCAGACTGAGACTATGTATAATTGAAAACTTAAGTCACCTTTAAAATTAACTTATTATTCATCATTAAGCACAGATATCTTATCCATGTGGACCCAAATAGTGTGCTAAACATTTGCTTCCAGTTAGAAAATGTAGGCAGCTTGTTAGATCACTTTAAGTACTTTTCATACAAGCTTTTCATTCATATTGTGGTAAATTTATTAACATTGTTGTGTGAGGACCTGCTTGCAGTCTTATTCTAAAGTACATCGACAGACATTGCTGTGCAGGGGAAGACTTTCCTTTGAGGGTCACACTGTCTAGTCATCAGTCCCTCCTCTGTGTGCTCTGGGTCAGGTGGCCGGCTGCAGCACGGCTTCCTCTAATGTAATCTGAGCTTAGTGTTAGCTCCACCAGCGCTGTCTGCTGTTACAGGAAGTAAACATTTACACAAAATCACACACAAGGAAGGGTGAAAGATGGTGTGATCTTAGAGAAGCACCCTAGGCAGGTGCCTAACTCGCCTAATGGATGATCTGGTCGTGTATATAAGGGCTAGATATGGAGGGAAGGAGTGCTATATCAGAGTGCTGGAGGTTCAGGGACTTTTATGCACCCCCGAGGCTAAACAAATGTTCACCATTGTGCTATACATCTAGGTACATATGGAAAACTATGCATTGTTTCTTCGACTCACATTAAGCTTATATGTTTGTTATTTGTATTGTATGTCACGTTTAAATATGTAATATTTGTAGAAACAAATGAAAAAATTTAGTGGTATGTGTTTTTTTCCAAAAGTAAATCCCAGCTTTCAAAGTTAAACAAATTATAAAAGCCCTGGATTGGCTGAACACGCTAATATATATGTAAGGTTTTACTGCTAATTATGACAAAATAGGCAAGAAACTGGCAAGAGCAGGAAACCTAAAATACCTAAATGCTATACATAACAAGGTTAAATAACTCCAGAAAAGAAATATAAACCCATATTAGTGTTTGATGACAGAAAAAAAAATACCCTAGAGAATCTTCTGCATTCATAAAATGGTATTAAAAAAACACACACTATACATTGATACATAAAGGATTTTTAGGGTAGGTAGAATTATATGCACTATGAATTACTGGTTTCAACACCCATAGAGTAAAGGGTGAAATAACAAACCTTATTTGAAATATATCTGATTATGTAAAGATATAAATAATTATTACTTTTGATTGTAAGTTTGTGATTTTTCAGCCTTGCCATGTGCTTTAGTGAAAGCACTATGTACAGTATGACAGGGCCCCCCATTCTTCATTCTTTTTTTTCCCGTTTGCATTGTGTTAATATTGTTTTGACCTGGACTTACCCTTGTAAAGCACTATGGAATATTTTGTTGTGTTACAAATAAAGGAAATAATGAGAATAATAATTACTAATTTTGAATCTGCTCGCCTCTAAGTTGCTGTCTTGTTGGGCTTTCTACCTACTCTGTGTGACATGTGTGGTCATTAAGCGGTGAACCTCAATATTGCTTAGTATTAGTATAGTTGCATCTGACTTCCTGTTGATTAACATGGTCATCTTGTGCAGCTGCCATAGCACTATGTGACTAGGTGGCCCAACAGGAAACTACTGGCTGTGCAATATTTATTAAAAACTGCAGTGTGGAGATTCCCAGATTGCTGCCTGCTGTCCTCTCATAGGGCCTCATTCAAAAGATGGCTGTAAAACGTCTGCAACTCTGCAATTCCTTACTAGGATGCTATGTCTCCTCGTAGCCCTACGGCAATGTTGGTATTCAAATACAAGGGGCCGCAAGGAGGTCCTTCCTTTTTTTTTTATATATATATATTTATTATGGTTTAGTGATACATTGTCCCCAAAAATACAGTTGTAATACATATCATCTTCATAACAATGTAGGAGGTCCTTCCTATGGCCGATCACAAGCCATGGCGGGCTTTAAGCTAATCATGGGCGTTAGCCCGCTAATTAGGCTTCAAAACCCGCATATCTAAAAAGTTAAATATAAATTCACAAAATCACTGTAAAGCACTGTAAATGATGGGGAACACAATGGGGGACATGAGGATTACATGTACTACATTGGCTAGCTAGCACATCGCCGCTAGCCAATACTGTCATTTGTGGCCGCACTCCGCCGGACTTGAAAACTAAGTTGCTGCCTTGGAGGTCATTCAAGCCAGGGACTCCCGTGGCAACTAACATTAACCCCCCCATGCTGCTGGGTCCCAATCGGGACCCCCGGAAAGTCCCCACATTAACCCTTGCAGTGGGGTAACGATCGAGAGCCCCGCTGCATTAAAAATTCAAGCTTCCTGCCGAGCGGGTCCTGAAAAGACCCTAAAGGTCCTTAAAGGACCTTCCATAAATAAAACCATTAACCTCTGCCGGGGGGGGGGGGGTACCCCCCCGGCACCTACAATTAACCCCATAAATCTAAAATGAACCCCCTCAGTCCAATAGGGGTCTATATAGACCTCTATAAGACACTATTATCCCCTCGGTTCACCCTACAAGTGCCATGAATGTCCTCCAGGACACTCATGACACAAAGTCTAAACACTACACTATTAACCCTAACCATACGCCATTAACCCAAACTAAACCCTATCAACCCCAACTGTCCCCCTTTAACCCTAACTGTGCCTATTTAACCCCTTATAGGCCTATTTAACCACATCTAAGCATATATAATCCCATGTATCCTATTTAACCCCATCTAAGCCTATCTAACCCCATCTATCCTATCTAACCGTCATCTAAGCCTATTTACCCCATCTAACCCAATCTAAGCCTATCTATCCCCATCTAAGCCTATTTAAGCCCATCTAGCATATTTAACCCCATCTAGCCTATCTAACTCCTTCAAGGCATATTTAACCCCATCTGGGCCTATTTAACCCCATCACTATACAGACCCCCATAAGCCTCCATCTAACCCCATCACTTATGGGGGTCTGTACAGACCCCCATAAGCCTCCATCTAACCCCATCACTTATGGGGGTCTATACAGTATAGCCTTATGGGGGTCTATACAGTATATATTAACCCCATCAGTCCCATAATTGTCTATAAAGAACCTCATGGGACAATTTGAATGCTACAATTAACCCCATAAGTGCCCTGAGGGTCCTCCAGGGTCCTCATGACACTAAGTACAAAAAGGACACTACACCACACTACCCCCCAATAAACCACTAAATCTAAACAAACCCCCTCTACCGTAACCTATTAACCCCTACCTACCTAACACCTACACTACCTACCTAACCCCCTATTAAACCCCCCACCCCACTAATTACAAAAATACAAAAAACTATGTTACAAAAAATAAAAAAAGAACATTACACAACCGCCCACTACATAAAAATAAAATAAAATACCTCCATTAGAGAAAAAATAAAAGAATATTACATAAAATAAAAACACCCCACTACTACACAAAATAAAAAATAATTACCCACCTGAAAAGAAAAAACATGCACAAATATACACATTACAGTATCTACTATACATTACCCCCTAACTACAACACATTACCCCCTAACTACAACACATTACCCCCATCTACAATACATTTATTTATTTTTTAGAGCGGCAGATTTTTTCAAGTGCGCAGCCGGAGAAAGACATCGCTGACAGGTAAGTTTTGTATTTATAATGTTTATTGTTTTATATGTTGTGATTATTTGTGTACTAATGTGATGTTTCTTTTATTCCAGGGGCACAGCCGGAGAAGACTACAGGACGAGGACATGGTGGAAAGGTAAGTTTAATATTTAGAATGTTTTTTTTATGTAGTGTTTAATTTTGTACTGATTTCATGTTCTATTTTTTCTAGGGGTACGACCTGCACCAGGAAACCTGTCATCACTGAAGGGACATCTAGGCAAGGTAAGTGGTCTTATTTATTCTATTTTAGGTTAGAGTTAGGGTTTTTAACATATTGTAGATAGGGTTAAATATATTGTAGTTAGGGGTACATGTATTGTTGTTAGGGGGTAATGTGTTGTAGATAGGGTGTAATGTATTGTACATAGGAGTAATGTGTTGTAGTTAGGGGGTAATGTGTTGTAGTTAGGGGTACATGTATTGTAGTTAGGGGGTAATGTGTTGTAGTTAGGGGTACATGTATTGTAGTTAGGGAGTAATGTATTGTAGTTAGGGGGTAATGTGTTGTAGATAGGGGTAATGAGTTGTTTGGAGCTCTTTTTTTAATTTCTGTAGTGGAGAGGGTCTGTGTAATGTTCTTTTTTAACGTTCTTTGTATAGACTCCCATAAGTGATGGGGTTAGATGGAGGTTTAGATGGGGATAATTGGCCTAGATGGGGTTAGATAAGCTAGATGCAGTTAAATAGGCCTAGATTGGGTTAGATAAACTAAACTAGATGGGGTTAAATAGGCCTAGATGGGGTAAGATAAGCTAGATGGGGTTAAATAGGATATATTGGGTTAAACAGGCCTAGAAGGGGTTAAATAGGCACAGTTAGGGTTAAAGGGGGACAGTTGGGGTTGATTGGGTTTAGTAAGGATTAATTGGGTATAGTTAGAGTTAATAGTGTAGTGCTTAGACTTTGTATGGCACTTGTAGGGTTAACCTAGGGGTTAATAGTGTCCTATAGTGTCTATATAGACCCCTATTGGACTGAGGGGGTTAATTTTAATCTCATGGAAGTCTATATTGACCCCCATGAGTGATGGGCTTAATTTTAGTTGCCGGGGGTACTTATAGTACCCCTGTGGCAGGGGTTAATGGTTTTATTTATCACAGGTCCTTTAAGGACCTTTAAGGTCCTTTCAGGACCCACGCAGTGGGAAATTTTACTTTTAATGCAGCGGGGGTCTTGATCATGACCCCTGCAAAAGGGTTAATGTGGGGACCCTCCGGGAGTCCTGATTGGGACCTGCAGCATGTGGGGGTTAATTTTAGTTGCTGCTGGGGTACTTACAGTGCCCCCAAGGCTTGGGGTAACCATTAGTGTGCTGCAGGCCCTTTAAGGACCCGGGGCGGAAAATGTAAACCCTGGAATTCTAAGGGCTTGGATTTTGAATTTAAGCCAGCAGACATGGACCTGCGGCGGGTAATCTAAAAATCATCGATGCTGCGGGGGGTCCCGATTGGGAACCCTGCAGCAACAGGTTGATGTGGGGAGCCTGTAGGGGTCCCGGTAGGACCTCTGCATTATAGGGTTAATGTGTGCACCCTGCAGGGGTCCCGATCGGATCCCTGCATTATAGGGTTAATGTAGGGACACTGCAGGGGTTCTGATTTGGTCCCAATTGGGACCCATGCATTATAGGGATGATGTCAGGACACTGCAGGGGTCCTGATCGAGAACCCTGCATTATAAGGGTAATGTAGGGACACTGCAGCATGCATTATAGAGTTAATGTCAAGACACTGCAGGGGTCCCGATTGAGACCCCTGCATTATAGGGGTAATGTAGGGACACTTGATTGGGGGCTTAATTGAAGGGTACGTAAGGGCTTCACAGCCCTTCCGATTGCTCCAGGGTGTAAGACATTTTTGGCCATTTTACGGGATTGACAGAGGGGTTAGCGTAGCATTTGAATAGGAATGTGGGGCTTCTTAGGCCAAAACCCTTGCGGCCGAGTGGGATCAAAGGCTTTGCCTGCATTAAGCTGCGATTGGGGTGGCCGCAAGGGAACCCAGGGCGCCCGCCATAGGCCGATCGGAACCCTCAGCCGCAGGGGATTTGAGTAGCTAAGTAGCTTGCAGCCACCCCTTGTGGCTACTTATGGCGAAATTGTAGCATTTAAATGAGGCCCATAGTGTCTATGACACAATGTGTGGAGTTAGAGGAGGGAGAGGCAAGCAGCAGAAAATTAATAATAGCAAAAATTCATATCTTTGTATAATAACAATACCCTTGTCAGCACAGGGCATTTTGTGCATCTGCCTTGGAACTTTATTCTCTCTAGGTAGGACAATAAATGACCCATAAATGCACTGTGTGTTGCTTGTGAATACTATTACTTATACAGGATATAGGGAATGTAAATACGTAATCCCAAGTGCATACAGTGGTTTAGATTTATAGTTATACTGTAAGAGTTGCAAAATGTGCCGATTGGCATATGCAGTTGCTACTGACATTTTAAGAGTCATTTCAAATGACTTATAGTAGCATCTGCTACCAAGAGCATGATGTATTTAATCTTTTGAGGAATAGCTTACTCCTCTATATATTAAATTATATTTTTGATATCCTTTGGTCTTTTGGTATTTTGCTGGAAATCATTACTCAAGAGGTCATTGATTTCTGGACTCACTGTAGTTTAGTTTGATATCAATTGTGATTCAGTGGGAGAAAAATAATCCTCAGGAAACATTCGGTCTTCCATAGCAGCATGCTATTTGTATTCCCCTTGTGGTTTCACATCTATCTGACCTCATCTAGTCATTTTCTTGTAGGAGCTATACTCATAAAATCAATCAAAGTATCACAAATGTTTAATAACCACCAAATAAGGTAAAACTAATATATGTTTGATGGAATGTTGTTTATGGCTGACATTTTTCCAAATCAATCAAAACTTCATTTTTTTTCTCTTTGTGCTGAAGCTTCCTGGAGGACATGAGATGATTCCTGAAAATGACTGACAGCTGATTTGAGCTTGCAAAAAGTTTTATATTATCAGAAAATATGTCAGCACAAATAAATACTGATCCCACTGAATTACAGTTGCTGAGATGAAGAAATATATTTTCCTACAGTCACTTAGCAATTTTGTAGAATACAAAGTCCATTCTATAAATTATTATAGGGAAATGGAAACAGAGTAATCTTCCTTTAATCAGAGCCAGATATGGAAGCTAATTCTCCATACACATTGAATCAATATTTTGCTTTCTTTATTCATCAATTGTTAAAAACTATACAAGTGACTAGCGACTTGCCCGTCAAAAAAAGACGGTCAATAAAATTTGAAGCCATGGCAATGCTGTTTGGCACACAATGTTAAGCTTTTTATACGAAGTACCTTCGAAGCTCATTGCGAGCCTCTCCTCGTGTGTCCTTTGGCTCCTCTCTATATTTTTTTAAATACTAATTTATGAATGAATTGAATAATAAATTAATATAGCTTACCTTTTTCTAATTAATATATGTAACAATCAATAGCCTGAAGAGGTACAGTAACAATCTCTTTTTATTGTCCTGCAGCATATAATGTCCAGTGGGACTGTTGCTGGCCTGAGGAGATAGTGCTAGGATTGTCCCAACTGTACATTAGAAATAGGCTGCGTGCGCGAGGGAAAACCGTTGGTTTAGTTGTGTAAAGCGCTACTTTAGATGCGTAATGTTGTTAGTTGCTAGTTAGGGTTGTAAAATTGCGTTGTTAGCCTATGTGCTAGGCGGTTCGTGAGCATTTGCCGTCCTTTGTAATAGTGTATTTTGTATCTCGTACGTTCCTGGGTGAAAGTGGTAAGCGGTTGGTGGTGTTCCAGTCCAGGGTCATGTAGCCTCATTTTCATTTTGTTTGGCTACCAGATGTCTTAAATTCTACAATTTAATCACAGCTTCTTGTTAATATATAGCTCTACTGTATCAAAAAATATATTATAATTCGATCACGAGTATTAACAATTACTCTTAATAGCTGATCTCCTTTTCTTATAGGTAAGAACAATGTTTGAAGGATTATTTTTGACAATAAAGAAGAGGAACCATGAGTACTCAAACTCCCACCCACCTTGTTACTCCAATCACTAGAGCAGTGGAGTAACAAGGTGGGTGGGAGTTAGAGTACTCATGGTTCCTTTTCTTTATTGTCAAAAATATTCCTTCAAACATTGTTCTTACATATAAGAAAAGGAAACAACTGTAATAAATCTTGAAACATATTAGTATGTTTTAGTATTACATGAATGATACAACCAAAACTTATTATGTGCATGAGAGAAACCAGCACTACAAAATCAGGCATGTAACACATAAAAGTACTGGCATATGACATTTACAAAAATCTAATCAAAATGAACATGTATTTTTATTGTTATCTTAGTGGTGTAGTGGTTGTATTTTTATTGTTATCTTAGTGGTGTAGTGGTTGTATTTTTATTGTTATCTTAGTGGTGTAGTGGTTATGTATGCTATATATTTTATTATCATAAGTTTAAATTACATAATTTAATTTAAGATGAGGCTGGGGTCATATTAAGTTAATATATAATGCTTTTTGATTATTTGCCTCGATTTTCATAAAGTTCACTGTAACTAAACTGTATATATAAATGCACTTTAAGCAAATTACTATTTAGGAACAAATATTTTAACAATAAACAGTCTTGCTTACAGTAAGCAAAAATACATTTAAAGGACCACTATAACAAAAAATTTAAATAGCCTGTTTTGAAGATCTACACTTGAAAAATAAATGTTTAGAATGTAAAAAGATGCAGCCTCGATTTTTTTTAGTTTTAGATGCAATTATGCCGCTGTGGAGGCTATCATATTAATTTTATAATGTTTTATTTCCTGGCGGGATACTTTAACATAAGAAGCTTGTATATATACAAAGAAGATGTAGCATCTATAAATGCCAGTGCATTCATCAACTTTCCTACTTTGTAAGGTAGTAAGGAATGGCTCTTTATTTTTATAGAAATTATCTGAGCACCTTTGGAATGATCTGCCTAGATCCATATATTTTTGGCTTTTTATTGTCACCACAGACAATATGTAGAAGTTGCAAGGGGGACCATCAATTATTTTGCACTGGGGTCTGGGTCAAACCATTCACTAACTCCACCACTGAATCAGTGGCAATAGATAGTATTTATTAATGTGCAGGTGTAATTTACAATACACTACTAAATCCATACAGTAGAAGTGTCTTCTACAAATGTTACATTGCAGCTTTTAGTGGTTCCAGAGGTTCCAGAGACTATTGGTTTATTTTGGCAGGTAAAAGCACTGTAGAACTCAATCAAAGCTTGGTTCACAACCTTAAATATCATAGACCAATATGCAAAAAAATCCTTTTAAACTTATTCCCATTATTCCTTCTTCTATAAGTTTTTCTTAAAATACCAAACATGAAAGTTCATTGAAAACTCTTGACAAACTAATATGGTAATTTAATATTCATGTGTATCTGTGTTTAACAAATTATACAAATTGGTTGTGTTATTTTGAGCACACATTTTGTTTTACCTCATTGAAATAGTGAGTATAGCTTTGTTGTTAAATTATCAAATTACACGCTCCATGTGCCAGGAAATGCAGGTTAAAAAATCCCAGGTATTTCAAGTCATGTCACTAATGAAGCAATTTGCTGTATGTCCAGTCACATTTCACTTGCTGCCATCAACAATTAACAAAAGCCACAATGAGGTCATACTCCATTAATAGACACTCTTCACACAGAACTAAATTTAAATAAATGTGAATACTAATGTCTTGGAACATTGCTGCCACAGGTAAACAAATCAGTATCAGAATCATGTTTATATTTTATGTTAACATATAACAAATTTGATGGTTACAATAAATGTGATGCTTATAGGTTTTCATGCTGTAGACCAGTGGTAGTCAACCTAGTCGCTACCACCCACTAACGGGTGATTCAAGCTTTCATGGTGGGTGGTGGGTTAATCGCTAGGTTGCGATGCTAACAAGTGATGTCACACACCAGAGACCTGCAGCACCACTCTGGTAAGAGAGCCTAGGGACAGTAAATAAAGGGTGATACATAGTGAGGGTCATATGATTTATGTAACCAGAGTTAGGAATTAAAAAATGTTACCATCAAAAGTGGGAGGTGGGTAATAAAATGTTGAGGACCCCTTCTGTAGACACAGCACAAAGCATTAGCGCAAATTTTTTAATTATTTTCACAAACAAGTTACCAGGCATCTCTAAATATATTTAATGCACATTGAAGAATGTACAGAACGTATAGTTTTTTTTATTGTACATTATGAGCCACAAGGTGTAGTGAGTGATATATAACTCACATCTTAATTTACATTATTCACATCTACTTAGCAAGTATCTATATTAATTTTGATAATTAAACCCCATTACATAAAAAGAGAAATTAATCAATTTATCCCTTAAAAGTGACTTCAGTACAGTAGTGAAATAAAATAAAAACAACTTCCTTACAATTACATTCACATAAACCATTGCTGTTGTTTAGTCATTCACTCGCTTTTTGATTCTCCATGACTCTATGGACCGCAGCACTCACTGCCCCCCTGAGTTCTATCAAGTTCATGTTCACTGCTTCAGTGACTTCATCTATCCATCTCCGCCTCTGTCGTCCCCTTCTTCTTGTGCCTTTAATCTTTCCCAGCATCAGGATCTTTTCTAGGGAATCCTGTCGTCTCATGATATGGCCAAAATATTTGAGCTTTAGCCTCATGATTATAGCTTTTATTGAACAGTTTCTCTTGATTTACTGAAGTATTGATTTATTGGATCTTCTTGCATTCCAAGGGGACTCTATGCATGTTTCTCCAACAGCAGAATTCTACATGGACAATTCTACACCACTCAGACTTATTTATAGTCCAGCTCTCACATCAGTATGTTACTACTGGGAATAACATAGTTCGATCTATGCAAACCTTTGTTGATAGTCTGATATCTGTACTTTTTACTAGCTTGTCCAAGCTTGCCATAGCTTTCCTCCCCAGAAGCAAATGCCTTTTAATTTCATGACTACAGTTACCATCCACAGAGATCTTGGATCCCAGGAAAATAAATTCTATCACTGCCTCCACTTCTCATCGGTCTGTTTGCGAGGAGGTGAGATTGCCTTTTGCAATGATCCTCGTCTTTTTAACGTTGAGTAGCAGGCCAACTTTTGCACTCTCTTATTTTACCCTCATCAATAAGTCCTTTAGTTCCTCCTCACATTCAGCAATCAAGGTAGTATTATCAGCTTTATTGATTCCGGCTTTAGATTTATCCAGTCTGATCTGAGGGGCTCATCTTTCGATGCCAAATTGTTATGTCTCTGATTGTGCCTGTCCATATAGTTTTCTTAGCAACATTACTGGAGTGGGATTCCAGTTCCTTCTCCAGTGGGCCACAATTTGTCTGGCCTCTCTGCCACGACCTGCCCATCTTGGCTGACCGTACATGGTATAGCTCACAGCTTAATGAAAGTATACAAGCCCCTTCACCATGACAAGGTAGCGATCCAGAAGGGGTGCATACACCTTAGTCAATGTTAATCATTTTAACTTTTAAATATGATTAAATGTATCATATTTAAATAAAAGAGACTCTGTCCCTCCCAATCACGTTGTTTTTTAAGGTTATTATAAAAGAGCATGAAAAACTGGCTACATGTTGCCATTTGTTTCTATAGAGGACCATTCTTGAAAAATTCACTGTAATATGTACTGAATTTTGCTCCTGAATACTAATTAGCTGTGATGATGTTAGAATTAGAGTCTCTTTGTCTGTCTGGGATGGTCAAAACAATGACCCTTAGTCATGTCCTTCAGCTAGAACCACTGCTAGATCACAGTTAGAATCTGCAAACACAAATCTATATTTCTCAGGAATGGTTTACTGTACAGAAAAATGTTTGTACTATGCATAACCAGTTTTTTATTCTCTCAAATATGAAACCACCTTCCCGTTGGGATAACAAAAAGGGAAAATAATAAAATAAGCGTCAAAACAATGTTTGATAAAAGTAACATCATGTTTATATTTAGTGTGGTGAGAAAGTTGGATTGCTAATAATCTATTAATAAAACCGACCTGAAGGCTGTTACATCACATGCAAGGTAGAGAGGTAAAATGTTAGTAAAAATACACTTTGATTGCGTATTCCAATATCATATATAAACATTACAGAAATATCCTTAATTTCACTAAGCTTGTCAAGGACAGTGAATCGTTTAAGTCTTGTGATGCATTAAATCAATACTGAAATCACAAATGTGGTATTATTCATTTAAAATTGCAGTCTTTAATTTGTTTGTTTGAAAAGTAGGAATGCCAATGTTTCATTGAAAAAAAAAAAAATCAACATTGCAATAATACCACAACCTCTTTCTAGTATACTCTAATTAGGACTAATTAGGGGTAGTAAACAGACAGACCTGAGTCTGAATCCAGACCTTTGACCTATTTCTTTCAGACATCCATTGCATTATTACATTTATTAAAAATCTATTCTGATTTTTTAAATCTTTAAACTATTGATTAAATGACATTCTGTTTCTGGGTCTCCTTTACAACGTAATCTTTCTTCCTGTGACCTTTTGATTGTCACTACATATTAAATGGTATGTTTTTTTTTTTTTTTAAATGATTTTAAACTGTGATTCTATTTTTACAAATACATTTGAACCTTGGAGAATTTTGTAAAAATGAATTGAATTTGCACTATGTTATAAAGCTCTATGGAAAAATCACCCACTCTCTTCATACTTGATACATATGTTACTGCCCATTCACAGATTTTTAAGAAGGAAGTCTCAACCAATTTATTAAAAAAAAATGTGTACATTCATTCAAACCGTGTCCGATTCTCTAAGTCCCTATGGAACACAGCACACCAGGCACATCTTGTGTCTGGGTGTGCTAATCCACAAGGCTTTCATGCTAAAGATACTGTAGTGGGTTTCCAGTTCCTTCTGCAGTGGACCGTGATTTGTCTGACCTCTTTGCTATGACCTGCCCATCTTTGGTGACCCTACATGGTATAGCTGCGTCATGCAGTCAGGAGGTAAAGGAAGGACCGCAGCTATGGGGGTCTTGGGAGAAAAGATATGGGAAAGGGTCTCAGGGAGGGGCACTGAGTGAGTTGTCTGAATGGAAAACATTTGTTTACAACTGCTCATTAGAGAAAAGGTCCACAAATTTGTTTTTGCACCAGTGCTCTCTATTTTCCACCACTGAATCCAGCCCTTATTTTTGGGAAATGCTTTGGAAATCTTTTCCATTAATATGTTAGCCTGCTGGGCATTATACCAACATAAATCTCCAAACAATCTTTTAGTATATTTACCCCACATTCTTAAAATGCATAATAGACAATTTGTGACCTCATTGTTTTTTAAATAATATTCATTGGCTTGCTTTTTGTTTTCTAATTATCTTTCCATAATGTCTTCTAAACAAGTTTCTCTTGCCGCAGAGTTTAAAATACTATTGGCTACATCTGTATATCTCCCCACAGATTGAAGTGTTGAAAATTAAACTAATTTACAGGTACTTGGCAAACCAATTAATTATAAATAAAAACATAATTCTATACCATCTTGTTCATTATGAAAAATAAAACAAATAATGTCTTTCTTTTATTAACATTTCTGTACTTTACAATGCAATGTAACTGATATATTTTCAATCTGTAGAGTACAAAAACAACAGTAACAAGGTATGATTAATAGAAAATGACAAGATGACCAAACATAAAGTGGCAGCCAAGCTGGCACTATAGCTTAGTGATTGTGACAGGCAATTAGTAAACAGCCCATAACAAATGTAATAGAAGACAGCAACAATTTATGTTTGTGTTTGTCTGCTCATGTGGCTGCTGTGATCTATCTTATTAGATCCACATTCAAATATTTACTTATGCAGGGGATATGAAACCCTAAAGAACTGAATTATCTAACTAAAGGGCAGTACCAGTTGTATATTGCAATAACAATGAACACGATTTCCAATCTGGATGCATAAAACTCTGCTCTTACAGATAAAGAGATTGACGCACAGCATAAAAAATAATAAATTAGCACTGCTTTATATACATTTATATTTTTTTATTGGCTGAAAGCAACTTTGAGTAGAGAGTATAAGCGGCGCATCTTCCTTTCATCAAGTCCTGTAAGTGTATAGTAAAGGAGCGATTGATTTTTCTATAGTGCTTCTTTCCACAAATCTTATTGATGAATATTTCTGATAGGCATCAACTATGTACTGTAATTTCCTTCTTGCCCTTCAATTACTGCTGTCAGCATCTTCTAGGTTGATCAAGAGGTGGAGGTGCCCCTAGACCCAGCCGGGCCTGAAGGACGTTGGAAGAGCTGGCCTTGGGACGAGCTAGTGGTGGGCTTGTAGGCACAAAAAAGGGTGCCATTTCCTTACTCCGTAGCCAGCAATTTTGCAGCTTACATTGGATTATTGAATCATGTGGTTTGCGACCTATTACGTCATAAGTAGCTGAGCCACGGGTGCCTTGCTTATTTCATTGTTTTAGTCTTGTGCTTGAGTGTGTGTGTGTGTTTCTGTAGGTGTGTTCATTTTTCTGTGTTATGTCCTTCTTGTTTTGTCTTGTTGTTTGTATTGTCTGTTTTGTTTTTGCCCTGAATCATTTATTATTATATTTTTATTTTTCCTCTATTATTTCCTTTATTATTTACCATATCTATTTGTGTTATCTGTGTCACTGACATCAGGCAGCTGATTTAGAGTGCCTCATTCGGGTTGTTCGCTCCAGAGCCACAGGATTAAGTTGTTAGAGGACTGCCTGTGTTCCCATAGGCAAGATAGAACCCCCATTGGCAGTCTCCAAGGTCCAGTCTGCTTGAGCTGTTAGCTTGGGAGGCTCTAGGGAACCTTGCTCTTCTAGCAGGTCTGCTCTGCAGCTTGATACAACTGCTTGCAGCCTGCAAGAGGAAGGAGAAAGGAGATACACTATTGTCACAGGTAATGATTTTGAGTCACAGCAGCCAGCAACTTCTAATTACAAGAATGTAGGGCAAACAGGTGAAACAGGTGTGGGTTCCTCATATTAGACTACACTTTCTGACACACCTTTAAGCCAGTTCATATTTTCTGACACATCTACTAGCATTACTACACACCCTCGCCCAAACGGCAGTAAGGAGCACTAACTCTGCTCCAAGAGTTTTCAATACAAAACACGTACAGGTCCCACAGACTGCAGAGAGTGACAAAAATGTTTGCTATCTTAAACGGGTGTGGAGCTTAACGCCATGTAATCAACAGAGAGACAAATTATTATTATTATCGTTTATTTGTAATGCGCCAACATATTCCGTAGCTCTATACATAAGTTAAGTTACAGGCAATGACAAGTTCAAGATTGACACATTGCAATGAATGGATGGCCCAGTCTTTGAGCTTGGAATCCAGTGTCCATAGCGCTTTCCCTAAAGCACCTTGCAGGATTGAAACTCGCAGACTTACAATCTAAAGGGTGAAGTTTGTATGTGGTACAGTAGGGAGAGAGTAGTGCTGAGCATGTTAGGGAGGAAGGTTATAGGCTTCTTTAAATATGTGCGTTTTTATTGAAGTTTTGAAGGATTTAAGGCAGGAGGATAGTCTGGTGAAGCGAGGCAAGGAGTTCCAGAGAATAGGGGCAGCACGAGAAAAGTCCTGGAGGTGCGAGTGAGAGGAGGTGACAAGAGGGGTAGAAAGAAGAAGGTCGTTAGCAGAACAAAGAGGGCGTGTGGGGGAGTATTTGGAGATGAGAGCAGAGATGTATGGGGGTGTGCTGTTGTTGAGGGCTTTATAAGTTAGGGTTAAGATTTTAAATTTTATTCTGGAGGCTAAGGGAAGCCAGTGAAGTGATTGACAAAGAGGAGCTGCCGACACTGAACGATGTGTACGGAAGATGAGTCTGGTGGAGGCATTCATTATGGATTGAAGTGGGGAGAGGTGAGTGATGGGTATGTACAAATGCAGTTTGAAAATAAGATGAGGTGGGAGGACAGCCAGTGATAAGGAAAGCACATCCTGTCAGGGCCAGTAAAGGTTATGTCAAGGTACAGTACTCTCTTTCTAGAAGACTAACATATAACAAAAAAATGGTGATAGCTCACATCTCTACAATACAATGCCAGGAGTACGGTGGAAAATGTGATGGACACACAGTTGACAGTACAAGACTAGATGTCCAAATAGTGCATAAGGAACCAAAGGTTACAGGAGGGGGTTCTACTGCTGCAGACCTGGACATTAGGTGTTAGGGTTTACAGGACTTTCTAGACCTCACAGAATCTCTAGTAGTGGAAAGTTTTTCAGGAGAGGTCAGCTGCATGACCGCTGTGGCATTGCAGCTGCTCATGTTCCAGCTCTGACAGAGAGGCGAATTCAAGTTGAGAGAGGAACCGACATGGGAGATCTTATCTGGATCAGGGAGACAAAGGGCAAGGCTTGAGGATAACACCCATCATTTGTGACCCAGGTGAGATGGTGCATGGCCAGGACTTACATGAAGTTAACTTGACCGATGTAGATCAACATAGGCAAGGTAGTCATCAATTCTTGTCAGGATTAAAAGGGTTCTTGGATTTTCATAAGATTGCAATCACTGATGTTGAGTTTAGTGAGTAGGTAGTGGGCTTAGCAAGCTAAGCTTGGACCAAGAATATAGGCCATAGCGGTGCTGAGACTAAAAGGGTATCCTCGATTGGGCTAAACATTCCTTTGCTTCCACCTACGAAGACGGGTCAAACTGGATCCAGTACTCCTGAGGCACCCGGGCACCCTTCTGGGGCTGCGAGAGTCTCAGATGAGCCCTTGAGATCGACTGTGGTATGCCCCTTAAACATGACGTAGATAGTTTATCACATTTTTCACACTACTTTCTTCGCATTTCACTGATATGCAGGGTAGGGTGTTTCATGGTGATGGGGAGGATAAAAATAAGATTATTAGGAAAATACCAAGAACTTGACTATGATAACTGTCTCGAGGCCTTTTCTATCATTGCCGGTGTGATTAGGGAAAAATACCCTGAACAGTGTTCATTTCTTGACAAAGTTATACTGTTCTGTTAATTCATGAAAATGGTTTTGATTTTCTTGCTTCCAATTCTCTGAGGTCTTAAAATTTACTTACAGCACCTGGGTTTTGAGCAGGCTGATTTCGATACCCATTTGTTACAAATTGGTGAAGCCACTGAGGCAGCACATTTAGGCTTGCCAGATTAGGTGGTAAAGAGAACTGGGAGATGAGAATCTCGGCGCTTTCAGATTTATGCATGCATGAGTGTTGGCGGCACTGGGGAGATACAGTTCATTGAGGGAACCATGAATGCCAACATGTACTGTGACATACTGAAGCAGAGCATGATTCCCTCCCTTCGGAGACTAGGCCACAGAGCAGTATTTCATCATGATAACGACCCCATACACACCTCCAAGACGACCACTGCCTTGCTAAAGAAGCTAAAGGTAAAGGTGATGGACTGGCCAAACATGTATCCAGACCTAAACCATATTGTGCATCTGTGGGACATCCTCAAATGGAAGGTAGGGGAGTGCAAGGTCTCTAACATCCACCAGCTCTGTGATGTCATTATGGTGGAGCAGAAGAGTACTCCAGTGGCAACCTGTGAAGCTCTGGTGAACTATATGCCCATGAGGGTTAAGGCAGTGCTGGAAAATAATGGTGGCTACACAAAATATTGACACTTTGGGCCCAATTTGGACATTTCCACTCAGGTGTGTACTCACTTTTGTTGCCAACGGTTTAGACATAAATGGCTGTGTGTTGAGTTATTTTGAGGAGACATCACATTTACACTGCTATACAGGCTGTACACGTACTACTTTACATTGTAGCAGAGTGTCATTTCTTCAGTGTTGTTACATGAAAAGATATAATAAAATATTTACAAAAATATGAGGGGGGTGCTCACTTTTGTGAGATACTGTATCTGAAAAAAAATGTTTTCTTAATTTAAAATAATAATGCTAATAATAATCACATATAATAGTTGTCAAACTGCGATTCGCATTGTGCGCCGGAGTGCGTGTCGGGAGTGCATGCGCAATGCGCGCCCCCAGGTGTGAGCGCATTGCACTCCGGGGTGCGCGCATGCGCTATGTGCGCCAAGGTGCGCACCAGGAAAGCATGCGCAATGCAGACATGCGCATTGCTCAGCGGCGGGCACGCAGTGCGCAGGGGCACTTGCGCGAAAGGGAGGAAGACAGAGGAGTGAGACAAGGGGGATTAGACACATGGTAGGAGTTGGAAGAGACACATGGGAGGAGGGGGGAGAGACACAGGGGAGGAGCGGGGAGAGACACAAGGGAGGCGGGGGGACAGACACAGAGGCGGAGGGGAGAGAGACACAGGGTAGGGAGAGGAGGAGAAACACAGAGGAAAGGGTGACACACAGAGGAGGGAGAGGAGGGGGGGAGAGACACAGGGGAGTCAGAGGAGTGGGGGAGAGACACAGGGGAGTCTGAGGGGGGGAGAGACACAGGGGAAAGAGAGAAGGGGGAGAGACACAGGGGAGTAAGAGGAGAGGGAGAGACACAAGGGAAAGAGAGGAGGGGGAGAGACAGGGGAGTGAGAGGAGGGTGGAAGAGACACAGGGGAAAGAGAGGATGGGGGAAGAGACACAGAGGAGGGGGAAGAGACACAGAGGAGGGGGGGAGACACAGGGGAGTGAGAGGATGGGGTAACAGACACAGGGGAGTGAGAGGAGGGGGGAAGAGACACAGAGGAGGGGGAAGAGACACAGAGCAGGGGGGAGAGACACAGGGGAGGGGAGAGACACTCAGGGGTGGGAGAGGAAGGGGGAGACACAGAGGAGGGAGAGGAGGGGGAGACACAGAGGAGGGAGAGGATGGGGAGAGACACAGGGGTGGGGGACAGACACAGGGGTGGGGGAGGAGGGGACGAGACCCAGGAGGGGGAGAGACACATGGGAGTGAGAGGAGGGGAAGAGACATAGGAGAGGCAGAGGAGCTGGGAAGAGACACAGGGGAGTGAGTCGGGGAGAGACATGAGGGGGGAGGGACAGGGGGGAAACAGACACAGGGGTCGGGGGAAGAGACACAGGGGAGGGAGAGGGTGTAAAAACCCAGGGGGGGGAAAGGACATACAATGGAGGGAGAGGAGGGTGGAGAGATTTGGCGCTCATTGCCAGGCCCATGTTGAGCGCAAAAGGCGCTCATTGCGAGGCCCGTCATGAGCGCCAAAGGTGCTCATCGCGAGGCCAGTAAAATAGAGGGGGGGAGACGCTCGCAATGAGCGCCTCCCATCAAGTAGAGGGTTGGGAGAGGTAGAGGAGGCGAGAGGCTCGCAATGAGGTCCGTGATGAGCACCAAAATCGCTCATGGCGAGGCCAGTAAAGTAGAGAGGGAGAGGTTCCCATTGTGTGGCAAACAGCATTGCCAGGCTTCAAATTTCATTGCCGTCATTTTTGACGGGCAAGTTGCTAGTAATAATAATAATAATAAAAAAGGGGGTATCTGTTGAAGAACTTAAATTTTTAACTGTGGTTGCTTAATCTGGTTTCTGTTATGTCATTGTCACAGCCGTGGGTTGGGGAGTTGCCTGGGCCAGTGGTAGCAAAAGGGGGTTGTCCCTACCTCATGGAAGTGTTTTAGTGACTAGCAGTGGGGCACTGGAAGAGCACTCCGGGTGTAAGGTTGCTGACTCTGGCCAGGCTACTCCTCCCATTGTGCTGTATTGTCAGGCTCAAGATTATATTAACTCAATGCTATTTATTGTCTGTAGACTTACTGTAATAACATGTCATACCCCAGCACTGTGTATAGTCTGGAAGCTAGCCTATTTATTGCTATCTAGATTGAAGTTAGTCTCTATCAAATCAATGTTTTCTTAAAGCCCTTTAGAACTGCTTTGAGCCAGAACATTCCCCTGCTCTTGATATAATAATAGTTTTAGTGAGTCACTGAAGAAAGAAGTGATGGGATTTGAGGAGACATGCTGCTTATGAACATTATAGTGTATAGCGCTACATTCATGTCTCGGGCCAACATTAAGGGTGCTCCTAGGCTTCTAGCTGCTAACACGTTAATTTCTAGTGTTCATGGGTTTAGGAGCCCAATAAAATATGGGGGCGGGGGGGGGGTAACTCAACTCTACCCCAGGAAGGAGGCAGGGGCATATCTACTGTTGGTGCACCCCCTACAAAGCAACAGGGCCCTAGTCCCCCATTGCTGCGGTGTCCCTCAATAACTATGTTTTTATCTTTTTTTGTTTAAGTTCTCAATGCCAAGTGGCCCCCTCCAATATAATTAAGAAGAATATATACAGTACCTTGCAAAAGTCACCCCCCTTGACTTTGTACCTATTTTGTCACATTACAGCCTTAAGTTCAATGTTTTGTTAATCTGAATTTTAAGCGATGGACACAATAGTCTAAGTTGTTGAAATGAAATGAAAAAAATATATACATAAAACTATTTTTTAGAAATAGAAAACAGAAAATTGGCATGTGCGTATGTATTCATCCCCTTTGTTATGTAGCCCATAAAAAGCTCTGGTGCAACCAATTACCTTCAGTGAAATTATGTCCACCTGTGTGCAATCTAAGTGTCACATGATCTGTCCTTACATATACACACCTTTTTTGAAAGGCCCCAGAGGCTGCAACACCTAAGCAGGAAGCACCACTAACCAAACAATGCCATGAAGACCAAGGAACTCTCCAAACAAGTAAGGGTCAATGTTGTTGAGAAGTACAAGTTAGGGTTAGGTTATAAAAAAATATCCAAATCTTTGATGACCCCCAGAAGCACCATCAAATCTATCATAACCAAATGGAAAGAACATGGCACAACAGCAAACCTGCCAAAAGACGTCCATCCACCAAAACTCACGGACCGGGCAAAGAGGGCATTATTTAGAGAGGCAGAACAGCGACCTAAGGTAACCCTGGAGGAGCTGCAGAGTTCCACAGCAGAGACTAGAGTATCTGTACATAGGACGACAATAAGCCGTACATTCCATAGAGTTGGGCTTTATGGCAGAGTGGCCAGAAAAAACGCCATTACTTTCAGCAAAAAACAAAATGGCATGTTTTGAGTTTGCGAAAAGGCATGTGGGAGACTCCCAAAATGTATGGAGGAAGGTGCTCTGGTCTGATGAGACTAAAATTTTACTTTTTGGCCATCAAAGAAAATGCAATGTCTGACGCAAACCCAACACATCACGTTACCCAAAGTACACATCCTTCACAGTGAAACATGGAGGTGGCAGCTTCATGCTGTGGGGATGTGTTTCAGCAGACAGGACTGGAAAACAAGTCAGGGTTGAGGGAAAGATGGATGGTGCTAAATACAGGGATATTCTTGAGCAAAACCTGAACCACTCTGTGCGTGATTTGAGGCTAGGACGGAGGTTCACCTTCCAGCAGGACAATAACCCCAAACACACTGCTAAAGCAACACTTTAATGGGAAACATGTAAATGCGTTGGAATGGCCTAGTCAAAGCCCAGACCTCAATCCAATAGAAAATCTGTGGTCAGACTTAAAGATTGCTGGTCACAAGCGCAAACCATCCAACCTGAAGGAGCTGGAGCAGTTTTGCAAGAGGGAATGGGCAAAAATCCCAGTGGTAAGATGTGGCAAGCTCATCGAAACTCTACAAAGTATTGACTTTAGGGGTGGTGAATAGTTATGCACATTGACTTTTTCTGTTATTTTGTCCTATATGTTGTTTGCTTCACAATAAAAAAAAACATCTTCAAAGTTGTGGGCATGTTCTTTAAATTAAATGATGCAAAGCCACGACCAATCCATGTTAATTCCAGGTTCTGAGGCAACAAAACATGAAAAATGCCAAGGGCGGTGAATACTTTTGCAAGGCACTGTATATATAAATGAATGTATGTATATTACATAATATATATTACTATATACCAACGTATAATTTGTATTTATACTGCATATTTATACTCAAAATATCCACTACACAAGATAATGAAGCAAACCCACAATGATGAGAGGCAGTATCACTATAACGTTTGCGGCTTTGTCACGCTTTGCTATGCGAGCAGTCGACTGTGAGCATCACAAAGCAAGGCAAGCCGTTGACGACCACATACGACTGCGAGCCGCGCAAAGCGAGGTGTGCAGTTTAAACAAGTGGGACTTAGGCTGAAATAAGCGCAGAAGGATCTCAATGCAGGGCTCGCGATGAGCGCCGCAAGCCCGCAAAATTATGGCCCGTAGGACTGAGGCACGTATATGGACTGTTGACCCTGCAAAATTATGACTTTAACAGCTGAATCACTGAACTGTAAAAACCTTAAAAAAAAACACATCTATGCCTCAGATTTACTTACACACTCACAGACAGCACATGGGGAGAGCCAGGGAGCCTGTCAGTGAGGTTGCAAGTTAATTTTCAACATCAAAAATCACCTAAGCGAGAAAAAAAATTGCTGCCGAAAAAACACAACACAACAAAAACGAGGCAGAAGGACGTAAAACTAGCACAAAGGATGTAAAAGTAGCCCGTAGGACGTAAAAAAGAGTCCTAAGCAGTAACACTTAACGCAAGCCAGTAACACTTAACCAAAGGCAGTAACACAACCCAACACAGTAACACTCAAGCGCGACGCCTATAAAGTACACAGGATGAGAGGCTTGCAATTAGTGCCGAAGGCGCTCATTGCGAGGCACGCAACAAGCACCAAAGGCTCTCATCGTGGGGCTCACAAGGAGCACCAAAGGTGATCATTGCAAAGCAGGAAAGTTGCGGCTCGCAGTGAGCACCAAAGTTGCTCAGCGTGGGGCTCGCAATGAGCGCCAAAGGTGCTCACTGGGCCCATAGACTCGCTTTGTGTGGCAAACAGGATTGACAGGCTTACAATTTTACTCCCAGCATTTTTGATGGGCAATTTCCTAGTATATATATATATATATATATATAATGTATGCCTACTTACAAAAAAAAAAAGTAAAAGAATATATATAAATATATATATATATATATATATATATATCACATATAATAGTTGTCGTAGTTACGGATAATGATCATGCAATGTTAAAAGTTACCGGCTTGTGCATGTGCATGCACAATAATCACAGAAGGCGCTCATTGCGAGGCCCGCAAGACTTTAAAAAAGGCTGACAATGAGCTCCATAGGCAAGGCACAGCAAGCTACAGGGGGGGGGGGGAGCCTCTCATTGTGTGGCAAACAGCGTTGCCAGGCTTCAAACTTTATTGCCGAAGGCGCTCAGCGAGAGGCCCGAAAGTTTGCAGGTTGGACGACGCATGAAATGAGCTGTGAAGCAGGCGAGAGGCTCGCAAAGAGCCAGAGGTGCTCATTGCGAATCATGAAAGTGGAGGCTTGGACGAGACCTGCAATGAGCGGTGAAGGCGCTCATCGCGAGTCCCGTAAAGTAGACGGTGGGAGAGGCTCACAATGAACACTGAAGGCTGTAGGCGCTCATCACAAGGGCCACAAGTTACAGGGGGGAGAGCCTCGCATTGTATGGCAAACAGCATTGCCAGGCTTCAAATTGTATTGTCGTCATTTTTGACGGGCAAGTCGCTAGTATATATTATAAATTATAGGTCAAAGCTTTCATGAGAAAGACAGACTGCTCTCTCCAATGTCCAAATATGGTAATGAACTATTAAGTTTAAATTTGCTATTTTTTGTGTCCCCTATTCATTTAATCTGGGGGGATTTGTTCCCCATCCCACCAGTTCCTACACCCCTGATAGTGTTACTTTGTATGCCCACAGCCAGTTTGTGTAATTACAATTAACAATTACAATATTGAAGTTCTACACCTCCATCCTAATTCTGTGAATTGATTCCACAGACTGGCTTCAGGAGCACTGTCTGAGAGCATTCAGTATGTTTATAATAGGGTGAAAGGACACAGCTTCTACAAGCAGGACAGTGTAATTTTAATTCCCAAAACAGGACAATCACTTTGAAAACAGGAAAGTATAGTTGGGAAGTATAGCACAACCTCTACAACATCTTGTTTTTGTTACTATTTCAAACATGAATCTTTATCACAAAACCAGATTCACAAAGGTTGAGAAAGGCAGAGGTTTTCTACAGTGAAGTTCATCACAGAAAACTGACTTTGTTGCTCATTCTCAGGGCCATTCTCAGCTATTTTAGGGCCCAGTTTAAATGCAACAGATGGGAGCACTACAAAAGAGACTCATTCGCCACTTCCAATATATGAGATCACAAACATCGGAAGGCAGCAGGTCTACTACTGGGTTTGGGCAGAGTAGCACAGTTATCTTACACATATACAAAAGAACACATATACAACAGAACACACACAACAGTCTGCATACTATTATACTTACTGAACCTTTTACTTTCCTATTTTCAGTGTTTTACATTTTTATGCCAAAGCAATATGAAAAGTATAAGAAGAATAACCTGGGCAACATCTCTCATTTTTCATTCAATAATTTTTTTTAACAACCTTTCAAAGACATATCTGACTACAAGAAATATATATGTTTTCTCTTAAAAGCTTATGAATTATTAGGCAGATTGGTTAATCAGATCCTATGTAATATACATTACAGAGAAGAGCATTTTCACAGATTCAACCACATATCAGCTCTCACAATACATAATACATACAAGCTCTTTTACAGAACACACACGCACATCACAAAAACTGAACACCCATTGCAATACTGGACCTACCTCTAGGACATCGGCAAATACTTTAAACATGTTTGACAGTTCAACACATATTAACTTGACTTGGAGGTGCATGCAGCTTCTCTAAACAAACTGGTTCATAGGCTTGGAGCTTCATATGCACAGCTCCCATCTGAAATGTGTACTGCTGTACCTCTCCCCTCAGCAAAAACAACATATATGTTTTGAGTGAGGGAAAAGCAGTGTCGGTCAAAAAGCACTACATGTCGTCAGTAAAAGAGGTGTAGATCTGGAAATGGTGCAAATGACTGTATTATCCTCAGATACCAAATGACAAATAATTAAAGACATATAAAAAGTTGGTAGCATCTTATGTGCTTCATATGCATCCCCTATACCAACGTTACATGGTTCTGCTCCTTTTTAGTTCCAATATTTGGAGTCAATTAGTGCAAATGGCCACTGTGGTTTGTTATAGCTGCTGGTATTAAATCACTAATTAAACAATGTTGGATATTAAAAGAAATGAATTTGCAAAGTTTATATCAATCTAACAAATATCAAAACACTAGAATATTGTAGCTGATAGGGGACCTGACCCAGCTCAGAATGAGTGTTATGATTGTGGGAGTGACATGAGAGTCAAGACCAGTAGAGCAGAAGAGCAAGTGAGCAACCTCCAGTTTTTTTACTGACTATTATAGATCCCATAGAAGTCCTATTCAACACGTCCACTGCTCATGGTCTTAAGAATGGCACTGAATGGGTAAAGGGTAAATTTAAGGACTATTTGCTATACTTACCTGCATTGTAGCAACAACAGGATGAGGTCGTCAGTGAGAGTTTTCATTACAAGTCTGAACAGCAGGTCTGTGAAGGGGCAGACCTGCAATGTGTTGTACTACAGTATATTGGGGGGGGGGGGTGGACTTGATATAAGTAATGGGGTAGAAAGTGTACAGGGTATAAGGGATGAATTAGCAACTCATAGGGGAGGAGATGGGGGAGGGGTAGTATAGTCAATAGGGAGGTAGTACTAAGTAATTCAAGTACAGTGGCAGGTACTTCAGAACTACAGACTCATAACTTAAGGTGTATTCTTGCTAATGCCAGAAGCTTGCCAGGAAAAATGGGAGAGTTAGAATTATTAGCAATTAATGGAAAATGGGATTTAATAGGCATTAACGAAACGTGGTGGGATGAATCTCATGACTGGACTGTTAATCTGGATGGTTATAACCTATTTAGGAAAGATAGAGGCAATGGTAAACGAGGAGGAGGGATTTGTCTGTATGTTAAGCCTGAATTTAAGCCTATATTCAGAGAAGACATTTATGGTGGACCTAGTGATAAAGCTGAATGTTTGTGGGTGGAGTTAAATCGCGGAGCAGCAAATTCCAAAAGAATATTAGTAGGAGTACGCTATAAACCCCCAAATATAGCTGAAAGTGAGGAAATACAATTATTGTTACAGATTGAAAATGCAGCTAAGCATGGGCAAGTTCTAATAATGGGAGATTTTAATTACCCTGAAATAAACTGGGTAAATGAGACCAGCAGTTCATTTAAGGGGAGCAGGTTCTCGAGTAAACTCAGGTATCATTATCTGGCCCAGGTTGTAAAAGAGCCTACTAGAAATGAAGCTATCTTAGATTTACTCATCACAAATAATATTGACTTAGTTTTAAATGTTGGAATAGGGCAACCTTTGGGAAACAGTGATCACAGCAGTCTCATTTGAGATTGAATTAAAAAAACAAAATTTTAAGTGGCCAACGAAAACTCTTAATTTTAAAAGGGCAGTTTTTAACGGTCTAAGGGCAGCAATACAAAGTATAGACTGGGACAGAGAACCGGCAGGTAAAAATTCTGAACATAAATGGACAACATTTAAATCCTTACTAAATATACATACACATCGGCATATACCGTGTGGAAATAAAAGTAAACGGAGTAAATCCCATCCAATGTGGCTTAATAATGATTTAAAGATCAAAATACGTAAAGTAAAAGAGTAAAAAACAGGCATTTAAATTGTACAAACAAGAGGGGACAGAGACTGCTTTACAGGAATTAAAGGAAATCAACAAGGCTTGCAAAAGGGCGATTAGACTGGCTAAAATAGAAAATGAAAAATGTATTGCAGAAGAGAGTAAGACTAACCCTAAAATATTTTTTAAAGTATATTAATGGGAAGAAGGCGAGGAAGGAAGCTATACAGCAGAAACATTACAATTTGACACAGTCTGTCTGATAATTAGTGACCAGGAAAAGGCAGATGAGCTAAATAGGTTCTTTTCTTCGGTATACACAAGGGTGGTTGGGACACTGCAACATAATGGGGCTACACTACCTTTGCCAAATAATTGATTAACACAGGAAGTAATCCAAAAGAGGTTGGAAAAAATAAATGTTAATAAAGCCCCAGGTCCTGATGGAATACATCCAAGGGTACTAAGGGAACTGGGTTCTGTTATAGCCAAACCATTATATTTAATTTTTAAAGATTCACTCAACACAGGGTCTCTACCAGATGACTGGAGAAAAGCTGATGTTATACCTATATTTTAAAAGGGAGCAAGAGCAAATCTGGGGAATTATAGACCAGTGAGCCTCACTTCTGCAGTGGGGAGGCTTTTAGAAGGGCTAATAAGGGATAATATACAAGAATATGTCTATTTGAACAGGATTATAAGTAGGAGTCAACATGGATTTATGAGGGATAGGTCATGTCAAACAAATCTAATTAGTTTCCATGAGGAGGTTAATAGGAACTTGGATCAAGGCAACTCAGTGGATGTAGACTTTTTGGATTTTGCAAGGCTTTTGATACAGTGCCACATGGGAGACTATTGTGCAAACTAAGAGATATAGGAGTTGCAGTAAATATATGCTCATGGATTGAGAGCTGGCTAAAAGTTAGGAAGCAAAGAGTTGTTGTAAATGGAACATACTCCTACTGGACTATTGTGGTAAGTGGGGTTCCTCAGGGTTCAGTATTAGGTCCTCTCCTTTTTAACATATTTATTAATGACTTAGAGGTAGGATTAGAGTGTGGTGTCTCCATTTTCGCTGATGACACAAAGTTGTGCAAGGTAATTACATCAGATAGTGATGTGCTTTTCCTCCAAAGGGATTTACATAAAATTGAGGAATGGGCATCTAAATGGCAGATGAGATTTAATATGAATAAATGTAAAGTTATGCATCTGGGAAGGAAAAATAGCCATGCAATTTATAATCTTAATGGAGAAAATCTAGGTGTATCAGATATTGAAAGGGATTTGAGAGTGCTTGTGGACAACCACCTAGATAACAGTGCTTAAAGCCAAGCAGCAGCTGCAAAGGCAAATAAAATATTAGCATGTATTAAGAAGGGTATAGAAGCCAGGGAAGCAAATATAATTCTGCCACTATACAAATCTCTAGTACGCCCTCATTTGGAATATGGAGTACAATTTTGGGCACCACTTCATAAAAAGGACATTTTAGAGCTGGAAAAGGTACAGAGGAGGGCAAGAAAACTAATAAGTGGAATGGAGGGGCTAAGTTATGAAGAAAGACTAACCAAATTAAACGTATTTTCTCTAGAAAAAAGGCGTCTAAGAGGAGATATGATTACCTTATATAAATACATCCAGGGTCAGTATAAAGATTTGTCAAGGGAGCTTTTTGTGCCAAGAGGTTTTCAACTGACAAGAGGACATCCCTTGAGGTTAGAAGTAAAAAGATTCCACCTTAAAGAAAGAAAAGTGTTCTTCACAGTAAGGGTGGTTAATCTGTGGAATTCTATACCAGAGGAGGTGGTGACAGCGGATTAGATAGATAGCTTTAAAAGGGGACTGGATTTATTTCTAATTATAAAGGGTTATCATGGATAATTAGAGAGGCAGTATTGATCCAGGGAGAAGTCTGGTTGCCGGTGTCCGGGATCAGGAAAGAATTGATTTTCTTTTTCTTTTCTTTTTTATACAATTAATTAATAAATAGTTAATCTGCATATTGCAGATCAGAGGAGATCTTAAAAGGTTGAACTTGATAGACTGAAAGTCTTTTATCAACCTTAAATACTATGGGCCTCATTCTATTATCGGCCGTAGGAGATGCGGGGCTGCAAGGACCGGCCGCATGCTATTTGCCTATTCTATTCCCTTCCGGCCGGGGACTCTGGCAGGCTTGCTAAAGGCACGGGAATCTTGTGAAAATTGATGGCAAGATGAATGCAGAATGTTATCAGAAAATACTGGCAGACAATTTGCATTCTTCTACACAAAGGCTGCACATGGGATGCTCTTGGACTTTCCACCATGACAATGACCCTAAGAACAAGGTGAAGTTGACCCTCCAGTAGTTACAGCAGATAAATGTGAAGGTTGTGGAGTGGCCATCACAGTCTCCTGACCTTGATATCATCGAGCCACTCTGTGGAGATCTCAAACGTGCGTTTCATGCAGGATGACTAAAGACTTTGCATGACCTGGAAGCATTTTGCCTAGATGAACTGGCAGTTATGCCACCTACAAGAATTAATAGCCTCATAGATAACTATTACAAAAGACTGCACGCTGTCATTGATGCTAAAGGGTGCAATACAGTGTTAAGAACTAAGGGTATGCAAACTTTTGAACAGGGTCATGTCATTTAGTTCGTGCCATTCTTTTCTAACCTACAGTTGAATATAAATCCCATAAGAAATAAAAGAAATGTGTTTTCCCTGCTCACTCATGTTTTCTTTAAAAATTGTACATATATTACCAATTTGCTAAAGGTATGCAAACTTTTGAGCACAACTGTATCAGTACTGCTTTCCACAGAGCTAAAAAGCTATTTTCCTTTCTCATATCCTGAAAGTGTCCTAAACAGCTTACTAACTGTCTTTTCTCAAAAACACAGCATGCTCATGCCCTTCTTATTTATGGGTGTTAAGATAACCAATCTGGTCATTAAGTGAAAAAAAGTGACTCTTTGCTGTGCCTTTAAGAGAAATTACACTTTATATTGTTGAGTTCAATTGTGAGTTCAATACGCAATTCTGAAGTTTTATTATATGCTATGATGTTTTCTTTGGGCTGTTATCTAAGCTGAGCATCTATTTCACATTCTCCCCATACTGATTCTTTTTCCAATAGACTGAGCTTACTTTTAGAAATGTCTTTACATATTTTCTTTACATTTGTACCTATACAAAAGATTATTACACTACTCCCCATAAATCAATAAAACATGTTTTATAGAGAAATAAAATAATAATGTTAATAATTTTAGGGATTGAAAAAAGGTCTTTAAAAGTAAATAATATAATGCATAGAACAAAATATACCTATATTATCAGCATGTTACCTGTTACTCTAGCCAACACCAATAGGTAATTACATTGAAATGATAGTTGATAAATAAATTACAAATAAAATGATGTTATTATTTTCGTGTGATTAGATAATGCAATTTAACAATGTATGTGTGGTATATAAGTGCCAAGGATTAAGGCAGTCTCTAAGTATGTATATATATATATATATATATATATATATATATATATATATATATATATATTGTGGTATATTAGCCTGTTACTGTACAGAATAATGGCAAAGAGATCATGTAATATTTTGTTCCTTTAATTAAAAGTCAAAAAATGCACAAAATAATATCTTATGACAGGCAAAGTTTTTTATCAAATAACACACTGTTTCATTGGTAATAGTCCACTTTGGATGGTACAGTTTACCTCCAATAAGACTTTGCTTGTATGGAACTTCCTTCCTCACACAGCTTGGTAATATCTTCACCAGTAGATTAGGGGAGCATCTGATCCACCCTTCTCTCAGAAATGCTCCAACCTCCAGGGACCCTTAATATGCCTTTAGCAAAAGTGCTGTAAAATTCTCAGTTATACTGCGGACTTCTCCCTGGGGTTAATTTACACAGACTCTCTGTATCTTGAGCACTCTACCTTGGTTTGTAATGCAGCAGCAGCTTTCTATGTGAACAGCTTCAGGAAAAACAGTCTTTTAATGTAAACAGCTTGATCCACGAACCGTTTCAGGAAAAACGGTCTACAACTGTAAACAGCATGTTCCACAAACAGCTTCAGGTAAAAATAGTCTTTAATCTCTCAAATCACCCTGTCCTCATTTCTGTCTATAGGGCTTTTAAACCATCCTGATTAAGATAATGTCTACTGGCTTGATTGAGCTGCAGTTCCAACTAACCCTTTCTATTCAAAACTGGATATACAGCTCTGCTCAATCTCCGGCTTATATATACTGCTTACTTTACTCTATTACAATATATATATATATATATACTAGCGACTTGCCCGTCAAAAAATGACGGTCAATAAAATTGTAATGCTGTGAAAACTGTTTGCAACACAATATGAGTCTCTGACATTCTTAACATTTGTTATTATGTACAAAGAAATACAACATTTTTAATAAAACTTTTTATTTTTTTAACTTTCAACATGTATTTCACCAACAGGTATAGAATATTTTTTTTCAATATTAACTCTTTTAATTGTCATATATGGAATAACAATATAACAATGTGTAAAGTTTTCATGAATTCATAACCATAACATAAAAGTTTGTAACATGTAACTTGTATTTTAAACAATCTTGAAGCTTTTTTTAAAAATACTAACATTTTGAACTGATAGTTATCCATGAATAACAGACGACTATGTAAACTTTCTGTAAATACCTATTTTGAACAATGAGATGCTTTGTAACATTCATTTTTTTTAAACACTTGTTAAACTAAATTGGCATTGAATCCAAAGGAAGGCAAACAATAAAACCCCCCATTGAAACTTGGCCAATTGTATCAAGAGGGAAACAAAATAATTCCTTCCTGACCGCATTAGCTGGATATCGGATTACTCCCTGAATCAATACTCTATATTTAAATTATCGGGTCAATGTATTAACAGATGATGAAACTTGTAGTAACATAAATCCTTGACTATATACATTATATAATGAACCAACTTTACACAACTTTGAAAATACAATGTTAACATGTGAAATAGTAACATAAAACAACAACATTTAGCCTTCAAGTTAAAGAAAATGCCACCTAATTTTTTTGTGAGGCCAATCATGTAAAAAGTTAACTTCTAACACATTCCAATCTGTATAACCACTGTTTACTGTTGTTTTTCTTTTTTTAGTTCTTGTACTTTGTGCAAATGGCACATAGAGTTTCCTAAGTAAAATAGTGGTCCCCTATTTAAAGAGTCCCAGAGAGCTAAAATGTTGTCCTGGAAGTAAAACCACTGTTCTCTATGTTCTTTTGCCATTGTTTCTTATTGAAATAGTGCTCCTCTAAAATCAGTCCGAGTTACATAAAATGTTGTTGTCGAAATGAAACCACTGTCCTCTATATTTACAGCACCTCATAGTACACAATGTTTTTGGTAAAAACGCATCCATCTTCCAATAACTCACCCTGTCTTGGGTTTTCTTCAACATGTACTTTAATTTCCTCTGGATTATTGCATCTTGAAAATGCAACATATAGATGACGTTGTGCAAACACGGGTTCCTTCAAAAAAATACCCACAGACTTAAAAGTTTGTCCTTGGGATTTATTGATGGTCATGGCAAATGCCATGATAATGGGAAATTGTCTCCTTTGGAGGAGAAAAGGCAAACTACTCTCACTTGGAGCCAAATCAATTCTCGGTATAAGAACTGGTTTGAATTTCTGGGTACCACTCATAGTTTCTGCATGTATAAAATTATCCTTTAAATCCTTCACAATTAATCTGGCCCATTAAAAAGTCCTTTTTGGGATTCATATTCTCAATAGCATGACAATTGCCCCTTTTTTAAGTTGCAAAACATGTGGTGGCATTCCAGAGGGAGTTAAAGAATTAATAAATTCCATACTAAAGTTTGCTTCACTCTCTTTGTCGTCAGCCAGAACAGAATCTGCACTGTAATAGTTTTTTTGGGGTGCAGTGATTAATTTTAATACTTCGTTGTTTAGATTCGAGGCATCTATATTTTTGGATGTCAATATGACTTTGCTTGCAATGTCTGAGTAATTCTTGTTATTGATGTTATTGAGGAAGATTGTCAAAATTTGTGGTTCTTTTGAAATAATTTCTGGTGGAATTTGTACAGCATAGTTACATAGTTACATGGTAATTAAGGTTGAAAAAAGACTTTCAGTCCATCAAGTTCAACCTGTTAAGATCTCCTCTGATCTGCAATATGCGGAATAGTTATTAATTAAATTATTGATTAAATAATTATTAATAGTATAGTATTGGAGGATGAATAAAGAGTTAGTCCATCAAGTTCAACATTTTTAGATCTCTATTGATCTTTTTAATGTGGACTATTTATTATTATTTGTTAATTGTTATTTGATCCAGAGGAAGGCAAACAGAAAAAAAAAAACCCATTGAAACTTTGCCAATTGTCTCATAAGGGGAAAAAAAAGCAAAATTCCTTCCTGACCCCAGAAACTGGCGATCAAATTTCTCCCTGGATCAATATTCCTTTGCTAGTTATCTAGGATAGCCTTGAATGCCCTCTTTATTCAAAAATATATCTAACCTCTTTTTGAAGTTGTCTATCGAATTCGCTGTCACCACCTCCTTTGGTAGAGAATTCCACAGTTTAACCACCCTAACTGTGAAGAACCCTTTTCTTTGTTTAAGGGTAAATCTTTTTTCCTCTAACCTCAAAGGATGTCCTCTTGTCAGTTGAAAATCTCTTGCTACAAAAAGTTCACTTGACAAAGCCTTATATTGACCCTAGATGTATTTATATAACGTAATCATATCTCCTCTTAGATGCCTTTTTTCTAGCGAAAATAAGTTTAATTTTGTTAGTCTTTCTTCATAACTTAGCCCCTCCATTCCCCTTATTAGTTTAGTAGCCCTTCTCTATACTTTTCCAGCTCTAAAATGTCTTTTTTATGAGGTGGTGCCCAAAATTGTACTCCATATTCCAAATCAGGACGTACTAGAGATTTGTATAGTGGCAGAATTATATCTTCTTCCCTGGCTTCTATACCCTTCCTAATACATGCTAATATTTTATTTGCCTTTGCAGCCGCTGCTTGGCTTTAAGCGATGTTACCTCGGTGGTTGTCCACTAGTACTCCCAAATCCCTTTCAATATCTGATACCCCTAGATTTGCTCCATTAAGATTATAGATTGCTTGGCTATTGTTCCTTCCCAAATGCATAACCTTACATTTATTTTATTAAATCTCATCTGCCATTTAGCCGCCCATTTCTCTAATTTATGCAAATCCTTTTGTAGGGAAAGTACATCATTATCTGATTTTATTACCTTGCACAACTTAGTGTCATCAGCAAAAATGGAGACACTACATTCGAGTCCTACTTCAATGTCATTAATAAATATGTTAAAAAGGAGAGGACCTAATACTGAACCTTGAGGAACCCCACTTATCACATTAGACCAATTGGAGTATGTTCCTTTCACAACAACCCTTTGCTTCCTGTCTTTTAGCCAGCTCTCGATCCATGAGCAGATATTTACTGCATTTCCTGTATCCCTTAGTTTGCTCACTAGTCTTCCATGTGGCACTGTATCAAATGCCTTTGAAAAATGAAGCATCATCAGGTAAATTATTTAATTTTGTCTGTTTTCCTTCTCCAATCTGAATGAGCCAATCATTGAATTGATTTTGGCCTTCAGATATCATATTTACTTCTAATTTAAGGTGTGTAAATATTTTCCACAGCTTACTTCTTTTTATATACATTTGGACAATGTCAGTCCGATTGCCATGTGGCACCGCAGGTAATATTTGCCTGAAATCTCCTCCTAACAACATCACCTTTCCACCAAATGGCAAATCATTAGGCATAACTTCTTTTAATAATCGATCAATACATTGCAGGGCATGACATGACATCATAGTTGCCTCATCTATTATAATTAATTTACTCTTTTGCAATTTTTTGGCTTGTAATGAATTTATTCAAATTTCCGACACTGATGTTTCCAGAATGGGAACTGGCAGTTTAAACCCACTATGCACAGTTCTACCACCTTTTAACAAAAGTGCGGCAATTCCAGTGGTTGCAAATGGCAGTGCTATTTGACCCTGTGCTCGAATGCAACTCATCAACAAATTATATAGATACTTTTTAACTGGTCCACTAGGGCCATCCAGATAAAAATAATGCTCTTTGAGCATGTCATCTTCTATTGCATTTGTGATGGCGTTAAATGCTTCCAATTGCAATGCATTTAAAGTTCCATTTTGTTTTGTGTTTTTTGGTATTCAATGTCATTGTCATACTCATCAAAGTTAATTTAATCTATAATTCCTCGATCAGGCAGATTAAAATTGGCACAATTTAATCCATGACAAATAAATATTTCCTGTATTTCCTTTAATGCTTTCAATGGTGCAATGGTGTCATTGTAACATTTCAAGAAATTTTCACACATATGTAATTTAAATGTTTCCCACAAAGTTAATGCATCTGGTACATTGCAAAAGATACAAATGAAAGCAAATTGTTCTCTCATTTGCTTTGGCATTTGACATAGTGCTGCTTCCTCGAGACATCTCTCCCATTCTGAATCATCTGCCAGAAAGTTTTGATGTCTCTGCAGCTAACTGGAAAGTCTCATAAACTATGTCATTGACTGTGCATAAATGTTCATAACTTTGTGCACTGGGAACATGTAAAAGGAGATTCTTAGGTCTAAGAAAGTAATTGTTTGTTCATTAATGTCTGAAATTAAATACAGACCCATATCGTTGTTATTTAAAGTTTTTATACATTTCTGAAGATGTTCCTTTGTACCATTCTACAATATCATTATGTCATCTATGTAGCGAATCCATAGTTCCACATGTTGAGTGTACCTATCCATGTCTTCGCTATAGACAATTTGTTCCTCCCACCAAAGTATAGATTCGCATATGTGGGTGCACAGGCCGTACCCATTGCTGTACCTTGGATTTGATGATAAAAAGATTGTAAAAATACAAAATAATTGTGTGTTAACACAAATTCCATTGATTTCACCATGAAGTCATTGTGTTTACTGAATGCATTGCCTTTTTTTTTTTTTTTAAGTATTCTACTGCATGTAGTACTCTCTGATGGCGAATGTTAGTACAGAGGGATTCTGCATCTAGAGATACTAGCAAAGATTGTTGGTTTATATTTAAACCATTCAGTTTCTTAAGTACACATTTTGTATCTTTAACATAAGAGGTCAAGGTAACAACATGTTCTCTTAAAATGGAGTCTATATATTTACTTAGATTTTCAGTAAGGCAGCCTATGCCTGACACTATATGCCGGCCTGGTGGATTAGTGGGATTTTTATGGATTTTGGGAATTGAATAGAAGTTAGCAACTTTAAGATTTATCACATTTAGAAATTCTTGTTTTGAAATAAATTTATCCTTAAGACCACCCTTAAGAATCTCATTTAGTTCATTAATAAACTTTACAGTAGGAGCTTGACTTAATTTATTATAGCATTATTTATTATGTATGAGTGTCAATTTTTTTTTGATATAATCCTCTGTATTGAGGATAACCAGATTTCCTCCTTTATCAGCATTCTTAATGATGATGTTTTTATCATCTAATAGGTCTTTGAGGGCTCTTTTTCCCCCATTAGGATACATTTGAATTTCTTGTTTTTTTATGTGACAGTACTTCCAAGTCCCTCACTACATTTTGAACAAACACTTCTATATTAGGGCTAATGGATAGTGGTGGGGTATATTTGCTTTTGAGTTTACATTTAGAGAAAGGCCCCAATAGGTCATTGGAGTTGTCTTTTGTTGATACGCCATCATGTGTATTGAGCTCTACTTTACTAGATTGATCTATTGAGTTGTTTTTAGAAAAAAACTTTTTCAGGGCTAGTTTCCGGGCAAATAATTTCACATCTTTTACCCATTCAAATATTTTGAATTCTTCCGTAGGTGAAAAACTTAAGCCTTTTTTTTAGTAAAGATACATCATCATCAGATAGCTGACAACTCGATAAATTGAAAATCTGCAAAGGGTTTAATGTTTCTTGAATCTTTTGTGTGGTTTTAGTAGGCTTGGGACTTTTCTTACCCCTCCTAGTTTTGGTTGTGTGTCTAAAAAAACTTTTCTTACAGTGTTGATTTTCATGTTTCTTTCTACTGATTTACTGGTGGAGTTACCAACTTTTTGATAAAAATCTGACCACTCAGATTCTGAGGTTAAACCATCATCTACTTTATTTCTTGGGTTTCTGTATTTGTTGGGTCTTCTGAATATGTTACCTGTTTCAAAGTCATTAAAGTCTCTTTGGAATTTATTGTGTTTTCTTTCCATTAATAGTTTTCTGAATTTGTCTATATCTTTCTCTAGATTATCTTCAAATTCAGCAAAGTCACTATTAGATTTAAACTCTTTGATTTTATCAATTTTGTTCTTTAGCAGCACTTCAGTCTCCTTTAACTGTTTTTGCTCCCATTCTAATAGTAGGTTCATCAACTCCTGAGAACATTTTAATAACTCAGAATCCCATTTTTTTATAAAATCCTCAGAGAGGTCCTTAATTGTAGGAAATAGGTTAATTTGTAACCCTCTAGGTACCAGTTTGTTTCTTAGGTAATTTTCCATGCTAGCTACTTCCCACTACACTTGATATTGTTTCTTATAAATCCTGTTCAATTCTAAAAATTCTGTTTTGAGGTTTTGGTTCATTTGTTTTACTTGAAATTTGTTAGAGAACTCTGATTTTACTTTGTTAGGCCATATGGCAGGATCCCAATTTTGGGATAAAAATCCTGCCATTTTATCTTTATTATAAATATGTAATCTGTATGGTCTGTATACACCGAGCTAGACCACTGAAGAACTCAGATCTTATAAATAACTAATAATCAAAAATTAGAGCAAAAGGTAGCTCAAGGTTAGGCAAGTAGAATGAACTCATAGGGTGCTACTAGGGCTAAGTATAATCATATATAGCAAAAGACACAACAGGGTTCCCTATTGTTGTGCACACCTATATTAACTCAAAAAAGAGCTAACAAAAATGTATGATTAAAATTTAGCCTTTAATAAATAATTAAAATATTTATAAGAATGCAGAAGCAGGATGTGTAAATATAAGTCGCTTGAATGTGATATAATAAAAATCATATAGTAGATCCAGATATTAAAAAGGAATAAATACCAGGAACTTAAATATATCACTATAGAAATTTTATAAAAGTGCTAATTCAATAAGTGCTCAAAGTGCATGAATGATTAGTAATATAGAACCAAAAAAATGTAGGTTCTATTAAAGTGCTAAAGTTAAATGGTGAAAATGAATATACATCTAGTACAAGGATATCGGTTCCCCTATGTTTGGGGTGAATAATATTTTGCCACTTATTAAATATATCCTAAAGTTTCCCCTAATATATGGGGCTGTTTAGGCAACCATAAAGGGACTAGTGCAATTGCATAAACTTATATTTATTCCTTTCTTCAGTATTATTTAATAATGTGATATTGGGCTAAAAAGCTCAGTTTTTATATATCTATTCCAAGGCTTTAAATATATAAAGTGCATATGCTAAATTGCTGAAGCGACTAGGGAGACTCCTATCGTAATGTATTCACATTAATAGTGAAGTACTGGTTTAGGGAGCTTCTACACTGCGTGCCACGAGTTTAGATGCTAAGCAATGGCGTCATCAACCTGCGTGCACGCTCCTGCGTCTGACCCGACGCACGTTTCTGGATTTTTTCAAGGGTCACCACCATGTTCTCAAGGCCTCCCTTTATAGCCTTCACATTGCCATGGAAACGGTGTACACTGGGCTAAAAACATTATATCAAAGTAAAATTTTATATTATAAGTAGAATTGTCTGTATAGAGTCAGCATCGATGATTGAAATATAAGCATTGAACTTTAAAATTTAAATTAAAACGGAGAAGGCAAAAATTATTTTTAATTTTGTAAATGGCTTCTTGATAAAGAGCTACTTTATATTTGGATCTTATAATCTTCACTTCCTATATATTCACATCTACTACTAGGCTATAGAATGTGATCCATTAAATGCTGAAAGGGCTAAATTATGTATATTATGAAAACTGCTTAAATTACAGTAAACAATTTAATTTATTATATCTCATGTATCACTGTACTTTTTTAACATATGTATTGCTCTTTACATCTATCATCATAGTAATTAGTAAAATATTGTTGCACATTCAAAATATTATGAAGGAAATGCAGAGTAAACATTGCAGAATTCATATTTATACAGTGGTACAAGGAGCATGCACGCTGGTTGATGACGTCATTGCTAAGCATCTAAACCTCATGGCACGCAGTGTAGGAGCTCCCTAAACCAGTACTTCACTACTTATGTGAATACATTACGATAGGAGTCTCCCTAGTCGCTTCAGCAATTTAGCATATGCACTTTATTTATTTAAAGCCTTGGATTAGATATATAAATACTGAGCTTTTAGTCCAATATCACATTATCAAATAATACCGAAGAGAGGAATAAATATAAGTTTATGCAATTGCACTAGTCACTTTATGGTTGCCTAAATAGACCCATATATTAGGGGAAACGTTAGGATATATTTAATAAGAGGCACAATATTATTCACCCCAGACCTAGGGGAACCGATATCCATGTACTAGATGTATTTTAATTTTCACCATTTAACTTTAGCACTTTAATAGAACCTACATTTGTTTGGTTCTATATTACTAATCATTAACACTTCATGCACTTTGAGCACTTATTGAACTAGCACTTTTATAAAATTTCTATAGTGATATATTTAAGTACCTGATATTTATTCCATTTGATATCTGGATCTACTATATGATATTTATTATATTACATTCAAGCGACTTATATTTACACATCCTGCTTCTGCATTTTTATAAATATTTTAACTATTTATTAAAGGCTAAGTTTTAATCTTACATTTTTTTTAGCTCTTTTTTGAGTTAATATAGGTGTGCACAACAGTAGGGAACCCTGTTGTGTCTTTTGCTATATATGGGGTGAACTAAGCCACATGTCCCAAGTCTCAAGAAATACAGAGTATTCTTATCATATGGGTAAGTCTGTCATTAATCATTATAACACTCTATTTATTGATTACTTCTCTTAAATTAAGTGTTGGGGTCTTACATTTATGGGCAATGTTTTTTTTAGTGGACAGCATTAAATACTGTAGCCATTTATTTCGTTTTTTTTATTGTAAAGGGGTATGGTTACCCAGAAGGCAAATATCTATGGATGGGGTAATGTTTTTTTTAATAATATTAAGTGCTAGTTCTAGAGTTTTGGTCCAAATCTGATGGGCAACCAGACATTCCCACCACGTGTGGGTGAAAGTACCTATTGTTTGGCATTGCCTGAAGCAATTGGATGGAATTTGGGGATTACTTTTTTGCATTATGTCAGGGGTGTAGTATGCTCTATGCAAAATTGTAAATGTCGTTTCTAATAAGCTGTAATTCAGTGAGCCTTTAATTAAGTTTGTACAAGTTCTTTCCCATTTTGCCAACTCAAGCACATGTCAGCCTCTAATTTTTCCCTAAATAGAGGTTTAAAGTTATTGGAGTGTGCGTTTATGATTGCATAAAAGGAGCTCAAACCCCCCTTAGTCAAAAGGGTTTTGTTGCTAATGAGAGACAGATAACTAGTTTGGGGTGGTCCCCAATTTCATCACAGTGGTGATTAAGTGCCTAATTTTACAGTAATTATAGTGTTCTTTTAACGGTATATCAAATTCTGTTTTAAGATGTTCAAACAAAGTAATTTGGTCAATTAGTAATCAATTACCTAGCCTATCTAGTTTATGCCTGTCCACCATATTTTTGAGTCCTCCCTGAGGTTGTCCCATACAGTTGAGGTAGCTAATGGGGGAGTTAAGCATGATAATTTAGAAGTCAGATGGTGTTTAGAATTAATATAATTCCAAGTTGACAGTGAGAGTCTTATTAGAGGATTTTTATGTTTGGTAATTTTGGGAGGTATGATGGGAGTCCAGATTATTGAGTCCCATTTATATGATTTTGGTTGTTGGTTCTCGATAAATATCCAAATGGGTTGGTGTTCAATTCAGTGAGCCTGCGGGATAAAGGAGATCTGAGCTGCCCGGAAATATGCTCTCAAATTAGGGCAGAATAGTCCTCCTATCTTTTTGCTACCAAACAGGAATGATTTAGCTATTTGTGATTTTTTATTGTTCCATATAAATCTTGTAAGGTGTTTTTGGAGTTTTTCTATATCTCTAGGGATAATAGGGATGGGGAGTATTCGAAATAAATATAGAATTCGGGGTAGCACGTTCATTTTAATATCGTTAATATGCCCTGTCCATGAAAGGGAGTATTTACTCCATTTATTAGAGTATAATTGGTCCCATACAATCTAGATAGGTCAGGGGACACATTGATGCCTAAATATTTGATAAAATTTTCTGGTCAAGCAAATGAATACTTACTTTGGAACAGTTCTAGCATTTGGAGATAAGACCCTATGGCTTCTGTCTTATCTAAATTAACTTTCAACCCTGAGATCTGTCCGAATAAGTCCAGAGTATTCATCAATGTAGGTATCAATGCAATTGGGTCAGTTAATGTGCATAGGATGTCGTTCGCAAATAAGCAGCATTTGAGATGCTTTAGTCCTATTTGGAACCCTTGGATTTCTAGGGTGGAGCATATAGCTTGAGCTAAAGCTTCCATCACCAATGTAAATAGTAGTGGAGACAGGGGACACCCCTGTCGTGTTCCCATTTGAATGTTTATATAGCCTTTATTATCTCCTTGGAGTTTCAGGAATGCTACCAGATCTCTGTATAGTGAGTTAATGAGATTGATAAAGCTTCCCTTGATACCTATTTTATCTAAGACCGCGTAAAGGTATTGCAACTCCAAGGAATCAAAGGTATTTTCCAAATCCAAAGCAATTGTGCATAAGAGTTAGAGGAGTATATTTTTGGGTATGCGTTCAGAAAAGTATTTTGTATCTTTGTTTGGCTTTGGGTGACCAGGCCCTCAGGGGTTTTAATTTAAAAAAAATTGGTTTTGGCTATTTTAAGGTGTTAACTTTCTTGCAAACATGGGGGATAAATTTAATAAAGATAATAATTTGCTTGGCTAAAATATTTATGCTGCGTTATTTGTATTGCATTTTTGTTTTTTATTGTTAGAATGTTATCTAATTCAAGTCTGATTTTGTTGATTTTAGACTTTGTAGTAGAGGAGAATTTCATTTGGTTTTGTCTTTCCAGTATATGTCGTTTTTTAAGGAGTTTTGTTTCTTTGAGGCTTAGATTTTTTTTCTGTGAAGACGCTATTCTTATTATGGATCCTTTAATAAATGCTTTATGTGCAAGCCGAAGCCACCCTATCTTTGTTTCTGGATTATCGTTAGTGGAAAAGTATAGTTCTAGTTCTTTAGAAATTTGGGTAACAATGTCAGGGTTGGATAAAAGGGATTCATTTAATCTCCAGTTTAACCGAGTCTTGAGGTTCAGGTCAAGTTCTGGCATAATTTTAGCATTTTTAGAATGATCAAATACGCTAGAGTGTATCAGAAGAATATCAATTCTAGAATCGGAGCTATGATTTGGTGATAAATATGTGTATTCTCTGTCTATAGGGTGATGCCCTCTCGTGGCGTCTTAATGAAGCCAATTTTCATTAAGAGTTTGTTCATTGTTTGGATCTTCTTGGAATATCTAGTGTTTTTATTTTGTCTTGATCTATCCAGATTTGTTTAGAGAGCTAAATTAATGTTGCCCCCCCAGATTATTTTTCCTGTGTCCAAAGTGTTTAAGGTATGGAGTAGTTAAAGCCCCGTGAGGGGAGACTGTAGGTGCATAAATATTAAATAGAGACTTTTTCTTGTTTATTAGGGTTCCTGTTAGGATGATATAATTCCCATCTATATCTAGCTTTTTGTTTTCTAATTTGAATGGAAAGTCTTTAAGCACCAGGATTGCTGCTCCTTTTTTTTTTTTTTTTTTTCTGGTTAATCGTGTGAAAATTGGTGTTGTCTCTGTGTAAATATGAGGGAACGTTATTTGAGGCAAAATGGGTCGGGGTTCTTGCATAAAGATTACAGATGGTTTATATTTTTTGTAGAATAGGAAAGCTTTTCTCCATTTGAAAGCTGTATTGAAATCCCCTTACATTATGCGTTACAAAATTGTATGTGATGTCAGTCATATCGGAGGTGGGTGGAGTGACTAGGCTTACTCAGAGTGTTACCCTTTCGTAGATATATTGGTATAGGCTGGACTGGAAAGGACCTGAAAACTTTTGTTGAACCGTCGGGAGCTGGGCTGGAGCCGTAAGCATAGATGCAATTTCTCATAGTGCGAACAAACAAAAAAAAGAGTGAACATATTAACAATAGAAATAGAAAAACATTAATAATTACATGACAAATCCTCTTTGCACTATAAAAAGTGTATTCTTATTCCAGGAAGGAGGGTGGCCTTAGAGCGCCTCTGGAAGAGAATAAGATGTAATTCTTTCCTGGATAAAACCTCCACTAACCGAGGAGTAGCAAATAATAAAAAGGTGACAAAACAAAACAGTGGAATGTAATGTAACCAACGACATATCAATTAGGTAAACCATTATAAACCTTAAGGTGACCCTATTTTATAATAGATTGTCTGATAAACTAATAATCTAATTTGGGAATCAGTTAGTTGACGTAGATATTCTAATTTAATGTGCTAAAGGACTATATCTACTGTGCTGTAACTTTCTAATTCTATACATGTGATAGGGTTTTAATAGCAGTAGGTTGTGAATTGGCACAGTTTGTAGTCTACTGATATCTTAGTGTGGTAGGTGTATGCAGTTTTTAACTTTAGTTTCTTAAATTGTTAGGAGTAGTGATCTTATCAAGACTGTATATATTTATAGCCTAAAGATAATTATTTTTTAAAGAAAACCTGCTGTAACAAGTATCGTCTGCCTGATATGAATAGATGCATTTCCTATCTTTTAGTTAGTATAATTAAGTATCATTCTACCCTAATAGACCAAAATAAAATTGTTTATACTATATTCCTATAGAAAATGGAAATCTATTTTCAAGATTGTATAACAGTAGTCTTTTTATCGCCTCTTGCTTGAGTGAGCCCTTGTTTGGCTAGGGACTTTCTATGCCTTTTGTTTTGTGGAATGACAGTCCAGGTGCGGGCTGGTCTTGGAGCTAATGTCTCAGTTGTGCATTTTACAAGTTCCTTCTCTTGTGATAGTTGTGGGCGTGAGAGCAGTTTATGTCCTTCATCACGAGTGTGGATCTTGTAAGAGGCTGAATTGTGTTGAAAGGTCAGAGTAAAAGGAAAGCCGCAGCAATAAGAGATTTTGTTTTTAGTAAGGATTGCAAGGATGGGTTTCATTGATCTGCATTTTCCTAGTGTTATTGGTGATAAGTCCATGTAGATCTGGATTGAAGAGCCGTCAGGCCCCTTAATCATAGGCAATTTCCTGGTAGCTGTAAAAATTAGGCTTCTTATTTTTTGTCTCTGGAATCTCATAATAACATCCTTGCGAAGTTCAGAGGTGCTTGAGGCTCCCAAAGCTCTGTGTGTTCTTTCTATCTCCCAGCTATTAGTAGCAGTATCAGGTAGGATAAAGTCTATCATTGCTGAAATGTATTGTTTCAGGTCCAAAATTGTTCTGGGAATACCTCTAAACCTCAGGTTGTTCCTCCTCAACCTGTTTTTAAGGTCTTTGTATTTTTCTTCAAGAATTGCGATTCTGGAAGTATTAAGAGAGAATCTGACCTGTCTCTTTCTTGGGTTTCTTTTAATTGGTCTGAGATCTCTTCTAATAGTTGAGTTATCTGTCCCAGGGAGAACAAGTCTTTTTTTTTTTTTACTTTAAAAATGCAGTTGTTATCAGAATGCTTATGGTCAGGTAGTATAAATAGTGAGAGATGTGATCCCTGATCTGACCAGTGGGTGGTGCTGTTGTGTTGCAAAATAAGAGTGGTAATACACTGTAGATGTGGAGAAGCTCAGTTTTTTGTCTATTGAGTTAACTTTAAGTTAATTGTGAAGACCTCTATTAGATGAGTTTGTATAGTATAGTTGCTTCAGATAAATATTTTATAAGAACACAGTAGGAGAGAGAGAGAGCTACCCAACAAAAGAAACATCAGAGGCTACAAAACCCAACACCTGACAAAAAGCAGGAGGCCGATTCAAGACCATTCCAATCCATCTGAGTTCAATAATTCCAAGGATATCAATGATTAATCATGTCATCTCTTGTTTGAATATGTCCAATTTCCCTTTGTTCATAGGTCTAGCATTCCAGGTTCCTATGCTAATTTGTTCTTTGCAGCAGAGGACTTTCTTTTCCCCTCCAGGCATATATGCAGCTGGGTGTCCCCTCGGCTTTGGCTTCATCAGTTTAAGTACTACTCTCTGTTCATCCCCTCTGAGCTGTGGGGGTTAACTTCAAGTGTCATATTGGTTTTGCTTATCTATAAGTTATGTTGGCAAAAATACTGGAGTGGGTTGCAAGTTCCTTCTCCAGTGGCCCGATACTTGATTGGGCTGCCAGTTCCTTCTCCAGTAGACCATAATTTGTCTGACCTATCTATTATGACCTGCCTATCTTGGGGGATCCTACATAGTCTAGCTCACAGCTTCATTGAAAATAGTGATCCAGAAGAGGGAGATATATATTATGACAGAAAGCAAAGAGAGAATCAAGTCTCTATAGTTAATATAACATATAGTTAATGGTATTGTTAACCACAGAGGACAATCTCAGGATTAAATATCCAAAGTACACAGGGTAATAGTGAGTTAGTGAAAGTGTATGAAACTATACTTGAAAAAAAAATAGGAGCAAAAGGCACTTTTTTTTACAAGGCTAACTCATACCATACCCATTACTGTATGAACGTAGTGTCAATTATCAGGCAGTAACAGACCAAAGACTAACTATAAGACTTAACTGTTATTAATTTTGAAATAAAATACAAAATGTTGAGAAATATTCATAAATTAAAATAGAGTGTATAAAATAACAATAAAATAATCGCTGAATTGTTTCCAGGTAAATCACAAAAAAACACAGGCCCCTCACCTCCCACTCGCAGATTATACTATCTGACCACTAGGGCCAGATAACATATTACATACTAGGATCACTTACCAAATTACTTTCTCAGTTGCTTTCCTTTTCCTTCTATATGAAAAACATTCTAACTTTGCATACCCTCCTACCTAATGAAACTTCACTTTCTTCCTGACCCTTGCTATTTGTTATCTACCTCTTCCATCCCCTTTAGATTGTAAGTAGAGAGTTTTCAATCTTGTAGAGTGCTTTGGGAAAAAGCACTTTCTACAAAGATTCTAAGCTCAAAACAGGGCCCTCCACTTTTTGCAGTTTGTTAAAATGTATATTTTTCCTTGTTCATTTCCTCTGTATAGCACTACGGAATATGTTGGCGCGTTACAAATAAAAGTAATAATAATAATAATAATAATAATAAAGTCTAATTGTATACTGCGTTTCCTCATGCAAGCACAATAGTAATATTTATTGACTAAAATGCCAAAAATTACTTAATCTTTTATTTTCTGTTTTATTCTGGCATAGTAAGTTAGCAAAAGATAAATATATCAATCCAATGTAAGAGCTATATCCTATAGTTTCTGTTATCACTAAAACATAATTCAACTTGATTGGGTATCCAGAAAATAATCCCTACAGGACCCTCATGACACTAAGTACAAACACTACACAACACTTCCCCCCCAATAAACCACTAAATCTAAACTAATCCCTCTCTACTCTAACCTATTATCCCCTACCTACCTAACACAATCTACCTAACCCCCTATTTACCCCCTACCCTACTAAATACATAAAATAAAAAAACCTAAGGTACATAAAATAAGAAACAAATCACAACCCCCCCCCCCCCCACACTACATAAAAAAAAACCTAAGGTACATAAAATAAAAAACAAATTGTGTAGTGTGGGGGGACCACACTACACAAAATAAAAAAAGAAATACACCTGCAAAGAAATACACAAATACACATAACAATCATGAATACATTATAAATATACACATAACTACAATACATTTCCCCCTATCTATACCTAACCCCCAACCTAAACACCCCCTGTCTATACCTAACCCCCTAAATCTAAGCTAAAATAGAATAAATAAAACCACTTACCTGTGCAGATGTCCCTTCTGATTGCATCCCCTAGAGAAAAAAAGAAACATCAGATTATTCCAACAATAAACATTACATGTAATAAATAGATATTACAAATACAGTATTAAACTTAACTTTTCAGCATGTCCCACGTCCATGTTCATCTGTTCTCCACTTTAGCCCCTGGAAAAAAGATACATACCATTAGTATCAAACATACACAACATCAAACACAAAAGAATATAAATATAAAAATTACACATTGAAAACTTACCTGTCCCTGATGTCCCCGGGTTTCTTCTCTTCTGCCCCAGCTGGGCCCTTGCTGAATCCGCGTTCTATTTAAAAAAAAAAAAAAATTACGGAGGTCCATACTCGCAGACCTTCCCAACGCTAATGAGCCTCCTAGAGCCTTTTTCAGAAGGAAATCAGCAATGCGCCTTCTGATTGGCTGAAAATGCTGTCTATCAAATTTCAGCCAATCAGAACCAGTCAGGATGGGATATACCGCTATCTCCCATTCTGATTGGCTGAAGGAGCTATCAATCTTTTTTAAACCAATCAGAAGGCACTATTGCTTTCAGCCAATCACAATGGGATACACCCCCACGGGGTGATTGGCTGAAGGCACCTGTGCCTTCTGATTGGCTGTTGTTAGACCCCCATGAATTATAGGGTTAATTAATGGCTTATGTGGATCTGTATTCACCCCTGTGAGTGACAGGGTTAATTAAGGCTTATGGGGGTCTGTATTGATCACCATGAGTTATAGGGTTAATTAAGGGCTTAGGGGTGTCTGTATTGACCCCCATGAGTGACAGGGTTAATTAATGCTTATGGGGTTTGTATAGATTCCCATGAGTTATAGGGTTAATTAAGGGCTTATGGGGGTCTGTATTGACCCCCATGCGTTATGGGATTAATTTTAGTTGCCTGGGGTAAATATTTTTTAGCGTGAGTCCTTTTAAATGCAGCGGGGTCACGATCGCTGCCGATCGGGGACCTCCGCTGCAAAGGGTTAATGTGGGGGGGCTTCGGGGGTCCCTATGGACCCCTGCAGCAAGGGGTTAATGTGGGGCCACTTCGGAGGTCCCGATGGGGACCCCCAGCATAGAGGGGGGTTCATTTTAGGTGCCGCCGGGGTAGTTGGAGTATACCCCATGGCAGGACTTATGTGTGGGACCCCCTGCAGCAATTGATGAGGTGTGGGAGCCTGCGATATTATCTCGCAGGCTGTCACTCCTCATGTAGATTTTCTTCATGTTGATACAGACGGCCCTGCTGCGTAGCTCACACGTTGCTCACAGCAGAGCTAATTTAATAGCATTGTTACTTTTTTAAATTTGCAGCACGTAGGGTTTAAGTAGAAGCCTCTTATCTACGAGGCTGGAATTTAATAGGGATAATAATGTTCTTCTCTAATACATAATACATATTCGATTACATACACAAACAATGTCCTCTGTAATACAAAGAACATGTTAGATAGCATACATAAATAATATTCTCTCTTTTATGTTCTTGGCTTTGTAATGTACAAACATTTTTACACAGTTTAAAATTAATAAATACAATCATCGTTTTTAGTCTACTAAATTTTGTTTTATTGATGACAAATATTATGCCTTTGTTTTTAAGAGGAATATAAATGTTAGAGGAGTGAGTGGAACAGCGGATAAAAAAAAAAGACAAATATCTTTATTCAGCTTTGTTGAGAGACTGCCACTTCATATAGCCCATGGACAATAGAACTCAATTGAAGAGTGAGTCCCCATAGAATTACTCATATTCTCAAGCTACTGACAGACTAGCATTCCAAGACTGAAAACTCCAAGATATACTGTAAGCAGACCCAGTTAATATATAAGATATTATCTAAAAACACTTTTATATTCCTGTCTTACATATATACATAAACGGCCAGTTAGTTCAGCACAACTTGGAGCACTCCACAGTAGCATACTCATAAAAACATGTTGAAATACTTTTTGAATTTCTGAAATAGGTGCATTTTTCACAGACAGACAGCAACAGCTTGTGCAGAGAGCAGACACAGAGAGTGATTTAACCCTTCTCAAATACATCTTTGCAGAGAAATGACTGCTTCAAATGGCTAAATATGTGACTTGTGGGTTAACCAGTTGCTGGATGCATTCCTGAACCCTATCCCATTAAGTTATTTTGTTGCAGTTATTTTTTACTAAACTATAATGGTACTTTAAGTATTCTACAATGTGATGTTTAATACAAGTATTTTGCAGAAAGTGGTTGTATTTGCTTCACTCCAAAATATTTAATCTGGGTTAATACCACTTGAAAAGAATGAGCAACACCAATATTTAAATATCAGATTAATAGGTATAACAGTTGTTAACTTAAATTCCCAGTTACAACTAAATGTATTAAGCTATATCAAAACAGAAATAAATAACAAGATACAAATATTTATTACAACAGTATTAACCAATGCCAGTATGTTCCAAGGCCCAGTGGTCCCCCTGGGCATGACAGAGATCCATTGTATTAATCCCATACTAGATTATACAGTACCAATTGAATTCAGTCCTGTCTGAGAGGGCTTTTGATTGGGCTTGGCTGGTAAAAGTGAGGTCCAAAAAGGCCCCCCTTGACCCCAAGAGTCTGGTCGTAACATCTGATTTAGCAAGTTGAGAGCTGGTTAGGTAGGAAATGTTTTGTCAATTAAGGTAGCATTTCAGTTGAAGCTTGACCTATTATTTTCTTTGATTTGTTTTTGTTTGTTATGTTTGTATCACTGGCTAAAATGTTAGTCAAACTTGTAAAAAGTATTACAGCCTCTTATATTGTGTTTCTCCGTTAAAGTGTCGAAAAAACAGGCACAAGCCCAAAGGAGACTAGTAACTTATCAACTGGCAACTTAGTTGCCGCAAAAAGCCAATCCACTATGGATTTTTCCCATGAAATATAATATCTTTACAATATATGAAGTTTAGGGAAGCAGGTGAGTTTGGAGACTAAGGAGTAGATTTGGAAGGGAGAATTGCTAGAGATATTTGCATGCTTCAGTTGCTTATTTATTCCAAATTTGAGGATATTTCCTCTTGGGTTAGTATCAAAAAAACAAGGGATCAATTCAGAATGATATAGTAAAATTATTATATTGGAAAACTTTATTAAATATATAAAAACGCAAATGGTTGAAAATAGGACCAGCAACAAAAAAGTCCTGATTGCCATATAGATCAAGGGTTATGTGTGAATGTATGATTCCCAAAGGATCCTCCTTTCTAGAAAGGCTTAACCAATATAAAGCCCCTAAAGCTAGCTAATGTCCTTGTAATAGTAGGTTACTAAATGGATATCTGATAACATGGACAAGTGTTGTAGCTAAAGCTTTAGACTTCAGCAAACTGTGACCTGAATAATAATCAAATATGTTTTATCCTGAACATTATATGAATGATGTAACATATTTGAGGCCTAGTAATAGTTAGTACCGTAAAAGAAGCAATGTCAGAAACGCGTCAATATAATTAAATTGCAAGATTAAATGAAATTGCAAATAGCATTAGTTGAAAAATAAAGTGTCAATCCATTAGATGAAAGTCAATCATAATGTTTGATTCAAGTCACTCTGCATTTAAAAAAAATATAACAAATTAATTACTTAATATCTGTAAGCCCTACTCAAGTAGGGTTAGATAAACTCATTAAAGTTGTATTTATAAAGGCCTGATCGGGTAATATTTAAAAACCTGAAGGTCGTTTCATCGTCCATAAGTGGCTTTGTCAAAGGCTAGATAAATAGATTGAACTGCAGCATTTCTATAGCTGGTTCAGATTCCTTAAAAACATAATACTAGTATACAACGCGCCTTTCATATAAAGACAGAGGAAATGGGCCGATTGTACTAAGCCATCTTGTAATATATCACATCAGTATTATAGATTCCTTGATGGACAAAATTTTGTAATCACGGAAAAGGTAAGGAAATAGTTGTAAATGAAATATGTATAATTATGAATAGTTATAGCCAAAAGGTAAGAAGTACGTGATACTTTTAGACATTTGAAAAAAAGAGAATTGGGAATATCCTAGGTGATACGGATACAAATATGAATGTAAACCTTGCCCTCTGAAAAAATATATGACATGTCGAGTAAGTGCTAAACATTGTTTAAGATGGTGTTACTATATTTAGCATATAATACATGTTTTAATATTACTAAAAAATTATAAGAAATAAAAGAAATAAAGTAAAAAAGTGATTATGTGGTCCGAATTAATACTGAACGGAATACTAATATAAACAAATATAACAGCGTATTTCTAAATTAGGTGTGCTTATCTTATGTTTTCTTGTGATTGTAAAGGTGTGATGAGAGAGCTAAAATTGTACTAAATAAATACTAAACAAAGTACTATTATAAACTGGTATAGTATAGTTTTGCTGTGATAGCTGTGCAAAATATGTGGTGAACTTGATCTAGAATTATTGAAGTGTTACTGTTAATAAACATTTGTAAAAAATTGTTTGTGTATTGAATATTCAAATACTGTGGCTGTATTGTGTTTGAATATACTATAAATGTTTATCTATGTCCTAAATACATTAATATTTTAGTATATGATAAATGTTTGAAGATTACTGAAACTCAATAAATAAAATAAATAAAGTGAAAACGTGATGATGTGGACTAAATTAATACTGAACAAATTATTATTATAAACAAATATAATAGTGTGTTTCTGTGCTTATCTTATGTTTTCTTGATAATGTAAAGGTTTGATGAGCGTGAGCAAAAATTGTACTAAAGAATAGAGATGTCGCGGACAATTCGCCCGCGGACTGTTCGCGGCGATTTTGGCATGTTCGCGTTCGCAGCGGACGGCGAACACATGCGCTTTTCGGTTCACCCCCTATACGTTATCATTGAGGAAACTTTGACCCTGCACCTCACAGTCAGCAGACACATTCCAGCCAATCAGCAGCATACACTCCCTTCCAGGGCCTTCCATCTGAAGGACAGCATACATTTTAGAATCATTCTGAAGCTGCATTCGTTGTAAGAGGACAGATAGTGTAGCTGCTGGAGATTTAATAGCGAAATAGACAGCCAGGCTGTGTATTTAGCTTCCACTACAGACCTGAAGGACTCATCTGATATCTGCTGCAAGGACAGCAACCCAAAAAGCCCTTTTTAGGGCTAGAACATCATTTATTTTATTTTATAATTTTTTTCTGTGTAATCTAATTGCATATGCCTGCCTGCCAGCGTGTGACAGGCTAACACCTAACAGCTTATATTGTGCTTATTTTCACTGCTCATACCTGGTGGTGTACCATACATTGAAAACAACCATTTTCTTCCTGTAATCTAATTTCAGTTGCCTGCCTGTGTCAGGCTCACAGCTTATATTGTGCTCAGTGAAATAAAACAACACTTTTTTGACTGTAATAGATTAAATAGCAATTGCCTGCCTACAGGCGTGTGTGTGAAGCCTATTGCATCTACTCTGCCAACTTTTGCCAGTGCACTGTGATACGTCATATCTGGTGCAACCGTAGTGTACAGTGACATAAAACAACACTTTTTTGACTGTAATCGATTGAATATCAGTTGCCTGCCTACAGGCGTGTGTGTGAGGCCTACAGCGCCTACTCTGCCAACTTTTGCCAGTGCACAGTGACACTCATATCTGGTGGCACCTTAGATTGCAGTGCCCCAAATTTGAAGTGGGAGGACCGACCAAGCATCTTTTTCCATCTCCCGCTTCCAAAAATCCATACCATATACACGTCCCCTGATAGGTGACATAACAGGTATCAAACTGATAGGAATAAATAGTACAACTTAATACACCACTCCTATCTGGTGGCACCTTACATTGCACTTGCAGTGCCCCAAATTCGAAGTAGGAGGTCCGACCAAGCATCTTTTTCCATATCCCTGTTCCAAAAATCAATGCCATATACACGTCCCCTAATAGTGGACGTAACAGGGATTAAACCGATAGGAATAGTACTACTTAAAAGTACATGCCTTATAATAACGCAGACAGAGGCAACGCAGAGAGAGGAGTCTGAAGAAGGAAGGTGGCTTTGAGGAGATGGAAGACCAAACACAGAAGGCGTCCCAGGGGGCTTGTTGTCACCTTTCGGGGACCCTTGCTGGCTGGGTGGAGGAAGAGACCTTCAATGACATCAGTGAGGACAAGGAACATGGCTAGCTTGGTATCCAACCTTGTGCAAATGGGGAGTTTGCGGTTGTGCAAAGGGACTGTTTGCGATTGTTTGCAGTGCATTAAACAGGGATATCGGTCTGTTACTGTGAAGCGGGTGTAACCCTTACACTACCTGATCGATACAACATCATACCTGATGTTTTAAAGCATGTTATTCCAAACAATTTAGGAATGTTAGGTGATTTATGCCCTTTATGGTTTAAAACCAGACTCTGCATCAACTATGTAATTTTCCTTGGGAGTTTTGCCATGGATCCCCCTCCGGCATGCCACAGTTCAGGTGTTAGTCCCCTTGAAACAACTTTCCCATCACTATTGTGGCCAGAAAGAGTCCCTGGGGGTTTTGAAATTCGCCTGCCCATTGAAGTCTATTGCGGTTCGCCGGATTCGCCCGTTTACGAACATTTGATGGAAGTTCGCGTCCGCTGTTCGCGAACCGAAAATTTGATGTTCGCGACATCAGTACTAAAGAACTATTAGAAATAGATATAGTATAGTTTTGCTTTGATAGCTGTGCAAACTATGTGGTGAACATAAGATAAGCATATGTGTTTTAGGAACACACTATTATATTTGTTTATAATAATATTTTGTTCAGTAGTAATTTAGTCCACATCATAACGTTTTCACTTTATTTATTGTATTTATTATAATGTTTCAGTAATCTTCAAACATTTATCATATACTAAAATATTAACAGCATTTAGCACTTACTCAACATATAATTTATGTTTTCAGAGGACTAGGTTCACATCCATTCATTTTTGTTTTCTTAAAACCTAGGGTATTCCCTCTTCCTCTTTTTTTCATATATACAATAGACTCTCGTAAGAATCATATACTTTTTACTTTTTGGCTATACCTATTCATAATCGTACAGATTTTCATTACTTTTTACTTATCTTTTCAGTGATTATATAATTATGTTCATTAAGGGATCTATAATATTGCTGCTATATATCACAGTTTTTTTATTACAAGATGGCTTAGTATAATCTCCCCATTTTAAATTTCCAGAATGCACATGATGTTCAGGACATATTTGATCATTAAGGTCATATTTTGCTACAAGTATACCGTTTTAGCCGCAATGTTTGTTCATATGTGATTGAATACACATTTAGTAACCCACTATTACAGGATCATTAGCTAGCTTTTGAGGCTTGAACTTGGTTAAGCTTTCCAGAAAGAAGGAACCCTTCTGGATCATAGATTTACACCTTACCCTGGATGTCCATAGAAATCAAGATTTATTTAAATGTTTTGGTCGTGATCCTATTTTTTTAATCATTTGCTGCATTGTTATATATGTATAAAGTTTTCCGATCTATTATTACATAGTATTTGGTGTCAAGCACCTGTAAAAATTATAGGCTATTTTATTGCCTACCAGTACATAATGATACATTATTTGTTATACTTTAGAGCAGTAATGGGCAAAGGGTGGCTCAGGGAATATGTTACCAACCTCCCCAAGCCTGTTCTCTGGAATGTGAGTGCATACCCCTCTTCAACAATTAACTGTCTGTTATATATCTTTAAAACTAGTCTATACCTTTATTAACCTTCCCTACAACAATTTTACCATTCTGCTTTTAGTAAAATAAAAAGGTGTAAAGTATTAAAGATCTGTGAATGATGATGTTTCACCTGAACTTCTTTAGTGTCATGTGCATTTGGTGCAGGTGGTTGATTTGGACGGTAAGGCATGTGTGGAGGTGTTGATGGAGATGGTGAATATATAATCTGCCTTTCTACTTCTTCTGGTGCATCCAACCAGTCAACGGTTGCTAGAATATAATTTTTAAGTGAGTGATTTTGTGGACTTCTGTCTTCTAATGAGGTGTTTCAAAGTATGCTTATATTTCTAAATGTTAATTTTCGTCCTGGAATGGGTTGTTCATCAGGTCTCAGAAGAGTCATTGTCTGTCTAGATTAATTCCTCTTTGTGGGGCTGGGGAAATGATGGGTTTGTGATAAGTTAAATATGGCTTTTAAAGAAATAGTTGCATCAATTGAGGTTCCATAAGAAAAATCAGAAGATTATTGTACCTGTGCTCATTTTGAAAGGATTGCAATAAATTCTGATCTTATTAAATATAGGCTTCTGAAAGAAAAATATATGGAATTATGGTGTTGATTGGTTATACTTTTGGTAGCAAATAAGACATCACTAAGGAATCTTCAATCAGTGCCTAGATAAGCTTTAGTTTTCCTGCCACATTACACCAATAGGCTACATTTTTTGTCAGCACTTTTTGCTGACTACAGTGAGGTTGAAGATGCATTTGTGTGTATTTTTTGTCAATGTACAATCATTGTTCCCTAATTAAAACTGCTTGGAAATCCAATCTGGTTTTGTATACTGATGCAGCAGGCTGTCTAGATTGGTCATTTATTGTCAGACCCTGGTCTGTGTTGCTTGACCTGACTTTGAGGTCCAGCTTTTTAAGTTGATATTTCACTTGACTTTTATAAGGTCTTATGGAAGGAGAATTGTTGGATCTATATCATATTAATGTAGCAGATATTGGGGATCATATAGCATTAATTATTGGAAAATCAAAAACTAATCAACAGGGTAAGGCACATTTCATTTTTCCTTATGAGACTATACCTTGATAAGCGTGGTCAAATCCTGTTGATTTCGATTTGTTTAATAATCAATTTAGATTGTTTAGCCTGAGATGAATAAGAGGCAAAATGACACTCAACCTGCATTTATTTCAAATTGGAGGGTTGCCACAAGAAAACTTACAATGCATGACTTCTTCTATGAAGAATATTGTAGTCAGTCCCTAAACTATGTTCAATGTGATTCCACTGAATAGGATTGCATGTATGGAGTTCACCCTAATAACATAGGTTTCCTTTTATTTTTTTGTAATTTGAAGAGTAATATTTTGATACAGTATGCCTTGAATGCTGGAGCAAAATCTTAATAAATTGAGAAGTTCACTTTTAACCCAGCAACTGGAAAATGTTGGGTTTTGATGTTTTGGGAATATTTGTTACACATATCTATATACTTATTCCTCTTAAGAGAGATTCAGGTTGACATGCTGGGGTGTGTTTCTGTAGGGCTTAAATTCAATATCATATATTAATTTAATGGTAAATGACAGACTACTTTAACGTTTAAAAGTGTAGTTAATGCTGAACAACAAGATTACTTAATGAAATTCATATCTATGGAAAAACAAATTCTTATTGACCTAGGTGAAGTGGCAAAGCTAGGAATGGTGGAGCCTGTTGCAAAATTTCAGGATAGCCCCTCACAACTTCTCCATATATATATATGTGCCTGGGGGGGGTCAATATAAAGACACAAAATAAAACCTATTTTCTACTGTTTTGCTCTAATAATGTAAAAGTCCCCCTTTACCAGGGGATGCTTACAGTAGCTATGGGTCCTTATCCTATAGTGGGCCTTGGTGTTTTTAAATTTTTGTCAGGTGAGGTTTAGAGAGAATCATATGTTCTCATGTGAGGTCATATGAGGTCTTGCTAGACAATATGTGCTGAGAAATGTATACACATTAACACAGAACATTTGCACATTCAAAAAGTAAAAGATCATACCTTACACCAGTTTGTTTTTTCCCTGTAAAGCGCCTTAATCACACTTTAGGCAGCACATTAATGCAAAATATTGTGTATGTGTGTGTGTCACTTAAAAAGCTCTGTTATTAAGATTATTATTATACTTTAAATAGGCTGTGTACATCATTATATCCCCATTGCACAATTACGACATGTAAACATAGTTCTTACAGGTAGTTCTTACAGGTATATTTTAGACTTAACTAAATAAAGGTTGAGAACAACTGATTTAACACTGCGCCTACATTGGGTTGTACATGCGTAATGTAGATGGAATTGGTCACATGTACTAGATACAAACAACAATTTTCTCTGATGACAATACTATCTGTTTTTCATATCCATTCAAGATATTTCCAGGGACAAATATGCAAACACAACCCCCTGAAAATCTTGATCAACCGAGTGTCAAATATTGTACAATATTTACAGCATACCCAGATACCTATTAAATATTATAGTGAATAGAATACATAGTTAAAATATACTATAAACATTTCTTTTTTATAATTCAGTATATAAACACACACATTTTATAATCTCCATTAATAGAATCAAATATGTCTAGTGTGAATTTTAAGACACCTTGTGTGTACCTTTCAGTCTTACTCTGCTCCTTCTGAGCTATCCCACAGAGCAGAGCATTTAATAAAATCATTAAAAATAGAATTTTGCCAACAATCCCCTTTCATCACACACACAACCTATGGCAATGTAAGCATTAAGCAGAAGCATAAACATTTATTTATTTTTTTCACTAAAAAACAGCTTCATTACTTTTTTCTGCCTGATTAAGCTCTTAGCCAGGCTCATTGTTTTCACACATATATTTATTTTCATTGTACAGTGTTCTTTTAACTAAAGTAGAGTAGATTTCTGTGTTATAAGTGAAGGGACAAAGTCCCGCTTTGGAGCAGCCCTTGAAGAATTAATAGTAGCTCTAAGCTGCCTGTTGGAGCCCCCAGCACATTAATGTAGCAGGCAAATGTGATCTGCCACCAAGATTATACAATATGGGATTCTAGTGTTGTTTTTTCCCCAAATGTTATAAGTCAAAAGATGCCTTAAACGTATGTGAAAGTGCACTGGGTTATTAATGATCATCTGATAGAGGAAAATTTATAATGTCTGAAAAAAATTGTTTGCATGAAAAAAAATCCAAAATAAACAGTTAAAATGTTGGCCTGAAGTTTTCTGAATTTCCTGCTTTTGCAAACAGTTTTCTCACAATGTTGACACTCCCTGAAATTCCCAGGGAAAATCAGCATAACTTATATATTGTTTCTTTTTAACCTGGGGATTCTGCAGGCATGCTCGGTTAGCACCTGAAGTCTGCCCTACTGTGGGAAGTCACATGAGTTCAGACACTTTCCTTTCCTTTAGATTTCTGTCCCTTCCTTCACTGATTGTTTTAGCTACATCCCAGGTGATACTTCCCACAGGCCCAGTGATTTGCCCCTGTAACCCCTCAGCACCAGTGAATTGCCCTGTGACATCCCCCAACCCCAGTGAATTATCCCCCAGCCCCAGAGAATTGCCCCATCACCTCCCCTAACCCCCGTGAATTGCCCCCCAGCCCCAGAGAATTGCACCATGACGTCCCCCAGCCCAAATAAATTGTCCCTCAGTCCCAGAGAATTGCCCCATCAACTGCCCCAGCCCAGTGAATTGCCCCCCAGCCCCAGATAATTGTCCCATCATCTCCCCCAACCCCAGTGAATTGCCCACCAGCAAAAGAGAATTGCGCCATCACCACCCGCAACCCAGTGAATTGCCGCCCAGCCCCAGAGAATTGCCATATCACCTCCCCCAACCCCAGTGAATTGCCCTCCTGCCCCAAGTATTTGCCTTGTAACCTCCTCAGCCCCAGCAAATTACCCCCTGCCCCAGAGACTTGCCCCATGACCTCCCCCAGCCCCAGTGAATTGCCCCATCATCTCACCCAGCCCCAGTGAATTGCCCTGTGACCTTCCCCAGCTCAAGAGAATTGCCCCATCCCACAGTGAATTTTTTCCAACTCTAGAGAATAGACAAACTCACTTACACTCAGACACTCAAGCTCACTTACAGACACACACAAACACAGACACTCACACACAGACACACTCACACACTAATCCACACCCACTCACTCACACAAACATACACACTCACTCAGACATGCACACATCCCTGCCTTCTCCCTCCTCCCCCTCTCTCCTCCACCATTTCTGCCTTCTCCCTCTCTTTCTCTCTCTCCTCTGCCTCCTCTGACACTGCCGCCATCGTCCCTCCCTTCCTCCTTCCTCCCTTCCTCCTTCCTCCCGGCAGTGCAATTTCAGAAACCTCTGAGCTATGCACGGAGGTGTTCGGAAGCAGGGGCGACGTCACGGCTGATGTCACCGTCGCTTGCCAATTGACTGAAATGCCAATCAGCATGTGCATGAGCTGCATATTGGATATCTCATTAAAAATTAGATATCCAATATGCAAAACGTTGTTGCTGGGGGTGTCTACATCACTCCCAGCAAATTTTTTTTTGCATATACCTTTAAGATTGCTTCTACTGTACAACACTTTCTGACAGGTTTAAAATGCCCTAAACAATAGAAATAGTGATCTCAGGTATTGCACCACAAAGTTGTCACATCTCATCACCATCCCTATTACAAAAACACATATTGCATGCTTTAATAAAGTCACAAATTAATGTATCTTTCACATAGAAATCTGTTACATTATATTTGTTCATATATAATTATTTTCTGCTATAAATTGGTATTTAGATTTCCAGACTCTATCTACAAGCAAAATAGAAAGTGAAATTATAAAACTTTACAATGAAAACTTAGAATAGGGATAACAATTTGTTTGAAACTGATTTTGATTCTGGAGTAGCTGCAAATATACCTCATAAAAGGCATATCAGTAGTATTTTGGCTGAAGTCTGAATAACAGATAGTAAAATAAAATAAAGAATATAATCTTTGACCAAAAACTATAGTAGACCTTTTATATCTATATCTCTTTCTTTATCAAAGTCTTTTTGAGTAGCCCTAGAGGTTTGTAAAATGCAGCCTCCTGGGTTATCTACAAAAAGGACTTGCTAGAGACTGATATAATGGAGGTACTGAGTTCAGAGAAAAGGCTTGAAAAATAACAAGTGCCTGGACTTATTAAATAAATGCCACCTTAACAAACAATATATTAAATACTGTATGTTACTGATAATTTTTAAATATTTTCATAAAGTCATGTGTTAGATGGTTGTGTGAAATAAGCACTAATGAAAACAGTTTGTTCTGACAAAAAAGACTGTAGTATTTTGCAAGCTAACTGCAGAATAAAATACAGAGTTTATTTATTTATTTACTTATTGCTAAAATATTAAAATGTATGTAATGTCATACCTATTTTACATACTCAAATATAACTTTAAGCAAAGTGTTCAAAAGATAATGCATAATTCCTAATATAAACACACATACTGATAACACAATAATAGTGTTACCTTTGAATGCAAATGTTTTTTAGCAGGTACTTTATTTGCTAGTGATGGAGAAATTATTTGCACTTCCGGTTATTTTCATAAAAAAAAAAAATCCAGGTTACGAAGAATGCTGCTTAATTATCAGTGTCGGAGCGAGAGAATGGTGTGGGCTGTGGTGAAAAAAACATTTTTGGGCTCAGTTGTAAAATATTTTTTTGCATTGAGACACCACTTCAGATAACAACACCCCTTTCCAAGACCATTACCCATAACTATTCCCCCCAAGAACCCATAGCTGTGGCCCTTCCCTTACATAGTTACATAGTTACATAGGGCCCTATTAAATTCCAGCCTCATAAATAAGAGGCTTCTACTTAAGCCCTACGTACTGCAAAGTTTCTCTAACTTACAATGCTATTAAATTAGCCCTGCTGCGAGCAACGTATGAGCTACGCAGCAGGGCCGTACGTATCTACACTGCGTAAATGTACATGAGGAGTGACAGCCTGCGAGATGATATTGCAGGCTCCCACTCCTCATCAATTGCTGCGGGGGTCCTAAAAGGGACCTCCGCGGCAGTCCCCCACATAAGCCCTGCCGTGGGGGTACTCCAAATACCCCCCCCCCCCGGCACCTAACATTAACCCCCCCAATGCGGGGGTCCCCGTAGGGACCCCCGAAGTGTCCTAACATGAACACCTTGCTGCAGGGGTCCATAGGAACCCCCGCAGCCCCCAAACATTAACCCCTTGCAGCGGGGGTCCCCGATCGGCACTGATTAGGCCCCCGCTGCATTTAAAACGTTTAAATTCCCCGCCGCGGCTCCTTAAAGGGCCCGCGGCACACTAATTGCCAATCATGGCCGCGGCCCAAAAAATGAACCCCCTCTATACTGGGGGTCCCCATCGGGACCCCCGAAGTGTCCCCACATTAACCCCTTGCAGGGGGTCCCCGATCTGCATAGATCAGGCCCCCCGCGGCATTTCAAACTTTTAAATTCCCCGCCGCGGCTCCTTAAAGGGGCCGCGGCACATTATTACCCAATCCTGGCCGCGGCACCTAAAATTAACCCCCCTCTATGCAGGGGGTCCCCATCGGGACCCCCGAAGTGTCCCCACATAAACCCCCTGCAGCGGGGGTCCCCGATCGGCACCGATCGTGACCCTGCTGCAATTCAATTTGAAATGTCCTGCCTCGCGGGTCCTTAAAGGACCGTAAAAGTCCTGAAAGGACTCGCACTAAAATTATTAACCCCAGGCAACTATAATTACCCCATTAACTCATGGTGGTCAATACAGACCACCATAAGGCCTTAATTAACCCATTAACTCATGGTGGTCAATACAGACCACCATAAGGCCTTAATTAACCCATTAACTCATGGTGGTAAATACAGACCACCATAAGGCCTAAATTAACCCATTAACTCATGGTGGTCAATACAGACCACCATAAGGCTCTATTTAACCCCATCAGTCCCATTAGGGTATATTATTACCATTATGGGCCTGTTACAACCCAACATTAACCACATAAGTGCCATGACGGTCCTCAAGGACCATCATGACACTAACTACAAACACTACACTATAACCCCCAATAAACCATTTAATCTAAACTAACTCCCCTCTACACTAATCTATTAACACTTACACTACCTACCTACACTACCTACGCCCTAATATACCTCCCCAACACTTTAATTACAAAAATAAAAAAACCTACCTTACAGAAAACAAAAAAACCTACCTTACAGAAAACAAAAAAAACTACCTTACAGAAAATAAAAAAACCTACCTTACAGAAAACAAAAAAACCTACAGTACAGAAAACAAAAAAACCTACAGTACAGAAAACAAAAAAATACATTACAACCCCACTCCCCACTACAGAAAATAAAAAAATTACACACCTGAAAAGGAAAGACAGATAAACACAATACAATACATACATATAATACATTACATACATTACATACAATACATGACATTACATACATTACATATAATATATTACATATAATATATTAAATATAATATATTACATATAATATATTACATACAATACATGACATGCAATACATGACATTACATACATTACATATAATATATTACATATAGTCCAAATCAATACCCCCTATCTATCTAATGTACAATCTATTTAATTTAAAATAAATCCTAACTATATCAAATACATCCCCCTATCTATCTAATATACAATAAATCCTAACTACATACACAGACCCTTATTCTAAACTAAAATAAAATAATTACAGTCCTAACTACACAGACCCTAATTCTAAGCTAAAATAAAATAATTAAGACCACTTACCTTTAAGATGTTGCTTCAGATCACTAACCTATGGGTCAAACAAAACAAAATAATTATTACAAAACATTAACATGAAATAAATAAACATTATATACATTCTAAATATTCAACTCACCTTTTCATCATGTCCCGTCATTGTTTAGCTCTTCCGGCGCGGCCCTGTTAAAAAAAAACACAATACATTAATACATTAATACAAAATAAAAACAATAAATAAAATAAACATATAAACATCTAAATATACATTTAACTTACCTCCCCGCGATGTCCCCGGCCTTCTCTCCTTCAGCCCCAGCTGGGCCGCAGAACCATCTGCGCTCAAAAAAAAAAAAAAGAAAAAAACTAACGGAGGTCTGCACTGGCAGACCTCCCCGACGCTAATGAGCCTCCCGGAGTCCTTTCCGGGAGGAAATTGGCATTGGCGGCTTGTGATTGGCTGAAAAAGCTGTCAGCCAATCAAAAGTCGTCAATGTATGAGCCAATCAGGATGCGCAGATGTCTTCTACCAATCACTCCGTGGGGGTGTATCCCATAGTGATTGGCTGAAGGCATCTGAGCCTTGTGATTGGTTCCCATAAAGATAGACAAGTGTTTTAGCCAATCAGGGTGGGATATTGGGGTGTATCCCATCCTGATTGGCTCACACATTGATGACTTTTGATTGGCTGAAATTGATAGACAGCTTTTTCAGCCAATCACAAGCCGCCAATGCCAATTTCCTCCCGGAAAGGACTCCGGGAGGCTCATTAGCATCGTGGAGGTCTGCCAGTGCAGACCTCCGTTAGTTTTTTTTTTTTTTTTTTAAGAGCACGGATGGTTCCGCGGCCCAGCTGGGGCTGAAGGAGAGAAGGCCGGGGACATCGCGGGGAGGTAAGTTAAATGTATATTTAGATGTTTATATGTTTATTTTATTTATTGTTTTTATTGTTTTTATTGTGTGGTCATGTATTAATGTATTGTGTTTTTTTTTAACAGGGCTGCGGGGTATTTGATTTGGATTATATGGAATATATTATATGTAATGTATGTAATGTCATGTATTTTATGTCATGTATTGTATGTAATATATTATATGTAATATATTATATTTAATATATTATATGTAATATATTATATGTAATGTATGTAATATCATGTATTGTATGTCATGTATTGTATGTAATATATTATATGTAATATATTATATGTAATGTATGTAATGTCATGTATTGTATGTCATGTATTGTATGTAATATATTATATATAATATATTATATGTAATGTATGTAATGTCATGTATTTTATGTCATGTATTGTATGTAATATATTATATGTAATATATTATATGTAATGTATGTAATGTCATGTATTTTATGTCATGTATTGTATGTAATATATTATATGTAATATATTACATGTAATGTATGTAATGTCATGTATTGTATGTAATGTATGTAATGTATTATATGTATGTATTGTATTATGTTTATCTGTCTTTCCTTTTCAGGTGTGTAAATTTTTTATTTTCTGTAGTGGGGAGTGGGGTTGTAATGTATTGTTTTGTTTTCTGCACTGTAGGTATTTTTGTTTTCTGTAAAGTAGGTTTTTTTGTTTTCTGTAAGGTAGGTTTTTTTGTTTTCTGTAAAGTAGGTTTTTTTGTGTTCTGTAAGGTAGGTTTTTTTATTTTTTGTAATTATAGTGTTGGGGAGGTTTATTACGGGGTAGGTAGTGTAGGTAGGTAGTGTAAGTGTTAATAGATTAGTGTAGAGGGGGGTTAGTTTAGATTAAATGGTTTATTGGGGGTTATAGTGTATTGTTTGTAGTTAGTGTCATGATGGTCCTTGAGGACCGTCATGGCACTTATGTGGTTAATGTTGGGTTGTAACAGGCCCATAATGGTAATAATATAAGCTTATGGGACTGATGGGGTTAAATAGAGCCTTATGGTGGTCTGTATTGACCACCATGAGTTAATGGGTTAATTAAGGCCTTATGGTGGTCTGTATTGACCACCATTAGTTAATGGGTTAATTAAGGCCTTATGGTGGTCTGTATTGACCAACATGAGTTAATGGGTTAATTTAGGCCTTATGGTGGTCTGTATTGACCACCATGAGTTAATGGGTTAATTAAGGCCTTATGGTGGTCTGTATTGACCACCATTAGTTAATGGTTTAATTAAGGCCTTATGGTGGTCTGTATTGACCAACATGAGTTAATGGGTTAATTTAGGCCTTATGGTGGTCTGTATTGACCACCATGAGTTAATGGGTTAATTAAGGCCTTATGGTGGTCTGTATTGACCAACATGAGTTAATGGGTTAAATTAGGCCTTATGGTGGTCTGTATTGACCACCATGAGTTAATGGGTTAATTAAGGCCTTATGGTGGTCTGTATTGACCACCATTAGTTAATGGGTTAATTAAGGCCTTATGGTGGTCTGTATTGACCAACACGAGTTAATGGGTTAATTTAGGCCTTATGGTGGTCTGTATTGACCACCATGAGTTAATGGGTTAATTAAGGCCTTATGGTGGTCTGTATTGACCAACATGAGTTAATGGGTTAATTTAGGCCTTATGGTGGTCTGTATTGACCACCATGAGTTAATGGGGTAATTATAGTTGCCTGGGGTTAATATTTTTAGTGCGAGTCCTTTCAGGACCTTTACGGTCCTTTAAGGACCCTCGAGGCAGGAAATTTAAAATTAAATTGCAGCAGGGTCACGATCGGTGCCGATCGGGGACCCCCGCTGCAGGGGGTTTATGTGGGGACACTTCGGGGGTCCCGATGGGGACCCCCAGCATAGAGGGGGTTAATTTTAGGTGCCGCGGCCGGGATTGGGTAATAGTGTGCCGCGGCCCCTTTAAGGAGCCGCGGCTGGGAATTTAAAAGTTTGAAATGCAGCGGGGGCCTGATCTATGCAGATCGGGGACCCCCCCTGCAATGGGTTAATGTGGGGACACTTTGGGGGTCCCGATGGGAACCCCCAGCATAGAGGGGGGTTCATTTGAGGTGCCGCGGCCGGGATTGGGTAATAGTGTGCCGCGCCCCTTTATGGAGCCGCGGCGGGGAATTTAAAAGTTTGAAATGCAGCGGGGGGCCTGATCTATGCAGATCGGGGACCCCCACTGCAAGGGGTTAATGTGGGGGTGCTGCAGGGGTCCCGATAGAGACCCCTGCAGCATCAGGATGTGTATAGGGAGCAGGGGGAGCCTCACACGGCTGTCTCGGGCAGTTCCGAGGCAGCACGTAGAGGCTTTCGGATCCCTTGCGTGCACTTTTTGTGCACGTAGGAATTCTTACGATACGCGACAATCATGCGTAGATTTAAGGCTACGTAGCTCTCTCGGAGCCTATTCTCGGCCATTTTCTCGCAGTCATATCGCAAAGCAGGCTGCGAGAGATTCGGTACTCGCAAACAGCAGGAAAACTGCCTTTTGCGAGCACCGAGAGAACTACGAGGGATAATTTAATAGGGCCATAGTATTTAAGGTTGAAAAAAGACTTTCAGTCCATCAAGTTCAGCAAAATGCGGATTAACTATTAATTAATTAGTTGTATAAAAAAAAATCAATTCCCTTCTGATCACAGACACCGGCTACTGGACTACTCACTGGATCAATACTGTCTCTCTGATTATCCATGATAACCATGAATTATTTTTTTAATTAGTAATAAATCCAGTCCCTTTTAAAGTTATCTATCGAATCCGCTTTCACCACCTCCTCTGGTAGAGAATTCCACAGTTTAACCACACTTACTGTAAAGAACCCTTTTCTTTCTTTAAGGTGGAATCTTTTTACTTCTAACCTCAAGGGATGTCCTCTTGTCAGTTGAAAACCACTTTGCACAAAAAGCTCCCTTGACAAATCTTTATACTGACCCTGGATGTATTTATATAAGGTAATCATATCTCCTCTTAGACGCCTATTTTCTAGAGAAAATAAGTTTAATTTGGTTAGTCTTTCTTCATAACTAAGCCCCTGCATTCCCCTTATTAGTTTTGTTGCCCTCCTCTGTACCTTTTCCAGCTCTAAAATGTCCTTTTTATGAAGTGGTGCCCAAAATTGTACTCCATATTCCAAATGAGGGCGTACTAGAGATTTGTATAGTGGCAGAATTATATTTTCTTCCCTTGCTTCTATAACTTTCTTAATACATGCTAATATTTTATTTGCCTTTGCAGCTGCTGCTTGACTTTGAGCACTGTTACCTAGGTGGTTGTCCACAAGCACTCCCAAATCCCTTTCAATATCTGATACACCTAGATTTGCTCCATTAAGATTATAAATTGCATGGCTATTTTTCCTTCCCAGATGCATAACTTTACATTTATCCGTATTAAATCTCATCTGCCATTTAGATGCCCATTCCTCAATTTTATGTAAATCCCTTTGGAGGGAAAGCACATCACTATATGATTTAAGTACCTTGCACAACTTTGTGTCATCAGCGGAAATGGAGACACCACACTCCAATCCTACCTCTAAGTCATTAATAAATATGTTAAAAAGGAGAGCACCTAATACTGAACCCTGAGGAACCCCACTTACCACATTAGTCCAATCAGAGTATGCATTGTTTACAACAACCCTTTGCTTCCTGTCTTTTAGCCAGCTCTCAATCCATGAGCAGATATTTACTGCAACTCCTTTATCTCTTAGTTTGCACAATAGTCTCCACGTGGCACTGTATCAAAAGCCTTTGCAAGATCCAAAAAGACTACATCCACTGAGTTGCCTTGATACAGGTTCTTACTAACCTCCTCATATAAACTAATTAGATTTGTTTGACATGACCTATCCCTCATAAATCCATGTTGACTCCTACTTATAATCCTGGTCAAATAGACATATTCTTGTATATTATCCCTTATTAACCCTTCTAAAAGCTTCCACCCCTACATAAGTGAGGCTCACTGGTCTATAATTCAATGGATTTGCTCTTGCTCCCTTTTCAAATATACAATAAGGTCCATAAATATTGGGACATCGACACAATTCTAATCTTTTTGGCTCTATACACCACCACAATGGATTTAAATGAAACTAACAAGATGTGCTTTAACTGCAGACCTTCAGCTTTAATTTGAGGGTATTTACATCCAAATCAGGTGAACGGTGTAGGAATTACAACAGTTTGTATATGTGCCTCCCACTTTTTAAGGGACCAAAAGTAGTGGGACAATTGGCTGCTCAGCTGTTCCATGGCCAGGTGTGTGTTATTCCCTCATTATCCCATTTACAAAGAGCAGATACAAGCTCCAGTGTTCATTTCAAGTGTGCTATTTGCATTTGTTGCTGTTAACTCTCAATATGAAATCCAAAGAGCTGTCGCTATCAGTGAAGCAAGCCATCATTAGGCTGAAAAAACAAAACAAACCCATCAGAGAGATAGCAAAAACATTAGGTGTGGCCAAATCATCTGTTTAAAAAGAAAGAACGCACCGGTGAGCTCAGCAACACCAAAAGACCTGGAAGACCACGGAAAACAACTGTGGTGGATGACCGAATAATTATTTCCCTGGTGAAGAAAACACCCTTCACAACAGCTGGCCAGATCAAGAACACTCTCCAGGAGGTAGGTGTAAATACAGAGGGTTCACCACAAGATGTAAACCATTGTTGAGCCTCAAAAACAGGAAGGCCAGATTAGAGTTTTCCAAACAACACCTAAAAAAGCCTTCACAGTTCTGGAACAACATCCTATGGACAGATGAGACTAAGATCAACTTGTACCAGAGTGATGGGAAGAGAAGAGTATGGAGACGGAAAGGAACTGCTCATGATCCAAAGCATACCATCAGTGAAGCATGGTGGTGGTAGTGTCATGTCGTGGGCATGTATGGCTGCCAATGGAACTGGTTCTCTTGTATTTATTGATGATGTGACTGCTGACAAAAGCAGCAGGATGAATTCTGAAGTGTTTCGGGCAATATTATCTGCTCATATCAAGCCAAATGCTTCAGAACTCATGGGACGGCGCCTTCACAGTGCAGATGGACAATGACCCGAAGCATACTGCAAAAGCAACCAAAGAGTTTTTTAAGGGAAAGAAGTGGAATGTTATGCAATGGCCAAGTCAATCACCTGATCTGAATCCGATTGAGCATGCATTTCACTTGCTGAAGACAAAACTGAAGGGAAAATGCCCCAAGAACAAGCAGGAACTGAAGACAATTGCAAAAGAGGTCTGGCAGAGCATCACCAGGGATGAAACCCAGCATCTGGTGATGTCTATGCGTTCCAGACTTCAGGCTGTAATTGACTGCAAAGGATTTGCAACCAAGTATTAAAAAGTGAAAGTTTTTTTTATGACTGCTAATCTGTCCCATTACTTTTGGTCCCTTAAAAAGTGGGAGGCACATATACAAACTGATGTAATTCCTACACCGTTAACCTGATTTGGATGTAAATACCCTCAAATTAAAGCATAAAGTTTACAGTTAAAGCACATCTTGTTCGTTTCATTTCAAATCCATTGTGGTGGTGTATAGAGCCAAAAAGTTTAGAATTGTGTCGATGTCCCAATATTTATGCACCTGACTGTAGGTATCACATCAGCTTTTCTCCAGTCATCTGGTAGAGACCTTGTGTTGAGTGAATCTTGAAAAATTACATGTATAGTTGTGAGCATACGAGTTGTTGCTAACGCTTGCAGGCTCGCGCAGCGAGCCCACAAGAACTGCGTCCCTCGCAAAACGAGGGGCCGCATTTGCGGTGGTGGAGCATCCCAACGTCCCCGCAAAAAGGCTCAACGTCCACTGTGTTAACACACACACACATGACTTTTTAACAACAAAAAAACAACGTCCCCGCAAAAAAAAAAAAAAAAGTCCCCGCAAATGCGGATCCTCGCGAAGCGAGGGTCTGCATTTGCAGAGGTGGAGGCTCCAATGTCGGCTGTGTTAACACACACACATGACTTTTTTTTTTTTTTAAATCTCGAAGGCGCCTCAGACCCGGTTACACACACACACACGCAAGACTTAAAAAAACCAAAAACTCAAAGGTGCCTAACACGCAGTTAACACAGAAACGCACGTCTTTGAAAAAAATACACTGCGTCATACACGTAAAAGCCAACTGCGTCCCTCGCAAGAAAATACAGCCGCCTCGCAAAAAAATACGGCCGCATCGCAAAAAAATACGGCCGCGAAATGACCTATTCCAATTGTTGCGCATCAAAACATCAGAAACACAAGAAATAAACACAACGAACACATAAAAAGCTTACTTGCAGCAAGGGGGGGCATCCGGCACCTCGAAAAGTTAATTTACACATCCATTTAAGTCCAGAAAAAAGAGTTTAAACTGCTGAAAATCACCTAAGCGTGAGAAAAAATAGCCGCCGAACAAAACCAAAACGAGGCTTCAGACGTAACTATACTACAGTGACTTGCAAGACTGAAATACATACTATGCGGAACGTACCACACCGATATTAACCACCATTTTGAAAACTAATACGCACAAAATGGCCGATGGAACGCAAATTGTAAGCTAGAACGCAAATAGCGCATGCGTATTGCGTTCTAACGGTCTGAGGCACTTCAAAGTTTATAACTACTGCCTACTTTCCAGAAAATTCTACATTTCTACTCAGGTGATGAACGGAGTGACTTAATAGTTAACTGCTGCTGTTACTTGAGAAGAGAATTGTTTCCTAATTTCCTACTTTACATTGTGCAAATTAGAACTGAGAGGTAAGCTATAATATATTACATTTTATTATCAAGACAGGACAAAAAAAAAAAAAGTTTAAGTATGAAAATGTGATTTATATATAGTGACATGTGGCACGCACATTTATGTGTATAGCCCCTGCAACAAACTAATCTTAATCCAAACTAATCAAACAACTAATCCAAACTAATTAAACAACTATATTTAAATGACAGTAAAAAAAATAAATGAAAAAACTATTAAAATGGGATTCATGTATAGTGACATGTCACACGCACATTTATGTGTGTAGGCCCAAAAACTAAGTATTGTTAATTGAAAGTAATTACAGAAGTATATTTAAATGACATTAATTTATTGTAATTCAATATATAACCTAAACATCAATCTTTCTCCTTTTTTTTACTATTCAAACAGACTCAAAAATACCATGCTTTGCTAAATCAAAAAGAAGAAATATACAATTAACCATTTCACTTTCTTTTTCAAACAGACACTACAAGAAGACCGCCGGATTAAGATTGCCAGGAAAGGACCCTCTTTCATTCGGCACAAAAAAGAAATGAACTATATATGTTTAATGGCCGCCAATATAAATTAATATTTCTTCTTTAATGTTTAAGTACCTAAAAGCCTTACAAAGAAGCCCAAATAAGCATACCAAAAGTGGTAGACACAAAACAGGATTGTACCAAAACTCACACAAACACATAGCAAACTAAATTAATATTCTTCTTTAATGTTTAAGAACCTATAAGCCTTAGAAAGTAGCCTAAATAAGCATACCAAAAGTGGTAGACACAAAATAGGATTGTACCAAAACTCACACAAACACATAGCAAACTAAATTAATATTCTTCTTTAATGTTTAAGAACCTATAAACCTTACAAAGAAGCCTAAATAAGAATACCAAAAGTGGTAGACACAAAAAAGGATTGTACCAAAACTCCCACAAACACATAGCAAACTAAATTAATATTCTTCTTTAATGTTTAAGAACCTATAAGCCTTACAAAGAAGCCTAAATAAGGATACCAAAAGTGGTATACACAAAACAGGATTGTACTAAAAATCACACAAACACATAGCAAAGTAAATTAATATTCTTCTTTAATGTTTAAGTACCTAAAAGCCTTACAAAGAAGCCCAAATAAACATACCAAAAGTGGTAGACACAAAACAGGATTGTACCAAAACTCACACAAACACATAGCAAACTAAATTAATATTCTTCTTTAATGTTTAAGAACCTATAAGCCTTACAAAGAAGCCTAAATAAGCATACCAAAAGTGGTAGACACAAAACAGGATTGTACCAAAACTCACACAAACACATAGCAAACTAAATTAATATTCTTTAATTTTTAAGAACCTTTAAGCCTTACAAAGAAGCCTAAATAAGGATACCAAAAGTGGTAGACACAAAACAGGATTGTATCAAAACTCACACAAACACATAGCAAACTAAATTAATATTCTTCTTTAATGTTTAAGAACCTATAAGCCTTACAAAGAAGCCTAAATAAGCATACCAAAAGTGGTATACACAAAAGAGGATTGTACTAAAAATCACACAAACACATAGCAAAGTAAATTAATATTCTTCTTTAATGTTTAAGTACCTAAAAGCCTTACAAAGAAGCCCAAATAAGCATACCAAAAGTGGTAGACACAAAACAGGATTGTACCAAAACTCACACAAACACATAGCAAACTAAATTAATATTCTTCTTTAATGTTTAAGAACCTATAAGCCTTAGAAAGAAGCCTAAATAAGCATACCAAAAGTGGTAGACACAAAATAGGATTGTACCAAAACTCACACAAACACATAGCAAACTAAATTAATATTCTTTAATGTTTAAGAACCTTTAAGCCTTACAAAGAAGCCTAAATAAGGATACCAAAAGTGGTAGACACAAAACAGGATTGTATCAAAACTCACACAAACACATAGCAAACTAAATTAATATTCTTCTTTAATGTTTAAGAACCTATAAGCCTTACAAAGAAGCCTAAATAAGCATACCAAAAGTGGTGGACACAAAACAGGATAATGCTAAAAATATTGCAATCATATCCAAAATAAGAACAACATTAATAATTACAGTATATAAAAAAATTACTGCAATATACAAATACATTTAAATTATTTTTAAAAGGTTGCACAAAAAACAGCATAGCACAACAATTAACCATAACAAATACAATACACCAAAATAATGAAATTTTTGCTTTATTACAAATACAATCAAATCAAATAACATTTTCATTTTTCTTTTACAACAGATACTACGTGAAGACAATCGGACGAGTAATTTCAACAGAGGACCAGACCATCGGATGAGGACTTTCAACAGAGGACCAGACCATCGGACCAGGACTTTCAACAGAGGACCAGACCATCGGACGTGGACTTTCAACAGAGGACCACACCATCGGACAAAGACTTTCAACAGAGGACCAACAAACATTCTGATTGAAATCACACTTCAACCAAGGTACAGTATAATAAGTAAAACATTAGAAAACTAAATAAACATGTTTGATCTGCATCCGTGTCAACAGAAAAAAAAAAAAAAGAACAAGCACTATGTCCCTTATTCAATTGCAATTTGCACAATTCAATACATGTCGAAATAACCACATCACTTTTTTTTTTAAAGAAGTTTTTAGTTGGTAAACATCTATCCACAAACAAGGTTTTCACTAACTAAAAACGTATTTAAAAAAAATATGTTATCTGCTTATTTACAGCACTATTGAATTGGCCAAATCGCAATTCAATGAGGGCCTTTAACTTTTAACAAAATATAATTGACACATTTTTGATTTACCTCTTATTTGTCTATTATGGACAATAATGTTTAACAGTAATGACAAATTTCAATATACAATTACATTTCATTTTTTTGGTTTACAGATTAACATGGCTACTAACGAGAGCAAACAAGAGAAGAAAAGACGTCAAACTAGAGAAAGAAAGAGAGATGGGCCGACCAGCAGACACCAGAGGAGAAAGAAATTCGACGAGAAAAAGAACGCAAAAGACTTGCAAGCAAAAGACTATCAGCTGAAAAAATTAAAGATATGCCAAAAAAAGCAACGAAAAAAACAAAGCATTTAGAACCTGTTCCTGAAACATTACATGACATTTTACCAAAACCAATACAACATATACCAAGAAAAGCCACGAAAAAAATAAAGCATTTAGAACCTGTTGTTGAAACATTACATGACATTTCACCTGATGAATATGAAAGTCAAACTGCTATATGCTTTGCAAATTGTCCTTTACTCAAGTCTTTAGCAGTAGGGGTTCATAGTTGTGGGGACATGACTACTCAATGTCAGTTTTGTGAGGTTTATTATTTTAAACAGGAGAGACCCAGAGATGGCCAATTCATTGACTGAACCTACTTTTCCAAACTACAAAAATTTTAAGACAAACATAAGATCCTACAATAGTGCCATATCCTTTGCATCTATGGGGGCAACATTAGCTGCTAATGTACCAGGACATGGTCCTTACTGTTTTAAAGTCCAAGGACAAATTTATCATCGGACTTCCCATTTACATCCAAAGGAAGGAGAGCAAAGAAAATTTGCTCAACTATATGTCCTAGATACAATGGAAGCTGTTGACCAACGAATGCAGATGGAAGAAAATAAAAAATGCTTACCCAGTGTTTTTATAGAGCTAAATAACATTATGGACAATAACCCCTACAGTAAAGCTTATAAAAAATTGTCAGAAGTAGAAAATGAACAACTACTTCATGCACAAAGTCATTAATTACCAATGCCAAAGGTTAATATGGTACTTAAAAGAGACAGACATACTGATAAACGTTGTTATAACTTGCCAACATCAAATGAGGTTGCAATGGTGTTTCAAAATGATGAAGGAGAACCACCATTTCAAAGAGACATTAGAATATATCCCAGAAATGAGGAGCAACCATTTATTAATATGAGTATCTTAAGTCCAGATTTAGATCCAATGAAAAATCCCATTTTTTTCCCACACAGAGAGGCAGGTTGGCAACCAAAATTAACTTCCAAGTTACCCAAATGCTAAAGCCAGAATCCAAAATAATGTTTCTATGCTTGAATTTAAATTAGCTCAAATTGCCATTCGAAATACATTTAATCCAATTTTATGTGGTGAAAAACTAACACAACAATGGATTATTGATTCCTATTTGCAAGTCGAGGCCAATAATTTAAACTTTATAAAATATCAACAAGATAAACTACGTGTAGAACAATATTCAGGACTAATGGACTATGTTGCTGGGGTGGCTACAAGCAGAGACATGACAGCTGGCAAAGCCATCATTTTACCATCTTCCTTACAAGGATCTCATCGAAATATGAGAGAAAGATACAATGATGCTATGGCTATTGTCACCAATTTTGGCAAACCCGATTTATTTCTTACATTTACATGTAAACCACAATGGCCAGAAATTACACAAAATTTACTTCTTGGACAAAGTGCTTCCGATAGACCAGATTTAGTAGCCAGAGTTTTTAAGATTAAATTAAATGAATTAATACGTGACATCACTATCAGTCAGTTATTTGGCAAATGGCTTGCTTATGTATATACCATTGAATTTCAAAAAAGAGGACTTCCACATGCACATCTTCTGATAATACTTCAAGAAAAAGATAAATTAGATACTTCTGACAAAGTGGATGCAGTCATTGTTGCTGAACTACCAGATCCAGAACTATATGGTAGACTATATGAGATTGTTACTCATCGCATGATTCATGGACCCTGTGGTGAGCTTAATCCACAATCAACATGTATGGAAAATAATAAATGTTCCAAAGAATTTCCAAAAGATTATAGAGCCAAAACCTATGCCAATTGTGATGGCTATCCACTTTATAAAAGAAGAGAAGGAGATAGTGCCATTATCAGTCTAAAGAAAGTTGACAATAGATATGTAGTACCCTAAAATCCACATTTACTCATGAAGTACAACACCACATCAATGTAGAAGCCTGCACTTCCATCAAGTCCATTAAATATGTCTATAAATATATTTACAAAGGCTTCGATGCAGCTACTGTAGTCATCAAAAGTGCAGACAACCCTGAAAGTAGTGAGTTAGTACATGATGAACTTGCATCTCATGTAGATGCTCGCTATGTCAGTGCGCCAGAAGTTATGTGGTGGCTTTTAAAATTTGAAATGCTTGATAGATCACATGCAGTATATAGATTAGCAGTACACATGCCACAAAGACATTTAGTGTATTTCCATGCTGGAAATGAAATGAATGCATTGGCCCAAAGTGAAGATCGTCACACTACATTAACTGCATGGTTTGAATTAAATTCCACAGATTCACAAGCAACACAATTCTTATATATTGAAATTCCATATCACTAGCAGAGGCAATAAAATAATCCCAAGAATTTACACAGTCAGTCCAAGAGATGTTGAACGTTTTTGCTTATGGATATTACTTTTAAATGTTCCTGGAGCACAAAGTTTTGAACACTAAAGAACTGTTAATGACATTGTATATGAATCCTTCCATTTAGCTGCAAGACATAGAAACTTACTAGCTGATGATACAGAATGGGAAAGATGTTTAAAAGAAGCAGCACAATGTCAAATGCCACGGCAGATGAGAGAACAATTTGCATTTATTTGTATCGTAATAAATTGCTCCAAATGCATTAGCTTTGTGGGAGAGATTTAAAAGTAATATGGCTGAAGACTTTATGCGACGATACAATGAACCCATTGCACACTTAAAAGCGTTAATGGAAATCCAAGAAGTATTTTTAACTCATGGATTAAGTTGTGCAAGTTTTAATTTGCCTGATCCAGTTCTTATAGATGACATAAACTTTGAAGACTATGACATTCAACTACAAGTAGAAAGAACAGAAGAAAGACTTGCAACTTTAAATACCTTACAATTGCAAGCATTTAATGCCATTAAAAATGCAATAGATGATGACATGGTGACAGAGCGTTATTTCTATCTTGATGGACCTGGCGGATCAGGAAAATCCTATCTATATAATTTATTAATGAGTTCGGTACGAGCACAAGGTCAAATAGCAATGGTGTTTGCCACTACTGGAATTGCTGCACTTTTGTGAGAAGGTGGAAGAACTGTTCATAGTGGATTTAAACTGCCAGTGCCTATTTTAGACATCATTACAAGCAAAGAAATTGAACAAATGTAAATTAATTATAATAGATGAAGCCACAATGATGTCATGCTATGCCCTCCAATGTATTGACCGTTTGCTTTGTGAAGTCATGGATAATACTTTTCCATTTGGTGGAAAGGTAATGTTGTTAGGTGGCGATTTTAGACAAACATTACCTGTCGTTGTACATGGAAATCGAACTGACATTATCGAAACCTGTATAAAGTCAAGCACACTGTGGAAACATTTTACCCATCTTCAACTGCAACATAATATGAGATCAGAAGGTCAAACTGATTTCAATGATTGGCTTTTTAAAATTGGAGAAGGCAGAACAGAAAAAATACAACATTTACCGGACGACACTGTAGAGATCCCACCTCATATGATTTGTCACCAAGATATTATATCAGCTATATTTGAAGGTAGCATAAATAACCAGGAATATTCAGAGCTTGCCAACCAAGTCATACTAACATGTAAAAATAAGGATGCATTAATCCTCAATAATGAAATCTTTAAAAAAATCAATGCACCACAAAGAAATTATCACAGTGCTGATTCTGTACTTGCTGATGACAATGAAAGTCAGGCTAACTTTTCTACTGAATTCATGAACTCGCTAACTCCTTCTGGAATGCCACCACATATTTTGCAGCTAAAGAAAGGTGCAATTATCATGTTACTGCGAAATATGAACCCCAAAAAAGGCCTATGCAATGGGACAAGATTAATTGTTCAACAATTAAAGGACCATTTTATAGATGCTGAAATTTTAACTAGTACCCATAAAAGAGAGAGAGTTTTCATACCAAGAATAGATTTAGCACCAAGTGAAAGTAGTCTCCCTTTTATACTTCAAAGAAGACAATTTCCCATTATTATGGCATTTGCCATGACCATTAATAATTCACAAGGTCAAACGTTCAAATCTGTGGGTATTCTCTTGGAAGAACCAGTATTTGCACATGGTCAATTGTACGTTGCGTTGTCACGGTGCAAATATCCACAGGCTATTAAAGTTTACTTTGAAAAGAATGAAAGTCAAGGTGATTTATTAGAAGATGGACGTATTTTTACTAAAAACACTGTCTACTATGAAGTACTATAACTTTTCAGTAAAGAAATAAAACCCATGCAAAACAAATTTAAAAGCATTCAAAAATCCAAAACAAGAAACAATTCAGTCATAAATCATGAAAGTACTGTTTATAGATGATTCGCCTCACAAAATACTTGCCTTGCATTTTTTTGACAAATTATGTTAAAATGTTAATTAACTATGTTACTGTTTCTAATGTTACAAGTTTGAAAACAATATTTTCAAGTTCTTTACTTCAACATATTACAAAGTTCATGTTAACAGCTCAACCACATTTTAAGTCACAATGTAAATATTGTCTGTTATCTTAAGATTACTCCCTGGATTAATGTTTACCGCCAGTTCATGGGGTCAGTAAGGAATTAATTTAATTGGGTACATTTAAGGAGAGTTTTTACTGTTTGCCTTCCTCTGCATTCAATGTATATTGAAGTTAACAATTATTCTGATAGAAATTGCATGTCAATACTGATTAGTTTAAAGTTCAACTGTTTTTACATTCAAATGTTAATACTTTTAATACAAAATTATGTTTAAATATTAATTCACTATGTTACTGTTTATAATGTTCCAAGTTGTAAAAATGTTTTTTCAAGTTTCTTATTTACACAGATAAAAAACTTCAAGTGTAAAAAAATATTATCTCAAGTTTCTGACTTAAACATATTACAAAGTTCATGTTAAAATTGGGTACGTTTAAAGGAGGGTTTTTAATGTTTGTCTTACTCTGGATTAAATGTATATTGAAGTTAACAATTCTTCAGATAGAAATTGCATGTTAAAAAAACATTACCTCAACTTTACAATACTGATTAGTTTAAAGTTCAACTGTTTTTACATTCAACTGTTAATACTTTTTAATACAAAATTATGTTAAAAAATGTATTCACTATGTTACTGTTTATAATGTTCCCAAGTTCTAAAAATGTTTTGTCAAGTTCCAAAGTTACACAGATAATAAAGTTCAAGTTTCAAAAAATATACTTTCAAGTTTCTTACTTACATATATTTCAAACTTCATGTTAAAATTGTGTACGTTTGAACAAGGGTTTTTACTCTTTGCTTTCCTCTGGATTCAATGTATATTGAAGTTAACAATTCTTCAGATACAAATTGCATGTTAAAAAAACATTACCTCAACTTTACAATACTGATTAATTTAAAGTTTAACTGTTCTTACATTCAAATGTTAATACTTTTAATACAAAATGCTTTAAGAGTTATTGTTCACCAAGAGAACATTTTACAAAAATACACATGTTTAATATCACAATACTTACAAGTGTCAAATATGTATATTAATAACTAAACAACTTTACAAACATAGACATAACATTTCCGTCATTTTTTGACGGGCAAGTCGCTAGTTAAATATAATGGTTTTGCTATTACAGAACCCAGTTCCCTTAGTACCCTTGGATGTATTCCATCAGGACCCGGGGTTTTATTAACATTTATTTTTTCCAACCTCTTTTGGATTACTTCCTGTGTTAAACAATTATTTGGCAAAGGTAGTGTAGCTCCATTATGTTGCCGTGTCCCAACCATTGGTACCTCCCTTGTGTATAATGAAGAAAAGAACCTATTTAGCTCATCGGCCTTTTCCTGGTCACTTATTTTCAGACGGCCTGTTTCACATTCTAATGTTCCTATAACTTCCTTCCTTGCCTTCTTCCCATTAATATACTTAAAAATAATTTTAGGGTTAGTCTTACTCTCCTTTGCAATTCATTTTTCATTTTCTATTTTAGCCAGTCTAATCGCGCTTTTGCAAGCCTTGTTGATTTCCTTGTATTCCCGTAAAGCAGCCTCTGTCCCCTCTTGTTTGTATAATTGAAATGCCTGTTTTTTACTCCGTATCTTGATCTTTAAATAATTGTTAAGCCACATTGGATGGGATTTACTCCTTTTACTTTTATTCCCACACGGTATATGCTGATGTGTATATATATTTAGTAAGGATTTAAATGTTGTCCATTTATGTTCAGTATTTTTACCTGCCAGTTCTCTGTCCCAGTCTATACTTTGTATTGCTGCCCTTAGACCGTTAAAATCTGCCCTTTCAAAATTTAGAGTTTTCGTTGGCCCCTTAAAATTTTGTTTTTTTAATTAAATCTCAAATGAGACTGTGATGTGATCACTGTTTCCCAAAGGTTGCCCTACTTCAACATTTGATACTATATCAATATTATTTGTGCTGAGTAAATCTAAGATAGCTTTATTTCTAGTAGGCTCTTGTAAAACCTGGGCCAGATAATTATCCCTGAGTGTACTCAAGAACCTGCTCCCCTTAGATGAACTGCTGGTCTCATTTATCCAGTTTATTTTAGGGTAATTAAAATCTCCCATTATTAGAACTTGCCCATGCTTAGCTGCATTTTCAATCTGTAACAATAATTGTATTTCCTCACTTTCAGCTATATTTGGGGGTTTATAGCATACTCCTACTAATATTCATTTGGAATTTGCTGCTCCGCGATTTAACTCTACCCACAATTATTCAGCTTTATCACTAGGTCCACCATAAATATCTTCTCTGACTATAGGCTTAAATTCAGGCTTAACATACAGACAAATCCCTCCTCCTCGCTTACCATTGCCTCTATCTTTCCTAAATAGGTTATAGCCATCCAGATTAACAGTCCAGTCATGGGATTCATCCCACCACGTTTCGGTAATGCCTATTAAATCCCATTTTTCATTAATTGCTAATAATTCTAACTCTCCCATTTTTCCTGGCAAGCTTCTGGCATTAGCAAGCATACACCTTAAGTTATGAGTCTGTAGTTCTGAAGTACCTGCCACTGTACTTGAATTACTTAGTACTACCTCCCTATTGACTATACTACCCCTCCCCCATCTCCTCCCCTATGAGTTGCTAATTCATCCCTTATACCCTGTACACTTTCTACCCCATTACTTATATCAAGTCCACCCCCCCCCCCCAATATACTGTAGTACAACACATTGCAGGTATAACATATTGCAAATATAATTCTGCCACTATACAAATCTCTAGTACGCCCTCATTTGGAATATGGAGTACACTTTTGGGCACCACTTCATAAAAAGGACATTTTAGAGCTGGAAAAGGTACAGAGAAGGGCAACAAAACTAATAAGGGGAATGGAGGGGCTAAGTTATGAAGAAAGACTAACCAAATTAAACTTATTTTCTCTAGAAAAATGGCGTCTAAGAGGAGATATTATTACCTTATATAAATACATCCAGGACCAGTATAAAGATTTGTCAGGGGAGCTTTTTGTGCCAAGAGGTTTTCAACTGACAAGAGGACATCCCTTGAGGTTAGAAGTAAAAAGATTCCACCTCAAAGAAAGAAAAGGGTTCTTCACAGTAAGGGTGGTTAATCTGTGGAATTCTCTACCAGAGGAGGTGGTGACAGCGGATTCGATAGATAGCTTTAAAAGGGGACTAGATTTATTTCTAATTAAAAAGGGAATTCAGGGTTATCATGGATAATTAGAGAGACAGTATTGATCCAATTTTTTTACATTTCCCCTTGAGACAATTGGCTATGTCTTGCTTGTGTTTTAAATAATTGATTAATAATTAATTAACAACTAATGAATTAATAGGAGATCTTAAAAGGTTGAACTTGATGGAGTGAAAGTCTTTTTTCAACCTTAAATACTATGGCCCTCATTCAATTGCGATTTGGCCAATTGAATAGGGCTCTAAATAAGCACATATCATATTTTTTTTAAAGAAGTTTTTAGTTAGTGAAAACCTTGCTTTTAGATAGATGCTTACTAACTAAAAACTTCTTTAAAAAATATATGTTATGTGCTTATTTAGAGCCCTATTCAATTGGCCAAATTGCAATTGAATGAGGGCCTATGTAACTATGTAACTATGTAACTATTCCCATCACTAGATGAATTTGAGTATGAGACCAGGTTTATTCTGTTTTTTTTGTGAAGAAATCAGCCATTCTAGCCCCTCATGCCTTTCTCTGTGTTTCTTCACTGTACTATGTCTCTACCAAGAATAATATCTTACTTTCAATAAACTAAGGACATTTAAATCACATATTTGTCTGTCATGAATTTAAAAGTGCAGATTTAAACATGGCAACCCTTTTTTAAATAAAATTTAACCTTCAACCTTGCATCAAACTGCATCTGCCAGACACTTATTAGTGTGTCAAGTCTGTGCACCATCTGAGTGACAGAGCTTTATTGGAAAATAATTTCTCCCTCTAGACTGTTTAGCAATAAATATCATTAATAAGATAAAGAATTGAGAAGTTATTATGCTGCTGAAGTGACTCATTTGTTTAAACAGATTTACGTTGTGAATTTTGTGCAATATAGCAGCTGAGATCTGTTTTTAAAACTGTTTGCCTAACATCATTGAATGCTTGTGACATTTTGCAAGTGGTCGGCTGAGGTTGCTGCACTGAGATCAGGAAGCAAACAGAGATAAAAAAATACAGTTTATAGAGAAACTGCCAAATTTCCCAAAGTTGATCTTTCCCAGTAACTAAACTGAAATGAAGAAAGAACACAGTTCAGCCATATCTCCCTGGATCTTAATGTCTGCAACCTGTCAACAACCATATAAGTACATGAAACATGGATTAATCAACATGCCCTTGAGTTCTGCTAGGGATACATTAATTTTTCTGTATAACTCTTAGAGATTAAATGTAATTGCTCTTTGTCAGATAAAACTGCTACTGCTGTGACTGATTTATTCCAATCTTCAATAACTTGGGAATCCCTTGGACCGTGGGTTTAGAGGGGGAGACTACTGGTGAGTGAGAGGTTAAATAAAATGTGTGTGTGTGGGGGGGGGGGTATGTACCTCTCATCCCCCCACTTCCTATGCTATTGGCTAAATCTATGATTAGATATAGGCAATCGGCAAGTTCTTGCCTATGGCTTGGGTAAGCAGAACATAGAATGTCTAAATAAATGCTGAATGCCAGCACATAATTTGGTTACTGACAGCTTGCAACTTAGTCGCGGGTCTTTTGCGACAATGTCTTGTTCTCTGAGCCTTCTCAGGAATGTATCAGTAATGTGACAAGGTTAATGTATTTGCCGTCCAGTATGTCTCTTCTAGTCTGTGCAGAAACAAACTGGGATGGCATGATCACACGGAATGGAAGCTGGCTCACCTGAGATTGCGATCAGTGTGATGGGAGTCGGTTTAGGTTCTGCGACTGGAGAAATTTATAGTCTGGCCATCCGTCCTTCTAGGGAGTTTATGGATGCCGCTATTTGTATTAGCGTTCTCTGTATCTGGGTCATAGGGTCAGGTGGTGGTATGTTGGCTGAATTTTGATTCCTGAGTAGCCTGTACAATTCTGCCTTTCTGGTGGGTTCTGGCACATCCACATCAAGTAAGATGAATTACTGTCCACTACGGAGGGTGGTCTGTGCATTAATGAAGCGGCCCAAGAAGGTAGGCTTTCTACATCAGAGACAGCTTGATTGGTCAAGGTAAGGTATGAGAGTGTACCAAAAGAAAAATTGCATGTTAGATGAAGTCATATTGTTCAAATCATTTACTTCGATTGGAAGTGTTAGGTGGTAGAAGAATGGACATTTTGTGGTATGATGTGTCTATGGGACATGGTGATAGTGAATTGTTAAAGATTGATGTGTCTATGGGACTTTTGGAGCTTGGATGTCGTCACCTCTCCCTGTGAGGAGGTTTAGTGGATGGTTTAGCTGATGAAGTATGGGATTGATTACATTGATATGCGGATCGGAAGTTTGATTAGTTGGTAGGAGAGCAGACCCTGATGCATGTGGAAAGAAACTGGGTGGAATGGATGATTATAGTACTGTAGGGTTGATGCTTTTTATAATATAGGTGGGGATAGTAAGAATGTGAGCGGTTTGTAATAGGAAGATGATGATCGAGAACAGCAAAGCGGGACAGCAGAGACCAGTGGGAGGCAAATGGCTGGACCACGAAGGGAGTGTGGGTGCAGGGCACAAGGAGAGCAAGACAAAAAGAAAAAGGGGAAAGCATGTTCAGAAAAGGTAAGCAGCCGTAAAACAAAAAGGAGCTGAGGAGAGAAGCGGAGAAGGTCATAGGTAAGGAGAAGCGGTCACAGGAGCAAGAGGAGGAAAAGTTGGTAGAGAAGGTGGCGGGCAGATGGAGGGGAGTGGGCGGAGCAGAAGAGGGGCAGCAGAAAGGATGGGGATGGGCGGGAGGTGGAAGGCGGACGCAGACAGGAAACGGGGATAGACATGACTGGACAGAGCGTGCGCTGCAGGAGGGAGAGAGATGCAAAAAGAGAAGAGGGATGGCAGGTACAGGAAAGGACCAGCAAGGGAGGAAAGCAAAACATGCAGAGAGGCAAGAGAAACGCTGCAGACTGGAAAGGCAGAACTGGGGAGAAGACCAAAGGCAAGGAGGGGGGGATAGGAGAGATGACAACCCCCCCCCCCAGGTTTTTTAATTAGTATGTTTAAGTGTAGAGAAGCAGTTTTGTGGTATTTTTATACTATATGATATCCCCCCAGCTTTTCTTTGGTTCCTACACCCATGTCTACAAGGATGGATAGATAACCCAATCGGGTGAGAGTGCCTTCCAGAGGTATGAGTGGACCCAGACAATGCCCACAGCTTCTGTTTTTCGAGCAGTAGTTGCAGAAAGTGTGTTCTCTGAGGTTTAGCGCCTGACATCCAACGTCCGTCCAGTTGATTGAGCAGAAAATGTGACAGATCAGAGAAAGCAACCAGCCATTTGCTTCGGAGCCCCATATGCAACAAGGTTGACTGTACTGTCATTTTAGACACATGTCTGGTAGCTCCCTGGTTTGTTTGGACAGTGAGTTGCTCAATGGTAGCGTGTAAGTTGGCCCTCAAGTACCTTCATAGTCTACGTTCAACTCTGACATCAATGGCATGCGGTGCTCCATGGTTTCAACGCAGTTTATTCACAACGGTGCCCTTTGTCCAGTCACGGTACACTTTAACCACAGTAGCATGTGAACAATTCACAAACTGCACAATTTCAACATTATCTGGATCTGATCTCATCTGTTCCTCTCTTTCCAGCAACAGCCTCCATCTTAGTTCATAGCAATTACCTTCCCTGAAGTTTGCAACTTGCAACGGCTCTCCAAAGCAACAGCCTCCATCTTAGTTCATAGCAACTACCTTCCCTGACATTTGCAACTTGCAACTGCTCTCCAAAGCAGCAGCCTCCATCTTAGTTCATAGCAATTACCTTCCCTGAAGTTTACAATTTGCAACTGCTCTCCAAAGGTATATACAGCCACTTAAAGATTCATCACTACATTACTTCTAATACTGTAAATTCAATTATTATTTTTAAAATTTTATATAATTTTTGTGCGCATAGGAACTTTATTTAAAACATGTTAATTTAATTATCTTTGAACTTTACTATTCTGTGTTTCATCCCACCTCTCATACCCCTCCCACACAACTTTCAGTTGTTTTTAACAAATGTGTTCTGCTCATATTCTCTGGATCTGTTCTCATCTGTTCCTCTCTTTCCAGCAACAGCCTCCATCTTAGTTCATAGCAATTACCTTCCCTGAAGTTTGCAACTGCTCTCTCTGCCCTCCCTCCCTACCCAATACCAGCCTGCCCGTGCATTCTCTAAATTTATAGAAACTTATATGACTTGCACATGCTCAGTCAACACCATTGGCTAAAAAAAAAAAAAAAACATTTCAAGTCATAAGTCTCTTAGCTACTCACCTACCACAGCCATTCTGATAAACCTTTTCACACTCTATTCCCTGCTCCTGAATCTATATTACTACTACTACTACCACCATATCTTAGGATAATAATTCTTCCCCCGCAATATTCTAACCTATTTTTCCTAATCTTACACATTGTCACAATGCTCTCTCATTATTTACTCTTTCTTGTAACCTACTGCCTCTCTCTCAGACTTTTCTTTGCAGCATCTCCATATCACATCTCAACAATATTACCATCTCACCTTCCTTGCTCTCATCTCCTTTTCTCTGCTCCCATGGGCTTCTCTCACTCCTCCAGTCACAATTTCATCCCCTCCCTAACACTCACAAGCAGAAACCGCACTGTAAGTCCCAGTCCCATCTTCTCTCCCTTTCACTCCTCCTTCTCCTGGCTGCGGGAGATATATCCCCTAACTCAGGCCCCTCACTCATCTCCACTCGCTGTCTGCCACGCTCTGGTTCAATGCCAGAAAACACCCGTAACACCCAGAATTCCCTTGACCTTATCTTCACCAATCTCAGCACAACCTCCTACCCAGTCATCCATCCACTCCCTCTATCTGACCACCACTTCCTTACCTTCAACCTCACCACATCACCCTCTCACTACCCCGCTCCAACCCCTGACACCATCACGAACTGAAACCTGCGAGCACTTGACCCTACTCATCTCTCTACTATTATTCAACCCCTTCTCAGCCCCATCACCAACCTCAACTGCCCTGACACTGCCACCTCACTCTACAACTCTACTCTCTCTTCCACCCTTGACACTCTGGCCCCCATATCCACACGCAGATGCCCTTGCTCTCATCCACAACCATGGCACACTAATCAAACACAATACATCCAGAGGTGCTCCCCTGATTCACCTCACTACTTGCCCTCAGGATCCTATTCCATCTAAGCTCATCTCTCCCCTCTCTACCACACTAATCCAAGCTCTCACACATATTTTAAACCTCTCCCTTACTACTGGCATGTTTCCCTTTTCTCTAAAATATGCCATAGTTATACCCACCCTCAAAAAAACCTCATCTGACTCTGACATTGCATCTAACTACCGCCCTATCTTTTTGCTTCCCCTGGCTTTAAAATTGCTAGATCGGCACATCTAAAACCACCTTACCAGCTTTATTTCCTCTAACTCCCTTCTTGACACCTTCCAATCTGGCTTTCAACCCCAACACTCCACTCAAACAGCTCTCACTAAAATCACCAATGACCTGCTTACCACCAAGTCAGAAGGTCACTTTTCAATTCTTCTTCTTCTAGATGTCTCTGCTGCCTTTGACACTGTCGACCATCCACTTCTACTCCATATCCTCTTCTCCCTCAGTATTCAAGACACTGCTCTCTCATGGTTCTTATCATACCTACAAAATTGATCGTTCAGTATATCCTTCTCCGACACCTCTTCTTTTCCTCACCCAATGTCTGTTGGTGTACCCCAAGGATCAGTCCTAGGCCCCCTCCTCTTCTCTATCTACACTTCCTCACTTGGTCCCTCATAAACCCTTTTAGACTTCATTATCATTTCAATGCAGATGACACCCAAATCTACCTCTCCCTACCAGATCTATCCCCCTCTCTTCTAACACACGTCTCGCACTGCCTCTCTAGTATATCCTCTTGGATGTCCACCCACCATCTCAAACTCAACTGAACTCCTAATCTTCCCTCCCTCTCCCACATCAATTTCTCACACCTCTCTCACTGTCAAGAACAGCATCATCACCCCCTCCTCCCAGCCCTTCCTCTTGGATGTCCACCCACCATCTCAAACTCAACTGAACTCCTAATCTTCCCTCCCTCTCCCACATCAATTCCTCACATCTCTCTCACTGTCAAGAACAGCATCATCACCCCCTCCTCCCAGCCCTTTGTCTTGGAGTTCAACTGGACCCCGCTCTGTCTTTCATCCCTCACATACAATCACTAACTAAATCTTGCCTTCTCCATCTAAAAAACATCTCCAGAATTTGTCACTATCTTACACAAGACACAACTAAAATCCTTATACGCTCTCTCATTATCTCTCGACTAGACTTCTGCAACTCGCTTCTGGTTGGCCTACCCAGCACCCGACTACCTCCACTTCAATCCATTATGAATGTCTCTGCTAGACTCATCTTCCATACACGACGTTCAGTGTCGGCATCACCTCTCTGTCAATCACTCCACTGGCTTCCCTTAGCCTTAAGAATAAAATTTAAAATCATGACCCTAACTTACAAAGCCCTCAACAATAACACTCCTCCTTACATCTCTGCTCTCATCTCCAAATACTCCCCACCCGCCCTCTTCATTCTGCTAATGACTTTACTTCTTTCTACAACTCTTGTCACCTCCTCTCACTCCCGCCTCCAGGACTTTTTTTGTGCTGCCCCTCATCTCTGGAACTCCTTGCCTCGCTCCACCAGATTATCCTCTTGCCTTAAAACATTTAAAACTTCACTTAAAACGCATCTATTTAAAGAAGCATATCACCTTCCACCCTAACACACTTATTACCTTTTTCTCCATCTTTTACCACTCACTATGCCTTAGATTGTAAATCTGCAAGTTTCTATCCTAAGTACTTTGGGAATTCACCATGGACATTGGATTTCTAGCTCAAAGACAGGGCCCTCCTTGCTTTACCATATGTTAATTTGTATTTATCTTTGTCTGAACTTAATTTATGTACAGAGCTACGGAATATGTTGTTTCGTTATAAATTAACTATAATAATAATAATAATAATTTCAGAATTACTGGCACCCTTGGCAGAAAGTAACTATCCCTTTGGAATGTCAGATAAATCCCACATTTTACCAATGATAGTGATAGTTGATATGTTTGCAGAATGTGCTGATATTTCATTGGTTACTCGCTGCTGACATCAAAAGTCAGCGGTGGTAATATTAATGTGACTCAACCCTGTAGTATTCTTATTAATAGTATTATTATTTAGGGTTTGAAGTTAGATACAAATCCAGTTTAGAGGCCTTCTCAGGAAGGTGTCTCGTCCTTAACTTGTATATCTATTTTTAAATATTTTTGTTAAAGTATAAACACAAATGTACTATTTATTTACTGTTCTACTGTATGGTGGAGGGTGTATATCTCTCTTTTACTCACCATAAATTAAATGATTGTTGTAGTAAACTACCTCCCTACAAAATCTACTACACAAGCTAGTACCCAGCCCCACACTGATGAGTCAGTAACCTCGAAACAGCTGTCTGTGGGTAGGTTTCCTGGCTTATTCATAATCCATCATGGGCTCTGCTTAAAGCTGTGTAATACTGCAGGCATATGTGTAAAGGAAGACATGTTTAAAAAGGTATTGCATTACAAGAGCAGTGAAGTCTTTGTGGGCACATTTGCATGTCCCTGCCCAGGTTCCTGGAATTCGGAGAAGGAAATACATTTTTTAACTTATTTTAGACATTCAAATGTGTACACAAATGTACTGTTTATATACTATTTATATATGACCAGGTAGGTTAATTAGTATGGTGGCAGGGCCCCCCCCACTCTTCCGTAGTCAGGGCTTTCTCAGCCGTCTTAAGCACTTCCTGTCTACCTCTATCCTGCACCTCAGTCCAGCACTCTGTCTGTGCCAGAAGGTCGTTTCTCAGCACTCTCCTGGCTCAGTCTTATTAAGCCTGCTATTGTCGCTTCACTTCTTTAGGTCTCTCAAGCACTTGCTGTTGTTTGGTCCACCTGCATCTATGACCACGATGGTGAACATGCCTGCCAAGGCATGCGTCGTTGTGGAGTCACAGTTCCAGAAGATGGCTCCAACATCATTTGGAATTGTGGTTTCAGAAGGACATTCACTAAGCAAGGTAAGTCACAGATTTGGCCCTAATCCACTGTGCAGCCTGCCTTGCCCATGTCCAAGGTACCACTTTTTGGCTTTTGCGCCCACACAGTGAGATTCAGCCCAAACCTACTAAATAACAGTCACACATCAGCCTTCGCAGACTCCACCCAATCGGTCTGGCCAATCGTTGTCCTTGCCCATGTAAAAGGACACGCCATTGTCACCTTCACACATGCTCCTCTCATCCTTACATGGCATTCTTTCACAGGTTTAACCATCACTTTGCATCGAGCCACCAGCTGTCTACTCACTTCTAAACTGCTTCGCTAAACTTTACCTCGATTATTTTCGGCCTTTTTTCACTAATCAAAACAAGCTTGTCTGCCTTCAGCAAGCCCTTACATCATATTTTGTCTCGTATTATAACTTTGCTTCAAACTTACAGCTTTCCATTAGTCCAAAATCAGCCTTCATCACCTATTTTTCTTGATCATTTGCCCATTTTTCACTGAGTAAGCAATCTAATCAGCCTTCAGCTGAGCAGCCCACATCATATTTTGGCCACTTCATCACTTTGCTTTGAGCTCCCAGGTTTCCATTAGTCCTAAATCGCCTTTGTGCTGATTTGGCCCAATCCGCCTTCTATTTATGTCCTTCCATCTGGCCCTCTAAGCAGGCCAGATTTTCAGTACCACATTCAGTCTCCTCTATTTGTAAGAGAGGGATCCGACTACAAAAAAAAAAATATATATATATATATATATATATATATATATATATATATATATATATATATATATACTATTGGCATTTAGTATTACTTTATAGTCCTGGGTAACCAAAGCCACCCAAATATAATTACATCTTCAATTGCCATTGTGGTGGTTGTATTATATTATTGATTTTGAGGCTTTGCACAAAGGCTGTCAACTAAGCACAGTTTGTGAGGCAGCAAGTACCCCACAACCATATTTTAATATCCATCACCTGGCACAAAGCCTCTACTTTGCTCTTCTCGCACTTTAGCAGACTTCTTCCATCACAAGTTTATTTTGCGTTCCTACTTCTCTGTCCTCAATCTTGCCAAATAGGACTATTTCTCATAATTAATATCAAAATTGTCCTCCAACCCAAATGTTTGTTTGCTACATTTAATACTCTTCTCTACCCCCCCCCCCTCCTCCTGTCCCTTCCTGTCTCACTGCTGAAGACTTTGCCAGCCATTTTAAAAATAAAATAGAAAATATCCAGAACAAGATCTTATCTCACCATGCCCTCCTCTTAACTAACCAACAACTATGTATTCATTTGATCTTGTAACTGAGGATGAAATCTCTAGTCTATTATCACCCTGTCATCTTACAATTTGTCCACATGGTGCTATTCAATCACAACTAATTCCTACCCTCTCTACCACACCTGGCATGTTTATATCATCTTTAAAACATACCATAATTACACCTATTCTTAAGAAACCCTCATCTGACTAAGAGTCTGTATCTAACTACATTACTCTATTTCTCTACTTCCCCTGGCTTTAATACTTCTTCAGCGACTCGGCTGCAATTGCCTTACCCAATTCATGTCCTCAATCTCCCTTCTGTACCCATTCCAATCTGACTTCTGAGCCCCAACACTCCACAACCACAGCTCTATTCTATTACTCCTGGATCTCTCTGTTGCCTTTGATATTAATTTTTTTTGTATGCAAAGGAACATTTTAAGTTTGAAATGAGGTGCCCTTCACAGGGCAGCACCCCTAGGTAACTGCCTAATGGATATATTGTCAGAAGGCATACAGCATGTAATGAAAAATAAAGCATTTTTGAACAGTCTTGCATAACAGTTGTGCAAAAATACATATTTACAATAAAGACATTTTGTGAAAGTTAGCTGGTTATTCCTTCTTATTTTTACTTTTTAGGTTAATATTTTTCTTATTTTTTACTATGATTGCAATTTAAGAGATACCTAAAACATGGTAAAACAGTCAATAGTAAAGAGTATATTTGCAGGGAACAACAAAGTCCTATTAGCTATCATCCCTCCAGCAGTATTAGCTTATCACATATATAGTTGTGAGCGAGGGCCGTGGCTCGCGAAGCGAGCCGCGGCCCTCGCGTAGCGAGCCGCGGCCCTCGCGTAGCGAGGTCACTGGGCAAGGGCCTCAGTTGCTGGCATGGAGCGCCGAAGGCGCTCCATGCCAGCAACTGAGGCCCCTCGCGAAGCGAGGGCCTCAGTTGCTGGTGAGAACACTGGGCAAGGGCCTCAGTTGCTGGCGAGGTCACTGGGCAAGGGCCTCAGTTGCTGGCATGGAGCGCCGAAGGCGCTCCATGCCAGCAACTGAGGCCCCTCGCAAAGCGAGGGCCTCAGTTGCTGGCGAGGTCACTGGGCAAGGGCCTCAAACCCTCGCAAACTTCACGTCGCTACTCAAAAAACATGACACACAAATTACGACACTCGCTAAATTTTACGAGGAACGCAAACAACCTACGAAACATGTAGCGAGGTCACTGGGCAAGGGCCTCAGTTGCTGGCATGGAGCGCCGAAGGCGCTCCATGCCAGCAACTGAGGCCCCTCGCGAAGCGAGGGCCTCAGTTGCTGGAGAGGTCACTGGGCAAGGGCCTCAGTTGCTAGCATGGAGCGCCGAAGGCGCTCCATGCCAGCAACTGAGGCCCCTTGCGAAGCGAGGGCCTCAGTTGCTGGCGAGGTCACTGGGCAAGGGCCTCAGTTGCAGGCATGGAGCGCCGAAGGCGCTCCATGCCAGCAACTGAGGCCCCTCGCAAAGCGAGGGCCTCAGTTGCTGGCGAGGTCACTGGGCAAGGGCCTCAAACCCTCGCAAACTTCACGTCGCTACTCAAAAAACACGACACACAAATTACGACACTCGCTAAATTTTACGAGGAACGCAAACAACCTAGGAAACACTTTACCACACATTACGAAGTCGCAAACATCGGACGCAACACGCCGACATACAAACATTTAAAACACAATACATACACACAGCACATACATAAAAACCTTACCTACACCAAGAGGGAGCACCCAGGACCTCAAAAATGCAACTTAGACCTCGATTTTACTCGAAATAAAAGAGTTTTGAGACTAAAAAAAAATCTAAGCGACAGAAAAAATGGCCGCCGAACAAAACGAAAACGAGGCTACAGCACTCTAAACTCGCAAAACACCACAAGAAACTCGCAAAACACCACAAGAAACTCGCAAAACGCCACAAACCACCTACGGATATTCATACCACACAGTGCACACATTCAGCATGCTTACACAGCAGCTCCACACCACTACTGCAGCAACATCAACACAGATTGCCAGCTCTTCATCACAATGCTTCAAAATAGGTACAGTATATTAATTTAGTAATGTATTACATATTTCATTATTATACACCAAACAGCATTAGCTACCTTACAATTTCATTGCCGTCATTTTTTGACGGGCAATTCGCTAGTTATTTATAATATCTAACCTGGGCAATCACCCTTGGGTTACCCTAGGGCAGGCTTCAGTAAGCGACCTCTCCTTTCTTGGAATGATTTTGCCGCTGGTTGCTTCATAGGGTCTCCAGGGCTCCCCCACTCCAGTCCTTCCCCCAGTGTCGCTTCAACCAGTAACAAATGTTTTATATTTGTAAAGCGACCCAATGATCCCCCTTGATAGAGGTTTATCTTTACAAATTTTGGAGAACCAATCTAAGACCGGTGTCCCGTTTCTGCGTCAGGGAGTGTGTGAAATGCCTCAGCCTACAGTAATTGTAATGTTCTGACAGCGGTAGCTCATGCTTGTCCCTCAGTTCCTCATAGGTGAGCATCTGGCCCTTTACTAACCAGTCTCCCAGTCTATCTAGTTTCCTTGACCTCCACCAGTGTTGTGATGTTGTGCTCATGTGTTTCGAGGCCTAAGGGTGGTCAAGAATTGGGGTCATTTGGGTGGATCCAGGGAACAAACCTGTGTGTTTCTTGGCTAATTTCCAGTATGATAGTGAGTGTCTGATTAGGGGGTTTAGCGAGTTTTTAAGGCTCTGAGGCAATTCTGATAGCCAAGCCACCTTGTCCCAGGTTAAGGGCCTTAAAGTGTGGTTCTCTAAATACACCAAGGCCGGTTGATGACATATAGAATGGGCTATTGGGAGGAAAGATAGGTGACGTAACAGGTATTAAACTGATAGGAATGAGTAGTACAACTTAATACACCACTCCTATCTGGTGGCACCTTAGATTGCACGCGCAGTGCCCCAATTTCGAAGTGGGAGGACCGACCAAGCATCTTTTTCCATCTACCTGTTCCAAAAATCCATGCCATATACACGTCCCCTGATAGGTGACGTAATAGGTAGTAAACTGATAGGAATGAGTAGTACAACTTAATACACCACTCCTATCTGGTGGCACCTTAGATTGCACGCGCAGTGCCCCAATTTCGAAGTGGGAGGACCGAGAAAACATCTTTTTCCATCTCCCTGTTCCAAAAATCCATGCCATATACACGTCCCCTGATAGGTGACGTAACAGGTATTAAACTGATAGGAATAAATAGTACAACTTAATACACCACTCCTATCTGGTGGCACCTTAGATTGCGCGCGCAGTGCCCCAAATTCGAAGTGGGAGGTCCGACCAAGCATCTTTTTCCATCTCCCTGTTCCAAAAATCCATGCCATATACACGTCCCCTAATAGTGGACGTAACAGGGATTAAACCGATAGGAATAGTACTGCTTAACAGTACACACCTTATAATAACGCAGACAGAGGCAACGCAGAGAGAGGAGTCTGAAGAAGAGGAGTCTGAGGAGGAAGGTGGCTTTGAGGAGGTGGAAGACCAAACACAGCAGGCGTCCCAGGGGGCTTGTTGTCACCTTTCGGGGACCCTTGGTGGCTGGGTGGAGGAAGAGACCTTCAATGACATCAGTGAGGACAAGGAACGGGACATGGCTAGCTTGGTATCCAACCTTGTGCAAATGGGGAGTTTGCGGTTGTGCAATGGGACTGTTTGCGGTGCATTAAACAGGGAGATTGGTATGTTACTGTGAAGCGGGTGTAACCCTTACACTACCTGATCGATTCAACATCATAGCTGATGTTTTAAAGCATGTTATTCCAAACAATTTAGGAATGTTAGGTGATTTATGCCCTTTATGGCTTAAAAACAGACTCTGCATCAACTATGTAATTTTCCGTGGGAGTTTTGCCATGGATCCCCCTCCGGCATGCCACAGTCCAGGTTTTAGTCCCCTTGAAACAACTTTCCCATCACTATTGTGGCCAGAAAGAGTCCCGGTGGGTTTTGAAATTCGCCTGCCCATTGAAGTCTATGGCGGTTCGCAGTTGTTTGTCCGAACATTTGATGGAATTTGCGTCCGTGGTTCGCGAACCAAAAATTTGATGTTCGCAACATCACTAATTGCTAGTGAAAGCACCAGAAGTTTTATTTTAGGAAGGAGATCAGTGACAATTAAAATGGTATATTGCACTTCCGAAATTACAGGAAATTGTAATATAGATTTACGTGTTATGGCTATTAAATTATCCCTGTAACGTTGCTCGCAACAAACTTGTGTGGTAACACGCAGGACGGCCGGGAATAGGCTACGTGCAGAGCAACGTTGTACTTTGTGCACGTAAATCCTTTGATCCGAGTAGCCCATAACCACTACTTCTTCAATTCAGCTATTAAAATGCAACGTGGTCACTCGCGAGCAAGCACGTAACTTGCAAACGGAGAACAAAGGCCAACGTGTGCTCAAAAGCACCCGCAAAGGGGGTAAAGTCCAATATGTAGCACTTCGTAGGCAAATAAAAACACACTACTGTACATTCATTATAAGGGAAAGTGATGTTAGGTCTTAGAATTAATAACACAACATTCTCAAGCCCGCAAACCGGCCCCCGAAAAATATTTTACTTCATGTTCATATTTTGTGTTATATCGATCCCTGCAATCAATGTGTTACTAGATATGTAAATCTAACTCACATGAAATAGAATATCATATTTACAGCTTTATTCATATTGCAATTTATCTGGCCTGTGGGTCTGATCGCAAACTGTACGTGAAGCACGTACAGTCCCCTCCATCTGAACCCGTAACTACATAATTTCTTAATTGTTTGCATTCGAGCACGCAACTCCGACGGCCGAGAACTGGTTTATGAAATAGTGTCTTTCTCTCATAGCTTGCAGCCCTTTCTAATTTAATAGCAACGTAAGGTGGCCAAATTTCAACCTGGCAGCCGTTACTTACTTGACATTGGACTTACGAGACTGGAATTTAATATGGCTGTATGTCTCTTAGCATAGGATCTGCAGAACTCTTAGAATATAGTGACCTACAGCCCTATTACATTTGAAGCCGTAGCGGCATCGGCACACCCGCAAAAGTGGCAGGCTTTAAATTCGGCTGCGTTACAGAGCTATTACATTAAACCATGCCACGAAATACGCAGATGGAGCCCGTAACCCATTCTTACGCACATTGCATGTGCGGCCGTGAACATGATCAATTATTCAAACCAGTAGATACGAGTTTAGATGGAGCCAATGGCAAAAGATATAGTCATCATTACTTCACTGAAAAATGGAGGTTAGATTTTAAAGCCTTATGGGCTTCAATTACAAATTTCAATCAGACCCACATTCCAGAAATAATGCAATATTGATAAACCAGTAAATATGATATTCTAGTCCATGCGAGTTCCATTATATGTATTAACACATTGATTGCCAGGATTGATATAACATGAAAATTAAACAGTAAATAATTTTTTTTTTTTTGCAGATTTGGGAGCTTGAGAGTGTTGTGCTATTAATTGTAATACCTAACATCACTTTCCCTTTAATTATAAGTACAGTAGTGTGTTAATATTTGCATTTACAGTGCTATGTATAAGACTTTTACCCTTTGGCATTTTAGCTACATTTGTGGGTTACAAGTTTGAACGCCAATGGATGTGCAGCAATTTAATAGCAATTTTCGACCTCAACATTTACGGGCTTTTCCATCCTGTAACCCGCAGATCCTTGGTGGGTTACTTTACAGGGCCAATTTAATAGCCATAAGTCTTAAGGTCTACGTTACGGCTACGGTTTTACACGTTGAGAGAATTTATTGGGCTGTAAGTCTACTTGATCTACTGCACCTGAGCTCTCCCAATGAAGATTAGGTGAGAAGAAAAGGAATTGTTTTAAAGTTACAGACTTGGGCCTCTATTACATGGCTGTGGCTAAATGCACGGAAACAAACAAAAATAGAGGTTAGTTCTATGGACATGATAACCCACTCTGAGAGCTCACTTGTGCCCTTCATAGGGAGAACAATCCTGGAGTATACCAAAAGAGTGATCCAGCCCAGAAATACCAGACAATTCTACTCTGAAGAGGAGAAACATCAGACCACAGACATATGTTTCATCCTACATTGAGAGTAGAATGTAGCTGCAATCTCCCTAAGGCACAGTGAGCAAGCAGTCATCTGACTTTTTTTGTTTAGCTTTTATCAGCCTTAGGGTGATAGGGAGAACCAGACAGGCAGCCCTACTAAATTAGCTCAACTTGTAAAACAGTAGCCTGTAAGACTTAAAGCTAATAAATTGGCCCCTGTAAACTCGCCGATGACTTGAGGGGTAAGGGCAAGAAAAGGCTACGGGATGGGGAATTTGAACTGCGAGCCCACAAATGCTTTGATTTGTCAAGCTCGTAACTGTTACGTTTACAATCATGCTATTAAACTGCAACAAATTCACTGGCGTTCAACCCCGTAACCCGCAAATGGAGCCAAGAAGCCCACGAGTACTAAAGAGGACCCGCTAGAGGGGTAAAGTCCAATCCGTAGCACTGTAAATGCACATATACACACACTACTGTACGCATATTAGTACGGAAAGTGGTGTTAGGCATTGAAATAAATAGCACAACATTCTGAAGCTCGCGAATCTGCAATATAAAATATTATTTTTTTTGTTTAAATTATGTGTTATATCGATCCCGGCAATCAATGTGTTAATACATACAATGGAACTCGCATGTAATAGAATATCATATTCACGGCTTTATCAATATTGCATCATTTCTGGAATGTGGGTCCGATCGTAACTCATAATTTAAGCCGTAATACCTTGAAATCCAACCTCCATTTTTTCAGTGACGCAATCTCTGTTGCAGTTGGCTCCATCTAAACCTGTAACTTCGGCTTTGACTAATTGATCATGTTTACGGCCTTGCATCCAACATTTGAAAAATAGTTTACGGGTTTGCGTCTCAAGCCCGTAACTTGCGGCATGTTTTGAATTTAAAAGCTATGTAACGCAGACGAAATTCAAGCCTGCAGCCCTTTGCGGTTTTGCCGATGCCACTACGGGCTTCTTATTTAATAGGGCTGATGGACTCCTCGCTCACTGTGCCTTAGAGAGTACAGCTGCATCTCACTGACAAGGACAAGAGTGGTTGAAATATACATTTGGGGTTTGTTGTTTCCCCTGTTCAGGGTAGAATTGCCTGGTATTTTGGGGCTGGATCACTCTTTTGAGTGAGACCAGACTGATATACTACAGGATATTTCTCCCTGTGAAGGGCACACAAGCTAAAAGAGGCTGCTCTCTGAGTAGGTAACCAGACCTATAGAGCAAACCTACTTAGGTATTGTTCATACTCAGATTGAGCGCCTCTGGCTATTTTTGTAAGAGCATGGTAAGCAAAATTATTATTAAATTGCGATTCTGTAAATTTAAAAGGGCTCTATTTAAGCACATAGCATATTTTTTTAAATAAGTTTTTCTGTAAATAAAATAGGCTCTGTGCTTAAATAGAGCCCTTTTAAATTTACTGAATCGCAATTTAATAAGGCTGTAACCTTCTCCTCCTCCCACCACCTAATCCAGGTAAAGGGTTAATTTAAATGAAAATTGAATACCAATGGATTTATGACCCTCTTTTCATAGCACTCCACAAATAACCCCTTTAAGGGGTCCATGTTAATTCATCAGGAAAGTGAGTGGTCACAAATCTTTGTAGGCACTTGCTAAAGAATATTTTGTGTAACTAATAACCAGCCTTGTTATCCTTACTCATTTATAATGGGAAAATTGTTGGTGGAAACATTCATAAAGCATTGAATTATTTGACTTCGGCATCAATCTAAGACATTTTTAAAACACACTGCTGCTCAGCATTTCCCATAGAACTCCACCTGAATGCAGTTTTGAATCATTCTAAGGTAATTTCAGATAACAGCTTCTCACCAGATCCAAATCTGCCTCTACAACAGACTATTTAATATAGAGTTTAAAAGACTTTCTTCCATTAGATTTTACTGCTATTTTCATGATCTATTTGTAAACCAGATAGGTTCTGTGTTCACTCATCTCATTTATTGTCCCTATATCTCCACCCAATCAAATAACTGTTTTTAAAAGGTCTAAAAGACAGAGAAAAAAGGACACTGCTGCTCAGCATATCCCACAGAACTCCACCTGAATGCAATCCCCTCCCTGCCCCTCTACCCACCGACCCCTGCTTACACTTAATTTATTGATGCACACTAATTACCTGCATCTGTTCAATCAGCAACATCTGCTTATTACCCCTAACCACTCCTTTAAGAATACACACTCTTTCCTTTTTACTTCCCTCTTTCTTCTCATCTCCTGCCTGTTTCTCAGGCTCTCCCTAAATTCTCCATTTCAAGTTTCAAACTGTATAAACATCTCACTCTACCTGCTCTTTTCCCCTCTTCTTTGCTCCCAAGACCTTCTTTCCTTCCTCCAATCTCGATCTCCTCCTTCTTCAAAAGTCAATAAGCAGAAACGCTTCTGGAAGTTCTATTCCCTTTCCTTTCTCTTTAATTGCTCATTTTACAGGTTGGTCGAGACATATCTCCTAACCCAGGCCCTTAATCTATTCCTACCTTTTATCAGTCACTCTCAGCCCATAGGCCAACAAACACTCAAAACCCTCATAACTTAATACCCAACACCTGTCACAAATCTTCCACTTTGCCATTCTCATGTGCACTCTGGAATGCTAGGTATGTTTGCAACAAACTCACTTACACTCATTACCTATTCATCTCCAACTCCCTCAACCCAATAACTATCACTGAAACTTCCATCAGACACTGCCTCCCCTGCAGCACTATCATATGGTGGCTTTCATTTCAGTCACACACCTAGATCTGGGAATAAGCAAGGTTGGGGTATGGGCATATTACTTTCCTCCCATTGCTCATTCAATTGCATCCCCCCAGTTCCCTCTCTCCAGTTTTCCTCTTTTGAGGTTCAAACTATACGCCAATTTTCACCCATCTCTCTGTGAGTTGCTGTCATCTATCGCCCGCATGGACCTATCTCTCAATATCTGGATCATTTGGCCAACTGGCCCCCTCATTTTCTCTCTTCCAACATACCTTCACTCGTTATCTGTGATTTCAACATTGCCACTGACACTCCCACTTCTCCCACAGCCACATTAACTATGTGCACTTACTTCTACCCTTGGCCTTTCTCAATGGATAGATGGACCTACCCACCATGATGGACACCTAATTTTCACCAATCACTGCTCTATCTCCAATCTTATAAACTCCACACTCCCTCTTTCTGACCACCATCTCCTAACGGCCCTTCCAATATTTGCACTTTTCTGCACCCAGCTACCAGAACCCAAAGAAACCTCTTAACCACTTAACCCACAACATATTTCCAATTTACTACAACCCCTTCTCAGTCCCCTCTCTTCCCTCACTTGCCCTGATATTACCACCACACAATACAACTTGACTCTAACTTCCACCCTTGACACACCTGCCCTCTTAACTACTGGTAGACGCCCTCACTCTCACCTACAACGATGGCACATAAACACGCTACATCAAGAAGTGCTACCACACTGCGGAACGATTATGGAGAAAAACTCGCACCTCAGCTGACTTCCTCCACTACAAGTCTATCCTACGTTCCTATCACTATGCCCTCAATCTTGCCAAACAGCGCTACTTCTCCACATTAATATCAAATTTGGCCTCCAACCCCAAACATTTGTTCTCCACTATCAACACTCTCCTCTGCCTTCCACCACCTCACGCCCATTCCTGTCTTATGGCTGAAGAATTAACTCTCCTCTCAATATCGCCATAGTCATATCACACCTTTCCATCAACATACCAATAGCATCCTACCTTCACCCTGCCCCAAACCTATATCCATTATGAACTCCCTTGACCCTGCAACTGAGGATGCAGTTGCAAGTCTTCTTTAAACCTCTCATCTTACAACCTGTTCACATGATCCTATTCCATCACAGCTGATCTCTCCCCTCTCTACCACTCTTATCCCTGGCAAGTTTCCATCACCTATGAAACATGCCATAATTACACCGATCCTCAAGAAACCCTCATCTGATCCAGCTGCTGCATCTAACTACTGCCCTATCTCTCTACTTCCCTTGGTTTCCAAACTGCTTGAGCGTGTCGTCCACAATCACCTTTCCCAATTTGTTTCCTCCAACTCCCTCCTTGATCCCTTCCAATCTGGCTTCCAGTCCCAACACTCCACAGAGACAGCTCTAACAAAAGTTACTAATGACTTGCTAATCGCCAAGTCAAAGGGTAATTTCTGTATCCTAATTCTCCTGGATCTCTCTGCTGCCTTTAACACAGTTGATCACTCTCTTCTTATCCAAACTTTCAGTTCCCTAGGCATCCATGACACTGCTCTCTCTTGGTTCATATCCTATCTAGAAAATCGATTTAGCGTTTCCTTCTCTGGCGTCTCTTCTTCGCATTGCCCTCTAACTGTCGGCACACCCCAAGGTTCAGTCCTAGGCCCCTTTCTTTTCTCCATATACACATCCTACCTTGGTACCCTAATTAAATCTTTTGGATTTCAGTATCATTTATATGGAGATGTCACTCAAATCTATCTCTCTGCACCTGAACTATCTCCCTCTCTGCTAGCTCATGTAGCCAATTGCCTCTCTAGCATATCCTCATAAATGTCAGCCCGTCAACTTAAACTCAACATGTCTAAGACAGAACTCCTTGTCTTTCCACCCTCTTCCTCAGCTCCCACCCCTCACTTATCTCTCACTGTTGACTATGCCATCATCTTTCTTATCTCCCAGGCCCGCTGTCGCTGGGTTCTATTGGACCCTGCCCTCACATTCAATCACTCACAAAATCTTGTCACTTTCACCTAAAAAAAATCTCCAAAATATGTCACTACCTTACACAAGACACAATAAAAATTCTAATTCACTCTCTTATCATATCTCGACTTGACTACTGCAACTCTCTCCTTGCTGGCCTTGCAATCACCCGTCTCTCTAAACTCCAATCTATATTAAACGCATTCGCTAAACTCATTTACCAAAATCAACACACAGTGTCCGCAGCACCACTCTGTCAGGCACTCCATTGGCTTCCCATAGCCTCCAGAATAAAACTCCACAATAATGCACCCTCCTACATCTCTGATCACATCTCAAAATATGCTCCCACCTGCCCTCTTAGCTCTGCTAATTACTTTCTTCTCTCCTCTCACCTCATCCCACTCCCGCCTTCAGGACTTTTCTCAAGCTGCCCCTTGCCTCGCTCCACTAGACCATCCTCATGCCTCAAATCCTTTATAATCTCTTTAAAAATGCATCTATTCAAAGAAGCCTATCATCTTTAGACTTTACATGCTCTATTAATCTATCACTCAACTGTACACAACCCACAATCTTTAGAATGTAAGTTTGCAAGTTCTCAATCTCGCTAGGGGCTTTAGGGAAAGCTCTGTGTATGTCTGATTGAAATGTCAATAACAGGACCCTCCATCCTTTGCACTGTTTGAAATTGTTCTTGACTTGTACTAAACCCCTGTATAGCGCTATGGAATATGTTGGTGTGTTACAAATAAAGGATATTAGTAATAATATGCAGAATGTGACTGCTCTGTTATTCTACCTTGTGTTTATCACAAATAAAAAAAATGAAAGCAATGTATTAGAGGCCTGACTATAAGTTATTACCGACTCTGTATGGAGCTTTTTTTAGCTAAAGAAGTGAACAAACTGACAGAACACAGTTCTTATCTGCAATTCTTTTTCAATCACAGCCTTTTCTTTTTAAACCCTTGACATTTAAAGAACACTTACAGTATATTATATTATAAATAAAAATCTTTTTTTTTAATCTTCTCTGAAGTCAAATCATGCATGTCTTTATCTCTCGTTTGTGTTAGAGTGTTCATTATTGTAAGACTCTGAAACTGTTTTTATAACATCCCTTTCTGTGATGAGTTCCATGTTTCTTCTTTACTGTGACGTTTTTCTCTTATTGCAAAAATAGCATGTAGAAAATGCAGCCTGGTAAACCTTTTATTTTAGTTTTTAGAGATTTCCTCTATAAATATCTGGTTTACTTCTGCTTTAGAATAATTTAGCACTCTCCACGCATAGTGTCCCTGTCTGTCATAACGAACAACAGTAACTTGCACATTTTATCATTTTAACTCTATGCATATTTATGTTTTACAGAGCTCTTACAGCAGTTTGGTAAATTGCTTATAGATGAGGATTCTAAATGTGCTCAAAACATCTTATTAAAAAAAATACTCTAAGTGTGTTATGTCACCATAGAAATTGTTTGATTTAAAGACAGAAAGGGATTTACATTTTTATTTATGTAACTTATTTATACCTTCATTTTGTTTTTTAATTGTCTCCTTCCATAAGGTTATTTAGGTGAAATATGAGACAACAAAAAACATTTCAAATATAACTTAATACTTAAAACCCTTCTAAGCTCTTGATGGCCTTTCCACTTAGTGCATCTGTCCAGTTGTTATTCTCTAGTTTCCATGGCTTCCAAACGTTATTCATTTTGTTTAATAAATATCATTGCCCGGCACTCATCTTTCCTGAAGCTATTGCAATTTTATCCAAGTGAAGCACACAATGATTTCAGCAGACTGAGTTAATGTGATCCTGAAAATTAATTTCCCGTTCAAGTTTTGACATTAATAGTAAAGTGGCTAGATGCAGAATTGATTTACTCTGTGGTACATTTGAACCCCAAAGCTGGCCCCACTTATGGCCAGTTTAATTGCACCTAGATAGGAATAAACATGTTGAAAGAAAGTAGACAGACGGTCACAGTATCAATTATAGCAGCTGAGTTTTGGCATAATATATCTTCAGATTACAATGATACATTTAAAATTATTATTGCTTTATCATCAAAGAATCTCTACAGAAGTGCTAGCCATGACCTTTCAACCTGTAACAGATGGAGTGCGTTCCCTTGAATTAATATTTGATTTTTTGCATATATAAAAAGGTCTTTCCAAATACCAAAAATTAATTGATATTAATATTGCAAAGGCACAATTCCAGAGCATTTTAGGATCACATACACTTTCTAAATTAAAAGATTGATGTACTAATTCTTTTGGGAATATTTCTACCTATAAACAGCTAGAAACACACAGACAAATTATATGAACAATTCTATGCTGACATTTCAGAGTAAGGAACCCAGTTATGATTCAGCTTTTAAACAGTGAATGCAATATATATATATATATATATATATATATATATATATATATATATATATATATATAAATACATTATTATTTATTATTTATTTTTAAGTGAACATGAGTTTAATGTTATCATCATTTTGTCATAATGTTTAATTTGAGAAACATTCTTCAGCCCTTTTCGTCTATCATCTAACATATTGCTTATATTGCTTGCATCAAATTATAGCTTCTAAAATGTATAAAAATAGTTACATTATGTTTTCAACAGCTAAGATGCAAATTCCAGATACCAACATTCAAATTATGAAATACTGAGTATGCAACATGCCCAGGATAACTATGAAAAAATACTGTACAAGATTTCATAAAACCATAGGAATAAATAACTTGAGTGCACATAAATATTACTTGACTCATCTAAACTGTCCATTTTAAAACATCATACTGTATTTGGTCATTGGCATTATTCATTCATTATTCATGCTAGCTATATGCCTATTCTAAGCATTAGGCTTTAAAGGGACTGTTCAGTTCTGTAAAATATAAAAATGAATTGAGAATAAACAAATAGGTGCTTAACACCACTAAATACGTACAAAATATAGTAAAAATAGGCTAATGTCCCTATAATTAAAAGAAAAGCCTGTCTTGGGATGGAACAACATATAGTAGTTATGCCTATATCCCAACTAGTGTGCTCTGAGAACTTTTTCCCATATAACACCCGATAACATACTGGGGTCCATGAATATAAAAACATATATAAGAAACTTGCCAATCAACTTGGGATGGATATACAATTCACTTCTGCCAATTTGGGTGTCGCAGGCCATAAACTAACCCCTACTAGCAGTTACATACTGCCACAATGGGGAGCCCCTGTCAGTGGGAGCCTAACAGCAACAATAAAGTTAGCTAGGAAATGCACAGAAATATTTAAATATAATAAATATTTCTTCTAAAACAAAATCCCTTTACCAGTAGTGGTTTATCTACGCGACTCGCTACTATTCCTTTTTTTTATTCATTTATTTTTTCTTCTCTCTCTATTGTTGTTTTATTTCCTATCATCTTCCCTATACCTTTTTTTTTCTTTTGATTTCTTTTATTCTCTGTTTATTCCTCACATTACCTGTTTTGCAATGGTTATTAGACGCAATCATCAATATTTATTGCTCTTCTATCGCTTCTTCTTCTTCCTCCTTGACTTATATAGAATGTGCGGCTGTGAACATGATCAATTAGATGGAGCCAATGGCAAATGAGATCGTCATCATTATGTCACTGAAAAAGGGAGGTTAGATTTCAAAGCCTTACGGGATTCAATTACGAGTTTTCGATCGGACCCGCATTCCAGAAATAATGCAATATTAACAAATCAGTAATTATGATATTCTAGTCCATGTGAGTTCCCGTTATATGTATTAACACATTGATTCCCGGGATCGATATAACACAGAATTGAAACAGTAAAAAAAGTATTTTATATTGCAGATTTGCGGGCTTGAGAATGTTGTGCTATTAATTGTAATACCTAATACCTAACATCACTTTCCCTTTTTATTAATAAGTACAGTAGTGTGTTTATATTTGCATTTACAGTGGAATGGATAGGACTTGAACCCCCTTGAGGTTCTCTCTAGTACCCGTTGGCTTTTTGGCTCCATTTGCAGGTCGTGTGTTTGAACGCAAGTGGATTCATAGCAATTTAATAGCAATTTTCGAACGTAACAGTTACGAGCTTGACAGATCAAAGGATTTGCGTTGCGGAGTTCAAATTTTGACATCCCGTAGGGTTTTTCACCCTTAACCCGCAAGTCTTTCGTGGGTTACTTTCCTGGGCCAATTTAATAGTCATAAGTCTTGCGGGCCACGGTTTTACACACTCCCGTGTCTTAGGGAGTACAGCTACATTTCACTGAAGAGGCCCAAGAGAGGCTGCAATGTACATTTGGGGTATGTTGTTTTGCCTGTTCAGCGCACAATAACCTTGCATTTTGGGGGCCGGGTCACACTTTTGAGCAAGATCTGTGAAGGATACATGTGAGCTAAAAGTGCTGGTTTCTGAGTATTTTACCGGGCCTATAGAACAAACCTAATTCAGGTGTTGTTCATTCTCAGATTGAGCATCTCTGACTTAGAAAATCATATAAGCAAAAGTATATTTCTTCCATGACCCACAGATAGATAGTTATATAGGATCTTCTAGAACTGAAACTTGGCATTTGAAGATGTAACCCATTATCATTAGAAGTTAAAGGACTACTGTGGTCCACATAGCCCACTTGAACATAAACAATGTGAAATTGGAATATAAAAATAAATAATAATACAGCCTATATTTATTACAATTATGCTGCTGTGGAATCTACCATTTTAGTGTCAAGTACTCTACTTATGGGGTTCCCTGGTGGTCCAGTGGGTAGGATGTGGTGCTTTCACCGCTGCAACCTGGATTTGATTCCAGACAGGGAACCAAGAGGTCACACCACCCTGAAGCCATGCAGTGGTGGGCCTGGTCAGTACTTGGATGGGAAACCACCTAGGAATACCAGGAGCTGTATGCTGTGGCCCATTGAGATGGAAATGGTAACCCACTCCAGTATCTCTGCCATGAATACCAAATGGATCAGCATGGTGTGTTATGGTCAAGTCACAGAGAGTCGGACATGACTGAACAACTCAAACACACACACAATCTACTTACAGGGGTAGTGAGAGACTTTCAATGCGCAGAAAATCTGACCAATGTAAAGGTGGCATATACAATTGTCAGAAAAGAAAATAGAAACATGCAGTAAACAGTAATTTCATATAAAAAATGTAAAGGCTGTGGTTACCTCGGAAAAATACTAATTTAACGGCTGAACCGTTGTAATTGGAAAACACGAAAAACAAGAAAAATAATAAAAACAAAATGAAAACAAACTCACACACTGGGAGTGAGGTTGCAAGCAAATTTGACCCATATTTGGGGATTTTTGGTCAATCCAAAATCGTCTAAGCAAGGAAAGAAATGACAGATGAAAAATTTACCACATTCTGAAACTGCATGAAAGCGAGGCTGAGCAAAGCCTGACACGCGGGACTTAGAAAAAACACAACGGCAAAGACAGTAACACTTAAACGAACAACGCCAGACTTAGAAAATACACAACGACAGATACAGTAACATTTACACGAACAACATGGTATTCCCAAGCACCAAACTGCCAGGTTAATGAACCCTGCAATGAGAGGCCCGTACAGTAGGCGGGACAAAAGGTTCGCAATGAACGTCGAAGGCGCTCATTGCGAGCCACGCAATGAGTGATGAAGGCACTCAGCGGGGAGCTTGCGATGTGCGCTGAAGGTGCTCAGAGGAGCAAAAGCCTTGCATTGTGTGGCTTACAATTTTATTGCCGTAATTTTTTTATGGGTAATTTGCTCGTTATATAATAAAACACTGGATGATATACAGGATATACCTTTAAAAGATTCTAGTATAATTCATCCATATATATTATGTGCTTAACACAAAGAAATATGCTTAAAAAAAAAGATCAGATGAGGTGTATGGAGAAAAGATGTTTAGTTATTTTATTGACTTAACAGATAAGCATTAGAGATGTCGCGGACAGTTGCCCGCGGACTATTCGCTGCGATTTTGGTATGTTCGCGTTCGCAGCGGACGGCGAACACATGCGCTTTTTGGTTCGCCCCCTATACTTTATCATTGAGGAAACTTTGACCCTGCACCTCACAGTCAGCAGACACATTCCAGCCAATCAGCAGCATACACTCCCTTCCAGGGCCTTCCATCTGAAGGACAGCATACATTTTAGAATCATACTGAAGCTGCATTCGTTGTGAAAGGACAGATAGTGTAGCTGCTGGAGATTTAATAGGGAAATAGATAGCCAGGCTGTGTATTTAGCTTCCACTACAGACCTGAAGGACTCATCTGATATCTGCTGCAAGGACAGCAACCCAAAAAGCCTTTTTTAGGGCTAGAACATCATTTATTTTATTTCATAATTTTTTTCTGTGTAATCTAATTGCATATGCCTGCCTGCCTGCCAGCGTGTGTGTGTGACAGGCTAACACCTAACAGCTTATATTGTGCTTATTTTCACTACTCATACCTGGTGGTGTACCATACATTGAAAACAACCATTTTTTTCCTGTAATCTAATTTCAGTTGCCTGCCTGTGTCATGCTCAGTGAAATAAAACAACACTTTTTTGAATGTAATAGATTGAATAGCAATTGCCTGCCTACAGGCGTGTGCGTGAAGCCTATTGCATCTACTCTGCCAACTTTTGCCAGTGCACAGTGATACGTCATATCTGGTGCAACCGTAGTGTACAGTGACATAAAACAACACTTTTTTGACTGTAATCGATTGAATATCAGTTGCCTGCCTACAGGCGTGTGTGTGAGGCCTACAGCGCCTACTCTGCCAACTTTTGCCAGTGCACAGTGACACTCATATCTGGTGGCACCTTAGATTGCACGCGCAGTGCCCCAAATTTGAAGTGGGAGGACCGACCAAGCATCTTTTTCCATCTCCCGCTTCCAAAAATCCATGCCATATACACGTCCCCTGATAGGTGACGTAACAGGTATCAATCTGATAGGAATAAATAGTACCACTTAATACACCACTCCTATCTGGTGGCACATTACATTGCACGTGCAGTGCCCCAAATTTGAAGTAGGAGGTACGACCAAGCATCTTTTCCCATTTCCCTGTTCCAAAAATCCATGCCATATTTACGTCCCCTAACAGTGGACGTTACCGGGGTTAAACCGATAGGAATAGTACTACTTAACAGTACACACCTTATAATAACGCAGACAGAGGCAACGCAGAGAGAGGAGTATGAAGAAGAGGAGTCAGAGGAGGAAGGTGGCTTTGAGGAGGTAGAAGACCAAACACAGCAGGCGTCCCAGGGGGCTTGTTGTCACCTTTCGGGGACCCTTGGTGGCTGGGTGGAGGAAGAGACCTTCAATTACATCAGTGAGGACAAGGAACGGGACATGGTTAGCTTGGTATCCAACCTTGTGCAAATGGGAAGTTTGCGGTTGTGCCAAGGGACTGTTTGCGGATGTTTGCGGTGCATTAAACAGGGTGATTGGTCTGTTACTGTGAAGCAGGTGTAACCCTTACACTACCTGATCGATACAACATCATACCTGATGTTTTAAAGCATGTTATTCCAAACAATTTAGGAATGTTAGGTGATGTATGCCCTTTATGGCTTAAAACCCGACTCTGCATCAACTATGTAATTTTCGTGGGAGTTTTGCCATGGATCCCTCTCCGGCATGCCACAGTCCAGGTGTTAGTCCCCTTGAAACAACTTTCCCATCACTATTGTGGCCAGAAAGAGTCCCTATGGGTTTTGAAATTCACCTGCCCATTGAAGTCTATGGCGGTTCGCCGGGTTCGCCCGTTTGCGAACATTTGATGGAAGTTCGCGTCCGCTGTTCGCGAACCAAAAATTTGATGTTCGCGACATCACTAATAAGCATACCCAGTAAACACTGTTCAAGACAAAGACAAAGAGAATGTTCTTGGATAGGGTAGACTGAATAAATATTTAGCCAATTTATTTATAAAAACATTTTCAAATGTGTTTGTGTTGTGCATATGTTATGGATTGTAACATGTATGCTTGTATATGCTTTTCCATTTGATCCGTCCAAAAATATGGTTAAAAATATGTGAAGGAAGAAAGCTACGATCTGTGAAAATGTGAAAAACTGTGGGTTTATTTTGAACTTCAAATAGCACCTTCACTTGTTTTTAGGATTTGGACCCTGTATATTTCTGCAGGAATATTAGCCCATAGAGTTCTACATCATATGGCTCTGTGCTGTGGCACCATTACTTGTTTTTTTGCTGTAATTTGTTGTCAGAGTTACATAAAGGCATGGTTTTGTTTAGTTTTTAGACTTGATGACAATTATTAATCAGATATTTTAATGTCTGAAAACTTGTACAAATTTCAGCAACTGAGAGTCATCAGGTTGCTGGTCTACTCTTGTTTGGATCAGGAAGTTGCTGCCATGCAAAAGGGAACCAGAAGTACCTATGAACAAAAGTTGGTTCTTCTGCATCTGAGGTGAAAGATAACGCTGTGTGTCATCAGCATAGGAATGGTATGTCACAGACTCCTTTCCAGGGCCTGGATCCTGGTGCATTGAGCCACCATACAGTACATACTGCCCCATTGGAAAATGGGTAGGAGAATTATATTTCCACATGGGAAATGTGGGCAGGTTGGTGGTGGATGAATAGCCGAAAAAACATAGGGCCATAGTGTACCACCATGCTTCATATTATGGCATATGTCTCTGCCTTATCCTGCATACTGTATGTAATTCTCCATGTAATATTACTGTATTCTGTGTTATGTTTAAACTGTGACTGAGTGATCACGATGGGGTTAAAACAGGGTGTGCTGAGTCTGAAGTGATCAGACTCCTCTGTTGCACTGTTATCTGTTCTGGCCCATTGTTAGCAAATTAATCACATCTGCTATGTACCTATGTATCTAAAGTCTGGACCACTCAGACACAGAGATGGCAGGGTGTGTATTAGAAAGTAGCTCTATTGCTCTCAGGTGCCTGCTATCAAGATACTGCTAGACCCCATGTGGGGTCATCTCCTGTAATTGTCTGCCACACACTCTCATTGTTACATTGTGTACACCCCCTCTGTATCTAACTGCTATAAATATTGCTGACATTTTAAAAAGAAAACAGTTTACTTCTGGAGACATATAGAAATTGTGTGTCCCTTATTTTGCTCCTGTTCTCCTGGATGGCTGCAGTGAAGTACCGGGAGACTCTGTAGGTTCCTGCTGGGGTAAGTTTGACTGTAACAAGTTTTATGTTAGTAGTTAACCTATAGTCTATAGCAGGTGGCCCTGTGCTTGTATAGCCCCTACCCTTGGATAGTCACATGGTAGTTGAGGTTATGTCTCCTCATTAATATTAGAGTTGCAGTACTCCACCTGACATGGACAAGTCTTCAGAGGAGCATGCACCCAAAGAAACCCTTTGCAACCTACCAGTGAGAAAAGATTTACACCAGCTGAGGGCAGTGCCACCCAGTGCAAAGTAGAAATTCAGCCGCTCTTTAAATATTCCATGGTCCACTTGCTGCAGAAAGGTAAAGAAGAATAGGGATTGTACAATCAGCTCTATCTCTTGCTCTCAGAAGGTCACTGAATATATGACCCAGAGCTGTTTGTGTGCTGTGTCTTTTGACGCCTGACTGCAATGGATTGTAGAAGACATGTTTTTGCAAATGGAGACTAAGCCCTACTGCAACCACTTTTTCAATAACATTTCCTAAACAATAAATATTTGAAGCATATCTGTAGTTTGCCATGCAGTTTACATGTAAATGTGTTTTCTGACAGTTGCTAGTTTTTCAGGAAAGATACCACTATGTACTGAACAGCTCACTATTTTTGTTAATTCTGCATCCAATCAGATGAGGAAAACCACTAATACGTTGAGTTGGCCTGGATCCAGGAATAGTGGGTGGAGCCTAATTATCTGCAACAGTTTTCCATGTCTATATGAGTAGTTAGACTATAAATCCACATAGATAACATTCACATTCCTTTGCTCAAGACCTTCATAATACATCACTCTTGAACCCGCTCTGTGAAATAATGGACAGATTCTTTGCACTGAGATTGGGACAATGTTTTTATTAAACGATAGACAGGTTGGTTTGCATAAGCTGTACACAATAAACAGGTCTGTTTTCTGACAAAATAATGTCTTTGGATAAAAATTCTCATTTATTGCAGTTGATGGTAATTTGATATTTTTCAGATTTATCTTGTCCTCAGATTCTCTGAGGTTATAGATTACATATGTCTATTTAAATTGGTTACACATGTGCTAAAAACAACTTTGCATTTTATAATGAGTTTAGAAATGTAATAGCTTAGTCTAAAATCATAGTTTTGGGTGTGTAAGTAGAGTAAATATTTGCTATTTAGTTTAATAATGTGATTTGACAAACTGCTCTCACACAAATACCTTGCTTTTTCAGTTTTTTTCTAGGCAAGATTAAGCATGTAAATAACAGCTAATAAAAACTCAGATGCAAAGTTATGCAAACCTTTCCATTATAAATCTATGGTATAAAATGTAGGCAATGCTTGTATAAACAGCTAATTTTACTGTTTTCATAAAAATAGTATTTTTTTCTTTTATGGCTACAATTGATTATAGGTTAATATTTTCTAATAGTACAAGCAAAAAAAGGGCACTTGCATTGAACTACAAAAAGCAAACCCTGCTTGGGTCAGCTCTCTGTCAGCTCATGAAGACACACACTGTAGTAGTGTAATTAAGAATATATCTATATCTATATCATTACAGCTTAACATAGTATATAACGGTAATGTACCTTTTTAATTTTGCCACGTAAACCAAGTAGGCTCTTTAATAGTTTCTAAAGAGTGGGCATTTTTCAGATAAACTGTCATTATAATGTAATCTTAATAAATAAACAGTGCGACAAATGTGCAAACTGTATCAAACACCTGTTGATATTTATAATATAGACATGCACAATTTAAGAAAACATTTCCTAAAAGTAAACAAACTTTCATAACGCAGTTACTTTAATAACAGTTTTTACAATTATGGAAATGCATGCTTAAATTTGTAAGTTTAAATACAAAAAAAATGTATTTGTATTTGTGTTAATATGACATGAGCACTTTTAATTTAACATTAATTGCAAAATAATCATGTATGTAATTTTAATTTTCTCAACAAAGAATGCAAAGACACTTGCAATTTTGGACACAGAGGCTACCATGGAAACATGCTATCTGAAAAACCCTGGAATAGATAAAGACAAACTTGACAATTAAAATCTCTTGAGGTAACACACAGTTTTCAGTATATTTACTTTGTAAAGAAACCTTTCAAAGACTCACAACAAAATCTCTTCTCCTTTTGGTAGTCATGACAGTTAGAAACAATATATGTGTCCATCAAGCAGTAAATGAACTGGACAAAATGGTCTTTCAAATCATTTCAAACATCTAGAAGCTATTGTAAAATATTGACTTTTGTGCAGTAATAATGTAACATTTGAATTGTCTCTTGCTAAGTGAATACAAATTAGATGATAATCCATCACATGGATCTCTATACTTTGTCTAGTTGTTTTCTTTTTGGGGTAGCCTGACACTTAGAAATAAGCTTTTGAATGAGTTATGAATACCGTATATTCTTTTGACTAAAAATTATTATTAAAGAAAGATCTATAAAAATTTCAGGTTCAGGTTTTGACTTAATCTGGGAATAATAGTAAATTTACCCAATCAAAAATGTACAATAAACATTGAGAAATACAAAACGTACTCTAATCACTGCCATTCAATACCAGATGGTTTTTAAACATTATAATTTCTTTAAGAAAATATATTTTCAGACAGAATAAATTGTACAAATATCTAATTAATAAGCATTAATAAGCATAATATTACTGAGCAGGCTCAGTAAAAACCATTCAAAAGTATTATGATTATATATGTTTAGCGTTCTAAACTCATGGGAAAGCAATAGGTGAGAAAATATCATAAATAATCATTTAATATAAATAATAAATGCTGATTGCAAAATAAATGTTTACATATCATTATCAGTTGCTGTTCCTTACACAGTCTTCAACAGTATTGCTGCTTCCTGTATCTCAAAAACACTCAAGCTTACTCTCACCACTTTGCCTATGACTTGTGCCTCTCATTTCCCATCATTACTTCCTCCCAAGCTCACCTAGAGCAAACCCCACTTTTCAGAATGTTATGTCTTATTTCCTTAGACTCTTTACTAAACTTCAGATATTCAAACATACTCATTCTCCTGGATCTGTCTGCTGATTTTAATAAAGTTGACCACCTTCTTCTAAGCCAAACTGTCCCCTCTTTTGGTATTCGTAACATCTCTCTCATGCTTCACATCTACCTCTCAGCACAAGATCTATCTCCTTCTCTTCGAGCCTAAGTTGCCAATTGCCTCTCAAGCAAACCTCCCTGGGTATCCACCTATCAACAAACTCAAAATGTCAAAGACTGAGCTACTAATATTCCCACCCTCTACCACAGCTTCCCCTCCTCAAATATCTCTCATTGTTGACAATGCCATCATGACTCCTACATGTCTTGGGGTTCTAATGGACACTTCCCTCTTTTTCATTCCTCACATATAAATAATAACAAAATCATGTCAGTTTTACCCCAAAAACAAATCCAAAATATGTCATTATCTTACACAAGACAAAACTAGAATTCTAATTCATTATCTCATCATATCATGCTTTGACTACGGCATGTAGCTACTTGCTGACCTCCATATCACCAGTCTGTCCCCACAACAATCCATTATACACCTCTCCACTAGACTCATCTACCGTACTCAACAGTGTCTGCAGCTCCTCTCTGTAAATCTCCCGATTGGCTTCCCATAGTCTCCAAAATTAAACTTAAAATCATGATCCTAACATATAAAAACTCCACAACAACAGTGCACCACATTATATCTCTGCTCTTATCTCTGCTAATATCTCTGCTTTTATGACATTCTTCTTTCCTTCTCTTTTATCACCTCTTCTCACTCCCACCTTCAAGACTTTTCTTTTACTGCCCCCTCTCTATGGAACGTATTGCCTCACTCCACTAGACTATTTTCCTTCCTCAAAACCCTCAAAAATGCACTAAAAACCTCATTTGTTTAAAAAACACTTATCACCTTCATCACTGAATACTCTACAGCATTATATCACTCACAATATACAATGCAGTACACAACCAGCTCTACTTTCTATGCCTATTGCCTTACTCACTGCCATATTGCATCGATTACCCTCCTGTATCACACCCAAATCTATTAGATTATAAGTTATAGAGTTTTCCATCTTGTATGGTGCTCTGGAAAAAAGCACTATGTGCGTTTGATTTTAATCTTAGACAGGTCCCTCCATTCTTTTGCACTGTGTTAATTTTGTTTTTGGCTTATATTTAACCCCTGTATAGCAAAATATGCAACTGCATTACAAATACACAATAATAATGTTAATAACCTCTCAATAGTGTCTTAAGACATAATAAAAGTACTAATATAGTAACTCATAATAGAATTTTTTGAATCCGCTCTGTAAGTCAGTGCACAGTTTTCTGTCTGTTGCAGTAATCAGTGTACAGGTGAGAGTGGGTGTGGCTTGGCCTGTGTAAGTTATATCTTGGTGCATTTGTGTGAGGTCTGGTTTGAATCCGCTCTGTAAGTCAGTGCACAGTTTTCTGTCTGTTGCAGTAATCAGTGTACAGGTGAGGCTTCGCCTGTGTAAGTTATATCTGGGTGCATTTGTGTGAGGTCTGGTTTGAATCCGCTCTGTAAGTCACTGCACAGTTTTCTGTCCTGTTGCAGTAATCAGTGTACAGGTGAGAGTGGGTGTGGCTTGGCCTGTGTAAGTTATAACTGTGTGCATTTTGTTGTTTTCTGTTGAATCGGTTCTGTGGGGCAGGACAGTGTTTTCTATCCTGTGCTCATTTATCATTGTACAGGCGAGTAGGCGGGGTCTATTTTAACAAGGGAAGAGCGAGCTTGGGAGCTTGCAATCATTTCTAATGTAAGTGTAGTTAGTGTGTAGGAGTGTGTAGTTAGTGTGTAGGAGATTAAATAAAAGGAGGAAATCCAAAAAAAAGGGGTATTATAAGAAAAAAATGAAAACAAACGTATATATTGTTTCTGTTTTGTTTGGTTTAAGGTGTGGAAAAGAAATCTTTATACAAATACATTGATTTGTTTTCTCACTGTATTTTTGTAACTGATAATCATGAGTCAGTCCAGTGGAAACCTCACTCAGTGTCCATCCTGCCAAATGTATGAACTACTGGAACAGATGATCCAGGGTCCATACCTCTGTGACAGGTGTGAGCATGTTGCCTCTCTGGAAGCTTAAATTGAAGATCTGGAGAGGAGAATTGCAGCACTTAGTGATACTGCTCCACTGGAAAGGGAGGTGGTGCTCACGGCGCACAGTTTAGCTGGGCCTAGTATGGAGGGAGGAGCTGGGGCTAGTGAGGATGGCCAGGGAGGTAGCTGGGTTACAGTTAGAAGGGGAATCAGGGGGAACAGAAAGAGGCAGACCAGTTCTGAGTTGGCAAACACCAACAGATTTGCCAGATTGAGTGAAACTGTTGGGGATGTCCATTCAGGAATGGAATGCCAGATAGAGCTGTTCCCTAGAGCCGGGAGAACAGCTCTACTGGAGGAAAGGGAGGGCAGAATAGGCAGAGCAACAGACATGTTTTGGTGGTAGGGGACTCTATTATTAGGAAGGTAGACAGGGTAATTTGTCACCCAGATCCCAGCAATCGAACAGTTTGCTGTCTCCAAGGTGCTCGGGTTCGGCATGTTGTGGATCGGGTGGATAAATTATTGGGAGGGACTGGTAATGAACCGGCGGTCTTGGTACATATTGGTACCAATGACAAAGTTAGTGGAAGATGAAAAATGATTTTAGAGAATTAGGGAATAAGCTTAAAGCAAGGACCTCCAAGGTAGTATTTTCTGAGATACTACCAGTGCCACGTGCTAGCCCAGGGAGGCAGAAGGAGCTTAGGGAGGTTAATGCGTGGCTAAAAAAGTGGTGCAGTGCAGAGGGTTTTGGGTTTTTAGAGCACTGGGCTGACTTCTCACTTGGGTACCATCTCTATAGCAGGGATGGATTGCACCTTAATGATGAGGGCGCTTTTGTGCTAGGGGATAGGATGGTAGAACGGCTGGGGGAGTTTTTAAACTTGTAGGTGGGGGGGGGGGGACTATATAGAAGTATTGGGGTAAATAGGGCAGAGAGGGAAATGGATGAATTAGTTACCCATGGGGGAGGAGAAGGGGGAGGGTTACAATAGAAAGTAGGGAGGTATTAATAGGGGCCTCAAATACAGTGGCAGGCACTTCACAACAGCAGAGCCATAGCAACATAAAGTGTATGATTGCTAACGCAAGAAGTTTACCTGGGAAAGTGGATGAGCTAGAAATATTAGCAGTACAAGAAAAATGGGGCTTAATAGGCATTACGGAAACATGGTGGAATGAATCTCATGACTGGACTGTTAATCTGGATGGTTATAACCTATTTAGGAAAGATAGGGGAAATGTTAAAAGAGGAGGAGGGATCTGTTTTTTTGTTAAGCCTGAATTTAAGCCTATAGTCAGAGAAGATATTTATGCTGGCACTAACGGCATCATTGAATCTTTGTGGGTTGAGCTAAATAGTGGAGGAGCTAATTCTAAATGCAAATTGGTGGGAGTATGCTATAAACCCCCAAATATAGCTGAAAGTGAGGAAATAAAATTATTGTTACAGATTGGAAATGCAGCTCAGCATGGGCAAGTTCTAATAATGGGAGACTTTAATTACCCTGAAATAAACTGGATAAATGAGACCAGCAGCTCAGCTAAGGGGAGCAGGTTCTTGAGTACACTCAGGGATCATTATCTGGCCCAGGTAATACAAGAACCTACTAGAAATGGGGCCATCTTGGATTTAGTCATCACAAGTAATATTGATATAATATCATATGTAAAAATAGGGGAACCATGGGGAACAGTGATCACAACACAGTCTCATTTGAGATTGAATACAAAAAACAAAGTTGTAAGGGCCCAACAAAAACTCTAAATTTGAAAAGGGCTAAGTTTAATGGGCTACGGGCAGCAATACAACATATAGACTGGGACAAAGAACTTACAGGGAAGAATACTGAAAATAAATGGACAACATTCAAATCCTTACTAAATAAACATACTCATCAGCATGTACCATGTGGAAATACAATGAATAGGAGTACATCACATCCTATGTGGCTTAACAATGACTTAAAGATCATGATGAGGAAAAAGAAACATGCATTTAAATTATACAAGAAGGAGGGAACAGAGGCAGCTTTATGTGACTATAAGGAAATCCACAAGTCTTGCAAAAGGGGTATTAGACTGGCTAAAATAGAAAATGAGAAGTCAGTTGCAATGGAAAGTAAGACTAACCCTAAAATATTTTTTAAATATATTAATGGGAAGAAGGCCAGGAAGGAATCGATAGGACCATTACAATGTGACACAGGCCATCTGATAATTAGTGACCAGGAAAAGGCAGATGAGCTAAATAGGTTCTTTTCTTCAGTATACACAAGGGAGGTACCAGTGGTTGGGACACCGCAACATAATGGGGCTACACTACCTTTACTAAATAATTGGTTAACGCAGGAAGTAATACAAAAGAGGTTGGAGAAAACAAATGTTAATAAAGCCCCAGGTCCTGATGGAATACATCCAAGGGTACTGAGGGAGCTGGGTTCTGTAATAGCCAAACCATTATATCTAATCTTTCGAATCTCTACCAGATGACTGGAGAAAAGCAGAGGTGATACCTATATTTAAGAAGGGATCTAGAGCAAATCCGGGGAATTATAGACCAGTGAGACTCACTTCTGTAGTTGGGAAGCTTTTAAAAGGGTTAATAAGGGACAGAATACAAGAATATGTCTATTTGAACAGGATCATAGGTAGCAGTCAACACGGATTTATGAAGGATAGGTCGTGTCAGACCAATCTAATTAGTTTTTATGAGGAGGTTAGTAGGAACTTGGATCAGGGCAACTCAGTGGATGTAGTCTTTTTAGATTTTTCAAAGGCATTTGATACAGTGCCACACGGAAGACTAGTGAGCAAACTAAGGGATACAGGAATTGCAGTAAATATCTGCTCATGGATCGAGAGCTGGCTAAAAGACAGGAAGCAAAGGGTTGTTGTGAATGGAACATACTCCGATTGGTCTAATGTGATAAGTGGGGTTCCTCAAGGTTCAGTATTAGGTCCTCTCCTTTTTAACATATTTATTAATGACATTGAAGTAGGACTCGAATGTAGTGTCTCCATTTTTGCTGATGACACTAAGTTGTGCAAGGTAATAAAATCAGATAATGATGTACTTTCCCTACAAAATAATTTGCATAAATTAGAGAAATGGGCGGCTAAATGGCAGATGAGATTTAATACAAATAAATGTAAGGTTATGCATTTGGGAAGGAACAATAGCCAAGCAATCTATAATCTTAATGGAGCAAATCTAGGGGTATCAGATATTGAAAGGGATTTGGGAGTACTAGTGGACAACCACCTAGGTAACAGCGCTCAAAGCCAAGCAGTGGCTGCAAAGGCAAATAAAATATTAGCATGTATTAGGAAGGGTATAGAAGCCAGGGAAGAAGATATAATTCTGCCACTATACAAGTCTCTAGTACGTCCTCATTTGGAATATGGAGTACAATTTTGGGCACCACCTCATAAAAAAGACATTTTAGAGCTGGAAAAAGTACAGAGAAGGGCTATTAAACTAATAAGGGGAATGGAGGGGCTAAGTTATGAAGAAAGACTAACTAAATTAAACTTATTTTGGCTAGAAAAAAGGCATCTAAGAGGAGATATGATTATGTTATATAAATACATCCAGGGTCAATATAAGGCTTTGTCAAGTGAACTTTTTGTAGCAAGAGATTTTCAACTGACAAGAGGACATCCTTTGAGGTTAGAGGTAAAAAGATTTCACCTTAAACAAAGAAAAGGGTTCTTCACAGTTAGGGTGGTTAAACTGTGGAATTCTCTACCAAAGGAGGTGGTGACAGCGAATTCGATAGACAACTTCAAAAAGGGGTTAGATATATTTTTTAATAAAGAGGGCATTCAAGGCTATCCTAGATAACTAGCAAAGGAATATTGATGCAGGGAGAAATTTGATCGCCAGTTTCTGGGGTCAGGAAGGAATTTAGCTTTTTTTCCCCTTATGAGACAATTGGCAAAGTTTCAATGGGTTTTTTTTTTCTATTTGACTTCCTCTGGATCAAATAACAATTAACAAATAATAATAAATAGTCCACATTAAAAAGATCAATAGAGATCTAAAAAGGTTGAACTTGATGGACTAACTCTTTATTCATCCTCCAATACTATACTATTAATAATTATTTAATCAATAATTTAATTAATTACTATTCCGCATATTGCAGATTAGAGATCTCAACAGGTTGAACTTGATGGACTGAAAGTCTTTTTTCAACCTTAATTACTATAGCCCTCATTCAATTGCAATTTGGCCAATTGAATAGGGGTCTAAATAAGCACATAACATATTGTTTTTAAAGAAGTTTTTAGTTAGTAAGCATCTATCCAAAAGCACGGTTTTCACTAACTAAAAACTTCTTTAAAAAATATATATTATGTGCTTATTTTGAGCCGTATTCAATTTGCAAAATCGCAATTGAATGAGGGCCTATGTAAGTAATAGTAGAATTTTATTATTGGTACAATTTTACACTTAATGCAAAGTAATAGACGGATGACGGGGGAGGATAAAACCAATATAGCTCACAATTTCAGATGTAGGTGATCCACAGGCCACAATCCTGTGTTCCTTTATCCAAAAATAATAATACAAATAATAATAATGATAAAAAGAAATAATGGTAAAAAAATAAAAGATATAAAATAAAACAAAAATGAAAATGCGGTTCGTAATGAAAAGTGCTGTGGTTTAAAACTCCATAGTTAACTTTTTCCGGAGTGTTTATTATTCGAGTCTGTTCCCACCGTGTGTAGCACTGAGTGCCTGTGACACGTGCATGCTCAGGCTTGTATCCCTTTGGACAAAACCAGAGTCCTCATGGTTGGTAAGTTTAAGAAAATATATTTATTTGTAAAACTCAAATCCAAGCTTCCTCAGTGATTTTTACCTGTGATACATGAACTTATAGTGATGAATATAATTACATATATACATAGTACATTGGTATACTTAATAGTGCATGTGTCTAATGCAAAACAATATTACATATACAACTTTAAATTACATATATACATAGCAAAATTGGTATAATTTGTTGTGCATGTGTCTAATATAATTATACCAAATATACAACACTACATACTCAGTGATATAAATATATATACATACATATATGAGTAGGATATGGACCCCTGATTCTTGTAGCAGTTGTACATTTCAGCATTGCAGGCTAATAATTGAAAAAATTATATGATATATATATATATATATATATAAAAATAATAAAATAGATATATACACACATGTATTAACAGCATGTGTGAACAATGTTAATATCCTGGAGAGTAATACCATCATCCATAATAGACATTAAGAAAAAGTTTGTGTGTGAAGGTGTATTGGATGACAATACCATGTCTGTCTTATTATTGGTGCTTTAACTTAATAGTAAACAAACTTTACATACAAAATTAACTGACATTAGCTAAACAGATGCGCATATAGATGTGTGCACATATAGATATACATATAAAAATAGATCATTTTAAAAAGGAAATTAAAAATAATAGTAATACATAGAAAATTAGATAGATATAATAGCGTGTAAATGGAGACGCGTGTGCTGTGCTAGGAGGGTAAATGCCCATATTCAAAATGACGACTGTTAGTTAGTGATCCACTGTTTGTGGCCGCAGTGAATCCTTTTGCCGACAATAAAGATGGAACCATGGTTCCTAAATTCAGGACTGTGCTGCATAAAAATAAAATTACAGTATAATCCTGGTTATCCAGCACCCTACTAACCGGGACTCTCAAGCAACCGGCACCGGCATAAATTCCCCAAATTAAAAAACTCCTGCTAAACCGGCATAACCGGCACTATCCGGCACTATTCGGCAGTTCTAGACTGCAAAATAAAAATGCAAACTTTTTTCCTAATTGTTTTTATGGGCCCGAAATGGCCAGGTTTAGGTGCTAATGCCTTTTTAAAGGCATTTTGAGGGGTTTTGGGGGTGTTTAATGGTCGTTTAGACCCTTAACAATCAGAGACTCCCGATTAACCGGCAACTACAGTTATCCGGTAATAGGGAGTCCCCATGGGTGCCGGATAGCAGGGGTTTTGCTGTAAACAAATAGTAAATTACTCTATTTTATATTTATGATAATTAGTGTATTTATGATTGTGGACTAGAAATTTACATCATGAATAATATTTTATTGTTGTAGATCTCCCAATAGTACTGCCAGAGGTTGTGCCCTATTAACATTATATGCTGACTAGCAACTTGCCCGTCACAAAATGACGGTCAATAAAAGAAAGTGTTGAAATGCTGTTTGTCACACAATGTGAGTGTACTGTGTGCCTCAAGTAACTAAATTCCTCAAAATGCAGAAATCTACATTACATAAAATAAGATAAACTAAAATCACCAAAAATAAAAAATGTACATTACAAAGCAAAAAAAAAAAACCTAAGTCACAAAAAAAAGGAACATTACAGAAAATAACAAAATACATTACAACCCCCCCTCACTACAATTTTTTTTACAAAATTACACACCTGAAAATGAAATACATATAATACATACATATAATACAATACAACACAATTAAATAAAATAGAATACAATACAATACAATTAAATAAAATACAATTCAATTAAATACAATACAATTCAATTAAATAAAATAGAATACAATACAATAAAATAAAATACAATACAATACAATACAAATAAATAAAATACAATTGAATTAAATACAATACACTTCAATTGAATACAATACAATTCAATAAAATACAATACACCCCTATCTAATATACATGCCACTATGTAATATACATGCCACTATATAATGTAATATACATCCTACTATCTAACATACAATACTATCTAATAATACATCCCCCTATCTATCTATCTATCTATCTATCTATCTATCTATCTATCTATCTATCTAATATACAATACATGCTATCTATATATAAAGCTACCTTAATTGTAAGCTACAATAAAATAATTAAGACCACTTACCTTTGAGATGTTTCTTCAGATCAGCAACCTACGGTAAAACAGATTAAAAAAATTAATACAACATGTTTACATTAAATAACTAAACATTCTAAACATTCAAAATATTCTAAATATTATACTCACCTTTCCAGCATGTCACCTCCCAGCATGTCACGTCCTCCATGTTCCGTCCTCCATGTTCCGTCGGCCATCTTTGTGTCCTGTCCGGCGGTACTCCTGTAAAAAAAACATTACATTAGTAAACATAAAGCAAAGTTAAATAAACACAATCTACATTATACTTACCTTTCCGCGATGTCTCCGGCCTCCTCGTCTTCTCCTGAAGCATCCGCGCCTTTAAAAAAATAAAATAAATAAAAAATCGTCACACATCCGCCCTGTCGGATGTCTCCGACGCTAATGACCTTCCTATGGAGTGTTCCAGACTAAAATTGGCAATGGCGGCTTCTGATTGGCTGACAAGGCTGTCTATCAAATTCAGCCAATGAGAAGACCCCATTTGTGAACCAATGAAAAAAGTATACACCCCAAAATACAACGCTGATTGGATAACACACCTTTCAATCTTTATTTGAACCAATCCTAAGGCTTTATTGCCATCAGCCAATCACAATGGAATATACCCCCACATACTGATTGCTGAAGACATCTGCGCCTTCCCATTGGCTGTAATATTGATTGATATTAAAAATAGCCAATGAGAATGCGCAAATACTTCACCAATCAGTACGTAATGGCTATTGTCAGTGCAACCAATCAGAATGCGCAGAGGCTCCAACCAATCACCCTGTGGGGGTGTATTCCATTGTGATTGGCTGAAGGCATCTGTTCCTTGTGATTGGTTTAAATAAAGATTGATAGGTGCATTATCCAATCAGAGTGGGATTTTAGGCTGTATCCCTTTCTGATTGACTCACACATTGCCTCCTGATTGGGTGAATTTGATAGACAGTGTTTTCAACCAATCAGAAGGCGCCATTGCTTATTTTCTTCCGGAAAATTCTCCTGAAGCCTCATTAGCGTCGGGGATGTCCGGGAGTGCGGATGTAAGTATATATATATTTTTTTTTTTTTTACAGGGCGTGGCAGAAGTGGATCCGGAGGAGGCTGGAGACATCGCGGGGAGGTAAGTATAATGTAGATTATTTTTATTTTATTTTGATGTATGTCTATTAATGTTGTGTTTTTTTTAACAGGTGCCATGCCGGAGAAGGATGTAAAGAATGCCGGACGGAACATGCGGAAAGGTGAGTAGAATATTTAGAATGTCTAGAATGTATAGAATGTCTAGAATGTCTAGAATGTATAGAATGTTTATTTTATAACTGTAAACGTGTTGCACTCATTTTTTTTTTTTTTTTTTTTCGTAGGTGGCTGATCCCAATGGACATCTGCAAAGGTAAGTGGTCTTAATTTTTTTTTATTTTAGCTTAGACCTAGATTAGTTAATATATAGATAGCATTTATTGTATGTTAGCTAGGGGTTTTATATAGATAGCATAGGATGTATTGTATATTAAATTGTGTTATTTATTTAGATAGATTGGGAATGTATTATTATATAGATAGGATGTATATTAGATTATGCTATTTATTTAGATATATTGTGTGATGTATATTAGATAGTGGTGTATTGTATTGTAATTGTATGTAATTGTATTGTAATTGTATTGTATTACATTTTATGTATTTGTATTGTATTGTATTGTATTGTATGTATTATATGTATGTATTGTATTGTATGTATTATATGTATTTCCTTTTCAGGTGTGTATTTTTATTTTCTGTAGTGAGGGGGGGTTGTAATGTTTTTTTTTTTCTGTAATGTTCCTTTTTTAATTTTTTGTGACAGATTTTTTTATTTTGTGTAATGTAGTTTATTTTTTTGTGAGTTAGGTTTTTATTTCATGTAATGTATTTTTTTTGTGTGACTTTAGGCTTTTTTATTTTCTGTAATTAGAGTGGTGGGGGTTAATAGGGGGTAGGTAGTGTAGATGTTAATAGGTTAGTGTAGAGGGTGTTTAGTTGATATTTAATGTTTTATTGGGAGTGGTATAGTGCAGCATAGTGTGTTTTTACTTAGTGTCATGATGGTCCTTGAGGACCATCATGGCACTTATGTGGTTAATGTAGTGTTATAACAGGCCCATAATGGTGTTAATATACCCTTATGGGACTGATGGGGTTCAATATAGTGCAGTATAGTGTTTATACTTAGTGTCATGATGGTCATTGAGGACCAGCATGGCACTTCTGTGGTTAATGTAGTGTTATAACAGGCCCATAATGGTGTTAATATGGGACTGATGGGGTTAAATAGAGGCTTATGGGGGGTCTGTATTGACCCTTATGAGTGACAGGGTTAATGAAGGACTTATGGGGGTCTGTATTAAACCCCATGAGTGACAGGCTTAATGAAGGGCTTATGGGGGTCTCTATTGACCCCCATGAGTGACAGGGTTAATGATGGGTTTATGGGGGTCTGTATTGACCCCCATGAGTGACAGGGTTAATGAGGGTTTTATGGGGGTCTGTATTGACCCCCATGATTAACAGGGTGACAGTGTATATTTTTTTCTTTTACAACGGGTCCTTTAAGGACCTTTACGTTCCTTTAAGGACCTGTAACGCAGGAATTTTGAATTTTGATTGCAGCGGGGGTCCCCGATCGCTTGCAATCAGGACCCCCACTGCGATGGTTAATGTGGGGTTAATGCAGGGCTCCGACCTTATCTCGGATCCCCTGGGGTTAATGCGGATTTCCGAGTTTATCTCGGATCCCTTCTTGGCTAATTTGTACGTGGCTGGGCTGTGAGGCTCGTTTTCTTTTTTTTCGGCAGCCATTTTGTCTCTCGCTTAGCGGATTTTCGTGTGTGTGAACTCGGGAATTTGGACTTAAATGGAGGTGTAACTTCACTTTCAGAGGTCCTGGGTGCCCCCCCCCCCCCCCTTGCTATGGGTAAGCTTTTTATGTAGTTTGTGTGAGTATTTTGTGTGTTTTCACTGTTTTTAGTTGCGCGCAGGTTGGCTGTTATAGTCAGATTCTTAGTGCGTGTGGGTGTTTGTTACCTTAAGGTTGGTTCCGAGGTGGTTTGGTTCCGAGTCGTGCGTATGATTTTTTTAACGGCTCGCCTCGCTACATGAGGCTCGCCAGGAATGAGCGCCTGCGGCGCTCATTGCCTCATTGCCTAACTGCTATGAGTTAACGGCTTGCCTCGCTACGTGAGGCTCGCCGGGCGATGAGCTCCTGTGGCGCTCATCGCTTAGTCGTACGCACCACGCAACACAGCGTGACGATGAATCGTAGTTGGACAATTATGATATGTGATGTGTTAGGATGGAATCTTTGGGTCTCTTAGGATGGGGGTACTATTCGTTATTCTCTATGGTGACCTAACATTGTACTGGATCTTTTTTAAGTGACATCCTAAAAAAAGCATTTTAAATACTGGATACTAATGTGCATAACTCTTTAATTTTGATATTTAAAAAATATAAAGTTAATACCTGAGTAGCAGATTTGCCTACATGGAATAGCTGACAAATATAGAGAGAAATAGTCCTTATGTTGAAATTTCCCCTTATTAGTGTTCTTAATACTTATTATAAGGTCCAATATTCACTTATATAGCAATATTCATCCATATACAACAATAATAATGTACATTTTTCTTCAGACTCAGTGTGTGTTTGTGAGTACTGGGGAAACTGGTAGTGGCCAATGGTTGGTCAGTCGAAGCTTCCCTTCCTGGACTAAAAAAGAATGGCGTGGTTCTGGAGGACCATAGCTTGTAGATGGTAATTCTTGAATCTCCTCTTGGCTAGCACTTTTGATAGGATGTAGTTTATCTTTTCTTTTCTTTGGGCTGTTCTTCTTCTGTACTGGTTCTGATTTTCTGAACCTAAACCTGTCCAGATTGTACTTGTCAACGTCGGCTCCAATTTGTTGATTGGTTTCTCTTGAGGTGCTCTGTTGACGTACATCTTTGTAGTGGGACAGTTTTAGTATCGGAGGTCCTGTCTGTTCGCTTTGAGCCATTGGCCGTACATGGTTGCAATAGGGAGCAATTTGTAGCCGCCATCTTCTAGTGCATTTTCCCATTCATTAATGTGTCTGGGTTCTGACATGTTGAATGCACAGTTCTTTTTTATTCTCAAACCTCTTGGGATCATTCGTCGTTTAACATAGCTTTCTAGTCAGGTTAAGTCATACCAGTTTCGGACTTCCTCGCCTCTGTACTTCTCCAGATCTTTTAGTAGAAATGTTGGGACATGATCTCATTCAGTCAACTGGTGGATATGTTGTGCTTTGTCTCGATGCTCAAAGATATTTCGATTTCATTGTGTAGAGTCCACATAGGACCCATATTGAAAATGAGCCTGGTTATTAGACATCTCTGTTTTTCTCCAATGCCTACTGTCTAGTGAACACTAAGAAATTCCTGGGTGGTTTGTGATTAGGATGCGATTGATCCCAATCTGGTAGGCTCAAGTGCTTTGGTAGTAGATTCTGGGGATTGTTATAATAGTGTGTCAATCACCACGCTGTTCAGCTGTGATTTGTAGTGGATGTTGGGTATGTTTGATGTGCAGCTACTCCCCCAGACACTGTTCACACCGGTGTCTTAAAGATATGCAAAGTAATAGACGGGTGAAGGGAGGGGGGATAGAACCAATATAGTGCACAATCGCAGATGTACAGTAGATGTTCGACAGGCCACAATCCTGTGTTCCTTTATCCAAAAATAATAATAAAAATAATAATAATGATAAAAAACAATAAGGGTAAAAAATAAAAAATATAGAATAAAATAAAAATGAAAATGCGGTTCATAATGAAAAGTGTTGAAATGTACCACTGTTACAAGAATCAGGGATTAATATCATACTCATATATATATGTATATATATTTATATCACGAAGTATGTAGTGTTGTATATTTGGTATAATGATACATGCACTACAAATTATACACATTTTGCTATGTATATATGTAACTTAAAGTTGTATATGTAATATTGTTTTGTATTAGACACATGCACTATTAAGTATACCAATGTACTATGTATATATGTAATTATATTCATCACCATAATTTCAGGTAAAAATCACAGAGGAAGCTGCAGATTATCATCAGCGAAACGTGTTTGTTACTCTTTTTATTGCACTTATCTACTTTCGAACCGTGAGGACTCTTGTTTTGCCCAAAGGGATACAAGCCTGAGCACGCACGTGTCACAGGCACTCAGTGCTACGCACGGTGGGAACAGACTCAATTAATAAACACTCCGGGGTTCGTGGAAAAGTTAACTATGGAGTATTAAACCACAGCACTTTTCAGTACGATCCACATTTTCATTTTTAATTTATTTTATATTTTTTATTTTTTTTACCATTTTTGTTTTTTATAATTATTATTATTTTTAATATTATTTTTGGATAAAGGAACACGGGATTATGGCCTGTGGATCACCATCTGAGCTTAGGATCTATATTGGTTCTATCCCCTCCCCCCCCATCCGTCTATTACTTTGCATTAAGTGTAAAATTGTACCAATAATAAAATTCTACTATTCCTACTGCACTGTGTTAATTTTGTTTTCGGCTTGTATTTAACCTCTGTATAACAAAATATTGCTGGTAATGCACCAGCATATTTTGTTATACAGAGGTTAAATACAAGCCGAAAACAAAATTAACACAGTGCAAAAGAATGGAGTGACCTGACTAAGATTAAAATCAAACGCACATAGTGCTTTTTTCTATACAAGATGGAAAACTCTATAATTTATAATCTAAAAGGTTTGGGTGTGATACAGGAGGATGATAGATGCAGGATGGCAGTGAGTAAAGCAATAGGCAAAGAAAGTGGAGCTGGTTGTGTATTGCATTGTATATGGTGGGTGTGAGTGATATAATGCTGTCGAGTATTCAGTGATGAAGGTGATACGTTTTTTTTTTTTTTAAAACAGATGAGTTTTTAGTGCATTTTTGAGGGTTTTGAGGAAGGAAGATAGTCTAGTGGAGCTAGGCAATACGTTCACATACAGAGGGGGCAGTACAAGAAAAGTCTTCAAAGTGGGAGTGAGAGGAAGTGATAAAAGAGAAGGAAAGAAGAATGTCATAAAGGAAGAGATATTAGCAGAGATAAGAGCAGAGATATAATGTGTTGCACTGTTGTTGAGGAGTTTTTATATGTTAGGATCATGATTTTAAGTTTAATTTTGGAGACTATGGTAAGCCAATCGGAAGATTTACAGAGAGGAGCTGCAGGCACTGAGTGTTGAGTATGGTAGATGAGTCTAGCAGAAACGTTTATAATTGATTGTTGTGGAGACAGACTGGTGATAGGGAGGTCAGCAAGGAGCTACATGCCATAGTCAAAGCATGATATGATGAGATAATGAATTAGAATTCTAGTTTTGTCTTGTGTAAGATAATGACATTTTGGAGATGTTTTGGGGGTAAAAGTGACAGGATTTTGTTATTGATTATATGTGAGGAATGAAAAAGAGGGCAGTGTCCAGTAGAACCCCAAAACATGTAGGAGTGATGATGGCATTGTCAATGAGAGATATTTGAGGAGGGAAAGCTGTGGTAGAGGGTGGGAATATTAGTAGCTCAGTCTTTGACATTTTGAATTTGTTGATAGGTGTATTTACAGGATATTTATATTTTTTTATTTTTTTACCATTGTTGCTTTTTATCATTATTATTATTTTTATTATTAATTATTTTATATTATTAATATAGTTTACCTTTTTCTAATTAATATATGTAACAATCAATAGCCTGATGAGGTAACAATCCCTCTTTATTGTCCTCCAGTTGGACTGTTGCTGGCCTGAGGAGATTATGAATGTCCCAACTGTGCATTAGAAAGAGGCTGCGGGCGCGGGGCAAACTGTTGGTTTATTTGTGTAAATCACTACTTTAGATGCGTAATGTTGTTAGTGGCAAGTTAGGATTGTCAAATAGCGTTGTTTGTCTATGTGCTACGAGGTTCGCAGGCATTTGCCATCCTTTGTAATAGTGTATTTTTTACCTCGTACATTCCTAGGTGAAAGTAGTACGTGGTTGGCTGTGTTTTGCGTGGTCCAGGGTCTTGTAGCCTCGTTTTCATTTTGTTTGGCTGACATTTTTTTTCTCGCTGAGCCGATTTTCGAGTGCTGAAACTCAGCAAAAATCGACTTAAATTCGCGTTTCACGTCCTGGCTGTTCCCCCGTGCTGTGTGTGATGTTTTTGTTATATTTTTTATTTATTTTTTGTTACATTTTTTATTTTATTTTTTGTGTTTCGTGTTTTTTGCTTTGCGCGGTTCAGCCGTTAATCTCATATTTTTTTTAATTCAGTTCAATCTATCAACTGCTTGCAGCCTGAGGCAATCATGCGTTTCCAAAGTGTCTGGAGGCTATGTCCCGCGTGTTTCATTGCCTCCACTGCTCGTCTCGCAGGCAATGAGCGCATTCGGCGCTGATCGCCTAAGTGCTGCAAGTTAACGGCTCGCCTTGGTACATGAAGATCGCAGGCGATGAGCACCAGCCTAAGTTGTATTCACCACGCAAAGCGTGACAACGTAGTTCCAAAATTATAATATGTGGTCCCCAGAATCTACTACCAAAGCGCTTTAGCCTACCAGATTGAGATCAATCACATCCTAATCACAAATCACCCAGCAGTTTTACGCTTAACCAATGTAGTAAGACACTTTGCATCTAAGTTTCACAATATAAATTAATTTTATGTTAGTAAATGCTGGCTATACATTACATTACATGTACCACAAATATGAAACATTGTTTTCAGTTTTTCAGAGCAAAGCAGATTAAACCCAAATAATTACCACTGACAGAGATTATTAGGAAGGTAGACAGGGTAATTTGTCACCCAGATCCCAGCAATCGAACAGTTTGCTGTCTCCCGGGTGCTCGGGTTCGGCATGTTGTGGATCGGGTGGATAAATTATTGGGAGGGGCTGGTAATGAACCGGCGGTCTTGGTACACATTGGTACCAATGACAAAGTTAGTGGAAGATGGAGCGTCCTAAAGAATGATTTTAGAGAATTAGGGAATAAGCTTAAAGCAAGGACCTCCAAGGTAGTATTTTCTGAGATACTACCAGTGCCACGTGCTAGCCCAGGGAGGCAGAAGGAGCTTAGGGAGGTTAATGCGTGGCTAAAAAAGTGGTGCAGTGCAGAGGGTTTTGGGTTTTTAGAGCACTGGGCTGACTTCTCACTTGGGTACAATCTCTATAGCAGGGATGGATTGCACCTTAATGATGAGGGCGCTTTTGTGCTAGGGAATAGGATGGTAGAACGGCTGGGGGAGTTTTTAAACTTGTAGGTGGGGGGGAGGGACTATATAGAAGTATTGGGGTAAATAGGGTAGAGAGGGAAAGGGATGAATTATTTACCCATGGGGGAGGAGAAGGGGGGAGGGTTACAATAGAAAGTAGGGAGATATTAATAGGGGCCTCAAATACAGTGGCAGGCACTTCACATCAGCAGAGCCATAGCAACATAAAGTGTATGATTGCAAACGCAAGAAGTTTGCCTGGGAAAATGGATGAGCTAGAAATATTAGCAGTACAAGAAAAATGGGGCTTAATAGGCATTACGGAAACATGGTGGGATGAATCTCATGACTGGACTGTTAATCTGGATGGTTATAACCTATTTAGGAAAGATAGGGGCAATGGTAAAAGAGGAGGAGGGATCTGTCTTTATGTTAAGCCTGAATTTAAGCCTATAGTTAGAGAAGATATTTATGCTGGCACTAACGGCATCATTGAATCCTTGTGGGTTGAGCTAAATAGTGGAGGAGCTAATTCTAAATGCATATTGGTGGGAGTATGCTATAAACCCCCAAATATAGCTGAAAGTGAGGAAATACAATTATTGTTACAGATTGGAAATGCAGCTAAGCATGGGCAAGTTCTAATAATGGGAGACTTTAATTACCCTGATATAAACTGGATAAACGAGACCAGCAGCTCAGCTAAGGGGAGCAGGTTCTTGAGTACACTCAGGGATCATTATCTAGCCCAGGTAATACAAGAACCTACTAGAAATGGGGCCATCTTGGATTTAGTCATCACAAGTAATATTGATATAATATCAAATGTAAAAATAGGGGAACCCTTGGGGAACAGTGATCACAACACAGTCTCATTTGAGATTGAATACAAAAAACAGAGTTGTAAGGGGCCAACAAAAACTCTAAATTTTAAAAGGGCTAACTTTAATGGGCTACGGGCAGCAATACAACATATAGACTGGGACAAAGAACTTACAGGGAAGAATACTGAAAATAAATGGACAACATTCAAATCCTTACTAAATAAACATACTCATCAGCATGTACCATGTGGAAATAAAATAAATAGGAGTAAATCACATCCCATGTGGCTTAACAATGACTTAAAGATCATGATGAGGAAAAAGAAGTATGCATTTAAATTATACAAGAAGGAGGGAACAGAGGCATCTTTATGTGACTATAAGGAAATCAACAAGGCTTGCAAAAGGGCTATTAGACTGGCTAAAATAGAAAATGAGAAGTCAGTTGCGATGGAAAGTAAGACTAACCCTAAAATATTTTATAAATATATTAATGGGAAGAAGGCCAGGAAGGAATCGATAGGACCATTACAATGTGACACAGGCCATCTGATAATTAGTGACCAGGAAAAGGCAGATGAGCTAAATAGGTTCTTTTCTTCGGTTTACACAAGGGAGGTACCAGTGGTTGGGACACTGCAACATAATGGGGCTACACTACCTTCACTAAATAATTGGTTAACGCAGGAAGAAATACAAAAGAGGTTGGAGAAAATAAATGTTAATAAAGCCCCAGGTCCTGATGGAATACATCCAAGGGTACTGAGGGAGCTGGGTTCTGTAATAGCCAAACCATTATATCTAATCTTTAAAGACTCGCTCACTACAGGGTCTCTACCAGATGACTGGAGAAAAGCAGAGGTGATACCTATATTTAAGAAGGGATCTAGAGCAAATCCGGGGAATTATAGACCAGTGAGCCTCACTTCTGTAGTTGGGAAGCTTTTAGAAGGGTTAATAAGGGACAGAATACAAGAATATGTCTATTTGAACAGGATCATAGGTAGCAGTCAACATGGATTTATGAAGGAAAGGTCGTGTCAGACCAATCTAATTAGTTTTTATGAGGAGGTTAGTAGGAACTTGGATCAGGGCAACTCAGTGGATGTAGTCTTTTTAGATTTTTCAAAGGCATTTGATACAGTGCCACATGGAAGACTAGTGAGCAAACTAAGGGATACAGGAATTGCAGTAAATATCTGCTCATGGATCGAGAGCTGGCTAAAAGACAGGAAGCAAAGGGTTGTTGTAAATGGAACATACTCCGATTGGTCTAATGTGATAAGTGGGGTTCCTCAGGGCTCAGTATTGGGTCCTCTCCTTTTTAACATATTTATTAATGACATTGAAGTAGGACTCGAATGTAGTGTCTCCATTTTTGCTGATGACACTAAGTTGTGCAAGGTAATAAAATCAGATAATGATGTACTTTCCCTACAAAAGGATTTGCATAAATTAGAGAAATGGGCGGCTAAATGGCAGATGAGATTTAATACAAATAAATGTAAGGTTATGCATTTGGGAAGGAAAAATAGCCAAGCAATCTATAATCTTAATGGAGCAAATCTAGGGGTATCAGATATTGAAAGGGATTTGGGAGTACTAGTGGACAACCACCTAGGTAACAGCGCTCAAAGCCAAGCAGCGGCTGCAAAGGCAAATAAAATATTAGCATGTATTAGGAAGGGTATAGAAGCCAGGGAAGAAGATATAATTCTGCCACTATACAAATCTCTAGTACGCCCTCATTTGGAATATGGAGTACAATTTTGGGCACCACCTCACAAAAAAGACATCTTAGAGCTGGAAAAAGTACAGAGAAGGGCTACAAAACTAATAAGGGGAATGGAGGGGCTAAGTTATGAAGAAAGACTAGCAAAATTAAACTTATTTTCGCTAGAAAAAAGGCGTCTAAGAGGAGATATGATTACGTTATTTAAATACATCCAGGGTCCATATAAGGCTTTGTCAAGTGAGCTTTTTGTAGCAAGAGATTTTCAACTGACAAGAGGACATCCGTTGAGGTTAGAGGAAAAAAGATTTCACCTTAAACAAAGAAAAGGGTTCTTCACAGTTAGGGTGGTTAAACTGTGGAATTCTCTACCAAAGGAGGTGGTGACAGCGAATTCGATAGACAACTTCAAAAAGGGGTTAGATATATTTCTGAATAAAGAGGGCATTCAAGGCTATCCTAGATAACTAGCGAAGGAATATTGATCCAGGGAGAAATTTGATCGCCAGTTTCTGGGGTCAGGAAGGAATTTTGCTTTTTTTCCCCCTTATGAGACAATTGGCAAAGTTTCAATGGGGTTTTTTTTTATGTTTGCCTTCCTCTGGATCAATTAACAATAATTAACAATTAACAATAATAATAAATAGTCCAAATTAAAAAGATCAATAGAGATCTAAAAAGGTTGAACTTGATGGACTAACTCTTTATTCATTCTCCAATACTATACTATTAATAATTATTTAATCAATAATTTAATTAATAACTAATCCGCATATTGCAGATCAGAGGAGATCTTAACAGGTTGAACTTGATGGACTGAAAGTCTTTTTTCAACCTTAATTACTATGTAACTATGTAACTATAAGATGATAAAATACTTTAAATTAAATGCTTCCAAGATGAAGCTAATTAAAAATGTCTTGGTCTTTATAGGTAAATGAAAAGGATTTATAATAATTCATTTGTTTAATTATGTGAAAATCTTTACAAGAGCATGTGAAATTAGGTACATGCACAAGGCACCAAGATAGATTATCAATAAGACGTTGCAATGAGAAAGTATATTTTTATAGTATTTCACTTCATTAATGGATTTTTTTTTCCCAAGGATTTTTCTTCAGTAAAGGCTATGGGCCTCATTCAATTGTGATACGGCCAATTGAATAGGCCTCTAAATAAGCACATAACATATTTTTTTTAAAGAAGTTTTTAGTAAGTGAAAATCTTGCTTTTGTGTAGATGCTTACTAACTAAAAACTTCTTTAAAAAATATACGTTATATGCTTATTTAGAGCCCTATTCAATTGGCCAAATTGCAAGTGAATGAGGCCCTATGTGAGTGAGTACAATGTTATTTATTCTACTACATATCTTCATTTATTTAGCAAGTGCATGGAATATATGACATTAACAGCCTTATTAAATTGTGATTTGGCCAATTGAATAGGGCTCTATATAAGCACATAGCATTTTTTTTTTTACAGAAGTTTTTAGTTAGCGAACCTCTATCCAAAAGCAAGGTCTTCACTAACTAAAAAACTTGTGTAAAAAAAATATGCTCTGTGCTTATATAGGGCCCTATTCAATTGGCCGAATTGCAATTTAATAAGGCTGTAAATATCTAAGTAGCATATCAGTAGATAATTAAAGAATTACAACCCTAAAATATTTAATACATAGTTATTAGCTACGTAGTTGTAATTTGTGGACGTGATTTAAAATTTAAACACAGTTCCTTACACAGTTTATTATAATTTAAATGAATAATTAAACTTGTCTGGTATAATGCCATTGAATGCATTTTTCCTAACCATGGATACCCAATAACAAAATGATATTGGCTCACACCTAAGAAAGCTATTAGGCAATTTCATACATTGTAGGTTATAGGCATATTTAGTTTCCTGGATTATGAATACATCTGGTAGAGGAGAATCAGCAGTGTATGAAAACATTTGTTTGCATAAAAAAATACTAAAATAAACATTATTAAACTTTCCTTAAAGTTTATTAAATCTTCTGAGTTTGCAAGCAGTGGATTTTAAAAATTTACACCCCTGGAAATCCCTGCTAAAATTAGCATAAAATTCATAATTCGTTTTGGCCAATCACATGCAGTTACAGAAGCCTCAGATTCAAAGAATCATGGGATGTGTAGTCTTGTTGCCTCTGCCTCCTCCATTGAATGATGCAAATTACCAGTGGTGTGTTAATTATTGCTTTGTGCTGCTATTGGGCTTGAAAGTTAATATAGGGTTAAAAAATTTACCCAAAATACAGTGTTTCTATTGGTGTCTATGTAAGCAGCTCTGGGGTGTAAAAAGCAAATGTCATTTTTAAATGCAATAAATCTGTGTGTGTGAAGAATGGATCAATGTAATGTATGTTTCTGATATAAACAGTATGTGTTGGATTAGAAAAAGGGAAAACAGGGAAACTTAGATATGCCTTAAATGAATACAAGTTATTGTTTAAAATGCTCATGGAAATGACAGAATACCACCAGTCCTAGTTCATATGCCATGTTATAAGAGATCAGTGACATGTCTTTGTGAAATTATTTTAATTGTTGTACAGGTGTTTTAAGCGGGTTCTCTGAGGCATTTTCAACTACATTTTACATATATTAGGGATGATTTTACACATTTCACTATTTGAGTTTTATGTGCATTTTGAGTAATCACTTATTAGAGGGGTTGCTGCATAATTTTATTTAATTCTGTATAAGTTAATTTATAAAAGGCTATCAGCCTTATTAAATTGCGATTCGGTAAATTTAAAAGGGCTCTATTTAAGCACACAGCATATTTTTTTTACACAAGTTTTTCGTTAGTGAACGTCTATCCAAAAGCAAGGTCTTCACTAACTAAAAACTTCTGTAAACAAAATATGCTGTGTGCTTAAATGGAGCCCTTTTAAATTTGACAAATCGCAATTGAATGAGGCCCCCACAATGTATATAAATTAGGAAAAAGTTAAGAGAAGGGTGTCCAATGTTATATTACATAAAAAACATTTGTTGCACTTGCAATGGCAGAGCTAGCTCCACCATTGCAAATGTAGCAAATGTTTTTTATGGATGAAAATATAAAAAATACAAATGAAATATATATAATTTAATAGGGCTTTAAGTTCCTTAAATTAGCTAATTGTATTCCTATGCATAATTATTACAGATTCCTTGATTTAAATATTGTCTTCAATTGCCATGCCTTTTTCATTTTCCCTGTGCTGTGCAATATACTTTAGTTGTTAAGGTAAAAATAAATAGTGACTTATTTCAGACAGACTGTCAGTCAGCACAGTGGGGGCAGATTGAGACTAGTAAATTGTTTTGGACCTGGGGAAGAGAGTGACTTTAGACATAGACAGACACATACAGTATATCTACTATGCCATTATATCTGTTGTGTGCAAATGCACAGTTATAGTATGAAATGCAGCCTCATGTTATGATATACACGTCTAGGTAATAAAGCAAATGCAGAGGTTGGAAGAGTAGTCTGCTTTCAAGCACCAATATAAGTGCCAAGGTATATGTTTTTGATGTAAGTTGGTAAGTAGGTGTACTCTGATATCTCTGCTGCAATAGCATAAGTCTCAAATAGATCACACCATTGGATGGAGTGTGTTGCCACTACCTAGTAGATGTAGCAAGACAAGCCACTACTCTACAAGATTCTGAAAAAAACATTGTCACATCCTCTGTCTCTTTCCTACGTTTACATCCTAACCAGTCTATAACTGTGCAACTAACTTTTTCTTCCAACTTTTTACCTATTCCTATCCTGTTTGTATTAACCTTCAACATTTCACCCATGCTGAACTAAAAGTATCCAATGACTTGCAGCCTTATTAAATTGCAATTCGACAAATTCTAAAGGGCTCTATATAAGCACATAGCATATATTTTACAAACGTTTTTAGTTCGTGAAGACCTTGCTTTTGGATAGAAGTTCACAGACTAAAAACTTCTGTAAAAAAATATGCTATGTGCTTAAATAGAGCCCTTTAGAATTTGCCGAATTGCAATTTAATAAGGCTTTTGTTTTTTAAAGCCAACAAATAATAGCAAATATACACACAGGGCCTCATTCTATTGCTATGTTTGGAGATCCGGGATCGCAAATGCTGATCGCTAGATACGTTGCTATTCAATTGCCTTGCGTTTGCCTGCTCCGATCGGGTTACATTCTACTAGCTATGATTCCTTGCGATTTCGTCAATCGCAGCTTACTTCCCTCAAGGCGTTTAATCTTTCGCTTCCACGAGAGTTGCGGCGCAACTTATCCCTAATTGCTATTCAATTGCTCCAGTTACCCTTCTGTCAAGCCCGTAAATGTCTAAACACAAACCACAGCTTACTTGCACCAAGGAGGTGTCGCAAAGGGCTTACTTACAAATTGTAGCATTTATTAAGCAAAAAAAAAAAGCATTTAAAAGCACAACATTATCAAGGTCGCACATAGCCAAAATAGAATACTTTATTTCATGTTTATTTTCCGTCAGAAGTCCTACGGGCTTCAACCTCCAAGCCCGTAGAACTTTGGAATCCAACCTCCATTTTTATTCTAAGTCCTACAGTCTTGAATAACAAGTTACGGGCTTGGAGGTCATTTAAGCCCATAGGACTTTGGATGGAAATTAAACATGAAATAAAGTATTTGATTTTGTTGGTGTGCAAGCTTGATAATGTTGTGCTTTTAATCCTAGAGTCACCCATTGTGTTCCGCATTATTATAGTGCTTTACAGTGCTGTCTTGAATTTATTTTTGCATTTACAGTGCTACGAGTTACAGCCTTGCGGCCGCCATCATATTCAAGCCCACGAATGCTTACTGAAGATAGCATGGTTTGCGATCAGCGGGAAGGAGGGTTGACTTTCGGCTTGGCCAATTGAATAGCAGGGTAAACGTAGGGCAATGCGAGGACGTAACCCGATTGCAGCAAATCAGAAATTTGCAATCAAGTTCCGGCCCCTAATTGAATGAGGCCCCAATATTCTAAACTCTCTACTTTCATTGTATGTTAAGGTGTACATTCTGTATCAATAATGGTACAAGACAGTGTTGCCCATTGTCTCCTTTAATTTTTTATTGGCCCAATCACCCATAAAAGTAAGGTAACATTATATGCTTGGTCGGGGTAAAGATATGATGATAGAGAGGTAACACTTGCAAAGTTCAGTGTGAGTTTACTGTAAAAAAATGTACTTTTTAACAAAACATTTCATTGGCAAAGTATTACATTATTATATTGTACCATATTTGAAAAATTTCCTGTGTTCCTTTTGACCATCATGCTCACTTTGCTTTCTCTTTCTGCTACACCAATTTGCAAATGCCTTAAGTTCAAGAAATAAACGAAAAACTCCTTATCCTTATATGACTGTCAGTGCTGGATTAACCCTGCATCTCAATCCTCTTTTCCTAAAGTTTTCACTAATGGCCCCTTCAATACTCTACTTGTTCACATCTGGCTTCCACAATACTTTTGCCAATATTATTTGAAACTCATCACAAAGATTTAATTTCACTGTTTAACATATATAACATATATTTAATATAATATTGATTTTTGTCAGGAGAATTATACAGATATTTAATAGTGCTAAGAAAACGTCCCAACAATCCCTGAGTAAAATAAAATATAGGATATTTGAACTTTGCTAGCATGTCCTTCTCAATAATCACAATTCAGTGTGTATATCTTTGCATCTTTTTGCAGTTGTCAGAACGCAGTAACAAAGGTCACTCATAGACCTGAAAGGTTGCTCGTTGCTAGTTTTGGTTATTCTCTCAGAGTAAATTTATTTGTGGGCTGTGAACTTTTGATTAAAGCTATTCTCTGTTCTAGAATCTCTACTAAGCAGTTTTCCTATGTAACACACAGTAAGAAAGTACAAAACATGAGGAGTAAATTGTAAACCATTAGCTTAAAGGAAGCAAAGCCAAAAGCTCCCTATAAATCATAGTGACTTTTCAGTTATAATCCCATATGTCCTTTTCTAAATGGAATTATGTAATTACAGTCTCATCACAATTCTCTGTCACTAATTGAAATACAATATGTGACTCCTGATATTCCAGAAACTGGAAACAGACCTGTTAATACTTGAAAGAACTCAGTAGATGTGGCAATAACAATCTGATTTAAGCTGTCACCATTGCTCCATTTGTCATTTTCAGGCAAGAAACACTCTGAACAGATGGTACAGATGCTATAAGAAGGGTCAGTAAAAGAAATTGGCAGACAAGTTCCTGTTAGATACCTAGACCTATTGGAGTCTATCCAGCTGAGCTACTTATTGGAACCTAGAAAATTGCCTGTCATTCAGTGATGGACAGAGCTAGTTCATGCTTTAAATTTTTCACTTATTGTATTTTTCCTACCTACTTTATATTTGTCCCTATTTCTTGAAAGCCCATAATCTATCTTCTTTACTCTTTGTACGAATTAATCTTTTCCACTTTCTTTGGTTGTGTGATTTATTTTATTGCACTTTTCTCACCATTTCCTAGGCCATTAAGACTTAAATATCAATACAACAAGTTGTGCTTTGTGCATGTTAGTTAAATGCACACAAAACTAGAATATTTTCTGTATGCCTGGTGATACATCCAAGTGATTGGTTTTCTTCTTTTTACTTATAGCCAAACATGAAAGGTGAGCTGTTAATCTGTTGTCACATTGCACATTCTATCACCTTTCAAATAGAAATTGCACATTGTATAAACCATAATACAAAGCTATATATGGATTTTTAGATCACAATTTGCTATTACATGAATTTATATTCCTTCTGCATAATTGTATTCATAATAATATACATTATAGTTTATTAGTACATATTTTCCAATTCCATTCCTTATATTTAATTCTACAACTTCGTTTTGTAGCTTTTCCTTCTCATTTACATCAAAACACATTTTCCATATAAATTGAGTTAAAACAAACTGCCCAGATCATGCAGAATTTTAAAGAGAGGTTTGTTGTTTTCATATGACAGCAAATCAATGACATTAATGACTTGCAGTTGTGATAATTATAGTGCTTATGTTGGAATATTTCCATTAAAGATGAGATTATTCCCTAGGTAATAACCTCTGACAAGCTAATTCTAAATCCATTTGATCAAGCACATTCTGGATTAGTCTACCAAAGCTCATGTCTCCAGGTAGCAAAATAATATATTATGAAGCTAGTCAATAAAGCACTTTTGGCAATATACGTTGCCAAGTGAAACTTTTTAAGAGGTGAACCATAAAGTTAATTGATTGTACTATGAGTGAGAAAGAAATGCTGATACGTGTATGAAAACAAAGCAGCCTTTGGACATCCAAAAGCATACATTAAGATAAACAAATTGGTTTGTACATAAATCATATTTTAAAGTAGTACACAATGTTAAAAAAATGATGCTAGATCTGCATTCTACCAGTGAACTAAAAGCATGAAAAAAGTACAAACATATTTTATTCTGCTTAAAGAAGAAAACAGTATAACAAAGCTATATACTGTAGATAAGTATTGCACCACTGCTATTTATAAGAGATAATAGTTATTTTAGTAACCTATGTTCAGAATGTCCCTTAACTTGCGGAGAACTTATTCATACACTATATTTAAAGGGCATGCATACACTTAAAGATATACTGGAAGAGGATGCCAGCTTGTACACAGGCTGTTGACTATCTTGGATAAGGTAAATCTTCCGTTAGCCCTTTTATTCTGACATAAAATATTTAATAATATTTAATATTTAATAACTTACCGCAGTGTATTAACTGTTTTTCTCGGAATTCTGAGCTGGAAGCAGGTTTTTTAACTTGCTTTAAACATCCAAATGTGAACACAGATGTACTATTTATTTACTGTACTACTGTACGGTGGAGGGCTGCTATCGCTCTTTTGCCCACCAAATTATAAATGATTGTTGTGGCGAATTACCTACTCATAAAGTCCACAACACAAGCTGGGATCCCGCTCCATGCTGATGATAGCCAGTAAGCTTGAAACAGCTGTACATGCATAGGATTCTCGGCTTGTGTACAATCCAGCATTGGCTTTGCATTAAAGCTGTGTAATACAGCAGGCATAAGTTTAAAAAAGGCCATGTTTGAAAATGGCTATGGATTGAAGAGCGAGGCATTTGTGGGCACATTTGCATGTCCCAGATCAGCTTCCCAGAATGCAGTGTAAAAACTGTTTTTCTTGGAGTTCTGAGCTGGACGCAGGTTTTTTTAACTTGCTTTAGACATTCAAATGTGAACACAGATGTAATATATATATATATATATATATATATATATATATATACATATATATATATATATATATATATATATATATATATATATATAATACTGGCACAAATCTGTCTGGCAGAATGGGGTAGCAATAAGGAAAAGGAAAGTAGTACTCAATGTGCTCCTTGAAATCCCACTCACTGCCCTGTTTAATTGAAAGTTGGCTTAATCCTAGTTAGCTCTATCCTAAATATCCTACTGCCACTCAACTAGGTGTTCCTGCCTCTTCGAGACATACTCTCACAACAAGCCCTTAGAAAATTCCATGGTCCTCAAGGCCCTTCTGGCCACACTGTGTGGCTTTTACTTAGCACAGCATCTTGTGTTGCATGTGTCACTTGCATCAGAATATAGGCTTGCATACTACACCCCTGATATAATGCACAAAATGAATCCCCAAACTCCATCCAATTGCTTCAGGCAATGCCAAACAAAAGGTATTTTCATCCACATGTGGTAGGAATGTCCGGTTGCCCAACAGATTTGGACCAAAACCCTAGAACTAGCATCTAATATTCTTCAAAAGAACTTTACCCTGCTTAAAAGTCCTTTAACATCTTCAATGAAGCTGATGTCCTCCTGACATTTCTGACTGTCCAATTGGTCTCCTCCCTGGTGCCATCGTTCCATTTTGGGGACATTAAATCGTTTGGCTGCAGAGATATGCTGGACTAGATAGTCATCATCTATTTAGAGGACATCTTAGTTTACTCCTCTTCATTGGTAGAACATAGATGTCATATATTTCAAGTCTTATACAAGTTAAACACTCCCCATTTGTTTGCCAACTTAGAGAAATGTATTTTTGAGAAAGATACTGTGCAGTTTCTCAGATTTATTATTTCTCTTTCCTTGTGCAACAAGATTTTTATATCCTCAAGCAGCTCTTCACTTCAGCTCCTCTCCTGGCACATCTAGTTCCACTTGACCACTTATTCTGGAGGTTTATCCCTCATAAACACCTGTTGCTGACACTCCTGTATGTTGTGCTGTCATTTGCAATAAACTGCCACTATCCAAGTAAGTAAACCATATTATTTAATTGTGTGTGTTCACCCTCTTTCGTCTACTGCCCATGTGAACCATCTACTGCACACGTGAACCATGAACCATTGAGTAAAAGGAAGGTTTCCGTACCTTGAGATACACTAAGACTGTTAGCCTTGTGCTTGCCTACTGAATGATACAATAGAATATGATTGCATTTAGTGTGTATTGGAGTATTCTCAAAGTGGCTGTGTTTGTACTGACTAGTTGAGGACATATGGAGGTATTGAACCTGAAATGCGACGTGACTTATGTGTGAATATTTTTTATTGTATATGGATCTTGATAAATAGATTTTATGAAGTGGTGAAAGGTATATATTTCATAGTGTTGGTATGGCATGTTTTTAGTTTTGAAAGAGAGTAGAATGTTAATTAGCAATAATGTCTGGGGGTGAAAAAGCTGTGAGATGTGGTGGTTATAGTGTAGAGACCTGTATTATAAGTAGCAAGATTTATAGTGGGTGCATGTGGATGGGATAGTTGGAAGGGCATGAAAGATCACTTCAGAAGCACCAGAGATGTTACTTAGTTACATAGTAATTGACGAGGAAACAATACTTTTAGTTCAACCTTTCTAGATCTCCTCTTTTGATCTGCAATATGAATTATGCATATTAATTGTTAATTGATCCAGAAAAAAGAACCCAAGTGAAACTTCAACAATTGTCTCAAAAGGGAAAAAAAAAGAATTCCTTCCTGACCCAAGGAACTGGCGATCAGATCCCTCCCTGGATCAATACTTCTTCTCTTATTAACCAGGATAACCCTGAATTACCTTTTTATTTAAAAATATATACAATCCCTTTTTAAAGTTATCTATCGAACCCACCTCCTTGGGAAATAATTCCACAATGTAACAATCCTTACTGTTAAGAACCCTTTCTTTCTTTAAGGTGTAATCTTTTTACTTCTAACCTCAAAGGATGTCCCCTTGTCATTTTAAAATCTCTTGGCATAAAAAGTTAACTTGACACATCCTTGTATTGACCCTGGATGTATTTATATAATGTAATCATATCCCCTCTTAAACACCTTTTTTTCAAAAGAAAATAAGTTTTAATTTGGTTTTAATTTGGTTCTTCATAACTTAACCCCTCCATTCCCCTTATTAGCTTTGTAGCCCTTCTCTGTACTCTTTCAAACTCTAAAATGTCCTTTTTATGAAGTGGTGTCCAAAATTGTACTACATAATCCAAATGAGGGCGTACTAGGGATTTGTATAGGGGCAGAGTTATATATGCTTCCCTTGTTTCTATACCCTTCTTAATACATGCTAATATCTTATTTGCCTTTGAAGATGCTGCTTGGCATTGAACACTGTTACCTAGGTGGTTGTCCACAAGTACTCCCAAATCTCTTTCCATATCTGATACCCCTAGATTTGCTCCATTAAAATTATAAATTGCATGGCTATTTTTCCTGCCCAAATGCTTAACTTTACATTTAATCATATACAATCTCCTTTGCCATTTAGTTGACCATTTCTCTAATTTATGTAAATCCCTTTGTTGGAAAAGTACATTGTTATCTGATTTAACTATCTTGCACAACTTTGTGTCATAGGCCAAAATGGAGACACTACTTTCCAGTCCTACTTCTAAGTCATTATTAAATATTTTAGATGTGGTATGTGAACACTAGCGTCTGGAGGTAAAGGACATTTGTTTGCATGAAGAAGCCTATTAAAGGGTCAGTGTAAGTGTGTTTCATGGTAAATATATTTTTAACTCACCATTAACAAACATTAAAATTATTTTTGCAAACAGCAGCAAAATGAACGGCCACTGCAGCACTCCTCCACCTCTTTTATATTTCTGAGCACTGCTAAAATAATATTAATTCAGCAGATTTGTTTTGCAGGGTAGTATGCTCCAGATTACCAAATCTGCCCAACTTATCTTATCTCAGTTGAAATGTTTGATCTTCTTTTCAGTGGTGTACAGGACAATGAGAGAGGTGGGGACGGGTACAACAGAAGCCATTATAGAGGTAATCTATGGGCCTTATGCTATTCCCTGAAAAAGCACTTACTAGTGCCCTAACTGCATAGTAAATCCTACTTAGCTATGTTAATCACCCATACCTAAAACACTGCAGGAGAACTTGTATGGGTCACAGATCACAGTGAACTTTACAACACAGCTGAAAAACAAGGCATAAATCTCCATTGAGTTTTGCACTGAAAATAAATTACGAATTACTCCATTACACTTTGACACTATGTTAATAAGATTTTACGGATCACTCACATGCCACTGCCATAACTACAAAAAGCAGAAAAAAGATTTACGGGTACCAAAGACCACTTGGAAGTGGTTTTCAAACCTTTGCTGAGTCACCCAGAAGCATTTAAAATGACAGTATAGCACAAAAATCACTATAAAATGATGAAATATCAACATTATTTGACACTTAACAATCCAATATCAACATATCTGTAATTAAAAAATATGATATGATTGTATTAAGCCCGTTTTATGATAGAAACTCCAGGGCAACAAATAACCCAGTACTCAAGGGGTTAATACATGCCACAAAACCATGTTGCCTAGGAACAAACACTCTAATGCATTCTCTATAAATATATAATCTTTTAACACAAAATTAACCCCTTATTTTTTGAAGCTATAAATACAATTGTCAAATTTTTTATATCAAAATATATTAATTAGTAAAAAACAATTATATATATATATATATATATATATATATGTTCTATTGCCATAGCCAGTTATGGGTAGTTGTTCCTGCACTTCCCACTCATTATAAGATTTATGATGTTCACATTTCCTGTTGGCTCCTAGGGCCGTCTCATCTGTAAACCTTGGTGTGGCTGCTCCCTGCACAGATATCTATACATTATTGTAGAAGTTAGGGGAAAAAAGCTCCCACAGCCAGTTTTACGGCAGTGCCCTAACTAAGAGCACGTGATTTACATAGGGATCTATGGTTGTAAATTAAATAGCTTTGCTGCTATTTGCAAATGTATTTTTAATGTTTATTTATGGTGAACTAAAAAATAGATTTAACATGAAAAGTGCTTAGAATGGGCCTTTAAGAATACAAGGTGGGGCCATTAGCAGTAAGCAATGGAGGAGGGCTCAGGTAAAACCCAGAGGTATTGTTGCATTTAGGAGAAATTTAGCAAACAGGTAGTGATGTCGCGAACATAACATTTTCGGTTTGCGAACCGCGAACGCGAACCGCCGCAAATGTTCGCGAACCGGCAAACCCGGCGAACCGCCATAGACTTCAATGGGAAGGTGGATTTTAAAACCCACAGGGACTCTTTCTGGCCACAATAGTGATGGAAAAGTTGTTTTAAGGGGACTAACACCTGGACTGTGGCATGCCGGAGGGGGATCCATGTCAAAACTCCCACGGAAAATTACATAGTTGATGCAGAGTCTGGTTTTAATCCATAAAGGGCATAACTAACCTAACATCCCCCTCCATCATCATCCTCCCCTGTAACTCTTTACCCCCTCCCTCATCATCCTCCCCTGTGTCTCTTTCCCCCCTTCATCATCATCCTCCCCTGTGTCTCATCCCCCCTCCCTCATCATCCTCCCCTGTTTCTCTTTTCCCCCTCCCTCATCATCTTCCCCTGTGTCTCTTCCCCCCCTTCCTCATCATCCTCCCCTGTGTCTCATCCCCCTCCCTCATCATCCTCCCACCTCCCTCATCATCCTCCCCTGTATCTCTTTACCCCCTCCCTCATCTTCCTCACCTGTGTCTCTTCCCCCCTCCATCCATCATCATCCTCTCCTGTGTCTCTTTCCCCCTCCCTCATCATCCTCCCCTGTGTCTCTTTTCCCCCTTCCTCATCATCTTCCCCTGTGTCTCTTCCCCCCCCTCCCTCATCATCCTCCCCTGTGTCTCTTTCCCCCTCCCTCATCATCCTCCCCCCTCCCTTGATGGTTAGGGGGGGAAGAGACACAGGGATATGTGTGAGGGGTGTTAGGGTAAGGGGTGTTAGGGATAAGGGTGAGGGGGTTAGGTGTTAGGGTGAGGGGTGTTAGGGCTAAGTGTGAGGGGTGTTAGGGTGAGGGGTGTTAGGGATAAGTGTGAGGGGTGTTAGGGTTAGGGTGAGGGGTGTTAGGGATAAGTGTGAGGGGTGTTAGGGTTAGGTGTGTTAGGGATAAGTGTGAGGGGTGTTAGGGTTAGGTGTTAGGGGTGTTAGGGATAAGTGTGAGGGGTGTTAGGGTTAGGGTGAGGGGTGTTAGGGATAAGTGTGTGGGGTGTTAGGTCTTAGGGATAAGTGTGAGAATGTTAGGGTTAGGTGTTAGGTTGATGAGTGTTATGGATAAGTGTGAGGGGTGTTAGGGTTAAGGTGAGGGGTGTTAGGGATAAGTGTGAGGGGTGTTAGGGTTAGGTGTTAGGATGAGGGGTGTTAGGGATAAGTGTGAGGGGTGTTAGGGTTAGGGGTGTTAGGGATAAGTGTGAGGGGTGTTAGGTCTTAGGGATAAGTGTGAGAATGTTAGGGTTAGGTGTTAGGTTGATGGGTGTTATGGATAAGTGTGAGGGGTGGTAGGGTTAGGGTAAGGGGTGTTAGAGATAAGTGTGAGGGGTGTTAGGGTTAAGGTGAGGGGTGTTAGGGATAAATGTGAGGGGTGTTAGGTGTTAGGGTGAGGGGTGTTAGGGATAAGTGTGAGGGGTGTTAGGGTTGGGTGCTATGGTGAGGGGAGGATGATGATAAGGGGGGGAAGAGACACAGGGGTGTCCTTGCAGCAGAGATCAAAAGAGTCCTTCAGGACTGTATTGCACACTGTGTACAGTAGCCTAGCTATGGTTTTCCCTATTGATGCAGTATCACCTACACTCAGCCTCCTCTCAGTAAGACTGCAAGTTAGTTATGATTCCAAAATGGCTGCTGTCCATGAGGTAGAAGGCTCTGGAAGGGAGTGTATGCTGCTGATTGGCTGGAATGTGTCTGCTGACTGTGACATGCAGGGTCAAAGTTTGCTCAATGATAAAGTATAGGGGGCGGGTCGAATATTGCATATTCGCGACATCTCTACAAACAGGCTATAAACTAGTCTGTACACAAATATTTACATTTGGCTCATCTAAAATGTAAGGTTAAAAAGAACAATGCAGTAGCAGAGATGATCACCTTGTAGATTCAGAGTTCAGTGTCCAGGATCCAATTAAGCAGCAGAGGAGATGGTGGTGTGTGAGGTCCAGAATCTGTTAAGGTAAATGTGTATTCTTAGAAAATATATATTTGTTCAATATATGAACAAATTTTTTACATACTTTTTGCCACTTTATTATTTGTTTGTTAAATAAACCATAATGAGACAACTCATAGGGCTAAAAGTTATTGAAGGGGAATAACCTATGGACATCCAGGCTCATAGGGGGCAATGGGTATTGATGTGATCCCCTGGCTCATAGGAAGTACTTGTTTTAACTTAAATTTGTTGTTGTCGGATTTGAGCAAGTGTTACCTGTCACAACCTACTATGATGATGGTATCTAGAGTATCCTAGTACTCTTATTCCCAGTAGGTTTAGACCTAAGTTTGGGTGACTCTGGACCTATGGACAGTCCTTGTGGATGCAAGAGCATAAGTCCCAGCTCATTGGTAGCGTGCCTGGGAAATCTGGAAGGGAGTCAGAACGATCTCCTCTACCAGCATATGCCCCTGGGTCAATAATGCATCTGTACTCAAAGTTATGATGAAATTAAGAACAACATTTTATTTCACAACAGCATATTTAAGCACATCACACAAGGATAGGGGGAGTGGCTAACCTAAGCCAGTCCCAAATTACCTCTGTCCAATCACAGAGTGTCACACCGTGGGAAACATGAGGCTCCTCCCAGGTCCGCCCCCTAGGTGTGGATAACAGAGTCATTTGGGCCCTGGCAGTCAAGAGAGACACATCTCTTTCCTCTGGCGCAGGCCCCTGGATCTGGGTTAGGAAGACCCTAGAGAGGCCCCCTGGAGAGATGGTGCCCCTGTGTCTGTTGGGACCATATTGTTCCTGACTTAAGTATGTGTACTTAAAGCATTAGCCTTGGTGGCCAGCTGGGGTCCTTCTCCTATTGCAAGATGTATGTGGCAATGTATCCAGCATGACTACCCTATACTATCATATACATATGTGTATATATTCCACACACTGTCAGTCTATTTAAGTACAAGCGTAAAAGCGCACCCCACATAAAACCACCTAATGTCCTCATAGTATATGGGATTGGTTTCCACATCAATCCATCTCATGCATTATGATGACTTTTATTGATGGTGATGGGAACCCTGCTCATTTCCGTAGACAATAATCATAATAATATAACAGTATAACCGTATAACAGTATAACAGGGGGTCTGGGAGCCCCAAACCCCCAGGTATCGTCTCTTGTGTCAACAGCCTGTGACAGACATCTGTCCAAGTTCCCGATGACTGCCAAGTGAGCCATGACATTACCTTCTTCAATGAGATATATTTGGTGCATCTAGGCATCTTAGAGGTACAATTCTGCCTTCATGTGATGTTGAAAGTACCTGTTGGCTATTTTAGAATTTTGTGCAGTCAGAAAGACTTCCAAGTAAAGTACTGTTTTTTTTTTTTTAAATAGTTATGGGACAGGTACACCGAGCTTAGTATATTAGGGACATTTCAAATACTTGGAAAACATTTCTCAGAAGTTAGATTTACGTGTATGTTGTGATAGCTTGGTAGTGATTTATGAGTGGGCCCTTTTTTTATGGAAAACATGGTTTTCAACTCGATCCAACATCTTCTGTCAGATCTGGTGTGGACAAAAATATGTGCTAATATGATCAAGATTCCCAAAACAGATTCAGTTTTGCCATAATGCTAGAAAAATAAGGTATTGCTGAAATATATTGTATTTTCATTCACTAATCAATTATGCCAACATTGAATCTTGTCAGATATCTTTATGAACTAGATTAAAATCTATTTATAATTTGACACTGTATTTGCTCTTCCACTGAAATAATACTTTGTGCAGCTAATGAATCACTGCCTGTGATTAAAATATCATATAATCCAGTTGAATTGTTGCTCCAAAGTAAGTGATGGCAGTTTAATTTCCAATTATGACTATCTTGTAAAACAATAAAATAAAACACGCTGTTTCTTAATGAATCTGAGGAAGATTCAGACAGAGACACACTGTTTTGGCTTAGAGGTAAGTACATTCATTTGCAGTCAAATCTAGTGTGTTCTTTTGAGAAGCAGTCACTTATCATCCAGCACAAAAGAAATGGGAAATATTTGTCTTTTCACTGATTTTGTTATATATTGTCTATAAAATTACAGTAAGAAGTCTGTGGTTAAAATACATTAATCTGGAAATCCTTAACATTTCTTCTAATGTTACAGCTTTACAGTGAGATATATGATATTAAACTACTGAAAGGATATTAGAAAATACATTCATATACAAATTAGCAATATTCATAATTTTGTTTTGTTTTTCTTCTTTAACTATAAAATGGCAAGGAGATGGAACAAAATGAAATAAACACTAGCTGTCAGATAGCTGCAGGTCACTATACAACATAAGACGAAAGCTTATTAATTTAGAGATTTGCAACTCTTTTTGCTTTATTAAAAGGCAAAATTAGAAATGAAGCTGTAATATTCTTCAGATATATAATTTTCATGTCAGTAGAGAACATTTTTAGTCTATTTGGCCACATGACCGTGACCACAAGTCAAATAAATGTTTATTTCAATTAACCATTTCACTGTGTGGTACATGTAACATTGGGAGAGATTAATTAGGCTATCGCACAAGCCACTTTTAGTTACAATGATCTATGATACTTCATAAACATGTACTGTGGTCAGGGGTGTATGAGCCAGAATAATTCTGAGGGGGTGGAAGGTACAGTTCATTGTATACACAGGCTGTAAGATAGCTTATATATACACACATACATGCATACAAACATAGAAACATCTAGGGGGTTGTCCCCCCCCCATCTACACCCATGACTGTGGCCTTTCATTGTATTCACCAAACTCACTTTTCTAGTAACCATACAGCCCAAGCTATTAATCTATAAGCAGCTATAAGCTGTTGAAGTTCAACATATTGTTTTCAGGCCTGTCAACGAATGGATAGAAGTAACCAAATCTTGGCTTCTATTATAATAAAAGGTATGCAGCAAATAGCAAATACAATTGAATAACATGCATTTGTGGGAGGCATGTGTTATAATATGTGGCAAATATACAGATATATTGTTAGATTTAATTATGGTAATTGCCAGTTCATTATCACCATTATCATAATATTCAAGTACAAACAGGAAAACTGCTTAGGGAGTACTGCGATAGGGAACGTAGCTAATGTGCTACATGCAAAAGGGCTCCCATCTATCTATCTATCTATCTATCTATCTACTATCTATCTATCTATCTATCTATCTATCTATATCTCTCTCTATCTATCTATCTATCTATCTATCTACATAGGGAAACAAGCCCAATGCAGGCAGCGTGCTCTGAAACGAACATACAGGTAGTGAATTATGACAGTAAGGAACATATAAGTGTCATATGCATTATGGAACTTAAACATAATGTAAACACAATTTAATCAAAATATTATGTTTTATATGAAATAAAATAAATCAAACATAAAATCATATAATGGCAAGACAAAAGTGATTTCCAGATATAAAGGTTGTTTATCTAACCATTGCATATTGCAAACCCAAGTCTACATGATGCATTCTAATTAACAGAAAATAATTAATGTAAGAGCTAATTCCTATACATGACATTCCTAAAATATTTAATTATCAGACATTATTAAACATACAAAATGAAAGGTTTTAAAGATATTTTTTCCAACTTTTTACAAATATCTGTGAAAACCCATATCTTGCATCCGTTGTTGGCAATGCATGAGACTTCCACAGACTCATGAGGGAACAGCATACATCTTGGTGTCTCACTCAATAAAAAATATAGTATTAGAGCAAAAGACAAAATTAAAATATAACCTTTATTTCAAATTTCAAATTCCAAAAGTGGAGAATTTCTTACTTTACTGTTAGAGTTGACAGAAGTATTATAATTCCCCTGGAAACAAAAAAAAAGTTATATAATAGTGCTGCAAAAGTATATGATGATGTCACCTTGAACCAATATGAATACATGCATTTAACCAATTTCAACAACTGTCCTCTTTTCATGGGGCTCCACACACTAGTATACCCAATATCCACCTGATGGCAGTTTGCTATGGACTATCCATATATACTGAAACTAAACATTTGGACCCTCACTAAATGAGCCCTCGTAGTTCCCTCGGTCCTCGCAAAAGGCAGTTTTTTGCTGTTTGCGAGGACTGGATCCCAATACGTCCCTCGCAGCCTGCTTTGCGAGATGACTCTGAATAATGTCCGAGAATAAGCTCCGAGAGAGCTACAGAGTAACACACAGACTTAAATCTTTGAGGTGAATCTCGCACCTCGGAAGAATCCCTACGGGCACAAAAAAGTGCTAGCAAGGGATCCTAAATCACATACGTGCTGCCTCAGATCAGCCCGAGACAGCCGTGTGATGCTCCCACCTGTTCCCTAAACACATCGCCATGCTGTAGGGGTCCCTATTGGGACCCCTGCAACCCCGCCTCATTAACCCCTTGCATAGATCAGGCCCCAGCTGCATTTAAAACTTTTAAATTCCCCGCCGTGGCTCCTTAAAGGGCCTGCTGCACACTATTAGCCGGCCGCGGCACCTAAAATTAACCCCCCCCTATGCTGGGGATCCCCATCAGTACCCCTGAAGTGTCCTTACATTAACCCCTTGCTGCAGGGGTCTGTAGGGACTCCCGCTGCCCCCCCACATTAATCCCTTGCAGCGGGGGTCTCCGATTCGCACTGATCGTGACCTTGCTGCATTTAAAATTGGACTTAAAGGTCCAGAAAGGACTCAAGCTAAAAAATATTAACCCCAGGCAACTAAAATTAACCTCATAACTCATGGGGCTCTAAACAGACCCCATGAGCACTTAGTTAACCCTATAACTCATGGGGGTCAATACAGACCACCATAAGCCTTAATTAACCCTGTCACTCATGGGGCTCTAAACAGACCCCCATGAGCACTTAATTAATCCTGTCACTCATGGGGGTCAATACAGACCCCCATAAGACCTTAATTAACCCTATAACTCATGGGAGTCAATACAGACCCCCATAAGCCCTTAATTAACCCAATCAGTCCCATAAGGGTCTATGAAGACCCTCATAGGACAATTAGAAGCCTATTATTAAACCCATAAGCACCATGTGGGTCCTCCAGGACCCTCATGACAATAAGTACAAACACTACACTACACTTCCTCCCCAATAAACCACTAAATCTAAACTAACCCCCCTCTACCCTAACCTATTAACCCCTACCTACCTAACCCCCTATTAAACCCCCCACCCTACTAATCACATAAAATAAAAAACCTAAGTTACATAGAATAAAAAAACCTAAAGTACATAAAATAAAAACAAATCACCCCCCCACACACTACATAAAATAAAAAAAAGAATTACACACCTGCAAAGGAAAAGGGATACACAAATACACATAACAATCATGAATACATTATAAATATACACATAACTACAATACATTTTCCCCTATCTATATCTATTTTCCCCTATGCTCATTGCGGTCTGTTTAGGGGTTAATTTGGGGGGGCTGCGGGGGTCCCTAGGGACCCCTGCAGCAAGGGATTAATGTAAGGACACTTCGGGGGTCCCGATGGGCACCCCTAGCATAGAGCAGGGTTAATTTTAGGTGCCGGGGGGGTAGTTGGAGTACCCCCGATGGCAGAGCTTATGTGTGGGACTGCCGCGGAGGTCCCGTTTAGGACCCCCACAGCAATTCATAAGGTGTGGGAGCCTGCAAGATCATAGATCATAGATTTTCTCCGTGTTGATTTGGACGGCCCTGCTGCGTAGCTCACACGTTGCTCGCAGCAGGGCTAATTTTAGCGTCGTGACTTTTAAAAATTTGCAGCACGTAGGATTGAAGTAGAAGCCTCTTATCTATAAGGCTGGAATTTAATAGGGCTATTAATGACTAAAATGCAATGTAAATAGAAAAAAAGGCAACCTGGTTTTAAATAACAGTAAATTACAAACTTTAAGAGAATTTGATTACAGTTTAAAGATATTACAAACTTACTACACATTGTAGAAGCCATTTTTATGTACAGTAAATAACTTCTGTCACTGATTTTGCTACTCCTGCATGTGTGGCATATTATGCTAATATGCATTTCAGAGGCATCTAACTGCCAGCTAACCTTGAAGGTCTTTATTTTGGCCACTACAGAGACAGACAGGTAGACTGTAATCCAAATTAGCACACCAAAGCAGCTAAAATGCATGAGCTGTTTATTTGTATATAAACACAACATGGAGTTTCCCAGGATTTGTTTACTTTAGAAAAAATGGATAACACAAAACAACAATTTTTGTGCTCTTTAAGAATAACATTAAAAAAATTGATTTTGGATTGACAGAGTCCCATTAGGAAATAATTTCCAGTTTTGAAATGATATTAAAGATATAATATTGACAACTGACCCCTGGTGCAAATGTTGCAGCTGTACCATCGCCCTCACACACAGAGGACCTTCACGTCCCTCCCTGCATTCACACACCCTCTCTGGCCCCATCAGTCTTTGAGATCCTTTCTGGCCCCTGGCAGCCTCTTGAACCTCCTGCAGCCCTCTATATGTCCCAGTGACCCTCTTTGGCCCCTGTAGCTCCTCCTGAACCTCTCCATGCAACAAATCCAGCCTATGGCTCCACTCTTCTTTCATCTTCCCCTTCTCTCTCTCCCTTTTTCCTCTTTCTCTTCTCTTCCCTCCTCTATTTTCTTACTGTCCCTTATCATCCTCCTCTGTTCTCCCCTTTTATCACCCTTTTCTCTCCCCATTCTCTATTTTTTCTATCTAGCTTCCTCTCAATCGATAATCTTTCCTCTTTTATCCCTCTCTCCCTTCCTTTTGTCACTTTTTCTCTGTTACTTCCTCCACTCCCCCATTCTCTCCCTCCCACTTTCTATTCCCCTTATTACTTTCATCCGCATTTTCTCCCAGTATCCTCTGTCCCCCTTCTCTCTCCAGCCCTTACACCTCTTTATGACTCTCTCCCTTTCCCACTTTTTTGTCCATTTTGCTCTCTCTTTCTCTACCCTGCTTTTCTTTCATTCCCTTCTCATTCTGTAATAGACGTCCAAAGACACAGAAGTAATGAGGTGGGCTCACCATTGGAAGCGAGTTTGTTACATCTGTTATGGAGACTTGTCTAAATTCTGGGAGATAAACTCTAGAACAGAGTTGTCCCAAAGAGAAAGACTGCCATTAGAAGTAAATTACAAGTACATTTCATTAGGAGGTGTCCTTAGTTATTTACATTTACATTAGGTGCTCTCATTTAGTGTAGATTTCGTTTCTTGATAAAAAACAACCACTGGCTTCCATCAGATCTTTACTTAATTATATTAGAAAATATGTTTGTTGTCTATTCTGTAACCAATATAAATATTTACTCTATACATTGCACTTCCATGTTGCGTCAATTAATATGTCACTGTAATTTGTCTTTATCTTTTGTTGATTCTTATCATATGATAGGTATACTGTGTGTCTACTTTTCCTCTGTACATTTCCAGTAGAAAGATTTATAGATTAACAGGATTTGATGTCACATAATCAGTATAATGGCTCATTTGATGTGCCAATTTTCAGCCTTATTAAATTGCAATTCGGCCATTTGAAAATGGCTCTATATAAGCACATAGCATTTTTTTTTTTTTTACACAAGTGTTTAGTTAGTGAACTTTTATCAAAAAGCAAGGTCTTCACTGACTAAAAAATACTGTAAAAAAATATGCTCTGTGCTTATATAGAGCTTAATAAGTCTGTTTATTTTAAACCCAAAGCCTATTTTGAGAGTAACCAAGCACAAAAGTGACCTAGATTGATAAAGTGTTATTAACTGCACATGTGCTACTGTTTACATTCATATAATACCATTTAAAACATTTGTTGAAAGAAAATGTTATGATCATTGTATTACGTAAAGATCAATAGCACTACTCCAATTTCTTTACTCCGGTTTCAAAATGTATTACTATGTCAAATAATGAAAGTGTCAAAATGATTGTAATTCAAAAAATAAAACCCACCTTAATAACAATGACTGTCATCATGAATAGACTAAGAATTAATTCAAATTTAATATATTTTTCTATACTAGTTAATTAACTTGTTGTAAAAGCCACATATCTGTATGCTAGTGGGTACAGGTTGAGCTCATATGCAAAACACAGACAAGAATATTAGTATAAAAATGGTCTCCTCAAATCAAAGCCCTTATGAGCTGCATCTGAATGTCTTTAAATGTAGGTGAATTACGTAGTAATTATTATTAAGATTCAGTTTGTGTAAACTGGTGACAAACCTGACATTTTACAAAATCTTTAAAAATCAATTTTCAATATTAATTATTCAATATCTTTATTAATAATGTTTGTTTATTTAACAGAACTAGACAACAATAAGATCACACAATAGTAGTATACATACACTACATCTAGTTAAGAGTAGCATGCTTTAAACAATGTTAATCAAATGATTTTTATAAATGAAAAAAGAGGCAAAGAAACACAAATTGCAGGGAAATTGCTAGGTCAAACCATTAACCTTGATCATAGTAGTTCAAATGAATGCAATTTAAAAAAAATGGTATCCCATTTTGACTGCACTACCTTTATGGATTGTAAAAGCCTACAGGTCATTTAAACTAGCAAGGCCAGAGGAGAGAAGAGAGTGTTCTGTACTTTAAAATGATAGGAAAATTTGTAGCTTTGACAAAGGTTCTATAATAGCAATACTTCAGCCAAAGTTCAGTTTGAAGGTAATGAAGGATAAAATAATCTAGTGAAGGCTGGCCATGTGAAATGGCAACAGATGAAAGGAGCTGTTTTAAAACTACTGAAGCAAAACTATCAAGTGCTATTTGGACTGGTCCCTGTTTAGAGGGAATGTTAGGGAGAGAGTGATTGGATTCATATCAATTGAACAAATTGGGGAAATGAAGTCAGAACACAACCTTTTATGACCTTGCAGTGAGAACATTTTATCTATAGAAATCTCCTGTGATTAATGTTGATATTTATGTGATATATGGAATTAACCATATAGGATTGTGTGATACTTTAGATGAAAGTTTATGAAATGAAGAACACTATTTTAGTATACAGATGTGTGTTTACATAATATGTTATTACATGTATATAAGCACTAGCTATAGTTCTGGGTTATGTTAAAATATATATATTTATGTGTGTATGTTTGTGTGTGTGTGACTACATGTCTGTGTAAGAGTCTCCCGCTGAGTGTGAGAGATATCATGTGTGTATGTTTGTGTGTGTGTGACTGCAAGTATGTGTTAGAGTCTCCTGCTGAGTGTGAGAGACTTCCTGTGTGTGTGTGTATGTTTGTGTGCGTGTTTGAGACTGCCTTTGTGAGAGTCTCCTGCTGAGTATGAGAGATTTCCTGTGTGTGCATGTGACTGTGTGTGGGTCTCCTGGTGAGTGTGAGAGACTTCCTGTGCTTGTGTGTGTGTGGGTGACTGCATGTGTGGGTGAGAGTCTCCTGGAGTGTGTGAAAATCCCAGGATGATGTCATGGCCCCGACGCCTTGACTTAGTTTCAGGCCTGCCCCTTGATGATATCATGGCCCCATCTCTCGATTATATCAAGGCCCCACCTAGTGTGACAGACAATGGCTTTTATATATATAACTAGAATATTGCCCGTCAAAAAATGACAGGAATCAAATTGTAAGTGAGCTAATGCTGTTTGGTGTATGGTAATGAACTAAATAATACATTAATAAGGGAATATACTTTACCTATTTTAATAATAAATGCAGGAAGCATTATGCTGAAGAGCTGACAATCTGTTTTCATGCTGCTGCAGCATACAATGTGTGTTTTGAGTGCTGTGGAGCTGCTGTGTAAGTGTGAGCAATGTGTGCAGTGTGTAGTGTAAATAGTGTGCGTGCGTGAGTAAAATCCGTTAGGGTAGCTATGTACTTCCGCATTCTGTAAGTTAGTGTTGTAAAATTGCTTAGGTGATTTTCAGGTGTCTAAACTCTTCAATTTGGACTTACATGGAGGTCTAACTTCACTTGCAAAGGTCCTGGGTGCTCCCTCTTGCTGTGGGTAAGCTTTTTATGTGTTTGTTGTGTGTATTTATTGTGTTTTGAATGTTTTGAGGTTCACACGGTTCGACCGTTAAAGTCGTAATTTTGCAAGGTCGTAATGTTTTTCTTTTCTAAGTCCTGCGTCTCGTATTTGTGTGTCGTATGTCTGTAAATGTTGCAAGGTCCGCAGTTGCTGGCAAGGAGCGCCTTCGGCGCTCCATGCCAGCAACTGAGGCACTCGCTTTGCGAGGGCCGCAGCTTTAGCAACAACTTTTGACAACCCGCAGTTATGACAACTATATGTGTGATAACTAAAATATACCGTATATAAATATGATATATATATATATATATATATATATACACATGTTTTCCAATGGCCTTCTGGCTGCAAATGTGAGCTTTTAAGTGAATGTGTCCACCAGCTGATTTTGATTGATATAATTTTCTTGCTTGGGAAAATGCTGTACAGTAAAGCAGTAAAATATTATAAGATAATATCAGTTCACAAAATTGTTTCTTATTTTTAAATTTTCATAAAAAGTGCTTTAGAAAATGTACATCAATGTTTTGGTGTATAACGGTGTATATTCTTTAAACAATCTTAATCAAATGATTTTTATAAATGAAAAAAAAGAGGCAAAGAAACACAAATTGCAGGGAAATTGCTACGTCGTACCATTAACCATGATCAACGTGCTCTTTGTAAAAATTAAACCGATAATAAGCAAAATACTTCTTAAAAATAAAAAAATAAAACGTGACTTATAGAGAGGAAAAATATACTGTGTATGTCAGTCTGATGCCACCCTAAAGAATACTGACTTGGAAACAAAAAACATCATCAGAGGGATGATGTCAGAATTACTGATGAAACATATGTCGAGATAACGTACTCTCAATTACAGCTAGTTTATACAAATATCGGACGTGAGTTTGCTTAGCCCATTGAACCACGTGAATGGTGATCCAGGCTGTGGAAATACTGTTGAAGTACTGTGGGTTAACCCTATGGGAATGTCTGCCTAGTAAAACTAAAACCAAATCTTGCAAGTGTCCTTTATCAAAGGCTATATTAGCCCATATAACTATTTAAATTGTCACACTTTGCTAAATACCTGGTGGCAATTAACAGCCACATTAAATTCGGGCGATGTGTGAAAGCGTAGCTCGTAATGTAGATCTAAGGACTTACAGCTATTAAATTAGCCCCGTAATGCAGGCAGCAGATGACTTGCGGGTTAAGACGCAGCAAGGCCGAAAAAGCCTGCTTGTTGAGCAAAGTTGAACGTCGCAGCCTTAAATCCTTTGATCTGTCAAGCCCGTAACCGCTACGTATCCAATCATGCTATTAAATTGCAATGAAGTCACTCGTGACTTCATTGCAATTTGTGGGGTCCGATCGCGATGCGCTATTGTAGCCCCTTTTTCAGTGACGTAATGATGATGATCTATTTTTCCATTGGCTCTGTCTAAACCCGTAACTACGGGTTTGACTAATTGATCCTGCGCAGGGCTGCAAATCTAACGTTCGCCGAATGAGTTACAGGTTTGCGTCTCCAGCTTGTAACTCGCAGCCTTTCTAATTTAATAGCACCATAACTCTGCCAAATTTCAAGCCCGCAGCCATTAAAAGCTTCACCAGGAGTTACTGGCTTGGAATTTAATGTGGCTCTAAATCTTCATTCAGAACTTTTAGAAGGGCATTTCTTGCACTAGTCTGAGTCTGAGTTCCGCAGCATATTGGTGAGCTTCCTAGATAGAAGGTACACTTCATGGGCTACTTTCTCAGTATATATTAGGCTTGTTGTGTAGTTATTAACCCTTGCAGTACCATGAAGATTAATTCTAGCTGTATTGTGTTTTATGCTCCGTTTTTTTGGTCCAATTCAGATTTTATTTGTAATGTAATGACTTTAAAGCTTTATTTCCTATTCTGATTTGCATTTTCATGTACCTAGATATAACTGCACCCCACTGAATCAGACAACATAGGAGAAAATGTACATCTGGAGTTATCTAGTTGTCCCTGGTATTTAGGGTTTGTAATGAAAGATTATTCAGTATAAAATGTACATCAATGTTTTGGTGTATAACGGTGTATATTCTTTAAACAATCTTAATCAAATGATTTTTATAAATGAAAAAAAGAGGCAAAGAAACACAAATTGCAGGGAAATTGCTAGGTTTTCAGACCGACATTAATCAATGTCGTTTAACGTTTAAATATATAAACTTCTATTTTAATCTTGTATAAGTACTAATTTTAAAGGATCACTGTAGTTTGGTCAAATAAAAAAATGCTTGTAAAATATATAACAAAATTACAACAATAGCTGCTAATCAGTTGAATTACTTAACAATTATGCTGTTTGATTCATCTCTCTATATGTTTTCCCCCAGCAACAACATAATGCTAAATTGTTGTATGAACCTAACCTTTGGAACTGATTAAAATCAAAAAGGTCACTCTGTGTATTTGCTGTGATTATGATATGGAGAGAGCCAACCATTCATGTGACAGACAGCTATTTTTGAAGGGTGCCACACCAATTATCTCAGTACCACATGGAAAAGAACGCAGAATACACTAAGGCCCTCATAATATTATCGGCCGTAAATCGTCCGCAAAGCTGTGATTCCTTGCGGGGCTCCCGTTACCTTGCAATTCAATTATACGGCGCTGCAAGGATATCCCCTTACGGCCGGCCGTATATCTTGCAATCGGCCGTAAGCTCAGAAGTCTTCAAATCCAAAAATAAATTCAAGACGGCACTGTAAAGCTCTGTAAATGCTAGGGATCATAATGGGGGACATGAGGATTAATAGCAACCCCCTCTCAAGCTTGCACATCAGCCCAAATCCGAGATTACATTAACTGTTTATTTTCCGGCCGCAGCGTGGGCGTGTCTGAGGTGCTCCAAGCCCTCTGGACTTTTTACATGGATATGTGACATAAATTTAAAAAAATATATATTTACGGATTTGAGTGTAGGGGAATGTTGTGCTATGAATGCTAACACCTACAATCACTTTATAGTCTCATAAGAGTGCAGGATGGCTTTATTATGGCTTTAAAATGTGCTTAATTGTGTGCCTGCGGGACCTATTTGCTGCAAGTAAGCTGCGGCTCGGTTTTAGCCTTGCAGAGAGGGTTCCCGGAGCAATTGAATAGCAACCAGGATTTTCTTGCATCCGAAACTCTTGCGGCCGTTTAAGATCAAAGGCTTTTCTCCGGCGCGTGCGGCTGCAAGGGATAACAAGGCGCCGGCCGCAAGCCTGCCGGAATCCCCGGCCGGAAGGGAATAGAATAGGCAAATAGCTTGCGGCCGGTCTTTGCGGCCCCGCATCTCCTACGGCGATAATAGAATGAGGCCCTAAGTGTCCTCGTCAGAAACCTACATTTGTCAAAAATAAGGCAGAAATGTTGTCATCCAGTGTATAACAATGGAATCTGCTTGAGGAGAATGTAAACATTACAGTTTACCATGACCGACAGTAGGACTTAACTCAGTTCTTTGCTATGGAAAATGACCATGGCCCTCATTCTATTGCAATTTGGCCAATTGAATAGGGGTCTAAATAAGCACATAACATATTTTTTTAAAGAAGTTTTTAGTTAGTAAACATCTATCTAAAAACAAGGTTTTCACTAACTAAAAACTTATTAAAAAATATATGTTATGTGCTTATATAGAGCACTATTGAATTGGCCAAATCGCAATTGAATGAGGACCTATGTCTTTTGCCATGAGATCAATGGTTTAATTAAATAACTCAATATTGAGCACAAACCTGAAGAGTGGAGACTTTTGATTTACTCTTCAACTTGAAAGCAGTGTTACATACAGTATAATCAGAATGAACTACCATGAATTCCTGTGGGACGTTCTGTTCACATAAAAGTCTTTCTTTAATATGAAACTTCTTCTTGACTCTATAAACTACAAGGACTACCAGTGGTGGATCTGTGAGGATCTAAAAATAATTGGCATCTTGCTGGGAGTGCAAGATATATACACCAAATTTTGCTGATTTCTCTGTGAGTGGGATAGTAGAGCACCGTCTTCTCACTATGAAAAAATCTACATAGTAGTCTCTCGATCTGGGAATTTAAAGTTTATTGTACAGCTCACTAGAAGACCTCATACATTTTAGATTTATCAAACTTTTGATATAGAAAACGAACTATGATCGAATGACTTTCAAGTACCTCAAAGAAAAAATCCCAAGACTGAATGAGGCCTCAATAAAGAAGGGAGTTTTTGTTAGCCCACAGATAGATGGAGATTTTGAGAAGATCCTCCATGATCATGAAAAAACATAATTTGAACAATTGAAAGTTGTAGCTGAGCACCTTTTAGGAAATAACAGATTAGATAACTGTAGAGAACATGTGAGTAAACACCTCTTAGCCTACCAGGAATTAGGCTGCAACATTTTAGTGAATATTTACTTTCTATATTCTAATTTGGTACATCTGTCACTGCCCATCTAAGCTCTATTAGAGGCATATTTAAGTTTCCTGGATTAATATATTTCTGCAATCCTTAGCCAAAAAGCAACCCTGATATACAGTATGCAGCACATTTCATAAAACATTTTATTTTTATTATTTAAAAAAAATCCCTCTAATGATTATGTTGATGCCCCTAGGGGTCCAACCCCCCCAATCAGCATGGAGTATTTGGGTACCAATATTAACCCATTATTCATCTGCTGTGTCTTCCTCGAGACCTACAGGAAAGCACTGATGTCAGCCCCAATGTCACTGCTGCAAGGTGATCCATCCGGCTGTTTTCCGTGTCTGCTGTGCTGTTGTGCCCCACCCCCCACCAGAGCAGACAGAGCTGTTGTGTGAAAGAGAGAGAGAGAAAAAACATGCAGCAGTAGTTGATGCAAGGAATAAACAATCTGCAGGGGTGGTAATGACACAAGTAGGCTCAGCTGCTGCTTAGCTCTGCCAAACAGAGAGAGGAAGGAAAAAACATGAACAGCAGTAGTTGATGAAGGGAATGGAAATCTGTAGGGGTGGCAATGACATAAGTAGGCTCAGCTGCTACTTAGTTCTGAAAAACAGAGAGGAATGAAAAAAACAGTAGCAGTATTTGATGCAGGGAATGCATGACCTGACTGTCAGAAATTACAAGATATTTTACTAACTTCAAGGTAAGTTTTTAAATGTTTATTTTGGCATTTTTGCATGCAAAAAAATATTTTCATACACTGCTGATTCTCCTCTATCAGAGACACTCAGAATCCAGGAAACTTAGATATGCCTTTAAGTCTTTTTTGTCAGGAACTGAGATTGCTGTTTGCCATGATCTACATCTTTTTAAAGTGAGCAGTGGGCCAGCTTTTGCACTCTCTTCTTTTTACCCCCATCAATAGGTCTAAGAGTTCCTCCTCACTTTCAGCCATCAAAGCTGTATCACCTGCATATTTGAGGTTGTTGATATTTCTTCCAGCAATATTGATTCCGGCTTTGGATTCATTCAGCCTTATGCATGATATACTCTGCGTATAAGTATATAAATACGGTGACATTATACAACCTTTATTATTATTTTCTTTATTTGTAACACACCAACATATTTCATAGCGCTGTACACGGGTTATTTTCGCACACCTTTTCTGTTCTTGAACCATTTTGTTGTCACATGTTCGGTTCTGACCCAGGCTTCTTGGCCCACATACAGATTCCTCAGAAGGCAGATGAGATGATCTGGTACTCTCATCTCTAAGAACTTACCAACTTTTGTTGTGATGCACACATGCAGTCAAAAGCTTTTGAATAGCCTATAAAGCAGAAATAAATATATTTTCTGGAATTCCTTGTTTTCTCTATTATCCTACGGATACTGGCAATTTGATCTCTTGTGTCTCTTCCTCGCAGAACCCAACTTGCACATCTGGTAGTTCCCTGTCCATATATTGTTGGAGTTGAGTTTGTAGAATCTTAATCATTGCTTGCTTGCTGGCATGTGAAATGAGTACAATTGTTTGATAATTAGAGCACTCTTTGGCACTGCTTCTTTTTGGGAGTGAAAGGTAGACTGTCCTTTTCTAATTGTGTTTGCATAATGCAACACTTTCACAGTATCATCTTCTAGGATTTTGAACATTCAGCTGGGATTCCATCAACTCCTGTTGCCTTGTAATCAACAAGGCTTCCTAAGGCCCATTTCAATTAACTCGCCAAGATGTGTGATTTCAGCTCATTGGACAAACTATTGAGGTTATCAGTGCTGTTAAGGGCCTTCTTCTATAAATCATCTGTGTATTTCTCCCACCTCTTCTTTATCTGATCTGCTTCTATTTTTGTCTTTTACCCACTTAGGCATGAAAGGTTCCTTTGAGATTTCCAATTTTCTTGAAGAGATTTCTTAACTTTTCCATTCTGTTTTCCTCTTCTGTCTCTTTGCATCACTCGCTGTAGAATGTCTCCTTGTCTCTTCTTGCTATCCTCTGGAATTCTGCATTCAGTTGAACAAATCTTTACCTATCTTCACTACCTTTCACTTTCTTTCTTTCCTTTTTTTCTTCCTTTCAATGACTCATCAGATAGGCAGTTTGCCTTCTTAGTTTTCTCTCTTTTGTGGATATCATTTGTTGCTGTTTCCTTGATAATGTTGCAAACTTCTGTCCAAAGTTCTTCAGACATTCTGTCTTCAATGACAGTCCCTTAAATCTATTATTTACTTCCACTGCATATTCACAAGGGATATTATTTATTTTGTATCTGATGATTTTCCCTCTTTTCTTCAGTTTAATTTTGAACTTTGCAATAAGAAGCTCATGGTTTGAACCGCAATCAGTTACAGGTCTTGTTTTTGCTGATTGTATAGAGCTCCTCCATCTTTGGCTACAAAGCATATAGTCAGTCTGATTTGTATATTGTCCATCTGTGATGTTTATGTGTAGAGTTGTGTCAGAGGCTGTTGGAAAAGGTTATTAAATTTGACTAGAGCATTATCTTAAAAAATTCTGTCACTCTCTGACCTGCTTTTTTTGTACTCTAAGACCAATGCCAGCTGATCCAGGTATCTTTTGGTTCCCTACTTTAGCATTTCAGTCTCCAATGATGAGAGTAGGATCTTTTCTTGATGTTATATCTATGACATGTTGAATATCTTTGTAGAACTGGGCAACTTCAGCCTCTTCAGGATCATTGGTTGGAGCATAGACTTGGATCACTGTGATGTTAAATGGCTTGCCTTAAACTTGAATTGAAATAATTCTGTAATTTATTGGGTTGTAACCGAGCACTGCTTTGGCCACTCTTTGATTGACTAGGATGGCTACTCCATTTCTTCTGCGGGATTCTTGACTACAGTAGAAGATCTTGTGGTTGTCTAAAGTGAAATGTTCCAGTCCAGTCCATTTGAGTTCACCAATTCCCAGGATATCAATGTTTAACCCTGTCATCTCATGTTTGACCACATCCAGTATGCTGAATTGTTATTCCTTTCCCCTCCAGACACATCTGCAGCTGGGTGTCCTTTTGGCTTTGGTCCAACCACTTCATTAGATCTGGTGCTACTCGTACTCACTCTCTGCTCTTCCTCAGTAATGTGTTAGATACCTTCTGAGGTGCTCATCTTCCGATGCCATATCATTATGTCTTTAATTGTGCTTGTCCATAAAGTTTCTTAGCAAAGTTACTGGAGTGGGTTGCCAGTTCCTTCTCCACTGGACTGCCATTTGTCTGACCTCTCTGCTAAGTCCTTTTCATCTTGGGTGATACTACAGGGCATAGCACACAGCTTCATTGAAGTATACAAGCCCCTTCACCACAACAAGATAGCGATCCAGAAAGGGAATTATAGTCTGGCCAAATATATATATATATATATATATAAATATATAGAAGATTGTGGAACTGGCCCACAGGGAAGATAACCTTACTAACAGAAATGTAGAGGGGTTTAGTGAAAAGAAAGTGAGAGAGTACATTTGTGATTGTAAAATGTGAATACAAGAAAATAAATAAGCACATTTGGAGGACACTAGGAACTATTTTCCTAAATACTTCATTCTATAGCAGTGGGTAGACAAAATATAGAATAAGATTTGTACCCTCAAATATACTGAAGAGGAGAGTACATTGAATAAAGTGTGAAAAGAAGACTGTATGGACAAGCACTAAAAATCTAAACAGAATTCAGGTAGGTGTCCTGACAGTTTAAGATAGAAGGGAGTATACAGAATAAGAACTGAATAGATCATATACTAAAATAAATGAGAATATATAGAATACTTGGAGAAACACTCGTAATCTACAGCCTTATTAAATTGTGATTCTGCAAATATAAAAGGGCTCTATTTAAGCACACAGCATATTTTGTTTTACAGAAGTTTTTAGTTAGTGAACTTCTATCCAAAAGCAAGGTCTTCACTAACTAAAAACTTCTGTAAAAAAAAAAAAGGTATGTGCTTAAATAGAGCCCTTTTAAATTTGCCGTATCGCAATTGAATAAGGCTGCTAATATATAGTGTGTAAAGGGATTGAAGACAAACTGATTAAGAGGAATTTTGTAGACAAAATGAAAATGTAGATTAAACTGATGATCAATGAATCACATATTATAAATGTCCAACTACGATTCGTCGTCACGCTGTGTTGCGTGGTGCGTACGAACTAGCGATGAGCACCCGGTATATGCTAATGATGCGGCGCGCATGTGACGTCACATACGCGCCGGCGCCGGGTCAAGGAGCGGAGGCCGGAGCACAAGCAGGTCAGTGAGGGCAGAGGAGGGAGGTATTTTGGGGGGTTTAGGTGGAGGAGGGGGCTTGAGGGGGTTTATGCTGAGGAGGAGGGAGGGAAAGTGACATGGAGGGGGTAGAGAGACACACGGGGGGGGGCTTAGAGACACAGAGACACACGGGGGGGATAGAGACACATGGGGGGTTAGAGACACACGGGGGGGTTAGAGACACACAGGGGGGTTAGAGACACACGGGGGGGGGGGGTTTGGGGGGAGTGACTCGAGTATAAGCCGAGGGGGCCCTTTTTTGCCTTAAAAAAGGGCTTATAATCTCGGTTTATACTCGAGTATATACGGTACATAAAATACAAATAGATACAATTACAATACAATACAATACACCCCTATCTAATATACATCACACAATCTAAATAAATAGCATAATCTAATATACATGCTATCTATATAATAATACATCCCCAATCTATCTAAATACCACAATCTATCTACAATACATCCTATGCTATCTATATAAAACGCATACCTCTAGCAAACATACAATAAATGCTATCTATATATTAACTAATCTAAGTCTAAGCTAAAATAAAATAATTAAGACCACTTACCTTTGCAGATGTCCAATTGAGATCAGACACTTAAAAATTAGTGCAACACGTTTACAGTTTGAAAATAAACATTCTATACATTCTATACATTCTAAATATTCTACTCACCTTTCCGGCATGTCCCGTCCTTATTCTTTTAATCCTTCTTCGGCACCGCACCTGTTAAAAAAAAGCACAACATTAATACACATACATCAAAATAAAATAAACATAATCTACATTCTACTTACCTCCCCGCGATGTCTCCGGCCTCCTCTGGATCCTCTTCTGCCACGCCCTGTAAAAAAAAAAATATATATATACTTACATCCGCACTCCCGGACATCCACAACGCTAATGAGGCTCCAGGAGACTTTTCCGGAAGAAAACAAGCAATGGTGCCTTCTGATTGGTTGAAAACGATGTCTATCAAATTCACCCAATCAGGAGGCGCCAATGTGTGAACCAATCACAAACGGATACACCTTAAAATACCACTCTGATTGGATAATGCACCTGTCAATCTTTATTTAAACCAATCACAAGGCGCAGATGCCTTCAGCCAATCACAATGGAATACACCCCCACAGGGTGATTGGTTGGAGCCTCTGCGCATTCTGATTGGTTGCACTGACAATAGCCAATCACAATGGAATACACCCTCACGTACTGATTGGTGAAGGATTTGTGCATTCTCATTGGCTACTGTTAATATCAATCAATATTACAGCCAATGGGAAGGCGCAGATGTCTTCACCAATCAGTACGTGGGGGTATATTTCATTGTGATTGGCTGATGGCAATAAAGCCTTAGGATTGGTTCAAATAAAGATTGACAGGTGTGTTATCCAATCAGCGTTGTATTTTGGGGTGTATACTTTTTTCATTGGTTCACAAATGGGGTCTTCTCATTGGCTGAATTTGATAGACAGACTTTTCATCCAATCAGAAGCAGCCATTGCCAATTTTATTCTGGAACACTCCATAGGAAGGTCATTAGCGTCGGAGCAATCCGCCAGGGCGGATGTGTGTCGCTTTTTTTTATTTTTTTTTATGCGTGGATGCTTCTGGAGAAGACGAGGAGGCCGGAGACATCGCGGAAAGGTAAGTATAATGTAGATTGTGTTTATTTAACTTTGGTTTATGTTTACTAATGTAATGTTTTTTTTTACAGGAGTAGCGCCGGACAAGACGCAAAGATGGACGACGGAACATGGAGGACGTGACATGCTGGGACCTGACATGCTGGAACGGGACATTCTGGAAAGGTGAGTATAATTTTTAGAATATTTAGAATGTTTAGAATATTTAGTTATTTCATGTAAATGTGTTGTATTAATTTTTTAAATCTTTAAAAAAATATAAAAAAAAAAAAATATATATATATATATATATATATATATATATATATATAGCATGTATTGTATATTAGATAGATAGATAGGGGTATATATTATTAGATAGTATTGTATATTAGATAGTGGGATGTATATTACATTATATAGTGGCATGTATATTAGATAGTGGCATGTATATTAGATGGGGGTGTATTGTATTTAATTGAATTGTATTTTATTTAATTGTATTGTATTATATGTATGTATTATATGTATTTCATTTTCAGGTGTGTAATAAAAAAAAAAAATTGTAGTGAGGGGGGGTTGTAATGTATTTTGTTATTTTCTGTAATGTTCCTTTTTTTATTTTTTGTGACTTAGGTTTTTTTTTTTTGTTCTGTAATGTACATCTTTTATTTTTGGTGATTTTAGTTTTTCTAATTTTATGTAATGTAGATTTCTGCTTTTTGAGGTTACTTGAGGCACACAGTACACTCACATTGTGTGACAAACAGCATTTCAACACTTTCTTTTATTGACTGTCATTTTTTGACGGGCAAGTCGCTAGTATTAATATATAAATGCAAAATAATCTCTATTGAAATAATAGTTTGACAAGGACCTAATTTTATCAGTTTATAAAACATTTTAACATAATTCGTAAATGTTTATCTAATTATATGTTTAATGTCAAATATGGTGTTTGAGTAACTGGAAAAAGAATCCTCCTATTATGAAGAAATGATTTCACAAATTAGAAATGTGTCGTCTATAACTCATATATGAACACATCTTCAATACATTATTCATGCTTATCATTTACTTTACGTTGGTTTAACTAGTCTCATTTAGTCTGTTATACCTAACTCTGTATATTATCACATATATAGTTGTGAGCAATACAAGTTGTTGCTAACACTTGCAGGCTTGTGTAGCGAGGGCCACAGGTGCTGGCAAGGAGCACCGAAGGTGGAGATGAGCGGCGTACGACTTAGGCAGGGAGCGCCAGAGGCGCTCACTATGCTGGTGGGTTGGGGGCCATAGGCGCTCATCCCTACGACCCGCGGAACTACACATCAAAACAAAACTCAAATACACAATTCAGAATGGGAGACCCGTAGCAGTTTTAAAAACAATCGCCTTAGAAAATTAGGGCTCGTAACACTTGCAACAAGGAAAGCGAGACTTACAAAAAAAATACAAGGTCAAAAAAATAACACTCACAGCATGGGGGGACAGACACGACATCTGGGAGTCAGGTTGCACGACAATTTAAGCACAATTTGCCGAGTTTCCACACACGAAAATCGCCTAAGCAAGAAAGAAAATGGCTGCCGAAAAAAACTAAAGTGAGGCTACACGACCCCTAAACACGCAAAACACTGCCAAGCACATAAGACTTTTACACAGGCACAAACGAGGTATAAAATACACTATTAAGCACAACAGAAAATGCTCCACACCTGCGTAAAGCATAGACAATCAACACCATTTTCAACACTAACTTACAACTAATAACATTACCATTAGAAAATGCTGAATTACACAGCTAAACAAATGGTTTTCCCCTCGTGCACGCAGCCTATTTACACTGCACACTTCACAAATTGCTGACACTTACACCTCAGGTCAGCAACTGTGCAAATGTACATTGTATACTGCAGGAAAAAAAAAACAGATTATTAGCTCTTCAGGATATTGATTGCTGGATATATTAATTACAAATAGGTAAAGTATATTCATTTATTATTTCATTAATTCATTAATTAGCATAAATATATATATATATATATATATATATATAAAAAGGGAACAGGGGAGAGGATTTAAATGAGCCACAAAGAGGTTCAGCGTGGGGCTCACAATGAGTACAGAGAGTGCTCAGAGGAGCAAAAGTATATAAAGGGAGAGGCTCGCAATGAGTGCCAAAGCCAATCAGAGCGCCCCTTGCAATGACTGACAAAGGTGCTCAGACCACCATAACTACACGAGTGGAGAGCCTTGCAATGAGCACCGAAGTAGAGCAGAGGAAAGGATTGCAAGGAGCGCCAAAGGCGTTCAGCACAGGGCTCACAATGAGCACCGCGACTGCTCAGAGGAGCAAAAGTACACGAGGGGAGATGCTCGCAATGAGTGCCAAAGGTGCTCACACCACCAAAATTACACTAGCGGAGAGGTTTGCAATGATTGCTTTATTTAGTAAAGTAATAATTCTTGTCAGATATCATGTGATTTTTACCAAAATGATGTATGACAGGAAGTCATAAAATAAATGCAATGGATATGTCTGTCAATATGCTCTTCTTAAGGAGTCATCGAAATTCATCATTATGAGATCACAGATCAATAATAAACAAAAGATACTGAAATGCATAACTTTATGGTTTGACACTTAATACAGCATTGATAGTACTGCTTGGAAATGAACAATAGATAAGACTGCTTATTATAAACCTAATATGTGATGCTTATATATACTGTATATATATATACTAGCGACTTGCCTGTCAAAAAATGACGGTCAATAAAAGAAAGTGTTGAAATGCTATTTGTCACACAATGTGAGTGTACTGTGTGCCTCAACTATATAGACCCCTCTAACACAGTAATGAACCCATGTAATAACAGTATAAGTGTCATGAGGGTCTTCCAGGACCGTCATGACCCAAAGTGTAAGCACTACACCATTTTAACCCGGTCACTTATGGGGGTCTATCCAGACCCTCATAAGCCTCTATTTAACCCCATCAGTCCCATAAGGGTATATTCTGACCATTATGGGCCTGTTACAACCCAACATTAACCACATAAGTGCCATGACGGTCATCAAGGACCATCATGACACTAAGTATAAACACTACACTGCACTATACCCCCCCAATAAATTAAATATCAACTAAACACCCTCTACACTAACCTATTAACACCTACACTACCTACCTACACTACCTACCCACCCCCTAATAACTACCCACCACACTAATTACGGAAAACAAAAAAACTAGTCATCAAAAATAAAAAAAATGTACATTACAGAAAATAAAAAAACCTAAATCACAAAAAATAATAAATCTACATTACAGAAAATAACAAAACCTAAGTCACAAAAAATAAAAAAGGAACATTACAGAAAATAAAAAAATACATTACAACCCCCCCCCCCACTACAGAAAACAAAAATTACACACCTGAAAAGGAAATACATATAATACATACAATACAATACATACAATATAATACAATACAATTACATACAATACGATTACATACAATACAATGCATACAATATAATACAATACAATACAATACACCCCTATCTAATATACATCCCCCATATGTAATATACATCCCCCATATCTAATATACATCCCCTATATCTAATATACATACTATCTATCTAATATACATCTCCTATCTATCTAATATACAATAAATACTATCTATGTACTATACATCCCCCTATCTATCTAATATACAGTACATGCTATCTCTATATAGCAACCCTAATTGTAAGCTACAATAATATAATTAAGACCACTTACCTTTGAGATGTTTCTTCAGATCACCAACCTAGGGTAAAATAGGTTAAAAAAATTACTACAACACGTTTACATAAAATAACTAAACATTCTAAATATTCTAATTATTCTACTCACCTTTCCAGCATGTCCCGTTCCAGCATGTCACGTCCTCCTCCATCTTTGCTTCTGCGGCGCGGCCCCTGTTAAAAAAACACATTACATTAGCACACATACATAAACAAAAATACATAAAACAAAGTAAAATAAACACAATCTACATTATACTTACCTGCCCGCGATGTTTCCGGCCTCATCGTGTTCTGCTCCGGAAGCATCCACGCTCTTTAAAAAAAAAAAAAACATACATCCGCCCTGGCGATGTCTCCGACGCTAATGAGCTTCCTACGGAGTGTTCCAGAATAAAATTGGCAATGGCGGCTTCTGATTGGCTAAAAACGCTGTCTATCAAATTCAGCCAATGAGAAGACCCCAAATGTGAACCAATGAGAAAGGGATATACCCCAAAATACCACGCTGATTGGATAACGCACCTGTCAATCTTTATTTAAACCAATCCGAAGGCTTTATTGCCATCAGCCAATCACAATGGAATACACCCCCACGTACTGATTGGTGAAGACATCTGCGCCTACTCATTGGCTGTAATACTGATTGACATTGACAATAGCCAATGAGAAGGCGCAAATCCTTCACCAATCAGTACGTGGGGGTGTATTCCATTGTGATTGGCTATTGTCAGTGCAACCAATCAGAATGCGCAGATGCCTCCAGCAAATCACCCTGTGGGGGTGTATTCCATTGTGATTGGCTGAAGGCATCTGCGCCTTGTGATTGGTTTAAATAAAGATTGACAGGTTCATTATCCAATCAGAGTGGGATTTTAGGGTGTATCCCTTTCTGATTGGCTCACACATTGGCGCCTCCTGATTGTGTGAATTTGATAGACAGCGTTTTCAACCAATCAGAAGGCGCCATTGCCTATTTTCTTCCGGAAAAGTCTCCGGTAGCCTCATTAGCGTCGGGGATGTCCAAGAGTGCGGATGTAAGTTTTTTTTTTTTTACAGGGCGTGGCAGAAGAGGAGGCCGGAGACATCGCGGGGAGGTAAGTAGAATGTAGATTATGTTTATTTTATTTTGTTTTTATGTTTATGTATGTGTATTAATGTTATGTTTTTTTTACCAGCTGCCGCAACGGAGAAGAAGAAAAGAATAAGGACGGGACATGCCGGAAAGGTGAGTAGAATATTTAGAATGTTTAGATGATGATGTTTATTTATGTACTGTAAACGTGTTGCACTAATTTGTTTTATTTTTTTTCCCTAGGTGGCTGATCTGAATGGACATCTTTAAGGGTAAGTGGTCTTAATTATTTTATTTTAGCTTAGAATTAAATTATTTTATATATAGATAGCATTTATTGTATGTTAGCTAGGGGTATGTGTTTTATATAGATAGCATAGCATGTATTGTATATTAGATTGTGTTATTTATTTAGATACATTGTGTGATGTAGATTATATAGATAGGATGTATATTAGATTATGGTATTTATTTAGATAGATTGGGGGATGTATATTATATGGATAGGATGTATATTAGATTATGGTATTTATTTAGATAGATAGGGGGATGTATATTATATAGATTGGATGTATTGTATATTAGATAGGGGTGTATTGTATTGTATTTAATTGTAGTGTGATGTATTGTATTATATTGTATGTATTATATTGTATGTATTGTATTGTATGTATTATATGTATTTCCTTTTCAGGTGTGTATTTTTTTATTTTCTGTAGTGGGGGGGGGGGTTGTAATGTTTTTATTTTATTTTATGTAATGTTTTATTTTATTTTATGTAATGTAGATTTTTAATTTGTTGTGACTTTAGGCTTTTTTATTTTCTGTAATTAGAGTGGAGGGGGTTATTAGGGGGTAGGTATGTAGTGTAGGTGTTAATAGGTTAGTGTAGAGGGTGTTTAGTTGATATTTAATGTTTTATTGGGAGGGTATAGTGCAGTGTAGTGTTTATACTTAGTGTCATGATGGTCCTTGAGGACCATCAAAGCACTTATGTTGTTAATGTTTGGTTGTAACAGGCCCATAATGGTCTTAATACACCCTTATGGGACTGATGGGGTTAAATAGAGGCTTATGGGGGTCTGTATTGACCCCCATGAGTGACAGTGTTAATGAAGGGCTTATGGGGGTCAATATTGACCCCCATGAGTGACAGGGTTAATGAAGGTTTATGGGGGTCTGTATTGACCCCCATGAGTGACAGTGTTAATTAGGGGTTTATGGGGGTCTGTATTGACCCCCATGAGTGAGGGGGCTAATAGTGTATATTTGTTTTCTTTTATAACTGGTCCTTTAAGGACCTTTATGGTGCTTTAAGGACCCGTAACGCAGGAATTTTGAATTTTCATTGCAGCGGGGGCCCCGATCGCGTGTGATCAGGACCCCCACTGCGATGGTTAATGTGTTAATGCAGGTCTCCAAGCTTATCTCTGAACCCGTGGGGATAAAGCGGGTTTCCGAGCTTATCTTGGATCCCTTCTTGGGTAAGTTGTACGTGGCTGGGCTTTGAGCCTTGTTTCATTTTTAGGTGTGCGTGTGGGTGTTTGTTCCGTTAAGGTTGGTTGCGAGGTCGCGTGTGTTTGTGTGTGCAGTCCTGGGCTTTGAGCCTCGTTTTAGTTTATTTCGGTGGTCATTTTTTCTCTCGCATAGGGGATTTTCGTGTGTCTGAACTCGGGAATTTGGACTTAAATGGAGGTGTAACTTCCCTTTCAGAGGTCCTGGGTGTCCCCCCCCCTTGCTATGGGTAAGCTTTTTATGTATTTTTTGTGAGTATTTGGTGTGTTTTGACTGTTTTTAGGTGCGCGTGGTTCAGCCCTTATGGTCGTATTATTCTTGCTTGTGGGTGTTTGTTACGTTAAGGTTGGTTCTGAGGTCGTTTTTTTTTCTAAGTTGTGCGTGTGTGTTTTAAACCGTGTGTGAGGCACCTTTGAGTAATAAATAGTACATCTGTGTTCACATTTGAATGTCTAGAGCAAGTTTAAAAAACTGCTTCCAGCTCAGAACTACAAGAAAAACTGTTATTACACTGCATTCTGGGAAATGTGCCCACAAATGCCTCGCTCTTCAATCCATAGCCATTTTCAAACATGGCTTCCTTTAAGTTTATGCCTGCTGTATTACACAGCTTTAATGCAAATAATGCATAATCCTATCCATGTACAGCTGTTTCAAGCTTACTGGCTATCGTCAGCATGGAACGGGATCTCAGCTTGTGTTGTGGACCTTATGAGTAGGTAGTTCACCACAACAATCATTTATAATATTGTGGGCAAAAGAGTATATATATATATATATATATATATATATATATATATATATATATATATATATATATATGCAGGTACCACATCAATTATCCAGTGTCCGATAATCAAACACCTCTTATAATCTGGACATATGCTAATTAGCACAAGTTGTTTACTTGCATTGCTTTCTAAAAAAAGTCAGCCTTGTAAATAGATGAGGCTTTCATTAAACATGCTGAAAGCACAAGTTAAAGGAACACTTTATAAATTAGTTAACTTAATTCTCTGCATTATCACTATCTTAAAAAAAATGAGATAGAACTGCAGTATTCATTTAAAAAATGTCAACCAAAATCACTAAAAAGGAACATGTTGGAACTGACGATGACAGATAATCGATTTGTATATCCATCCTATTTCCTTCCTCCTTCTTGTTAATCTTTTTAAACACAGAGCATTTCAGAGCTGTGTCCTACTATTTTTTTAACTTTCGAATAACACTTGCTGTACGTGAATGAGATCGCCTTTCCCTGGTAATAATCATTCTGGTGTACTGATCGGTAGCACATCCTTAGTGTGCTACAAGACAGCGCACCTGCATCGGGGCACCGACAAATGCACAAGCCAACAACTGCACCACACAAGAGCACGCGCAGACAACGGGGCGTCAGATAACAACGCGCTGCAACAACTGTGCGCTATCTTCAATTCTGCAGCTACAACTCTACATACGGAGGGAGGAGAGAGATAGGAATGGGGAGGAAAGAGAGAGAAAGACACAGGGAGTAGAGAGATGGGAATGAGGAGTAAAAAGCAGTATAGGCATGGAGAGGGAGAAGAGAGTAAACCATACCTATTACCCCCCTCCTGTCTTCTGGTACCCTCCTGTGCCTCTCTCCCATTCGATCACCCCATCTCCTATTTCTCTCTCCCCCTTCTGTCTCTCTTCCTGTACCTTTCTCCTCCTCTGGAGGCATTTTATGTAGAGTTGTAGAGCTGAAGATGGCATGCAGTGTTCGCTGCGCGCTCTTGTCTGGCGCAGTCTGGTCTGTCGTGAAGTTGTCAGTGCATGCATTGGTCGGCCCGCTGCTGACAGTGTGCTGATCTCTAGCGCACTAAGGATGGGGTGCAGTACTGATCAAGGATCATGGACACTATTGGCCTGATTCAATTGAGAAATTGTAGCTTATGGGAGCCCTAATTTGCTTTTCAATTGGCGTCTTTTTGCAATCCGCAAACGATCTATGGGTTACGGGCTGAAAATCCCTGCAGTTATAACAACCATAACTTGCAACCCATCTAAGCCTTTGGTATTTCAAGACCGCAAGAGTCGCTATTCATTTACTACAAATCCTCAAGCTTGCAAATATTTTCACACCCGTAAATGTCAAATGTAGAAGAAAATCCTATGAGTAGCCGGTAAGGACTCGCAAGGTGGTTTAATCCCTGTTCGTAGCACTGTAAATGCAATTTAAAAATCAATACTGCACTTTACAAGACGGGGAAAGCTAATTAATTGCACAACTGTCTCAAGCTCGCAAATCTGCAATAAAAAAATATTTTTTATTATGTGTCATTTCGGTTTTATGTCAATCTCGGAAATCAATGAGTTAATACATATCAGGCCAGCCACATGGACTAGAACATTTCGTTCTTTTATTTTTATTATTTTGTACATTGCAGGATTGCGTGTCTGATCGCATATTGGACCCCTAAAAGCTAATTGATTGACATGTAACCTCCATGTTTTACTGACTTAATGATGACAGTCTCATTTTCTATTGGCTGTTTCTAAATGGGTAGTTAAGTCTTTGCTTATTGATCATGTTCCACACTGAAATGCTACTTACGGTTCTATGGTTTACGTTTTTGTCTTTCAGCCCGTAATTTGCGGGCTTGTTCAGTAGAATCTCTCTGTTATTGTAGAAAATTTCAAGCCCGCAGACATACAGCCTGTAGGACGCAATCTGCGGGCTTACAATTGAATGAGGTTAATTTTTTTTTAGATATTAATTTATTTGAGAATGCCTTATCTTATATGATATTTATTCTGGTGTACTGACCAGATATTATACAAATGTAAATGTTATACATTTTTCTACAGTCTCTTGGCCCACAATATTGTTATACACCACACTCAAACTATTTATTCATGGTACGGTACTTTTTCTGACCATCCATATTGTATATTGTAATTTGTACAGTAAAGCATTGAAACTGATTAACTGTATATGTGTCTTTTACTAAACTAGTGATTGCTATGTGCACATACACTAGACCAATGGTGGTTATCTCTGTCCTATGAGTGGTGCCAATAGCAAATGATTGCAATAACTGTCTGCTTATGTTTTCGGGTTTCATATTTATGATTAAGTCAAAATGCATCAAGCAAATTAACATAATTAAATGACTCACCTGAACTTTGTGATATTGCTCCACTGGAAAGGGGGTTGGTGCTCACGGAGCACAGTTTAGCTGGGCCTAGCATGGAGGGTGGAGCTGGGGCTAGTGAGGATGTCCAGGGAGGTAGCTGGGTTACACTTAGAAGGGTAAGCAGAGGGAACAGGAGGAGGCAGGCCAGTTCTGAGTTGGAAAGCACCAACAGATTTGCCAGATTGGGTGAAAATGTTGGGGATGTACATTCAGGAATGGCAATGCCAGATAGAGCTGTTCCCGCTAACATCCGGGAGAACAGTTCTACTGGAGGCGTGGGAGGGCAGAATAGGCAGAGCAACAGGCAAGTTTTGGTGGTTGGGGACTCTATTATTAGGAAGGTAGACAGATTGATTTGTCACCCAGATCCCAGCAATCGAACAGTTTGCTGTCTCCCGGGTGTTCGGGTTCTGCATGTTGTGGATTGGGTGGATAAATTATTGGGAGGGGATGGAAATGACCCGGCGGTCTTGGTACATATTGGTACCAATGACAAAGTTAGTGGAAGATGGTTAGTGTCCTAAAGAACGATTTTATAGAACTAGGTAATAAGCTGAAGGCAAGGTAGTATTTTCTGAGATACTACCAGTGCCATGTGCTAGCCCAGGGAGGCAGAAGGAGCTTAGGGAGGTTAATGTGTGGCTAAAAATGTGGTACATTAAGGAGGGTCTTGGCTTTTTAGAGCACTGGGCTGACTTCTCCCTTGGGTTCAATCTCTATAGCAGGGATGGATTGCACCTTAATGATGAGGGAGCTTTTGTGCTAGGGGATTGGATGGTAGAATGGGGTAGAAAGTGTAGAGGGAGAAAGGAATGCATTAACTAGTCATGGTGGAGGAGATGGGGTAGGGTTAGTACAGTCATTAGGGAGGTATTGTTAAGTAACTCAAGTACAATGCACTTCAGAACTACAGAACATAAGGTGTATGCTCGCTAATGCCAGAAGCTTGCCAAGAAAAATGGGAGAGTTAGAATTATTAGCAGTTAATGAGAAATGGGATTTAATAGCCATTACTGAAACGTGGTGGGATGAATCTCATGACTGGACTGTTAATCTGGATGTTATAACCGATTTAGGAAAGATAGGGGCAATGGTAAAAGAGGAGGAGGGATTTGTCTGTATGCTAAGCCAGAATTTAAGCTTATAGTCAGAGAATATATTTATGGTGGAACTAACGATAATGTTGAATTTTTGTGGGTAAAATAGTTAAATAGTAAAAAAATAATGTTAGTAGGAGTATGCTATAAACCCCCAAATATAAATGAAATTGAGGAAATGCAATTATTGTTACAGATTGGAAATGCAGCTAAGCATGGTCAAGTTCTAATAATGGGAGATTTTAATTACCCTGAAATAAACTGGATAAATTAGACCAGCAGTTCAGCTAAGGGAAGCAGGTTCTTGAGTACACTCAGAGATCATTATCTGGCCAAGGTTATACAAGAACCTACTAGAAATGAGGCTATCTTGGATTTAGCTATCACAAATAGTATTTATATAGTATCAAATGTTGAAATAGGGCAGCCTTTTGGAAACAGTGATCACAACACAGTCTCATTTGAGATTGAATTAAAAAAAACATAACTGTAAGGGGCTTACGAAAACTCTTAATTTTAAAAGGGCAGATTTTAACGGTCTAAGGGCATCATTATAACATGTACAGTAGACTGGGACAGAGAACTGACAGGTACAAATACTGAACATAAATGAACAATATTCAAATCCTTACTAAATAAACATACTTATCACCATATACCATGTGTAAATAAAAGTAGAAGGAGTAAATCAGAACCCATGTGGCTTAATGACGAATTAAGGATGAAGATGAGGAGTAAAAACCAAGCATTTAAATTATATAAACGAGGGGACAGAGACTGCTTTACGTAAGTACAAGGAAATCAACAAGGCTTGCAAAAGGGCCATTAGACTGGCTAAAATTGAAAATTAAAAGTTAGTTGCAAAGGAAATTAAGACTAACCCTAAAATATTTTTTAAATATATTAATGGGAAAAAGGCCGGGAAGGAAGCTATAGGAAAATTACAATGTGACACTGGCCGACTGATAGTTAGTGACCAGGAAAATGCAGATGAGATAAATAGGTTCTTTGCTTCAGTATACACAAGGGAGGTACCAGTGGTTGGGTCACTGCAACATAATGGGGCTACACTACCTTCACCAAATATCTGGTTAACGCAGGAGGAAATGCAAAAGAGGTTGGAAAAAATAAATGTTAATAAAGCCCTGGGTCCTGATGGAATACACCCAAGGGTACTGAGAGAACTGGGCTCTGTAATAGCAAAACCATTATATCTAATTTTTCAAGATTCACTCAACACAGGATCTCTACCAGATGACTGGAGAAAGGCAGAGGTGATACCTATATTTAAGAAGGGAGCAAGAGCAAATCCGGGGAATTATAGACCAGTGAGTCTCACTTCGGTGGTGTGAAAGCTTTTAGATGGGTTAATAAGGGATAATATACAAGAATATGTCTATTCAAACAGAATTATAAGTAGTATTTATGAAGGATAGTTCATGTTAAACAAACCAAAGTCGTTTCTATGAGGAGATTAGTAGGAACTTGGATCAAGGCAACTCAGTGGATGTAATCTATTTGGATTTTACAAAGGCTTTTGATACAGTGCCACATGAGAGACTATTGAGGAAACTAAGGGATACAGGAATTGACATAAATATTTGCTTATGGATTGAGAGCTGGCTAAAAGACAGGAAGCAAAGGGTTGTTGTAAATGGAACATACTCCGATTGGACTAATGTGGTAAGTGGGGTTCCTCCGGGTTCAGTATTAGGTCCCTTCCTTTATAACATATTTATTAATGACTTGGAAGTGGGTTTGGAGTGTGATGTTTGGAATATGTAGTACAATTTTGGGCACCACTACATGAAAATGACATTTTAGAGCTGGAAAAAGTACAGAGAAGGGCAACAAAGCTAATAAAGGGAATGGAGGGGCTAAGTTATGAAGAAAGACTAACCAAATTAAATGTATGGACTCTAGAAAAAAGACGTCTTAGAGGGGATATGATTACCTTATATAAATATATCCACGGTCAATACAATGCTTTGTCAAGGGAGCTTTTTGTGCCAAGAGGTTTTCAACTGACAAGGGGACATCCTTTGAGATTAGAAGTAAAAAGATTTCACCTTAAAGAAAGAAAAGGGTTCTTCACAGTAAGGGTGGTTAATCTGTGGAATTCTCTATCAAAGGAGGCGGTGACAGAAGATTCGATAGATAACATTAAAAAGGGATTGGATATATTTTTAAATAAAAAGGGCTTTAAGGCCTGTCCTGGATAAATAGAGAGGGAGTATTGATCCAGGGATGAATCGGATCCTCAGTATCTGGGGTCAGGAAGGAATTTTATATTTTTCTCCCTGTTGAGACAATTGGCAAAGTTTCACTATTTTTTTCCTGTTTGCCTTTCTCTGGATCAAATAACAACAAATCCAAGTATTGCAGATTAGAGAAGATCTAAAAAGGTTGAACTTGATGGACTAAAGTATTTTTTCAACCTAAATTACTATATAACTATGTAACTATGTAACTACCTGGCCCGAAAGCCCAAACCGTAAACCATGCAATCGTAAGTAGTATTTCAGGGCATGATCATGATCAATTAAGCAAGGCCGTAACTACCAATGCAATAAACAGCCAATAGTAAATGAGACCGTCATCATGACATCATTAAAACATGGAGGATAAACGTCAATCAATTAGCGTTTAGAAGTCTGATATGCGGTCGGACTCGCAATCCAGCAATGTACAAAATAATAAAAATGAATGAAGAAAATGTTCTAGTCTATGTTGGTGCCCTGATATGTATAAACTCCTTGATTACCGAGAGTGATATAACACCAAAATAAAACATGAGAAAAAAAAATTTTGATTGCAGATTTGAGAGCTTGAGACGCTTTTCCCATCTTTTAAATTGCAGTATTCATTTTGTGAGACCTATCTGGTATGCGTAGGATTTTCTTCTACATTTGCCATTTACAGGTATGAGAACATTTGCAGGCTTGAGGAATTGTAGCAATTGAATAGTGATTGTAACATTTACGGACTTGATAAATTAAAGATGTTACAATTTTGACAACCGTAGGGATTTTCAGCCTGTAAGCCAGAAATCGTTTACTGGTAGCTAAAAGACGCCAAGTGAATAGCAAATTAGTTTAAGGACTGCATTGCGGGCTCAATGTAATAAAGCCCATAGTATGATAGATACATTGCATCATTGAGCTACATGGCACAGACCTTTTTAGGGAGTCTTTAGAAGGTTTCAGTGAGTAAAATAACTTAGGTAATCCTCCATGTCCCATTAAGGACATCCATAAGAGAAAAATATTTTTGGTATGAAAATTATCAGATTATTTAGAACCTTACTGAGGACTTAAGACTTTTAGAAGCAATATTTCATATGACTTTTTCAGTGTTTATTTAATGTATTAATCTGTATAATATTTGAAAATTAATGTAAACACGTGTATGTAATTACATAAATATGTGTAAGAGTTAAACATGCAATTCTGGGTCTCCTGTTAGTTATTATGGAATAGATAAGTAGGTAGAAAAATACAATGCTGGTATTTGTTAATTCATTGTTCAGTGGTGTTGGGCATTAAACAACTAAAAAATGCCTCATCACAAAGCCATCTCAGTGATGTAAATTTCTCCATAGGGTCACTAAGAAGATTGGCCAGTGCTACAAGATCACATTTTAATGAACTTAGACCTATGCTTCTATGTGAAAGTTCTTGCTCTGATGTTTTCTTTTTCTGAAATAAATAACATCCAATACCAATGCCATTGAGTACAAAATACAAATGCTATGTGTATAATTAAACATTATAAATATATAAAATTGACATCTTTGAAACAGTACTTACAGGTTGCTGTCACAATATCCAAAGTGATTAATTGCTTAAGTAAACAAATTGAAATAGACTACTTGGTTATAAAGAAGTGTTGCTTCAAATGCAGTTTAAATATAAAACCTAATGGATGGTGTATTTGGGCATTTTTATGACTGAGCATTTTATGTGTTACATTTTATGTGTTTTTTTTTTTTTTTCTGATTATTACACTATAATTACTATTTAAGGTTATGATAATGATGACAATTGTCACATTGCATACACTTAAATGCAGGTATGTTCTACTAGTTACAACAATGCTAATGTTTTTTTTTTAAATTTACAGTGGTACCTCCGTTCCGGACGTCATGATGAGTTCCAAAAAAGTTAAGTTCCAAGGTAGCATTTCCCATAAGAATCAATGTAACTTGAAATAATCCGTTCTGAGCCCCATAAATTTCCCTTTTTAGTTCCAAACAAAACTTTAAACTAAACAGACATACATATAAACAAAAATTAGATCAAATAAAATAGAATTTAACTTCACTTTAATTGTACTGAGAGGACTTGGGGGCCCAATGGGATGGTAGCAATGTGAAGGAGGAGAGAGGTTATTGTTTGGAACTTTGGTTCTCATAGGCACAAGCTACACTTTCATTCTTTTAAACACAGGATGCAGTTTGGTTCTTATAGGAACAGTCTACACTTTGTTCCTTATAGGTACAGGCTTCACTTTGGTTTTTATAGGGACAGTCTACAATCTGGTCCTTATAGACACAGGCTACTCTTTAGGACAGGCTTCACTTTTATTCCTATAGGCCCAATCTATACTTTGATTCTTATAGGCAAATCTACACTTATGTCCTTATGAGCATAGGCTGCACTTTTATTCTTGCAGACACAGTCCACACTTTGAATCTTATTGGCACAGTCTACACTTTGGTCCTTATAAGCACAGACTGCACTTTAGTTATTTTAGGCACAGTCTACACTTTGATTCGTGCAGGCACAGACAGCTCTTGGGCTTTTGCAGACACAGACTACTTTTGGACTCTTGTAGACACTAATTACACTACGCCATATTACTAAATGTTATTCTACTTCCTGAAAGACAGGATGCAGGGTTTTACAAGCGTTTTGAGTTCTGATCAAGCATAGAGTTCCAAAGCAATATTGAGTTCCGAGGCAAATTCCGAAAACGGTGCATTACAAGGAGGTCAAGAACCGAAGCATGAATGCATTGATTATGGCAAACTTTGTATCATTCATCTTGATATCTCAGATCATGGAGCACTAAGTAATACTACTTTCTACTAGGTGATTAGATACTTATACAATTTGTATTATAATAAGAAACCACTTTCAATAAAGGTTGATCTCAAAAAGTGATCAACAGAGTAACATAAGAAAAGGAGTGCTCTCACCACACAAGTGTAAAATCTCAAAACGTATTGAAAATAATTACAGATTTAAACAAACTTACACTACTAGTATGCAGATGAGCATTCTAAGATAGCAATCTGAAAAATGATAAAGAACACTTAAGATGCAAAATAAAAATAAAACAAAGAAAGATGGTATGAGCCTTAATGAAGAACTTTGAGCACGATTCAATTGAGCTCTCGCTTGATCTTGTAGCCCATAAGTGAGACTGCAAGTTAATTTGCTATTCAAGTGGCGTCTTTTTGCGGTCTCCAAATGGTTATGAGTAGTGATGTCGCGAACATCAAATTTTCTGTTCGCGAACAGAGGACGCGAACTTCCATCAAATGTTCGCGAACGGACGAACATCGGCGAACCGCCATAGACTTCAATGGGCAGGCAAATTTCAAAACCCACAGGGACTCTTTCTGGCCACAACAGTAATGGGAAAGTTGTTTCAATGGGACTAACACCAGGACTGTGGCATGCCGGAGGGGGATCCATGGCAAAACTCCCACGGAAAATTACATAGTTGATGCAGAGTCTGGTTTTAAGCCATAAAGGGCATAAATCACATAACATTCCTAAATTGTTTGGAATAACATGCTTTAAAACATTAGGTATGATGTTGTATCGATCAGGTAGTGTAAGGGTTACACCTGCTTCACAGTAACAGACCAATCTCCCCATTTAATGCACCGCAAACAACCGCAAACAGTCCCTTTGCACAACCCCAAACTCCCGATTTGCACAAGGTTGGATACCAAGCTAGCCATGTCCCGTTCCTTGTCCTCACTGATGTCATTGAAGGTCTCTTCCTCCACCCAGCCACCAAGGGTCCCCGAAAGGTGACAACAAGCCCCCTGGGACGCCTGCTGTGTTTGGTCTTCCAAAGCCACCTTCCTCCTCTGACTCCTCTTCTTCAGACTCCTCTCTCTGCATTGCCTCTGTCTGCATTATTATAAGGTGTGTACTGTTAAGTAATACTAGTCCTATCGGTTTAATCCCTGTTACGTCCACTATTAGGGGACGTGCATATGGCATTGATTTTTGGAACAGGGAGATGGAAAAAGATGCTTGGTCGGACCTCCTACTTCGAATTTGGGGCACTGCATGTGCAATGTAATGTGCCACCAGATAGGAGTGGTGTATTAAGTTGTACTATTTATTCCTATCAGTTTGATACCTGTTACGTCACCTATCAGGGGACGTGTATATGGCAGGGATTTTTGGAAGCGGGAGATGGAAAAAGATGCTTGGTCGGTCCTCCCACTTCAAATTTGGTGCACTGCGCGTGCAATCTAAGGTGCCACCAGATAGGAGTGCCACTGTGCACTGGCAAAAGTTGGCAGAGTAGGCACTGTAGGCCTCACACACATGCCTGTAGGCAGGCAACTGATATTCAATCGATTACAGTCAAAAAAGTGTTGTTTTATGACACTGTACACTATGGTTGCACCAGATATGACGTATCACTGTGCACTGGCAAAAGTTGGCAGAGTAGATGCAATAGACTTCACACACACGCCTATTATTATTGTTATATAATTGGACTTTGCATATGCAATTAGATTACAAAGAAAAAAAATATAAAATAAAATAAATGATGTTCTAGCCCTAAAAAAGGCTTTTTGGGTTGCTGTCCTTGCAGCAGATATCAGATGAGTCCTTCAGGTCTGTAGTGGAAGCTAAATACACAGCCTGGCTATCTATTTCCCTATTAAATCTCCAGCAGCTACACTATCTGTCCTCTCACAACGAATGCAGCTTCAGAATGATTCTAAAATGTATGCTGTGCTTCAGATGGAAGGCTCTGGAAGGGAGTGTATGCTGCTGATTGGCTGGAATGTGTCTGCTGACTGTGAGGTGCAGGGTCAAAGTTTCCTCAATGATAAAGTATAGGGGGCGAACCGAAAAGCGCATGTGTTCGCTGTCCGCTGCGAACGAGAACATGCCAAAATCGCTGCGAATAGTCCGCGGGCGAACTGTCCGCGACATCTCTAGTTATGAGTTACGGCCTTGAAAATATGGCGATGGTTAAACCCGTAACTTACAGTCTCCCAAAGCCTTTGATCTTTCAAGGCCTCAAGACTTCCAATCGCGAAAATTGCACAGAGTTATTCAATTGCAAAAATCATGCCTGCAAACGCCAAATAGCAGCCCAAAGCTTATGTATTCCAAATAGGACCCGCAAAGGATTTTACAGAATAGTTTGTAACACTGCAAAGGACAATACAGTATAAAGACACCAATGCACTCTAAAGAATGGGGAAAGCAATGGAAGCCATTAAAATTACATGCACAACAACTCCCAGCTATCAGATATAGCAAAACATAACATTTTATTTTCCTCATAGGTTGTAATGATCATGCATATGCCAATATGAAAAGCCATGCTGCAACATACTGAAAGCTATTAAAGACACACTACCTTATTAATTTTTAACACAAATACATGTAAATGGCTGACATATTAACCCTTTCTCACTCACAGAGGCTCTAATGTGGACCCTAAAAATACAAAGATCATTTTATATACATTTCACTCATCACATCTATATTGGGACAACAAATAGTGGACAAATTACACTGCAACATCACATATATCAGGTACCAAGGGGAAAATTTCACATATGGTTGTTTGGTGCCACAGTTGAGTCTGACTCTCTGTGACCCTATGGACTGCAGCACACCTACTAATGTCTCTGTGCGTATCCAGAAGGTTTGCATGACAAAGATACTGGAGTGAGTGTATGTTCCCATGGTCCCCTTCAGGATTGCAAAATGGTGGTGGTGAAAGGGGTTTGTGTATTTGAATGAAGCTGTGAGCTATACCATGTAGGTCCACTGTAGGTGGGTAGGTCATAGCAGAGAGGTTAGACAAATCACAGTCCACTAGAGAAGAAACTGGCAACCCATATTGTTATCAGGCCCTCAGGGGATGTTGATACTCCACAGTATCACTAATTGGACTTTGCATGTGTATTAACCCTTTTTTTGATTATATATGATACCAATTATTATATGATATCTAATGCTATTATGACTATTATTATTGTTATATGTACTGATCTATTGTCTAGTAACTAGGGCTCATTAGTTTACATATATAGGTATGTGACACAAATGTGATGTATGTGGATGTTCGATAACCCCAACCATTGAAAACACACTGACACCATTAGAACGGTTTAACAAAGCTTCATTTTATACAAAGAGCACAATCAGAAATGGTCAAGACTGTGCATTAATATCATGGGTGTGGTGTGTGAGGGTCCCAATAGAGCAAGCGGCTTGTGGGGAAATGGGGATAATGTGAAAGTCTAGAAAAAGCATGATGCATAGCACCTACCAGGGTCCCATGTGGTCATTACACCACTACAATCGGAATCTGATGAAAAAAGGGATCATCACAAATCACTCCATTTAATTGAAGAAACCATTAATGTGCATAGCACTTACAACTTGTCTAGATCTGCTAAATGAAACAGATGATTCAACCTCTGGACTGTGTAATCCAATCCAGTTTCACACATACAGTGTGGTGACAAAGCACAAATATGAAAAAAGTGGTCAACTAAAGAAAGGCGGATGAGGATAAAAAAATATCAACATGCATGTACAGTACAGTGCTAAATACTGTAACTGTAACAATATACTAGCTCACCTGATTCCCATCTGCAAGAATTACTAACTATTAGCTAGGTCTCTGGATAATCAACAATATGGGAAAATAACCATTAATACGGAGAGGACACAAAGTCACTATTACTTACATAATACCCATGGATCTGTCGTCAGACTGATATTGAAGTCAGGATCGCATTCTTAACTAGTGCATATATCGAAGCTGGCTGTCATTAACATGCCATTGTAAGACCTTGCAAGTCCATAGTAGTATTAGTCTACATTTAAGCTAACTAAATTTAAGTCTACCTGAGAGGCACTGTGAAAACCTTACACCTCATACATTTCCTTCGCAATGCTTGTAAATGCAGAAGATGCCTTCATGGACCTGGATTGTACCTAAAAGAAAAAAAAGAAAGAAAAAAAAAAGACAGAACATACAAAATAAGGCTTCAACAAGCATAAGGACTGCAGCATCACCTGTTTATGGTGGTGGTGGGGGAGGGCAGGGGGAGGCAAGCCACTGGGAGGCAATGGCACCTGCAGTGGTGAAGGCATGGTGGGAGGAGTGGAGGGGTTGAGCTATGGGTGGCCAGAGCGCGTCGCATGGCCTCTGCTGTGACTCCCTGGAAAGCGATCTGGGCAATTCCAATTCTGAGCAGCCCAGCCAGGTACGACTCAGTCATTAGGTGGTGCCTGGCCTGGAGCCCCCGAAGACAGTCCACCTATGGACGCATGAGGGCCAGCATCTCAGTCTGGGCACCCTGGACTGATATTAGGGATGGAGACCCCTGAGGCATTGCCTGGTGAGGAGGTGGCGTGTGTGAGTGGGGAGGGTCTGGGGACTGGCTGAAGGGTATTTCAGAATGGGTGGTGGTGTGGTTGAGCCTAGTGGTGGTGGTGGTGGCCAGTCCAGAGCACTGCTGTGGGGAGGGGAGGTGGTGGTTGGCTGGTGTCCTCACTCCAGATGGAGGGCCGTGACAGTAGCCTCAGTCTCTGGGGGGGGGGGGGATAGTGGTTCAGAGTGGTAAAACCAGGTGGTGTGGCCAGAGGTCCAGATGGTGACCCCACCAGCCCCTATTACATCCTCCTCCTCCAAACCAGGGCCCTCGGCTCCGCTTCACTCGTCCTCCCCCTGCGCCGGTTCCTGCTGGGTGGGTGCTTGCTCCTCCACTTCCTGCATTGATGGAGCCGACACCCTGCCTCTGTCTCACCACTGGACCCAGACCTCCTTGATGCTGAAAGAGAGAAAAGAAAGGTATATGTCATTAGTATGATTAATAATATATTGTTTTATGTGCATTCCTAACTATCTGACATCTAGGCTTGAACCTGGATGGTACTTCTAATTGCAACCTAATAGCTAATAGCTATCATTTGCTAGATAAAATCTATTCTTTGGTTCTTGGTCTTGATAATTCTTGGCTCCTAATGCTATCTTGATTCTGGACTTATTGGCTGATTACTGTTGTTGTGCCCAGGAATGACAGTGATATGTCAGCTTAATGAATTTAATGCCACATTCATCTATCCCTTGTTAATTCCATAGAGTTTACATGTCAGTGTCCTTGTTGGTCATCATGTACATGTGTTTAGTGTATGTGCTGTACATGTGGTGGCATGTTGGTGTAAGTGATATTCACCTGACATGGAGGCTGGGTCCTGCTGTGCCACCAGGCCTGAAGCTCCAGCGACAGGCACCTGTCTCAGAAGGTCCTTGGCAACCCTCTCCTACTCATTATAGATCACAGTCTGGTTCTTGTCCTCCTTGGCCATCATCCTCCTCAGCTTAGCCTTGATGTTGTCAAACCGGTGCTATATAGACCTCACATCCCTTGGCGCTGTGCCTACTGCCTACTGCTGTCACCCCAGCCGCCACCTCCTTCCATGCCTGAGCCCTAGGCCCTGGCCTAACTTCACTCCCACTGCAAGAATCACGGGACAGTCACGGATAGCACCAATGAGGACCACATTCTCTAGGTGAGTGCAATTGTGGGCCCTGTGCTTGACCTTAGTCTCTTGCCCTCCCGACTGTGGACGGGGATCCTTACCTCCCTGACCTGTCCCTGAGGCCTGTCCCTCCCCCAAACTACCACCCCCCCTGGGCCCCTCTTTCCCTTTCCTAGGTTTTTCTGCTGCTCGAGCCAACCTGCCACCACCCACCTCCTCCTCTACACTCTCCTCCTCCTCTGCCACCTCCTCCTCAAACTCCTCCTCCACCACTCCTCACCTCATGTCCTTTACCACTCCTCACCTCCTCCTCCTCTCCACCACTACTCCCAGGGCCACCTCTTTCTCCTCTCTCTCCTTGCATCTCCTCTTCTCCTCCTCCCCACCTCTCCCCTCCTCTCTCCTCCCTCCATATTAATCCCAAAAAGAATATAACGTTAACTAATAATATGTGTTCCTGGAACTATGATGGAGAAAAAAATGTGGGTATTATGTGTAATTAATAACTGTTGGGGAATGGGGTGTGGGGGATGGGATGGGAGGTGTGTGTATGGAGTGACCTAGCTCTATATGTCTCTATGTGTGTTGTTTAAATTATGTATATTGCAATTATGTGTAATCTGTAAATACGTGTAATCAAGGATTAAGTGTAAAATTGTAAATAGTATAAGATAAATAAACAAAACCGCAAATTACTGCTCTCTCTCAAAGACCTCCAACTCTGGGACCTGCGTGCTACTTCATCAGAAAATACAACACAGTCAACGCATGGGTGGGTGGAATGCAACTTTATAATCTTCCTTTGTCAATTATCTGCGGCTAGACCACTTTCTATTGGCGGAGAGGCCTTTGTCTCACTACGTTATACCGTGATTGGATCGTAACTGCCGATCGCATCTCGTCCAGCCCCTTAACAGTTTGCAGTCGCAGGAGGGATTTACAGGCTTGAGGATTCGGCCCCTAACTTGCACCCTTGCTCAATTGAATAGCATCGTGATCGGAGACGAATTTGAGCCTGCAACACACCCGCAGACATACATCCTACTGCGATAGAGTTACAGGTTTGCAATTGAATGAGGCCCTTTGTTTGCTAATGTTCAGTTGATAGGTAGGTGTGCCTTTAAGGACAAGTTTCATTTTTTTTTTCAAATGTCCACTTTATATGGCCAATATGCTGAACTATATTGCTCCTTGACCTATAGGATCATATAGACATGTTTTATCAAAAGTTGATAAGTCTTAACATTTCACAATGGACATAAAAGTGAATGAGTGTTTATAATGCCTGTAAGGTTAATCTGCATCTACCACTTCCATTGAGATGACTACTGGCCTGGGTGATTTTATAACAGTATAGGATGTGGGATGTGCAGAGAGGTTAGTGTAAGTTTATCTGGCGCCATTGTGCATTTCCCATCTGAGAAAGAAAAGGGTTCTTCACAGTAAGGGTGGTTAAACTGTGGAATTCTCTACCAGAGGAGGTGGTGACAGCGGATTCGATAGATAACTTAAAAAAGGGACTGGATTTATTTCTAATTAAGGAGGGAATTCAGGGTTATCCTGGATAATTAGAGAGAGTGTATTGATCAAAGGAGAAATATGATCGCCAGTATCTGGGGTGAGGAAGGAATTTAAAAAAAAATCACTTTGAGACGATTGGCAAAGCTTCACTTGGGTTTATTCTGTTTGCCTTCCTCTGGATTAATTACTAATTAAAATAAATAAATAAATAATTGATTAATAATGAATTAACAATTAACAACTAATTAATGAATTACTAATCGTCATATTGCAGGTCAGAGGATATCTTAAAAGGTTGAACTAGATGGACTGAAAGTCTTTTTTCAATCTTAATTTCTATGTAACTATGTAACCCATGGGGGTCAATACAGACCCCCATAATCCCTTAATTAATCCTGTCACTCATAGGGGTCAATACAAACCCCCATAATCCCTTAATTAACCCTGTCACTCATGGTGGTCAATACAGATCTGCATAGGCCCATAATTAACCCTGTCACTCATGGGGGTCAATGAAGACCTCCAAAAGCACTTAATTAACCCTGTCACTCATGGGGGTCAATACAGACCGCCATAAGCCCTTAATTAACCCTGTCACCTATGGGGGTCAATACAGACCCCCATAAGCCACTAATTAACCCCATCAGTCCAATAGGGGTCTATATAGATCCCATATAGGACACTTGTTAACCCATGTAATAACACTATAAGTGCCATGAGTGTCATCCAGGACCCTCATAACACAAAGTGTAAGCACTACACTATTAAGCATAACTATACCCCATTAGCCAAACCTGGCCCTATTTAATCCTAACAGTACACATTTAACCCTAACAGTAGCTATCTAACCCTAACTTGGCCTATTTAACCCCATCTAAGCCTATTTAACCCCATCTAAGCCTATTTATCCCTGTCTATTATGGGGGTCTATACGGACCCTCATAAGCCTCTATTTAACCCCATCAGTCCCATAAGGGTATGTAAAGACCCTCATGGGACAGTTAGAGCCCTAACATTTAACCCATTAGTTCCATGATGGGCCTCAAGGACCCTCATGACACTAAGTACAAACACTGCTCTGCACTATACCCCCCCAATAAACCATTACATCTAAACTAACCCCCCTCTACACTAACCTATTAACACCTACACTACCTACACATGCTACCTACGTACCCCAAAATAACCCCCACCCTACTAACTACAGAAAAAAATAAAACCTAACTCACAAAAAATAATAAAACCTAAGCCACAGAAAATAAAAAAGACTAAGTCACAGAAAAAAAGCTACATTACAAAAAATAAAAAAGCTACATTACAACCCCCCCACTACAGAAAATAAAACAATTTTACACACCTGAAAAGTAAATACATACACACTATATACATCACATTCCAATACAATACAAATAAAATACAATACCCCATATCTAAAGTACATACATACCCCCTATCTAAAATATAGTTCCCCAATCTAAAATACATACATACCCCCTATATAAAATACATACCAGTATCTAAAATATATACCACCTATCTAACATACAATAAATCCTATCTAGATACACAAAGCCAAAATCTAACCTAAAATAGAATAATTAAGACCACTGGAGGCATCTGTGCCTTCTGATTGGCTGTTGTCACTGTCAATCAGACTACAGCCAATCAGGAGGCGCAGATCCCTTCAGCCAATCACCCCATGTGGGTGTATCCCATTGTGATTGGATGAAGGGAATAGCGCTTTCTGATTGTCTGTTGTTACTGCAGCCAATCAGAAGGTGCAGATTGGCTGAAGGCAATAGAGCCATCTGACTTGTTTAAAAAAGATTGGTAGGTGCATTAGCAAATCAGAATGGGATATGGGGGTTTATCCCATTCCGATTGGCTAACACGATGGCGCCTTCTGATTGGCTGAAATTTGATTGATAGTCTTTTCAGCCAATCAGAAGGCGCCATTGCCAATTTTCTTGGGGGAAAAGGCTCTTATTAGCGTAGGGTGGCTCTGCGAGTGCGGAGCTCCATTAATTGTTGTTTTTTTTTGTAAGAGCGCAGAATCTTCCAGGGCCCAGCCGGGGCAGAAGAGGAGGAGCACGGGGACATCGCACCAAGGTAAGTTGAATGTATATTATGTTTATTATATTTTATTTTGTGTGTGTTTATGTTGTACTAATGTGATGTTTATTTTTAACAGGGGCCGCACATGAGAAGAAAATAAGAAGGACGGGGGCATGCTGGAAAGGTGTTCAATATTTAGAATATTTAGAATGTTTATTTTTATGTACTATTTTGTACTATTTTTTTTTTCCTAGGGGGGCGATCTGAAGGGACATCTGCAAAGGTAAATGGTCTTAATTATTCTATTTTAGGTTAGATTTAGGGTTTGTGTATCTAGATAGGATTTAATGTATGTTAGATATGGGTATGTATTTTAGATAGGGGGTATGTATTTCAGATGGGGATATGTGTGTATTTTAGATAGGGAGTTTTGTATTTTAGATAGGGGGTATTGTATTTAGATAGAGGGTATTGTATTTTATTTGTATTGTTTTGTATTGGAATGTGATGTATAGATTTTGTATGTATTTCCTTTTCAGGTGTGTAATATTTTTTTATTTCCGGTAGTCGGGGGGATTGTAATGTAGTTTTTTTTATTTTTTGTAATGTAGCTTTTTTTATTTTCTATAATGTAGCTTTTTTATTTTCTGTAATATAGTTTTTTATTTTCTGTGACATGTTTTATTATTTTTTGTGAGTTAGGTTTTATTATTTTCTGTAATTAGTGGGGTGGGGGGTTTAATAGGGTAGGGGGGTTTAATAAAGGTAGATATGTACCTGTTAGGTTAGGGTAGAGGAGGGTTAGTTTAGATTAAATGGCTTATTTGGGGGTAGTGCAGTGTACTGTTTGTACATAACTTGGGGTTAATGTTGGGCTTCTAACTGTGCCTTGAGGTTCTTTTTTTATACCCTTATGGGACTGATGGGGTTAAATAGAGGGTTATGAGGGTCTGTACAGGCCAAGTTAGGGTTCAATAGGCCTAGTTAGGGTTACATAGGGTTAAATGCGTACTGTTAGGATTAAATAGGCCCAGGGTTGGGTTAATGGGGTATAGTTAGAGTTAATAGTGTAGTGCTTACACTTTGTGTCATGAGGGTCCTGGATGACACTCATTGCACTTATAGTGTTATTACATGGGTTAATTAGTGTCCTATAGGGGTCTATATAGTTGAGGCACCCAGTACACCCCCATTGTCTGACAAACTGCATTTCAACACTTTTTTATTACCCCGTCATTTTTGATAGGCAAGTCGCTAGTACAATAAATAAAATAAATAAATAAAAAAAAACACTGTACATATATATCTTATATATATGTTTCCTTGCCGCAGCCTAGTTATGGCACTTCCCACTCATTATGATATTCATTACATTCACATTTCCTATTGGGTCCTAGAGCCCTGTCTCATCAATAAACCTTGGTTTGGCTACTCACTACACAGAAATCTGTTGCATCTAAGGCAGAATTTATGGCTGTGGGCTCAGTGCCGTATTCTGGGGGAGCAAAATATTTACATTAGTATAGAATTTAGGGAAAAAAGCTCCCACAGCCAATTTACCGCACTGTCCTAACTTAGAGCACTTGATTAACATGGAGGCCTACGATAGTATTGCATTTATTGGAGAGCTTGAAATGAACTGTAATGATAATTGACTTGCATCACGTCTATAAACCTCTAGAGCGCTGTGAATATGATTTGTTTCCAAACAAATGATAATTATTTTCAAATGTTTCTTGTAGCACAGTGCTTTTATAAACTATTGATATATTAGCCTGTCTGTATTGGACTGTGCTAGCATTAAAGTGTCCATAATAAATAAAAATACATATATAGTACAATACTATATTACTTGACTGTTTTACACAGAAATAAGAAACAGATAATGCAAAAAGGAATACCTATGCCATATACAACATATTTTTGCTGGTAGTAGGTAATTAACTAAGTTAGTTCAAACAGATCTATTCACTGAAGCTGAGTTTATTATGTATATTTAGTACATATTTAAAACAACAGTGCACACAGAGGGAGTTTCCAATTCATTTATAGTAACACTAAAACAATTTTAAAGCATGAGCCGCCACAGTAGGCAATGCTGGATGGCAGACATAAATTAATTGACATTTTTCTTTTCAGCTGATATGCCTTGCTCAGCATGACATTAAATTAACAAACACTTCTTACTTTCATTCAGCTCAGTAAGCTTTAGAAGAAATATATATTTCTAATGAATTCCTTGACTATTTATCGAAATAATGTAGGATAACAATTTTACAATGAAATAAATAATTTTATATACATTTATAGATACATTTACAGATATTAAAAATGCTTTTTGTTTCAAATTTAAATTTAACAACATTATAATCCTTTATTTGCAAAGTATTACATTTTTTCTACAACAAAAGGCTGTACATCTTTATTATTAGTGAGCTGCCATTGATTTATGAAAACATTTGGAAGTATATATCAATATTTTCAAATTAAAATATATTATTTAAAATTGCTTTCCAAATTAGTTGGCAGTTTATAAATTGATACAATTAAAAAAAAAAAGGTTCTTTATTATGTGTTTTAATTTACAAAAACATATGCTAGTTGGCCTGCTGTGGATTTATTATGCACCAGAGATTGCTGGTGTGGGCTAAGAGTAGTATTCATTGACATAATTTCCACTTCCAACAGTATTTTTTGGCAGAAATTTCCTGTCTGTGGCCCTCATTCAATTGGGATTTGGCCAATTGAATAGGGCTCTAAATAAGCACATAGCATATTTTTTTACAATAAATTTTTAGTTAGTGAAAACCTTGCTTTTTAGATAGATGTTTACTAACTAAAAACTTCTTTAAAAAATATATGTTATGTGCTTATTTAGAGCCCTATTCAATTGGCCAAATCGCAATTGAATGAGGGCCCGTGAGACTGTAAGTTCAGTCTAAAATGATGATTTTGGAAGCACACTTGAGCCTTGTTGCTATTGTGTGAGACATAAAACATTACAAATGTTTTAGAGAAACTGAGATACGTGTGTGCCTAGTAATTTCAGTCATTAGTGAAGGTAAAGGGAGTGCTCCACTCATACACCCCAAGGGCCTCATTCTATTATCGGCCGTAAATCGGCCGTAAGGCTGCGATTCCTTGCGAGGGTTCAGTTAACTCGCGATTCTATTATACGGCCCCGCAAGGATCTCCTTTTACGGCCGGCCGCATATCTTGGAACCGGCCGTAAACTGTGAAATATAAAAACTCAAAAATAAATTCAAGCCTGCACTGTACAGCTCTGTAAATGCTAGGGATCATATTGGGGGACATGAGGAATAAAAGGAACCCACTCTCAAGCTTGCACATCTGCCCAAACCCGAGTTCAAATTAACTGTTTATTTGCCGGCTGCGGCGTGGGCGTGTCTGAGGTGCTCCAAGCACTCTGGACTTTTTACATGGATATTTTACGGATATTAAAAATGAAATATTTTACGGATTTGAGTACAGGATAATTATGTGCTATTTTTTCTAACACCTAAAATCCCTTTATAGTCTTCTCAAAGTGCAGGATGGCTTTATTTGAGCTATTTTATGTGCTTAATTGGTGCTAGCGAGACCTTTTTCCTGCAAGTAACTGCGGCTCGTTTTTAGCCTTGCAGAGAGGTTTCCCGGAGCAATTGAATTGCAAATCTCTTGCGGCCGTTTTAGATCAAAGGCTTTCCTCCGGCGCGATCGGCCGCAAGAGATAGCAAGGCACCGGCCGCAAGCCTGCCGGAGCCTACGGCCGTAAGGGAATAGAATAGCAGAATAGCTTGCGGCCGGTCCTTGCGGCCCCGCAGCGGCTGCGGACGATAATAGAATGAGGCCCCAAGTAGGTTTAGACATGTGTTTTCCACTGCTTCAAAACACAATTTATCTAAAATGTAGCTTAACCCCTAAACCAAAAAGAATGGACTCCTGGATATTCCCACAAGAAATGCAATATATTTGCCCTGCATAGTGGCAGTCTAGACAAGGGTTAATTTGCGAAATCGGAATTCTAAATGTAGACGTAGAAGCTTGTAGTGAATCTTGTGTGTATTCCTAACCCTCATCTGGAAATAAGTGGAGTAAATTTAAAAGTGGTATTGAATTTTAAATTGAAATGGAGAAGGTTGAAGCCTCTATCTGCTTGGGGCTCTTGGATAAGATTAGTACTGAATTGTTTGTAAACGTAGTAAAAATTCAACACGTTTTATTAGAATATTTTCAGTACTTTCAAATGTTTCTGCATAATTGTGTGTATAATTGATTATACAATCTCATTTTATTTAAGGTTTTTGTAAAATAAGTTCTTGTTTATATTTTACTTTAAAGTATTATTTTAAGTTTTTATTGTTATTTGTTTTCTATAAAATTGCATTTTAGTAGTTGTTTTTATTGTCCAGTGTGTATCTTGTTATGTCTCATATTTTAATTATTTATATTGTAAGATACCTCTCATATTTTGGCTATATTACTTCCACTTCTTGTTATCAGCATATTTTATATAATGTATTTTTTTATTTTTTTATCCCTTTGCACTTTGTCAAGGAAATAAATATTTTTGTTTTTGTGTCTCTATTCCAATACCTTTGCTCTGTGTCTATAAATGTGTTTGACCTGTAACGTTTAGTATCAACCTTTTTATTTACGTTGGTGTCTTTCAGTTGTACTTGAAGATTTAACGTATATTGCTAACATATTTTTTAAAGGACCGTTAATTCTGCACAATTTGGCACCGGTGGAAAGATCTCATGAAGGCAAGTTGAAATACTTTTTGAAATATGTGCCTTTTTGACAAAGATATCTCATCTTAAAAAACTTAAGATTTTCTGTCTGTTTACGTTTCTCAGACTGCATACTCTCTAACTCACAGCTCAGACAGGGTGTTGTTGCTAATCCTAAGTGACTTTCACCAACAGTGGTGTGTGTGCCTACACAGCAGTGACATCATATAGCACTTTTCACCATATTTCTGTGTTCATTTTTATTAATAATGATACACATTCTTGGTCACTGTGATAAGTTTATACTGAGTATCTGTATATCAGGTCTTCCAGGTAACCAGCATAGAGGGAATTTACTAAGCATCGCAAGTGCATCCCTTAATTTACTATGCACTATTTCCCTTGGGGGAAAACTAAGACCACAGACCTTCTCACCTCATCTCAGGTGAGTAGATGTGTACTAAATCACACCCAACACAGATTTCACCTTTTTATACATTTTGAATTCTGAAACTTTATTTATTTTCTGACCACTGTAACAGTTGCTCTCTGACTATCTATCGATCAGGTTTCTTAGTTAAAGCTTTGTAAAGTTTTTCACCTTTTTTAATATTTTGAATGCTGTAACCTTATTTATTGAATTGCCATGGTCACACCCGCCTAGGAAATGTCCAGTATGGTATCATACATATTTTGCACATTCTGGATAACAGAACTTTAATGAAAGTGTTGAAATGGCAGGATTAGTTCTTTGCCGGATTGGATTTTTTTACTTTTATCCTCATAGATTTTACTTTCTAGCTTTCCATACTAATATCCATTCACGTATTAAAATATAATTTATTAATTTGCATTCTATAACATACTTAGTGTATATCTAGGTTATGTGTGTTTGATACATATATTATTTTATATTTTGAATATATGCTCAAATATTGATTTAATGATTTTGTTTTCTGTATTGTTTTCTATATTTTTACAACATGCTAGATGTTAAATGCATATAATATTATAATGTATTTATCCCCATATGATCTGTGCAATATTATAGCATATTGTGTACAGTAATATTTGCTTGATGCAGTTTGTGTTTAACAATTGTTTTACTGTTTGGTTCTCTGATTTTTTAAATGTATTTACATATAAAAAAGTGTTTATCAATAAATTGTTACACTTTCTGTAAATGAGTGTAAGTCAATTAATAATAGCAGCAGGGCATTATAGCTTCCCACCTAGTTAAGAAGATATGTGTGTGCAACATTTATGATTAGTATCCCTGAGGAAGTCTGTGCTAGACGAAACACATGTTATACTAGTTTATGTCGGGTAATACATTTAGGGATTCTACCACCACTTAAACATTTAAAAAACATGCATCCAGTGTGCCATTAGCCATTTATGAGTAGTTAAGTGTATTCTTGAATTTACAATCAGCATCCAATATGAAACACTCTCCATTCTCCAATTTTATTTCCTATGTATTAATCCGTGATTCCCATGCAAATCTTTTATGAAGTTTAAATACAAGAATACCCTATTTCATATGCATTCCTGAATGCAGGAGTGCAATGTGACACAGTGCTAAACGGGGCAATTTAATGTCATAGAGCTCAGAAAGCTCTATGGCAAATCTTTGAGCATTAAGCAGGGATTTAAAGGGCCAAAGAGATTTATCCTGCAAAGAATGCGCTATTGTAAGTATTAGCACTGAGCAGTAAATTAGATGGTAAAAGAGCGCTATAGCTAATCAGCAATCTTCTGACACAATTCTAGTTGTTCTTAATTTAGACAACCTGTATCTGTGCCTATACTGAATTCAGTCTGCTTCCATTTAATTACAACATTGCAGTTTAAGCGAGAGATAAAATCTATGGCAGTCTTCGTGGAATTAATTTTGCAGCTCTGTGTGTTCTTCTCACCACAAATCCTAACTGATGTCTGCTCAGTGAGTAGCAAGCGCTTTCAAGTATAGAAAATAGAAACAGCGCAGTAGTCAATCCTAAAACCATCATGATAAAGTATCATACTTTAATTTGCAAGTATTCCCTGTTCTGTGCCTCTTTTCCTTTTTTGTTTCTTATGAAATGAGTACACTAGAGGGCTCAGCCACATACCCATCATAGACAAGAACACTCAGCAATGCAGAGAAATATTTTTTTGAAGTGATCCCTAGAAAGTGAATAGAATTTTGTTTATTTTATTGTATTATACAAATAGAACTTAAATAATCTCTTTAAAAACAATTGTGTTATAATTAGTATGTATGTAAACAATGGAACTCTTGGGAGACTACGTTTTAATTTGATATATCAGACTCTTATCAGGGTCTATAGCATCAAGCAAATTAGTTTTAAGCATAACCGCAGAAATCTAAAACCCTAGCTAAACTGATTCTTCCCTAATAAAGCCTCACATTGCATTAGATCGCCAACTTAATGATAGATCCGTTAGCAACTGCTATCTAGTTAAAGTCCACTACCGAAAATCATAAAAGTTAGCAATGGTCAGCTCCACATAACCCTTAACGGTTGTCAGTGCTTTATTTGTATCCGGAAAGGGGTTAATGTTTAGCTAGAGCTTTGTGTATGTTTAGTGTGGGGTAGATATTTCCCTTTTATTTTATTGTGTATAGCATAGCTTGTAACATTTTTGGAATTTTGATGGGTTACCTGATTTTGGTGGTCTTTTCTGTAGTTTAATTCCCATATCCTGAGTTAACAAGGGATATTTTTCGTTAACATTGTAAACATGGTTACACATTTTTACACATGCTAAACCTTAGTACATTTTTAAGCACAGCGTGTGTTTATGGGATTAATCTGATAAAGCTATACATACATACAAACCTCTTCTTTCTGAAAAATTGACAGTTACCTCTCCATAAGTGACTCTCATGGTGTGAAAGAGCACAAGATTTTATGTTAAAATTATCTGTTTTTTTTTCTTTAATTATCCTTATAACAATTGAAAAAATACATTTTTAGGTCTGTTTACAAACACACTGATTAATGACATTTGCTGACAACAGCCATTGAAGCTCCATTCAGAGATTGATTTATATGTCTCTCTCTTGGTATTCAGGAATCCTACAGCCCAGCAGTTAACCTACAGGGTAACTTATTTAAGAGTTTCTAACACTCCTTTCTATGAACAGATGAATTTATAAAGAGTTAACTCTAGTGTACCTTTGGTCTCTGCACCAGAGCTTGCTGTCTATCTGTCTGGTTGCTTGCCAGTGACACATGTAAACATACATTTAATTAATAAATATCGCAGTGAAAAAAGAACGGATTTCAAACTTTTAAAATGTTTTTCAACATGCTGTTAAGAGATTTTTACATTGATGTGCTCCACACTGTACTGAATTAAGTGGCCCTTTAAGTGGCTGAAGGACATTTTAGTAGTTACAGTACTGCTAATGCTTTACTGCACTAAGATATACAGGCTTTGTTGTTGTCTTAGGACCTACTATAGGCTGGATCATAGAACATGTAGTTACAATAACATTTAAGTATGTATTATAGCTATATTTATTTAAATACCGTATTTTTCCGTGTATAAGACAATATTTTTTGCCAACATTTTTAAGTTTAAGATAGGGGGGTTGTCTTATACACGGAATACAGCACAGCAGCAATACTGCAAGTGACCGCTAGATGGCGCTATGGCAGTTGTAAGGCAGGAGAAAAGATCACACGTATTGGAAACACATTGGTTATTATTACAGTGCTTGTAAATGTGTATTCTATAACTTATTTTTGTGCAACACGTATATTTAAGTGTACTTTCTGTCATGATTTTCACTGATTTCCATTCCAGCTCAATATCCCTGTGACCACATCACTTATAACTGTGTTAAACTGGAAAAATGCAATGCACAGAGCGACTGAGTAATAAGTTATGTGGTCACAGGAATATTAAGCTGGAATGGAAATCAGTGAAAATCATAACAGAAAGTGCACTTAAATACTGTATATGTGTAGCACAATAAGAAGTTATAGAATACACATTTCTATGGACACAAGCACCACACACATATGCCACACACAAGCTGTTCAGCTTAGTCGTGCTGTGCATTGCATTTTTGCGGTTTAGCACAGTAATAAGTGATGTGGTCACAGGGATATTGAGCTGGAATGGAAATCAGTGAAAATCATGACAGAAAGTGCACTTAAATATATGTGAAGCATAATAAGAAGTTATAGAATACACATTTTCATTTTTCTTTCTTTCTTAATTTTGTGCTCCAAAAATAGGGGTCGTCTTATACATGGGGACGTCTTATACACGGAAAAATACGGTATATACTGACATAAGTAAAATACATTATTTCTAAATTTCTTGGGCTGAGCTAAGATTCAGAATTCTACAACTTTAATCTAAGTCTTGAAAAGGCTGTTTTAAATGGGTACAAATATTTTAAATATGTAATATTAATAGGTATTTCAGTACATATATTAAAGAGGATGTTCACTGAAAATAATTCCAATCCTAGACCCACACATGAAAAAATATTAAATAATAGAAAAACATCACATTTTAAAATAATTATATTTTTTAGTCATTCTGCAATTTCATTTTTTTTTGTTTACTATTTTATTTAGCAATATGCTCATTAACAAAACTATTATTAAAAAGTAGATTTAAAATGTTTCAGTGGCTGTCTGCAAGTATTTATTATCACTATTTCCCACTGACATTTCTTTTATCAGCTTCTGAAATTAACAAACACAGATACAAAATATGTAAGTTTTTCCATAGACAACTACTATCCTGACATTGGTTGGTTTGTCCTTTCAATAACCCTGCTTTCTTTTTTTCCAATTTAAAAAATTAGATTTGATTCAGTGATCATCAGTGAACTGAATCATATATTTTTTTTTTTTTTTTTAATATAGTCCGTTGCATCTGAATAGGTTCAATAAAGAATGAATAAAAAGAGTTTGCATTTATATTTTTTGACATGTAATAGCTGTAGGTCTTTCGAGGCACAGCTGTCCCCTATTAGATCACTGTTCAGATTAGCAAGAAAAAAAACTCTGTCCTAAATTTTTAACAGTACTGTAAAAGAGGAAAGAACCATTAAGTACTCTTGTAAACCCTTTAGGCTGAATTATGTAGAAATATTGCTATATTCAATAGGCAAAATTAGGTCTGTCTGACTATGAATCTAATGTTCAAATGTTGATGTTTTATATCCAGACAAATTAATTTGAAACTTAAGGTAAGTTTTATAAAGTCATTGTCCATTATCACATGTCTACTCATACATGTTATACCTACCCTTTTACATAGAAGAACAATAGAAGTACCACTCAAAACAATATAAAATACCTAATACTAATACCTATGTTTTACAATATCCATGTGCTCAAGTTTAAGTTAGATTGTGTTATCACAGTGTTGGAAGCAGTCATTGTACAACAACAACAACAACAAACATTGAAGTGGCACGTATAAGCATTGAGCTAGTCTGCCTAGTCCATGTTTAATAAGATACAATATGCAACATTTCGGTGATTTCATACCATTCAACAGAAGGAGCAACAGAAAAATATTCATTCTAAAGAGGTAAATATCAGTGTGAAAATGAAAAGAATATTGAGCCCTATTTAATTGAGGTTTCTGGAGATCCATAGGCCCATAAGTAAGGTTGCAAACAATTTTGCTATTCAAATGGCGTCTTTTTGTGTGCTTGGATCAGCTTCCGAGTTACGAGCTAGAAAAAATGGCGATGGTTAAACTCGTAACTTACAGCCTCCAGAAGCCTTTGATCTCTTGCTTTCGCAAGGCTAAAATCGCAAATTGCTAGTCAATTGCTCAATTTCCTCAAGCCTGCAAATGTTTTCACACCCGTAAACGGCGAATGAAGGAGAAAATCCAACAAGTGCTAGAGAGGACCTGCAAGGGGGTTAAACACCTATTCATAGAACTGTAACTGCAAATAAAAAATCAATACTACACTATAAATAATGGGGGAAGCAATGATAGACATTAGAATTAATTGCCCAGCGGTCTCAAGCTCGTAAATCGTCAGGAAATACATTTTATTTTTATGTTTCATTTCGGGGCTATACTGATCTCAGATATCAATAAGTTAATACATATTAGGCCAACCATATGGACTATAACAATATTGGCATTTATTTTAATAATTTTTGATTTTGGGGGTTTGCGAGTCTGATCGCATATCAGACCCCCGATTGACACGTAACCTCCATGTTTTACTGCCGTAATAATGACAGTCTCATTTTCTATTGTCTGATTCGAATTGAGTGGTTACAGGCTTGCTGAATTGATCATGTTCCCGGCTTGAACTGCTACAACCCAGTGCATGGTTTACGGTTGTGGTTTGGGGCCTGTAACTTGCGGCCTTGAGCAATTGAATAGTTTCATAAATGAACGGGAGCCCGCATCTCAATCACAGACATTCGGCTGTTTGCGATCGACTTTGCTTGGAATTGAATATGGCCCATTGTCTCTAAATATCAGTGTGAAAAAAAATATAACTAAGCATCTCACATGACTGAGTCATGCAAAAGAGGTACATATTTTAGTTATAGATAATTAAAGCACCAATCTATAATCATAGCCATTCATTAACAGAATAGTTAATAGGGGAATCACAATTCTTAAGTCAAACACAAAATCACTTTAGGCGAAGAGAATGACAATTAAAAGATTCATCTTTTGATTGTGAAACTTAGGTATTGTGTTCTTCATTATTCTCACTTACATTTATTAGTAGTACCCTTGCAAACATGCCTACCATATTATAAATCATTGTAAACTATCGATATTTGGAAGATTTTATTTTACATTTTTAAAGAAAAATTAATAGATTTAGCTAGATATCCATCATATGCTCATGGTATTATAACAGAATAATACTCAGGGATGTTAATGATGATATAATACAACACATTATTGTCAAGTATATAAAACACTCTTTTTTGAGGAACAGAAGCAATACCAGAAACACATAAAGTACAATGAAAAATAAAAATAAAACCGTTTTTAATAACTACTATAAAATTCCCCTCACTCTTGGCAGTATGAAGGAACACATAATTAACATGCAACTCTTAGTTCATTTTATGAAACTGCCCACCAAATCTTCTCTAAGAAGCTTAATAGAGTTTTTTCTGTAATTAATTATCCAACTTTAACAAGCTTTATAAATATTGATCCAGACAAAATATTCTGCTTAGAGAAGTTAATGTATTATTATTTGAATAATTTAAATGGAGATTACCAAATGTATTTTAATATGTGTCATTTTTGCAAATGAACACAAAGAATATAGATTAGACTCAAAACAGAAATAATTTAGTGTCTAATAACAGAACAATTACTTTATATGTAACTCCATTTATTTTCTTACTATAATATCTCTAATACACTGTATTGCTCTTGAATCCCCAATAAGTTACAGCTGTAGGCTCTTAGTTACTCTAAGATTCTAAAGTATTTTTAAACAATGAAGTTAAAGGGACATATAAGGTTTCTGGATTTCACTAGGGTTATAATATACCTAAGTATACTTTATTTTATTAACAACATAGAATATTGTGATAGCTTTTGTATTGTAAATATTTTTTAAACCTTTTGTATTGGACAAATGCCTCATTTATATTGAAGAGCTTTTCGAGAGGTTTAACATCTCTCTATCAAGTCTGAAGAAATACTAACCTAAGATCGATCCCTCAGTTTGAATAAAAACAGCAGATGCAGAGAAAGTGGAGACAGCATCTGACATCATCAGGTAAACACTACAGTTTTTTCATGTGTATTTTGGTGTATATGTATATAGTATGTATGTTGTGTTTATTCCGCCTATATGTATTTACCTGATGATGTCAGATGCTGTTTCCACTCTCTGCATCTGCTGTTTTTATTCAAACTGAGGGTTCCATCTCATGTTAGCATTGCTTCAGACTTGATAAAGAGAGGTTGAACCTCTCTAAAGCTCATCAATATAAATAACACATGTGTCCAATACAAAAGGTATCATAATATACTGCAGTACTCATTATTAATATATATATATATATATATATATATATATATATATATATATATATAGAGAGAGAGAGAGAGAGAGAGAGAGAGAGAGAGAGAGAGAGAGAGAGAGAGATTAATAATCACTAAATAATTTTATTAAGAAATGCTTAACAGCTCTGTTTGTTCTGCCTGAAAACATACATTTTTGTTATCTGTTTAACTCTGACATCTGTAGCTCTTGTAGCTCCTGATACAGAATGTGAAGTGTAGAAATGCAGAGCTTTTAAGCACTTCCTAATAGAATAAAGTACACAAAAGTAAAGAGACACATAGGTTTATCATATTCCTAATGAAATCCAGAAATCTTCAATGTCCTTTTAAAGTCCAACATATGATATATTTTTTTAAATGTATAGACAATCGTCAATTTATATACTTTCTGCATAATTCACATTAAACAGGCAGATGCTAGGAATGGATAGGGCACACGATAATCACTTGTCATGCTGTAGGAGTGTGACTTGTAGCAGAGGGAGAAACAATAGGAGTATGAGGCAGTGTTTAATACATCTGTTTTACCTAACAAGGCTTGCAAAAGAGCTATAATAGAAAATGGAAAATGTATTAAATTCATTAATATATAAATTAACTATATTAATAGGAAGAAGGATAGGTAAGGATCTATAGGAACATTACAATGTTAAACAGGTCAACTGATAAATAGTGAGCAGGAAAAGACAGATGAGCTAAATAAGTTATTGTTTTCTTTATACACAAGGGAGGTACCAGTGATTGGTATAGTGTAACAAAATGGTGCTACACCACCATCACCAAATAAATGGTTAACACAGGAAGAAATCAAGAAGAGGCTGGAAATAATAAATGTTAATAAGGCCCCGGGTCCTGATCCAATATACCCAAGGGTACTGAGGGAACTGGGTTCTGTAATAGCCAAAGCATTATATCTCATTTTTCAAAGCTCGCTCATCAAAAGCTTGGTACCAGATGACTGAAGAAAAGCAGATGTGATACCTTTATTTACAAAGGGAGCAAGACAAATCTAGGTAACTATATACTTCTAAGCCTCACGTCTGTAGTTTAGCTTTTAGAAAGACTAATAATGTATAATATACAAGAATATATCCATGTGAACAAGATAATAAAATGACGTAAACAAGGATTTATGAGGGAAAGGTAATTTCAAACAAATTTAAATAGTTTCTATGAGGAGGTAAGTAGTAACATGGATCAAGGCAATTTAGTGGATGTAGTGGTTTTGAATATCGAGAAGGCTTGTGATACAGTGCCAAGCTAAAGGATTCAGGAATTGCAGTAAATTTATGTTCATGGATTGAGAACTGACTAAAAGACAGGAAGCAAAGGGTTGTTGCAAATGGAACATACTCAGATTGGACTAATGTGGTAAGTGGGGTTCCTCAGGGTTATGTATTAGGTCATCTCCTTTTTAAAATACTTATTCATTATTTAGAAGTAGGACTGGAAAGAATTGTCTCCATTTTTGCTGATGACTCTACTTTGTGCAAGGTAATTCAATCAGAAAATTATGTACTTTCCCTCCAAAGGGACTTACCGTATATACTTGAGTATAAGCCGAGTTTTTCAGCCCTTTTTTTAAGGCTAAAAAGGGCCCCCTCGGCTTATACTCGAGTCACTCCCCCTATTGTCTCTCTAACCCCCCCCCGTGTCTCTCTAACCCCCCCGTGTCTCTCTAACCCCCCGTGTCTCTCTACCCCCCTGTGCCTCTTTCCCTCCCCCTCCTCATCCTCAACCCCCCTCCTCCTCATCAACCCCCCTCCTCATCAACCCCCTCCTCAACCCCCTCCTCATTGTCTACCCTCTAAATACCTCCCCCTCACTTACCTGCTTCTTCTCCGGCCTCTGCTCCGTCTTGACCCCGGCGCGCATGTGACGTCACATGCGCGCTGCACCATTAGCAATCGATGAGGAGGGGGGTTGAGGTTGAGGGGTGGTGAGGAGGGGGATGAGGATGGGGGGGTTGAGGATGAGGATGGGGGGTTGAGGGGGGAGGATGAGGATGGGGGTTGAGGGGGAGGATGAGGATTGGGGGGTGAGGGGGGAGGATTAGGATGGGGGGTTGAGGACTGAGGTTGAGGGGGAGTTGAAGAGGGAGGATGAGGAGGGGGTTGAGGATGAGGAGGGAGGTTGAGGATGTAGAGGGAGGTTGAGGATGTGGAGGGAGGTTGAGGAGGGAGGTTGAGGATGAGGAGGGAGGTTGAGGATAAGGAGGGAGGTTGAGGATGAGGAGGGAGGTTAAGGATGAGGAGTGGGGTTGAGGAGGGAGGTTTAGAATGAGGAGGGGGGTTGAGGAGGGTGATAAGGGAGGGGGGAAGAGACACAGGGAAGGGAGACGGGAGAAGAGACACGGGAGAGAGAGGGGGGACACAGGGGGCAGCACATTTCCCACCCTCGGCTTATGCTCGAGTCACTCAATTTACTCAGTATTTTGTGGTAAAATAGGAGCCTCGGCTTATACTCGGGTCAGCTTATACGGTACATCAATTAGAAAAATGGCAGATGAGATTTAATACAAATAAATTTAAGGCTATGCATTTGGGAAGGAAAATAAGAATGCAATGTATAATCTTAATGAAGGAAATCCAGGAGCAACAGAGATAGAAAGAGATTTAGTAGTGTCTGTGGACAACCACCTATGTAACAATGCCAAACAGTATCTGCAAAGGCATTACTGTAAAATATCAGCATGTATTAAGAAGAGTATAGAAGCAAAGAAAGCAAATATAATTCTGCCACTATATAAATCACTAAAATACCATCATTTCGAATATGGAGTACAATTTTAGCCACCACTTTATAAAAAGGAAATTTTAGAGCTGGAAAAAAGAGCAAGGGATGGACTAGGCTATGAAGAAAGTCTAAAAAAAAAGGATTTTCTCAAGGGGACATAATTACCTTATATAAATGCACCCAGGGTCAATGTGACTTGTCAAGTGAACTTTTTTTGCCAAGAGGTTTTCAACTGATAAGAAGACATCCATTATTTTTTAAAGTTTTTATATTTTTTATATGCAATGAAAGAAGATTTCACTTACTCCCATTAGCAATTGCAGTGGCAAACATCCTACAGCTCTTGTTCAGGATCTAGCAACCCTGCAGGCCTCCTCTACCAAAGGAGATTGTGACAGCAGATTCAATAGATAACTTAAAAAGGAGTTGTATACCGTATATATATTTGAATAAAAGGGTATTCATCGTTATTTTGGATAAGTAGAGAAGGATTAGTATTGATCCAGGGTGTAATCTCATTGCCTGTATCTGGGGTCAGGAAGGATTTTCCCCCTAATGAGACAATTTTCAATGTGTTTTTTTCTGTTTGCCTCCTGGATTAATTAACAATCATGTTGCAACGATCAGAGGAGATCTAACGAGGTTGAACTTGATGCATTAATAGCTTTTTTCAACCTCAATTATTATCTTACTTTCTGTCTCAATTCTGTTTTTCACTCTCCTCTTTCACTCGCACATGCTGTCCCACGCTTGCACATACCCTCACCTGCACATAAAAGCGTCTTTATATCTGTATTTGGCATGCTTTTTCATAGATAGGTTATGTACAGTGCTATTTTGATACAACAGCTCCCTACAACAGTGTCACAAACTACAAAATATTATAGTGGGACTGCACATACTATGAATCTCTTTGTTTTTAGTTATTTTGACCTCACAGTCTAATTACAGCAGTGTCATTAGGCTGCAGTGACATATAGCTGTGCACTTCCCCTTCAGGTAAGTAGAAGTGAGTGGTGAGATATCTCCTGTATCCTAGGCGGTTTTAATAGTTTCTATTATATATACTCGATTATAAGCCGACCCGAGTATAAGCCTCCCTCCTCAACCTCAACCCCCCATCCTCAACCCCCTCCCCATCCTCAACCCCCTCCTCAACCTCAACCCCCCCATCCTCCACCCCCCTCCTAGACCCTCCTACTTGACCACCCTCTTCATCCTCCCTCCTCAACCTCCCTCCTCAACCCCCATCCTCATCCTCAACCTCCCTCCTCATCCTCAGCCCCCCTCCTCATGCTCAACCCCCTCCTCATCCTCAACCTCCCTCCTCATCCTCAACCCCCTCCTTAACCTCAACCCCCCCATCCTCAACCTCCCTCCTCATCCTCAACCCCCTCCTCAACCTTAACCCCCCATCCTCAAACTCAACCCCCATCCTCAACCCCCTCCTCAACCTCAACCCCCCCATCCTCAACCCCCCTCCTCATCCTCCCTCCTCATCCTCAACCTCCCTCCTCAACCTCCCTCCTTATCCTCAACCTCCCTCCTCAACCTCCTAAACCCCCTCCTCAACCTCAATCCCCCATCATCAACTTCCCTCCTCAACCTCCCTCCTCATCCTCCTTCCTCATCGTCCCTCCTCATCCTCAACTTCCTTCCTCAACCTCAACCTCCCTCCTCAACCTCCCTCCTCAACCCCCTCCTCATTCTCAACCTCCCTCCTCATCCTCAGCCCCCCTCCTCATCCTCAGGCCTCATCCTCCCTCCTCATCCTCAGCCCCCTCCTCATCCTCAACCCCCTCCTCATATACAACCTCCCTCCTAATCCTCAACCTCCCTCCTCAACCCCCATCCTCATCCTCAACCTCCCACCTCATCCTCAGCCCCCCTCCTCATGCTCAACCCCCTCCTCATCCTCAACCTCCCTCCTCATCCTCAACCCCCTCCTTAACCTCAACCCCCCCATCCTCAACCTCCCTCCTCATCCTCAACCCCCTCCTCAACCTTAACCCCCATCCTCAAACTCAACCCCCATCCTCAACCCCCTCCTCAACCTCAACCCCCCCATCCTCAACCCCCCTCCTCATCCTCCCTCCTCATCCTCAACCTCCCTCCTCAACTTCCCTCCTCAACCTCCCTCCTTATCCTCAACCTCCCTCCTCAACCTCAACCCCCCATCCTAAACCCCCTCCTCAACCTCAATCCCCCATCATCAACTTCCCTCCTCAACCTCCCTCCTCATCCTCCTTCCTCATCGTCCCTCCTCATCCTCAACTTCCTTCCTCAACCTCAACCTCCCGCCTCAACCTCTCTCTACTCAACCCCCTCCTCATTCTCAACCTCCCTCCTCATCCTCAGCCCCCCTCCTCATCCTCAGGCCTCATCCTCCCTCCTCATCCTCAGCCCCCTCCTCATCCTCAACCCCCACCTCATATACAACCTCCCTCCTTATCCTCAACCTCCCTCCTCATCCTCAACCCCCTCCTCAACCTCAACCCCCACATCCTCAACCTCAACCCCCCCATCCTCAACACCCTCCTCAACCTCAACCCCCCTCCTCATCCTCCCTCCTCATCCTCAACCTCCCTCCTCAACCTCAACCTCCCTCCTCAACCTCCCTCCTCATCCTCAACCTCCTTCCTCATCCTCAGCCCCCTCCTCATCCTCAGGCCCCCTCCTCATCCTCAGGCCCTCTCCTCATCCTCAGGCCCCCTCCTCATCCTCAACCCCCTCCTCAACCTCCCTCCTCAACCTCAACCCCCCATCCTCAACCCCCTCCTCAACCTCAACCCCCCATCTTCAACCCCCTCCTCAACCTCCCTCCTCATCCTCCCTCCTTATCCTCCCTTCTCATCCTCAACCTCCCTCCTCAACCCCCTCATCCTCAACCGCCTCCTCCTCAACCCCCCATCCTCAACCCCCTCCTTAACCTCAACCCCCGTCCTCATCCTCAACACCTCTCCTCAACCTCAACCCCCTCCTCATCTTCAACCGCCTCCTCATCCTCAACCTCCCTCCTCATCCTCAACTTCCCTCCTCATCCTAAACCCCCTCCTCAACCTCAACCCCCCATCCTCAACCTCCCTCCTCAACCTCAACCCCATCCTCAACCCCCTCCTCAACCTCAACCCCCCCATCCTCAACCCCCCTCCTAGACCCCCCTCCTCATCCTCCCTCCTCATCCTCCCTGCTCAACCTCCCTCCTCAACCCCCCTCCTCATCCTCAACCTCCCTCCTCATCCTCAGCCCCCTCCTCATCCTCAGGCCCCCTCCTCATCCTCAGGCCCTCTCCTCATCCTCAACCTCCCTCCTCATCCTCAACCCCCTCCTTAACCTCAACCCCCCCATCCTCAACCTCCTTCCTCAACCTCAACCCCCTCCTTAACCTCAACCCCCCTCCACAACCCCCCTCCTCATCCTCAGGCCCCCTCCTCATCCTCAGGCCCCCTCCTCATACTCAGGCCCCCTCCTCATCTTCAGCCCCCCTCCTCATGCTCAACCCCCTCCTCATCTTCAACCTCCCTCCTCCTCCTCAACCCCCTCCTTAACCTCAACCCCCCATCCTCAACCTCCTTCCTCAACCTCAACCCCCTCCTCAACCTCAACCCCCCTCCTCAACCCCCCTTCTCATCCTCCCTCCTCATCCTCAACCTCCGTCCTCAACCTCCCTCCTCAACCCCCCTCTTCATCCTCAACCTCCCTCCTCATCCTCAGCCCCACTCCTCATCCTCAGGCCTCATCCTCCCTCCTCATCCTCAGCCCCCTCCTCATCCTCAACCCCCTCCTCATCTTCAACCTCCCTTCTCATCCTCAACCTCCCTCCTCATCCTCAGCCCCTCCTCAACCTCAACCCCCCCATCCTCAACCGCAACCTCCCATCCTCAACCCCCTCCTCAATCTCAACCCCCCATCCTCAACCCCCTCCTCAACCCCCCTCCTCATCCTCCCTCCTCATCCTCAACCTCCCTCCTCAACCTCCCTCCTCAACCTCCCTCCTCAACCTCAACCTCCCTCCTCAACCTCCCTCCTCAACCTCCCTCCTCATCCTCAGCCCCTCCTCATCCTCAGGCCCCCTTCTTATCCTCAGGCCCCTTCCTCATCCTCAACCCCCTCCTCAACCTCCCTCCTCAACCTCAACCCCCCATCCTCAACCCCCTCCTCAACCTCCCTCCTTATCCTCCCTCCTCATCCTCAATCTCCTTCCTCAACCTCCCTCCTCAACCTCAACCTCCCTCCTCAACCTCCCTCCTCAACCCCCCTCCTCGTCCTCAACCTCCCTCCTCATCCTCAGCCCCCCTCCTCATCCTCAGGCTTCATCCTCCCTCCTCATCCTCAGCCCCCTCCTCATATTCAACCTCCCTCCTCATCCTTAACCCCCTCCTCATCCTCAACCCCCATCCTCAACCTCAACCTTCCGATCCTCAACCCCCTCCTCAACCTCAACCCTCCCATCCTCAACCCCCATTCCTCAACCCTCCTCCTCAACCCCCCTTCTCATCCTCCCTCCTCATCCTCAACCTCCCTCCTCAACCTCCCTCCTCAACCTCAACCTCCCTCCTCAACCTCCCTCCTCATCCTCAACCTCCCTCCTCATCCTCAGCCCCCTCCTCATCCTCAGGCCCCCTACTCATCCTCAACTCCCTCCTCAACCTCCATCACCCATCCTCAACACCCTGCTCAACCTCCCCCCTCATCCTCCCTCCTCATCCTCAACCTCCCTCCTCAACCTCCCTCCTAAACCTCAACCTCCCTCCTCAACCTCCCTCCTCAATCTCCCTCCTCAACCCCCCTCCTCAACCTCCAGCCTCATCCTCAGCCCCCCTCCTCATCCTCAGGCCCCCTCCTCCTCCTCAGGCCCCCTCCTCATCCTCAACCCCCTCCTCAACCTCCCTCCTCAACATCAAGCCCCTTCTCAACCTTCCTCCTCAACCTCAACCCCCCATCCTCAACCCCCTCCTCAACCTCAACCCCCCATCCTCAACCCCCTCCTAAACCTCCCTCCTCAACCTCCCTTCTCATCCTCAACCCCCCCCTCATACTACCCCTCCTCTCCCCTCATACTACCCCTCTAAATACCCCCCCTCTCCCATCACTTACCTGCTCCGGCCTCCACTCCTTCCGGGTATTGATGTTGCGCGCATGTGACGTCACATTCGCGTCACGTCATTAGCATATAACGGGTGCCGGCACCCAGTATATGCTAATGACGTGGCGCGCGTGTGACGTCACGGCATTAGCATATACTGGGTGCCGGCACCCGGTATATGCTAATGACGTGGCGCGCATGTGACGTCACATGTGCGCCACATCAAGACCCAGAAGGAGCGGAGACCGGAGCAGGTAAGTGAGGGGAGGGGGGGTAGTATGAGGGGGGGTTAGAATGAGGGGGGGTTGAGGATGAGGAGGGAGAGGGAAAGAGACACGGGGGGTTAGAGAGACACGGGGTGGTAGAGAGACACAGGGGGGTGTTAGAGAGACACAAGGGGGGGGTTAGAGAGACACGGGGGTTAGAGAGACATGGGGGGGAGAGTGGCTCGAGTATAAACCGAGGGGGCCCTTTTTAGCCTTAAAAAAAGAGCTGGAAAACTTGGCTTATACTCGAGTATATACGCTATATCTATTCTAGTGTGACCTCACTGATCATTATGAGGACTGGTTAAAACAGTAATGGTTGTCTGCCTAAACAGCCTCTATATTCCACCAGTTTCTAGCACATACTAAAAAAAAAAATCACATTTTAAACATTACAAAAAATATTCCTGTATGAGAAATAATTGATCTATAGTGTAGAAAAATTACATTAAATATAGATACATTACGTGAAACAGGCGCAGGGAGACTTGTTGATGTCTGATCTACAACATTTTGTGCTTTTGTTTCCACTAATTTTGATGTACTGTAGATCACTTAATATATAACAATAGAAGAAGCCTTACTATCGTTCCAGTGCTTAACACAATAGAATACAAAAAAGTGAAATTCCTAAAAAATATATATATGTATACAAACAAAAAAGACCCTCAAAGGTGCCAACAACTGCAATGGTCAATCAAAAAATTCAAATATGGTACAACAACTAAGAAAAAATATATAAAATTATATTTATATACAGTAGATCGATACAAAGCAGTCTCTGTGCCTCATTACAGAGACCTCCTATCTAGGGGCTATGGTGTGCCCCACAAGCTGGCGAGTTGCCCTGCAATACTGGAGTATGGACTGGATATAAAAAATCACATAAAATATGACTATATATACAGAGTAAGTCTATACAAAGCAATCCCTGTGTCTAATTACAGAGACCTCCTGGCTAGGGGCTATTGTGTGCCACACACGCTGGCAAATTACCCTGCAATAAAGAAGTATAGATTAGATATAAGGATCACATACCAAACCAGAAGGGTAAAAGTTTAAAAAACTCATACATAATAATAAAAACAACTACTTCAGCCTAATGTAATCCACATTGGGACAGAACCAAAATCTATCAGTGCAATGTGGGTATAACACAAACACCCATCATATAACTTCCCAAGCACTCAATTTACTCTATTTAGACACGTTTATAAAGCTTTGGTATTGGGTATGTATTTAATGTTGTGTGATGGGTAAATTTGTTAGGAGGAATGGGATGAAAGTTTTCATTGAGAACACAATTTCATGTAATGATATTACATTTGACCTACAATGTCTTTCTTCATGATCACATTTAGACCCAGATTCCAGGAAATCCTAAGTTCTTGGGAACTAGCTGGGTTTATGCTTCAGTGGAAGTTTGAATATATTTTAATACAGCATACTAGATTTACTAAGCTTTGAGGGATACAACAGCTAATTTCAGCAGCAACTTTGGTTCTAAGTACCTTAAAAATAAGCAATACTTTCTCTAAATCTCCACCCTCTTTCTCAATTTGTTTACAAATGTACATGCATTAAAATTAGTGGCAAAGGGTAATTGTAAATGAGCATATAATAATATAACTAATAATACTTTGTATCGGCAGACATATATTTTTTAATATTTGCCACCCTAGAAATAATTGATCTTGTAACTTAAGTCATAGGATTAACAGTAAAAGTCATTATACATTTGCAGATTTCTCTTAGAATTTGTTAGTCAGTTTTATTGGAATCTGCACCCGACATAGTTGTATAGTAAGTTCACATTGACATTCAAAAAATGCTTTGTGAAAAGATGTTTACATATGACACAGTGGATGAGCTAGTGAATGGAGGGCCCTGGTTCAAAAAAATGTGCCTTTCCCAAAGGGGGGGGGGGGCAGAAGTGAATGTTTTTATTTTCTTTGGGCCCCCCCATACCAAATCACCCACCATAATAGCCTGTTTCCTGTGTGACTCCCTGTGAAGCTTTGGGCTAGAGCATTCTGGTCAGAGGGTTTCTTCTGAAACTCTTGTGATATACTAGTGATCATGGCCATCTGATTCACAAGCGCACTGTGAAGCTTCTGCGCCTCAACTTGTACTTTGGAATCTCTGTTCTCACTCTCTACTTTCAGTTCTGCCAGCTCCTGCCTCACACTGCTGAGGGCATTCTCTATCTTATAAAGTTCGGCTTCTTTCTCTCTCGCCACATCACTCAGTTACTCCTTCAACACAATCAAATGCAGGATGGTGCCTGGTTCGTAAAGCAGCTCCTTCTCTATCATAGCTGCTTCTCTCTGCTTCATGGATTCTTCTATCTCTTATAGCAGAGAGGATGGACAAGTGAATTTTGCTTCTATCTGAGATAAACGATTAGCAAGGAGATCTTGCTTCTCCTGTTTACCATTGTGCTGCAGCTCTTTCAGCTTATACTTGGGGGCACTCTCCCTCTGCTCTTGGATAGACTTCTTCCTGACTTCTTCCTGTAGGGCACCTTGTTGCCCCCAAATGCATGCTTCCTCCTCCACTCAGGAATGTAATTTGGCATTATCCTGACACCCATCATATTAGTAGCAATTTGTCTATCTGCAAATTCAGGCTTTTCGAGTCCCATCTTTACTTCTTGCTGTACTTGTTTCCTTTCTTGCCTCTCCTTGTCCAGCGGGCTCTGTATTTAAGCCACCTGAGATAGAGAGTCAATGCTCTGCTTCATATGTCCTCTCAGGGGCAGTGGTTCCTATTTCACCGACTGCTTCTCCAAATTCTTCCTCATCATTCACGTTAGGAAGAATTCCAGTTTCCTAAAAAAAAGATCAAACTCTCCTCCTTGTGGTTTTGAGATATTTGTCAGGCATTTCTTTCTAACGTATCATTCTCCACCTCAGGAATATTCACCAGTGACAGGTGACTGGGTCTGTTTAGTTTCTTATGGAGGCCTCTTCATTGCTCTTACCCCTAAGGTTTCTGCATCTGTTTGGGTTAAAATCTTCTCCTGTATCCTGATCAACATACTGCATACTGAGGCTGATTTTGCTCCCAGAGATTGACAACATCTTTCCCTTTACTCTTTGACCTTTGCTTTCAACATCAGTCATTTTTATATAATCATTTTGCTCCTGAGGCAAATGCTCTTCAGCTGCTCCAGCCGTCTCTTTTGCTGCTACAGCTGTCTCTTTTGATGCCACAGTCATCTCTTTTGCTGCCTCACCCATCTCTTTTATTCTCTTAGCTGTCTCTTTTGCTGCCTCAGCTGCCTCTCCAGCTGTCTCTTTGACAGCTCCAGTCATCTTTTTCATTCTCATTCTCAGAGCTGAGCTTGTTGGCTTCCTGAGCTTTCTCTGCCATCAAACGTGTCACTAACTCCTGACTTCTGCTTCAGGTTCATTTCACAATCCTTCTACAGGGAAACTAAATTTTAAATTTTAAACTTGGGTCGATAAGCATGCACTTGGGTAGAGATAATAATTACACTCCCCAGGATCCCATACACCATCACAGTCAAATTTTCCAGAAGAAAGGAAGGTCACTGTATTAAATACGGAAGCTCCTTTATGTCCAATAGTTTTCTTTGCTATAACAATACACATTCTTCCTGTCCATGAATGGAATCTCTGAATTCAATTACATATTATAACTCTGTTAAGAATCTCTTCTTTCCGATCATCATAACTGGTTGCCTTTTCTTCAACTAAAGAACCAAAGTTTTTATGAGCTTCACCCCATAATTAAGGGGCTAGGACTGTTGCCCAGTGCTTGTGAGACTAAGCTTCCCTAGTGGTAATTCTCTCGAAGTTCAGGAGGTGTGTTTCTACATCATTCTTACTTGTCATTTTCCTTAGAAAGAGATTAGAATTCATGCTTCCTCTTGTCTCTGTATTCACACAGGCTCTGTTCTCTATCTGACTTGCAATAATTAGTCCAAAATAAAAAAATATTAAAGTCAACAGCCTGTATTCTGCATAAGTCATCTTCTCTTCCACAGCGGCTCATGTAGGTAACTCTCTATGTCTCTTGCAGCTCCACTCAGGTAACTGTCTGCAAAATTTCCTTGTAATCTCTCTGCTAGCAATTCCTTTGCTTGCACTAGGCTCTCTCTCGCTCTCTCCTTTCAGCAGTCCATGACACAGTATTTCTCTTAACTGTTAGCAACATCTTTAAAAATGGGGGCTTGAGCCCTATATATATATATATATATATATATATATATATATATGTATATATATGTATATATACATATACAGAGTTCCCGGAAACTTTCCTGTCCTTTCCTGCCTGCTTCTGCATCAGTAGAGCTTTCTTTTGCAAGCCTGAGCAATTGAGTGCCCGAGCGCAACAACTCAGGTAATTGGGGGGGGGGGGGGGGTTGCATTGTGCTTTTGTGGGTTGCTCTAGGCACCCAGGGTAGGCCCTGGTCAGGAGGACCTCTCAAAACACTACAGAATAAAAACATAAATGTATCTATAGTTATAGAATACTGGGGCTTGGCCTGGTGGTAGCTCCACCCTTGATACAACACATCTCCATTGCGAAGGTTTACAATATATTGTAAGATTAATGGTAAACTTACTTTAGTGAAATTGGAGACAGGCTTCGAAAGACTGGAATGTATGTTTTGCAAACATCTAGCCCAATGTATAGTGAAAGGGTCGCTGTTTTAGTTCAGCTCTTTTGACTGTTAAGTAGTATTTACTATTTATGATAGGTGAGCTCTTTTAGTCTTGGTTTAAATGATGGGCATCATTTTTAATTTTGCAGGTGGATTTTGGGGTCATTTAGATGTTTGGTCATGACTGGCAGCATCCCAAATATATCTGTTGCTGTTTCCCCCAAGCAGTAACAAAAGACTCAGACTTATATAGCTTTTTAAGAGATTTGAGGTGTAGTCTCGCCCCTATCCATGTTGCTACCTGAAAATGTTGGAAATGCATAATACAGATGTTGCAACATACACCATAGTCCATCACACAGTTCAATATGCCTGAAAACTTTAATTTGTCCTTTTTGTAGTTTAATTTGGGTATAAGAGAAATGATCCATGAAGCTGACTCAAAGCTTATATTCCTTCCGGTCTGAATTCTTGTTTTTCTCCTCTTAAACCACTTATCTCTTGTCTCCTTGTTTTAGGGTGTCTCAAGGTCACCTCTGCCCCTATCCCTGTACCTGACTTCTTGTGAAGGCTGGGATAAGACATTTGTGTGCTTAGCATCTCTCGCAAGGTCTACCATTCTGCACTAGGATGCAGTCTGTGTCCTACTGAGTGAAGACAGTCCTGACACCTGTGAAATAGCTTGCTGTCTGACCCTGATCCTCTCCTTTTATCCTTTTTTTCTCCTCCCCTGCAGTACTTTTAGACAACCATTGGGTTATGTGGCCTTCTGTTCTTTCAACACTACACCCCTATAATGCAAGGCAGGGCGATCAGCCCTCACAAGTTTGGTTCTCAGCTGTTCCAATCCATCCATGTATTTTAATACCCAAGATACTAGGCAATACTCACACATCCCTGGCTGCCAACTCTTTATACTACACCTCCTCCTGATCCATTTCCAGATACATTTTTAACCCTCAGTTCTATCGGCCTTTCTGGAATCTGCAGTTCCACTGACATACACTGTCTGAGTCTGAAATTCTATGCCAGACTCTCTGCAAACCTGCCTATTACCCTACATCTCTGTCCTAGAGTTTGATAGTGCTGAGGGTAGCTGTGCAGCAGGCAAACCTTTTTCTTGAGACATTACAATCCCACACCTTCCTCAGCTACCCTAGTAGGCATTGTCAGGGAGCTTTCTTGATCCACTAGGCAGCTGATATGGTGGCATACTTTGAATGTGTGATAGATCAGCCATCTCCCCCTTCACCAATAACCCTTTGCTTTGGGAACCAACAGGTTTAGACACAGGCAAATACATATTGTCTCCCTGTCCTCCTTGCCAATCATACTCTCCCTGGATGCCTCTGCCCAAATAATTCACAGGAATATTGTCCTCAGGATTTTTCATCCCTGGATGCACCAGTGTGCAATGTCTCCCTTGAGTCTCTTAAGCCCTTAATCACTCTACCCCCTACCACATTAACACTTCATATATCAACAGCCTCATATACGCTGATGATTCTACCTTGATGGCTGAAAGTGAGGAACTAAAGGACCTATTGATGAAGGTAAAAGAAGAGAGTGCAAAGATTGGCGTGCTACTTAACGTTAAAAAAATTAAGATCGAGGCAAATGGCATTCTCACTTCCTGATAAATAGACGAGGAAGAAGTGGAGGCAGTGACATAATTTATTTTCCTGAAATCCAAGATCTTTGCAGATGGTGATTATAGTCATGAAATTAAAAGAAGGACTGCATATTTGAACTATGGTATTCCCAGTAGTAACATACAGATGTGAGAGCTGGACCATAAAGAAGTCTGAGCGCCGTAGAATTGATGACTTTGAATTGTGGTGTTAGAGAAGACTGCTTAAAGTCCCTTGGACTGCAAGAAGATCCAATAAATCAATACTTCACAAAATCAAGATGAACTGTTCACTGGAGGTTTTGATCATGAGGCTGAAGCTAAAATATTTTGGCCATATCATGAGATGGCAGGATTCCCTAGAAAATACTCTGATGCTGGGAAAGATTGAAGGCACAAGAAGAAGGAGATGACAGAGGCGTAGATGAATAGATGAAATCACTGAAGCAATAACATGAACTTGATGCAGCTCAGAGGGACAGTGACTGAGAGATGTACCTGGGGTGCTGTGGCCCATAGAGTTACGGAGAGGCGAATGCGACTGAACGACTAGACAACAATTGTTTCCAAGTTATTTCAAAGAAGAACAACACATAAATGTCCAGATCACCTTCTTTCTCTAAGACAGGGAAGTTTTTTTACATGTGAATATGATAGCTACTCCAATGCAGCAATTTGTTAACTTCTTCAAGTATATGTACTTGACAGCAGACAATTAAAGTAGTCTACTTATCTACAGTGCCTTGCAAAAGTATTCATCCCCCTTGACTTTTTACCTATTTTGTTACATTACAGCCTTAAGTTCAATGTTTTGTTAATCTGAATTTTATGCAATGTATCAAAACACAATAGTCTAAGTTGGTGAAGTGAAATGAGAAAAATATATACATAAAACTATTTTTTAGCTATAGAAAGCAAAAAATGGCATGTGTGTATGTATGTATGGTTAGGTTATAAAAAAATATCCAAATCTTTGATGATCCCCAGCAGCCCCATCAAATCTATCATAACCAAATGGAAAGAACATGGAACAACAGCAAATCTGCCAAGAGACGGACGCCCACCAAAACTCACAGACCGGGCAAGGAGGGCATTAATCAGAGAGGCAGCAAAGAGACCTAAGATAACCCTGGAGGAGCTGCAGAGTTCCACAGCAGAGACTGGAGTATCTGTACATAGGACGACAATAAGCCGTACCCTCCATAGAGTTGGGCTTTATGGCAGAGTAACCAGAAGAAAGACCTTACTTTCAGTAAAAAACAAAATGGCACGTTTTGAGTTTGCGAAAAGGCATGTGGGAGACTCTCAAAATGTATGGAGGAAGGTGCTCTGGTTTGATGAGACTAAAATTGAACTTTTCAGCCATCAAAGAAAACTTTATGTCTGGGGCAAACCCAACACATCATATCACTCATAGAACAGCAGCCAGGACTGGGAAACTGGTCAGAGCTGAGGGAAAGATGGATGGTGCTAAATACAGGGATATTCTTGAGCAAAATCTATACCACTCTGCGTGATTTGAGGCTAGGACAGAGGTTCACTTTCCAGCAGGACAATGACCCCAAACAGACTGTTAAAGCAACACTTGAGTGGTTTAAGAGGAAACATCTAAATGTATTGGAATGGCCTAGTCAAAGATCAGGCCTCAATCCAATAGAAAATCTGTGGTCAGACTTAAAGATTGCTGTTCACAAGCGCAAACCATCCAACTTGAAGGACCTGGAGCAGTTTTGCAAGGAGGAATAGGCAAAAATCCCAGTGGTAAGATGTGGCAAGCTCATAGTGACTTATCCAAAGCGAATTGTAGCTGTGATTGCTGCAAAAGGTGGCTCTACAAAGTATTGACTTTAGGGGGGTGAAAAGTTATGCACATTGACTTTTTCTGTTAATTTGTCCTATTTGTGGTTTGCTTCACAATAAAAAAAAAGACATCTTCAAAGTTGTGTGCATGTTCTGTAAATTAAATGATACAAATCCTCAAACAATCTATGTTAATTCCAGTTTGTGAGGCAACAAAACATGAAAAATGCCAAGGGGGTGAATACTTTTTCAAGGCACTGTAAGTAGTCTGATTGGCGGCTCAGTATACAATTGTCTGAAGTGTGTTAGGTCTAAATGTTCATTTCTTGTAGTTACTGAACAGGCAAGAAAGCATGTGCCAGGTTAATTCAGTAGATGTTCTTGTTGGATGTGAAATATGCAATAAAGTAGAGGAGCACTCCAAGAACTATTTATTGGCAGTCCTTCTTTACGTTAATTTCCTCAGTGAGTATCAAGTTCATAGCTGAAATTAACTTTTCAATATTCAGAATTAGCATTGAGCATTTACTACCTGAGAACTAACTAATGCGTGAAGGATTTATGAAAAAGAAAATCTATTTGAAAAAAACATCTGAACAGAACAGATGCAGTTATGAAGATTTGCTTTCTTTGGCTGCTGGATATACTGTATTGATGAGTTTGTTTCTAACTTTAAGCTCTACGCAATATCCTATTTACACTTATCGATTGCAGGTTTAGAATACTTTACAAGAACTCCAATAAATGAAACAAATATTCAATACCATGCAAATATGCAAATTCTAGGATACTAATATTTAAATACAATAAGTTTGCTTAGGGTTATGTTATTATACTGTATATGTTCTATGCATATGGTAATGTATATATTGCATTTAAAGGTATATGAAAGTTTCAAAAGTTTCCTAAAAAACAGCCACTGATTAGTTTAAAAATAAGTATTATATTGAAAAATGGAATGTACTTACATATTTATATGCTGGATACATATTTATTTGCTTGCACACCCCTTGGGGGGTTACATAACAGTGGGTACAGGCTGCACAGCATCTGGGTACAAGTCAGGGGAGTAGAAAGGGTGGGGAAGAGGAGGATACATCCCCCCACATTGTATGCAACCTCTACACTCACTTCCCGGTAGTTTCCTCCTCACTACTTGCCCACTAGTTGCTGGTATTCCTCTGAAAAACTGGTCTCACAAGATCTTGCAAGATAATCTTGTAGGATTTTGTGAGACCCGGCTTTCAGAGGAATCCAGCCGCTAATGACTACTGGGAAGTGAGGGACCTCCATGGATAAGTTACCTATTAATTAAGGTACTATCTTTAATGCATATATATGTCAAAAACAACCTTCCTTCATACACACACACATATATATATATATATATATACACACACATTATGTATAATGTGGGCACATATGTCCCTGCTCAGCTTCCCAGAATGCAGTGTAATAACTCTGGAATTTGAATTGAATTGGAATTCTGAGTTAGAAGCAGGTTTTTTTACTTGCTTAAGAAATTCAAATGTGAACACAGATGTACTATTTATTCACTATATATATATATATATATATATATATATATATATATATATATATATATATATATAAAAAAAGAATGCATCTGAAAATATAATTTGACAATAATGCGATTTAATAAAAAATTATAATATTAATAAATCAAGTAGTTAATACAATATAATGCAGGCGTTACTCCAACCTGATATTGCAGGCTGCCGTGAATGAACACAGATATCCTCAAGAATGCTGGGGGAAGACAATAACCTCCCAGTCGTAATACATCATGTAGAAGATGCTAGCTGTGCCGCAGATGAGCAATCACATCCCTTCAACTGGTGAGGATGAAATTTTTACCTGTGGATCAGTAAATGGTGAAGGGGCTTGTGTTCCTCACTGAAGCTGAAAGCTATACCATGTAAGGTCACCTAAAATCGGCAGTTCATAGCAAAAAGGTCAGACACATCACGGTCCACTGGAGAAGGAACTTGCAACCCACTCCAGTATATTTACAAAGAAAACTATATGGATGACCTTAACCGGGCAGAAATATATATACATCTATATATATATATATATATATTTTTTTTTTATATATATATATATATATATATATATATATATATATATATATATATATATATACAGTGCCTTGTTTTGTTGTCTCATAACCTGGAATTAACATGGATTGTTTGAGGAATTGCATCATTTAATTTACAAAACATACCCACAACTTTGAAGATGTTTTTTTTTTTTTTTTTTATTGTTAAGCAAAAAACAAACAGGACAAAATAACAATATGAAAAAGTCAATGTGCATAACTATTCACCCCCCTAAAGTCAATACTTTTGTAGAGCCACCTTAAGTCGCTTTGGATAAGTGTCTATGAGCTTGCCACATCTTACCATTGGGATTTTTGCCAATTCCTCCTTGCAAAATGACTCCACCTCCTTCAAGTTGCATGGTTTGCGCTTGTGAACAGCAATCTTTAAGTCTGACCACAGATTTTATTTTGGATTAAGGTCTGGGCTTGGACTAGGCCATTCCAACACATTTACATGTTTCCCCTTAAACCACTGAAGTGTTGCTTTAGAAGTAGGTTTGGGGTCATTGTCCTGCTGGAAGGTGAACCTCTGTCCTAGCCTCAAATCACGCACAAAGTGGTACAGGTTTTGCTCAAGAATATTCCTGTATTTAGCACCATCTATCTTTGCCTCAACTCTGCCCAGTTTCCTAGTCCTGACTGCTGAAAAACATCCCCACATCATGATGCTGCCACCACCATGTTTCACTGTGGGGATGGTGTTCTTTGGGTGATATGATGTGCCAAACATAGCGTTTTCTTTGATGTCCAAAAAGTTCAATTTTAGTCTCATCAGACCAGAGCACCTTCCTCCATACACTTTGGGAGTCTCCCACATGCCTTTTCGCAAACTAAAAATGTGCCATTTAGTTTTTTGCTGAAAGTAATGGCTTTCTTCTGGCCACTCTGCCATAAAGCCCAACTCTATGGACCGCACAGCTTTTCCTATGTACAGATACTCCAGTCTCTGCTGTGGATCTCTGCAGCTCCTCCAGGGTTACCTTAGGTCTCTGTGCTGCCTCTCTGATTAATGCCCTCCTTGCCAGGTCTGTGAGTTTTGGTGGGCGGCCGTCTCTTGGCAGGTTTGCTGTTGTGCCATGTTCTTTCCATTTGGTTATAATAGATTTGATGGTGTGCCTGGGGATCATGAAAGATTTGGATATTTTTTTATAACCTAACCCTGATTTGTACTTCTCAACAACATTGTCCTTTACTTGTTTGGAGAGCACCTTGGTCTTCATGACAGTGTTTGGTTAGTGATGCCTCTTGCTTAGGTGTTGCAGTCTCTGGGGCCTTTCAAAAAAGTTGTGTGTATGTAATGACATATCATGTGACACATAGATTGCACACAGGTGGACATCATTTCACTAATTATGTGACTTATGAAGGTAATTGTTTGCACCAGAGCTTTTTATGGGCTTCATAACAAAGGGGATGAATACATACGCACATGCCAATTTTCTGTTTTCTATTTCTAAAAAATAGTTTTATGTATATATTTTTCTCATTTCACTTCACCAACTTAGAATGTTGTGTTCTGAACTATCACGTAAAATTCAGATTAACAAAACATCGAACTTAAGGCTGTAATGTAACAAAACAGGTAAAAAGTTAAAGGGGGGGGGGGTAAATACTTTTGCAAGGCACTGTATATATATATTTATTTTTTAAACTTTGTTCCTCCCAGATTGCTTTCTATTCTTACGCCCTTGGTACAGGTTGTTACTTCCAGGAGGAAATGCTGCCAGTCACATGATTATTGGGGTCATAGCGTATTTCTTTCTGCCTGTCTCCTTGTGGGAAATGTAAACACCAGCAGCAGTGATGCAAGCTGCATGTGTAAGGCGGTGTTAATGTGCTGCACAGATTGGCAGATGTTAGAAAGTACTATATGGGCCTCATTAAATTGTCCAAATTGTAGTTACAGGAGCCCGTAATGTAGCCCAAAAGTTGCTGATATTAAATTGGCCTCTTCCAGCTACCCGCAATCAATTTGCAAGCTACATGCTGAAAATACCTACAGGTTGTCAAAATCATAAATCTGACCCATGTAAATCTTTGATCTTTCAAACCTGCAAATAGTTAAAATCACAATTAAATTGGTTATTAAATTCCCCAAGCCCGCAATTGCTTTCAAACCTGTAAATGGCAAATTTAGCCACAAATCCTACAAGTACTGGAGAGGTCTTGAAAGGGGGTTAAACACCTGCTAGTAACACTATAAAAGAAAATAAAACATCAATACTGCACTTTAAAATATGGGGAAAGCGATATAAGACATTAGAATTAATTGCACAACAGTCTCAAGCTTGTAAACCTGGCGGAATAAATATGTTTTTAAAGCTTTATTTTTGTTTTATATTGATCCTGGCAATCAATGGGTTACTATATAACATGGAACCCTGCATGTACTAGACCAGTAGACTTATTGATTTTTATACATTTCAACATTTCTGGATTGCGAGTCGGATCGCAAATTGAACTTCTAAACACTAATGATTTGTGGTTTAAACTCTATGTTTTATTGACGTCATGCTGACGGTCTCATTTACTATTGGCTCTGTCTAAGCAGTAACTTACATGTCTTTCTTAATTGATCATAATCAGGCCCTGAAATGCTACATATGGAAGCATGATTTATGATTTTGGCTTTCTGACATGTACTTGCGGGCTTGAGTCAATTTAATCGCTCTGTAACTGTTGCAATTTAGACTTACAGCATCAGGCATTGCAATTATGGGCTTGGAATTTAATGAGGCCCTTTATTTTCATACGAGCATGACTACATATCCCAGGCTCCTTTGCACCACAGAAAGCAACCCCAAATGTCTCAGCCTCTGCTTCCTCCTGATTGTCCAAAACTATTTTTCAAATGAATTCTAATTGAACCCTGTTTTTCACCTGTCAGACATTACAAGACATTTTGCTAACTTAAACGTACGTGTGTAAATGTTTATTTTGGTATTTTTCATGCAAAATGTTTTTTGCATACACTACTGATTCTCTCAGATGCATTCATAATCCAAGAAATATATCTATCCCTGTAAGCATTATTAACATTGCAAGTAGATGACTGACTTTATTAGTACCTGCTGTTGCAAATCATTAAAAAAATGCTGTTCTTTCTTTTAGATTAATTGTGTGTTTTTTCTGGAGTATGTTTAGTTCTAGATTGTAATTTCTGTCACTTTCCATGTAGATTAGTGCTATTTCTCACTTTGTTCTGATAAATAACGTGTCCTTAAAGGTATATGCTAGTGAGCTGGGTTATGAATACATCTGATAGAGGGAAATTCACTGGGGTTGGGAGAGATCTCAGGGGCAATTCACTGGGGCTGGGGAGTTAATGGGGCAATTCACTGGGGCTGGGAGAGGTGATGGGGCAATTCACTGGGGCTTGGAGAGATCACAGGGGCAATTCACTGGGGCTGGGTGCAGTAATTGTGTAAATCACTGTGGCTGTGGGGGTTACAGCTCACTTGCATATACCTTTAAAGTAGAAAGAATGTGCCATGGTTAAAACATCTCTACAATTACCCCTAAGTATGTTAAAAGTGGTTTTCTTTTACATATTTCTCAGAAATGTTTAATTATCTTTCATTATTTTGGAAATTTTGTCTGACAGTGATTAATAAAGGATTGCAATGATGTGCATCACAGCAATATACTGTATTTTCTAAGTAAAACTGCAAATTCAGGCCTTTGTACCTCATCACAATCCCTGCAATAGCTTAGTAAATATGCCCCACTGTGCCATTCATTTTACAAACATTTTGCTAATTAATATATGGTGGTCATGACAGATGCTGGTGTAAATGCATTGCACAGTTAGAACACTGCATTGTTCTAGTTAGAACTGGAGCGAAATTCTGAATGCCTAGACAACTCAAATCTGTCAGTGTCCATGGGTAGCTTAAAAGTTATTAATAGTTTATATGCTTACTAATAGATGTTTATTTGCTTTTAGGTATCACTATGGATTCCATAAACAAAAATAGGTGCACTTTTATTTACCTACAGTGATGGGAAAAAGTATTTGATCCCCTGCTGATTTTGAACGTTTGTCCACTGACAAATAAGTTTTAAATTGATTTGCAATCATCAAGATTTCTGGCTCCCAGGTGTCTTTTATACAGATAACGAGCTGAGATTAGGAGCATTCTCTTAAAGGGAGTGCTCCTAAGCTCAGCTTGTTACCTATATAAAAGACACCTGTCCACAGAAGCAATAAATCAATCAGATTCCAAACTCTCCACCATGGCCAAGACCAAAGAGCTGTCCAAGGATGTCAGGGACAAGATAATAGACCTACACAAGGCTGTAATTGTATTTTTATTTTGGGATCACTGAATGGGTAAGAAACATTCAAGAGTTTTACATCAATAAGGCTTGAATGTTGGCATTATTCCCTACATTTTCAACTGTGGATATCCTTATTTGCACTTGTCACTTTGAGACCTATGTTAAGCACAATTAATGCAAGTCTACAGCTCATGTATTTGGTATCAATGTACTCAGGGAATATTGTTTTCCAAATTTACCATAACGTTTTTTTTTATATTAGATTGTGGGAGACACTGCACTGGGAAATGTGTTATTAGTAAAACAGACTAAAAAACTATGTCAGCAAACATTCCTGAGTGGATTTATTGTAGAATAAAATAGTTTTAGTTTCTCTGAGGTACATGATTTTAGACAAAATACTTTTCTATAGTTATTTTAAAGTGTATGGTCTTACGAATATAGGAAATATATTAAAGTCTGTATGTGACCTAATGGGATAAATACATCAAATTATACTGTGGTCTTTCACAGCGGTATTCAATAGGGATAATTGTCATGAATCCCAGGACATTTGGACTTTTAGGTCTGGCCACTGGACGCTGACATTAGCCACATAGCCAGTTGAATCAATGGGGTATTATAATGGCCATAAGGACCTTGTGAAAGACTTTACCACTTGTTGATTTGTTATTTTTAATTTTTAGGGCCATTATTTTGTGTGTAAAGTGTGTTTTGGGATGAAAATATTGCATTAAGCTAATAAAAAAATATTTCCCTGCTACGGTTGGACTCCAATCCCTTTCCCAGACATTTTGGTTCCAGGGCTCACAGTATGATATCAACCCCTCCTGTACCCAGATTCTAATGGTGGTACAGGATCTAGCTGACAAAGATTCAAACCATGCAAATATGTAAATTCTAAGATTTAAATACAGTAAGTTTGCTTACAGTTATGCTATTATACTGTATTTGTTCTATGCTGGTGACAAGTCTTTGGAGCCAGTTCTAACCCACACAGGGTAATACAAAGGGGCAGAAGGTGAAACTTGTGTTTCTCTGTGGAAGTGGAACATTGCTGATTGGGGCAAAAACTGTTTAAAATGAGGTACCGAAAAAAATAAAGTTATACTCTGTTTGAAACACCTAGATACGGTAAAGCTGGCCTGTGTGCAGGGATACAGAACCTGTAAACCTGTGGGTAGCATTGGTCTCTTTGGCCTTTTCAAGCCTAATGAAGAGCGGTTGTGACAATAATGTATTTAAATGAACTGTGCAAAAATTCAATGATGGAGGCAGGCAGAGAGAGAGGAAGGGAGGCGGAGAGAGAGGGAGGGAGGCAGAGAGTGAGGGAGGGAGGGAGGCAAAGAGAGAGGGAGGAATGCAGTGGGGGAGTGGGAGGGAGAAAGAGAGGAGGAAACAGGGGAAGGCCGAGAGAAAGGGAGGCAGAAAGAGAGGGAGCACACACACAGAGAGGATGCAAAGTGAGAAGTTTTCATATATGATGTGTCAATGGTGCAGAGAAGTGAAAACACTTTGGTAAGGTGATTGCCGCTATTTTTTACATACTGTCTCAACATGTCCATAAAACCACAAGACCGTAATGGCTTGTAATGGGATAAGTCACATAGCTTAATGAATACATTGAGAGGTTGCAATGGCTTTCATGAATCTTCGCTTTGTTCTTTGTAAATTTGATTGAATAAGATTGTTTTAACATAATTAACTTTACCATTGACATTATATCATTATTGCAAGATGGATTACACCTTGATGTGAACACATATATATTATTTGAAGAAACTGATTAAATACTACATTGAAAAAAATACAGTTGTTCTTGAATATTGTTGGTGCCATTTTTACTTTAAGAATTAAAAGAGCGGGGGTTATTGGCTGTCTACTTTTCTAAAAATTGAATATAAGTGTTAGTATATTAACTGAAAGAATGATGGAGCGAATGTATTTGCATATAGTGTTATGTGCATAATGGTGGAGCTTTTGTAAGACTAGTGTAATATAAATATTAAATAATTAAAGTCTGAAAAATGTTATATTGCTCAACAGCTAATTGAGAGGTCTGACTAAACATAAAAAGTTGCTCCTGGAACACATACGGTATATTCAATGCTGACACATCATGCTACATGTGAAGATAGAAGCTCTATAAAGGCTACCAGTGCTGGATCACTAAGTAAATACAGAGCCCATTTTTCTTTAGGCAGTTGTTTCTGTCTCCAAGATGTTTCAAAGTATCACAGAAAAATGTCCTGATCCATATTGGCACACATTTAGTTGGTTTGTACCAGAACTGAAATCGTTACTGGTTAGGACATGTTCTCACCACCCGTAATCCCCATTACAACAGCCGATTGCTGCTACTTGCAGTCACCATAGTTCTGCAGGTTTTGAAGAATACAGCCCTTTACATGAAATATAACACTAAGTAACTAATCCTTAGGGATCAAGGAGTATAGGCCAGACACTTATCTCCTGATCACTTACATACGCCTTATTTTCTACAGTGACACACAAGCATTCACATTTCCTAAATATAAAACAAACCAATCAAGATGCCTGCAAGTTCTCTGCCAAGGGAACAGCTAATTAGAAACTTTAAATTTGGGACATTTAGAGCCACCACAGACCCTGGTAAGGCCCCTTGCCGAGGGGGTGCCTGAGAGTCTACATATAATATACATGTACTTCCCTGTCTATAGACCAACAGATCAAAAGGAACTGTGAACAATATTCTCTGCTAAAAACAATGAGACTGATTAACAGTAAAAAATTAACAGCCCTATTAAATTCGGGCTACGTGTTAAAACGTAGTCCGTAACTGAGATCTTAGATCTTACCCCCATAACGCAGGCCGCAGACAACTTGCGGGTTAAGATGCAGCAGGGCCAAAGAAAGACTACGGGTTGAACAACGTTGAACTTCGCGGCCGTAAATCCTTTGATCCGTCAAGCCCGAAAACAGCTACGTTTTCAATTCAGCTATTAAATTGCAATGAAGCCCGTAAGACGCAATTGGAGCCCAAAGCCCAACGTGTGCTCAAGACGACCCGCAAGGGGGGTAAGGTCCAATACGTAGCAATTGTAAAGCAAATAATAACACACTACTGTACTAATATGAAAAGGGAAAGGTCTTAGAATTAATAGCACAACATTCTCAAGCCCGCAAATCGGCCCACAAAAATATTGTATTTCAAGTATACTTATTTTGTTATATCGATCCCAGCAATCGATGTGTTAATACATGTACTGAAACTCGCATATGATAGAATATCATATTTGGTTTATTAATATTGCATTATGACTGGAACGTTGGTTTGATCGTAACTCTTAATTGATTTTTGATTTTTCTGTGACGCAATGTTGATGATCTCTGTTTCCACTGGCTACATCTAAACCTGTAACTACGTGCTTGCTTAATTGATTACGTTCTAGCCAGCAAATTCAATGGCCGACAACTGGTTTACGGTTTTGCGTTTCCAAATCGTAGCCTTTCTAATTTAATAGCACCGTAACTCAGCCATATTTCAATCCCGCAGCTGCTGCGAACTTCACGTTGGAGTTACTGGCTTGGAATTTAATAGGGCCCTAAGTCCTTTCGAATACATGGCAGTTGATTACTAATGCCTCATGCAAAAGTTCTGTGACAAGTTTCATACTACACATTTGATGCTACTTGCTCATTTATAATAAAGCTATCTCTTATTGCAGCTTATTCTATTTTTTTTTGATAAGGGAGATGTGGTCAAGCTTTAATATTCCTCTCTCTCAAATTAATGAAGGTATTGATATGCATTAGCACATTTTACCATTCTACAACTCTACAAAAGTCTTTATTTGTTTTGAAGATGTTTTAAATGCTTTATCTGCTGAGAAAGATTATTAACTCAATTATTGTATTGAGATATGTTTTGACCTATAAGAAGCTGTATTTTCTCTAAAATGCATAATGTGTATATTTCTCAAACATGTCCAATGTCTGATAAATAAAAATGTATCTGTGATTTTCAATATTTATTGCCGCATTAAATTAGAAGCCCCTAAGTCCAACGTGAGCCCCGCAACAGCTGCAGGCTTGAAATTTGGACGAGTTACATTGCTATTAAATTGGAAGGGGCTGCAAAGCTGCGTGTTTGACACGAAAATCGTAGCTCATTCGTTGAACATTGGATTTGTGGCCGTGCAGACAATCAATTTGTGTAGACCGTAGTTACGGGTTTAGACGGAGCCAATGGAAAAAGAGATTGTCAGCGTTACATCACTGAAAAAGGCGAGGTTCGTTTTCAAAGTCCTAGGGGCTTCAATTACAGTTTTCGATCGGACCCACATTCAAAATGTAATGCAATATTGATAAAGCCGTAAATAAGATATTCTATTATATGCGAGTTACAGTATATGTATTAACACATTGATTGCTGGCATCGATATAACACAAAATATATTCATGAAATAAAGTATTTTTCAGAGGCGATTTGTGGGCTTGAGAATTTTGTGCTATTAATTCTAAGACCTAATATTACTTTCACTTTTAATAAATGTACCGTAGTGTGTATTTGCATTACAAGTGCTCCATATTGGACTTTACCCCCCTTTGCGGATCCTCTCGTGCACATGTTGAGCTTTGGGCTCCATTTGCGTGTTACAGGCTTGATCGCGTGTGACTTCTTGACGGATCAAAGGACTTACGGGCGCAAAGTTGTTGCTCAACACGTAGGCTTTTCTTGGCCTTGCTGCTTTTTAACCCGCAAGTCATCTGCGGACTCCGTTACAGGGCTAATTTAATAGCCGTAACCCATAAAATTGGAGTTACAGGCTATGTTTTAAAACGTAGTCCGAATTTAATGGGGCTGTTAATTGAATTTTAGTTTAACAGACATAAAAAGCCACCCTTTAAATACACAGAGAAATGCCAAAAGGCATAATACATTAATACAATTAAACCTTTTACATTGTTTTAGTAGCAAAATTGAGTTTTAATTAAGAGCTCAAAACCATATCTTAATATTCTTTTGGCATAATTGTAATGTTTAATTGTTCTTTATTATATATTGAAAGCAGCACATCCAAAGTAATTATGCAACACATGAAATAACCCACAACTTTATTGTTTTTTTTCTTCTTAGAAAACAAGCTTTGTTAATTTATCTGTTTAAGGTGCCTTACCATCTGCTATACTTACATAATATAGTTATACTAGCGACTTGCCCGTCAAAAATAACGGCAATAAATTGAAGCCTGGCAATGGTGTTTGTCACACACTGCGAGCCTCCCCCCCCCCCCCTTGTTACTTTATTGGCCTCGCAATGAGCGCCTTTGGCGCTTATTGCGAGCCTCTCTACCCCTTTACTTGACGGGAGGGGCTCATTGCGAACCTCTCTCGCCTCTACTTTACTGGCCTTGCGATAAGCTCCTTCAGCGCTCATCTCAGGCCTTGCAATGAGTGGCTTTGGAACTCATTGTGAGCCTATCCCGCCCTCTACTTCCTCTCCCTTCCCTCTGTCTCTTTCCCCCCTCTCCCTCCCCTGTGTCTCTTTCCCCCCTCTCCCTTCCTTGTTTCTCCTTCCCCCTCTCCCTCCCCTGTGTCTCTTTCCCCCCTCTCCCTTCCTTGTTTCTCCTTCCCCCTCTCCCTCCCTTGTGTCTCTTCCCCCTCTCCCACTCCTGTGTCTTTCTCCCTCCCCTGTGTCTCTTCACCCCATCTCCCTCCCCTGTGTCTCTGCCCCCCCCCCCTCATCCCTCCCCTGTGTCTCTCCGCCCCCTGACCCTCATCTTTTCCCCCCTCCGCTGTGTCTCCTCCCCCATGTCTATTCCTCCCCTCCTCTCCCTCCCGTTTCTCTTCCTCCCCTACCGTTTCTCTTCCTCCCCTCCTCTCCATCCCCTGTGTCTCTCTTCCCCCTCCTCTCCCTCCCCTGTGTTTCTCTTCCCCCTCCTCTTCTCGCTCCCCTGTGCCTCTCTTCCCCCTTCCCTGTCTCTCTTCCCCCTCCTCTCCCTCCCCTGTGTCTCTCTTCCCCTCCCCTGTATCTCACTTCCCCTGTCCCCTGTGTCTCTCTTCCCCTCCCCTGTATCTCACTTCCCCTGTGTCTCTCTTCCCGCCTCCTCTCGTGTCTCTATTCTCTCCTCCTCTCCCTCTCTCATGTATCTCTTCCCCTGCTTCTCCCCTCCTTGTCACTCTTCCCCCGTGTCTCTCTCCCTCACCTCATTGCTGTAGATGCGCGCGCTCACACTTATGTAATAGTTTAGGATATGTTTTAAAACTATTTTGAAACCAATCTTTATCTAGTATTTGTACAGATGCATTAATTTCAGTCTTAAGATATCTTTCTTACATTTAATAAAATTGTTCAGTAAAAACTGTATGTATTTTGAGAACTTATATATCACATATATAGTTGTGAGCGTACGAGTTGTTGCTAACGCTGCGGGCTTGCGTAGCGAGCCCGCGGCCCTCGCAAAGCGAGGGCACTGCGCCAGGTTCTCAGTTGCTGGCATGGAGCGCCTGGCCGTAGGCGCTCCATGCCAGCACCTGAGGACCTCGCAAAGCGAGGGCTTCAGTTGCAGCAACTGCGAACCTTGCAAAACTCACAACCCAAATTCGCAACCCAAAGAACTGCGTACCTCGCAAAGTTCACGTCGCAACCCAAAGAGCACGACACACACATTACGACACTCGCAAAAAACATACGACACACGTTCACACACATTACGGCCTCGCAACACTCGGACGCAACTCGCGAACATTACAAAATTAAAAACACAATACATACACACAGCACATACATAAAAAGCTTACCTACACCAAGAGGGAGCACCCACGACTTCAAAAATGCAACTTGCAACTTAATTGCACTCAAAATAAAAAAGTTTAGACACTAAATAATTTGCTAAGCGACACAAAAAATGGCCGACGAATAAAACGAAAACGAGGCTACACACGCAAACACCATACGAGACACGTTACCACACATTACGACCTCGCAAACATCGGACGCAACACGCCGACATACAAACATTTAAAACTTAAGAAATACACACAACAAGCACATAAAAAGCTTACCTACAGCAAGAGGAACCATCCAGCACCTCAAAAAAACAAGTTACACCTACATTTAAATCAAAATAAAACACTTTAGACACTAATACCATTGCTAAGCGAGAGAAAAAATGGCCGACGAACAAAACGAAAACGAGGCTTCAGACGTAACTATACTACACTTACTCGCAATAATGAAACACATACTATGCGGAACGTATCACAATCATATTAAACACCATTTTGAACAGTACTACGCACAAAATGGCGGATGGAACGCAAATTGTAAGCTGGAGCGCAAATAGCGCATGCATATTGCGTTCTAATGGTCTCACTTTCCAGAACTTTCTACAAGTTTATAAACACTGCCTATTTTACACAAAAAAATAAATTTCTCCTCAGGTGATGAACGGAGTGACTTCAGAGATAACTGCTGCTTTTACTTGAGAAGACAATTCTTTACTAATTTACTACTTAACATTGTGCAAATTACAACTGAGAGGTAAGCTATAATATATTACATTTTATTATCAGGACAGGTAAAAAAAAAAAAAAAAAAAATAGGATTTATGTAGTGACATATATGGCACATTTATGTGTATAGGCCCACAAAAAAAATACGGTTCATTTAACAAAACAACAAAAAAACATAATTCAATATTAAACAGAGGTTTATGTATAGTGACATGTGACACGCACATATATGTCTATAATGTATAGTGACATCTGACACGCACATATATGTCTATAATGTATAGTGACATGTGACACGCACATATATGTATAGAATGTATAGTGACATCTGACACACACATTTATGTGTATTGCCCCTGCATAGTGACATGTGACACGCACATTTATGTGTATTGCTCCAACTAAGAAAGAAAGAAAAGTGAGGATTTGGATTTCCCTGGGTGTTTTCCACCCCAAATATACAGTATACAAAATGTCAAAGGAAAAATTGGACAAAGACGTGATACGTCGAAACGCGTCAGGCTCCTAGCAACCACGCTGCGCACGTCATCACGTTAGACGTGCGCATGCGCGTTGCAAACCTAGCGGCCGAGCTTTCCAGGAAGCGCGAATCTGCTACAGTTATGGCCTAGCTTAAAGCCCCTTATATCCCACTAGTGGCATAATATGTCTGCAAGTACCTGATATTACCTCCTGTATAACCTTTAAGTTGGGGAACAGCCTTCATTTTGCACACACATCTCTAGGTACTTTTTGTACCATATGGCAGCTAGCTACTTATAAGTGCACACAGACACAGCTTGAATTCTATGCTGTGTAATATATAGCTGTTCTTGATAACTTTGTTTGTACTCCAGGTTGAGCTTTTTTTAAACTCTGCCTATATAGGTACAACTTCTCAGTACCTTTATTAAAGTACAATAGGTTTATCAGTAAGGCATCTTTTTACCTATACCCTATATTTTTGCAAGAATATTGCTTCATTTAAGTCATCCTCTAGATATTTGGAGGATATTCATTTCAGCATAAGGGTGCTTTATATATACATTACTTATAATACTATAGGGCTTTTATGCCCTGGGAACTTTTTGCAAATATCTTGGCTTGCCTGCTAGGTGTGAATAGCAATACCCACTCACTTTAGAGTCCCACATTGCACAATACTAGTGCTACAGGGTTATTTGCTATTCCCTACATCTGCCCTCTTTTTATTCCCCTTATTAGTGTTTTTAATATCCCTTGCTTTTAAAGACGCCGCTGTCATGTATTTAATAAAATTTATTTAGTTCATATTTATCCCGCCATTTTGTATACTGTATTGCTCCAACTGCAACAAAATTAGCTTAAACCAAAATCATTAAACAACTACATTTAAATGACATTATATGTCATGTATACTGATATGTGACACGCACATATATGTGTATCATCTATAGTTACATCTCACTCACAGACATTTATGTGTGTTGGAAAAAACAAATATAAGGTTAATTTAACAATTTAAATATGATTCATGTATAGTGATATGTCACACGCACACAAAATAATTACATTAAACTATGGAATGTGCGTCATGTATGTGACATATGTGTGTAGCCCCCACCAAAAAATAAGGTCAATTGAAAATAATTACAGAAGTATATTTAAATGACATTAATTTACTACAATTCAATAGATCATATAAAGCTTAATCTTTCTACTTCTTTTAATATTCAAACAGACTCTGCATCAACAGCATCACTCAACAATTTGCACCGTGCATTGTGAAGCACAATCCCTTTTAAAGAACACCAACAAAGAACAACAGGTAAGATACAACAAGACATTACATGCTCAAAAGGCCATGCTTTGCTAGATGAAACATTATAAATATACAAATAACTATTTCACTTTCTTTTTCAAACAGACACTACAAGAAGACCGGCGGATTAAGATTGGCAGGAGGGGACCCTCTGTCATTCGACACTTCAATCAAGGTAAAGTATTAAGTATAAAAAAGAAAGAACCATGAGCCTCATTCAATTGCGAGTTTCTCAATTGAATTGGGCTCTATATAAGCACATAACATATTTTTTATACAGAACTTTTTAGTTACTGAACTTCTATCCAAAATCAAGGTCTTCACTAACTAAAAACTTCGCTCAATAAATATGTTATGTGCTTATATAGAGCCCTCTTCAATTGGCAAAATTGCAATTCAATGAGGACCTATATATCTTTAATGGCCGAGGGCCTCACTCAAATGTGATTTGCCCATTTCAATAGGGCTCTATATAAGCACAGAGCAAATTTTTAAAGGAACTTTTTATTTAGTGAACACGTTGCTTTTCACAGAGCATATTTTTTAAAGGAACTTTTTATTTAGTGAACACGTTGCTTTTGGATACAAGTTCACTAAATACAAAATTCGGTAAAAAAATATGCTCTGTGGTGATATTGAGCTCTATTCCATTGGCCAAAACACAATTGAATGAGGAGCTGACAATATAACAAATGCAGTAACCAAAGGCCCTCATTCAATTGCTATTTTGGACAATTTAATATGGCTATAAATAAGCACTTTTAGGCCCTTATTCAATTGCCATTTTGCTAATTCTATAAGGATCCAAATAATCACATAACATAGATTTTTTAAAGAACTTTTTCGTTAGTGAAAACCTTGCTTTTGGATAGATGCTTAATAACTAAAAACTTTTTTAACAAATATATGTGATGTGCTTATTTAGAACTCTATTCAATTTTCAAAATTGCAATTCAATGAGGGCCTTAGAGTACTATTACATTGTAAAAAATGCAATTCAATGAGGGGCAAACTATGCAACATATGGTACACACAAAGGCCCTCATTCAATTGCAATTTGCCCAATTGAATAGGGCTCTAAATAAGAACATAACATTTTTTTTTAAAGAAGTTTTTAGTTACTAAAAATCTATCCAAAAGAAAGTTTTTCACTGACTAAAAACTTCTTTAAAAAAATATGCTATGTGCTTATTTAGGGCACGATTCAATTAGCAAAATCGCAATTGAATGAGACCCAAACTGCTACACACAAAACAGAATTGGAACAAACTCACACAAACACATAGCAAAATAAATTAACTTTCTTATTCAATGTTTAACAACCTATAAGCCTTACAAAGAAGCCTAAATAAGAATAACAAAAGTGTTGCGCACCTAATAGCATTGTGCAAAAAATCACACAAACACATAGGAAACTACATTAACATTCTTCTTTAATGTTTAACAACCTATAACCAGTACAATCAAGAATAAATAACTTTTGCACAAGTGGTGCGCACAAAACAGGATTGTAAAAAACTAACACAAACACATAGCAAACTACATTAATTATATTATTTCATGTTTCACAAACTATAACCATCCCAATAAAGGTTAAATAAGTATACCACAAGTGGTACGCACAAAACAGGATTGTACAAAAACTAACATAAACACATAGCAAAATAAATTCATATTCTTATTTAATATATCACAACCCACAAGCCTTACTAAGAACCTTAAATAAGAATAACAAAAGGTGTGGGATTGTACAGAAAGTTAAAAAAAAAATAGAAAAAAATAACCATAACTAATACAATACAGCCAAATTCATACATTTCTTACTTATTTAAAATACATTTCACTCAAACAACATTTTCTATTTTATATTACAACAGATACTGCATGAAGACAATCGGACGAGGACTTTCTCCACAGGACCAGACCATCGGCCGAGGACTTTCAACACAGGACCAGACCAGCGGACGAGGAATTTCAACACAGGACCAGACCATCGGACGAGGACTTTCACCAAAGGACCACAACATCGGACGAGGGCTATCGCCACAGGACCACAACATCGGACGAGGGCTATCGCCACAGGACCACACCATCGGACCAGGACTTTCAACAGAGGACCAGACCATAGGACCAGGATTTTACACAGAGGACCACACCATCGGACAAGGACTTCCAACAGAGGACCACACCATTAGACAACGATTTTCAACCGAGGACCAACAAACATTCGGATTTAAATCACACTTCAACCAAGGTACAGTATAATAAGTACAAAAGTAGAAAACTAAAGAAACTGCTTTCAGTTGCATCTGTGTCAACAGAAAAATAAAAATAAAAATTTACTATCTCCCTTATTCTATTTAAATTGCCACTATGCAATACATAGCTCAATAACCACATCAATTTTTTTTTTAGCAAAGAAGTTTTGCAGTGGTAAATATCTATCCACAAACAACGTTTTTAATAAATAAAACCATTATTTTAAAAAAATATGTTACATGCTTATTTACAGCAGTATTCCATTGGCCAAATTCTTAGTCAGTGAGGACAGGAATTATAATTTTAACTAAATATAACTGATACATTAATGATTTGCCTTTTATTTCACCAATTGTGCACAAGAATCTTTAACAGGAATTACAAATTTAAATATACACAATTACATTTCTTTTTTTTCCTTTACAGATTAATATGACTGATAACGAGACCAAAGAAGAGAAGAAAAGACGTCAAACTAGAGAAAGACAAGAGAGATGGGCCGCCCAGCAGACACCTGAGGAGAAAGAAATTAAACGAGAAAAAGAACGCAAAAGACTTGCAAATAAAAGAATATCAGCTGCAAAAATGAAAGATACAACAAACAAAAAAATAAAAAGATAATAAAGCATTTACAAACTGTTCCTCAAACATCAGATGACATTTTACAAGATACCAGTCAAGACAGACCAAAAAAAGCAACTACAAAAACAAAGCATTTACAAACTCTTACTAAAAACTTACAGGACATTTCAACAAAACAAGGACAACATATACCAAGAAAAGCCACGAAAAAAACTAAACATTTAGAACCTGTTGTTGAAACATTTCATGACTTTTCACCTGATGAATATGAAAGTCAACATCCGATATGCTTTGCAAATTGTCCTTTACTCAAGTCTTTAGCAGTAGAGGTTCATAGTTGTGGGGACATGAGTACTCAATGTCAATTTTGTGAGGCTTATTATTTTAAACAGGAGAGACCCAGAGATGGACAATTTATTAGTTGTTGTCAAAAAGGCAAGTTCAAACTTCCAGAAAGGAAACAATTTCCAAGCTATTTACAAAATATTATGACTGAACCTACTTTTCCAAATTACAAAATTTTTAAGACAAACATAAGATCCTACAATAGTGCCATATCATTTGCATCTATGGGGGCAACATTGGCTGCTAATGTACCAGGACATGGTCCTTACTGTTTTAAAGTCCAAGGACAAATTTATCATCGGACTTCACATTTACATCCAGAGCAAGGAGAGCAAAGAAAATTCGCTCAACTATATGTCCTAGATACAATGGAAGCTGTTGACCAACGTATGCAGATGGAAGAAAATAAAAAATGCTTACCCAGTGTTTTCATAGAGCTAAATAACATTATGGACAACAATCCCTACAGTAAAGCATACAAAAAATTGGCAGAAGTATAAAATGAACAACAACTTCATGCACAAAGACATCAATTACCCATGCCAAAGGTTAATATGGTGCTTAAAAGAGACAGACATACTGATAAACGTCGTTATAACTTGCCAACATCAAATGAAGTTGCAATGGTATTTCAGAATGATGAAGGAGAACCACCATTTCAAAGAGACATTAGAGTATATCCCAGAAATGAGGAGCAACCATTTATTAATATTAATATCTTAAGTCCAAATTTAGATCCAATGACATATCCCATCTTTTTCCCACATGGAGAAGCAGGTTGGCAACCAAAATTAACCCTTCCCAGTTACCCAAATGCTAAAGCCAGAATCCGAAATAATGTTTCTATGCTTGAATTTAAAGTAGCTCAAATTGCCATTTGAGATGAATTTAATCCAATTTTATGTGGTGGAAAACTAACACAACTATGGATTATTGATTCATATTTGCAAGTTGAGGCAAATAATTTAAAATTTATAAAATATCAACAAGATAAACTACGTGTAGAACAATATTGTGGACTCATGGACTATGTTGCTGACGTGGCTACAAGCAGAGACATGACAGCTGGCAAAGCCATCATTTTACCAACTTCCTTTCAAGGATCTCCTCGAAATATGAGAGAAAGATACAATGATGCTATGGCTATTGTGACAAAATTTGGAAAACCAGATTTATTTGTGACATTTACATGTAATCCACAATGGCCAGAAATTAATCAAAATCTACTTCTTGGACAAAGTGCTTCAGATCGACCAGATTTAGTAGCCAGAGTTTTTAAGATCAAATTAAATGAATTAATACGTGACTTCACTATAAATCAGTTATTTGGCAAATGTCTTGCTTATGTATATACCATTGAATTTCAAAAAAGAGGCCTTCCACATGCACATCTTCTCATAATACTTCAAGAGAAAGATAAATTAGATACTTCGGACAAAGTGGATGCATAGTTGCTGAACTACCAGATCCAGAACTATATGGTAGACTATATGAGATTGTTACTCATCGCATGATTCATGGACCCTGTGGAGACCTTAATCCACAATCACCATGTATGGAAAATAATAAATGTTCAAAAGATTTTCCAAAAGATTATAGAGACAAAACATATGCAAATTGTGATGGATATCCACTTTATAAAAGAAAAGAAGGAGATAGTGCCATTATTCATGGAAAAAAAGTGGACAATAGATATGTAGTACACTACAATCCACATTTACTCATAAAGTACAACGCTCACATCAACGTAGAAGCCTGCACTTCCATCAAATCCATTAAATATGTCTACAAATATATTTACAAAGGCTATGATGCAGCTACTGTAGTCGTCAAAAGTGCAGACAACCCTGAATGTAGTGAGTTAGTACATGATGAACTTGCATCTCATGTAGATGCTCGCTATGTCAGTGCACCAGAAGCTATGTGGCGGCTTTTAAAATTTGAAATGCATGATAGATCACATGCAGTATATAGATTAGCAGTACATTTGCCACAACGACATTTAGTCTATTTCCATGCTGGAAATAAAATGAATGCATTGGCCCAAAGTGAAGATCGTCAAACTACACTAACTGCATGGTTTGCATTAAATTCAAATGATGCTCAAGCAACACAATACTTATATATTGAAATTCCATATCACTATGTTTTTGTTAATGGATTATGGAGACCAAGAAAAACCAGAGGCAAAAAAATAATTCCACGAATTTACACAGTCAGTCCAAGAGATGTTGAATGTTTTTGCTTACGGATATTACTTTTAAATGTTCCAGGAGCACAAAGTTTTGAACAATTAAGAACTGTTAATGACATTGTTTATGAATCCTTCCATTTAGCTGCAAGACATAGAAACTTACTCGCTGATGATTCAGAGTGGGAAAGATGTTTAGAAGAAGCAGCACAATGTCAAATGCCACGACAGATGAGAGAACAATTTGCTTTTATTTGTATCTTCTCAAATGCTCCAAATGCATTAGCTTTGTGGGAGACTTTTAAAAGTAATATGGCTGAAGACTTTATGCGACGATACAATGAACCCATTGCACACTTAAAAGCGTTAATGGAAATCCAAGAAGTATTTTTAACTCATGGATTAAGTTGTGCAAGTTTTAATTTGCCTGATCCAGGTCTTATAGATGACATAAACTTTGAAGACTATGACATTCAACTACAAGCAGAAAGAACACAAGAAAGACTTGCAACTTTAAATACACTACAATTGCAAGCATTTCATGCCATTAAAAATGCAATAGATGATGACATGGTGACAGAGCGTTATTTCTATCTTGATGGACCTGGCGGATCAGGAAAAACCTATTTGTACAATTTAATAATGAGTTCAGTACGAGCACAAGGACAAATGGCAATGGCGTTTGCCACTACTGGAATTGCTGCACTTTTATTAGAAGGTGGAAGAACTGTTCATAGTGGATTTAAACTGCCAGTGCCTATTTTAGAAAATTCGGTGTCAGATATTTGCATGACATCCTTACAAGCAAAGAAATTTAAGAAATGTAAATTAATTATAATAGATGAGGCCACAATGATGTCATGCTATGCCCTCCAATGTATTGACCGTTTGCTTCGTGAAGTCATGGATAATATTTTTCCATTTGGTGGAAAGGTAATGTTGTTGGGTGGCGATTTTAGACAAACATTACCTGTTGTTGTACATGGCAATCGAACTGACATTATCGAAACCTGTATCAAGTCAAGCACAGTATGGAAACAATTTACCCATCTTCAACTGCAACAAAATATGAGATCAGAAGGACAAAATGATTTCAATGATTGGCTTATTAAAATTGGAGAAGGCAGAACAGAAAAAATACTACATTTAGCTGACGACACTGTAGAGATCCCACCTCAGATGATTTGTCAACAAGATATTATATCGGCTATATTTGAAGGGAGCATAAATAACGAAGAATATTCCGAGCTTGCCAACCAAGTTATACTGACGTGTAAAAATAAAGATGCATTAATACTCAATAATGAAATCTTAAAAAAAATTAATGCACCACAAAGAAATTATCACAGTGCTGATTCTGTACTTGCTGATGACAATGAAAGTCAGGCTAACTTTTCGACTGAATTCATAAACTCTCTAACTCCTTCTGGAATGCCACCACATATTTTGCAGCTAAAGAAAGGTGCAATTATCATGTTACTGCGAAATATGAACCCCAAAAAAGGCCTATGCAATGGGACAAGATTAATTGTTCAACAATTAAAGGACCATTTTATAGATGCTGAAATTTTAACTGGGACCCATAAAGGAGAGAGAGTTTTCATACCAAGAATACATTTAGCACCAAGTGAAAGTAGTCTCCCTTTTATACTTCAAAGAAGACAATTTCCCATTATTATGGCATTTGCCATGACCATTAATAAATCGCAAGGTCAAACTTTCAAATCTGTGGGGATTTTTTGGGAAGAACCAGTATTTGCACATGGTCAATTGTACGTTGCATTATCACGGTGCAAAAATCCACAGGCTATTAAAGTTTACATTTAAAACAATGAAAGTCAAGGTGATTTATTAGAAGATGGACGTATTTTTACTAAAAACATTGTCTACTATGAAGTACTATAACTTTGCAAGATACAAACTAAAGCCATGCAAACATTTTTTAAAAGCATTCAAAAATACATAACAATTTGTTATTTAATTTAGTCATAATTAATGGGAGTAATGTTTATGGATAATTCGCCTCACAAAATACTTGCCAAGCATTTTTAAGAAAAATTATGTTACAATGTTAAGTCACTGTGTTAATGTTTTTAATGTTACAAGTTTAAAAACAATATTTTCAAGTTATTTCATCAAACAGATTATAAAGTTCATGTTAAGAGCTCAAGCACCTTCTAAGTCACAATGTAAATATTGTCTGTTATCTTAAGATTACTACCTACATTAATGTTTATCGACAGTTTATGTGGTCAGTAAGGAATTACTTTCATTAGGTACGTTTTAAGGAGAGTTTTTACTGTATGCCTTCCTCTACATTCAATGTATATCCAACTTAACAATTATTCTGATACAAATTGCATGTTAATACTTATTAATTTAAAGTTCAAATGTTTTTACATTCAAATGTTAATACTTTTAATACAAAATTAAGTTACAAAATGTATTCACTGTGTTCCTGTTTATAATGTTCAAAATTATACAAATGTTTTGTCAACTTCCAAAGTTACATAAAAAATAAAGTTCAAGTTTAAAAATATATAATTTGAAGGTTATTGCTTACATATATTTTAAACTTCATGTTAAAATTAGCCACGTTTCAACAAGGCTTTTTACTTTTTGCTTTCCTCTGCATTCAATGTATATTAAAGTTAACAATTCTTCAGATACAAATTTCATGTTACAAAACCATTACATCAACATTTTACAAAAATACACGTTCATATCACAATACTTACAAGTGTCAAAAATCTATATTAATAACTAAACAACTTGACAAACATATACATCACATTGCTGTCATTTTTTGACGGGCAAGTCGCTAGTATATATATATACCTGTATATATCTTAACTTCATTTGGCGATACATATGCGTATGGCTTCACATAAATAAGTAAAATAAGTACCTACATTTTTAAGGGTTCCGTTAAAATGGTGATTAAATAAAGCTGATCTTTTGTGAGAATACTGACATTGAAATTAGATGATTTTCCGCCATCTTTATGCTGATCTTTACTGATTAAAATTCATGAAAGCTAGATAATTACAATAGCCCTTTAACAATCAGCTCCACAAATCGTTTAGTGACATAGTTTATGCCATCACATATTACATTGTTATTAGTAGAACTTAAGTTAGAGGTGCAGCAGATTCAGTAGCTTAAGTAGTACAATAAACAATGGATAGATATTTACATACATTAGAAGGCAGATAAGACAATTCATAACATTTGTACATACACATTACATGAGAAGATCATTGCCCTACTCTCTGGAGAGCTTAAAATAATACTAGGGGATAGAAACATGAGGTAAGTGGACCTCTGGATGGATTAATGTTCAAATTTGATGAGGGAGAGGTATGTAAATATAGAAAGGGTAATCTTATATACCTTATATATACCTTGTGGATGTATATGTTATGGTGGTAGAATGTAAGCTTCTTTGAACAGGTAGGTTTTCTGAGAATGTTTTATTTTTGAAGACTAGGGGAGAGACTAATACAGAAGAGTGAGGACTGATCTTGAGAAATCATGCCAGCGAGCATGTAAAAAGCTAATGTGAAGGATCAGAGGTGCAAATCTTGGTCAGAGTGGAGAAGGCGTTTGGAGCGTATCTGGAGACAAGAGCTGAGATGGGGAGATATGTGATGTTGTTGAGTGTTTGGTAAGTTAAGCTAAGTACTTTTAATGTTATTCTTGAGTAAATTGAGTGCCCTTATAGGAATGGAATAATGATGGAGTTCAATAGTCAAGACGTGACACTGTGAGAGCACAGTTTAGTGTCTTAGGCGATGAAGCAATTTGGATATGGTCTGGAAATGCCAGGATTTGGTAAGTAATAGAATGGGGGATAAAAGTAAGGTCCGAGTAAAACCTCATTAAATTTGGGCTACGTGTTAAAACGTAGACCGTAATGTTGATATTAAGGCTTATGGCTATTAAATTAGTCCCGTAAAGCCGGACGCAATGACTTGCGGGTTAAGATGCAGGACGGCCAAAAAATGCCCAAGGGTCGTGATTGTCAAACTTCGCAGCCCGTAAATCCGTAACCGCTACAAATCCAATCATGATATTAAATTGCAACAAATTCACCCGCGAGCTAGCCAAAGCTCAACATGTGCTGGAGAGGACTCGCAAAAGGAGTAAAGACCAATAGGTAGCCCCGTAAATGCAAATAAAAATACACTACTGTACTTCATATAAAAGGGGAAGTGATGTTAGGTCTTAAAATAAATAGCAGAACATTCTCAAGCCCGCAAATACAAAAAATACCCATTTTCAAACAAATACTTTATTTCATGTTTGATTTCCGTGTTATATAGATCCCGGCAAATCAATGTGTTAATACATATACTGTAACTTGCATGTAATAGAATATCATATTTACGGCTTTATTAATATTGCATGAATCTGGAATGTGGGTCCAATCGCAAACTGTAATTGTAGCCCGTAGAGCTTTGAAATCTAACCTCCCCTTTTTCAGTGATGTAACGTTGACGATCTCTTTTTCCATGGGCTGCGTCTAAACCCTTAACTACGGTCTACACTAATTGATCAGCGGCACGCCGCAATTACAACGTTCTACGAACGAGCTACAAATTGCATCTCAAGCAGCCCATTCTAATCTAATAGCACCATAACTCAGCCAAATTTCAAGCCTGCAGTCGTTGCTAGCTTCACGTTGGAGTTACGGGCTTCAGATTTTATAGGGCTTCAAGACATCTAGTGAGTGATTTTTTTTTGTCTACAGTAAGACATATTTCAGGTAAATAAGTGGAGGAGAAAGGAGGAATAAGTAATAGTTCTCTCTTGGAGATGTTGCTTTTTAGATGCTAGGAGGCAATCCAAGAGGAAATTAGTTAAAGACAAGTTGTGACATGAGTTAGTAGGATGGGGATAGGTCTGGAGAGAAGAGATAGATTTGGATATTATCACCATAAAGATGTTACTGAAACCCATAGGAGCTGATAAGGTTTTCAAGAGGGAGGTGTAGAGAGAGTAGAGCTCAATGTTGGGTCAATGGACTCAACATTGAGCCTTAGGGTTCCCGAAAAGAAAGGGGAGGTGGCGCCCTGTCATGGGGCCATGGGGGGGATAGGTTGAACTAATTGAATTTGCTGAACTTGGGCCCCATTACAGTCAGATACATTGCTAATTAACAAGTCAAGTTGACATGGTGTTACTGATGTATCCAACCCGAGCCAGCAAAAATCCAAACCTGTATAGGTAGATATTTAAATCCAACAGGTTAAATGCCTTTATAGGTCAATAAAATAATATGACATGTGAGATGTATCCATTCTCCAATTAAAAGGAAATATAATTTACACCTACTTTATTTAAAAAGCTAATTAAATATTTCTGAAATAGATTTATCTGACTTAACTAACTTTTCTAAATGTTTTCCCATAGAAAAGCAAGAGGTGTCATAATTGTATTTAGTACAAATTTAAAAAGACACAATAGACCCAGGTGGTTGAATAAAACAAGTTTACCATAATATTTACTCTCCTGGGGCCTCATTCTATTATCGGCCGTAAATCGGCCGTAAGGCTGCGATTCCTTGCGGGGGTTCAGTTAACTCGCGATTCTATTATACGGCCCCGCAAGGATCTCATCTTACGGCCGGCTGCATATCTTGGAACCGGCCGTAAGCTGTGAAATATAAAAACGCAAAAATAAATTCAAGCCTGCACTGTACAGCTCTGTAAATGCTAGGGATCATATTGGGGGACATGAGGATTAAAAGAAACCCACTCTCAAGCTTGCACATCTGCCCAAACCAGAGTTCAAATTAACTGTTTATTTTCCGGCTGCGGCGTGGGTGTGTCTGAGGTGCTCCAAGCACTCTGGACTTTTTACATGGATATTTTACGGATATTAAAAATAAAATATTTTACGGATTTGAGTACAGGATAATTATGTGCTATTTTTTCTAACACCTAAAATCCCTTTATAGTCTTCTCAAAATGCTGGATGGCTTTATTTGAGCTATTTTATGTGCTTAATTGGTGCTAGCGAGACCTCTTTCCTGCAAGTAAGCTGCGGCTCGCTTTTAGCCTTGCAGAGAGGTTTCCCGGAGCAATTGAATTGCAAATCTCTTGCGGCCGTTTTAGATCAAAGGCTTTCCTCCGGCGCGAGCGGCCGCAAGAGATAGCAAGGCACCGGCCGCAAGCCTGCCGGAATCCCCGGCCGTAAGGGAATAGAATAGCAGAATAGCTTGCGGCCGGTCCTTGCGGCCCCGCAACGGCTGCGGCCGCTAATAGAATGAGGCCCCAAATGTTTACTCTCCAAATGTACATGACAAAAACTCCTGTTCCAAACTGATAGACAATCTTTCATCCTTTAGATCAGGGGTCCTCAAACTTTTTAAACGGGGCAGGTCTATAGTTTGAAAAAATATGGACAAATTGCTATACAGTATACTATATATATATATATATATATATCCCCTAATTATGTCCCTTCTCCCTCTTCTTCTCCCCTTCTCCATCTCTTCTATCTCTCCTTCTCCCTTCCTCTCCCTCTTGCTACTTCTCCCTCTGTCTTCTCTCTCTCCCATGTCCCTTCTCCCTTTGTCCTCTCACTCTTCTGTCTATCTCTTCTTCCCTCTCTCTTCCCATGTCTCTCTCTCTCTCTTTTTTGTCTCTCTCTCTCTCCACCCCTATATCTCCTTTCTCTCTATCTCCCTCCTTATTTTTTATTTCTTCCTCCCTTTCTCTCCCCATGTGTCTCTCTCTCCCTCCCTCTCTCTCTCTTTTTTCTTTCTCTCTCTCCTTCCGCTCTCTCCCTCCCTATCTCTCCCTCTCAATTTTCTCTCTCTCACCCTCCCTCTCTCCTTCTCTCTCTCCCTTCCTTACTCTCTCCCTCTCTCCATCTGTCTCTCTCCAACTCTATCCCTCCCTATCTCTCCTTTCTCTCTCTCTCTCTGTCCATCTCCCTCCCCCTCTCTCTCCTTTCTATCTTTTCCTCCCTCTCTCTCCCTCATGTCTCTCTCCCTGACTCCCCTTGTCTCTCTACCTCACACCCCCTTGTCTGTCTGTCTGTCTCTCTCACTCCCCTTGCATCTCTACCTCACTCACCCTTGTCTGTCTGTCTCTCTCTCCCTCACTTCCCTTGTCTATCTACCTCACCCCCCTTGTCTGTCTCTCTCTCACTCCCCTTGTCTCTCTCGGCTTCACTCCCCATTTTCTGTTGTCTGTCTCACCCTCACTCCCCTTGTCTCTCTACCTCAATCCCCTTGTCTCTCTACCTCACTCCCCCTTTTCTGTCTGTCTGTCTCTCTCCCTCACTCCTCTTGTCTTTCTACCTCACTCCTCCCTGTCTGCCTGTCTGTCTCTATCACTCCCTCACTCCCCTCGTTTCTCTACCTTACTCCCCCTTCTCTGCCTGTCTGTCTGTCTCGCTCTCCCTCACTGCCCCCTTGCCTTACCTTGCCTTCATGCTGCTGGTGTGTGGCTCCTTTCCCTGGCGGCTCCTCCCTGGGTCAGCCCCTGCTCTTCCTAGTCAGATGTTTTAAAAGTGATAGAAGGGGCTGCTGCACAGGGGTCTGGGGTAAGGGGCAGGTGGGTTCAGGACCCTGGCAGGCCGGATCTGGCCCTTGGGCCGTAGTTTGAGGACCTCTGCCTTAGATAAACATGGGAAATCACTGAGGCATGACGGGAGGCAAGTGAAAGCAACTTTTAAATAGTTATTGGACAGGCACTTGGGGCTTGTGAAGAAATAGACCTGAATGTCAGTAAAGAAATCAAAAGTGGAGGAGGAGGAGTGAATAATAACAATTTCATTTCTCAGTTAGTAGGTCAAGGACCGCTTTTATTAAAGAAGTCACTGTGAATTAACCAGAGTGAAAGGAGGAATCGAGTAGGGAGTTTGAGTGGAGGAAGTTAACCAGGTGTAGACTAGCCTCTAAGGCAGCTTGGAGGCAAATTGGAGAAGTGGAATAGTGATAGGGAGAGATATGGTTTCTTTATAATAGGTGAGGAGTGCATGTTGAAAGGAAGAGGGGAATCTGTGAGAGTTAAGGGAAAAGTTAATGTTTTTAGTTAGAGCGTGACAGTGTGTGAATAATAGTGATTGAAGACTATGTTACAGTATGAGTTACCTTATAAAATATATGATAGGTGGCACTTTCTTAAATACATTCCTAAATCAGGGAAGAAAAGAGATTCCTCTTAATAACCTGTAAAGCAATCTATAAAAGGAAAACTTACTTCCATTTGAAACAAGCTAGTATCTTAAATTCTGATGTCTTTAATACATAAAATACATAAAACAAAAGAAAAATACATAAAACAAAAAGAAAAAAATAATCTATGTAGCTGAAAAAAGTTTTTAATAAAATCCTGGTAAATATAGTTCACAGTTGCTGGAGTGAAGAAGCAAAAACCAATGGCGCTTGTACATTTACAGTGTTACACAAGCCACCCACATGAAAACAATGCCCATTAAATAATTTCTTTGGTAAAGGAGTGAGCTCTGCTTTCACAACACATATGTATTCTCTTATTAGGTTAGTGATCAGAGAATACATATATGGACTCGTGTTTTTCAATTCAGTGTAGGTTGTAATACTAACTAGAATATAAAATAAATAATTGTTATATGTTATAGGGTAGGTGGTTAGAGGAATCCTGAGACATTCTTTATTTCTGGAGAGAGTGAGCAGAGAAAGGACGTTTGAGAAGGAGAGTTAGTGATTGTGATTGGAAGTTTGGTTAGAGTTGATTTCTTGCCTTATGTTGTCAGCATCTAGAAAATAGGTAGCCAGATCCTCGGCTGTGTGCATGAGAAAAGTAATTTTGAAAGTTGCAAAGAGATGTTGGGTTTTTAAATATAGATAAGGGATGAGATAAAAGTATTGTTTTGAGAGGGTAACAACAGCACTGTAGCATCAGAGTGTGAATTGGTAGTGTATGATCTGTGTTAGGATGGATAAATAAGTGACAGTTAAATAATTGACGTAGAGTGCTCTCATAGGAAGTCTAGTATGATCAGTCATTCAGCTGTCACTTGTGGCATTATGTAATGTACACAGAAATATCATAGATTTTAATGATGTCATGCTTGTTTCTAGGAATAATGACTTAGCAAAATACTATGGTAGTAAAAGGAGTCACTTAACTATATTTTTTTCAAGTTTTCTGTTTTCAAATAAAGCCTTATTTATCAGCATATAGTACAGCTGCTACAGTTGACCTTGTGCTTGGAAACTGTCGGAAGCTTTCAACTGATCCACACTTGTTTCACATTGCTTCTTTATCTTTAAACTTTGACTTCATTTGTCCTTTCTTTTTCCCTTCTACTCTCTCTGTTATCTCTCAGACAAACAGTCAAACATTTAAACTCCTTGAAAGAAGTGTGACACAGCATATCTTCAGCAGAGATTAAAATGGAACATTTTTATCGTAGGAGCAATATTTATTGATTGACAGGAGAAAGTGTGAGGTAAAAAAAACAGCCTGATTTACCCATATAATTCTCAAGAGATGAGTATTAGAGACACTTGAGGCAGTTGGGAAGTAACCGGTGTCCTCTATTCACCAATGTGTAAGTATCTCCAAAGCCGCACAAAGTTAAAGAGAGGGGAGGTTTGACCGGGCCAGGAATAGGAAGGAAATAAAGTAGTTAAAAGGGTTAAGTTCAAAAAGGTGCATGAGGGTTATAAAATGGAAGGCAAAAGCTTTATAAAGCCTAGCAAAAGGTAGCACTGTCAGTCATCTTGTTGAGAAAGCACATCTTTGTTGCTCATCAGGTGACTGTGGCTTCCCCAAGTGTTGAGGAGCTGTTAGCTATTTTAGAAAAAGAGAAAATGGCCAGAAGTCCCGCCTGGCTTGCCTTAATTATCCCCCCTCCCTCTTTGGGTAATGTAGGGAGTTCAGGTCCTGCAGAATATGAGTTCGGATGCACGGGCAGGCCAGGTGGTAATTTAAAATGGCAACATATGCACCATTACGCAAGGGAGCCACAAGTGAGGTAAGGGGAAGGGTAGGGAGAGTGGGGGGTGTGCGCAAGGGGTTGAGGCTGCCAGGGATAAGGGCAATAGAGGCGGGGCAGGGGACGAATTGGGGCTGGGGGAAGAGGTGACACACCAGGAGGGGAGGCTCAGGAATAAGGGCTACCAGAGAGTGGGGACACTGTTGGGAGAGAATCTTAGCAGGGAGATTAAGGGTTTACACAAGTAGGCTGAGGGCACTGCTTACAAAGCAGGGAGAAGGAGGCCAGTTATGCTGAAGAGGCCTGGTTAGCCCCTGCACACATCACACCGGAGGGATATGACTGCTGCACTTAAACAAAGGTGCAGCAGTTGTAGGCAAGGAAGGCATAACTAGGGAAGCAGCAAGTAATGCCAATAACACATGCAATATAGATGAAGAGGATTGGACACAGGATGAGTTTCAGAGTGATGGCAGTGAATGGGGGGGGGGGGGCTTTATCCCTCTCTGAAAAGGAAGGTTCTGGGGTTGAGGCTAACTCAATAGATTTGTTTGGGTCGCCTGAGGCTAATGAGGATTCTTCTTCTAACAATGATTTTATTGCAGCGACACAAAGGACAGATGTGAGTTGCAAAACAGGAAAAAAATACCTGCCTCAGCATTGGGGATGGAGAAGGCACAGCTGACAGAGGTCAGAGGAAGAATAAGCAGGACCAGAAGTTATGGCCTTGTAGAACGGGTTGCAGATCAGTTGGTACAACAAAAGGCTCAGCTACTAAGGTTTCGTGGGATCATAATGTTAAGAGGGAGAGAAGTGCTTTTTTCTGTTGACAGAACCCAAGGGGGTTGCGCAGAACCTTTCCCCAGTAATGTTGAAGCAGCTCTTGGGCAGAAACTGCATACTTTAGGTGAGACCGGTAATGACTCTGTGGGCAGTACTTATCAGTCATTAATACTGTACTTTAAGAATTTGCAAGCACAATTAGAGGGTCAGAAGGGCAATGTGGCTAGTTCATGGGTCCCCACGGGCTCTCTGCTCCTCAATCATTTACACAATGGTCTGTAAATGCGGCCATTAACCTTAATGAGGGAGAGGAGGGTGTTGAAAGGGAGGAGTCACAGATGCATAAGATAGAGAGTAAGAAGAAGGGGGAAGCTATGGTTTTGGTGGACACGGCTAGTAGGACTTCCCTTTGTCAATTGGGTCCAATAGGGATGCATGTTCCAATACAGGTAAGGGAATTTATAGAAATAGAAGAAAAAGGTATGATCTGTATCTTATTATACCCTTGGTGCTTGACACCACTATAATCGAAACAATATAAATAACTTTAATGGGATATTTTAATACGGAAATAGCGCCGCTTAAAAGTTATAAAAATTGGTGCACAATATAGAATAAATAAATACTATATGATATAAGAATGAGGATAGATCAGTATCATCACCAATATAGAGATCTGGTCATGAGAGGTACCCTAAATAAAGGGTTAACGTATTCAAAAATAATAGATGAATGAAGTATAGAATCCTCATATATCAGAATAAACTGATATACCTGAAAAAGTCAGGATATACTGATAATCATCGGATTATTTTATATAGAAAGCACTATAAAGAAAAAAACATGTTAAAAACAAAATATAGAGTAAAACAGAGATCATAAATAAACTGGAGGTATCCATATATATGTAAATATCAATATCAAAGATATTAGGGACACTGTGACTTTAAAAGGTAATTAATGATAATAGAAGCTGCAGATAACATATAACAGTATAACAATATAGTGTATTGGCAAAACGTTGCCACACTTAGTATACTTGCTGTTCAGTTGCTATGCTTCATGTGTAAAAACATGGCTTGTCCCATCAATTCACTATGTTAGATTGGTCCTCCAGTGGTCTCTGTCCTCTATGACAACTGATAAAAGTGACGGTACTTTTGTACTTGTAGCCACTTCTTTTGAGCTTTGCCAGTATGTAATGAATTGTTTTGTGAGGGTAGCACAAGATTTTGGTATACCACTAGCGCATGACAAGACGGTAGGCGAAGTAAAGACCATTCAGTTTTTTGGGATTTCCTTAGATTTTTTCAGGTTTGAGTCTTCTTAACCTTTAGATAAGGTGAGGGATTTGTGTTCCGTTATTGACAGGTAGTAGCTAGCAGGAAGATTACCCTACCGGACTTGCAGTCCTTGTTCGGACAGTTAAACTTCTCCTATCGGAATATTCTGATTGGGAGAACCTTTGCAAGGGTGCTACACTTGGAGTCAAGAAGCCTCATCACTTTATCAGGATTACAAAGTCATTGAAAGATGATCTTGGGGTTTGGGCATCTTTTCTGTACAGATTTTATGGTAAATCCTAAGAAAATAGCTACCTATGACATTGACCTTTTTACGGATGCAGTGGTGTGCAGAGAAGTGGCATGACTTGAATCCAGGCTGATAAAAAACATGACGTTTCTGTAGTTGTTTCTGATAGTGGTAGCAGTATTCATTTGGAGGGAGAGCTAAAAGACCAACATGTTGTTTTCAACTGCGACAACATGTTGGCAGTTATGGCAATTAATAACCTTACATCCTCATCACTACCTGTGGTATGCCTTCTTAGGTATCTGGTATTGGAATGCCTGGAAAAGAACATGTTGTGTAGGGCGGTACATGTTCCAAGATTCAAGATTGTCATTGCCCTCTCTAGGAGGCAATAGCAGCATTTCAAGTAAAAGTGCTCCCGGGGCCTCTGCTCAAGCAATCTCTTGCCCGGATAAGAAGCCCAATTCAATTGAGCAAAAGTAAGTTACTGGAGCCCGTAAATGAGGCTGTGAGTTAATTAGCAATTTAATTAGCGTCTTTTTGCAAGCTCCCAATGGTTTATGAGTTACGGCTTTCAAAACTCTGCAGTTGTTAAACCCAGAACTTACAGCATCCCAAAGCCTTTGATCTTTCCCGTCCGCAAGAGTTACGATCTCTAAAATTGCAAATCACTATTTAATTGCTACAATTCCTCAAGCCCACAAATGTTTTCACACCCATAAATGGCAAATTTAGGAGAAAAGTACTAAAGAGAGGCCCCGCAAGGGGGTTTAACACCTGCACTGTAAATGATGGGGAAAGCGATGAAAGACATTAGATTTAATCGCACAACAGTCTCAAGCTCGCAAAACGACAATAAAAAAATGTATTTATTTATGTGTCATTTTGGGTTATATCGATCTCGGGAATCAATGAGTTAATACATATCAGGCCACCCACATGGACTAGAACAGTATTGGCATTCATTTTTATTATTTTGTATTTTGCGGGTTTGCGCGTCTGATCGCATATCGGACCCCCAAACGCTAATTGATTGAAATGTAACCTCCATTTTTTACTGCCATAATTAATATGGGTCTCATAATGGGCCACTCCTATGTGTACTGGGCGCAAAGGACGGCAGCTGTAAAGGAGAATTGGCTACAACTGGGTTTGGATAGAGATGTAGTAGAAGTTAGGTAGTTTGGTAAGAGAGGTATGAGGTGGGATGGCATTTTGACTGAGTCTGTACAGTACGCTAAGTGCATGGCCCTGCCTGACATGCTACTACTTCATGCAGGTGGAAATGATCTGGGGATGATGCCATTAAAGAGTTTATTAAAGGGGACTTGTTAAGACTACATCAGTTGCTCCCAGATCCAGTGTTAGTGTGGTCGTAAATAGTTCACCGGCTTAAATGGTGTTCATTTATTAATAATTCCACCATGTTAAGGTTTCGGAAGAAAGTTAATAGGGCAATAACGTAATTTGTTAAGAAGGTGGACACTTTAATTTAGAGGGCATGGGGTTCACCTTAATTAAATTGGTTTGAGGTTATTCAATCTGGATTTGGAGGAAGGAATCAGCAAGGCTATAGCGGTCAAGTAGGGGCGGAGTATATTGTGTTAAAGACGTGTTTCCGCTGGGTGTAGAGGTACTGGTAACTGTTGGGGTAAGTTTCTAGGGTGGGGCAGAGAGCATTGTGTTAGAGGCGTGCATCCATAGGGTGTAGATGTATAGCTTTTGTTTTGGGGGTAAAAGAGTTCATGGGGGGGCGGAGTGCATGATGTTAGAGGCATGCCTTTGTGGGGGTTAGGGGACTTACAAGGTTGGGGTTGGGTTTGCTGATCTGTTTAGGCTGGTTTGGCGAGCGCAAATTGTTGGATGTTTGTGCTTGCCATCATGTGGGTATGATCAGAAGTATTAGCTCTTGTTGTTATCAGGACTCATTGGGCACTGGGTTTCCTTGAGTCAGTTTGGGTGGGCAAGCACCGCTTGTCATTTTCTATTAAGTTTTAATAAAAGGCTGTGGCCGTTTTAAATCCCAACAATGAGTAAGTGTGTTTATTGAGTGGTGTTTGTTCTTTATTTGGTAATCCGTATTGACTGTGCATCGGTCATGTTGTGCTTTGCAATAGGTTAGACAATAGATACTTTTTTATAGCATACAGATTTGAATTCATAAGATCCTATCATACAGATTTACAGCCTTATTAAATTGTGATTTGGCCAATGCAAAAGAGCTCTATATAAGCACAAAGCATTTTTTTTTAACAGTAGTTTTTAGTTAGTGAAGACCTTGCTTTTGGATAGAAGTTCACTAACTAAAAACTTCTGTAAAGAAATATGCTGTGTGCTTATATCCCTATTCAACTGGCCAAATCACAATTTAATAAGACTGTTAAGCTCTAATATCTACTACATTGCCTCTTACAAAGCTGTTAATCAGATGCCACTTATATCTAATTTAGTACACATATTCATTATTATTTTCATTTTATTCACTTATATTGGTTCTTAAATATATTGTAGCAGAAAAACAATTTCCTAAATGATTACCAAATGGTAAAAAAATATTATAAAGTTCATAACATTAACACCTGTCAGGTAATATACACTCTGTAACATGTTAATTTATTGATGCAGACATTAAATGTAAATTATATTCCTAGTAAGTATTTCTGTCTCGTAGTCCTATTTGTTATCCATTTAAACTTTATGCTGCATTTTAATAAAAGTGTATTCTGCAGAGCTATTGCATTCAAATATTTGTCTTCCCATGTCTGATTGACATGTGTGAAATAAAGGACCACTGTGCTGTTATCAGGACAATCTCTCTCAAACTGAGTACGATTTGAGGGAGATCTAGGAAAGATGGATCTGCTCCTGTGGGTCATAACTTTGCACCCTATTCACTGACAGGTGATGCGGCTCAGTCAATCCTGTGTCCAGCACTGCTGCTTCCGTTCCTGTCTAGCAGGAGTTCTGTCTGTTCCTTAAGCTCTGCTCAGTTCCAGCGATCATAGGTGTACTGGTTCTGCCCTCAGCTCATAGTCTGCTTCTGAGGATTCCTGTTTTCAGATTCTACTGCTGTGTAACTGTTTACTGCATTGCCAGTTTGCTTTCTGTGCTTGAATGTGATTTTGCAAAGTTTTTTTGCAAATGGACTGATACAAATATTGGACTCTTGATTTAAAGGGATATCTACCAAGCTTTGTATACCATTTTTTTGTTCATTAAAAATAGCTTTGAAACCTCACCCCTGAATGGTCTTGATTTGCAGTAAAGAAAAAATGCATATAAAAGTTCCCGAATTTAGATATTGTGTTTATTTATTCTAAAAAAAAATGTGTTCTTTATCATTTGGTTTAGTGAATCAAAAGACTATATAGGGAAGAAAATGACCACAGTGGTCCTATAATCTTGTGCAACTGAAATCACTATTTTTATAGGTATGTTTAGACCAGTCGGCTATTGCTAAGTGACATAGCTTCACTATGATTTTTAAAATGATTAAAAAGAGGAAAATAGTATATTTGTTCAAGTTTGCATAGGATCATTGTCCATGTAGCACAGGACATCTTTCCCCCCAGGACAAATTAATTTTCTTTATTTTCCTTTTCTCGCTTGAGATTTTTCATATTAGTGCAACAATAAACAATATTACTTTTGAAAAGCTTAGCTATATCCATCTAACAGACCTTATCTGTATGAAAACATTTTTTTGTTTTGCTGCAGATAACTAAAAAAGCCTCCAAAATAATGCAAAAAAAGAAAATGCTTTGAAAACATTTGTCTAGACCATGATATGTAAAAGACAGTGTAGATATTGAAGTGAACATTGGAGGAGAAAATGTATTTTATTTTTTTTAGATATATCAATTCCTTTGATCTGATGAATGCTTTATTTCTTGCTATGAATAATGCTATGTAAATAACTTGTAGGTAGGAAATCAGCAAACACTTTTTTTCAGATAGTTTACATATTTTCAAAATTACCATACTGTATTATAGTTGAAATTAATATTTATGGAACCCTTCTTCACAATCTGCTATAATTTTGCATGATGCATTTTTTATTGAATCCCCCGACCAAAGGCTCCATTTAATTGGAGCCAAGTAAATTATGTTTGCACGTTATTTAGGCTGCAGGAGATTTTTTTCAGTAATGTTACACACCTAGGGCCTCATTCAATTGGGATTTGGCCAATTGAATAGGGCTCTAAATAAGCACACAGCATATTTTTTTAAAGAAGTTTTTAGTTAGTAAACATCTATTCAAAAGCAAGGTTTTCACTAACTAAAAACTTATTTTAAAAAAATATGCTATGTGCTTATTTAGAGCCCTATTCAATTGGCCAAATTGCAATAGAATGAGGCCCATATTCAATACTCTCCAGTAGTGATGTCCCGAACAGTTCGACGGAGAACTATTTGCGGCGATTTTCGCATGTTCGCGTTCGCATCGAACGGCAAACACATGCGCTTTTCGGTCCGCCCCCTATTCTTTATCATTGAGGAAACTTTGACCCTGCACCTTACAGTCAGCAGACACATTCCAGCCAATCAGCAGCATACACTCCCTTCCAGGGCCTTCCAACTGAAGGACAGCCTCCATTTTAGAATCATTCTGAAGCTACATTCGTTGAGAGAGGACATATATTCTACCTGCTGCTGATTTAATAGGGAAATAGATAGCCAGGCTGTGTATTTAGCTTTCACTACACACCTGAAGGACTCATTTGATATCTGCTGCAAGGACAGCAACCCAAAAAGCCCTTTTTAGGGCTAGAACATCATTTATTTTATTTTATTATTTTTTTCTGTGTAATCTAATTGCATATGCCTGCCTGCTAGCATGTGTGTGAGGCCTATTGCATCTACTCTGCCAACTTTTGCCAGTGCACTGTGACACTCATATCTGGTACAACCGTAGTGTACAGTGACATAAAACAACCATTTTTTTTCTGTAATCGATTGAATATCAGTTGCCTGCCTACAGGCGTGTGTGTGAGGCCTATTGCATCTACTCTGCCAACTTTTGCAAGTGCACAGGGACACTCATATCTGGTGCAACCGTAGTGTACAGTGACATAAAACAACCCTTTTTTTGTTGTAATCGATTGAATATCAGTTGCCTGCCTACAGGTGTGTGTGTGAGGCCTATTGCATCTACTCTGCCAACTTTTGCAAGTGCACAGTGACACTCATATCTGGTGCAACCGTAGTGTACAGTGACATAAAACAACCCTTTTTTTGTTGTAATCGATTGAATATCAGTTGAGTGCCTACAGGCGTGTGTGTGAGGCCTATTGCATCTAGTCTGCCAACTTTTGCCAGTGTACAGTGACACTCATATCTGGTGCAACGTAGTGTACAGTGACATAAAACAACCCTTTTTCTTCTGTAATCGATTGAATATCAGTTGCCTGCCTACAGGCGTGTGTGTGAGGCCTATTGCATCTACTCTGCCAACTTTTGCCAGTGCACAGTGACACTCATATCTGGTGCAACCATAGTGTACAGTGACATAAAACAACCCTTTTTTGACTGTAATCGATTGAATATCAGTTGCCTGCCTTCAGGCTTGTGTGTGAGGCCTATTGCATTTACTCTGCCAACTTTTGCCAGTGCACAGTGACACTCATATCTGCTGCAACCTAGTGTGCAGTGAAATAAAAGAACCCTTTTTTTTCAGTAATCGATTGAATATCAGTTGCCTGCCTACAGGCGTGTGTGTGAGGCCTTCTGCCAACTTTTGCCAGTGCACAATGACACTCATATCTGGTGCAACCTAGTGTACAGTAAAATAAAATAACCCTTTTTTTACTGTAATCGATTGAATATCAGTTGCCTGCCTACAGGCGTGTGTGTGAGGCCTACAGCGCCTACTCTGCCAACTTTTGCCAGTGCACAGTGACCACTCATATCTGGTGTCACAGTAGCTTGCACGCATAGTACCACAAATCGGGAAAAAAATGACAGCCAGAGGCAGGCCACCCCGCAGGGGCCTTCGTGGTCGTGGTGCTGTGATTCCCTTTGGCCCTAGAATAATGCCCAGTTTTCAGAGGCAACGTACCCTGAACTTGAAAAGTTATGAGGACATGGTTGACTGGCTAACAGAGGACACCCAATCTTCTACAGCTTCCGCTCGGAACCTAGACGCACCATCCTCCAGCTTAGCTTCGGGCACCTCTCCAGTTACCACTCGCCCGCCTGCCGCCACCACCAGCACTAGCACCACAGCCGCTTCACTTGATCCATCAGCAGAGTTATTTACAGATCTGTTGGAAGAAATGAATGATGCACAAACATTAGTGCCAGTGGATGTAGATAACAGGGATATGTCCCAGTCAGGCAGCATTACACACAGGGACGTACGGTCTGATGATGATGATGATGATGTTGTACCCAGTGCTGCTTCCTTTGTTGAGTTGTCAGATACAAGTGAAGCGGTTGATGATGATGATGTGTCCGTGGATGTCACGTGGGTGCCCACTATAAGAGAAGAAGAACAGGAGGAAAGTTCAGATGGGGAGACAGAGAGGAGGAGGAGACGAGTTGGAAGCAGAGGGAGGTCGTCGAAAGTAGCTAGTGGCACAGTCAGACAGCATGCATCGGCATCCGGGGTCAGCCAGACAGCACGCCAGTCAACGCATGCTGTTGCCACCACCAGAATGCCGTCATTGCAGAGCTCAGCAGTGTGGCAATTTTTTCATGTGTCTGCCTGTGACAACAGCGATGCCATTTGCAACCTGTGCGAAAAGAAACTGAGTCGTGGGAAGTCCAAAACCCACCTAGGTACAACTTCTTTGCGAAGGCACATGATGTCACATCACAAACGCCTATGGGATCAACACATGAGTACAAGCAGCACACAAAGTCAAAGCCGCCATCCTCCTCCTGGTCCAGCATCTTCAGCCATGTCAACCACTGCTGCCCTGCTTGCCCCCTCTCAACCATCCACCACTCCGGGTCTCGCCCTGAGCAGTCCCTGCTCATCTGCCCACAGTCAGGTGTCTGTCAAGGACATGTTTGAGTGTAAGAAGCCAATGTCACAAAGTCACCCCCTTGCCCGGCAACTGACAGCTGGCTTGTCTGAACTCTTAGCCCGCCAGCTTTTACCATACAAGCTGGTGGAGTCTAAAGCGTTCAAAAAATTTGTAGCTATTGGGACACCGCAGTGGAAGGTACCCTGCCGAAATTTCTTTGCACAAAAGGCAATCCCCAACCTGTACTCGATTGTGTAAAAGGAAGTAATGGCATCCCTGGCACACAGTGTTGGGGCAAGGGTCCATCTGACCACGGATACCTGGTCTGCAAAGCATGGTCAGGGCAGGTATATCTCCTACACTGCGCATTGGGTAAACCTGGTGACGGTTGACAAGCATGGAATACGTGGCTCTGCAGAGGAGTTGGTGACACCGCCAGGACTTGCAGGCAGGCCTGCTGCCACCTCCATCCTCTTCCATAACTTCCTCGGCTGAGTCCTCTTCTGCTGCTGCTATGTCTTGCTCCACATCAAAGGCACCCCCCCAGCTCCACAGGTACTATTCCACATCCCGGATACGGCAGTCTCACGCCGTCTTGGGGTTGACTTCCCTGAAAGTAGAGAGTCACACAGGACCAGCACTCCTGTCCGCCCTGAATGCACAGGTGGATCAGTGGCTGACTCCGCACCAACTGGAGATCGGCAAAGTGGTTTGTGACAACGGAAGAAATTTGTTGGCGGCATTGAATTTGGGCAAGTTGACACATGTGCCGTGCATGGCACATGTGTGTAATCTGATTGTACAACGCTTTGTGCATAAGCACCCAGGCTTACAGGGCATCCTGAAGCAGGCCAGGAAGGTGTGTGCTCATTTCAGGCGTTCCTACACGGCCATGGCGCACTTTACAGATATCCAGCTGCGAAAAAACATGCCAGCGAGGTGCTTGATTTTAGACTGCCCGACACGTTGGAATTCAACACTCCTAATGTTCGACCACCTGCTCCAACAAGAAAAGGCCGTAATTGAGTATTTGTATGACCGGGGTGCTAGGACAGCCTCTGCGGAGCTGGGGATTTTTTTGCCACGTTACTGGACGCTCATGCGCAATGCCTGTAGGCTTATGCGTCCTTTTGAGGAGGTGACAAAACTGATCAGTCGCACCCAGGGCACCATCAGCGACATCATACCATTTGTTTTCTTCCTGGAGCGTGCCCTGCGAAGAGTGCTGGATCAGGCCGCAGATGAGCGTGAAGAGGAAGAGTTGTGGTCACCATCACCACTAGAAACAGCCTTATAGCATCGCTTGCTGGACCTGCGGCAACGCTGGAAGAGGATTGTGAGGAAGAGGAGTCAGAGGAGGAATGTGGCTATGAGGAGGAGGAGGAAGACCAACCACAACAGGCATCCCAGGGTGCTCGTTGTCACCTATCTGGTACCCGTGGTGTTGTACGTGGCTGGGGGGAAGAACATACCTTCAGTGAGATCACTGAGGATGAGGAACGGGACATGACTCGGCATCCAACCTTGTGCAAATGGGGTCTTTCATGCTGTCGTGCCTGCTGAGGGACCCTCGTATAAAAAGGACGAAGGAGAACGACCTGTACTGTGTGTCCACGCTGCTAGACCCACGGTATAAGCAGGAAGTGCCTGAAATGTTATCGAATTACCACAAGTCGGATTGATGCAGCACTTCCAAAATAAATTAAAAAGTATGCTTTACACAGCATTTAAGGGTGATGTCTAAGCACAACGGCAATCTAACAGCGGAAGAGGTGAACATAATCCTCCTCCTCCCACGACCACGCCGGCAAGGAGAGGACGCTTTACAGACGTGTTGTTGATGGAGGACATGCAGAGCTTTTTAAGTCCTTTGCATCGCCACAGCCCTTCGGGGTCCACCCTCAGAGAACGACTCGACCGCCAGGTAACAGACTACCTCGCCATAACTACAGATATCGACACTACGAGAGGCGATGAACCCCTTGACTACTTGGTGTGCACGCTTGCCCTGTGGCCTGAGCTATCCCAATTTACCATAGAACTTCTGTCCTGCCCCACTTCAAGTGTCTTGTCAGAAAGGACCTTCAGTGCAGCAGGAGGTTTTGTCACTGATAAGAGAAGTCGCCTAGGTCAAAAAAGTCTAGATTACCTCACCTTTATTAAGATGAATGAGGGATGGATCCCGAAGGGACTGACAGTGGGCGATACATTCGATTAAAAAAGGCCTGATAGATGAGCTGCCTTGAGCTAATAATGGTCCACACGCTGCTGTATTTTATCCCTGAATGCCGGATGACTTGCGTGACTTATCCGCCACCAACTAGGGTTCAAGACGCAATGTTTTAGGGCACTTTCTGCCTGGCAAACTAACATCAATTTTTCTGGTCGCTGCAACAATACCTAATTTTTGCATTTAAATTATTTTATTTTGGAAGGCGTACAGCATGTAATGAAAAATAAAGCATTTTTGAACAATCTTGCATAACAGTTGTGCAAAAATACATATTTACAATAAAGACATTTTGTGAAAGTTAGCTGGCTATTCCTTCCTATTTTTACTTTTTAGGTTAATCATTTTTCTAATTTTTTACTGTGATTGCAATTTAAGAGATACCTAAAACATTGTAAAACAGACAATAGTAAAGAGTATATCTGCAGGAAACACCAAAGTCCTATTAGCTATCATCCCTTCAGCAGTATTACCTTATTATTTACAATATCTAACCTGGGCAATCACCATTGGGTTACCCTAGGGCAGGCTTCAGTAAGCGACCTCTCCTTTCCTGGGATGATTTTGCCGCCGGTTGCTTCTGAAGGGTCTCCAGGGCTCCCCCACTCCGGTCCTTCCCCCAGTGTCGCTTCAACCAGTAACAAATGTTTTATATTTGTAAAGCGACCCAATGATCCCCCTTGATAGAGGTTTATCTTTACAAATTTTGGAGAACCAATTTAAGACCGGTGTCCCCTGTTTCTGGGTCAGGGAGTGTGTGAAATGCCTCAGACTACAGTAATTGTAATGTTCTGACAGCGGTAGCTCATGCTTCTCTCTCAGTTCCTCATAGGTGAGCATCTCACCCTTTACTAACCAGTCTCCCAGTCTATGTAGTTTCCTTAAACTCCATCAGTGTTGTGATGTTGTGCTCATGTGTTTCGGGGCCTGAGGGTGGTCAAGAATTGGGGTCATTTAGCTGGATCCAGGGAACAAACCTGTGTGTTTCTTGGCCCATTTCCAGTATAATAGTGAGTGTCTGATTAGGGAGTTTGGAGAGTTTTTAAGGCTCTGATGCAATTCTGATAGCCAAGCTACCTTGTCCCAGGTTAAAGGCCCTTAGATATGCAGTTAGATGTTAATTTAACACAACTAAGTATTAATGAGAACTCTCAATTAGAGGAAAGTACAGCGGGGAAAAACCCAGATGAGGGGAAATTAATAGTAACAACTTTGAGGGTACTTTCGGATAGACATTTCACACGAAAATTCAGTTTTAATGGCTAAAAATGCAAAAGCTATTAATGATCTTTCTAAACATAATAAAGAACTGAAACGCACTCAAGCTAATACTACCAAAAGCTATCAACTGTGAACAGCGAAATTAAAGTTCTACAAGATGAAGTTCAGTCTTTAAAAGCTAAATGTTTAAAATATAACAATCTTGCGAGAAGTAAGAATCTTGGAATCAGAGGTATCCCTGAAAGTATTAGTACAAAAGAATAGTGGCCATATGTCAATACTTTTATTAATTACTTAATTCCAGCAATGACAACAAATCACATATTATAATTGTCGAACTACGAGACGTTGTCACGCTTTGCGTGGTGCATACAACTTAGGTGATGAGCGCCTAAGGCGAGCCATTAACTCGGAGCACTTAGGCCATGAGCGACGAAGCGGGTCATCGCCTGCAAGCCTTGTGTAGCGAGGCGAGCCGTTAACTCGCAGCACTTAGGCGTTGAGCACCGAAGGTGCCCATCGCCTGCGAGCCTGACGTAGCAAGCCGTTAAGGCACTAAAACTCACAGCACTTAGGAGATGACCGCCGATGGTGCTCATCGCCTGCGAGCTTCGCATAGTGAGGCGAGCCGTTAAGGCGCTAACACGCACAGCACTTGGGCGTTGATCGCAAAGGCGCTCATCGCCTGCGAGACTCGCGTAGTGAGGCGAGACGTTAAGGCGCTACAACTCCCAGCACTTGGGCGATGAGCACCGAAGGCGCTCATTGCCTGCGAGCCTTGTGAAGCAAGGCAAGCAGTGGAGGCAATGAAATACTCGGGACTTAGCCTACAAACACTTAGGAAACTCGGGATCACCTTGCTGACTTATTAAATTGCCATTCGCCAATTGAATAGGGCTCTATATAAGCACATAGCATTTTTTTTTAAAAAGAAGTTTTTAGTTACTGAAGACCTTGCTTTTGCATAGAAGTCACTAACTAAACACTTCTGGAAAAAAAAGATGCTATGTGCTTAAATAGAGCCCTATTCAATTGCCCGATTCACAATTTAATAAGGCTGTTAGGCTGCAAGCAGTTGACGAACACACAGCTTAGAAAAAAAAACATTATGAGACGCAGGACTTTGAAATATGAGACGTGGTAGGAAAAATACAAATGTAATGTCCGAACTGCAAAAAACAAAAAACACAAAAAAATACACGAAGAGAACAACAAAAACATCACGCACATTATGGGGGAACAGCCAGGACGCTTGGGAGTGAGGTGGAACGTGAATTTAAGTCGAATTTCAAGAGTTTCAGCACTCGAAAATCGGCTAAACGAGAAAAAAAATGGCGGCCCAAAAAAATGAAAACGAGGCTACACGATCCTGGACCGCGCAACACACCACCAAACACGTACCACTTTCATACAGGAACATACAAGGTACAAAATACACTACTACAAAGGATGCCAAATACTCTACAAACAACGCTACTTTACACTGTGAACTTGCAAATCACAACATTATGCATCTACAGTAGCGCTTTACACAAAAAACAACGGATTGCCCTCGCGCATGCAGCCTACTTCTGATGCACAGTTGGGACATTCATAAAACTATCTCCACGGGCCAGCAACAGTCCAACTGGACATTATATGCTGCGCGAAAATAAAAACAGATTGTTAGCTCTTCAGCCTATTGATTGATGGATATATTAATTACAAATAGGTAAAATATATTAATTCATTAAGTAAATAATGAATTGATTATTATTTACAAAAATATAGACATATGTATCTGGCTTTGTGATGAGCGCAGACACTGTTTAAAGGAGCAAAAGTACACCAGAGACTCGCAATGAGCGCCAAAGGTCCTCACAGTACAAAAACCTTCACATTGTGTGGCAAACAGCATTGACATGGCTTCAAATTTTATTGCTCCATCATTTTTGATGGGCATGTCACTAGTAAGTAATATTTGCCAATTGGGCTCAGAATCTAGCAATCTATAAAATACATTAGATCATCTGTTTCAGTGTATGTGGGTTTCATGATATATATCAACCCCTTAAGTCCGGGATTGATATTACTCAGAAATAATATTTAAAAATAATATTTTGAATTGCATATTTGTGGGTTTGAGACTGTTCTGCAATTAATTATAATGCCGTTCCATGCCTTCCCGTTCTTTTAAAGTACAATATTGTGTGTTTAATTGCTGCTACAACTATGTAATTACTGCTACAGCTACTAAGTATTTGAAAAAGCATTACATACTTCACAAACATAATACATCTATGTTATGACCACACATTGTAATATTAAAATTTCTATAATGCTATGTGTGAATTGTTTATGAAAACACCAGGCTAAACCTACGTGTAAAGTAAAAATCAAGCACATAGCGTTTAAACTGATTCAGCAAAACACTTTAACATAGTTAAAGATTCTATGTACTCTACTGGAACAGGGAGAGATGATGCATTCTAAATGATAAATTCTGAGGTTGATCGCCACAATAGTAATAACTATAATATCACTGATTTAGTTTCCATTGTGTGTAAAGCTGTTCTAGTGCATGCACCCATTGGAAACTATAGCTGCGCACACGCATTGCCTGATGGGCGGGTGGAGTTGGGGAGACACATGGGTGGGAGAGACATGGGGGAAAGAGACACAGTGGAGGGAGAGGGGGTGAAAAATGACACAGGAGAGGGGGGGCACAGGGAAGGGAGAGGGGGGAGAGAGGGGAAAAGACACAGGCAGGAGAGGGGGAAAGATACAAGGGAGGGAGAGGGGGAGAGATACAGGGGAGGGAGAGGGGTGAACGAGACACAGGGGAGGGATAGGTGGGAAGAGACACAGGGGAAGGAGGGACGGAATGAGACACATTGAATAACATACCATCATTCATGATGGGCAAACTACTAGTTCATAAATAATGGGATGTACACAGTTGCAGCAAATCATGGTATGGGAAACTTTAAAAAATTAAGCATTGTATCGGGATCAATTGTATTCAAACATTCTCTAAAATTTGTAAATACAACATTTATTATTTTAATAAACTTTCTGTCTTTTGAAGACAATTGTGAATATCCTTGAGCTTGTAATACCCAGGTATTAAGTCAAAGATATATGTTACATATTTTTAATTTCTTACATTCATCAATTCTATCACTATTGTTTTTCTAATGTGGGCAGTCCCATAGATTTACGAAGCTTCTCAAGGGCTGCAAAGCATTTCTGAAAAATCCATTTATTTCAGGAAATGGCTGCATGGTATAGTTCTCTTTCTGGAAATTTGCCCTTTGTCCACAAGAAAAAATATATTTATTTTAAAAATGTTTTATGAATAGCAAGTTTTTCAATGTGTGTATGTAGTTCATAAAAGTATACAGGGCTTTATTCACTAAGGTGAAAGCTAGTGTATGGAACCTGTTTCCAAATTAGAGATTGCGTTTGTTATGGGTTTGTTCAGTTTCCTATATGTTTCTGGGAAGCTATATTCTTTCATTCATCATTCTCATTTGCAATCAACATCACCAAACATCACATACTATATAGTGACATCTTAAATTCAATGAATCTTCAATGAAATAATTTAAAAATAACAATTAACTGTTCCTGAAAAACTCTATTTAAATAATCATAGACTATTAATAATTTAAAAAATGTGTTACAAAAAGTACAGTACTTAGTACTGTTAAAGTTTGCTCTCCATAAATCTTGATAAAATCTAATATACTTCAAACTATAAAATTAATTCTTAAGATGGTAACATATTTACATTTATGTCAAAATTATTGATGAAAAAATAGAAGAACATGTCTGGTTTCCTTCATAGCAATAAACATTTGCATATTGAATTCTGAAAATAAAAAAAATACTTACCGTATATGTAGGTTATTTTACAATTCTATTAATACAGTTATTAATTTCTGCATTTAATAGTAATCATCAATAAGTATCACATGATATCAAACAAAACATAGAAAGGCATACATTTTCGATAAGCAAGGGTCACAAATAATTGAAAAAATATCATGCAAATGCTCGCTATTAACCCCTCATCAGGATGCCATTGTTTTATATGCTACAAGGTTTAGAAGGCATCTAACTGCCTATGGGTACACCAGATCCAATCAGCAACTAATATGAAAAATGGACATCCACCATTGTAATTAGTGATCGACAATGGTGCTTCAGATTAGTTGTGGATGGAATCTATTATCGGGGGCAATCACATGTCATCTAAAGCTTAAATGCCCCATCTACAGTATACTTAACAGAAATTGAACAGATATCATTAGTAAAGGATTATAAATATCCCTAATAATAGTGATATGTGGGTGTGTTTATTTTCCCTTTCTGATGTCCATATGCTATCTAATTCCCCCCACCCTTAGACGGTAGGGGGCTTTATTATTAATTGGCATTTGCCACATGGGCATTAACATAACTGTATACTAAATGTATACTAAAACTAACATGAAATAGTGTTACCCTCACATGTCTTTTGACACCCTTCGGTACATCTGAAAGGAGCACTAAAACTCAACAATAGCCCCCTTCCACACAGGAACCCCTCAGAGCCAGTAAGCACCCAGAGATGGACTTGTATTTAGTGTAAACTATAGATGCCATTGCTCTGGAAGGCAATCTGCATTTAAAACAATAATGTCCTCAGCTATAAGAGAGGGAGGTATTATGCTTTTTTTTTTTTATTAGCATTTTTTGGCTTGTATTTCAGGAATGTGCCTAATATTGAACTGTCCAGGTGAATAACATTTTACCTCAGTTTAGCTTGATCCACTATTAAAACACAGTGTGTGTTAATCACAGTGTGTATTTACTATGTGAGTAAATAGTGAAAAACATGTATTTGTAGATGAGTTTATATTGCATTTACACTAACTAACCTGTATATAAAACACAGCAGCTGAAAAATACAGCTTCCTAAAACTGTACATAATTGTGTCACTGATTACATGGCACACAATTTCTTTTTGATAGAAAAACATGTTTTTGGATGCATATAATTTTACATAATATCTGACTGTTCTTTACAATGAATGTTACTGACAAGCATATAATATTGAAATCCTATATGCAGTTATCCTTTTTCAGTATATTTGTTTTTTTGTTTGTAACACTTGAAAATGATTTTTTTGTAATCTTGTAACCTGCAAGAAATGGCATTTTAAAAATAGGGACCAGACTGAATCGATAATGCTGAATCTAAAACGAAGACATGTTGAGCAGATGATTGAAATTAGTTTAACATGAGCTATTTTCCAGTTCTCCAATCACATTTTGAATCAAGATTTCTTGTCAGTTACCTCTGTGTGCTCTGATGACTATGTGATTTTCTCCTGAGAAACAGATTTTACATGTAGTTCAATGCAATGAAAATTGAGGCGATCTATGGGCTGCCTACAATAAAACTGTGCATCATTTCCATTTTAAATTATTCTCAGTTGGAGAAACAAATGCAAATGTGGCTTTCACTTTCAATACCGTAAAATTGTGCAGATTCTTGACTGTCTCCTTAGCAGGTGCTAAACCAATGAGCAAATATATAATACATGTTACACATCATAATACCAACATGTTCCTAAGAATAATTTCCACTATATAACTTTAACTGCCAATTCAAAAAAATGAACTAACAATAGGACTGAATGTTCTAGTATTTGCAGATAATCTGACAGAAATGTTGTTCTGCTTAGATAATGTTCATTCTTGCTGGCTATATGGCCATTTTGATTCTTATCTGCAACCAAATCTCGTTCTAAGGTATATGCTGTAGTAACACAGTCAGTTCATTTCCCCTTCATACAAAAGTCCTGTGGTTTATTGCCTTTTCATACCATCGATTCACTCAGCTTGTTTCATTGTCATTTAACTAACCTCTCACTTTATCCCTGTCTATCTTATTCACTCATCACTTCATTTAGCCTTCCACCATTTCCTCCTTTGGCATTAGTGTGTGGTTATGCATTGTTAAATGCCACAAGCCATTACTTCACTCAGTTAATGACTGACTGACTTAGCTAATAAAATTATGAAGGAACAGAATTCTCTTGGGATAATTTGAACACTGACTATATGGACTCAGCAGGTAGATATAATTTGCTCACAGCACACTTACACTGTACACCGGTATAACTTATCCAGCACACTAGTTGAAATGCTATGATGAAAATTATGTTAATAAGTATTATGTACACACAACATTTTAATTATTCTCTGGGTATTATTTATTGTTGCATCCTGTTAAGAGGATGTCACTTCAAGGAATCAGTTTACAGACTAACCACCAGATTTTAGAGTAGCTCTAGTAGATTTTTTCAGTGACTTGTACTCAAATGTTTTTACGTTATCAATTGAATGCGCTATGTTTTTAATAACAGTTTTAATTGCAGTTGCCAGATATTGCTGAAAAATCTCCCAAATAATGTAATATACATGCAGTCAATATTCAATAAATGGTGCTATGCTTGACAGTGTTTAAACCACAATACTATTCAATAGGTGCATGGTCCTTTAAATAAAGCATGGCATTGTTTTTATCTTCTTAAAAACTGCTTCAGTGCTTAAAGGGGCATCAGCGGTTTCTTAATTTTAATATTAATTTAATCTACGTAAGTATCTATCAACTTCTTGGTGAATACAATAAGGAAAGCTTAAGAGTGCACTTCCTAGACACAAACAGCCTTATTAAATTGTGATTCTGTAAATTTTAAAGGGCTCTATTTAAGCACACAGCTTATTTTTTTACAGAAGTTTTTAGTTACTGAACTTCTATCCAAAAGCAAGATTTTCAGTAACTAAAAACTTCTGTAAAAAAATATGCTATGTGCTTAAATAGAGCCCTTTCAAATGTACTGAATCGCAATTTAATAAGGCTGTTAATGTGCACACAATTCCTACATGTGTCTGCCCTCAGCAGCCTGATTAGACACTCTCCTGTAGTAAATGCTGTGCTGTGTCATGTCCTAAGATGTTGCTGATGTCATGGAACTATGACAACCTTTTCAAATGTGTAGAATGATACAGTATCAATTTATAGACAAGTATACGCTTTATGCAAAGGTTTATTATAATAGCAAAGCAAAATAAACAACTATATATCAGAACTAGTAAAACAATCTCTATACAAATCAATTAGAAACATGAAAAATCTTATCAAACTTAGATAATTATCAAATACCTATTCCACAGAGTATATTTAGTATCAAAATACAATTATATGCATATTCATAAATTAAAAAGTAATGTACTCAATAAAAATAGCAAATGGCAATATTAGGTAGAAAAACCCACATAGCAATCAGAAGATGGAAAAAAAAACAAAATAGTATATTATATGAAAATCTAAATAAATTTAGATATAGGTATTAGATTATCATAATAATGGATTTTGTAACATAGTTGAATAACTTGATTTAATAAATCAATCAATCTGTTTTCGGTTAAAATGGGCACAAGAATAATATTGTGGATTGACAGCCATATCTGGATTTATGATTGTCAACACCCCTAAAATGTTGTGTCCATTCCTTAAAATGTAACAGAAAAATTGTATATTACACTATTTCAAATCTATATTTTTCCATTTATCTGGAACTCTCAAGCATCCAGAACTCTCAAGCAACCGGCACCTACCTCCATTCTCAGATTTCTGGAAACCCTCAACGAACCGGCATTTGACCCTGCACAACCGTAACCTAAAGCAACCGGCAAAAGAAGCAGCCTGGAAGTGACCTTGGACATCAATGAAGTGGATCCTGACCCTTTAGGAGCCAATCAGAAGCCTCTGCCTGGAAGTGCCCACCGGAAGTGCCTGCCTCAAAGTGCATATTTGATGTATTTAATGTAGAATAAAATGCTTTTTGTATTAGTTTTTTTTTTCTTTTAATGACTCAATTTAATTAGCAGTAGCAATTTAATAGATAGTTTATAGTTTTCTAGGGGGTAAAGTATTAGTTAGGTCTATTTTAATAGTGACTCTCAAGCAACCAGAAACTACAGTTATCCGGCATATGGCAATCCCCGTGGGTGGCGGATAACTGAGAGTCTACTGTATATAACTGAAATCAGGCATGGGTTATATTTGAGTATTGGGGATTGTTGAGGGTAGAACGTCATACAGTGTAAGGCAACAGATAGCTTTCTCTGAAAATTTTAATTAGCCCTATTCCAAAAGATATATTACAGGGATTAACACTTTTATTTTGGACAGAGACTGTTTATCCCTTCAAAGGCAAGAAGCCCTTAATAAGATAACGCTATACATTTGATGTAATCTATATGGATCTAAGTCAACACGTCAATTTAGAAATCATCATCTTCCATGGAGCAAGGGAATGGGAGGAATTTTATGAATATGCTACTTAATTTACTTTAATAAATTATAGTTTAAGATATCAAAACATAGTCACTTTTTGGTAGTCTGTGAGATTATGATTCTGTCAAAACAGTTGTGGGATAGAGAGTTGATGGAAAGTATTTAGTTGACATTTTGCTCCAATAAACATATTTAAATTGAAGGTCACAATTATTTTCCCAGGCATCGTTATTCATCAAAAAAAGCCTTATTATCTCCCCTTAGTTGCACAAGAAGGTGAGCAGTAAAGATGTCAGCCCAGTTGATTTCAGAGAGTCATATAAATCTACTTTGATGGCACTCTGGAAGCAAAAATGCAATAAACTTTGACCATCAAAAATAAATAATTATTATGTGATGAACAGTATTGGCATGACTCACTTAAAACAAATGTCACAGGAGCTTTACTGATAGTATTTTGGCTTAGGGTATAAATACTAATATTTTTTTTTATTTCCAAGAAAATATAATTTATGTTTTTTGCATCAAAAGGATACCATTTTTATATACAAGCTAGACATGGATCTAGAAGTATAAAGTGGTGACATTTAACATGTCTCTTGGTGAATCTCTTAAATCCTGTGTTATAATTTCTTATATTAAAGTTTCCAAGAGTTGTTCAACCCTTTGTCTTCAAGTGTTCTTCAACATTCTTTAATACATATGAACCATGATGGTATACTCTAGCATGTATATTTCTCAATTGGTTGATGTACTGCACTGAGCTCTATATTTACCTCTAATTTTTTACTTTTTCATATTTTGCCTGCATGTCTTCATGAACAGCTACTCTATCGCTAAAACAAAGTCCTGTTCATGGATCACCTATTGCATCTTGGCATAATTATTAAAATGTACAAAATTTACATACAATATAAAATCAATAAAATAATTTAAGCACAATTATCTCTACAAAATATTTTTTGTTTATTTTGGATGTAATCTTGGATTTAACATGCATATGTAGAAATAGTTTAAACAAATTAAACAAAATATATTTTCAAATAATATATAGATTTTTAAGATGTTTACACACAACTACTTATAATAATTCACTTGTTTTTTATGACATTTTGTTATCACAAATAATGATACCCATACAACAAAATCTAAAATAACCTTTTGAACTATGAATGATATCACATAGAAACATATAAAGTTCCAATGAAAAATGTCTTTGTAGATTTGTACAGATTTCAAAGAACCAAAAGACTCTTATTAAAGTATCTACTTGAAGAAGAGAAGCCCTATTCTATTCAAGACAAGTAATCTAATTTTGGCTGCTGGAGCTTTTCTCAGTAATGTTACACATGTATCAGTGCTCCACAGACATAATATTACTGAGTGTACCCGCAACTCGTAAACCCAAGCCTTGTAAGTAAAGTTCCAAGATTTAGGATTAGGAGTAAGGCTGTGCTCAGTAGTATTAATACGCTAAAAAAAACACTGACACCAATGAGAATCCCTGGAGATTCACTCCATCCAGAATTTCTGAGATCAGCTTTACCACTCACTCCCTATTGCCCTCTTCCCAGCTAAAACACAATCCCTCCTTCCTATAAGGACCCCCATTGTATGGGGTTAATTAATTAGACTCCATGAGGGTCCTTTAAGGACCTCAGCTACAGAGGTTCATAGAATAGATGCCCGGGCAATCCTTTAAGGGGTTAATATTTATTTAACATTTAGGTGCCACAAGTGTCTTTAAAGGACTCCCATGGCATGGGGTTGATGATATTTTATATGCCATGTGGGTATCAATGCAGACCTCTCTGATATGACTTGCCCATCTTGGGTGACCCTACATGGTATTGATCACAGCTTCATTGAAGTCTTCATGTCCCTTCACCACAACAAGGTAGAGATCCAGAAGGGGTTAGCATTACATAGGGATTTCTAATAATACTGGGAATTTCTTCTGGCACAATTTAAGGAACACTGAGTCCTGACTGCAACTTAAATATTTGTGACTATTATTACTCTTAACAGTTATTGCATCATTGCACTATAATGGTAAATTCCAATTTCCACTATTGTAGACTTAAGTTTTCAAAACTTTACATAGAAAAATAAGCTGAGTTGAGGTGGGAGAGAGTAGCGGGATAATTAAAGAGTGGATGAATGAATATATTTTAATACGCTTTTAAATGTGTAGTAAATGTAGTAAAATACCAATCAAATATAATGTAATAACGTGCACAAGATGCGACATGTGCAGTAGAGAGGCACAGCCGCACTTGTGTATGCGCAATGGCTTTGGAAAGATGCGCAATCGCGCGGCACAGTGTGTGTGTGGGGGGGGGGGGGGCAGGGGAGAGGGTGGGTTGGAAGACATGGGGAGAGAGACACGGGAGAGGCTGATAGAGAGACATGGGGGAGAGAGAAGGAAGGGGGAAGGAAGAAGTAGGAGGAGACAGAGAAGGAGGGAGGTATAGAAGAAGGTAGGGAGAGACAGAAGGAGGGAGAGAGAGAGAGAGAGAAGGAGGGAACAAGAGAGGAGGGAGAAAGATAGAGCACAGAGAGATATGACATAGAGCGAGAGGACATAGAGAGAGAAAGAGGGCACACAGAGAGAGAGGGAGAGAGAGCACAGAGAGAGGAAGAGGGCACACAGAAAGAGAGTGAGGGCACACAGAGAGACAGAAAAGACAATTGCAGATAATATATGATACATTCTTTTATGACGGGCAAGGTACCAGTATTAAGTATTTCTCTAGCTGATGGGGATTTAACTAAACATATTAAATGCATCTCACATCATCCCTTGATTTACTATGCACTATTTCCTAATCTCCCCTTCTGGATCACCACTTTGTAGTGGTAAAGGGGCTTGCGTACCTCAATGAAGCTGTGAGCTATACCATGTAGGGTCACCCAAGATGAGCAGGTTGTAGCAGAGAGGTTAGACAAATTGCGGTCCACTGAAGAAGGAACTGGCAACCCACTCTAGTATCTTTGGCATGAAAACCTTATGGATTAGGACAACCAGACACAAGATGTGTCTGGCATGCTGTGGTCCATAGGGTCACAGCGAGTTGGACACAACTGACTGAATGAACAACAATGACCTCATTTTAGGTAAGAAAATGCTTACCAAAGTTCCCCCACTGTGTTACTTTATATTACAGTATATTTGGCTATTTGAATTGTGTATATTGTTTAATGAAATGATGTGACATTGAACCAGCTAATTTTTCTAATACCTAGGAATATTTATTATGTGTGTGTACTGGCTATAAATAATTCTAGTCATATGTTATGTCTAGTAATCAACAGCCTTATTAAATTGCAATTTGGCCAATTGAATAGGGCTCTATTTAAGCACATAGCGTATTTTTTTACAGAAGTTTTTAGTTAGTGAACTTCTATCCAAAAACAAGGTATTTACTAACTAAAAACTTCTGTAAAAAAATATGCTATGTGCTTAAATAGAGCCCTTCACTAACTAAAAACTTGTGTAAAAAATATGCTATGTGCCTAAATAAAGCAATATTCAATTGGCCAAATTACAATTTAATAAGGCTGTTGATTACTAATTGGACAAATCGCAATTTAATAACAACCTTATTAAACTGCGATTCGGGCAATTGAATAGGGCTCTATATAAGCACAGAGCATATTTTTTTACAGAGGTTTTGAGTTAATGAAGACCTTGCTTTTGGATAGAAGATCACTAACTCAAAACTTCTGTAAAAAAAAATGTGCTCTGTGCTTATATAGAGCCCTATTGAATTGGCCGAATTACAACTGAATAAGGCTGTTAGGCTGCAAGTGTTTAGATAAAAATGAATGAGAAGAATTTAGTTAAAACATAATGCAGTTGTTCAGAATCTACTGTAATTGTTGATTTTTATATATGGAACAGAATTTTACTTTCATATTTCTGTTTTAGCATTTTGCTCTGTTACCTTCTTACAGTTTGACCACTTACTTAAATATTTTCAATTTGGTACTTTAAAGCATGGTATATAAGACTCATTTGTGGGCTAACTGGGTAAAATATTATACTTTAAAAAAATGCAAACTAAAGCTCCTTGATCTAATCTATTTCATCATTTTCATGATTTTGAATTATTTATGGAAAATAACCAATTCATTTCTCAGTATTTGTAATCTGTGCAATCTCTTAGAGTAATATTTTCATTAAGAAACAAATTAAATCACTTTCAAAACATGGTCTTGGTCAAACTAATTAAATTATTGCTGAGTTCTTTAAAGTGTGTGTGCCCAACAAACAATCAATCATTAAATCCCCATCTTTCAGTTCAATACTTTAAATGTGGACCTGAAAAGATGCTTCTTGTGTACTTTAGTTCACATTATTAAAGCAAAGAAAATGTCACTGTGTAAAAGCAAGCTCAAAACTGAAAATTAATACTTTTTTAATTATTTATAAAATTGTTTAAAGTTTGTATGGCTTTTTGTAATCTTGGACACTAGGGAGCAGGCTTTCTCTAAAAATTAAACTGCCTGAAATATCCTCTGAACATGTGTAACCCACCAAGCAGATCCATCTGTGAAATGGTAATTCGGCAGTGTTCCAGCCAATACCCTGCTGTGCAGTATGACAAAGCATAAGAATATGACAGTGCTAATGGTAAAACAATCGTCTTTTTGTCAGGAGTCTAAGGGGTTGCACATCTTATTTCCACATGTATGTGGATGTGCAGCTGTTTGGTTGGAGGCATATATAGTTGAGTTTGAACTTCCATTCAACCCATCATTCCTAATTCAAAGTTGTTCCCATATTAAAATAGTAAAGCTGACAAGTGGCCCACAATTAGAAAATTCAGTCATGAACCAGCACAAACATTAAAATGCATCAATATATTATGAACATATTGAATGAAAACTCCAAAGCTAGAAAAATGGGACACTTTGTATTGACACAATAAACATGCATTCTCCAGGAAGTCATACATAATCTTGAGGAAGAACTACTGGTTGCCATTCGATAGTAATATTCCAAAAATAGGCCCACAGTTATTCTAGTAACATTATACAGTTGAAAAATAGTTTTGTAAACAATCTATACAGAACTGATCTTCTTTCAGATTGTTTAGTATATAATAATTTGGTGTTTCCTCTATCTATGGCATTAAAAAGTGTACATTAGCATGTGTAAAATATGAACTACTATTTATTAAATAGCAATAATCATATTTGGTCCACTATTAACTGGCTTACATGTGATGCTTTAAGGCCCGTTTATTAGTCAAATTATATGTTTTCTGCTAAATCTAAAGGACCACTGTAATGCTCAGACAATAATTATTATTTGCTATTTAGAAATAAAATCAGTATTTGACGGGGAAAAAAACTTACATCTGATTGGCAAAATTATGGATTTCAGCAAATATGCTTTTCCCCATGACCTATCACATGTCCAGGGGTTGAGAGAAGCAGAGCTGCTGTAAACAAAATACAAAGAACAAATGTAAGTTTTTAATGCAACACTGAATGTATTATCTCCAAATACTGATTTTACTGCTAACCTGTAACCATAAACAAGTATAAGCAACTAATAAGCAGAAACCCTATAATTGGACCACTGTCATGGACTTTAATTCATGGAAGCAATCTACAAAGTCTTAGATATAACCAATTTAAAGTCTGCAATCCAAAGGGGCTGGCCTATTATACCATTAAGTGTAATTAAAATTACTAACAACATACCTGAAACAACATACAAGTCACAGTTTATGCATTACCTTATGTATGAACACTTTAGATGCACAATACTGGAGTTTTCCTACCAGGAATTCTAAGGACATCTGTCTTTGGATACAACTTATGACAGCACTTTATTCTTTTATCCTTTCAAAAAAGCTCACTTTTTCTCACCGACGAATGCAGAAAACATAAAAGATTGATGTGGAGCACTAACAACTAGGAGTAATTAGCTCCTGCTATATAAAAAAAAAACATAAAAAATGTAAAATGGTTTAGTAAAAATGTTTATTTGGGTAAAAAAACTAAGGGGTCTTTCTGAAAGTTGTGAGGTTTGAAGGACAGACTAACATACACATATAGACATAATAACCTCAGTGCTAATCCCCTATATTACAGATTACAACATGTTTAAAGGGCCAGTTAATTCAGTACAACTGGGACCACATCACACAAGTTCTCATAAAATCATGTTGAAATACTTTTAGAATTTTTTTAATACATTTTTTTTCACAGAGAAATTTATAAATGAAGTGTCTGTTTACATGCATCACTGGCAGTGCCCACAGACAGACCCACAGCAACAACTCAAAAAAAAACAAACAAAAAAAACAAAAAATCATCTGTGCAGGGAAATGACTGTTGGAATCTGCTATAAATGACAGTTGAGGGTTAACATCTCCTGCTGCATTCCTGAAGTTCAGGTATAAATCTTTGTGCCCCCGGAGCCTTCACCACTTGGTGTCGGCAGATGTTGTTAATCATGGGACAGTCAGAAGTGTGTTTGTAAATAGACCTAAGACTGTAGATTTTAGGCTGTTAAATGTGTTATTAAAAAAAAGAATAGATAAAAACATAGAATCTTGTGCCTTTTCACACTCTGAAGAGCACTTACAGTGAGGTAAATGTCTATTTAAGGCCAAAGTAAATCCCACTAGCTATGTTAATCACCCAACTGCTACTAGTGACTGTGCCAAGCCAGAGCCGAAAATTATGGCAAACATTCCCATTGATTACTGCACTGATAATAGATTACAAGTTATTCTGCTAGGCTTTTACACCAAAACCCTATGTAAATACGACTTTACGGATCACTCACAAAATAGGGCAGTGCCATAACTACAAATAACTGAAAAAAATATTACGGGTACCAAAGACCATTCGCAAATGGTTTTAAAACCATTGCGGAGTGCCCCCGCATCAGTTAAAACTGCAGTATAGCACCAACATAAACATATGTGTAACTAAATAATATAATATTGTATTATTATGTCCATTTCATTATATAATATCAAGGGTAACCCAGTACTCAACGAGTTAATACATATCAGGAAACCACGTTGCCTAGGATCCATTGTATATCACATATAGTTGTGAGCATACGAGCCATTGCTCACGCTTGCGGGCTCGCGTAGTGTCAATTTAAGTCAAATTAAAAGAGTTTAGACACAAAAAAATTCTCTAAGCAAGACAAAAAATGGCCGCCGAAAAAAACGAAAACGAGGCTACACACCATCAAACACCTACGTATTTGCCGAAAACACCTACAAGATTAAAAAACAAGGATGCATCCCGCGCAAACCCAAAAACATTAAAAATACTATAAATACAAACAACAAACACATAAAAAGGTTACTCACAGCAAGGGGGGGCACCGAGGACCTCTGCAAGTGAAGTTACACCTCCATTTAAGCACACATTTCGGAGTTTAGAAACCCGAAAATCACCTAAGCGAGAGAAAAACGAACAAAACGAAAACGAGGCTAAAGGTCCCTAAACACGCAAAACAGTGCCATAAACACGCAAAACACCACCAAACAGCTACGGATATTCCGAAAAAGCCCACCAAACAGCTACGGATATTCCGAAAAAGTCGCACGACATAGAAAACGAGCAACACTACATCAGCCACATTATATACACCAAACACCATTAGCTCACTTACAATTTCATTGCCGTCATTTTTTGACGGGCAATTCGCTAGTATATATATATATATATATATATATATATATATATATATATATATATACAAAACAACAATGTCAGAGGTGCTCATCAGAGAACGAACCAACCTTAATAGGTTAGTTCTATAGCCATGATAAGCCACTCTGAGAGCAACCTCTTTTAGCTCACTTGTGCCCTTCACAGGGAGAAATATCCTGTAGTATATCAGTCTGGTGCCACTCAAAAGAGTGACCCAGCCCCGAAATACCAGGCAATTCTACCCTGAACAGGAGAAACAGCAAACCCCAGACGTGTTTCTGCCTTTATGGGCCTCGTCAGTGAGGTGCAGCTGAACTCCCTAAGGCACAGTGAGCAAGGGGTCCTGACATAGTTTTTCTATATATATATATATATGTATATATATATATATATATATATATATATATATATATATATATATATATATATACTGTATATATATATATATATATATATATATATATAAACACAAAATAAACGCATTTATATATATTGACTCTTAAAACGCAAAAGTCACACTTATTAAATCCCAAAAATATAAATTAGAAAATAATAATAATATATTATTATTATTATTATTATTATCTTTATTTGTAATTTGCCAACTTTTTCCGTAGCACTGAACAAGGGTTAAATAGAGGGCAAAGATAATTGACACATTGCAAAGAGTGGAGAGAGCTGTCTTTGAGTTTGGAATCTAGTATGCGTGGAGCTTTTGCTAAAGCAACTTACAATATTAAAAACTTGCAAACTTATAACCTAATGATTTTCGGTGTAGTATGGGACGGTGAAAGATGGAAAGGCTGAAGGTGATAGTTTTGAATGTGGCTAACAAATGTTTGGGGTTGGAGTGCAGAGATATTATTAATGATGTGAATTAGTGTTGTTTGGACAGGTTAAGTGCAGAGAAGTAGGAGTGCAAAATAAACTTGTAGTGTAGAAAGTCTGCTGAAGTGCGAGATTTCCTCCATAGACATTCAGCGCTGTGGGAGCACCTCTGGATGTATTGTGTTTGTGAAGTGTGCCATGGTGTGGTGGTTGGGCGGCAAGAGTGTTGAGTGTGGAAGTGACAGTCAAGTTGTACTGTGAGGCGGCAGTGTCAGGGCAGGTGAGGTCAATTAGGGGGCTGAGAAGAAGTTGTTGTACAGTGGAAAGTTGTTGTGGATCGAGGTTTCTGCAGGTTATGGCAGCCGGGCAAGAAGAAGGGCAGTAAGATGTGTGTGTTTTGAGTTTGCAGGTTAGGAGGCGGTGGTCTGATGACGGGGTGGGCAGATGACAGGGTTGGAGGTTATACAGAGATTAATAAAAATAAGATCAAGGCAGTGTCAATTAAGGTGAATTGGGGAATTTGTCCATTATGAGAGGCCAAGGGAAGAGGTGAGTGAAAAAAGTTTGGTTGCTGCCGGTGAAGTGGGATTGTCAATGGCAATGTTGAAATGGGCCAAGGACGAGTGAAGGAATGTTAAAGGCGAGAAAGTGAGGAAGCCAGGCGGTGAAGTGATCAAGAAATTGAGAGGGGGGTCCTGGTGGGCGATAGATCACAGCAACATGGAGAGATATAGGTGAGAAGAAGTCGACAGTGTAAACTTTAATAGATGAGAATTGAAGGGAGGGAACCAGGGGAATGCAGTTAACAGTGCAATGAGAAGAGAGTAACACACCTACACCAACACCTTGCTTATTCCCGGTTCTGGGTGTGTGACTGAAGTGAACGTCACCATATGATAGTGCCACAGCGGAGGCAGTATCAGATGGAGTTAGCCAAGTAAATAGGTCATGAATGTAAGTGAGTTTATCACAACAGACCTTGCGTTCGAGAGGACAAACGAGAAGGGCAAAGATTAATGATTGTGGCAGGTGATGGTTATCAAGTTGCGGGTGTTATAGGAGTTTGTAGCCTTTGGGGCTGAACCTGGCTAATAACAGGTGGGAATGAATGAGGATCCTGGGTTAGGAGATATGTCTGTTGAAATAATTTACAGTCACGTTTATTACAAGGTTTAGTTCCATTTTTTATATTCAGTTGTTCATTGGCCAATTTTCTGCTGACAAGTTTTTGTTTCAGGTTTGGTGGTTGCTTAAATGCAAGGATGGGAGGTTTTGGGAATATATCTTTTAATTCAGTGTCTTCAATTAGCAATGGTTGTAAATATTTTATTATTTTCCGCATTTTCTCTAAAATTTGTTGGTTTGTGGTCACTAGAGTTATATGTGAAGTAGTTTCTTTTGTTTTGTATTTTAACAGGTGTTCACAGGGTATTTTGATGGCAGTGGTTATTTTGTGGGGTAATAATACAGGGTTTGTAACCCTTTTGTTTGAAAGATTCAGACAGTGTTTTTAAATTTGTATCACTGTCTCCAGTGTTTAAGAAAATCCGATGGGATCTAATAGCTTCACTATGGATGATGGCTTGTTTTGTGTGGGAGGGATGAAAACTGGTGCTATGTAGGTAATTACATCTGTCTGTGGGTTTCCTATATACAGATAAGTAGAGAGTGCCATTGGTGATGGATATAGTAGTGTCTAGAAAGTTTACCCGTTCTGTAGAGAAATCCATTTTAAGTTGTATAGATGAAAGGAACATGTTGAATGAACTGTGAAAGTCTCTAAGTTTGCCTTCTGTCCATATGATGTATAGATCATCTATGTAACGGTAGTATTTGTATGGTTTGTAAATGGATACAGATAAACAGGTTTTTTTCTAGATTGGCCATAAATAGATTTGCGTATTGTGGAGCCATTGTGGTACCCATGGCAGGTAGGTATCTTGGGTAAAAGTGAAATAGTTGTGGATAAGGATATATTCTATTAGTTTAACAATATCAGGGCCATATTTATTGTTTTGCATGATTGTTGAAAGAAACTTAAAGCATGCCCCTGTGCCATCTTTGTGTGGGATGTTGCTGTAAAGAGACTCTACATCCATGGTAACAAGTAGTGTGTTAGCAGGTAGGTCTTTAATCTGACTGAGTTTGTTGAGAAAGTCAGGGGTGTCTTGTATATAGCTAAAATTAGACCTCGGAAAAATACGAAGTTAATGACTGAACAGCGGAAATTGAAAAAGACGAAAAAATGAAAAATAATAAAAAATAAATTAAAAGACACTCACACACAGCACAGGGGGAGAGCCAGGAAAACTAGGAGTGAGGTTGCAAGACTTTGAGCCTTATTTGCCTTGTTTTATCACTCTAAAATGGGCTAAACGAGAAATAAAATAACGGACAAAAAATGTAAAATTTAAAACTGGATGAAAACGAGGCTAAGCAAAGCCAGGCACGCAGGGACTTCGAAAATACGCAATGGCAAAGACACTAACACTTACACCAACAACACCAGGAACGCAGGACTTTGAAAATAAAACAAACGACAGTCAGCCACACAAACATTCAGCACGCACACAGAGGAGAAACACACAGGGAAGGGACATTATGGAGATGCTGAAAAGAGACACATGGCATTCCCAAGCACAAAACTTCCAGGTTAACGAACCCTGCAATGAGTGGTCCGTACAGTAGGCAGGAGGAAAGGCTCGCGATGAGCACCGAAGGTGCTCAGAGAAGCAAAAGCATCACATTGTGTGGCAAGCAGCATTGCCTGGCTTACAATTATTGCCACAATTTTTGATAGGCAAGTCGCTAGTATATAAACTAGTGACTTTCCCGTCAAAAATCTCGAGGCAATAACATTTTAAGCCATGGCAATGCTGTTTGCCACACAATGTAAAGCTTTTTCTACTCTGAGGACCTTTGGCGCTCATTGTAAGCCTCTCCTCTTGTGTACTTTAGCTCCTTTGAGCACCTTTGGTACTCATCACAAAGAAATATATGTATATCTATATTTTGTTACCTAATAATGAATTAATTAGTTACTTATTAAATTAATATACTTTAGCTATTTCTAATTAATATATCCAGCAATCAATAGCCTGAAGAGCTAACAATCTGTTTTTATTTTACTGCAGCATACAATCTACAGTTGGGGTGTTGTTGCCATGAGGAGAAAGTGTCATGAATGTCCCAACTGTGTATTAGAAATAGGCTGAGTGCGCGGGGGCAAACCGTTGGTTTAGTTTTCAGATTCGTAATGCTATTAGTTGCAAGTTAGTGTTGTAAACTGGCGTTGTTTGTCTATGGGCTACATGGTTCGCAAGCATTTTCCTTCCTTTGTAATAGTGTATTTTGAACCTCGTACGTTCCTGTGTAAAAGTGCTACACGGTTTGCAGTGTTTTGTGTGGCCCGGGGTCGTGTAGCCTTGTTTGAATTTTTTTGGCGGACATTTTTTTTCTCGCTTAGCTGATTTTCGAGTGCCGAAACTTGGACAACTCGTGTTTTTGTTGTACGCACCACGCAAAGCGTGACGACTTCTCGTAGTTTGACAGCTATCATATGTAATGTATATTTTACTGTACTACAGTATGGTGGAGGGCTTCAGTCGCTCTTTTGCCACCATAACTTAAATGATTGTTGTGGTAAACTACCTCCCCACAAAATCTACTACACAAGCTAGGAACTGGCCCCACACTGCTGGGAGGCAGTAAACTCGAAACAGTCCTGTGTGTGGGTAGGTTTCCTGGCTTGTTCATAATCCATTCTGGATTTTGCTTAAAGCTGTATAATACAGCAGGCATATGCCTAGAAGGAGAAATGTTTGAAATGGAATTTGAATTAAAGAGCAAAGCCTTTGTGGGCACATTTGCATATCCCTTCCCAGCTTAACAGCATGCAGTGTGATAACTGTATTTCTCAGAATGCTGAGAAGGAAACACGCTTTTCTACTTGTTTTAGACATTCAAATGTGAACACAAATGCACTATTTTTTACTATATATATATATATATATATATATATATATATATATATATATATATACATACATACATACATATACATACATACACCAACATTTTTTTTGCACTGGAGCCCTCCATTCGCTAGCTCTACCACTGCTGATTATAACACATACTAGCGAATTGCCCGTCAAAAAATGACGGCAATGAAATTGTAAGGTAGCTAATACTGTTTGGTGTATAATAATGAAATATGTAATACATTACTAAATGAATATACTGTACCTATTTTGAAGCATTGTGATGAAGAGCTGGCAATGTGTGTTGATGTTGCTGCAGCATTAGTGGTGTGGAGCTGCTGTGTAAGCATGCTGAATGTGTGCACTGTGTGGTATGAATATCCGTAGGTCGTTTGTGGCGTTTTGCGAGTTTCTTGTGGTGTTTTGCGAGTTTAGAGTGCTGTAGCCTCGTTTTCGTTTTGTTCGGCGGCCATTTTTTCTCTCGCTTAGATTTTTTTTTAGTCTCTAAACTCTTTTATTTCGAGTAAAATCGAGGTCTAAGTTGCATTTTTGAGGTCCTGGGTGCTCCCTCTTGGTGTAGGTAAGGTTTTTATGTATGTACTGTGTGTATGTATTGTGTTTTACATTTTGTAATGTTCGCGAGTTGCGTCCGAGTGTTGCGAGGCCGTAATGTGTGTGAACGTGTGTCCTATGTTGTTTGCGAGTGTCGTAATGTGTGTGTCGTGCTGTTTGTGTTGCGACGTGAAGTTTGCGAGGGTCGCAGTTGCTGGCATGGAGCGCCTTCGGCGCTCCATGCCAGCAACTGCGGCCCTCGCTTTGCGAGGTCCTCAGGTGCTGGCATGGAGCGCCTACGGCGCTCCATGCCAGCAACTGAGGCCCTCACTTCGCGAGGGTCCTCAGTTGCTGGCAAGGAGTGCCTTCGGCGCTCCATGCCAGCAACTGAGACCCTCGGGCAGTGCCCTCGCTTTGTGAGGGCCTTGGCTCGCTGTGCGAGCCAAGGCCCTCGCTACGCAAGGGCCGCGACTCGCATAGCGAGCCCGCAGCATTAGCAACAACTCGTACGCTCACAACTATATATGTGATACTAACAATTCACAGCCCAAAAAACTGTAAATCTCTTCTTACAAAATTGGTGAAATAGGCTATAATTATATAAACAAAATAAGGGTATCTGAAAAAAATCAGTTATTATGATTGTTGTCATAAAATTGCATTAATTTTCATAATCTTTTTTAAGAATGTCATGTTTATAGACTAATTTAAAGTTAACTAGAACACGTTTTCAAAATTAATCATGAAAAGCAGTAAAAAAAGAACAGTAAATCTTTTACAGTTGCAAGCTGTTCATTTTTTTGTTTATGTTTTGAGGTGTCTTCCTCTGCAAAAACCAACAGCAGTCACCCATTGTGGTTGGATCCCATCAGCCTTGCTATCTCTCCTCCATGGTTTGAAAATCCTTGTGAAGTCTTTCCCCCTACTCATTGCTAACTGCTCCTAGGTTCTTAAGACATAAGTCAAAATGGAAATCCAAAAAGTAGGTCTTTAAAAGCATCATGCAGCCAAGATTTCCCCAGGAAACCCTTGACCAGAAATGTGAATGGTGCTCCTTTAGATTTAATTTTTCTTTAAATGTAATATCATTCAGTGTCTTTGTAATCGGTGGACCAACAAAGATGTCTTCATTGAGTTTAGCTTCACTTAGGTTGGTAAATTTCCCCCTTGAGTACAAAAACCCATCATAGTTAATAATCATGAAAAAATGTAATGGCAGAAGGAAAGCATTAGAAGGGTACACTAAAGGCTTATGCTATACGTTATACTTTCCAGGAATTATGTTTTCTCTCTTGGGCCAGTCCTTTATTGTGTAGCTTTTCTCTGTAGCCCTACTCTCCCACAAACACAGAAAACAGCAAAAATGTAAAACCAAAGAAATAGAGCAATCACTTTAATCACCACATACATGGCATTTGTACTGGTCTAGTCATATTTTATAGCAGTGATTTTTTTCCCCATGCTTTATAGGTTTCCTTTATACTTTAAAGAATGTGACACCGGGACAGAAGGCTTTTGGTTTTCTTTCTGCAAAAGTACAGCTTTTAACTTGCATTTTGATGAGTCTTTGAATAGATCCCATTCCCTAGGGTTGTCAGTTGTTTCTATTTCTTCTGTCAGCCCCAAAAGTATACATGCACAAAAAATCCTGCCTATTGTAAAATGAGGACAAAGCCACATTTCTCTTTCTAGATCATGTTTTATAGCCTTGGCCAAAAGATTCCACTCTTGAAGTCTTTAATCTAAAAGCTGAGCTTTGTTGTTTTAATAGGCCATGGATCATTAAGTTCATTTTTTGTATCAGGTGAGGCCCACTTAAACTTTCAGCACTGTATGTAAGGTCTGGAACAATTTCATGTGCTATGTGCGACTCAAACACTGTCTCTGATGAAGATAAACCAATGTCTTCTCAGTTTTCTGGAGGCTTAGGTATGGAAAGACCTTCTCAATGATGAACTGGCTTCATAGCCGAAGGTACATTTGGGTATCCAAAATTGTGCTTTTTTTCTTTTTTTTTTAAAGCCTTCTATTTTAGTCAAACTTAAATAGCAATCATCTAAGTGACTGGTAACTGCACAGGACATGCATTTCTTCTTACCTTTCACCCATTCAGTCAGGCTAACATAGCATGTTATGCAGCACACATGAGGAGCCACACCAACATGACAGCCAAAATACAATTATTAGATTTTCTTCAAACTTTTCATTACAGAGCAACTCTTATTGGGAATGGGATCTATTCAAAGACTCATCAAAATGCAAGTTAAAAGCTGTACTTTTGCAGAAAGGAAACCAAAAGCCTTCTGTCCCGGTGTCACATTCTTTAAAGTATAAAGGAAACCTATAAAGCATGGGGAAAAAAATCACTGCTATAAAATATGACTAGACCAGTACAAATGCCATGTATGTGGTGATTAAAGTGATTGCTCTATTTCTTTGGTTTTACATTTTTGCTGTTTTCTGTGTTTGTGGGAGAGTAGGGCTACAGAGAAAAGCTACACAATAAAGGACTGGCCCAAGAGAGAAAACAATTCCTGGAAAGTATAACGTATAGCATAAGCCTTTAGTGTACCCTTCTAATGCTTTCCTTCTGCCATTACATTTTTTCATGATTATTAACTATGATGGGTTTTTGTACTCAAGGGGGAAATTTACCAACCTAAGTGAAGCTAAACTCAATGAAGACATCTTTGTTGGTCCACCGATTACAAAGACACTGAATGATATTACATTTAAAGAAAAATTAAATCTAAAGGAGCACCATTCACATTTCTGGTCAAGGGTTTCCTGGGGAAATCTTGGCTGCATGATGCTTTTAAAGATCTACTTTTTGGATTTCCATTTTGACTTATGTCTTAAGAACCTAGGAACAGTTAGCAATGAGTAGGGGGAAAGACTTCACAAGGATTTTCAAACCATGGAGAAGAGATAGCAAGGCTGATGGGATCCAACCACAATGGGTGACTGCTGTTGGTTTTTGCAGAGGAAGACACCTCAAAACATAAACAAAAAAATGAACAGCTTGCAACTGTAAAAGATTTACTGTTCTTTTTTTACTGCTTTTCATGATTAATTTTGAAAACGTGTTCTAGTTAACTTTAAATTAGTCTATAAACATGACATTCTTAAAAAAGATTATGAAAATTAATGCAATTTTATGACAACAATCATAACTGAATTTTTTCAGATACCCTTATTTTGTTTATATAATTATAGCCTATTTCACCAATTTTGTAAGAAGAGATTTACAGTTTTTTGGGCTGTGAATTGTTAGTATATGTGTTATAATCAGCAGTGGTAGAGCTAGTGAATGGAGGGCTCCGGTGCAAAAAAAATGTTGGTATATATATATATATATCTCTAGGGCCTCATTCTATTATCGGCCTTAAATCGGCCGTAAGGCTGCCATTCCTTGCGGGTGTTCAGTTAACTCGCGATTCTATTATACGGCCCCGCAAGGATCTCATCTTACGGCCGGCTGCATATCTTGGAACCGGCCGTAAGCTGTGAAATATAAAAACTGAAAAATAAATTCAAGCCTGCACTGTACAGCTCTGTAAATGCTAGGGATCATATTGGGGGACATGAGGATTAAAAGGAACCCACTCTCAAGCTTGCACATATGCCCAAACCCGAGTTCAAATTAACTGTTTATTATCCGGCTGCGGCGTGGGTGTGTCTGAGGTGCTCCAAGCATTCTGGACTTTTTACATGGATATTTTACGGATATTAAAAATAAAATATTTTACGGATTTGAGTACAGGATAATTATGTGCTATTTTTTCTAACACCTAAAATCCCTTTATAGTCTTCTCAGAGTGCAGGATGGCTTTATTTTAGCTATTTTATGTGCTTTATTGGTGCTAGCGAGACCTCTTTCCTGCAAGTGAGCAGCGGCTCGTTTTTAGCCTTGCAGAGAGGTTTCCCGGAGCAATTGAATTGCAAAACTCTTGCGGCCGTTTTAGATCAAAGGCTTTCCTCCGGCGCGACCGGCCGCAAGAGATAGCAAGGCACCGGCCGCAAGCCTGCCGGAGCCACCGGCCGTAAGGGAATAGAATAGCCGAATAGCTTGCGGCCGGTCCTTGCGGCCCCGCAACGGCTGCGGCCGCTAATAGAATGAGGCCCATAGTAAATAATAGTGCATTTGTGTTCACATTTGAATGTCTAAAACAAGTAAAAAAAACTTTTTTCTTCTCAGCATTCCGAGAAATACAGTTATCACACTGCATGCTGGGAAGCTGGGAAGGGATATGCAAATGTGCCCACAAAGGCTTTGCTCTTTAATCCAAATTCCATTTCAAACATTTCTCCTTCCAGGCATATGCCTGCTGTATTATACAGCTTTAAGCAAAATCCAGGATGGATTATGAACAAGCCAGGAAACCTACCCACAGACAGGACTGTTTCGAGTTTACTGCCTCCCATCAGTGTGGGGCCAGTTCCTAGCTTGTGTAGTAGATTTTGTGGGGAGGTAGTTTACCACAACAATCATTTAAGTTATGGTGGCAAAAGAGCGACTGAAGCCCTCCACCATACTGTAGTACAGTAAAATATACATTGCATATGATAGCTGTCAAACTACGAGAAGTCGTCACGCTTTGCGTGGTGCGTACAACAAAAACATCCCACACAGCACGGGGGTACAGCCAGGACGTCTGGGAGTGAGGATCTGCATGTGTCTTCAAAAATTTTTACAAACCTCTCACTTTAGTAATCTAGTCCTTTGTGTTTGACACTATTTCTATCTTAGTTTTTAATTTAGAATCAAGTTAAGCAATTTAATATTTATATTTTTCATAAAATAGTTGCTTTTATTGCAAACATACCCTATAAGAACATACAAAAACATTTAGTTACATGGTTTTAACTTGGTCAGCTATAATGTATTTTTATTCTAGTTAAAGGACCATAGTAGATTGAGAAAAAAGGCATTTCTTTGTGATGTATGTAATGTATGAGAAATTCTGAATTTTTGACTATTCTGTTTATGATTGCAGGTCTGTATCAGTGGGGGAGGGTATGAAAAAGGAGAGGTCAGTAGATAATTGGATATGATTGAATTTAACACAACACTCCTTCCCACTCATAGATCTCAAACAGGAGTGTAAGAGCCAATAATTATGTGGAAGGGATTCAGCTCATTGTATACACAGGCCATAAAATAACTTATTTATACATACATACAAACAGAGAAAAATAATTTATGAAGTTGATTAAATCAATAGATGATAGAACCTCTCAGGAAATGAAAACAACCCTCCTTATCTCACACACACATACTTCAACCAAAGTGTCATGGATGCCTTCACGATCCAAGAGAGGTATAAAACTTTTTTATTTCGTAACTAAAATTAGCTTTTAGAGTTTTTCCCTGCTTTATTAATTTCAAATGAATATCAATTTATTCAAAGTACAGTGGTTCTTTAACAAAAATGATAAAACGGTATGATAACTATGCTTATTAAAGAGATATATATATATTAACAATTAAAATTTGATCTGCATATTGCAAGTCAGAGGAGATCTAAGAAGGTTAAACTTGATGGACTAAAAGTCTTTTTTCAATCTTAACTTTGTAACTATGTAACTATGTAATATATGACATGAAAAATATTTATAAGGATGATGCAAACTTTCAGTTCACATAAAACCTTAAATTTTACGTCTTCTCTAGGCAATACATTCTTAATATGATAAATATATTTTTTTAAATCTAAGTTAAAAATAACAAGAAATAATAACAAATGGTCTGCAAAAATAATAACTTTAAAATAAAAATAGGTTGCTGAAATGAGTTTAGTTGTTCAGGGGAGAAGAAAATGAACGTTTGACCTGAAAGAGAAAGAGAGAGATGATGCTGACTTTCACTTTGACTGATTCTAAGGCTGCAATCATTTGTCTTCCACATTTTGACACTGGAAGTTTACCAGGCATGGTGAGGAGAATATGGAAGTCAGGGCCAGAATAGTGCACTAACTATATTTTGTTAACCTTGGGACACATTGTGTACATCAATATATATATTGTATATTATGTTTTGCTGGATTATAGAAATTATAATAAAAAAGACATTTTGAAAGATGAACGCAGTGCTACTAATACTGGTAACAAATAGTCTGAAACATTTGTTACATTTCTGTCAAACATAGAAAGGAATGCAAAATAAAGTAATATATATATATATATATATATATATATATATATATGGAAACACTATTACTCATTCTTGACTCAGCAATCTTATGATAACAAATAAAGCTTCAATTTCACAGGTAACCAGTCTTTTAAACATAAGAGAAGAGAAAGACTAAATGCAACACACAATCACATATTATAATTGTCTAGCTACGAGACATCGTCATGCTTTGCATGGTGCATACAACTTAGGCTATGAGCACCAATGCCTGCGAGCCTCGCATAGCGAGGTGAGCCGTTAACTCACAGCACTTGGGTGATGAACGCCGAAGGAAATGAAACATGCAGGACTTAGCCTTAGGATGCAAGCAGTTGACAAACGCGAGACTTAGAAAAAAAAATGACGAGACGCGGGACTTAGAAAAAAAAATACGAGCTAGGAAAAATACGAAGTTAGCGGCCTATCCGTGCAAAGCAAAAAACACAAAACACACCAAAAAAATGAAATAAAGAAATACAACAAAAATATCACACACAGCACGGGGGAACTGCCAGGAGGTCTGGGAGTGAGGTGGAACGGGAATTTAAGTCGATTTTGCCGAGTTTCGGCACTCGAAAATCAGCTAAGCAAGAAAAAAAAGGGTGGCCCAAAAAAATGAAAACAAGGCTACACGACCCTGGACCGCACAAAACACAGCCAACCACGTAACACTTTCACCCAGGAGCGTACTAGGTATAAAATACACTATTACAAAGGACAGCAAATGTTCGCAAACCTCATAGCACATAGAAAAACTACACAATTTTACAATCCTAACTTCACACTAACAACATTACGCATCTTAAGTAGTGCTTAACACAAATAAACCAACGGTTTGCCCTCGCGCACACATCTTATTTCAAATGCACAGTTCGGACATTCATAAAACTATCTCTACAAGCCAGCAACAGTCCCACTGGACATTATATGCTGCAGGACAATAAAAAGAGATTGTTACCTCTTCAGGCTATTGATTGTTACATATATAAACTAGAAAAATGTAAACTATATTAATTTATTATTCAATTAATTAATTAATTAGTATTTAAAAAAATATAGGGAGGAGCCAAAGGACAAACGAGGGGAAGCTCACAAAGAACGCCAAAGGTCCTTAGAGTATAAAAAGCTTAACAGTGTGTGTCAAACACCATTGCAATGGCTTAAAATTTTATTGGCAAGTCGCTAGTACTTTTATCTTATGCTACCATTGGCTTTACTGATGAAACAGCAGTTTTTAAATGACAGAACAATATTTATATAAAAAATATTCAGTATATATATTTACTAGTCATTTGCCCATCAAAAATGATGGTATACTAAATGATCTGCTCTGCATCTCTCTCTCCCTGAGCGCCCTCTCTCTCTCTGTGCGCCCTCTCCCTCTGTGCACTATCTTTCTCTCTGTGCATGTTCTCTCCCCCTCTCTCTCTGTGAGCCCTCTCCCTCTGTGTGCCCTCTCTCTCTCTCTGTGCTCTCTTCCTCTCCCTGTGTGCCGTTTTTCTGTCTTTATACCCTCTTTATCGCTGTGCCCTATATCTCTCTCTTTCTCTCACTCTCCATTCCTCCCTTCTTCTTCTCTCTCCCCCTCTACCCTTTTTCTTCTCTCTCTCCCTTTCTCCTTCTCTCTCTCTCTTTCTCCCCTCCTTCTCTCTCTCCCTACCTAGGCCTCTCTCACCCGATGTCTCTTCCCCCCATGTTTCTCTCACACCCTCTCCCCTTTATCTCTCCCCTATCTCTCCCCCTGTCTCTCTACCCGATGTGTCTCTCTCTCTCTCTCCCTCACTCTCCGTAGCCCTGTTTGTCTCTCTCTCTCTCCCCCTTCCTCCCCTGTTTGTCTCTCCCCCCTCTCCATCCCCTGTGTCTCTCTCCCCCTCTCCCTGCCCTGTCTCTCTCTCCCCTCATCCCTTCCCTTTCTCTCTCTCTCCCACCCTCTCCCTCCCCTGTGTGTCTCTCTCTCGCCCCTCTATTTCCACTGTCTCTCTGTCTCTTTTCCCCTTTTCCTTCACAGTTTCTCCTTCTCCCCACCCCCGCTTCCCTGTGTCTCCCTCTCTCCAACCCTCTCCCTTCCCTTTGTCTCTCTCTCTCTCTCCCACGCTCTCCCTCCCCTGTGCCTCCTATGAAACTCGCAATGTATTTATTGCCGCAAGCAGCGCTCTGCTGCAAATATAGATTCTGTTGTGAGCATGCGCTAGCCAGCGTTACACATAACGGAAACTATATTACTGATACAGTTTTTTTTATTAATACATAAGAATATCTAGAGGTGTTTAAAGCACATGTAAATAAGCACAGGTCTGCTGGCACTAACTTTGCTGGTTTTATGGATCCGTATTGAACTGAAAATATTTCCTGTGGCATTCCACTTATGAAAGGTGGAACATTCATTTTTGCATATGAACCTGTCCGCTGGTAATATGTGAGAATGGAATGGACCCTTAAACAATGTTAATCTAGGTGGGATTTATGATTTAAAGCAGGAGTCAGCAAGTTCGGTCCTTGAGGGCCACACACATGCCTGGATATCCCTGCTGTTCACAGGTGAGTCGATCACTTCTTCAGTCATCCTGATTGATTCACCTGTGCACAGAAAGGTAACCTTCAAATCCCGGGATGTATGTGGCCCTCTTTGTCCACCCCTGATCTAAAAAGATGCAAAGTAGGAGGTTTGAATTACCATTTCCACATATTTCATTGTGGTTTTATTTTTGAGATGCTTTGTATGTTTTTATGGATGTGAGACATCATCAAATCTTTTGTAGTTGCTTCGATATCATTTAGTATTGCTGGTGTACTTAAAAAATTACATTATTTAATACTACACTCAGGTGAAAGCAACCTCTGACTCAAGGTTCATTAAAGTGGTGGATTCATTTGTGTTGTTAGTCACCTCTGAAAAAAGTTCCTCTCTTATTTTGTCCTGGTCTTAGTACTTGAGCCTTTGATTGTGTTTGTGATTTGATCTGTTTAGAGCATCTGCTGTCTTCAAGAGCACTCTGTATATCACAGTGTGGCCCTCTTTCCCTGAACTCTTGTAACAAATCATGCTATAATAATTTTAACATAACGTGACTGATTCATCAAGAGCAGAGATCTTTCCTCCCATGATGATGCCCAAAGCCCTGGTCCCCACTCTTCTGCTCTGAATCAATAAGGCTATCCATGTTGATAAAATAATTCACATCCTCATCTTCTGACTGGATTGGATGGGGTGTTTAGTTTATCATTAAAATGTATAGGATGAGTACTTTCAATACAATCAAATGGGAATTTTGTGCTTTGGTAACTTGCATAAAGCATATGGGTAAAAATAGTGTTTTGTATTTTGCTACTTGTAAAAGCATATAGCAAGTTAAAAAGAGCTTCTACATCCACTCCATGCAATACTTTAGCTTGATTAGTGCCTTCATCACATGTAGGTCCTGCTCATTTAGGGCCCTGTCAAAATCTTTTTTTCAGACATACGGTGCATGTTGCACCACAAATAGTAAGATTTTTTCAGTGTTATGCAAAAGCATTGCTGAATAGGCAAAAATGCCTCAATTTTACCAAATTACAGTGACCTGTCACATTCAAATTTCCCTCCAAATGATCAAAACCGATTTTACACGCAATTAAATTACCATGCATAAGCACATTTTCCAAACCTAATCTTACGCATACTCAGACCCACCCAGGCCTGACGCTTTAAACATCATATAAGGCTTGATTCAATATATACGACACAGTTAAGATAAATAGTTCACCTAACACCATACTAACTTGGTAAGGACCTCCATGGTATTTAAAATAAACCTTCTATTACAGGCATTGCAAACTAAACGTAACACCTAATGTGCCATGAGGATCATAAAGTATCCATATGGCATCTTATGTATTAATCACTACGTCATTAGGTAAAAAAAAATATTTAACTACACATTATAAAAAAAACACTAATTAAAAAAATAATCTATATCCATATCTAATTACATAAAAATAAAAAAACCTTAATTACAAAAAATAATAAAGTAGTTTTAATAAAATAAAAAAAATACAGTACAGTTAAAAAATAAATAAAGATTACAATAAAAAATAAATTACAATACAAAATTAAACCTGTAATGTAAAATACTTACCTACCCTAAAGATCCGACAATTATCACTAAAGCCCTAATCCTCACTCTTCAACCCTGGATCAATCGGGTTATCCATGTTGATTCTAGCCCTCCTTATCCTCTTTCTTGTTTGAAGCCATTGTCCTCATCTTCTGGACCTGGAAATAACCGGAAATAAAAAATGGAGCTGTAAATAAAATGTAACTCTAGATAACGGAGCTCCTCCTTTGAGGAGCTCCCCCTGCTGCAAATGGTATTGCTGCGCTTTTGCGGCTTAAATATTATTTTTTGAGCATTCTGATTGTCACTCTGTTCTTTTAGTGTGGGAATTTTAATTTAACCAGTCAGGATGCTCAGATTGATAAGGTCCATCAATCTGAGCATTCAGATTGGTTAAATTAAAATTCCCACACTAAAAGATATGATGGGTACATATTTCAGCCAGTCAGAATGCTTAAAATTATATTTAAGCCTCAAAAGCAAAGCAAAAGCTATTTGTAGTGGGGGAGCTCCTCATAAGAGGAGCTCTGTTAGTTACAGTGATTTTTGTATTTAGAACGTTGTTTTTTATTTTTGGAGGGGCATTAGCAGAGCCAGAAGATGAGGACATTAGCTTCAATCCAAATGGCATATTTCTTTAGGAGAGGTGCCATATATCTTAGTTATATATAGATACTAGCGACTTGCCCGTCAAAAAATGACGGCAATGTGATGTATATGTTTGTCAAGTTGTTTAATTATTAACATATATTTTTGACCCTTGTAAGTATTTTAATATGAACGTGTATTTTTGTAAAATGTTGATGTAATGGTTTTTTAAAATGTAATTAGTATCTGAAGAATTGTTAACTTTAATATACATTGAATGAATAGGAAAGTAAAAACCCTTCTTTAAACGTCGCAAATTTTAACATGAAGTTTAAACTATATGTAAGCAATAACCATCAAAGTATATATTTTTAAACTTGAACTTTATTTTTTATGTAAGTTTAGAAGTTGACAAAACATTGGTATAATTTTGAACATTATAAACAGGAACATAGTGAATACATTTTGTAACCTAATTTTTTATTAAAAATATTAACATTTGAATGTAAAAACAATTGACCTTTAAATTAATCAGTATTAAAATGCAATTTCTATCACAATAATTGTTAACTTGAATATACATTGAATGTAGAGGAAGGCATACAGTAAAACTCTTCTTAAAACGTACGTAATTAAAGTAATTTATTACTGAGCACATAAACTGGTGATAAACATTAATGTAGGTAGTAATCTTAAGATAACAGACAATATTTACATTGTGACTTAAAAGGTGCTTGACCTCTTAACATCCACTTTGTAATCTGTTGAATGAAATAACTTGAAAATATATTTTTTAAACTTGTAACATTAGAAACATTAACATAGTGACTTAACATTTTAACATAATTTTTACTAACAATGCAAGGCAAGTATTTTGTGAGGCAAATCATTCATAAACATGACTTCCATTAATTATGACTGAATTAAACAACCAATTGTTATGTATTTTGCAATGCTTTAAAAAAATCTTGGCATCTTTAATTTGTATCCTTCAAAGTTATAGTACTTCATAGTAGACAATGTTTTTAGTAAAAATACGTCCATCTTCTAATAAATCACCTTGACTTTCATTGTTTTCAATGTAAACTTTAATAGCCTGTGGATTTTTGCACCGTGACAACGCAACGTACAATTGACCATATGCAAAAACTGGTTCATGGCAAATGCCATAATAATGGGAAATTGTCTTCTTTGAAGTATAAAAGGGAGACTACTTTCACTTGGTGCTAAATCTATTCTTGGTATGAAAACTCTCTCTCCTTTATGGGTCCCAGTTAAAATTTCAGCATCTATAAAATGGTCCTTTAATTGTTGAACAATTAATCTTGTGCCATTGCATAGGCCTTTTTTGGGGTTCATATTTCGCAGTAACATGATAATTGCACCTTTCTTTAGCTGCAAAATATGTGGTGGCATTCCAGAAGGAGTTAAAGAGTTAATGAATTCAGTTGAAAAGTTTGCCTGACTTTCATTGTCATCAGCAAGTACAGAATCAGCACTGTGATAATTTCTTTGTGGTGCATAATTTTTTTTTAAGATTTCATTATTGAGGATTAATGCATCTTTATTTTTACACGTCAGTATGACTTGGTTGGCAAGCTCGGAATATTCTTCGTTATTTATGCTCCCTTCAAATATAGCCAATATAATATCTTGTTGACAAATCATATGAGGTGGGATCTCTACAGTGTCATCAGGTAAATGTAGTATTTTTTCTGTTCTGCCTTCTCCAATTTTAATAAGCCAATCATTGAAATCAGTTTGGCCTTCTGATCTCATATTTTGTTGCAGTTGAAGATGGGTAAAATGTTTCCATACTGTACTTGACTTTATACATGTTTCGATAATGTCAGTTCGATTTCCATGTACAACGACAGGTAATGTTTGTCTGAAATCGCCACCCAACAACATTACCTTTCCACCAAATGGAAAAATATTCTCCATGACTTCACGAAGCAAACGGTCAATACATTGGAGGGCATAGCATGACATCATTGTGGCCTCATCTATTATAATTAATTTACATTTCTTCAATTTCTTTGCTTGTAAGGATGTCATGCGAATATCTGACACAGAATTTTCTAAAATAGGCACTGGCAGTTTAAATCCACTATGAACAGTTCTTCCACCTTCTAATAAAAGTGCAGCAATTCCAGTAGTGGCAAACGCCATTGCTATTTTTCCTTGTGCTCGTACTGAACTCATTAATAAATTGTACAAATATGTTTTTCCTGATCCGCCAGGTCCATCAAGATAGAAATAACGCTCTGTCACCATGTCATCATCTATAGCATTTTTAATGGCATGAAATGCTTGCAATTGTAGTGTATTTAAAGTTGCAAGTCTTTCTTCTGTTCTTTCTGCTTGTAGTTGAATGTCAGTCTTCAAAGTTAATGTCATCTATAAGACCTGGATCAGGCAAATTAAAACTTGCACAACTTAATCCATGAGTTAAAAAGACTTCTTGGATTTCCATTAACGCTTTTAAGTGTGCAATGGGTTCATTGTATCGTCGCATAAAGTCTTCAGCCATATTACTTTTAAAAGTCTCCCACAAAGCTAATGCATTTGGAGCATTTGAGAAGATACAAATAAAAGCAAATTGTTCTCTCATCTGTCGTGGCATTTGACATTGTGCTGCTTCTTCTAAACATCTTTCCCACTCTGTATCATCAGCGAGTAAGTTTCTATGTCTTGCAGCTAAATGGAAGGATTCATATACAATGTCATTAACAGTTCTTAAGTGTTCAAAACTTTGTGCTCCAGGAACATTTAAAAGTAATATCCGTAAGCAAAAACGTTCCACATCTCTTGGACTGACTGTGTAAATTCTTGGAATAATTTTATTGCCTCTGGTTTTTCTTGGTCTCCATAATCCATTCACAAAAACATAGTGATATGGAATTTCAATATATAAGTATTGTGTTGCTTCAGCATCAGTGGAATTTAATGCAAACCATGCAGTTAGTGTAGTGTGACGATCTTCACTTTGGGCCAATGCATTCATTTCATTTCCAGCATGGAAATAGACTAAATGTCGTTGTGGCAAATGTACTGCTAACCTATATACTGCATGTGATCTATCATGCATTTCAAATTTTAAAAGCCGCCACATAGCTTCTGGCGCACTGACATAGCGAGCATCTACATGAGATGCAAGTTCATCATGTACTAACTCACTACTTTCAGGGTTGTCTGCACTTTTGACGACTACAGTAGCTGCATCGTAACCTTTGTAAATATATTTGTAGACATATTTAATGGATTTGATGGAAGTGCAGGCTTCTACGTTGATGTGGGCGTTGTACTTCATGAGTAAATGTGGATTGTAGGGTACTACATATCTATTGTCCACTTTTTTTCCACGAATAATGGCACTATCTCCTTCTCTTCTTTTATAAAGTGGATATCCATCACAATTGGCATAGGTTTTGTCTCTATAATCTTTTGGAAATTCTTTGGAACATTTATTATTTTCTATACATGGTGATTGTGGATTAGGGTCACCACAGGGTCCATGAATCATGCGATGAGTAACAATCTCATATAGTCTACCATATAGTTCTGGATCTGGTAGTTCAGCAACAATGACTGCATCCACTTTGTCTGAAGTATCTAATTTATCTTTTTCTTGAAGTATTATTAGAAGATGTGCATGTGGAAGGCCTCTTTTTTGAAATTCAATGGTATATACATAAGCAAGACATTTGCCAAATAACTGATTTATAGTGAAGTCACGTATTAATTCATTTAATTTAATCTTAAAAACTCTGGCTACTAAATCTGGTCGATCTGAAGCAGTTTGTCCAAGAAGTAGATTTAGTGTAATTTCTGGCCATTGTGGATTACATGTAAATGTCACAAATAGATCGGGTTTGCCAAATTTTGTCACAATAGCCATAGCATCATTGTATCTTTCTCTCATATTCCGAGGAGATCCTTGAAAGGAAGATGGTAAAATGATGGCTTTGCCAGCTGTCATGTCTCTGCTTGTAGCCACGTCAGCAACATAGTCCATGAGTCCAGAATATTGTTCTACACAGAGTTTATCTTGTTGATATTTGATAAAGTTTAAATTATTTGCCTCAACTTGCAAATATGAATCAATAATCCATTGTTGTGTTAGTTTCCCACCACATAAAATTGGATTAAATACATTGCGAATGGCAATTTGAGCTACTTTAAATTCAAGCATAGAAACATTATTTCGGATTCTGGCTTTAGCATTTGGGTAACTGGGAAGAGTTAATTTTGGTTGCCAACCTGCTTCTCCGTGTGGGAAAAAGATGGGATATGTCATTGGATCTAAATTTGGACTTAAGATACTCATATTAATAAACGGTTGGTCCTCATTTCTAGGATATATTCGAATGTCTCTTTGAAATGGTGGTTCTCCTTCATCATTCTGAAACACCATTGCAACCTCATTTGTTGTTGGCAAGTTATAACGACGTTTATCAGTATGTCTGTCTCTTTTAAGCACCATATTAACCTTCGGCATTGGTAATTGATGTGTTTGTGCATGAAGTAGTTGTTCATTTTCTACTTCTGCCAATTTTTTATAAGCTTTACTGTAGGGATTGTTGTCCATAATGTTATTTAGCTCTATGAAAACAGTGGGTAAGCATTTTTTATTTTCTTCCATCTGCATACGTTGGTAAACAGCTTCCATTGTATCTAGGACATATAGTTGAGCGAATTTTCTTTTATTTCCTTCCTCTGGATGTAAATGGGAAGTGCGATGATAAATTTGTCCTTGGACTTTAAAACAGTAAGGACCATGTCCTGGTACATTAGCAGCTAATGTTGCCCCCATGGATGCAAAGGATATGGCACTATTGTAGGATCTTATGTTTGTCTTAAAATTTTTGTAGTTTGGAAAAGTAGGTTCAGTCATAATATTTTGTAAATAAATTGGAAATTCTTTCCTTTCTGGAAGTTTGAACTTGCCTTTTTGACAACAACTAATAAATTGTCCATCTCTGGGTCTCTCCTGTTTAAAATAATAAGCCTCACAAAACTGACATTGAGTAGTCATGTCCCCACAACTATGAACCTCTACTGCTAAAGACTTGAGTAGAGGACAATTTGCAAAGCATATAGGATTTTGACTTTCATATTCATCAGGTGAAATGTCATATAATGTTTCAACAACAGGTTCTAAATGTTTTGTTTTTTTCGTTGCTTTTCTTGGTATATGTTGTATTGTTTGAGGTAAAATGTCATGTAATGTTTCATGAAACGGTTCTAAATGCTTTGTTTTCTTTGTTGCTTTTTTTGGTATCTCTTGTATTTTTTCTGGTAAAATGTCATCTGATGTTTGAGCAAGAGGTTGTAAATGCTTTATTTTCTTTGTTGCTTTTTTTGACATATCTTTAATTTCTGCAAGTGACAGTCTTTTGCTTGCAATTCTTTTGCGTTCTTTTTCTCGTCGAATTTCCTTCTTCTCCGGTGTCTGCTGGCTGTCTGCTCTCTGTCGTCGTTCTCTAGCTTGGCGTCTTTTCTTTTCTTGTTTACTCTCGTTATCAGCCATGTTAATCTGTAAAAATAACATAATGTACCATTAGTTTATTTTGAGATGTTAAGTTGTTTTTCATGACAAATAGTTATCAATAGTGTGTTAACATTTTATACTTAATCAATTTCAATGCGGTCAATTGAATAAAAGTCTAAATAAGGCCATCAGATAATTATTTAAAGAAATTTTTATTTATTAAACATGTATCCAAAAGCAAGTGTTTCAGTAACTAAAAAGGTATTTTCAAAAAGATGTTATGTCCTTATTTACAGCACTATTCAATTTGTCAAATGGCAATTAAATTAGGGTTTAGGACTGGAATGTTACAATGACAAATTGTATAGATTCTGTGTTTTTAGACTTTTTTGGACTATGCCAATTTATTTTTTAAGTTTACATTGAAGTTTGTATTTACTGTTAAAGATTATTGGCCCTAAAAGACAAATAAGAGATAGATGATAGATATTACTTTTTATACTGTACCTTGGTTGAAGTTTGATTTCAAGCAAAATTCTTTGTTGGTCCTGTGTTGAAAGCCTTCGTCCGATGGTCTGGTCCTGTGTTGAAAGTCCTTGTCCGATGGTGTAGTCCTCTGTTGAAAGTCCTCGTCCTCTGGTGTGGTCCTCAGTTCCAACTCCTGTTCCGATGTTCTTGACGCAGTATCTGTTATAAAATAAAAATGAAAATGTTATGTTATTTGAATGTCTTTGTATTAATGAAAAAATTGCATTATTTCTGTGTTTTTCTACAATCCTTTTTGGTGCGCCGCAATTTTGGTATGCTTCTGTAGGCTTTTTTCTAAGGCTTATAGGTGGTTAAACATTAAAGAAGAATATTAATTAATTTTTCTCTTTTTTTACTTGTTATACTGTACCTTGGTTGAAGTTTGATTTGAAGCAGAATCTTTGTTGGTCCTGTGTTGAAAGCCTTCGTCTGATGGTCTGGTCCTGTGTTGAAAGTCCTCGTCCAATCGTCTGGTCCTCTGTTGAAAGTCCTCGTCCGATGGTGTAGTCCTCTGTTGAAAGTCCTCGTCCAATGGTGTAGTCCTCTGTTGAAAGTCCTCGTCCGCTGGTCTGGTCCTCTGTTGAAAGTCCTCGTCCGCTGGTCTGGTCCTCAGTTGAAACTCCTGGTCCGATGTTCTTGACGCAGTATCTGATATAAAATAAAAATGAAAATTTAATTTTATTTGAATGTATTTGTATGAACTAAAAAATGACATTATTTCTTTGTTTTTCAACAATCCCATTTGGTGCCCACCACTTTTGGTATGCTTATTTAGACTTCTTTCTAAGGCTTATAGGTTGTTAAACATAAAATAAGAATCTAAATGTAGTTTGCTATGTGTTTGTGTGAGTTTTCATACAATCCTGTTTGGTGCGCACCACTGTTGGTATGCTTATTAATGTTGTTTTGTAATGCTTATAGGTTGTTAAACATAAAATAAGAATGTAAATGTAGTTTGCTATGTGTTTGTGTGAGTTTTCATACAATCCTGTTTGGTGCGCACCACTGTTGGTATGCTTATTTAGGCTTCTTTCTAAGGCTTATAGGTTGTTAAACATTAAATAAGAATCTAAATGTAGTTTGCTATGTGTTTGTGTGAGTTTTCGTACAATCCTGTTTGATGGGCACCACTTTTGTTATACTTATGTAGTGTTTTTTCTAATGGTTATAGGTTGTTAAACAAAAAGAATATGAATTTAGTTTGCTATGTGTTTGTTACAATCCTGTTTTGTGTGTACCAGTTTGTGTGTACCATATGTTGCATCCTTTGGCCCTCATTCAATTGCAGTTTGGCCAATTCAATAGGGTTCTAAATGTTCTTATTTCGAGCCCTATTGAATTGTCCAAAATATCAATTGAATGAGGGCCTTTGGTTGCTGGATTTGTTATATTGTGAGGGCCTCATTGAATTTGGTTTTTCGCAATGGAATTTGGCTCAATATGAGCACAGAGCATCTTTTTTTACAGAAGTTTTTAACTAAAAACTTCAGTTCAAAAATATGCTCTGTGCTTATATAGAGCCCTATTGAAATGGGCAAATCACATTTGAATGAGGCCCTCGCCCATTAAACATATTTAGGTCCTGAATCAATTGTGTTTTGACCAATTGAATAGGGCTCTATATAAGCACATAAAACATTTTTTGACAGAAGTTTTTAGTTAGTGAAGACCTTGATTGTGGTTAGAAGTTCAGTAACTAAAAATGTCTGTCTAAAAAATCTATTATGTGCTTATATAAAGCCCTTTTCAATTGGCCAACTCACAATTGAATAAGGCTCATGGTTCGGTTCTTTTTTATACTTAAATACTTTACCTTGATTGAAGTGTGGAATGACAGAGGGTCCCCTCCTGCCAATCTTAATCCGCCGGTCTTCTTGTAGTGTCTGTTTGAAAAATAAAGTGAAATAGTGAATTATAGAATTTTTTATTTGTATTTAACAAAGCATGGCCTTTTCAGCATTTAAAGTATTTTTGTATCTTACCTCTTCTTCTTTGTTGGTGTTCTTTAAAAGGGATTGTGCTTCACAATGCACGGTGCAAATTGTTGAGAGACGCTGTTGATGCAGAGTCTGTTTGAATATGAAAAAAAGTAGAAAGATTGAGCTTTAGGTGATCTATTGAATTGCAGTAAATTAATTTCATTGAAATATACTTCTGTAATTATTTTGAATTAACATTATTTTTTGGTGGGGGCTACACACATATGTCACATACATGAAGCACATTTCCATAGTTGAAAGTAATTTTTTTTGTGTGCGTGTGACATATCACTATACATGAATCATATTTTAATTGTTAAATTAACCTTATTTGTATTTTTGGCCAACATACATAAATGTGTGTGTGACATGTGACTATAGATGATACACATATATGTGCGTGTCACATATCAGTATACATGACTCATATTTTAATAGTCCCAACTTATTTTTTTTCTAATGTAATTTAAATGTAGTTGTTTAATTAGTTTGTTTTAAGATAATTTTGTTGCAGGGGCAATACACATAAATGTGCGTGTCACATGTCAGTATACATTATACACATAAATGTGCGTGTCACATGTCAGTATACATTATACACATAAATGTGCGTGTCACTTGTCAGTATACATTATACACATAAATGTGCGTGTCACTTGTCAGTATACATTATACGCATATATGTGCGTGTCACATGTCAGTATACATAAACCTCTTTTTCTTATTTAATTTTTTTTTTGATGTCCTGTCTTGATAATAAAATGTAATATATTATTGCTTACCTCTCAGTTGTAATTTGCACAATGTAAAGTAGTAAATTATCTTCTCAAGTTTTAGCAGCAGTTATGTCTGAAGTCACTCTGTTCATCACCTGAGGAGAAATGTATTTTTCTCTGTCAAATAGGCAGTATTTATAAACTTGTAGAACATTCTGGAAAGTTAGACCGTTAGAACGCAATACGCATGCGCTATTTGCGTTCCAGCTTACAATTTGCGTTCCATCCGCCATTTTGTGCGTAGTAGTGGTTAAAATGGTGTTTAATATGAGTGTGATCCGTTCCGCATAGTATGTGTTTCATTATTGCGAGTAAGTGTAGTGTAGTTACGTCTGGAGCCTCGTTTTCGTTTTGTTCGGCGGCCATTTTTTCTCTCGCTTAGCCGATTTTCGGCCGTTTAAACTATTTGTTTTGGACTTAAATGGACGTGTAAATGAACTTTTGGAGGTGCCGGATCCCCCCCCGTGCTGTAAGTAAGCTTTTTATGTGTTTGTTGTGTTTATTTCTTCTGTTTGTGATGTTTTGATGCGCGGCGGTTGGAATGGGTCTTTCGCGGCCGTATTTTTTTCCGATAAGGCCGTATTTTTTTGCGATGTTGCCGTATTTTTTTGCGATATACGCAGTTAGCTTTTACGTGTACGACGATGTATGTGTGTTAAGAGCGTGTGAAGGGCCTTTTTTACTGTTTTTTTGTTAAGTCTTGCGTCTGTGTGTCTGGGTGTAAGCGGGTGTGAGGCGACTTTGAGTTTTTTTTTGTTATGAAGTTGTGTGTGTGTGTATGTGTGTGTTAACACAGCCGATGTTGGGATGCTCCCACCACCGCAAATGCGGACCCTCGCTTCGCGAGGATCCGCATTTGCGGGGACGTTGTTGGGTTTTTGTTGGCTGGGCGGTTGGGTTTATTCTGTTAAAAAGTCGTGGGTGTATGTGTGTGTTAACACAGCCGACGTTGAGCCTCCACCACCGCAAATGCGGGCCCTCGCTTCGCGAGGACCCGCATTTGCGGGGAACTGCGTCCCTCGCTTCGCGAGGGACGCAGTTCTTGCGGGCTCGCTACGCGAGCCCGCAAGCGTGAGCAACGACTCGTACGCTCACAACTATATATGTGATATGCAATGGATTTGCTGCAAAGACGTCCATGGCTAGGTGGTGTGTAGATACGACAGGGGCCCTTGAGATGCCCCGTGGTACAGGGCTTGTCTATATGTGCCACAAGGGTATGTTAGGGAACCCTGTGGTAGGGGTTAACATTTAAGTGACGTGGAGGTCCTTAAAGGAGCTCAGTGGCACAGGGTTTAAATGTAGGTACTATGGGGGTCTCAATAAACCCCCATGATTATGGTTGGGGATTGGTTGTGAGCAGGGAAGGGGATTCCCTGGGGTTCCCTTCACTATCACATGGGAGTCCCAAGTGCTAAACAAACTGGCAAAATATGAGTTCAAACAGTCTCATATGCCAATACAACCACCACGCAAACAAAACAAGCACCTTGCCCAGAATCATCTCCTGTGGGATCAAACAGGCCCCAATTCTCTCCAAACCCTGGACTTAGCAGGAGCAAATTTTGGGATCAATTGAGAATCCAGGCAATTTCCCTCCGAGTCCCCAAAAGCACTGGACAAGGGAGGCCAAGGCAAGGCCTGTTGAGAAGCTTTTTGGGGGGCAAAAAAGGAGTTCCCACTGCTGCAAGGGAAAGCCTGGTAGTCCAGTGGCTACTTAGACGGCACCCCTGGCCTTTAAGCCAAAGTAAGCTGAAAGGCTCCTCAGAGAAGCCCTGGAGGTTGCTCCTCTACTCGTTCTCCTCTAGGCCCATAGATACTTGAACTCGATCGCTGTGACCTGTTGGCAGGTATTGCAGCAGAACTGATTGGGAGGATCATCTCTGTCACTGGATGTCTTCCCCAGGGCAGGCCATTATGCCTCCCTGCTTGTGGTTACCTACCCTGCTGTCTGGATCTCCCTCTGGGTCTATGATGCTTTGGTTTGAGGGCAGTAGGCCTTACCTCCCTGATCACTGCTGTTGGCAGGAGACTCTCTGTCTGGATCATCAACTGACCTTCCTCAAACATTCTCTTCTGGCTCTGTTATACTACTGGTTGCAGGGCAGTCAGCCTTGTCTCTCTGATCATTGCTGTTGACAGGAGTATCTCCACCTGGCTCATCGACTGTCATTCCTCCAACTGTCTCTTCTGGCTCTGTTATTCACCTGGGTGTAAAGCAGGCAGCCTTTTCTCCCTGACCACTGCTGTTGGCAGGAGGCTCTTTATCTGGCTCATCAGCTGGCCTTTCCCCCAATAGTCTTTTCTGGCTGTATAATACTACTGATTGCAGGGCAGACAGCTTTGGCTCCCTGATCAGTGCTGTTGGTAGGAGGCTGTCTGTCTGGCTCATCAGCTGCCCTTCCTCCAACAGTCTCATCTGGCTGTCATTCTTCTGGTTGCAGGAAAGGGAGTCTTGCCTTCCTGATCACTGCTGTTGGTAGGAGACTCCATCTGGTTCATCACCTGGCCTTCCTCGAACAGTCTTTTCTAGCTCTGTTATTCTCCTGGAGGCAGGGCAGGCTTACTTGCGTCCCTGATCACTGCTTTTGTCAAGATGCTCTCACAGAAGTTGAAAGGCTATTTGATTTTACCTTTTAGTAAGGCAAATTGAGAACTCCAAAACCTTCTGCTTTGTCTGAATTCTGCGATTACCCTATGTCTTAAACATTTTTGCTCATAAGTCATCAGTCAGAGTTCCATTTCTAGAACTCTGTTGGTAATTAGCAATGCCTTAGTGTTCAAGGCATGACATACGTCACCTTTATAAAATACAATTACTTTTCTCATTTTAGAAAATGTACTAGCCTAAAACAACAAGGATATTAAATTATCTGTTAATTTCTTTTTCATGTAACGGCATTCTAGAACTGCAATGATTTAATTTTTTTTTGTCAACAATATATTTTGCCTAGAGCAGCTATAATTTTGAAGATTTTTTTAGACGCAATGCAAATTATTTATATTTATTTTTGCTGAAAACTATATTAGGGTACATGCAAGATGTGGAATTATTTATTTTCCAAATTCCTGAACCCATCAGATAAATATTATTATGGCATTAACTTGCAATACAGTATGTATCTTTGTGACATATTTATTTAAACAATAACGATAATAATTTAATAATTGAGTACCACATTTTAGATTGTCTGTTAGATCATATCATGAGTAATATTGAGCATTTCATCATTTTGTGCATGATGCATGATGTGATGTCCACATTTGCACAATCCAGAAACATTTTGAATTATCAGGAATTAATGATCAGATAAATTAATACTGGTGTTTCAAATGTTATTAATGTTGTATATCATTATGTGATTATGTTTTTGAAATTGACACTGGTCAACAAAATGTTCTTTTTTTGTCTCAGAAGTCAAAATAGATGAACCGTATAGTATTGTTTGTGCTGAATACAAATATTGTTTTAGAATTTCTCTATCGCGTAACAATTTTGTGAGACAGGGATTTTAGGTTTATTGTATTACATATATTTACAACTAGGCACTTGCCCATCAGAGGATTAAGGCAATAACATTTGAAGGCTTGCAATGCTGTTTGCCACACAATGCCGCTCATTGCAGGCCTCGGGCAACCCGCCACTTTCATGCCTCGCAATGAGCACCTTTGGCGCTCATCACGAGCCTCTACCCACTCTCTGACCCCTGTGTCTGTTTACCCCTCTCTTATTTCCCTCCTCTGCATCTCTTTTCCACCCTCTCTCACCCCTATGTCTCTTTCCACTGTCTCCACGCTCTCCCTCCTCTGTCTTTCTGCTCTCTGTCCCTGTGTAAATCTTGCGTGTCTCACGATGAGCGCAGTTGGTTATTTTCAAAGTCTTGTTTGCTTTGAGAGGATCGGCTAAGAGTTTGGCACTTCAGCTTTGTTTTGATCCTTTTTGCAAACAGTTACATTTTTTCAGCCGCCATTTTTTTCCTCGCTTAGCCAGTTTTCGATCTCCTAAAAAACGGTAAATAGTGCTGAAATGACCTTGCAACCTCCCTCACAGGTTTCCTGGCTGTCTCCCTGAGCTGTGTGTGAGTTTTCATTAAGGTTTGCTGAGAAGGAATCAAGGTGCGAATAACATAAATTTAATTTTAAAGACATGTTACATCCCAGGGTCTTGTAATAATGCAAAAGATCATTTGTAGTTGTCTGCCTTATGATTCCCTAAGAAGTTCTGGCAAACACTGTTGAAAGATTTCCATACAGCCTTTTCAGCTAGGTTCAACTGACTATCAAAGTTTTCATCTTTAATCAGTTGTATTTTTTGAGGTCCTACAAAGAATCCCTCTTTGATCTTTGCATCACTGATCCTTGGAAAAAAAAATCTTAAATATGTAAATCCTTGTCCACTTTGAACCATCGCTTTGACAAAGTTCATAAGTCCAAGCTTTATATGGAGTGGAGGTAGACTTTTTCTGGATCAATGAGTGGTGTATTGACAACATTCCTCTGTCCTGGAGTTAGTGATGTTCATTTTGGCCATTGTTTCTCAGGGTAATGATTTCTTCAGTCTCTGATGTCCCACTCACAAAGAAAACAGCTGTACTTTGTGTGACCAAGTTGTAGTCCAAGCAAAAGAGCGACTACTTTCAAGTCACCACAGATAATCCATTTGTATTCTTCATATTTTATTTTTACAAGCACAAGTTTCATGCTCTCATAAGTTTCTTTGATATTGGCAGCATGAGCTAGTGACACTGATGGGATTGTATTTCCTTTGTTGAGAAGCACAGGTTCAAGTCTCAGACGAGGTCATTGAGATATCCTTGGGTAAGGAAATGTGATTGTAACGATGAAAAGAAAGCCTCAAAAGTTTGATAAAGCCTTATATCATCATCACCATGTTCTACAGGATCTTTTTCTTGTTCATCATCACTAAGTATTACTTCTTATGGAGGTGTTGGCACAGGCAATTCTTTACTATGCAGCACTGGCCTGATGGCAGATGGTAAATGTGGATTTGTCACAGTGTGCTTTGATTTAGAACTGATGCCTGAAATGTTTATTAGACAAAAGTAACATTCTGTGGAGTGATCTTTTTGTTCTCAGCAAAGCATTGTAACAGCAAAATTCATGTGCTAAGAACCTGTTGACCAATTTGTGAGAAGTCTAACACAGGTACGACAACAAAAATGAGGGGCCAACTTTATCTTGGTCACCGACTTTGCATCCAAAGTAAAGCTCATAATACTTCTTAATAAGTGGAGTAAAACCACTTTTATGATTTTTAAATATCACCTCACCGCAAATTTAGCAAAATGAGTCTGGATGATTAATACAACTTCTTGGAATTGTTCAGCTTCATATTATAAACAAAAAATGTACATAGAACCACACAAATAACAGATACTCACAACATTAGATTTTTCAAGAACGAACTCTTTCCACCAACTGGCCTCAAGAGCATCACGTGACAGAATATGATTTAAACTGTTTATTACTCTGAGCCCTTTTTACATTGGCTAATCAGTAGAATAAAAATAATATTAGGATTTTACTGATGAAAAATTAACATATCTTATGCTGACTCCTGACCAGTTGGTGGAAAAAGTGTGTTATATAGCACAATGTATTATATTAAAGAGGACGTAATCTTAATATTATGGGGGATAAAACAATTATGAACCCATCTAAGAAATCAGCTGGATCATTTACATTTAGCACAACCCGTATTTGCTCTGAGACAAAATCTTTGTTGACCAGTGTTATTATTGAGCTTTCATTTTAAGTATGTAAAATATGAGTTCTTGAGTTATTTTATTTAGATACTATTATTTATTTAAATTGTGCTGAATACAATATTTACTTATAATATATGAAACTTTATTCTGAATTTGAAAACAAAACAACATATTTTAGAAATGTTAGAAATATAAATGCCTATTAACATTGCGGCAGATATTGGATATTTGATTTAATATGAGATTTCACCTACCATTATAAACACACAATATTTAGCAGACATCACTTAATAAGTGGTTTAAATTGTATAGTTTAAAGAGCATATTTCTTTGCAATTATACACTTATATTTAGCTTGAGATTTTGCAATGTTGTACTTTTATGAACTTTAACTTGAAGTAACCATTCCTTACTCTAAAGAGCAAGCTTTGTCTAGAGCACAGCCCATGAGGTATGAAAGGAGATGAGGGCATTTACATATTCAAAAAATAAAGAGGAAGTAAAACGTTGACGCTCAAACTATTCGTTAAATAACATAACAAAGAATATAAGAAATGTTGATTCTGTGTATTAATGAAAATGACACCAATGGGTGGCTTTGTGGGTCTATAATCTTATAAATGATCCAGGATCCAGGCCATGGAAAGGGGTTAGTGATTTAATTTGATATATCAGGGAAAAATGCACATATTTAAAAAAATTAAAAAGTATTTCAACATTCTTTTAGAAGATCTTTACTGTGATGTGGTCCAAATTGTGCTGAATTAAGTGTCCCTTTAAGGCTGCATAAGTAAAAGCTTTGCCTTTTTGCTAACTAACTGAGTTCTATTTTTTTAAATCTTTAAAGCAACCTTGTCCCTGAAGAGTACAAATTATTTTCAAGTATACCTGGTTCAAGACAGACAAATATGTGTCGAAATGTTATCCATGTGTCTATTATATCACTAGCACTACATAATCTGTTGGTGCTCTATAACATATAGCACTTTTTTCCTAGCTGGGTTCAAAGTGCTTGAATACAGCTCTAAATAATTCCAGACAAATCAATTCTGTCTCTTAAATATATTATACTTCCCTTTTAACAGTAAAGTTCTGCTTTTGGTTAAAATATCCTTTTGGAAATATTCAGTCTCAAGAGATTGCTTGTGAGCTTTGAAACTCTTGTGAGTTTGATATTTGATAAATAAACCCCATGGTGTTTTAAAATATATAAAGGTAATGTTAGGATACCAACTAATTTGACAAATTATAATGCTGGCATAATAAAAAATTTAATGTAAGAGAAAAGAACATGTTTATGACTTGGTTGGAATAAGAGAATGTTAAGCAATTATAATAATTACTAAGCTATAAGCAGTATATAATTATCTGTCACACTATACCAATTTGAATACTCACATGGAGTCAAAGTCGCTTGTTTTAAATGTCAACCTAATTTTTCTTGTTGTCTAAAACTAAGTAATATGCAAATTGTTTTTACAAGCACAACAAGTAGGTTACATTTTAATTGCATTGCTTATGATATTAAATAGTATATTATTAGAAACTACTGCATAATAGTTTTAGGTACAATGTATCATACCTTGCATTAACAAACACTGTTGTTAGAAGTAGAAATGGTAGGGAATTTTATAAAGCTTCACCAACTCCATGGCACTATGTGGACAAGAGTTAACAATAAATCATCTGGTTATCAACAATGTAGCACTAAGAGTTATATTTACATTATTTACATATATACTGTAATATACAATAAATCCTATCTAAAATACATCACCCAATTTATCTAATATACAATACATCCTATCTACCTAAAATACATCACCCAATCTATCTAATATACAATACATCCTACATTTCTAAAATAGATCCCACAATCTAATATACAATATTATATAATATACAATACATCCTATCTAGCTAAAATACATCCCCCTATCCAACATACAATAAATGCTCTCTATATACAAACCCTAATTCTAAGCTAAAATAAAATAATTAAGACCACTTACCTTTGCAGATGTCCCTTAAGATCAGCAACCTAGGGGGAAAAAAAATAGTACAACACATTTACGGAAAATAAATAAACATTCTAAATATTCTAAATATTCTACTCACCTTTCCAGCATGTCCCAGTCCTTCTTCTTTTCTTCTTCTCCGGCGCGGCCCCTGTTAAAAACATTACATCGGTACAAATACATGAACATAAAACTAAATAAAATAAACATAATCTACATTTTACTTTCCTCCCACCAATGGCCCCGGCTTCTTCCTCTTCTTGAACCGCGCTCTAAAGCAACGCTAATGAGCCTCCTAGAGCCTTTTCCGGAAGAAAATAGGCAATGGCGCCTTCTGATTGGTTGAAAATGCTGTCTTTCAAATTCAGCCAATCAGAAAGGGATACACCCCAAAATCCCACTCCAATTGTATAATGCACCTGTCAATCTTTATTTAAACCAATCACAAGGCGCAGATGCCTTCAGCCAATCACAATGGAATACACCCCCACAGGGTGATTGCCTGGATGCATCTGCGCATTCTGATTGGTTGCAGTAACAATAGCCAATCACAATGAGATACACCCCCATGTAGTGATTGGCTGAAGGCATTTGCGCCTTCTGGCTATTGTCAATGTCAGTCAGTATTACAGCCAACGAGAAGGTGCAGATGTCTTCAGCCAATCACCCCGTGGGGGTGTATCCCATTGAGATTAGCTGATGGCAATAAAGCCTTCTGATTTGTTTAAATAAAGATAGATAGGTGCATTATCCAATCAGAGTGGGATTTTGGGGTGTGTCTCCTTCTGATTGGCTCACACATTGGCGTCTTCTGATTGGCTGAATTTGATAGACAGAGTTTTCAGCCAATCAGAAGCCGCCATTGCCAATTTTCTTCTGGAAAACTCAGTAGGAGGCTCATTAGCGTCTGGGAGATCTGCGAGTGCGGATTTCCGTTAGTTCTTTTTTTTTTTTATTATAGAGCACAGATTGTTTGAGGATGGGGCAGAAGAGGAGGAGGCTGGGGACATCGCAGGTAGGTAAGTACAATGTATATTATGTTTATTTTACTTTGTTTTTATGTTTATGTATGTTCTACTAATGTAATGTTTTTTATCAACAGGGGCTGCGCCGGAGAAGAAAAGAAGAAGGACGGGGACATGCTGGAAAGGTGAGTAGAATATTTAGAATATTTAGAATGTTTATTTATTTTCTGTAAATGTGTTGTACTAACTTTTTTTTTCCCCTAGGTTGCTGATCTGAAGGGACATCTGCAAAGGTAAGTGATCTTAATTTTAGCTTAGATTTAGGGTTTGTATATAGAGATAGCATTTATTGTATGTTAGATAGGGGGATGTATTTTAGATAGATAGGATTTATTGTATATTACATTGGGGGATGTATTTTAGATAGATGTATTGTATAATATATATTATTGTATGTATTTTAGGGGTATGTATTTTAGATAGATAGGATGTATTGTATATTACATAGTATTGTATGTATGTTAGGTGTATGTATTTTAGATAGAATGGATGTATTGTATATTAGATAGATTGGGGGATGTATTTTAGATAGATAGGATGTATTGTATATTAGATAGATTGGGGGATGATGGGGGTATTGCATTGTATTTTATTTGTATTGTATTGTATGTATTCTATGTATTTCCTTTTCAGGTGTGTAATTTTATTTTCTGTAGTGGGGGGGAGGTTGTAATGTACTTTTTTATTTTCTGTAATGTTCCTTTTTTTCTTTTTTGTGAGTTAGTTTTTTTTTAATGTAATGTAGATGTTTTATTTTTGGTGACTTTAGTGTTTTTTATTTTATGTAATTAGAGTGAATGGGGGTTATTAGGGGGTAGGTAGGTAGTGTGGGTAGGTAGTGTAGATGTTAATAGGTTAGTGTAGAGGGGGGTTAGTTTAGATTTAATGGTTTATTGGGGGGCTATAGTGCAGTGTAGTGTTTATACTTAGTGTCATGAGGGTACTGGAGAACCCTCATAGCACTTAAGGGGTAATGTTAGGCTTCTAACTGTCCCATGAGGGTCTTTAAATACCCTTATGGGACTAATGGGGGTAAAAATGAGGGTCTGTATAGACCCCCGTGAGAGACCGGGTTAAAATGGTGTAGTGCTTACACTTTGGGTCATGAGGGTCCTGGATGACCCTCATGTCACTTATAGTGTTATTACATATAGTGTCTATATACAGGGAGTGCAGAATTATTAGGCAAATTAGTATTTTGACCACATCATCCTCTTTATGCATGTTGTCTTACTCCAAGCTGTATAGGCTCGAAAGCCTACTACCAATTAAGCATATTAGGTGATGTGCATCTCTGTAATGAGAAGGGGTGTGGTCTAATGACATCAACACCCTATATCAGGTGTGCATAATTATTAGGCAACTTCCTTTCCTTTGGCAAAATGGGTCAAAAGAAGGACTTGACAGGCTCAGAAAAGTCAAAAATAGTGAGATATCTTGCAGAGGGATGCAGCACTCTTAAAATTGCAAAGCTTCTGAAGCGTGATCATCGAACAATCAAGCGTTTCATTCAAAATAGTCAACAGGGTCGCAAGAAGCGTGTGGAAAAACCAAGGCGCAAAATAACTGCCCATGAACTGAGAAAAGTCAAGCGTGCAGCTGCCACGATGCCACTTGCCACCAGTTTGGCCATATTTCAGAGCTGCAACATCACTGGAGTGCCCAAAAGCACAAGGTGTGCAATACTTAGAGACATGGCTAAGATAAGAAAGGCTGAAAGATGACCACCACTGAACAAGACACACAAGCTGAAACGTCAAGACTGGGCTAAGAAATATCTCATGACTGATTTTTCTAAGGTTTTATGGACTGATGAAATGAGAGTGAGTCTTGATGGGCCAGATGGATGGGCCCGTGGCTGGATTGGTAAAGGGCAGAGAGCTCCAGTCCGACTCAGACGCCAGCAAGGTGGAGGTGGAGTACTGGTTTGGGCTGGTGTCATCAAAGATGAGCTTGTGGGGCCTTTTCGGGTTGAGGATGGAGTCAAGCTCAACTCCCAGTCCTACTGCCAGTTCCTGGAAGACACCTTCTTCAAGCAGTGGTACAGGAAGAAGTCTGCATCCTTCAAGAAAAACATGATTTTCATGCAGGACAATGCTCCATCACACGCGTCCAAGTACTCCACAGCGTGGCTGGCAAGAAAGGGTATAAAAGAAGAAAATCTAATGACATGGCCTCCTTGTTCACCTGATCTGAACCCCATTGAGAACCTGTGGTCCATCATCAAATGTGAGATTTACAAGGAGGGAAAACAGTACACCTCTCTGAACAGTGTCTGGGAGGCTGTGGTTGCTGCTGCACGCAATGTTGATGGTGAACAGATCAAAACACTGACAGAATCCATGGATGGCAGGCTTTTGAGTGTCCATGCAAAGAAATGTGGCTATATTGGTCACTGATTTGTTTTTGTTTTGTTTTTGAATGTCAGAAATGTATATTTGTGAATGTTGAGATGTTATATTGGTTTCACTGGTAAAAATAAATAATTGAAATGGGTATATATTAGTTTTTTGTTAAGTTGCCTAATAATTATGCACAGTAATAGTCACCTGCACACACAGATATCCCCCTAAAATAGCTAAAACTAAAAACAAACTAAAGACTACTTCCAAAAATATTTAGCTTTGATATTAATGAGTTTTTTGGGTTCATTGAGAACATGGTTGTTGTTCAATAATAAAATTAATCCTCAAAAATACAACTTGCCTAATAATTCTGCACTCCCTGTAGTTGAGGCACACAGTACACTCACATTGTGTGACAAACAGCATTTCAACACTTTTTGCCACGTCATTGTATAATAAACAGGCAACAATTTTCAATCTGTGCCAGTAGTATCCCCATGCCACTTGTTATTTTGGGCAGGGGAAATCAAGTACTAGTTTGTTTTTTTTTAGGTGATAGACCATTATTATTGTTATTATTATTATATATAATAGTTGTCAAACTGCGATTCACGTTTGCGACAAATCGCAGTTTGACAATTGTGCATTGCGCAAGGGACCGTGCATGCGCATTGCGCGGCATAAGCCGCTCATGCGCATTGTGCACCGACCTGCGCATGCGCATTGCTCAATGGTACGCGCTATGGCTCAGCGCATGCGCATAGAGTGGCTTAAGCCACGTCTGCTCATTGTGCAAAGGTCCCGCGCAAGCGCATAGTGTGGTTTAAGCCACGCATGCGCATTGCGCAAATGGCACGCGCAAGCCAAAGAGGAGGGGAGACAGAAAGTGAAGGAGGGGGAAGACAGAGGAGGGGGAGAGACAAAGGACAGGGAGAGGAGTGGGGCCAAACACAGGCCAGGTAGAGGACTGGGGTAAGAGACACAGAGGGGGGAGAGACACAGGGGAATGAGAGGGTGTAGAGACACAGAGAAGGGGGGAGAGACACAGTGGAGTAAGAGGAGGAGGGGAGGAGAGACACAAAAGAGTCAGAGGAGGGGGATGAGACACAGGGTAATGAGAGGAGGGGGGAGAGACACAGGGAAGGGAGATGAGGGGGGGGAAGAGACACAGGGGAGGGGGAGACACACAGTGGTGGGAGAGGATGGGGGCAAAAACACTGGATTTGGGCTGATTTGCAAGCTTGAGAGGGGGTTGCTATTAATCCTCATGTCCCCCATTATGATCCCTAGCATTTACAGAGCTTTACAGTGCCATCTTGAATTTATTTTTGCTTTTAACGTTTTCTGAGCCTACGGCCGGTTGCAAGATATACGGCGTAAGGGGATATCCTTGCGGCGCTGTCTATTTGAATTGCAAGGTAACGGGAGCCCTGCAAGGAATCCCAGCTTTGCGGCGGATTTACGTCCGATAATAGAACGAGGGCCAAGGCATCTATATTTTTTGATGTTAATATCACTTTGTTTGCAATGTCTGAATAATCGTCATTATTGATTGTATTCAGAAAGATTGTCGATATTTGTGATGGTTTGCAAATCGTTTGTGTTGGAATTTCTACGGTGTCATCAGGTAGATTATATATTTGTAGATGTTTCCTTCTCCAATTTGAATTAGCCAATCATTGAATTCATTTTGGCCTTCAGATCTCATATTTTTTTCTAATTTTAGGTGAGTAAATATTTTCCACAGTTTACTTGTCTTTATACATATTTCAACGATGTCAGTACTATTTCCATGTGGCACAACAGGTAATGTTTGTCTAAAATCTCCTCCTAACAACAGGACCTTTCCACCAAATGGCAAATCATTATCCATAACTTCTTTTAATAATCGATCAATACATTGCAGGGCATGACATGACATCATTGTAGCCTCATCTATTATAATCAATTTTGTTTTTTTTTATTTTTTGGCTTGTAATGAATTAATTTGAATATCCGACACTGATGCTGCAAATGGCATTGCTATTTGACCCTGCTCGAAAGTAACTCATCAAACAATTATACAGATAAGTTTTTCCGGATCCACCAGGGCCATCTAGATAGAAATAACAGTATTTGACCATTTCATCATTTGTTGCATTTGTGACAGTGTTAAATGCTTGCAATTGTAATGTATTTAAAGTTGCAAGTTTTTCTTGTGTTTTTGTTGTTGAAGCTCAGTGTCATAGTCATCAAAGTTAATTTCATCCTTTAAGTCCTGGATCAGGCAAATTAAAACTTGCACAATTTAATCCATGAGTCAGAAATATTTCTTGAATTTCCATTAATCCTCTTAATAGTGCAATGGGCTCATTGTAACATTTCAAATAGTCTTCACACATATTTAATTTAAATGTTTCCCACAAAGCTAATGCATCAGGTACATTGCAAAAGATGCAAATTATTGCAAATTGTTCTCTCATTTGCTTTGGCATTTGACATAGGGCTGCTTCTTCTAAACACCTCTCCCATTCGGTATCATCTGCTATGAAGTTTTGATGTCTTGCAGCTAATTGGAAAGTATCATAAACTATGTCATTCACTGTGTGGAAATGTTCAGAACTTTGTGCACTGAGAACATGTAAATCTTAAACGGAAATGTTCAATGTCTCTTGGACTGACAGTAAAAAATCTTGGGATAATTTTATGAGTATGTTTTTCGTTGTCGACATTGGCCATTTACGAATACATAGTGGTATGGAATCTCAATGAATAAAAATTGTCTGGACTCAGTTTCCTGACAATTTACTTAAAACCAAGCAGTAAGTTTTGTTGCTCCATGTTCATTTTGTGCTAGAGCATTTCTTTCATTCCCTGCAGTAAAACAAATGAATTGATCTTGTGGCAAATGTACAGCTAACCGATACACAGCATGTGACCGATCATGCATCTCAAATTTGAGAAGACGCCACATTGCTTCTGGAGCACTGACATAGCAAATATAAAATAAAATTGAAAGTTCGTCATGTAAAATTGTATTGTATTGTTCATTTTGTGCACCTTGCACAACAACAGTTGCTGCATCATATCTTTTGTATATATATTTATACACATATTTGATGGATTTGGTAGAAGTGCAAGCTTCCACATTTATGTGTGCATTGTACTTCATCGACCTTGTGGCCATGAATAATAGCAGTTTGTCCTTCTCTTCTTTTATCCAAATGGTATCCATCACAATTTGCATAAGTCTGCATTTGAAATTGTTTTGGGAATTATTTTGTGCATTTTTTAGTTTCCACACATGCCAAATTTGGACTGATATCTCCACATGGACCATGAATCATTCTATGTGTTACAATGTCATAAAGTTTTAAATATTTTTCTGGATGTGGCAGTTCAGCAGTAATTACTGAATCCACTCACTCTGCAGTATTCAGTTTATCTTTTTTTGCAGGATTAACTGTATGTGAGCATGTGGCAGGCCTCTTTTTTGAAATTCAAGGTATAAACCAAAGCCCACATTTTCCAAATAACTGTGCTTTAGTTATATCATCTATGAATGAATTAAGTTTTATTGTGAATAATCTCGCCACTAAATCTGGACGGTCAGAAGTATTTTGGCCAAGTTTAAAATTTTCCTTGATCTCTGGCCATTGTGGATTAAATGTGAATGTAATGAATAAATCAGGTTTTCCAAATTCAGTGACAATAGCCATGGCATCATTGTATCTTTCTCGAATATTGAGAGGAGATCCTTGGAAAGTGGATGACAAAATGATTGCTCTTCCAGCAGGAATGTCTCTGTTTGCAGCCAAATCAGCAAGATAATCCATCAATCCACATTATTGTTCTACTCGAAGCTTGTTTTGTTGAAATTTGACAACATTTTGATTATTAGCTTCGACTTGTAGATATGAATCAATAATCCATTGTTGTGTGAGTTTTCCCCCAGATTAAATAGGATAAAAATGATCGCAAATAGCAGTTTGTGCCACTTTATATTCCAGCATAGAAATATTGTTTCTAACACAAACTGTACTATTGGGATAACTTTGCAATTGTAACTGTGGTTCCCATCCTGGCTCACCATTTGGAAAGAAAATTGGATATGTCATTGGATCCAAATTACAACTTAATATACTGATGTTTATAAAAGGTCGGTCTTCATTGCGTGGATGTATTCTAATATTCTGCTGAAAAGGGGGTTCACCATCCCCAATTTTAAAGACCATGGCAACCTCATTAACTGTTGGTATATTATACCGTCTTTGATCAGCATTGCGATCTCTTTTCAAAACCATATTTACTCTTGGCATTGGCAATTTATGTATTTGAGCATGTTCCTGTTGTTCTTTTTCAACCTCTGCTAATATTTTTTATACCTGACTATATGGCTTGTTGGCCATAATTTTATCCAGCTATTCAAAGACTATGCGCAAACCCTGTTTATTTTCAGGAAGCATCATCAGTTGTTCAACAGCTTCCATTGTATCTAATAAATATAACTGTGCACATTTCCTTTGCTCTCCTTGTGGGTGTAAATGTGAAGTGCGGTGCGAAATTTATCCTTGAACTCTAAAACAGTAAGGACCATGTGCTGGGACATTTTCTGCTAATGTAGCACCCATCGAAGCAAATGAAATTGCACTGTTATAAGATCTGAAATTGTTTTTTTAAATGAGTATAATTTGGAAATGTTGGATCGCTCATTATACTTTTTAAATGTTCAGGAAATGTGTGTCTTTGTGGAAGTCCTACCTTTCCTTTATGACAGCAACTAATAAACTGCTAATCTACTGTTAGTGATGTAAATAAAGGACAATCCTGAGCTTCCTGAACATAGCTATCAGTACCAGTGTGTATATCAACATTGGTGTCATGAGGCAATATTGGGTCATAAGGCACTGTTTCACAGTAATGTTTTTGTTTACTTTTTCTTTTCTTTGAAGGTCCAGCACACTCAGTTTGTCCTTTTGCACCCATTTTTCTTTTATTGGCAAGTCTCTTAGTCTTTGGGAAGTCTCGGGCGACTGTGCATCTCTCCATCTTTGCTTCTGTTCCCTTGCCGCTCTTCTTTTCCATTCTTTCTTTGTTTCTGCTTTGTCTGCCATTTTAATCTGGAATTGTAAATACAGGTGTTTTAGTTTAAATTGTAAAGTTTTCTTGTACAGCAAACAACATGAATCAGCACATTCTTATTTTTTTTTCTGAGTTACCTGAAGTATTAAAGGATTAACTTTCTTTCCACTTTCTGATGGTGTTGAAGTTGTATTATTTTCTGTCTTCAAATCTATAAGATATATACATTAATTAATTAATCAATAACTTTACTCAATGCAAAACCAAAAGACTTAATCATGTTTTGATAAAGGACATCATTAAATCATATACCTTTAATAGTGATGTAATTGCAGATGAAATGCTGCAGAGCTCAGGGTCTGTGTTCATTCAGGTCCAGTGTTCACAGAGATAAGCAAACTGTAAAAATGACATGAAAAGCATTGTTATTGTTTGTATTCAATTAATTAATTAATCAATGAAAGTATCATGTATAATTTGAATACATGCAAAACGTAAAGGCCTAAGCATCAATATGATATGTTGCAGGTGTCAGAGCATAATAAACTGATTTAAATCTGTAACTGCTTTGAGGGTCCTATCCCTGTCAGGTAATAAGCATTAATACTAATATATAAGTGCAGTATAATATATATATATATATTTTACTGCAGTGTTAAATATACATTTTTTGGAGGTCCAGAGCGTAACAAACTGATGTAAGTAATTGCACTGTAAAGTATTTTTTTTTACTGCAGTGTAAAATATATATATTTTCAAAGTCTAGCATAATAAAGTAATTTATAGCATAATAAAGTAATTTAAGTAAGATCAGTGCTAAATATACATTGTTGAGGTCTCAGAGCTTAATAAACTGATTGTGAAAATGTCCTTATTTGTAACTGCAGTGTAAAATATCCATTTATTTTATTTCAAGGTCCTATTGCTGTCATGCAATGAGCATTAATACAGATAATTGACGTTAATGAATAAGTGTATTAGGAAGACTTAAACATAATACAGATATCTAAATGCAGTGTAAAATAGCTTTTTTTAGTGCAGTGGAGTTTTTATTTTTTTTGTTTGTAATTTGCAATTAATAAATGAATTTGAGATTATTAATAAATTAATGTCTAAATGTATTATAAAGAGCTAATCATAATACAGATATATCACTGCAGTGTAAAATATACATTTTTGTTCAGAAATTAATAAATTAATTTGAAATTATTAGTAAATTAAGGAATGACTAAATGTATTATAAAGAGCTAATCATAATACAGATATATAACTGCAGTGTAAAATATAATTTTTTGTTACTGCAGTACATAACATATTTCAGTGTCCTATTGCTGTCAGGCAATGAGCATTAATACAGATATATAAGTGTATTGTAAAATATAGTAATTCTTAATTAATGAATTAATTGATGTTAATGAATAAGGCCCTCATTCAATTGGGATTTTGCCAATTGAATAGGGCTCTAAATAAGCACATAGCATATTATTTTTACATAAGTTTTTAGTTAGTGAAAAACTTGCTTTTGGATAGATGTTACTAACTAAAAACTTATTTAAAAAAAAATATGTTATGTGCTTATTTAGAGCCCTATTCAATTGGCAAAATCGCAATTGAATGAGGGCCTAAGTGTATTAGGAAGACTTAAGCATAATACAGACATATAACTGCAGTGTAAAAGACACATTTTTTTTGTGCATTTTTCTAATTAGCAATTAATAAATGAATTTGACATTACTAATAAATTAATTAATGAATACATTTATGATGAAGAGGAAAGCATAATACATTTATATAAGTGCAATATAAAATATACATTTTTCTTCCTGCAGTATAATTGTATTTTCTAATTTTTTATTAAGCAACTATTAATTATTAATGTACATTAATAATTACATAATAAATGAATACATGTATTAGAAAGAGCTAAGCATACTAAAGATATATAAATATAGTGTAAACAATAAAAAAAAATTGTGCAGTGGAAAATAATTAATTAATCAATAAATCAATGTATTTGAAAAAAGCAAAACATTTATTTCTTCATAAAATAAGTTAATGTCAAAACTATTTTTTTTTATTTTATTTATATTAATAAATAATTAATAAATAAATTATTATACTTTACCTATTTATAATTAATATCTAGCAATCAATATCCTGAAGAGCTAACAATCTCTTTGAATTTTCCAGCAGCAGAAAATGTCAAGTCAGACTGTCATCACCTGCAGAGAAAGTGTCAGCTATGTGGCAAGTGTGTGGTATATATGGGCTATGTGCACGAGACCGTTGTTTTAGGTGGGAAAGCTTAGGGGTCGTGTAGCCTCGTTTTCATTTTTTTTCAGCCGCCTCTGGGATTAATTTCATACTGATGTCCATGAACTCTGAAATGTGAGAAACACTATTGATATGACTGTGCCAGATGGGTGAAGTACTTGTGAGTAAATTGACAAACAAAAGTTTTAGTTTTAAAAGTTTTAGTTTTGCAGGAAAATGTTTTTATTGTGTTGTCTGGGAGTGATTTGGAAAAAGTAATAATATGTCCTTATTTTTTTTACCAGTGGGCAAACCTAAAATACTAGACTGTTACTCTGGATCATATGAGGTACTGTGCACATGGTCACTGAGACATTTTGACTGGGAGGCAGGACAGAAAGATAGAACCTGAGGAGTCTCAGAGCAAGGAGTATATTGCTCAAGAACAGAATAACTATCTTTCAAGTGAACTAGCTTGTCATATGACCAATGTTGAAGACTGCAATATTTGGGTCCATGAGACAGTCCTTAGCCTGTATAGGATAGGGAAATGTGCTAGAACCTGGAAGAAGAAGAGTCCCAAACAGTGCTCACTAGAAAAAAGTATTCCAGACTTGAGAAGAATCTCTGACCAAGCCCAGTTCAGTAGTTGTGTATAGATGAGGACTAGGTGATACTCCAGGGTAAGCTTGCTTTGACCCAGTGATTGGTGTTGACTTCCTGAGAATATAGAAACTTGACAATTGGGGATGAATATGGCTGTGCACCTTATGAAGGTGGAATCTAGTAAAGTCCAGATTGAGTGATTGTCATAAAATGGGGTTACATTACTTGTTTAACAAAGACAACACAATTAGTCTTAAAGAAAATAATGTTTTGATTGTTAATATTACATATCTGGTAGAGACTAGATTGACTTAGGGTATACTGATTTTTGAATAGTGAGAAAGAATTAAGCACACAAAACTGACTGTGTGTGTGAAATGGATCATCCACTCATTGGAGTTGTCTCGCTGAGTCACAGCTTATTATTCCAGAAATTGTAAAAGGCATTAATAACTTCCTGGCCATAGAGCACTATGGTATACTACTGATGGCATTCAATAGTAGCTCAGATCATAATGTATTGTCAGAAGAAGACAGCAGTCAACATGTTGGCCAACCACATGAACTTTCTAAGATAGTGGGTTTACAGATTTGCTACCTTTGTTAGGTAAAAGATTTACGATATGGGAGGAGTCAAATGCATTAGCAGTATAGTTGTTACCAGAAGAGAACTAACAAAGGTATCAGAAGAGGAATCAGAAAGTCCCAAAAAGTTATCAAAACTAAATCTCAGTGTTCTTTATTTGAGAAAAGCAACAGAAAGAAGTTTATTTTGTAAAGGTCCCATGACTACCAGGTTTTGCAGTCAACAGCAGAGTGTTAGTTTTGATTGTTTTGTTTGCATTTATTTTATAACTGCAATAATACGTATTTCGTCGGTACTGTGACTTTTAATCCATATTTATTAACTATTTGGCTGATTAATGAAGATCACATGTATTTATTAAGATTACCCACAATATTGTTACACTGATACACATATGGGGAGTTTGGTTAACTATTCTATTAATGATTTGCTTTTTATTTGTGTTTTTTATATTTCCCATCTTACTAAAAGTATTATTTTGCTAAAATAAAAAAGATATTTTATTGCTGCATATAGTACACAGTATGCTGTTAAATTTAGGTAGAATGTTCTACTTTTTTTCATGCTTCTCTTATCTACAGCGTGAAAAAAAACTGATGTATTTAAGCCCTAAATTTTATTTATTTATGATTTGTAAACGCATACAAAAGACACAATTAAAATTATAGTGAAATTCTTTGAAATTATTTGATATTTACTTTACAAATTATCTCTCTGCAGGCATGCCTCTACTACAAAAAGTTAAATTGACTACTGGGCGAATCAGGTCACTTTCACTCTATTCACTGCCAGATGAAACTGACCTAATTCTTTCAGAGTGCCTTGTAAATGACCTAATTCTCTCTCATCTGACAGTGCGCTATGAAGCTTGCTAATGTCTCTAGTCATTATAACTGCTGTAGAAAAATTGTATTACAATGAATGTTATAATAAAATTTTAATAAATCATGTCATTGTAATTGTTATATAATTTATCTTTGAAAAATGAATGTTTTAAACAGAGTAGAGAGGAATGACACTCTTAGAATAATGTATAAATAAGACAAGCTTGTCTGATAGCTTAATGTATTAATACTTTATTTTCATTTTTAAACTATGTATTATTATATCAAACACATATAGAAATAAAATGTAGAAACAAACAACTGAGTCATCAACTTTGTCGTCCAACAACTTGCAATTTCAAATATATGTAGCAATGACTTCAATCATCCCTTTCAAGAACTATTCAAGTGACTAGCCACTTGCTATGAGCATGCGCAAACCTGACACTTTGGGGGACTCTCCCTCCTCCTTCCTCCTCTCCCTTTTGTGGACATTACGGGCCTCGCAATGAGCGCCAAAAACCTCTCCCCCCTGCGCCCACTGTGGCCCTCAGTAATGAGCGCCTTCTGTGCTCATTGCAGACCTCTCCCCCTCTACCTTGTGGGCCTATTGCAGGCCTCACAAGGAGCGCCTTCAGTGCTCATCGCGGGTCTTGCAATGAGTGGCTTTACCACTCATTGCGGGCCTCAGCATGTGCTATGTACATGCTCAAAGCCACAACTTTACGAGCATTACACACAAATTCGCAGTACCACAACTATATATGTGATAGACAGAACACACATTTTTGACAAACATTTGACTAATATCTTTGTGCACCCTCACTATGTGTACCCTATCTCTCTCTCTGCTCCCTCTCTCTCTCTCTCTGTGTGCACCCTCTCTCTCTCCTCACTCTTTCCCTCTCCTCTCTTTCTCTCTACCTCCTATTTCTCTCTCTCTTTCTCTCCCTCCTTCTCTCTTCCCCCTTAACTCTACCCCCCTCCTCCCTCCCTACCTCTCTCTCTCTCTCCCTCCTACTTCCCCCTCTCCCCCCTGCGCCCACTGTGGCCCTTGCAATGAGCGCCTTTGGCGCGTATTGCGGGCCGCCCTACCTTGTGGACCGATTGTGGGCATCGCAATGAGCGCCCTTGGTGTCACTATGTGTACCCTGTCTCTCCCTGTGCTTACTCTCTTTCTCTCTATCTGTGCGCCCTCTCCTCTCTTTCTCTCTTTCTCTCTCTCTCTCTCTCTTTCTCTCCCTCCTTCTCTCTCTCCCCCCTTCTCTCACCCTCCCTCTTTATCTCTCTCTTCCTTTCTCTCTCTATCGCCTTCTCTCTCTCTCCCTCCTTCTGCGCCTCCCTCTTTCTCTCTCTCGCTCGTTCTCTTTCTCGCTCCTTCTCTCTCACTCCTTCTCTCTCCCTCTGTCCCTCTCTCTCTCTCTCCCTCTCCTTCTAACTATTTCTCTCTCTCATTCTCACTCACGCTCTTTCTCCCTCTTCTTCTCACTCTCTCTCTCCCTTCTTCCTTCTCGCTCCTTCCCTCCTTCTCACTATCTCACTTCTTCTCACTCTCTCTCCCCCTCCTTTCTTCTCTCTGCTTCCCTCCCCTCTCTCTCTCCCTCTACTTCTCTCTCTCTCTCTCTCTCTCTCTCTCTCTCTCTCTCTCTCTCTCTCTCTCTCTTCTTCTCACTCTCTTCCTCCATCTCCTCACATTTCTGGTTTGGCTCTGTCTAAGCAGCAAGTTGCAGGTCTTGCTTACTTGATCATGATCAGGCCCTGAAATGCTATGTATAAAAACATGATTTACGATTTGGGCGTTCTGCCATGTACTTCCAAACTTGATACAATTTAATCTTTCTGTAACTGTTGCAATTTTGAAGCCTGCAGATTTACAACCTCAGGCATTGTAACTAAGCATTATTATTTTTTTGTTTTGGCTTTCTGCCATATACTTGCTTTTAATCACTCTGCAACTGTTGCAATTTTCAAGGCTGCAGTTTTGAGAGCATTACACACAAACGCACAGTACCACAACTTTATATGTGACTAGCAACTTGCCCGGGAAGAATTACGACAATAAAATTTTAAGCCTAGCAATGCTGTTTGTCACACAATGCGACTCTAGCCCCTCTAACTTGTCTAACTTGCGGGTTCACAATGAGCGCCTTCAACTTTCATGGCGAGCCTCTCGCTCCCCTCCCTCTACTTTACGGGCCTCACATTGCAGGCATCATCCAACACATCATAGACTGTGACTCTTTCCCCCTCTCACTTCCATGTGTCTGTTTACCCCTCTCTCCCGCTGTCTCTTTGCCCTCTCTCCCTGCCCTTTGGGTTTTTTCCCTTCTTTTTCTCCCCTGTGTCTCTTACCCCCCTCTCTCACCGCTGTGTCTCTTTCCACCCTCTCCACCCTCACCCTCCCCTTTGTCTTTCTCCTCCCTCTCCCTCCTCTGTGCTCTACGGGTCTGAAACCATTTATTTAATTCTCCTTTCTATGGATGAGTTCCCTTATGAACTTTATTAAATGCTTTTATATATTTGAAGTTCAATCGCCTCTCACTTTTCTCATCAAATCTATAAACATCAGGGTCACAAAATCTTTGTTAACATTATTTTAGACATATGGAGCCTCATTAAATCTGGAGGCGCATGTTATGGAGGTATAGGCCGTAAGTCTGCAGGCCTCTTGCGGTCCTGCAGCGTCCGCAACTAATGGTGCTATTTAATTGTCCAGGCCCGCAAGTCCCGTCCGATAGTGCACATCGTAAACCATGCTATTGAATGTAGCATTTGCAGGCTTGAACATGATCAATCACGCAAGGCAGTAACTCCCGATTTGAGACAGCCAATGAACACATAGGTCGTCATCATTACTTCAATGGAAAATGAAGGCTGGATTTCAAAGTCCTACGGGCTTGAATTACGGGTTAGGATTGGACCCACATTCCAGATATAATGCAATATAAATAGGATATTCTATTACATGCAAGTTCCAATATAGGTATTAACACATTGATTGCAGGGATCGATATAACACGGAAATTGAGCATAAGATAAAGTATTTTTTTCGTCCGATCTGCATGCTTGAGACTGTGGTGCTATTAATTCTAAGACTTCATATCACTCTAACTTTTCATAAAAGTACGATCGATTTTTTTTTTTTGCTTTTAAAGTGCTCCGGACATGTAAGTAAGCCCTTTGCAAGTCCTCCTTGGTACCAGTAACTTGTGGTTCGACTTTTGACATTTGCGGGCTTGACGGAGTGGTTAGCGAGGGGGAATCTGACCAATTGAATAGCGATTTGAGATTTTGGCGTTTGCAAATCTTACGGCTGTGAAAGATCAAAGGCTTGGAGGGGCATTAACTTGCAATTTGAACTATCGCAGTGAATCGCAGGCCGGAACCTGTAACTCGATCGGAGCCCACAAAAAGACGCTAATTAAATAGCAAAGTAACTTGCGGGCTACATTTCTGAAGCCCGGATCTCCCAAAAGCTCCATTGAATGAGGCGCATGGTCTCTATATGTAGTAGTTATCAGAAACCCTATAACCATATACAACAGTATAACCATTTTGCATCTTAGCTCATTATAATTAAAAGATAATATAGTCCCGTATTTAATACAATAGCAGAACTAAGTTTTATGTATTAAAAACAAATTGTTCACAGAATTGTTATCTCCTTCGTATTCTACTCTTACATGATATAAAAGAGCAGGAAGCTTTGGGAAGCAACAATAAAGTTTGTGCATTTTTTACATTTTAAAACTAATTTGTAAATGCACAATTAGCAAAGCAAATAGAAAGACATGGCTTAATGAATACTTGACAAAACACCATCCCGAGATTATCTCCATTCATTAGTCACCAAGATAGAGACTGATCAAACATTTTGCTCTGTAGCTGCTTCTTTATTGCTTTAGAGCTAGACTTCTAAATGTTAAATCAAAAAATGTTCTCGCACAAATGCAACATTTTGAATTTATGAAACATGGGGTCAGGTAGGTTAAAGGAAGTGCTGGAGATGGCTGGATACTATTGAAGATGTTAAATCTTAGTACATATATTCCATAGGATAATATAGAAAAGGAGATGTTCTCCTAGATCAGGGGTGTCCAAACTCGGTCCTGAAGGGCCGCACCCAGGCCTGGATTTGATGATAGCCCTGCTGTACACAGGTGAGTCAGTCACTTCTTCAGTCATCCTTTCTGTGCACAGGTGAGTCAATCAGGATATCTTCAAATCCAGGCCTGGGTGTGGCCCTCCAGGAGTTTAGACACCCCTGTCCTAGATGTTTCCAATACTTTATCCTATAGTGCATATACCCAGTGGCAGAGCTAGTGCATAGGGGGCCCGTGTGCAAAAAAAAAAATAATTAGGCCACCCCCACGGGAAGTCAACGGGGACCATAAGGGGCTGTGGGGTCATAGGGCCTGATGGGGCCCCTGCAGCCTGTGGGGGGCTACAGTGAACCTTAAATGGCTGCAGGGGATGCACGACAGGTCTGTGAGAGCCATAATGGGCTGTGGGGGCCACAGGGGGCCACTGGGCCCTGTGGGGGACACAGTGGGCCAAAAGGGGCTGCAGGGGACCCACAGGAGGTCAGCGGGGGCCCAAAATGGGTTGTGGGGGCAATTCAGCCGGGAGGAGGCACAGGGGAGACTCGGGGGCCACAGAGGTTACTGAGGGGGCCACAGTACACCTGCAGGGGGCCACAGAGGTTCTGCTGGACCACAGCAGATCTGCGGGGGCCACAGGAGATCCACTGGAGCCACTGAAGACTCGCAAGGGCTCCAGGAGGGCCACAGGATACTCATGGGTTGTCCAGGGGGGGCTTGTCAGAGGTCAGAGGCCTTGGTGCCTTGCACCGTCTGCATCGGCAGTAGCTCCGCCTCTGCATATACCCCATACTCTTAAACACATGTGAGTACATTATCATTTCACATATCCACTTTTGTAACTCTTAAGCTAGAAAAAGTATTTCTCACTAGTCTGTTGTCCTTTATGAACTACCAAACCTTATTACTGCTTAATCAAGATGACCTTACATTGACTTTAGTTACATTCAATAGGACGTGTAAACAGCAGCAAAGCTTTTTCCAACATCTTATAGGATGTGTATGGTGTTCTTCTTCTTTACTGTTTTAGTGCTAGGAAATATTTTTTTTTAAGTTTTTCCTGTGTACTATTTATAGTACATCTACCCTTTGAAATGAACTCTAAAGTGTATTAGGCTACTTAATTTAAAGTCATGTTTAGGTTTCATGGATTATGAATGCATCTGATAGAGGAGAATCAGCAGCGTATAAAAAAAACAACAGTATTTTACTCACCCTAAAGTTTTCTAAATGTCTTAAGTTTGCAAACAGTTAATTTTCAGAGTTAACCCCCTGGAAATTCTTGGTAAAATTAGCATAACATTCATAATTAGTTTTGGCCAATCACAGGCAGCTGATACTTTATATTGATCTGTGATGGCAGTTTGTGCAGTACAACATCATGAGATGTGTAGTCCCCTGCACAAGGAAGCTAGGAGTTTAGACATTGCTTTTTTTATCTCTGCATTGGGCTGCTGTTGACTCGAATGTTAGTATAGGGTTTAAAACCCTACCCAAATGCAGTATTTCTATTGGTAGGTTCACTGCGGATGTGGAAAACAAATTTTATTTTTAAACTAGCGACTTGCCCGTCAACAATTAATAACAAGCATGATATAGTGTTATACAGTGCGTTTTCTGTTGGTTTATGTACTATCTATTGTTCCCCCGCTCCCTCCCCTGTGTCTCTTTGCCCCTCTCTTCCTCCCCTGTGTCTCTTCCCCCCCTCTTCCTCCCCTGTGTCTCTTTGCCCCGCTCACACTCCCTGAAGGGGTTAACATATTCTGCTGATGAAGGGGTTAACATATTTTGCTGACACATAGCCTAACCATAATATCACATTCCTATCCTTGAGATGTCTAACGACCTTACTAACACACAAAACATTTCTAGTTGTTCTAAGAAACAGGAAAACACCTGATTATTTGTCCTTGTACCAACTAACATGACCCGTAAAGATGCTGCTAATATCCGCCTTCTTTTGCAAGTATAAATTCTATGCAATGACGTGGCAATAAACGGAATTAGTACTGAGAAAGATTTTGTGTGTGTGTTACTTCCAGTACGGGTTTCCCAGAATTCTGTTTGGGCCTGTGTTTTCTAAGCCGCCAACTACTGATTAGGATATCCCAACACTCCCCTGTGTCTCTTTCCCCCCTCTCTCACCTCTGTGTATCTTTCCCCCTTCTCCCCCATTTCTTACCACTATGTCTCTTTCCCCTCTCCTTCCCCTCTGTCTCTTCCCCCCCCCTTGTGTCTCTTCCCTCTCTCTCCCTCCCCTGTGTCTCTTCCCCCCTCCTCCCTTGTCTCTTCCCCCCCTCTCCCTCCCCTTTGTCTCTTTCCCCCCTCTCCCACCCCTGTGTCTCTTTGCCCCACTCTCCCTTACCTGTGTCTTTTCCCCCCCTCTAAAATCCCTGTGCTCCTTTTGCCATTTACGGGTGGGAAAATATTTGCAGGCTTGGGGAAATTGATCAATTTGCACAAGCCCAAAAAGGGCTTTCGAGTTACGACCTTGAAAAAAGTTGCAGGTTTTTTGGAAGCCTCTCCCCCTCTACCTTGCAGGCCTCACGATGAGCATGGCCCGCAAGGTGGGGGGGGGGGGGGGTGAGCGCTTAATGCGGGGGTTTTGAATGGCTTCTGAGTTACGGACTTGGTAAAAAAATGGAAATAGTTAAACTTGTGAGCACTCATCGTGGGCCTTGCAATAAGCGAGATGCGCTACGGTTATGTGCAACCCGTAACTTTACAGACAAACTCTCAATTACGACAACTATATAAATGATAAAATAAATATGTATGTGTGTAGAATGAATCAATGTAATGTGTGTTTCTGATAAGCAGCATGTGTTAGATTAGAACAAGTTGAAAAGGGCAACTAAGATATACCTTTAAAACATCCAATGAGAAAGATCACAAGCATCGTAAAAATTGCAGGTTAAAGTAATCTGAAATACTACAGCATGCTTCCAGCCACATTCCAAATATTAGTGGAAGATGAAAATGGTAGTTGGCAAAGTAAAAGTGTGCTAGAAAACCTAGAAACTTAGTTTTCCTAGAGTAATATATGTGATATATTAATGTGTACAATGTGTCATCATCCTGAAATCATTTACATATTGTTTTAACATGCTGTCTAAATTCATAAACAGACAGTCAGTTTCAGCGGAAATTTAGGACAAAATGATTCAAAGCAAGAAATAGTAACATGATTACCCTGCCAGATAGCACCTTATTTACCTTGTTCAAATACATTTATGCAGATTGCTTAGATTGTTTACCCGCGTTAATACAAACATTATAATTTTAAGATTTTTCTAAATAAAATATTTTTAGTATTCACTGCTGCTGTAAAATTCATGCATCTTAAAAAAGGCTATGTGATGCTGTTTACAATTTGCTTTACAGCAGTGTTCTAAAGCAAAAAAATATATATTTAGAAGTTATATATATGTACATTTGTAAAACCATTTGCAAGTCTAAAATATGTTAGGAAACTTATTTCTCGTTCAATATTACCAGAAATACATTAATTGTACTTCACTGTGAAGCAACTGGGCCGGGACATGCAAATGAGAAGACAATGCAATTTACTCTTAAATACAAAAATACTATTTTATACACAGCTCCTTTATATATATATTAGAGGTGCACACTCAGTTATTAAAGGAATCAAATTAAGATATATCACTACTATATGTGCTGTGAATGTAAAGGCTGGCTATAGAGATGGAAAATGAGTGCCCTGGCCACTAAGTTTGTTCTGGGCTTCAAGATTTCTGATGGCAGCCTAGAGTATAACTAAATACCGGTTTGAAAAATAGGTACTGAAGATACCAAACAATCAGTTTTTCTCCTTTCTTTTGCTGGCTAGAGTTGGAAGATTAAAACCTAGAAAAGGAGGTGGATTCTATAGATCACCTTGCAAAAGGACTGAAAGCACAAAACCTTAATTTGTATTTATGTACTAGTGTATGGTCTGAATTTATGCTCAATCTAAGGTAGTTGTTTTTGAACCTGTGAGGAGAAGATCTCTGTAGTCACCAAGCTATGTTCTTTGCTACCCTGCCTAGTGATATTTTTTTATGCAACAGAGAGTTGTAAAAACTTAAATGTAAAACAGATTTAGCAAACCACCTTACTATAGTCACTAAACAAAAAAGTGGCAGGGAGCCATCGCAAGCAACATTACTAATGTTTTTTGTGAGATGCTTATTTTTGAAAATAACAATAATATGCCAAATATTCATTGCATTATAAGGTAAGTCTAATGTACATTTATCATAAGGACTTCATAGAAATCAAGGATTTTAGTTAGAACTCACATGTAATATTAGCCATTAATACAACAGATTTATTGAACTTGCTGCTGTTACTATTATTATTAGTTTATTATTATAATGTGTTTATAAAGCATCAACATAGTGCTAATAGAATATAAAAAAATGCTGGTATCTTAGCATATCTGTTGAAACAGCCTTGGTGCCCATAGTAGAACTCATCATAAAAGGAACTTGTAGATAATGACACTATTAAAGCCAAAATAGCATGCATTAGAGGAGGAATTAAACATTATCAAGAATGAAACCTGATCACGGCCTGTTAATGTATTACAAATTTCTGAAGGATATGCAATAATAAGGTCAAGTACAGAAAGTGAAGCAAATTTAATATCAGTTCGAGAGTACTTATCAAATTATTGGACTAGATCATGTTAATTATGCTTAAATATCCAGACAGAGGGAAAATGCCGTGGGCACTGTCAGTGCTGGTTTTAGGCAAGTGTACTTCCAACCTGCCCTGAACTATAAAACCAACTACCACAAAATTCATAGTACGTTGTAGTACAACACTGACTGAAAAATAGGATAGTTTTGTTTTTCAAACTCAGCAAAAGGCCATGCATTTTTTTGTGTAATTTTAAAGCGACATGAAAATATTTTTTTGTCTTTGTTGCATCAGAAAGAGGTTATTTGATAATGCATTGGATGTCTGGAAACAAGGGTCCAGAGGTCCCTACCTGATCCACTTCCAGCTATTGACTACCCTTGGGTTAAATTATTGATTATCGTATATACTCGAGTATAAGTCGAGTTTTTCAGCCCTTTTTTTAAGGCTAAAAAGGGCCCCCTCGGCTTATACTCGAGTCACTCTCCTCCCTGTGTCTCTCTACCCCCCCGTGTCTCTCTACCCCAGCTGTGTCTCTCAAACCCCCCCGTGTCTCTTTCCCTCCCCCCTCCTCATCCTCAACCCCCCATCCTCATTATAAACCCCCCTCCTCATTCTCTCTCCTCAACCCCCCTCCTCAACCTAAACCCCCCTCCTCATTCTAACCTCCCCTAAATACCTCCCCCTCTCCCCTCACTTACCTGCTTCAGCTCCTGCCTCCGCTCCTTCTTGACCCGGCGCGCATGTGATGTCACATGCGTGCCGCGTCATTAGCATATGCCGGGTGCTGGCACCCGGTATATGCTAATGACGTGATGTCACATGCGCGCCACGCCATTAGCATATACCGGGGGCCGGCACCCGGTATATGCTAATGACGCAGCGCGCATGTGACGTCACATGCGTGCCGGGTCAAGGAACGGAGGCTAGAGAAGAAGCAGGTAAGTGAGGGGAGAGGGGGAGGTATTTAGGGGAGTTTAGGTTGAGGAGAGGGGTTGAGGGGGGTTAGGTTGAGGGGGGTTTAGGTTGAGGAGGGGGGTTGAGGAGGGGGGTTGGGGTTGAGGGGGCAGGTTGAGGGGGGTTGAGGTTGAGGAGGGGGGTTGAGGTTGAGGAGGGAGGTTGAGGGGGGTTGAAGTTGAGGAGGGAGGTTGAGGAGGGAGGTTCAGGATGGGGGTTATACTCGGGTTGGCTTATACTCGAGTATATACGCTATATGTAATTTAATCAACTTTCTGTGGCTACGTAAACCACATTTTTTGATTACTAAAAGCCCTCAGAAGAATATGAATAACATGCTGATACATTTGAATAATACAGGTAGAAATATGGGATCTATCCTGTTAGTGTGGCGAGCGTGTGTCCGTGCCCTGCGCCATAGTGCTGAAGCGGTGAAAAAGTGTAGTGCAGGCAAAAAACTATTGCATCCTCCATTTCGTTGCATCTTGACATGCGTCAGGTCGGAGGGATAAATACGTTTTTTGGCTGCACTACCTTCTGTTTAACACTTCAGCACTTTGGGGCAGGGCACGGACACCCGCGCGCCATGCTAAAAGGAAAGGACCGAAATATGTGTGCATAAATAAATATATACTATGAAATTTATTATGCTTCTTGCTTTTTTAGAAATTCACTTTGATCAGGAAAAACATTTTCACTTTAGCTAATACAGTAGAGAGCCATACAATATTGAGCAATCATAGGACATAATTTTAAGGAACCAAACAGTTATAAATATTAGTATTTTATACTTCCGCACAGTGCTACCTTCCAAGGCTTTCATTTAAAAATGTAAAATTCTTCTTATGTGCTAGTCTTTATTATGTGGCCTTTGGTGTTAAGATTAGAATATATTCTGACTGATTTTTCCTTGTTCTTATGTAACAATTTAGTCTTATATCATCTTCAAGTTAAGCAAGAAGTCCGGAAATCTATACAGCTGAAATAGAATTTGTCTGACAGTTGGTTCCTAACCTTATTATCTACTAGCGACTTGCCCGATCAATAAAATTTGAAGCCTGGCAATGCTGTTTGCCATACAAAGCAAGGCTCTCCCCCCTCTAACTTGCGGGCCTTTGGAGCATATTGCGAGCCTCTCCCTCCCCCCCCCCCCAACACTTTATGGGCCTCGTGATGAGCGGCTTTGCAGCTCATTGCAGGCCTCAGCCAACCCGCAACCTTTCGTTCCCAGCAATGAGTGCCGAAATCCTCTCCCACCTCTACTTTCTGTGCCTCGTGATGAGCGCCATTGCAGCCCCGTCAAGCCAGTCACATACGGGACTCACTATGAGCATTCGCCTCTCATAGCAGCCCCCATGAAACCCGTAACTTTCGGGCCTCGCAATGAGCTTCGTTGCGCTCATTGCGCATGGGCAAGCCCGTAACTTTTAACATAGCGTTACCGACAAACTTGCAATTACGACAACTATTATATGTTTTGTAGGAGGGCTTCAGGGGCTATACAGACCATAGCTTAAAATGGTAAAGTTTGTCAATTCTTGATCATTTTAAATGGAGACTGTCTCCCCAAAATTATGTTACCGTATATACTCGAGTATAAGCCGAGTTTTTCAGCCCTTTTTTTTAGACAAAAAAGGGCCCCCTCGGCTTATACTCGAGTCACTCTCCCCCCGTATCTCTCTAACCCCCCTGTGTGTCTCTAACCCCTCCCCCATGTGGCTCTACTATAAATCATTCCAGAAATATTTAGAATTGATTGTGTGCCTCCGAAATTCTAATATGCAACTCAATATGCTATAGTATGGCTCAGAGTGCTTTATATACGTAGGAGAGGGGTTTAACTGACAGATAACATTGGGGGGTCTTTATTTTGGTCACTGCAGAGAGAGACAAGCACACAAAACATGAGCACATTAAAGCAGCTAATATATGTGAGACACTCATTTGCATATAAATACAGCCACTACAACATGGAGTTTCCCAGGATTGATTCACTTTAGGAAAAAGGATGTGGCATACTCTTTAAGAAAAATCTAATAAGTAAATGTTTTTGGGGCTTTCAGACTCCCTTTAAAAAATGTAAATCATTTTCATAAATTTATCCACGTGATATTTTACCATCTATATTCAGTATCCCTTAAATCACTTGTAAAATATTACTGCTTTTAGTTGCACATTGATTCATGCATCAGCAAAAAAGGGGTTATATTTCCTGTATTAAGCTATACATAAGTAATTATGTATTTGCCACCATCGCCTTCTTTTTGTCAATCAGTGTAAATTGCTCCCAATAGGATCGTTGAACACAGGCTTTTTGAGAAATGAAAGACTGCAGTCAGGCAGTTTAAAAAAATATTATCACCATAGCAGATGGAACATGGGTAATTTAGTACTAATCAGCTCAACTGATTTTATAGAATTTTGCCTTTATTGTTATGGGCTTTCATTGTGTTTGATTTATTTCCAACAGAAAAGAATCTTTACAGGCTACATTTAAGATGTTCCATAACAGTCCACAGGCAGTGGTTGAATGTAGTTTTTACATACTGTTTTATATGCAAATATATAGTTTGTGTAAGATTTGTTTATTTTACCTTCTCTTCACTAGGTGTCATCGGTCTGACTCTTTTTATAAAATAATTATTTTCATGCAGACAGCTAGCTATGCTTCAGCAAGAATAATTGTATGTACAAAAACGGTTTATAGGTTCACATGCTTAAAAATGTTCTCCCTAATTCTTCCGCTTTCACTATGTGACTATTAGTAGTAAATAAAAATATCAACAACCAACAATTTATATTTTTTAGCATCCATTACTTTTGTACAAAACGCAGCATTCTCACTGGACCACAATCAACAGGCGATATAGAGTTTATACCACAAAGGTTAATAATACTGTCCAAACATATAAAGAATGGAACTGAGGCTGCTAAAATCACCCAAAATCATGATGTGATACTTGTAAAGACTTGGGGCTCCATCCAACTAAAAAGCCTGTAATTACCTTGCTACAGGTCGCATGTCGGCGGGTTAGAAATTTGTTAGCAATTCAGGTCATGATCATGATCAATTAAGCAAGCTCGTAAGTTACAATTTAGAAAGAACCTATAGTAAATGAGACATCAGTTTAAACTACAATCAATTAGTCTTTAGAAGTCCGATAAACGATCGTACTTGCAATCCAGCAATGTAAAAATCAATAAAAAGGAATGAAGCAACTAACTGTGTTAGTCCATGTGGGTGGCCTGATATGATAACTCCTTCCTGGGATTGATATAACACGGAAATAAAACATAAAATAAATATTTGTATTGCAGATTTGCGAGCTTGAGACTGTTGTGCAATTTAATCTGATGCCTTTCATTACTCTCCCAGCATTTTGAAGTACAGTAGTGTGCTTATATTTGCTTTTACAGTGTTACAAAAAGGTGTTTAACCCACTTGCGAGTCCTATCTAGTACTCATAGAATGATTGATACATTTGCCATTTACGGGTTTGCAGGAAATCGCGGAATCGTTGAATTGTTGTAATTGAATATGGATTAGCACTAGTAACATTTGAGGGCCTCAAATATCAAAGGAGTAGATAGGATGGAGTTATGTTTTTTTACAACCACAGTGATTTTGAGCCTGTAACTCGCAAATGGATTGCCAGTAGCAAAATGTAGCCAATTGAATATCAGTAATGTTTAAGGGCTACATTACGGGCTCCAGTAATTACAATTTGGCCAATTGAATGGGGGCCTTGCTCTTTTTTTTTAAGCCAACTAAACGGAATATGGAACACAATTATTTATTATGTATGCATGCTTTAAACATTAACACTTTTTGTTTTAAGTAAAACCTGTTAAAACTCCATTTAAACTATCAGGAAACAGAGCTTATGCACATCTTTAGATTTCATTGGCAAACAAGTATGAGTTATACAACTACATTACTGCTCATTGGCTGATAGGGGCAAGCCATTCAAATCAGATAAGCATTTGAATCACATTTTTTCTGCTTTGAGAACTTAATTTAAAAAAAGAAAACACAGATTTCAGATACAACAAGGAAACTGCTTTCAAGTTTTTTATTATCTGACTAGCTGGACCCAGACATTTTTTCAGCTATCAGTGCTCACTGGAGATTTGTCTACCTTTACAAATGCAGAGTCCTTTATTACAGATTACAGAGGTGTTACTCTGAGATGCATTGCCTGGTCCTTATAAATATTCAGTAACATTACAGAACTTCAAATAGTTAAAACAGAGTGACAAGGTATCCAGCCAGGCTGCAGTTATGTTTTACCTCACTTGTGCTGCTATAGCAGATAACCTCCCCTTCACTGAAGGAAAAGCAAGACCACTGGTGTACTTTTCAATTTATGTTAGTTGACCCTCACTGATGAAGGCTCATTGTGGCTTAACCATATGTCTGGCTTTTGCTGGTTGTCCGGTGAAGAAATCACTTCTCGGAATCTGAAAACTGTCCTGCCCTTAAGAATATAATCAGTCTAATATGCTACAGTAAATAACTCCTTTTGTAATGGCACAAGAGGTGTTTTCTGTTCTCATCTGTGCTCCTCTCACTCTGATTTTGGCTTTGAAAATGCCCAGAGTGCCTATAGTTGGAGGTACAGCTTTTACCCACTGTGTCTAAGGTGATCTGTAACATCACACTCAAAGTCCAATTCTAGCCAAAAATATGCTAAAGGTAATTTCTACTTAACAATAGCATCACTGAGCTAAAAATCAAGAAACTGACATGGGGAGTGCAACAAAGAGTACTTTTCTATGCTCAAGGACTTCCTTGTGGTTGGCCAGAATAAGCAGTGCTGGTAAATGCTCAAAGTCTTATCTAAAACAATTTTAACTGTGCATCTGTCTTACTATATGGAAATCTTTCTATTTTTATTTCTGTCTGCTAACCCGGTGGCCATAAAAAAACTGTTTCCAGCTTAGAAATAACTGTCCAAAGTCAGCAAAGGTGAATTGCAGTATACTGTATTTAATGTGCAAAACGAATACATATTAAACAAAACAAAAAATAAACATCTACATATACGTCCTTACTGACTTTCAGGAACACACAAGCTAGGCATGAGCAGCTTCTCTGTTTCAGGGGGGGGGGGGAAATCAATAAAGAAATATATTCTCTGCATGTACTCTTACAGCCTGTGTTTTTCTGCATATCACAGTTCCACTGTCACCACACAATTATCGTTGGTAGGACACCAGCCGACCCGTCTCTCCGAGTGCCCTCCCCAAGGGACCCTTGATAAGTAATGTTTGCACTTTAGTAAGAAAAATATATTTCACTATACAGTCCCGTCACTGGGGGTGTAACATAGAAACCAAAGGTTATTGGTACCTTGTCTCACGTCACGCTGTAGAACTCTGTGTCAGTTCCTAGTTGCCGTCAGTGTGTCTCTCAAGTAACCTTTCTGCGTGTGTCTCTCAAGTAACCTTTCTGCAAGTAACCTTTCGTGTCTCTCAAGTAACCTTTCTGCAAGTAACCTTTCGTTCAAAAAGGGTCCTGGTGCTTAATCCAAATCCAACCTTACTTTGGACTGGTTTCTCTGCAGCTCCAACACTTCCTGCGTTTACCTTTGCTCTCAAACTGAGGCTCTCTTCTCCCAGGGCAGATATACCTAAAGGTTTAAATAGCCTGTCTGCAGCATCAGGTGCAGCTAATTGTTTTGATTCAGTTAACACCCTCAAACTGATCAATTCATCCTGGTCCTCACTTATCTGATCTCTATAACTCTTCCGTACCTCAGACTGCCTTTCTCACACATCCCCCCCCCCCCTCTTCAGGTCAAGGACAGGGGATTGATCATCTGCTTAGAGGCAGTGGACACGCGAGAGGGTGTCCGCATTGACATGGCATCTACCAGCCCTGTGTTCCAGGTTAAAACAATAAGGTTGCAGAGAGAGGAACCATCTCATCACTCTAGCATTAGCATCTTTAGTATGTTGCATCCACTTAAGGGGGGCATGATCCAAGATCAGGGTGAAACATTGCCCCAACCGGTAGTATTTCAAAGCATCCATGGACCACTTGACAGTCAAGCACTCCCTTTCCACCACTGAGTACTTACGTTCCTACTGGAGCAGTTTTCTTCTCAAATAGAGTATCGGGTGTTTATCAATCACTTGGCATAACACCGCTCCATACCCCACATCTGAAGCTTCAGTCTGCAGATTAAACCGAAATCAGCCGCAACTAACACTGGCTCACAGCAAAGAGCTAACCATAGGGCTTTGAAGGCCACGTCCGACTCCGGGTTCCATTTACCTGTATCAGGACCTCTTGCTCCTGGTAAGATCCGTTAGCGGGCCGGCAATGATGGTGAAATTCGGTATGAACCATCTGTAAGTACCTATCAGTCCCAAAAAGCCTGGATATGTTTCTTTCCTAGGAATTTTGGCCATGCTTGAATGGCTTCAACTTTATGTAACTGGGGTCTGACTAAACCACATCCCACTATGTATCCCAAATATCTTGCCTCTGTACTTCCCAAGTTACACTTTGCTGGGTTGATGGTCAGTTCAGCTCTCCATATGGTTTACAAGACTCTTTCGAGTTTGTTCACATGGGTATCTCAGTCAGGGGTATAAATGACAATGTCATCCAGATATTCGGCTGCATAGCCTCGGTGGGGTAACAAGAGCTTGTCCATGAGACGCTGGAAGGTAGTGGGGGCACCAGGTCTAAATTGCATTGGCACCTGACTTTCCCTAAATTATTGACCAGTTCATCAATCCAGGGTATGGGATACGCATCACATTGGGATATTGAGCTTAATTTGTGGAAGTCGCTACTGAAGCGGGTTGTTTCATCCAGTTTAGGAATGAGGACAATGGGACTACACTCACTGGTGGATTCTTCGATGATCCATGCTTTTAGCATTTTTTTTTTACCTACTCACTTATTTCTCACATTATTGCTTCAGGTATACGGCACGGCTTGATTGTTATTTTAACTGCCGGCCCCGTAATGATATTGTGATGAATTTCATCGGTTCGTTGGGATAAACTGAAAAAAACTACTCTATTGTGACAGACCATCATAACACTTTGTCTGTTTGCTGGGGTGACAGCTTTGAAGATATCGGTACCTCAGGGTCTGGTACCTCCAAACACGAATCAGGTGAGACAAAACCCACTTCAACCTCTCTTTCTCGCCATGCTTTCAACAAATTTATGTGATAAATTTGTTCTGGCTTTCATCGGTCAGGTTGTCCGACTTTGTTGTTGACATCACCTATGGCTTCTAGGATTATGTAGGGTCCTTGCCATCGTGCTAGCAGTTTACTCTCTGCAGTAGGTACCAGTAACATAACTCAATCTCCAGGCCGAAGCCACCATACCTGGGCATTTTGGTCGCAATACGTTTTCTGTTGAGCCTGGGCCCGTTCCATATGCTCCTTAACGAGAGGCCGGACTTGGGCCATTCTCTCTTTTAAACTCTGGATGTATTCAATGATATTTTTTTCAGGCACTTTGGTCTTCCCAGGTTTAGCTCAGTGTGTCCAGGATTACTTTTGGATGATGTCCACATAAGAGCTGGAATGGGAAGAAGCCCGTTGAGGCTTGGGGTACCTCATGTATGTCAAATAGGAGACAGGGTAATAGCAGGTCCCAATTTTTCCTGTCGCTCTTTACTACCTTCTTTATCGTGACCTTCAGGGTTCAATTGAATCTCTCCACCAACCCATATGTTTGGGGATGATCCACAGTTTGGATTTGCAGGAGTTTACACAAATTGGTCAACAGTTTGGAAACAAATAGCGTGCCTTGGTCGGTAAGGATTTCTCTGGGAATTCCCACTCGGGAAATCAGAAGAACCAGCTCTTTGGCTACGCTCTTAGAGCTTGCAGTCCGTAAAGGAAATGCATAATCGAGGATGACCAGGATGTACTGATGCCCCTGGTCATCTTTTTCCGCAGTCCTACTAGATTCATCACAATTCTTTCAAAGGGTACTTCTATTATCGGAAGAGGTATCAGTGGAGCCCTATATTGGGGCCTTGGACTCATCAGTTGACATTAAGGACAAGACAGGCAATAGAGATGTACTTCTGGAAAAATGCCTGGCCAATATAAACTTTTCATTATCCTGTCCAAGGTTTTGTGAACTCCAAGGTGGTCTCCCAAGAGATGGCTGTGGGCTAGTTCCATCACTTTCTGTCTGTATCTTTGGGTTATCAATAGCTGTTGATGGTTCTGACAACTCTATATAGGAGACGTGTCCCATTTATCTCTACCACCTCTTTCCATACTCTTAGCCACAGAGGATCATGGGCTTGGTCCCTTCCATAGTTCCCAATATTCCCCATATTGGTTCTTCATAGGTATTCATCTTTGGAAAGGTTTATCACCTCTGTAGATGCTTCGGTCCGTGCCCCCACTTCAGGGTGTCTTGGGATGTGGCTAGGGCTTCCTCTCTGTCCTGCTTCTTCTTGATCTTCAACCCCCATTTTTTTTCTCTTCATCTATCTCTTCTCGTTTTCTTCATTTTCCCCGACTGGAGAACAGGTTGGCATCAGAAAAAGGAAATACGTCACTTAGCTCTACCGGAGAACTATGCTGGAAATCCTTTCCACAGTCTGTGTTCTCTAGACATTTTGTATACATGAGGGATTCAAAGTGAGGGAAGTTACGTCCCAATACAACTGGATATTGGAGCCTAGGAACCTCAGGGCCCATAATTTTTGCTCAAATTCCCTGTACCTCAAGCCAAAATATCTGTCTTGCATAAGTCATAACTGTGTCATGTACACAGGCAATGTCAATTCGTTTTTCAGGTGTGTTTTGTAGACTCCTGTTTTCCTGAATTTCAGAGTCACAGCACTTCCAGATTTGATCGGTCCCGTGACCCTTCTACCGTTGAGTAGTACTTGCGTAGTGAACGGATGTGATCTTTCTGTCAGTCCTACTGGATTTATCAGGTCGCATCGGGGTATGTTAATCCCAAGCTCACACTGCATGGGTTCTTCTGGACTAGGACACTACACTGCTATGTGACCATACTCTCCACAGTGAAAACATTTTACCCAGCTCCCGACCATTTTTTGCCTTTCATGGGGGCTGGGAGTGATTGTCTCTTCTCTTCTACTGTATGTCCTTCAGGCTCCCTTTTGTCGGCCCTCTGAATATCTGGATGAGTGCCCCAGGAATTTCCGGAGTCTCTTTCCGTAGGTCTCCTTCTTTCTATTCGTTCACATCTCTCATCTTGGAATCCCTCAGACCTGGAACTGTCAGATATTTCTTTACAAGTCTAATATCGCTCCACCTAAGTAATCGTTGTCATCCATGGTTTTTAGGCCCACCTTGACCTACCCATTCTCTCATCTCCCTGGGTAAGGCCCTCCAGTAATGGTCCATGACTATTGTTTTCACTATTTGTTCTGGTGACTTATTTTCATGGCAGAGTCACTTGTGTATTATATGGAGGCGATCATACATTTGTTGCCGAGCTGGCAGGTTTCGATAATATCGCCACTGATGGTTTTGTTGGGCAAAATGACTGAATTTACCCCTTCTTTGGTGAGAATCTCAGTTTTTAATATATTGTAGTCACGGTCATACTAGGCATACTGGAAGGAAGGGAGCTAGTATGTTTGTCCACTGGGCTGGAGGCAAAGCCTCTCGTGTAGCAATCCTCTCAAAGGACATCAAGTAAGTCTATCATCTTCTTTACTCATCTTTTGCAACCGGTGGCTGGCTCTAACTTCCACCTCAGTCTTTCTGTTACTTAAGAGTTTTTCCAGGGCTGTCTGGTTCTGAGCCAGTTGCAGAGCTATCAACCGGTTAAATTCTTGTTGTTGCTGGTTATTCTCATGCTGAGTTGCTGTAGCCAACATTAATGCTTTCACCATTTCTTCCATGCTGACAGGTGGGTTGTCATCAAAACCAAGACATGAAATATGAAAACATATAACAAATCAAAAAATAAACATCTACATATACGTCCTTACTGACTTTCAGAAAAACACCCACGCTAGGCCTGAGAAGCTTGTCTGTCTCATGTGGAAAGAAGTCAATAAAGAAATATATTCTCTGCATGTACTCTTACAGCCTCTGTTTTTCTGCAGATCCCAGTTCCACTGTCACCACACAATTATTGTGGGTAGGAAACCAGCCGAACCCATCTCTCTGAGTGCCCTCCCCCAGGGAGCCTTGATAAGTAATGTTTGCACTTTAGTAGGAAAAATATATTTCACTATACAGTCCCTTCCGTGGGGGTGTAACATAGAAACCAAATGTTATTGGTACCTTGTCTCCCATCATGTTGTAGAACTCTGTGCCGATTCCAGTTTGCCCTCAGTGTGTCTCTCAGGCTTTGCATGCTAGTAAACTTTCTTGTTCAAAAAGGGTCCTGGTGCTTAATCCAAATGCAGCCTTACTTTGGACTGGTGTTTCCTAAGCTCCAACACTTCCTGTGTTTACCTTTGCTCTCAAACTGAGACTCTCCCTTCCCAGGGCAGGTATTCTTGAGGTTTAAATAGCCTAACTGTAGCCTCAGGCGCAGCCAATTGCTTTGGTTCAGTTATGTCCCTCAGGACTGGACAAACTGATCTATTCATCCTGGTGCTGACATATCTACCCTCTATAACTCTTCCGTACCTCAGACTGCCTTTATCACACCGGACTCTAACCCATGGCCCATGGAGTGCTACAAAGCTAGTAATGGGACTTTGGGCCAATGTCTGCAATCTGTAGCCGGTAATAAAAATCAGTGAATGCAAATTAAAAGATGAGAAATCACAGAGGTACAATTATATTCCTACGCTGTTACTAGCACTCTGCTAAATTATTTTAGAGCTTCTGCATTGTGCCCATGGCCGGATTACTAATTACGCCAAACAGGCTGTCGCCTAGGGGTGCTTCCCTGAGAAGGGCATCCATTTTCTTGCTTAAAACCCCCCAAAATATATATACATAATTAATGAATTAATATTATTACTCATAAAGTTTTTTTCAAAGCTGTTTTACTATTCAAATTAAATTATTGAGGCCTGTATTATGATGAGAAGGTTGTAATATACAGGATGGCTCCACTCTGGTTATATTATATGAGGGAATTGTGTAGGGCAGTGTCACTGATATCAAGCATGAGATGTCTGTATGTCACCACCTCCCTGGTCTGCACCACCACATCATGTCCACCACAGCACAAAGCTTCTCTGTCTCAGTACTCAAGCTAACTAGCAGCTCCCATGTAATCTTGTCATGTTTTTAATTATTCCACTTGTTTGTGCATTTATTGTGTTGTATCTGTGTCTGTGTGTGTATCTGTGTCTGTAGGTGTGTGTATTTATGTCTGTGTGTGTCTTTGTTTTATCTGTGTGTGTGTGTGTGTGTATGTGTAGACTAAGTGATCATGATGTGTGTTTGGTTGACTGACCACCTTGAGAAATATAGTACACACCAATAAATGTAAATTACAAACATTCTTCTATGATTCATTCAAGGAAGGACAGGCAGCTGGGGAGACACATCCTGATCACTTATATTTGCAATGGAGTGCAGTTTTAACATTGAAAGCCCACTGCAGTTCAAGGGAAAAAGGCATTTGTTTGTTAAGTATGTATGTGTAAGACATGAACATAAACACTTTTTTGGGAAAATCAGAATTTTTGGAGTCTCTGTTTATGAGTATAAGAATCAATTTTGTGTTTGTTACATCACTTCATGAGAGCTGGATTTCAGTGGAGGGAGGGTTGAGAAAGTCGGGAACAGCAAGCATTTCTTAACTGGAGAAGATTGAAATTGACAGCACACCCCTTCCCCCTCACTGGCCCAAATGCAGACTTCTGGCTTTGGAAAATGCAACCTTATCTCTCCAGAAATGTTAGCTCCACTCTCACATACACACAACTTTCACCTATGTATACTTTCTGTTTTCACTGTACAGTGACCCTTTAACACTCATAATTACTCAGCTTTTATTTGGGATACAAATGATCATGATATGTGTTCGTGTAATGTATGCTTGCTGCCCTACCACAGAAAAATCAAATAACATGGCCCACCATCAAATGCATTTCAATAACAGGTAATTGCATGTGTAAAGGTAGCTAAGTTGTTAAAATTCCAAATAGCCTACTGTGTTCCTGTAGTATTACATACATAGCAATAGAAGACTTTAATGTCTCCTATGGATTCATTGCAAAATGCCCTAAAGAAAGAAACAAATTGCAATAATTGATTTATGCATTAATAACATGGACTAACAACTATGATAGAGAGAATCTTTGCTCTTAAACCACAAAAGGACATACATGTCTGTCACAACCTGCTACTTCAATGGGGCTTGATAAGAACCTAGTTCAAGACTACCCCAGCAGGACCGTGTAGTTCTTACTACCTCTGGTACAGAAGATGGCCGCAGGATATCAGGAACACCATATAATCCCTTAGAATTAGGATTAATGCACAGAATGAAATTTACACCTTGTCTATGTAACTTCAGATACCACTGTATACCTTTATTAATTGGTACATTTTATACAAGTTTCTGGCACACAGGCTCATCAATCAGTAAGCCCCATTTCTAAATAATAGGCTTCCCTTTGTTTACTGGGAAAATCCTGTACCTCTAATGAAATCAGATCTTTTAATCTCATCTGGGTCATTATATTAACGTTAAACAATTGTTCTAACCACTCAGACTATCTGTTTATCTGCTCAAGGCCCCTGTAAGGCCAGGGAAGTCTTCACCAGATAACAACACTGTACATAATAGGCCTTAATCTTATGTAGGTGGGGGCTGATGCAATAGCCTGCAGAAAAGCTAAAAACCAAGATACATACAGTATAACAGAGTAATCATATTTTAACCATAAGCAATACAAAATACATAACTTTAACCATAAACAGGATAACTTATTCCCAGTCCAGGCCCAACCCATAGCCCAAAACAATCCAGTCAGGCCCTGGGCATGACAATGTCACAATGTGGTAACTTTTAGTTTTCTACTTTGGTCATGAAATACCAATGGTAGTATATTAATAATAAAAAAGGTTTTCTTCGAAAACAATAATACTTTGAAATCTTTAGATCTAATTTAGATACAGCTCACTATTTGATACACATGCATTCACAAAATCATCAACACTGACAACAGCTCCTTCTTATTAGCAAAAGGTCTACTCCCTGTGCAGTTGGCCATCACACAAAGGTCATTCCTAGAAACACATATGCTCTGTTGCACATACACAATAAACAATATTTCTTATATGAAGTTATAGCATTAATTTATATAATATCATTAGATAATAGTGTTTCAATCAAAGATTCCAAAATGATAAATAAATGTGACTCCAGAGTTGTGACTGTACACTTTCTGAAGGTGAAAAGGCTATTTTTGGTTGGTAAATTAAATTTCAACCTTCATATCAATAGCAAGCCATTGAGCTTTTAACAATAGTTCTACACTTGACATTTCAGTAACCGGTAATATCTAGTCCTCTGATGGCAGTCTCAAAGTCAACATCCCTTCTTTTCATTTCCTTAGAGACTTTATTGTTACCAAATTGCAAAGGTAAGTTGACAGAATCCACAAAAAGTAATTAGAAAATGTCAAACGTAAGCAGCCTAGACAAATTCTGAACCCAAAATAGTTGAAAATTCATGCCGTGATAGATATTGCTGTAGAATCCAGTATGCAACCTCATTACTGTTGATAATTACCTTCCTGCTGTTATTCACAGCACATCCATTTTTAAAAGTTTGTTTAGCCATGATTCAGTCACAGTGGTATTACAAATAAGGTCACCAAGTAAACTCAGAGCTATTTGACATCTAATTCATTTGCAATCAATGAAGTTTCGGGGAATTTACCCTCCTTAAAATGAAAAGATAAACAAGTTGCTATCCCCTCCACCACTAAATTAGTAACACATTTTTCTTCTAATGCTCTTAATAGATACAGATAATTCTAAAAGCAGTGCTTTTAAAATTATTAAAGCACATTATCAGTCATGTTCCTTATTCTGACACTATATAAGAAAAGTACAGACTTAATAATATTATGACTACAGTAACAAGAGAAAGGAGAATTGGAAGTTATTATTTTGGTAGATTTATAAGTGGACAAACAATGTCACAAAACGGAACAGAAATTAGCAGCAGAAAAAAGAGAGGTGCTAATGTTACTCTATATATCCTTATATTATATGCAAGTCCTGAGACAGTGGGCTATATTTATCACGTGGGGATAAAAAGTAGAGTTAAATAACCCAATTTGCTATGTTTTCTACATAAGCTATTTAATAGAGTTAATGATGATCACATCATTCACCCCATACTCATCTAAGTAGTGTTTGGGAGGATGGGAGTGACCTACCCTAGCCCAAAATGGCAACTGGGGGCTGAGGTGGGCTTGTTTTCTGTTTTCATTCGGTCTTGTCCGACTCTCTGTGAACTCCTGGACTGTAACACACCAGGCATATGGCATATCATTATGTCCATGGTCATGCAGATCCATTTGGTTTTCATGGCAAAGATGCTGGAGAGGGTTGCCAGGTCCTTCTCCCGTGGGCCACAGCATACAGATCCTGGTATTCTTAAGTAGTCTCCCATCCAAGTACTAACCAGGCTGACCAGGCCACACCCTGCATGGCTTCAGGCTGGTGTGACCTCTTGGTTCACTGACTGGAATTGAACCCAGGTCGTAACAGGCGAATCCTAACCACTGGACCACCAGGAACCCAAGATGGGCCTTGTCAATTATTGTGCCTTCCACTCCAACTCACCCCCCCCCCCATCAGTTATTTATTTATATGCTCACCCAGTGTAAAATGGGTTTATTAAGCAGGGGCTTAAACTCATCTGATCATTTGCCCTTTAATTGGTTAACCCATTCACTGCCACAGTCACCGTGGTGAAGCTCGGCAGTATTTTGATGGCTGCTAATGCAGCATTTGCAGCTATCAACTTAATTGAAATCACACAATGATCCAGATTGTCATCTGGATTGCTGTTCATGTGTTGTAGTGCTTAGAATAGAGGAATGTATGTGTGCTTATAGGTGATAAGCTATCACTACATTCACTTTTTTATGGAAGTAGCAATAAAATAGAAAATATATATGTGTCGGAAGAGGGTGACTTTGGTGCCCCTTTAAGTTCAAAATCCTTACAATCACCTGCAAACAATACCATACCCTGCTACATATCGAATTGCATCTTCAGATAATCTTTCCTTGATTCTGACCACAACATATCTATCTTCACCCATCATCACCTCCTTACACTCTTCTTCATTAATATTTTGGTGCTGCGCTGTGGAATTGTATACCTCAATCTGTAAGAGTCACCATTACTCTTCACATGTTTACAGATAATAATATCAACTATTTTCCTAATATCAGCTTTTCAAACAAGACAATAAATGCTGCTGCACCAAAAAATTACTGTCACACTGGATCACCAACAAGCAGCCTGCCCCCTGTCTCTAATACCATTAACTAGTTCAGAGAGTAGATGAATGGTATGTTTTCCATCTACAAGACATGTTACAGTATGTGGCTGCATTTATGAAGTTTATTAAAACACATAACTATTTTGATATAATTTTGGACATTTTCTTGGCATGTTAACTATGCAAGTACGGATTTTTATGAGAAGAGACTTGTTAAACAACATCTAAATAAAACTGGAAATATGCAGCCTCATATTTCTATTTGTTTTATTGCAAAGTAAACAATAAGGAGGACAAAATAACAGAAAAAGTCAATGTGCATAACTATTCACTTCCCTAAAATCAGTACTTTGTAGAGTCACCTTTTGCGGCAATCACAGCTCCAAGTCGCTTTGGATAAGTCTCTATGAGCTTGCCACATCTTACCACTGGGATTTTTGCCCATCCCTCCTTGCAAAACTGCTCCAGCTCCTTCAAGTTGGATGGTTTGCGCTTGTGAACAGCAATCTTTAAGTCTGACCACAGATTTTCTATTGGATTAAGGTCTTTGCTTTGACTAGGCCATTCCAACACATTTACATGTTTCCCCTTAAACCACTTAAGTGTTGCTTTAGCAGTGTGTTTGGGGTCATTGTCCTGCTGGAAGGTGAACCTCCGTCCTAGCCTCAAATAACGCACAGAGTTGGACAGGTTTTGCTCAAGAATATCCCTGTATTTAGCACCATCCATCTTTCTATCAACTTTGACCAGTTTCCCAGTCCTGGCTGCTGAAAAACATCCCAACAGCATGATGCTGCCACCACCATGTTTCCCTGTGGGGATGATGTTCTTTGGGTGATGTTATGTGTTGGGTTTGCGCCAGACATAGCGTTTTCTCTGAAAGTTCAATTTTAGTCTCATCAGGCCAGAGCACTTTCCTGCATACATTTTGGGAGCCTCCCACATGCCTTTTCACAAACTCAAAACGTGACATTTAGTTTTTTTGCTGAAAGTGGCTTTCTTCTGGCAACTCTGCCATAAAGCCCGACTCTATGCATCGTACGGCTTATTGTCGTCCTATGTACAGATACTCCAGTCTCTGCTGTGGAACTTTGCAGCTCCTCCAGGGTTATCTTAGGTCTCTGTGTTGCCTCTCTTATTAATGCCCTCCATGCTCGGTCCATGAGTTTTGGTGGGCGGCCGTCTCTCGGCAGGTTTGCTGTTGTGCCATGTTCCTTCCTTTTGGTTATGATAGATTTGATGGTGCTCCTGGGGATCATCAAAGATTTGGATATTTTTATATAACCTAAACCTGACTTGTACTTCTCAGCAACATTGTCCCTTACTTGTTTGGAGAGCTTCTTGGTCTTCATGACAGTGTTTGGTTAGTGGTGTTTCTTGCTTAGGTGTTGCAACCTCTGGGGCCTTTCAAAATAGGTGTGTATTCTATTTCTAAAAAATAGTTTTATGTATATATTTTTCTCATTTCACTTTACCAACTTAGACTATTGTGTTCTGATCCATCACATACAATTCATATTAATAAAACATTGAACTTAAGGCTGTAATGTAACAAAATAGGTAAAAAGTCAAGGGGGTGAATACTTTTGCAAATACAAATACATTCATCAGATGAGCTTGAAGTACCTTTTTATACTTGTTGTAATAAAAATAATTAATCCACATTGGAATACATTTTATGTTGCATTAAAGAGTTAACCAGTTCAAAAAATATTGACATAATAATGTTCACAAATGAAAACCGTGTACTGAAAGTTGATTATTCTATACATTTCATTTAGAATTTTGAAGATTGCTTTGAATTTTTTTACTGATGGTAAAATATATTTAAAATTAATTGAAGAGATTAACTGGGAAACTGAGATAGAAAGGGGAAGAAGAAGAGAGAATAGTCCAAAGGGAAGCAGCTATTGAAAGAGGAAGAAGGAATGTATTATTATATAACATAACTCTTACTAGGAAATTGCCCATCAAAAATGATGGGAATAAAATTTTAAGCGTGGCAATGCTGTTTGCCACACAATGTGGGCACATTCGGCACTTATCTGCGTCTTCCCTTCTGTCTCATTTTCCTCCTCCTCTCCCTCCCTTGTGTCATCTTTTCCCTTCCTCTCTCTCCCTTGTTTCTCCCTTTTCCCCTCCTTGCCCTCTCTTGTGTCTCCTTTTTCCACACCTCTCCCTCCCTTGTGTCTCCTTTTCCCCTCTTCTCCCTCCATTGTGTCTCATTCCCCCCTCTCCATCCCTTGTGTTTCATTCTCCCCCTCCTCTCCCTCCCTTGAGTCTTATTTTCCCCCTCCTCTCCCTCCCTTGTGTCTCCTTTTCCCCCTCCTCGGCCTCCCTTGTGTCTCCTTTCCCCCACCTCTCCCTCCCATTTGTCTCCTTTTTCATTACCTCTCCCTCCATTGTGTCTCCTTTTCCCCCTCCTCTCCCTCCCTTGTGTCTCCTTTTACCCCTCCTCTCCCTCGGGTCTCATCCTCCTCCTCCTTGCAGCCCATGGGGGTTAGTAGGGAGGGGGATGAGAGAGGATAAGAAGTCCCGCAGGCCTCGTGGCTGCGGCTTGCAACAGCGGCAAAGGGGGGATGAGAGAGAGGCAGAGGGGGCCGCAACAGCGTGACCAAAATATCAAACGTTACGAACAGCCCTGCAGATCCACAACTATATATGTGATGGGTTCATGCTACTGGGGCACTCGGTACCCCAATATACGGGTGGGCAACCACTGCTTGTTTATTTTCTATGTTAATGTATTTAAAAAAAGGAGCTATGGCCTTTCTTTTACCGTATATCGAGAGTGATGTTTTTATTGCGTGGTCTATTATTGGGTTTATCCATATTGACAAAGCACCGGTCAAATAATCACAGCATTTCCCATAGCAACACTATTAAAATTAGAGAACATCATTAAATATTGCTACATTGAGTCAAAATAAGCCTCTGTTTACCACCATAATGTTGACTGTGCTGTGCTGCGTAAGCTAACCCACAGGTCCCAGGAGCAGAGATCAGGTTTGTTTGGCGAGAGCGATATTAGGAGCTTGCTATAGAAAGCATTGAAAATTTTTGTTTTGTTTCTACATATTCACTTTTGAGATATTCACATTGCCTACATACCCTTATATAATGAAAAGTAATATGTTTTTATTAGGCCTTAACTCATTCTTATACTAATCAGCTACCAAGGACAGCAGAGAAATGGAGGTTCTTCTTGCATGCAGTAACAGGGAGGAGGTCAGGAGAGACAGAGAGGCTGCCAACTCACACAGGACAGGAATCAGCAGGTGGGAAGTTGCAGAATTCTCTCAATAAACATTGAATAATGTGCAATATTACTTTGAATATGACCTGTGTGTATGTATATGTATGTATTTGTGTATATGTGTGTGTAAGTATGTGTGTATGTATGTACATGTGTCTGTGTAAATTGGTATGTGTGTGTGTGTGTGTATATATATATATATATATATATATATATATATGTATATGGCTGTGTATAAGTGTATGTATGTATGCATATGTGTGTTCATGTATGTGTGTATACTGTATATAACTCATAACTCTTAACTCATTCTTATACTATCTACCCTATAGAAAATACCTATTCTAACCTAACACATACCCCAACTCGAATACATACCTCCCTTCCCATACTCCACCCCTAACTCCTTGCTACATTTCCCCTACTGCATACTGCATACTACACACACACACACCACATACCTGCTGCAACATACCCATTCCAATTACCCTATTACTCATTCACCCTACACAAATAGTATACACATAAAATAAACACATTCATTTTTATTTTCTACAAAAAAAACATTTACATACTTTTGTTCAGTTAATCACATGAGTTAAAGGTGATAATGTGAGTTTCTAGAGGGGGGTCGGGGTTGTTTTTGCATTTATCTGTAAGTGAGTGGTGTGACTATATCTGTTTGTTCATTCCAAAATGGAGGGAGGAGTGAGAAGGGGAGAAAAGGGGTAAGAAGAGAGAGGAGGGGAGAGGTAGAGAGATAGGGCTGTCTCAGGGACAGAAGAAGAGAGAAGGAGATGGAAGAGGAGTGGAGGCAGAGAGGGCGGAGAAAGAGAGGTTAGGTGAAGAGTAGAGGTTACTAGTTTAGGCATACAAGCAGGTTACATGTCCTCCATGGAGAGTAAGAGGCCAAAGTTGATCAGAGTCCAAAGACATGGAAACATGTGGGAGTGCACAGAAAGAATGTGAAGCATTGTTATGATAAGTGCTGGACCATTGTGAAGAAAATGGCAGAGAAAGCAGTGCAAGACCCACATGTGGTGGTCCCTCAGCTGATGTGGAATATAATGAACTAGAGAATTGGCCATCAAAAAATGACGGCAATGAAATTGTTAGTTAGCTAATGCTGTTTGGTGTGTAGTACTGAAATATATAATACATTAATAAATGAATATACTTTACCTATTTTGAAGCATTGTATTTAAGAGCTGCAATCTGTTTTGATGTTGCTGCAGCAATAGTGGTGTGGAGCTGCTGTGTAAGCGTGCTGAATGTGTGCAGTGTAATAGTGTGCGTGCGCAAGACCAAACTGTTAGCGTAGTTGTGTACTTCCGCATTGGCGTAAAATGGCGGGTAAAGTGTGGTATGCGTGTTAACGGAATATCCGTAGGTCGTTTGTTGTGTTTTGTGAGTTTGTTGTGGTGTTTTGCGTGTTTAGAGTGCTGTAGCCTCGTTTTCGTTTTGTTCGTCGGCCATTTTTTCTCTCGCTAAGCGAATTTTTTAGTGTTCCAACTCTTTTTTTTTTAGTTAAATGAAGGTGTAACTTGTTTTTTTGAGGTCCTGGATGCTTCCTCTTGCTGTAGGTAAGCTTTTTATGTATGTGCTGTGTGTATTTATTGTGTTTTTAATTTTGTAATGTTCGCGAGTTGCGTCCGATTGTTGCGAGGTCATAATGTGTGGTAACGTGTCTCGTATGTTGTTTGCGTATGTTGTTTTCGGCGCTCCATGCTAGCAACTGAGGCCCTCGCCCACAGCCCTCGCTATGCGAGGGCCACGGGCTCACTATGCGAGCCCGCAAGCGTGAGCAACGGCTCGTATGCTCACAACTATATATGTTATGTCCACAGTCACTGTTCTTGGAATCACTGAATGAGTGGAAATGGACTGGCCTGTGATGCTACAAGGTAAGTACGTGCACCAGCAATAATACACCATCATCAATCATGTACACAAAACATACACTCCTAGTCACTGATATGGCATACATCACACAGAAATTGCTCTGTAAACCAGCTGCAATATACATATCAGATATATGTAATGAAGGTAATGACCATCAATGATTAATTAGGTTGCCCAGAAACATACACTAAAATGTATGATGTCATATTGACGATAAACTGAAAAAGGACATATCTGATTAATGGGACACATCCATGCTTTACAATAAACTCTACTGCCAAACAATCAGCAAGATGAAAATGTACATTATGTCAAACCCCAGATCCCATGCCATTATAATTAGCTGATATTCATATTATCAAGATGTATCCTAATCCTTGAATATGTAACCCATAATTGACGCTGGACATATGCTTATGAGAATAAGAATATAATAATATGTAATTCTCATTCTACAGTATTGCCAGTGCCACAGGAAAAACCACCACAGGAAGAGGTGGGCATTAAGAAAGGGGGAATAATTCATGTGGGCCATGGACCTACTAGTATGGACCTCCTAGTGGGCCCCTTTCATGACCATTTTCTTCTTTGACCTAATAGACCTTCCTAATCCCACAGATCAACTCTTCTACCAGCTTCTCCTATTGCAAGGATCCTGGGTCTCAGGGTAATGTCCCACAGCTCCCACCACCACCTCAGGCTTATTTAGCACCAGCAGCATCCACCTCTCCCTCACAGGCATCCCCTCCCATATTGGAGATGGATGAGGATGTAATCAACAGTCAAATCCAGCAGCATCAACAGATGGGCAGGCATTTACAGGTGGTGGTGCATGTGCAGCGCTGCTACAGGAGATTATACAAATTGAGAGTGGTAATAGGAGGCAACAATGGAATGTTGAAATGCAGCTACAGTGACACTGCCTCCTTCAACAAGACTTTGCCCGGTCTGTGGAGGGGCAGCTCTCTAGTCTAAAAAGGAACGTGAGAAACCTCATGGCAGCTATGATGGTTCATTTTCAATACTAGGTTGCCTCAGAATCAACCATTACTCCACCAGACCTGCCTGCCCCCCCCCAGCTCCTCCTTCAAAAGCCCTTGGCAGACGGACAACCAGTAGACAGCTTGGTGTCACCGAGAAACACTGATGCGGTCCATTATTTTGGATAAGTTTCTTTACTTAGGTTTTTCTTTTCAGGTAGCTCTGAAATTGAACATTACAGTGTGTTGATCTTTAAGCTACCAATGCTACCTGATAATGCAAGTGAACCAAAAACAGTACCAACAACCTAAATGTACATAACCACACCTGACATGTGAACAAATCTCACATTGCTTTAAAGTTTGACAAACATTCGATGACACATGTTTGCATGAGTAATCTTTCAACTAAAATTGTCTTATGTCATAGGATTCTATTATTGTCAATGCAATAAAGGCTGGTTATCTATTTGATGTAGCCACATATTACTTACTAGTAAATACCATTTAATTTGCTCCAAAAGTCACACAACAGGAAGTTGTTAAATAAATGCACATAGTGCATAATTGTGAGATTACAGAAAAGTATTAAACAATATGCACTGTATTCTATGACTTTATGGTTTGACATATAATACAGCATTGGCCGCACTACTTGGAGATCTTCAGCAGGTAGGAATGATAATTGTAATACTAAAATCTAAACATTAGTGAACTGTACATATCCATCCATTTTCTCTCTCATTCCTCTCTTTTTAAAATTATTCTTTCTGATAGATATGTGTAATACAATGCTGGTGTACTGACCAGATAAACAATATATTTAGGTGTTGTGCAGTATTACTGTAACATCGTAGGAATCAAATTCTTGGAGAATCCCTACTCTAAACTTACCGTCATTCTGGCTATTGACCAGATTTTACTAACAAGTAAGTACTATGTTATATGTATATAACTAAACTTTAAGTAAAAGCAGGCAATGGGCATGTAACGATCTGCTTTCTTCCGGCTTGAAAAGGGTGTTGACAGGATGCATCTTCTTCGGGATCTCAGGGCTCATCCCTTCCCCTGCCCCTGGTCTGTGGTTAGCTGGAGCAAACCCCACTACTGGTTCACAGTCCATGTGTGGTTCTTCCAAGACGCCTGGAGCATGGTGGCTTCCCTCCATGCCCTATACTTGGCCTACTTCCTGAAAATAATCCTTTGTGTCCCCTTCCAGAACTGCACTTGCCAACAAATCAGTGCTCTCTAAGGGCAAACAACAATTAGAGCAGCTGTACTCTTCTATAGCCAACTTGTTGCAGGTAGTGATGTCCAGAACAGTTCGCCGGAGAACTATTCGCGGCAATTTTCGCATGTTCGTTTTCGCCTTGAACGGCGAACACATGCGCTTTTCTGTTCGCCCCCTATACTCTATCATTGAGGAAACTTTGAACATCATTTATTTTATTTTATAATTTTTTTGTGTGTAACCTATGCCTGCCTGCCAGCGTGTGTGTGTGACAGGCTAACACCTAACAGCTTATATTGTGCTTATTTTCACTACTCATACCTTGTGGTGTAACATACATTGAAAACAACCATTTTTTTCCTGTAATCTAATTTCAGTTGCCTGCCTGTGTCAGGCTCACAGCTTATATTGTGCTCAGTGAAATAAAACAACACTTTTTTGACTGTAACAGATTGAATAGCAATTGCCTGCCTACAGGCGTGTGTGTGAAGCCTATTGCATCTACTCTGCCAACTTTTGCCAGTGCACAGTGATACGTCATATCTGGTGCAACCGTAGTTTTCAGTGACATAAAACAACACTTTTTTTCTGTAATTGATTGAATATCAGTTGCCTGCCTACAGGCGTGTGTGTGAAGCCTATTGCATCTACTCTGCCAACTTTTGCCAGTGCACAGTGATACGTCATATCTGGTGCAACCGTAGTGTACAGTGACATAAAACAACACTTTTTTGACTGTAATCGATTGAATATCAGTTGCCTGCCTACAGGCGTGTGTGTGAGGCCTACAGCACCTACTCTGCCAACTTTTGCCAGTGCACAGTGACACTCATATCTGGTGTCACAGTAGCTTGCACGCATAGTACCACTAATCGAAAAAGAAAATAACAGGCAGAGGCAGGCCAACCCGCAGGGGCCTTCATGGTCGTGGTGCTGTGATTCCCTTTGGCCTAAGAATAATGCCCAGTTTTCAGAGGCAACGTACCCTGAACTTGAAAAGTTCTGAGGACATGGTTGACTGGCTAACACAGGACACCCAATCTTCTACAGCTTCCGCTCGGAACCTAGACGCACCATCCTCCTCCAGCTTAGCTTCGGGCACCTCTCCAGTTACCACTCACCCGCCTGCCGCCACCACCAACACTAGCTCCACAGCCGCTTCACTTGATCCGTCAGCAGAGTTATTTACACATCCGTTGGAAGAAATGAGTGATGCACAAACATTAGTGCCAGAGGATGTAGATAACAGGGATATGTCCCAGTCAGGCAGCATTACACACATGGACGTACGGTCTGATGATGATGATGTTTTACCCGGTGCTGCTTCCTTTGTTGAGTTGTCAGATACAAGTGAAGCGGTTGATGATGACGATGCATCCGTGGATGTCACGTGGGCGCTATAGGAAAGGAGGAAAGTTCAGATGGGGAGACAGAGAGGAGGAGGAGACGAGTTGGAAGCAGCGGGAGGTCGTCAAAAGTAGCTAGTGGCACAGTCAGACAGCATGCATCGGCACCCGGGGTCAGCCAGACAGCACGCCAGTCAACGCATGCTGTTGCCACCACCAGAATGCCGTCATTGCAGAGCTCAGCAGTGTGGCAATTTTTTCGTGTGTCTGCCTGTGACAACATTGATGCCATTTGCAACCTGTGCGAAAAGAAACTGAGTTGTGGGAAGTCCAACACCCACCTAGGTACAACTTCTTTGCGAAGGCACATGATGTCACATCACAGCACACAAAGTCAAAGCCGCCATCCTCCTCCTGGTCCAGCATCTTCAGCCACGTCAACCACTGCTGCCCTGCTTGCCGCCTCTCAACCATCCGCCACTCCGTGTCTCGCCCTGAGCAGTCCCTGCTCATCTGCCCACAGTCAGGTATCTGTCAAGGACATGTTTGAGCATAAGAAGCCAATGTCACAAAGTCACCCCCTTGCCCGGCAGCTGGCTTGTCTGAACTCTTAGCCCGCCAGCTTTTACCATACAAGCTGGTGGAGTCTGAGGCGTTCAAAAAATTTGTAGCTATTGGGACACTGCAGTGGAAGGTACCCGGCCGAAATTTCTTTGCACAAAAGGCAATCCCCAAAATGAACTCGATTGTGCAAAAGGAAGTAATGGCATTTCTGGCACACAGTGTTGGGCAAGGGTCCATCTGACCACTGATACCTGGTCTGCAAAGCATGGTCAGGGCAGGTATATCACCTAAACTGCGCATTGGGTAAACCTGGTGACAGCTGCCTAGCATGGAATACGTGGCTCAAATTTGAAGTGGGAGGACCGACCAAGCATGTTTTTCCATGTCCCGCTTCCAAAAATCCATGCCATATACATGTCCCCTGATAGTGGACGTAACAGGGATTAAACCGATAGGAATAGTACTACTTAACAGTACACACCGTATAATAACGCATACAGAGGCAACGCGTATAATCTTCCATGCTGTGCAGTGGAAGCCCCCAGACTCTGACCTGTGTATAATCTTCCATGATGTGCAGTGGAAGCCCCCAGACTCTGACCTGTGTATAATCTTCCATGCTGTGCAGTGGAAGCCCCCAGACTCTGACCTGTGTATAATCTTCCATGCTGGGCAGTGGAAGCCCCCAGACTCTGACCTGTGTATAATTTTTCATGCTGTGCAGTGGAAGCCCTCAGACTCTGACCTGTGTATAATCTTCCATACTGGGCAGTGGAAGCCCCAGACTCTGACCTGTGTATAATCTTCCATGCTGGGCAGTGGAAGCCCCCAGACTCTGGGAGTCTGAAGAAGAGGAGTCTGAGGAGGAAGGTGGCTCTGAGGAGGTGGAAGACCAAACACATCAGGCGTCCCAGGGGGCTTGTTGTCACCTTTCGGGGACCCTTGGTGGCTGGGTGGAGGAAGAGACCTTCAATGACATCAGTGAGGACAAGGAACGGGACATGGCTAGCTTGGTATCCAACCTTGTGCAAATGGGGAGTTTGCGGTTGTGCAAAGGGACTGTTTGCGGTTGTTTGAGGTGCATTAAACGGGGAGATTGGTCTGTTACTGTGAAGCGAGTGTAACCCTTACACTACCTGATCGATACAACATCATACCTGATGTTTTAAAGCATGTTATTCCAAACAATTTAGGAATGTTAGGTGATTTATGCCCTTTATGGCTTAAAACCAGACTCTGCATCAACTATGTAATTTTCCGTGGGAGTTTTGCCATGGATCCCCCTCCGGCATGCCACAGTCCAGGTGTTAGTCTCGTTGAAACAACTTTCCCACTATTGTGGCCAGAAAGAGTCCCTGTGGGTTTTGAAATTCGCCTGCCCATTGAAGTCTATGGGTTCGCCGATGTTCGCCCGTTCGCGAACATTTGATTGAAGTTTGCGTTCATCCTCACCCAGTTGGCTCCTTCCTTGAGCCAAATCTTACCCTGAGATGTCTTCTCCAGCAGCTCCACATACTTGGCTCCCAGCTGCAACTCTCGCTGGATCAAGTGTTCAATCAGTGCAGCCTCCTTGGACTCTGGTTCTTGTCCCAATGCTTGGCAGTGCTGATTATATAGGATCACACCCCTTTCTGAAGGCCCAATTTCACATGATGAATCACACTGCAGAGACTCCTGAAGTCTTTCCATTAACTCCAGTCTGTAGTAGGTAGGTCATTGTAATGCTGCTCTTCAACATAGAGCTCTTCCCACACCAGATCTGCCAGCTATTCTGATAGCTCATCTCCCCAAGAATGCCATTTGCTTTCTTATAATGCTACCAGATCCTCTTTTGTGGCAAGCCAGTGTGCCTGCTGCTCCATCATCTTTGTTAGCTGTTTTCTTTTCTAATGGATCACCTCTGCTAGGCAAGCACTCAATGAGCTGGTGTGAGGAATTGACTCTGCTGGGTTTTGAACCCTGGTCCCCAGGCTGCTATACCTCTTCCCTACCACTGCGACAGCCTGCCTTTTGTGAATTCCATTGAGACCTTATAAGCTTGACTTTGCTAGCAATTTTATCAGTACCTAAGTCTCTTCAGCTGTGTCTGGTCAGGTGTCTGGTCCTTGGCCTATATAAGGCACTTCCTGTCAAATGTACCTTGCCAGATTATTGTTGGTTCCTGATCCCTTCAATAAAAGCTTGTTCCTGTTTAACCTACAAGTTGTTGAACTGGATTATTGCTGACCTTGGCTACTGGTCTCCACAACTTTGTGATTCCTATATCATTACAGAATAATCTGGACCTTTCATGGAGACCGCCGGGACAGATTCTGCATTGGCCCAGCAGGTTGCTTTTACTGCAAGAACTGTGCAGACCCAGGCACAGACCATCCAAGTGCTGCAGGACCAGGTAGCTGAACTGCAAAATAAATTTCAGTCAATGCACAGTGAGTACACCAGCTACAGGGCACGTGATGTTTTAGCTGCTACTGTTACACCTGCACAAGATGCCCGCTTGCCCCTGCCAGAAAAGTTTGGAGGAGATCGCAAAAAATTTAGGGGTTTCCTAAATCAATGTCGTTTGCACTTCATGATGTTACCTCACCAATTTCCATCTGAAAGAGAGAAGGTGGGATTTATTTTTTCACTATTCAAAGATGAAGCCCTGGCTTGGGGCTCCCCTCTTCTGGAACAGGACAGTCCAGTCTTGGGTAATCTAAATGACTTTCTTGAGGCCATGTGCCTAGTTTTTGATGACCCCAATCGATGTGCTACAGCAGAAGCCACTCTACTTCATTTGCATCAAGGGAGGCGCTCCATGGCTGAGGTTCCACTTCAGAAAAAGTCTCTCAGAAGCTATAAAAGATGAGCTAGCTCGTGTTGATCTTCCTGCTGACTTTGATGCATTTGTGCCTTTGGCTATCCGTATCGATCGGAGACTTTCTGAAAGAAGACTGGAAAGACAGGGGTCTTCTAGACCAAGTACTACTCCTATTATTTTTCAAGAATTTCTACTCCAACCCCACAAACACCTTCAGACTCTGAGCCTGAGGCTATGCAGGTAAATCTAATAAGAAGGCCATTATCCAATGAAGAAAAACAGTGGCAACGCACTCACAATTTATGCCTGTATTGTGGTAGTGCAGGGCACTATGCCATCAATTGCCCTAGCAAATCCAAAAGAACAATAGCTATGGCTGCTGAGGGCGCACAGATTCGACACCAATCCCAGATTGCAGATCAACTAGATTCTGTCACACAACCCTTGTTTTCTCTGGCTCATGGTGAAGAGGATATGTTGACTCAACATCCTCATTTTGTGGTGCCTATCACGTTGCAATGTGGTGATCATAAAATTTCAACTACAGCTATGATAGATTCTGGAGCAGGCGGAAACTTTATGGACATTAAATTTGCAGCAGGAAATGGAATTCAGTCTATCCCTAATTCTTCACCTGTGTTAATGGAGACAGTGGAAGGTTCTCCACTTACGTCGGGCCCGATTACACATGAGACTGTGCCCTTAAAGTTGACTCTGGAAGTGAATCACCATGAGACTATATCTTTCCACCTAATTTCCTCAACACAGTTTCCAGTGATTTTGGGGGTACCTTGGCTTGCTCTGCATAACCCACAGATTGATTGGAAGATCAGAACTTTGCCCTTTCCTTCAGAACACTGCTTAATGAATTGTCAACCAACTAAGGTAACACCTGTTGCCACAACAATTAATGAAATGGTTGCTACAAACTTGACTAAGCTTCCTCTACAATATCGGGATTTTGCAGATGTCTGTGATAAGAAGAATGCTGATCAGCTTCCACCCCACAGGCCTTATGATTGCCCAATAGAGCTGTTGCCTGGGGCTGCTATCCCATTTGGCCGTATATATTCCCTTTCTGAGCCTGAATTGAAAGCTCTTTGTGAATACATACAAGAAAATCTTGCCAAAGGTTTTATTCGACCATCTACTTCCCCAGCAGGAGCTCCTATATTCTTTGTAGAGTAGAAAGATGGCAGCCTACGGCCATGCGTTGATTACAGGGACATTAATAACATCACTGTTAAAAAACGATACCCCTTGCCTCTCATTCCTGAACTTTTGGAGAGACTTCGCTCAGCTAAAATATTTACAAAGCTTGATCTTCGGGGGCATATAATCTGGTTCGCATAAGACCAAATGATGAATGGAAAACAGCTTTCAGAACCAGGTACGGGCATTACGAATATCTAGTAATGCCATTTGGGCTTTGTAATGGCCCTGCAACTTTCCAGCATCTTATCAATGATGTACTACGTGATCTCCTGGATCAGTTTGTTGTGTCATATTGGGATGATATCCTAATATTCTCTGATAGTCTTGAAAACCACAGAAAACAGGTCCATATAGTTCTGGAGCGCCTTCGTACCCACCACCTATACATTAAACTAGAAAAATGTGAGTTTGAACAAACAGAAATTCAATGCAACTGGACCTTTTACGTCTCTACCATGACTCAAAACCAGCAGGTCATCCAGGAATCCGAAAGACGCAAGACCTACTTGCCCGATCCTTTTGGTGGCCGAAGTATCATGAGGATTTTAAAAGTATGTGTCCTCTTGTGATGTGTGTGCCAGACATAAGACTCCTCGCTCATCCCCTGTTGGCTTGCTTCAGCCTCTTCCGATTCCTCATCGTCCCTGGGGATCTATATCCATGAACTTTATTATGGAACTACCTTCCTCTAAGGAACACACTACCATTCTTGTTGTTGTGGACAGGTTAACTAAGATGGGTCATTTCATACCAGCTCGTGGTCTCCCTTTAGCTAATCAGACGGCTGACCTGGTTATTCGGGAAATTTTTCGCTTGCATCGAGTGCCTGATGAAGTAGTTTCTGACAGAGGAGTGCAGTTTCCGTCTTGTTTTTGGAAACATTTTTGTTCTAATCTAGGTATTAATGTAAATCTGTCGTCAGCTTTTCATCCACAAAGTACTGGACAGACTGAGAGAACCAACCAGACTTTGGAGCAATATTTGCGGTGCTATATTAGTTACCTGCAGGATGACTGTCTGGATTTTCTACCCACGGCGGAGTTTGCCTATAACAATGCCCAACACTGCTCCACTTCTTTGAGCCCATTTTTTGCCAACTATGGTTACCATCCGACCTTTCTAGTCAGTCTCCCAATTACTACTTCCATTCCTGCTGTCACTGACCGGCTAACCGCCTTACGTGATTCCCAAGCACTGTTGAAAGAGACTCTTTTGGAGGCTCAGGAATGTTACAAAAGAGCTGCTGATAGGCATAGAAAGGAGGCCCCAGTCTATCGCGTTGGTGACAAGGTGTGGCTGTCAACAAAGAATCTTAAGCTTCGGATTCCTTCTCATAAATTGGGTCAAAGGTTCATGGGACCTTTTGAGATCATTGCTCAGATCAATGCTGTCACCTTCCGTTTGCAACTCCCGAATTTCATGATAATACATCCAGTGTTTCACGTTGCACTGCTTAAACCTATTCATGAAAATACTTTCCCTGGCAGAGCCCTGCCTGCCCCACCTCCAGTCCTCGTGGATGGTGAGGATGAGTACGAAGTGGACAAAATTCTTGACTCCCGGATCTTCCGTAACAAACTTCAGTATCTGGTTCGCTGGAAAGGCTATGGTGAGGAGGAGAGTTCATGGGAACCAGTGGACAATATTCACGCTCCTGATCTACTTCGGTCTTTTCATGTGCTGCTAAACCAGGTAATAGGGCATCCAGAGGCTTCACCTATAGAGGCGGGGGTAATGTGAGGAATTGACTCTGCTGGGTTTTGAACCCTGGTCCCCAGGCTGCTATACCTCTTCCCTACCACTGCGTCAGCCTGCCTTTTGTGAATTCCATTGAGACCTTATAAGCTTGACTCTGCTAGCAATTTTATCAGTACCTAAGTCTCTTCAGCTGTGTCTGGTCAGGTGTCTGGTCCCTGGCCTATATAAGGCACTTCCTGTCAAATGTACCTTGCCAGATTATTGTTGGTTCCTGATCCCTTCAATAAAAGCTTGTTCCTGTTTAACCTACAAGTTGTTGAACCGGATTATTGCTGACCTTGGCTACTGGTCTCCACAACTTTGTGATTCCTTTATCATTACAGCTGGTCTGGTCACATTGGGAAAACCGCCTGTAGGTCTCGGCAACTCCTCCAAGCAGCCAAACAAAATTGGTTTGCTCAGTGGATAAGCCTCCAAATAATCGCCTGACTGCAGGTTTATGCTGAACTCTCTTGCTGGTCAGCTCCCTTTTCACATGGAGCATCCTTAGCTGGACTGCTACTGGTTTCTGGACCACCAAAGGCACTGGAGAGAGGCATGCAGGCACCTCTCTTTGGGTATAATTTCTGCCAGATCTGTGCTCGGAGAGCCTCCAATTGATCCATACGAAGATCCTTAGGCATAATAGCTCTCCACTTTTGAAACCTTCTGGACACCTACTCCTCTTAGGTAGCCATCCTGCTGCTTGTTTCTGCTGCTAGAATCCTGCCACTGCCACCAATTGTTACAATGTGCTTTCTTCAGTCAGGCTTGATAAGGCTGTTATGGCCAAACCTACCCAGCAGTTGTTTCGGGTTCTTTTGATCCCTTCACCAAGGCAGCAGATGTCTCTAAAACCCTCTTCCTTGAGGATGCATCATTTAACAATGTGAGCACACAAGATCAGCATACAGGATACTTCACCTGGACAAGTGGTACTGGACCTGATTTTATTGTGGTGGAAACTTCATGACAGATACAATTTTTTTATGTATCATCCACCAGGTCCAACTTTAAAAACTGAGAGCTTCTCAACATGACAGTTACAGATGACATCACTACATTCTAAATTAGTTAACTGTACATGTGCCAAACACGCAACATACAAATTCCAACATATGCTAACACACAAAGAGAAGCAACATAACATACATTAATTAACATACATAGGGTAATAAACATAACATAAAACATATTAAATAGCTATAACAACTACTGAACCCAAAGGGGATCATGATCATCCAATGTCATTATTTTAAGATGGCGATTGAACCAGAACACACATTGCTTGACTTTTTATAATCTAATATGAAAGCTTTTGTGTTTCTTTTTAAAGGCAAAGATTACCGCAAAAAAATATGATTTTTTTAGCTAGTGGAGGAAATGATTCTACCAGATGGTGCTTAATACCTAGTTAGTAACCTAAAAGGTTGGCGAGAAATTTTAATAAAGGAATAAGGTAATTTAAAAAGGAATACATTTACATCCTTAGTAAATATAATAACATCCATTACACTAAAATAAATGACAGGATAAGCTCAATATCCACTGAGTGCTATCAGCTGCTTATATGAGTAATAATATAACCTTAATATGTTCTAATTAGAATATAAATCTGTGATGTAACAAACACCAATATACAAGGGGTGATATATCCAATCTCCCTTACATTAGAGGATAGCCCAAAATGGCCATATTAGAGAAAATATGTAACCAGGTATCCTTTAGAACACTCATAATCCTAATCTTGCATGTCATAAATCATTGAAGTGCTTAAACAATTTGATAGTCACTTATTTAAAAGCTATAATGAAAATATGAGCAAAAAAAAAAAAAGAAGTCAACATAAAGTCCGACCTGTGTATTAAAAGCACCCTTTACCAAAGAACAGCCACAGGGTAGATTTAAGAACTAATTTGAGAATAAATCTCTTGATCAAACTGATTTAAACAAATTCCTACCAGCTAGCCACAGGCTGTGCATCACCCTCCATAGCAGAAATACTGCTTTTTTAATTCTCTATGGGGGCTTACCCTTTCGGGGACCTCATGGTCATATAGCTGTTGAAGAATATGTACATATATGCAAAAGAAAGTACTTTGAATGCTGCAGGTCCCCAGCTGGGAGACTATCAGCTCTACTATCTTATGTGCACAATCGAGTATCAGGAGGATTGGGAGGCTCTGTTTGACAGGTCAAATGTAGGCCATGGTCACTCTGCTCATTGGTTGACTTGGCAATCAGCTTTTGCTCCAGCTCCGCAAACAGTGCATCTCAGTCTGTGGCAGTCTGCATACACTTCTGCTGCACAGGCAGCACCTCTTAGTTTGTCTCAGGTCTCTGGCTGTAAAGTGGTACACAGACCTACATGGTGCAGCAGCTCCAAACGCCTCTTTCAGGGTGAACCTGGCTATCAGCATTTACTCCTGCATCACAAGCAGCCTGTCACAGATCTCTGGCTGCTCCTCTGTATACGAACCTTCCTGGTTCGAACGACACAAAGGGGCTCTTTTCTTTAAATGCCTTGTATCATTAAATTCATGAGGCTGGGTGTTTGCTTCAAACCCAACCGGTATCGCGTGTCTATCAGCTTACTCAGGGGTCCATAGTGATTTTTGTTAAAGGCATTCTGGCCTTGTAGGCAGTATGCTAAGGAATGAGAAGTGAGCATGTTATTAAGCACAACAAATGTAACTTAATTGTGTTTAAAATGTTTTGTATTTTATTCCATGTGTCCTTCAATACTATGTTAATCAAATCCAGCAGTTATACATAAATGAGCGAAGCATGTCCTCCTTCATAACAATATAAGAACAGATGGATTTTTGTGATATGATTAAAATACATTAAAGCCTAATGATCTATGTTTGTCCTCAATAATGTTTAGATGTCATGATATCATTACAAATATTCATCATATGATAACAACATCTTTATACCTTTTACATATGATATCCAAGGGGCTGAACAATATCATATAGAGATTGTGACAGTACTCTTGGCCTACTGATTATGGTCACAGCTAAGCTAAGCTAATTGGTCATGGCAACTGATTTCTCATGACAGATATAGCATGGTTAGTCCTGCTTGTAGATGAACAACAAGTAGGTCAGTTTATTGTTACAGTAACAGTATAAAGCACTATATGTGGTGTAATGACCAGATGTGACTCTAGTATATACTATGCACAATTATTATTATTATACAGTATTATCTTTAAACCATCATATGATCCCATTTTAAACAGTGTATTGTCCTCTTGGGTTTCATTTGCTTGACAGCAATGGTATTAATTCACAGTCTGCTGTATACTTATTATACCATCATCAATGTGTCCATGTGTTTCTAAAGGTTACTGATTTGTGAGATTAGCATACATTGCATTTAGTCAATGATCTGATAAGTGTATTCATATAATTTTTAAGTATACCCATCCAGTTTTAATACCCATCCTGTTTAGTGGATGCATGAAGAGATTAATAATATTTGGATAAAATGATTATAATTTGAACATATGAAATATGTATGATGGTAAAATATGCTTGGACAGCCATGTCTCTCATCAAATTACATATTGATACAAAATCACCTGAAATATGCATTAAGTGTAACCTTGTAATCAAATTTGCCCTCTTTTCTATCAACTACATCAGGGGTCCCAAACCCCTGGGCCACGGACCAGCACCGGTTTGCGGCCTCTGTTCAGCCGTGCCGTGTGCTGCAGTGTGTATATATGTGTGTGTGTGTGCAAATGTATATATGTATATATGTGTATTAATGTATTTGTGTATATATATATATATATATATATATATATATATATATACTGTATATATACATAGACACACTTCTGGCTCATAAATATTTTCCTAAGTATAATTTTTCTCTATAACTGGCTTTCTTCTAGACTCCTAGAAACAGCGTGTCTGGCTGCTATAAAGGTTGGGGACCACTGAACTACATGTTCATATGAACAGCACAGGCCATAACAATGCATGATGTAATGTGACCAGAAAGTGTTCATGCCGTATTTTATACGTTGTTATAACATATTAATTTTATTATATACACTATTATTATAAACACACACAGATATATATATATATATATATATATATATATATATATATATATATATATATATATATATATATACAGTATGTATAGCCATTGCAGTGAATTAACAGGACAGGTGTACATGGGATTATGGTAGATACACTTCCCCATCAGTTAACCCCTCTAATGTGACTCTCTCCATAGAGTGCAATAGTTCTGCTTGCCCTTCTTAAAACCTTTCTGGGCTGGCTAAAGCCCTTCCCCTGCCTCATGCTGCTCTTCCTCTAATGCTTCCTGGACTTGCATCTGTCCCTTTTTCTGCCAGAGATATGAGGGCATGCTGTAGCTGTATCTCCTGATAATCTACACACACATCAATGCCATCCTACCTGTCAGCATGTGCCCCTGTACCCCCTGTCTCTAAGGATCTGCCCTTTACCTGATCCCCTACCATAAACCTGGGCATAGCCTGTGCTATCTGGTCATTTGGCTTTTGTGGGAACTATTAACATACCTTCAGCCCAGACACTCTGCTCTTTCCTGCCTCATGCTGTCCATAATCACACGTCTCACACCTGGGTGCCTACCATACAGCAGTCATGTGTAGAACACATATCTTCCCAAATATCTCACACTCATATATGTTCTCACCGCTCTGATCAGGTCTGCCTCCAGGCTGAAAATAACTGGTGTGAAGGCCATGTGAAATTACTAATATGTATCTAGTACTGGAGTCTAGTTACTATTATCATTGATATATATTATGCTGATGTGTATTATTTGCAAATAATTGATGTTCCCAGATGTATGGAGACTGAAAACTTATAAGTTGCAACTTAGTGTATAGGGTGCAACATAAGTGCCTTGAGACTGTTAAAAATTATATTTATTTAGCACTTGCTTTTGACAGTTATCTGCAAAGTTGTTGGATCCCTTACATGTGGTATTCTATACACATAACTTCTTGGTGAAGAATCAGCTACCTGAAGGTATTACACAGATTCTGTAACTTGCACGAGGGTAAAATTAGGTTGAAATGGGCTTTTGAGTCATAATCAGTGAAGCAGCAGACCTTAACTTGATAACACTGGTTGTATCAGCCTATTTAGCGGTGGCTTTACACAGCCCTAAAAAATAGAATGATTGAGATTAACTCCTGAGGACAGTTCCAAATGAAAATATTTCAGAGGGGGGCCATAACTGTGCTTTAAAACTGCATGTCTTCAGTATTTGAAGTAGATTTGTAACCTTTGTAGTAATTTGCTTCTTCATGGAAAATGCATACAAGGCAAATGTGTGAATTTCATGTCCATTTAATGCATCTCTACCATGGATTCTTAGAGTTCTACAACCCAAATCTGTTAAAAGCAGACATAATTTAATAATTTAGTTAAAGCGTGATGTAGACAAATTAAGCAAATTGATTCCGCAGAATATTCTTATGCCTATCTATGAATCCATTGATCTGCATACCAAGTCATTGATGAAGGTTATATGCATTTGACCTAACCAATCTAATATTGCACATCTTTTGGTGGTTATACAGTGCCTTGCAAAAGTATTCACCTCCCTTGACTTTTTACCTATTTTGTTACATTACAGCGTTGCATTCAATATTTAGTTAATCTGAATTTCATGTGATGGATCAGAACACAATAGTCTAAATTGGTGAAATGAAATGATTTTATATACATAAAATCTATTTAGAAATAGAAGACAGAAAATTGGCATGTGTGTATGTATTCACCCCCTTTGTTATGAAGCCCATAAAAAGCTCTGGTGCAACCAATCATCTTTAAAAGTCACATAATTAGTGAAAATATGTCCACCTGTGTGCAATCTAAGTGTCACATCATCTGTCATTACATAGACACAACTTTTTTGAAAGGCCCCAGAGGCTGCAACCCCTAAGCAAGAGGCACAACTGACCAAACACTGCCATGCAGACCAAGGAACTCTCCAAACAAGTAAGGGACAATGTTGTTGAGAAGTACAAGTAAGGGTTAGGTTATAAAAAGAATATCTAAATCTTTGATGATCCCCAGGAGCACCATCAAATCTACCATCAAAACTCATGCACTGGGCAAGGAGGGCATTAATAAGAGAGGCAGCACAGAGACCTAAGGTAACCCTGGAAGAGCTGCAGATTTCCACAGCTGAGACTGGAGTATCTGCACAATAAGCTGTACGCTCCATAGAGTTGGGCTTTAGGGCACAGTGGCCAGAAGAAAGCCATTACTTTTAGCAAAAAACAAAATGGCACGTTTTGAATTTGCAAAAAAGGCATGTGGGAGACTCCCAAAATGTATGGAGGAAGGTGCCTATGTATGTATGGAGAAGGATGAGACTAAAATGTAACTTTTCGGCCATCATAGAAAACTCTATGTCTGGAGCAAACCCAACAAATCACATCACCCAAAGAACACCATCCCTACAGTGAAGCATGGTTATGGCAGCATCATGCTGAGGTGATGTTTTTCAGCAGCCCGGACTGGGAAACTGGTCAGAGTGGATGGAAAGATGGATCGTGATAAATACAGGGATATTCTTGAGCAAAACCTGTACCACTCTGTGCATGACTTGAGGCTAGGATGGAGGTTCACCTTCCAGCAGGACTCTGACCCCAAATACACTGCTAAAGCAACACTTAAGTGGTTTAAGGGGAAACATGTAAATGTGTTGGAATGGCCTAGTCAAAGCCCAGACCTCAATCCAATAGAAAATCTGTGGTCAGACTTAAAGGTTGCTGTTCACAAGCACAAACCATCCAACTTGAAGGAGCTGGAGCAGTTTTGCAAGGAGGAATGGGCAAAAATCCCAGTGGTAAGATGTGGCAAGCTTATAGAAACTTATACAAAGCGACTTGGAGCTGTGAATGTCATAAAAGGTGGCTCTACAAAGTATTGATTCTAAAGGGGTGAATAGTTATGCACATAGCCTTTTTCTGTTATTTTGTCCTATTTGTTGCCTGCTTCTCAATAATAAAATAAAAAAACATCTTCAAAGTTGTGGGCATGTTCTGTAAATTAAATGATTCAAGTCCTAAAACAAACCATGTTAATTCCAGATTGTGAGGCAGCAAAACACAATAAATGCCAAGGGGGGTGAATACTTTTACAAGGCACTATAAAACAAAATAAATGACATCGTTTTGATGGCAGCGACATTTTATCTCCTTTGTACACCCTATCTTAGAAACACTGCCATAGTACCAATTGTTGACAAAATTCTGTCAATTGTGTTTTTCCCTTCATATAGAAAGAACACATTTAATGTGTTATTTTGTTCGGCTAAACTACTAAGCTAATATTTTAAAACAAGGACAAAAAGGAACTATTGATCATTCTGTTTACCTTTTAGCCATGGAATTCTATGTAATGAATTTAGGATCACTCCACACCCACTACTGTTGTCAATATTTATGGTATCAATCAGGAAGATAGATTTTGTTAACAACCAATCAGAATTAAAATTATAACAGAGTTTCAGTTGCTTAAAAAAATATATAGCGTATGTCACTATCCCCGAGAATGGTGAAATGCCAATATTACATTATACCTTTGTGCTATCTATTTGTATGGATTTTTCTCTTTGAGAAAATCTTTTAAATGTTCTATAAAACATGAGCATGTGAAACAAGAGAAGCATGCACTCTGGATGGCAGCTACTTCATTAAGTCGTTTTGACAGCTCTGGTGGATTCACTTCCATTGTGCTGCTTCACAATCTGTTCAGTCTTTGCATGTATCTTGATAAAATTATGCACATGTTCCATTCCTATAATTAGCTGTCTTCTAAATAAAAGATTGTCTAGGAGTAAGAATACAGAAAATATGCAAGGGAGACATTATCTTCTTAGGTAGGTTATGAAATATACTTTTAACCTAATTTTAAGCCACTGATTTTAATTTGTAAAAAAAAACTTACTGATATAGTACAATTTACTATAGATATTTATATCTGCTGTTGTCCCAGCTACTACAAATAAAACTACATTTATTTGTACTCCACTGATAACATTGCAGCTAAGATTCATCTTGGCCTGTTATGTTGTATGTTTTTCTAGTTACCATATATACTCGAGTACAAGCTGAGTTTTTCAGCCCTTTTTAAAGTCTGAAAAAGCCCCCCTCGGCTTATACTCGAGTCACCCTGTGTCTCTTTCCCCCTCGTGTCTTTCCCCTCCTCTCCCCCCTCTCCTTCCCCTGTGTCTCTACCCCCCCTCCCTCGTGTCTCTTTTCCTCCCACTTCCTTATCATCCTACTCATCCTCCCTGCTCAACCCCCCTCCTCATCCTCAACACCCCTCCTCAACCCCCTCCTCATCCTCAACCACCCTCCTCATCTTCAACCCCCCTACTCAACCCCCCTCCTCATCCACACTCCTCATTCTCCCTCCTCGTCCTCCCTCCTCAACCCCCCTCCTCATCACTTTACTCCTCTCTAATTACCTCCCCGTCACCCTTCCCCCTCTCTTACCTTCCATCAGCTGCTCCTCTGCGCGGCTTCACATGCGGGTCACGTCATTAGCATTGGCTGGGTCCCGACACAGCCGCAAGATGCGTGGAGGAGCGGAGGAGCAGCTGATGGAAAGTAAGAGAGGGTAAAGGGAGAGGGGGGGTAATTAGAGAGGGGTAAAGTGATGAGGAGGGAGGATGAGGAGGAGGGTTGAGGAGGGAGGATAAGGAGGGGGGTTGAGGAGGGAGGATGAGGAGGGGGGTTGAGGAGGGAGGATGAGGAGGGAAGATGAGGAGAGGGGTTGAGGATGAGAAGGGAGGATGAGGAGGATGATAAGGGGGGAGGGAAACAGACACAAGGGAGAGGGGGAAAGAGACACAGGGGAGGGAGAGGGAGGAAGAGACACAGGGGAGGTAGGGGGAGGAAGAGACACAGGGGAGGGAGGGGGAAGAGACACAGGGGGGGAGAGACATGGGGAAAGAGACACAGGGGAGGAAGAGACACAGGGGAGGGAGGGGGAAGAGACACAGGGGAGTGAGAGGAGGGGAAGAGACACAGGGGAGAGAGAGGAGTGAAGAGACACAGAGGAGGGAAAGGGGGGAAGAGACACAGGGGCACAGAGGGCACACAAGAGGGGACACAGAGGGCACAACAGGGACACAGGGGGCAGCACATTTCCCACCCTTGGCTTATACTCGAGTCACTAAGCTTTCCCAGTATGTTGTTGTAAAATCGGTGCCTCTGCTTATACTCGTGTCGGCTTATACTCGAGTATATACGGTAAGTAATTTTTGGAGACAAATATTAAAATTGCATTTCATGAAATGTCATTAGTTCTTTTATCTTACAACAATGATTGTAGAAAGTAACTACTGGATCGAATATTCTGATTATTGTTTGTATAGCAATGTTATGTGTGACTGTAGGCTCTAGGGTAGGGTCCTTAACTCCTTTTGTGTCAGTCTGTCAATGTATGTATTGTTATATCCATGAGCAGCACTATAGAATGGGTTGAAACAACACAAATAAAGATATAAAAAATTATTTTTTAGATTTCAGCATAAAATGTATATGGTATATATTACAAATGCATATTCTTATGGATGTTAAAGATCATTTTTAAGTTCTATGACGTTATAAAGCAGGCTTGTTCAATGTTAGTCCTAGGAGTTGGATCCAGGCCACATTTTTACAATATAACTGTGTCAGCACAGGTATGTAAATCATGCTGATTGAGCAATAGCTTGATATCCCTGCTCCAAAACAAGATATCCTGACAATGTGACCTACTGACTTTTTTTGGACAGCCTGTTAAAGAGACTCTTTTTGGTGTATTTATCAAGCAGGTATAGAAGTGGGTATAACAAAGTGAAGTTTCATATTACCATTTACTGTTTTCTATAGGAGCTATTTATCAAACAGATGTATATGTTATCTATGCTTTATAGTTCCCATACAAAAGATAGGAAGTGGAGATATTTATTCTTCGGTTACCTGTATATAATATTCAATTTGCAGCTTTCAAGTAAAAGAATTAAAACTGATTTCAATTTACTATGTACATTGTATTTACTTTGCTACATTTGCGTTAATATATATTCAAGCTATACTTTAAATATATCCCAAATGTTTCTCCAACTAATTCCAACCTCTTTAAACTTCAAAAGTACTGAAAGAATTCCAAAGCCACATAAGTTCTCATAAGGAACCACCAATCTTTCCCAGGACCCAATAGCCTCTCCAAGAACTTACAGAACATGTTTGGGATACCACAATTCACCCCAAGGCTAAAACACTCCACATCAGGACACACATCCTTATCTACTCCCTTCCTGCTCCCTGCACATCATTTACTTCAGAACAGAGGTATTTTATGGGATCTTGAGGAACCACAGTTAACAATACTTAGAACTACAGTGTTCCATGGAAAAGTCTGAAAAGCTCTGTTATGGAGGATGTATGCACAGCAAGCTGTGCATCTCTATATTGCATCTTATAAAGCACACGGCATGTCCAGTGTGCTCCTGTTGGTTCATGTGCTCCTGCATTGTAAGCTGTACCACATGACTACATTGACTAGTAAAGAGATGCCATAAGGCAAGATGAGGCCCACAGCTTGCTGTACACCAAACTCATAAAGTTAACTTAATCTAAGGGATGAGATAAAAGTCAACATACTCTAAGACTTGGGAGGAGATTTGGAAATATTAAGTAAGACCTATTTAAATAAACAAGAAATGCAAAGAGCATGTTTAGACTGTAATCTCATTGACAGACAAGTCTAACTCAAACAGCTGTAATACTGCTCATTGGTTGACAGGAGCAAGTCCCACAGAAAGGTTAGGAATTTGAATATTTTTTTTCGGCCTTTGAGCATTCATTTCAGAAAAGCAAACAAAATGTTGCATATTATAAAATACCTTCTTGCAACAAATCAAAAATGCTATCAAGTTCTTTTAATATAGTATAATATTGAAAATTCAAATGTAATCACTGAAAATCTTACTATAGAATAATTTTGTAATATTTTTTATTTATGCTGTGATGCTAAATCTGTCACATATTCTGTAGGTATCACAGTACATATATACAGAATTAATACATGTTTTAAGAAAATGGGCGGAGGTATAATTTACAAATTGTCTGCAATGTATATGATTGGCTCTAACTGGTATAATTTGTCACATATAAACAAATAACATGCATTCAATGTGAAAGGACTTTAATGGAAAGCTGGAAATGAAGCTTTTTTTATTACTATACAACATAGCTATCTACCATAATTACAAGATTTATCAAAAAGCAAACATGAAGCTAGCTATGTATCTCTGTCCTCAGCTTCATATATTATTCACCATTCTAAATGTTAAATGTACTTATTATATCAGTTTTTAACAGTATAAGCATGCAAATGTAAAGGTGTGAAGTAAATATATAAAAAACCTGGCTTTTCATAACATTTATTAAGTGTTTGAAAACTTTATTTATAAATTTGACTATTTTCTAGTAAACGAGAAAGTTATTGTATTTCCACTTGTTAAATACATCCTGCAAACAAGCACTTTTAGCTAAAGCCCTGTATAATGTATATTTGTATTTTCTTTGCCTACAGAATAATTACCAATTTATAAAAAAAGAGCACAATAATTGCCATTAAGTCTTAGAAAACAGACTGTATATTATTTCCCACCAATGTATAAATACTTTTTATGTAAATTTTGCTGACATTTTTAGTTTCAATATATAAACCAAAAAGCCCATAACATTTTTCTTTTCCTAGACTTACTAAGCTTTGCATTGGCTGCTTAGAGCAGCCACTTCATTCGCTTGCAATGCCTTAGGAAATCTACTCATATAAAATACTGAATTAATTACAAAAAGGCTCCCACAAAACAAATATGAGGTGGACTTTTCTTTTTCTATGATCCTGGCCCTATTTGGAAGATTAGAATAAGAAGTGTTTTGTTTGGCTTTCAGGGATTCCTGTCTTCAGTTTTTTCTGCCTGTTTTCATAAAGTGCTGATGAATGCATGTTGAATAAAAGACTAGCAGCCCTATTAAATTTACAGCACTTACAGATCAATTAAATTGAACAAGCCGGCAACTACATGGCCGAAATCAAAATCCGTAAACCATGCATCCGTAAGTAGCATTTCAGGGCATGATCATGATCAATGCAGCAAGACCGTAACTACCGATTTAGAAACAACCAATAGTTAAAGAGACCTCCATCATGACGTCAGTAAAACATGGAGGTTAAACCACAATTAGCCTTTAGACGTCCGATTTGCGATCGGACTCGCAATCCAGAATCTGTTGCAATCTAAAAACATCAATAAATGTACTATTCTAGTCAATTCGAGTTTAATGATTTGTATTAACCCATTGATTGCCGGGATCAATATAACACGGAAATTACACATAAAAATAAATAAATTGTATTGCATATTTGCGAGCTTGAGACTGTTGTGCAACTAATTCTAATGTCTTTCATCGCTTTCCCCGTATTTAAAGTACAGTAGTGTATTTATATTTTCTTTTACAGTGCTACGAAAAGGTGTTAAACCCCCTTGTGAGTTCTCTCTAGTATTGATAGGATTTTTGGCTTAATTTGCCATTTACGTGTGAGAAGCGATTGCAGGCTTGAGGAATTGTAGCAATTTAATATCAATTTGCGATTTTAGCGATTGCATTGCATAATCACTAATCTATATTAAAAAATAGAAATGTGTGCAAACAGGATAATCTGCATAATCTGCATAACCACAATATTTTCAAAATATATTCTGCCTGATCCTAAGAACACCACTTTTGACATTTTCATGACCAGTAGTGAGCATTATAACACGCTAATTAATTTCATAAAATGGAATTCTGAGAGATCCTAAAAATTGGTGCTCTCAACATAAAATTTAACCTGACAAGTGTTGGTCATATTAATATAAACCTCTGAGAAAACATAATAGACGTTTCAACATATTAATTGAGACATTGAACTATTAATAAATACATGTTAATAATATATCTTAACAATATGTAGGAGATCCATTTGATGATGCATCCTGAGCAAGGGCTGCTGGTGGAGGTATAGGAAAGAGGACAGATGTAGATGTATTAGGCATGTGAGGAGGGCAGTATTGGGGGGAATCCAGCTGTACCCGTGTTAAGTCCACTAGTGTTCGTAGGAGGTCCCCCACGTCATTCAAACTCCTGGTGATGGTCGGGCGCTGTCCTGTTGCTGGAAGCACAATCTTTGCACCTCCATCTCCATGTGTAAATGATCCCTTTGTCATTCTCAGGCCATTCTTTGCAGCACGTCGCACATCTGAGCCTCTGTGCCACTCATTTACTGCAAGTGCCTAGCTACTTTTTCCTCATACATTCCTAGTTCTTCCATCCTCATTGCAGGAGATATTGTGGGGGTGACGAGGCTGTGCTGTGGAAGTGGGAACTGACAGGTGTAGCCATGGTGGCAGCGGTGATGGTGGCACCATATCATACTGTGCTGCTATAGATCCTGGTAGTGGTACTGGCAGAGATAGTGATGGTAGCATTGGGAGAACAGCAGCCAAAGACCATGGGTCCTGTCAGTAGGAGGTTCCAGGAGAGAATGGGGACTGTGGGATCAAAGACCAGCCCCATAGAAGATGTCCCAGCAGGTGCTTCCATTGCCCACGTGTATTGGTCCAACTCTTCCTCATATGATGGATCCTCCTTTTGCTTCTCCTCCTCCTTTGTTGCCGGCTTCTTTTCCAATGATGTACTAAGAGCTTACATGAAAGATTAGAAGATATTAATAATCCACATATAATGACCATATAATCTGTCTGTGTTTCTGTATACATTACTTTTAGGATGTGTTGATTTGTATTATATTGTAGAAGGGTCAATGAATGGGGTTTTGATGTGATAACTTACATTGAGAGTATATGTGGAACACCCAAATATAAAAGGATTAGGAACATTCTGACATAAATGTTGTCCTTTGGTATATTTTTAATATGTGTTTGTTAGGTTAAACAGATATACATGTCAACTGAGTTGGATGTGTCAAGCATTTGGAATATGTCTATGATGATGATATTTCATGTGATGATTCCTATTAGGTGATGCTCAGCGTATACATTGTATGTATGTTTACAGAGCATTGAATGTGTTGTGCAAATATATTTATAGTGAACTTGGGTGATGATGTGCAAGTATGAGTAGTAGTGCATAAAATCACCCTAAAGGGTCTCAGATGGGACAGTGTTCAACAGCACAAGAATTCTAATGACTGTTGATATGGACTTCCTGTAGTTGCTCCCACTTGTTATAGTGCATTGGAGCTGGCACTGTTTGCCTCTTTAGCCATCTTTCTCTTGAGCATCCTCAGCAATAATTATACTGATTGTGATGACCTACTGCTTCTGTTGTGCTTGATGAGAACTAACTTCAAACCTACCCAGGAGCAGGAACAGAACAACCCAGCTTACAACAACCAAAGCACTCAGCCAACCACAGGAATAGGTAGAGCCACTCAGCAAATGTTATCTATAACAGAGTCCCATGCAGGTTCATGAATTAAACACATATTTCATTTATTTATTTTCAAATTGACAACTCCTTTGTTGATGCATAGCACATTTATACACAATCCAGTCCACCCATTCGACACCAGCTCCCACCCCGACCATGCGGGCAGTCCTGTCCATCAGTGATGTCATCCCCTACTCACTCCGCTTGGTCCTCAGTCTCTGATGTGCCCCAGTGACCCTGGTAATACACTTTATTAAACTCTCTAGGGAAAATGCAGCATTTCAATACCAAATATGACTGTTTGCCACTGATATGTCAATAAATTCACACAACAATACAATAATTCTGATCACCACCATATTGAGGCCCTCTTTATGAACAGCATGGCAAAACCTCATTCCTTGGCCCTTCTACAATATCCCACAAAGCATATAATCAGAATGTAGCTGTCACAGTTCAAGTATTCAGGCTGAGAGGACAGTATGCGGGGACAGAAGGAAAGAATATCAATAGTCTTTGTCAAGTCAGTGCCCCTGTTAGTCCAACAGTCTCCGAAAGCTTTGGACCCCCATGACATCACAGCTGACTCCTTGGCTACACTGACTTTACTTATCCTCCTGCCTCGAGAGATCATCAGCATTCTGATGGACCTTGCCTCTCCGGTGTTGAATAGAGAAGTTAAAAGACTGTGGGGCCAAGCTCCATCGTAGCAATCGTCCATTGTCCCCTGCTACTATAGACAGTAACATAGGTGATTATGATCATTTACCTCGGTGAACTCCCTGCCATGGTACTATAATAGTGAATAAACTTATGGCAATACCTTGTGGCACCCAAGAAAGCCATCACCTGTTTCTTCATCTGGGGTTTGGGCTAGTTAGCTATTCCCTCCCCCTTAGCAGGCTCTGGCCTAATCTGCCCGCTGCCCAACGAGTGGCCCACCTACTGAACTTCTGCCCTTGCCTACTGGCACTGGTCTGGATAACAAGCTAAGTCTTCTGCATGTCCCACTATCTTTTCCTGTATATCTTGCCTAACTGGGGCTAGCAAATCGGGTCATTTGCCATCCTCTAGGTCCCTGCCTGTAGGCAGACATATCGCTAACAAGTTCGGAGGCCCACTCTGGTACTCATTCACCCTATTGATATGGGCCTCCCTGGTAACTTTTCTGTCTGCGACTATATTTACTACATATGTGTGGGAATTTTACTTTTTTGTGATGGGGTAGGGGCCTTCCCAAGTGGCTTGTAATTTATACTGGGGCTGGGGTATTAGAATCAACACCTCCTGTCCCACTTCCAGCTCTATATCTTTAGTCCCTCTCCTATAATATTGTTTGTTTCTGGCCTGGGCCATCTGCATTTGCTCCCTGACCCAGTTAGCATGGCTAATTTCTCCCAGAAAGCCACAACATATAAAGCCAAAACACGATTTGATCCATAATCCCCTACCTATTCCTCTCTGTCTACCATACAGGAAAGAATCCTGTGGACTACTGAAAAAACTTCTCTATAGGCAAATAGAAGGTATGGCAGAACCTCTTCCAATCCTTCTCATGCTCTGTGAAAGTACAGAGCATCTTCATTTTCCACAAAGCCAATTTATCTGGTGTGATATGAGGATGAGTTCTCTGCTAGGGGGACAGCATCCCGGTTCTGCTAGTCCTGGCTAGGGGTCCTATGATATTGATAGCCACCCATTGGAGGGGGCATCCATAACTGGCAGAGATGGAAGAGGAACCTAGGTACTCCTTCCTGTGAGATCATATTGCTAACAGGCATCACAAAAGTTACTGTTATTAGTTACATCCTGATAATTCCATCCTGATTATCATATCCTGACCCACCCCAGGTTCCAAGAGTTTGGTCTCCTACTAACTGGGCCCTTTGGCTGTTTGGGACCTAATGACTGAATTTACATAATGGTTTTCCAGTTGTCCCAAGTCATTGCCAAGCAAAACATCTGCAAGTAATCTAGGCATAACTCCCACCTCCCTTTTCCCATACCCATTTCACAGTGCCCCAATCGAAATACAAGAGGGCACTTCAATGGTTTTGGCAAAATGGTTGTACATTTACCACATCCATTGTCAGGTTTGACAATGGACATATGAAGAATACAGGAGATTGTTGTCACATGTACCACACAGCCAGTACGTGCCAGACATTCCTGCAGCTCCTTTAATGTTGCTGTAGGCCTCTTGGTAGCCTCCCAGACCAGTTTTATTCTCATCTTTTCATCATTTTTGGAGGGAGCTCCAGTTCTTGGTAATGTCACTGTTGTGCCATATTTTCTCCACTGTGTTCTATGGTATATCTAATGCCGTGGAAATTCTTTTGTACCCTTCTCCTGACTGATACCTTTTAACAATGAGATCCCTCTGATGCTTTGGAAGCTCTCTGTGGACCATGGCTTTTGCTGTTGGATGCGACTAAGAAAATTTCAGGAAAGACCAACTAGAGCAGCTGAACTTTGTTTGGGGTTAATCGGAGGCACTTTAAATGATGGCAGGTGTAACACGATTTGGAATGTGATTGCTTAATTCTGAACACAGCTAGATCCCCAGTTATAAGAGGGTGTGCAGACTTATGCAACCACATTATTTTTCTTCTTTTTTTTTCTTCCCTCCACCTAAAAGATTTCAGTTTGTTTTTCAATTGAGTTGTACAGTTTTATAGGTCACATTAAAGGTGGAAAAAGTTCTGAAATGATTTACCAAAGGCGCTCATTGTGAGGCCCGTGATGAGCGACTAAGGCACTCATCACGAGGCCAGTAAAGTAGAGGGGGAGAGGCTCGCAATGAGCACCTCCCGTCAAGTAAAGGGTGCAAGAGGTAGAGGGGGGAGAGGCTCGCAATGAGCGTTGAAGGCGCTTATCATGAGGCCAGTAAAGTAGAGGGGGGAGAGGCTCCCATTGTGTGGAAAACAGCAGTGCCAGGCTTCACATTTTATTGCCGTCATTTTTGACAGGCAAGTCGCTAGTATATATATAAATAGTTACATAGTAATTGACATTGAAAAAAATAATTTTAGTCCATCAACCTTTTTAGATCTCCTTTGATCTTTGTAATATGCAGATTAAGTGTTAATTAATAATTGATCCAGAGCAAGGCAAACAAAAAAAAAATCCAATGAACCATTGCAAGTTGTCTCAAAAGGGGAAACAATTAAATTCCTTCTCAACCCCATATACTGGCAATCGGATTCCTCCCTAGATTAATACTCCTTCTCTAATTATCCAGGATAACCCTGAATGCCCTTTTTATTCAAAAATATATCTAGTCCATGTTTTAAGTTATCGAATCTGCTGTCACCACCTCCTTTGGTGTCTATTATAACAGTACCTTTTGACCATGTCTGTATCAATTTTAAGCAAAACTAAAACCACCTGGAAAAAGTCAGCATCCATCACATTATGAAGAAAACACTATTTCCCATTTTACAGGTGTCTTGACAGATGTACAGCATTTGTTTAGTTCAGTTTTGCCCCAGGATGCTGATGACATTCACTTACAAAAATCATGATATGTTAACCAAGGGAATAACTATATAAGTTAAATGTGTTCTGACAGGTACGATAGTTTCAATTTGATCACTGTATGTTTTTACTCAGTTATGCTTTAATTTATTAGAGGTATAATAACTATACTATGTGAAAGCAGAAACTCTGCAAAAAGAATAGCAAATATAAACAAACTAAAATGTAGCTCTTACCCATATAAAAAGCAAAATGACACATTTTGCACAGATGCGGTCATAGTATAACATAACAAGCATTTCATTTCACAGTACAATAAAACAATTACAATTATCATTATTGACACATTTTTGATACGTGATCTCATATCCCATGGAAGGACTAAGTTAAACCATATACCGTATATACTCGAGTATAAGCCGAGTTTTTCAGCCCTTTTTAAGATAAAAAAGGGCCCCCTCGGCTTATACTCGAGTCACTCTCCCCCCGTGTCTCTCTAACCCCCCCCCGTGTGTCTCTAACCCCCCCGTGTGTCTCTATCCCCCGTGTGTCTCTATCCCCCCGTGTGTCTCTCTACCCCCCCGTGTCTCTTTCCCTCCCCCCTCCTCAACCAAAACCCCCCTCAACCCCCCTCCTCAGCCTAAAACCCCCTAAATACCTCCCCCCTCTCCCCTCACTTACCTGCTAGTGCTCCGGCCTCCGCTCCTTGACCCGGCCCCGGCGCGCATGTGACGTCACATGCGCGACACGTCATTAGCATATACCGGGTGCCGGCACCCGGTATGTGCTAATGACGCGGCGAGAATGTGACGTCACATGCGCGCCGGGTCAAACAGCGGAGGGCAGAGCACAAGCAGGTAAGTGAGGGGGGAGGTATTTAGGGGGGTTTAGGTGGAGGAGGGGGGTTTAGGTTGAGGAGGGGGGTTGGGGTTGAGGGGGATTGAGGGGGGAGGTTGAGGGGGGTTGAGGTTGAGAAGGTGGGTTGGGGTTGCGGGGGGTTGAGGTTGAGGAGAGGGGTTGAAGGGGGTTGAGGTTGAGGAGGGAGGTTGAGGATGGGGGGTTGAGGATGAGGATGGGGGTTGAGGAGGGGGTTGAGGATGGGGGGTTGAGGAGGAAGGTTGAGGAAGGGGTTGAGGATGGGGGGGTTGAGGAGGGGCGTTGAGGAGGGAGGTTGAGGATGAGGAGGGAGGATGAGGAGGGAGGTTGAGGATGAGGAGGGAGGTTGAGGATGAGGATGAGGGGTTGAGGAGGGGGTTGAGGATTGGGGTTGAGGAGAGAGGATGAGGATGGGGGGTTGAGGATGGGGGGTTTGAGGAGGGGGGTGGGGGTTGAAGGGGGGTTGAGGTTAAGGAGGGTTGAGGTTGAGGAGGGTTGAGGTTGAGGATGGGGGTTGAGGAGGGAGGATGAGGATGGGGGGCTTGAGGAGGGGGTTGAGGATGGGGGGGTTGAGGAGGGTGGTTGAGAAAGGGGTTGAGGATGGGGGGGTTGAGGAGGGAGGTTGAGGATGAGGAGGGAGGTTGAGGATGAGGAGGAGGGGTTGAGGAGGGGGGTTGAGGTTGAGGAAGGGGGTTGAAGATGGGGGGGTTGAGGAGAGAGGATGAGGATGGGGGTTAAGTAGAGAGGATGAGGATGGGGGGGTTGAGGAGGGGGGTTGAGGATGGGGGGGTTGAGGAGGGAGGATGAGGAGGGGGTTGAGGATGAGGAGGGAGGTTGAGGAGGGGGTTGAGGATGAGGAGGGAGGTTGAGGATGAGGAGGGAGGTTGAGGATGAGGAGGGAGGTTAAGGATGAGGTGGGAGGTTGAGGAGTGGGGTTGAGGAGGGTGATAAGAGAGGGGGGAAGAGACACAGGGAAGGGAGAGGGGAGAAGAGAAACAGAGAAAGTGGGAGACATAGAGGGCACAAGAGGGACACAGGGGGCAGCACATTTCCCACCCTCGGCTTATACTCGAGTCACTTATTTTACCCAGTATTTTGTGGTAAAATGGGTGCCTTGGCATATATTCGGGTCGGCTTATACTCGAGTATATACGGTATATGCAAAAACATTACCAAAAAATGAAGATATAAAGCCAATCATATAGTCAGGGGCGTCCTAACAACATTATAGCTCCCCCCTGGAAAAGCAGAGCACTGGGGCCGTACCTACACAACCACTCACAGGAATGAAAACCTAAATTATTGATAAAATTTAGTTTATATCTATTTTACCTCCTAGAATGACAAACGTTTTTATGCAATATATTTTTGCGTGTATGGGTTATGCAAATCATTTTTTTTCATGGAAATAAAACAACTAACATAGGGTTGATGACATAGAATTATTTCTAACATTAGTTCAAACTCTTACAAATATTTACTTTATCTTGCCTGGCTTTCCTTCCCCTTCCCCCTTTTATGTCCTGCATAATTTGCCTAGATCTCCTCCTTCCCACATGTCTTGGCATTTCCTTTCTTTTAACTGCACACTCTTGCTTGCTTGCTTTCTCTTTCTCTCTCTCTCCCCCTCTCTCCCTGTTCTATCGGTCCCTCACACCGTATTTTTATTGTTTTTCTTTTAGCCCAATTGTTACCTGCATCCTGGTCTCAGTAGGCCTCACTGCTTACTCTGAATTCTGAGAGTTCTGCCCTCCCTCCCTGCCCCTCACCCTCCCACACCATTTCAGATTAAATTTCTAGTGGAATGGGAATCACCTGACTTTCCTACTTGCATATATTATCTCACCACTAGGGGCAGTCAACATATTAAATGCTAGAGCCCTCACCTCTGTTCCTTCTCTCTCCCACTAAATGAAAAACCTTTTTAACTTTCACTTACCTTCTGACCCTTGTTATTCCTTATCTGTTTAATCTTTCCCCGGTTTCTGTCCCTTCCATTCCCTTTAGATTGTAAGTGGCGAGTTTCGAGTCTTCTAGGATGCTTTTGGAAAAATAATTTTCTGCAAAGCTTCTAAGCTGAAAACAGGGTCCTCCATTTTTGGAAGGTTGTTAATGCTGTAATTTTCCTTGTTTTTTATCCCTTATATTGCGCTACGGAATATGTTGGAGCATTACAAATAAAAGTTAATAGGGATTTCAGAGACTGTTGGAAAATGGGACAATGCTTCTACCATGCATATGTGGTGGGGGGAGGGAGGGAGAAATAGAAGGAAGAGAGAAACAGCAGATTCCAACACATTTTTGTAATAATGGGTGCCAAACAGAGTAAAAGAAAACCGAAACAAAGCCACTGTTACATAATAGCCTTCAAACTTAATTGTGCTCCATTCCATTTCTTTCATTATTTACGTTTAATGGGTAGCAGGGGGATGCAACTGACATGAACTGTTAAAAACATTAGAATAACCTTATTATAGCTTTTCAGCTTAAAAAAATGATGTGTGTTGATTTGGTTTTGCTTTTGTACAATTATTACTTGTACGTTGTTTTCGTCAAGGTCAAGATATGTATTCAAAACAGCAAGATTGCATGCACAGATAACAGCTGATACTGAGGTGATTAGTCCACCTAAATGTTTTAATAAAGAGGGTTTGCAGGTTCATAATATATCTCCTGGCGAGCCTCTAGTGCCCCTATAATGCAAATAAATAATAAAGTGTGCTCATGCATTAAGAAGGCTCTGGACATAGTATGCTAGGACTATGAATTCATAGATTGTTCAAAATTGTGAGAAACTTAATTGGAAATTAAAACCATGAGGTTGCCTAGGTTATCCATGGTAAATCTCAAATATACTTCTCTCTTTAAATATGTTCTGTGAATTAAGGGAACAAGAAGTAATAATGTAAACCACATAACTAGTGTCATAGTTGCCCATCAAGTATGAAATGATTATGTGAAAGCAGAAACTCTGTGTAGCTGTTGTTTAGTCTTTCAGCCATGTCCCACTCTCCATGACCATTTGGACCGCAGCACACCAGGCACCTCTGTCAGCCCCTGCCCCTCTTAGTTCAATCAAGCGCATGATCATTGCTTAAATGACTCTACTGTCCCATTCTTTGTGTGCCATCAGAGTTTTCTCTTGGGAATCCTGTCTTCTTGGGATATGTCCAAGATATTTTGGCTTTAACCTCTAGTGAATAATTTTGCTTGATTTCCTTTAGTATGGATTGATTGGAGCTTCTTGCAGTCCATGGAACTCTAACCAGTTTTCTCAAATATCACAATTCAAAGGCATCGATTCTATGGAGCTTAGCCTACTTTATAGTCCAGTTCTCTCATCTTTATGTTACTACTGGGAATACCATATTTTTAACTATACAAACCTTTGTTGATAGTGAGATATCTACACTTTTTAATAACTTATCCATATACAGATTCCTCAAGAGGAGGGTGAGATGGTCTGGTACTCCTATCTCCTTGAGAAACGTGCCACATTTTGTTATTATCCACATAGTTAAAGGCTTAAGAATAGTCTTTGAAGCAGGGGTAAATGTGTTATCTGGAACTATCTTGCTTTCTCAATTATCCAGTGAATATTGGCAAAATGATCACATGTGCCTCTGCGAAACTCAGCTTGCACATCTAGTAGTTTGGTCCATATATTATTGGAGCCAAATCTACAGGATCTTAAGCATTACCTTGCTGGCATGTGAAATTAGTGCAATTGTTCAATAATTGCAGCACTATTTGGCACTGCCTTTTTAGGGAATAGGATATAGACCTTTTTGAATCTACTGGCCATTGCTGAGTTTTCCAAATTTGTTGGAAAAATGCAAGCAATGCTTTCTCAGCATCCCCTTTTTTTAGGATTTTTAACAGTTCAATCTACCGACTGACTCACCTGTAAGCGAGGTCGCAAGCTAATTTGCTATTCAATTGGCTTTTTTTTCAGGCTTTGATTGGCTTCTGAGTTACGGTCTTGAAAATATTGCAATGGTTAAACTAGTAACGTACAGCCTCCAGAAGCCTTTGATCTCTCACTTTTGCAAGGCTAAAATCGCCAATCGCTATTCAATTGCTCAATTTCCCCAAGCCGGCAAATGTTTTTACACTTGTAATTGGCAAATGAAGGAGAAAATCCTATGAGTGATAGAGAGGACCCGCAAAGGGGTTAAACACCGATTTGTAGCACTGTAAATGCAAATAAAATAATCAATACTGCACTGTAAATAATGGGGAAAGCGAGGACAGACAGAATTAATTGCACAACAGTCTTAAGCCCACAAATTCGACTGTCTGCGATCGAGTTGCAGGCTTCGTATTAAATGGAGCCCTTGTTTTTTATCAAACCCACTTTGGCATGAAAGGTTTTTAAAAATGTCCAGTTTTCTTGAAGAGAACTCTTGACTTTTCTATTCTCTTATCTTTTTATATCTCTTTACATTGTTCATTATAGAATGTCTATTTGTCTCTTCTTGCTACACCCTGGAATTCTGCATTCAGTTAGATAAATATTTTCCTGTCTCCACTCCCTTTTGCTTTTCTTCTTTCCTGTGCTACTTTCACGCAGCTAGTTTACCTTATTAGTTTTCTTTCTTTTGGGGTTATTCTTGATGTTTTCTGGGTAATGTCACAAACTTATGTCCAAAGTTCTTCAGGCATTATATCTTCCATGTCTAGTCCCTTAAATATATTATTTACCACCACTGCATATTCATATGGGATATTATTTACTTCATACTGTATCTGCATTGTCTGATTGTCCCTCTTTTCTTCAGTTTTATTCTGCAATAAGAAGCTCATGATCTGAACCACAGTCAGCTCCAGGTCTTGTTTTTGATGACTGTATGGATATCAATAAATTCAGACAGTGGTTCAAACAATGACCCTAGTCAAACAATGGCATAATTAGTTTACCTTTGACCTCTTCTTGGCCCTTATGGACCTTAGAGTGAACATAAAAAATTGGAATAACTGGTGACTGACCCTGTAAATATTCAATAAAGTTAAATACTCAATTCAATGAATAACTAATTGTTCAGCTTTAAATACTTTTATGTAGTAAAGATCAGGACAAAAAAATGTTCAATATATTGTGATTAAAAATGATTGATCTTATGTGAAAAAATAAATACACCGAACATTGCTGGTTTTCCCTCAGTTGGAGCCCATTTTGTCTTATTCATACTATGTGGAAATGTGCCACATATTCTGTTACACTGAAAAGTGTATGTTTTTCCTTAATATATAGACTGTACCACCCCCTATTTATAAAGCTGTAAGTTTTCTCAAAAAAAGATCATCTTCTTACTCACAATAAAATGAATAGTTTATATTTATTTTTACTAGTTTAAAGTCATGAAAGCTGAACCATTACTTTGACCTTTTAAGCAAACAATTTCTTATTTAATACTATGATACAGAGTATTTTTCTTAAGTTTGCTTTTTAAAGACGAGAGATATTAAAATAAAAAAATCTGTGCAGATTTCAAAAATATATCATTAATCAAGATATGTTCACATAATTATGCACACTATGAAAACTATATACATTTAGTTAAATAATCATGTTATCCAGTCTTATTAAAATGTGTTACCCTAGACTTCATCTACATATACCTGTGTAAGTGCTGCTTTGTTGTGGTCCTTGCAGGCACTATCTTATCTAGGTCAAGCTTGATTTAATTGTGCACACACGTAACAATCAATATGCCAGTAACAAATACGCCCACCCCACCCATGCTGCAAACAGTGCTAGAAACAAATGTCGTCACAATCACATTAGATACAAATAAAAATCCAGGACCTGTCTGCTTAATAGAAAGACGTGTCACCATTTTCAAGATTATGATACATTTTATTCATGGTATTAAAGTATTAAAAGTATTAAAAAATGTTCTTCATGTAAAAAAAGTATACATTTAAAATAAATATGAAAAATATTTACAAAATAATACATGCCTTTAATTGTAATTTTTCCTTAAAGCAACTGTAAATGCATATTTGTCACGAATGTAATCAAAATATTGATTTTATAGTAATCTTTTTTTAATAAAAATGACAGCAAATATATTTAGCATGCTTTATGTAGATAAAGTGTGCATTTGTAGTGCTGTGTAGAATGAAGAAGACATGTAAATATTGGTAGCATATGCAGTGTCAGTACAACCAAAAATATGATTTTTAGCAAATAGATAAAAAAAAATTGCTGTTTTTCTTTCCTTTCCATATTAAGTGCAATCCTTTTTAATGGTAAAACATGAATCATACTGTACTTTAGTTTTTTTTTTGCGGAAGATCACAAACAACTATTAAAAATAATTTGCCTTATCTGTATACTTCAAGAGCTCTAGAGTGAATGAAAGTGCAAGTCAAGTAGTCGGGCCATCACTACAAAGTAAATTATTTTCTCAACATAGAAAAGTAGGGAAAAGTATGTCGGAAATAATTATTTATGACAAGTCATTTTTATTGCATCAAATTAACAAATACATCTCCCTCAGCCATTGTAGGACATTTTTCCCATGTGCCAGAAAAAAATGTGAAAAAAAATCAATCAATATCCTTCATGGTGTATTTAACTGAGAAAAAGCTTTGTTAATTCTTTAAAAAAATGAATATCCTCTCAGAATTTGAAGGCTTTGTAACCTTAATAAGTATAATAATTAATTGTTGTGTTCTGAAAATGTTTTATTGTCTACATTTGCTTGATTGTTTCTATTTGTACAACCCATGAGAGAATTAATGGCCTTTTAAGTTTGTTTGCTACATTTTAGCTAAATCTTTACAATCATATGTAATTATGCAATTAATTCCTTTGTTGGCAATAATGACATAATTGATAAAACTATTATTTATGATGCAAATGAAGTGCAGAATTCAAATCCTCTCAAGAACAGCAACATTATCAAGCAGTAATATTAAAAAAAGTACAAAAACAGAAAAAAAGGATGTTACAAAGATGCAATATTATCCTGTGCATTGAAATTTTACTAAATTCGACAGACATGAAATACATCTTTTTCTTTCCATATTTTGCCTGGATAGAGCAAAATATCAGCGAAGATGGTATACTTGGGGCCTCACTCAATTGCGATTTGGCAGAGAGCATATTTTTTCACAGAGGTTTTTAGTTAGTGAACTTCTATCTAAAAGCAAGGTCTTCACTAACTAAAAACTTCTGTAAAAAGAAATATGCTCTGTGCTTATGTAGAGCCCTATTTAATTGACCAAATTGCAAATATATATATATATATATATATATATATATATATATATATACATACAGAGAGAGAGAGAGGGAGAGAGAGGGAGAGAGAGAGAGTAACATCACTAAGTGCTAAAAATGGGTGAAATAAAATAATATCTATAGATGGGTAAATGCAGGGAGATAAATTCAAACTAATAAAAACAAAAACAAAATAGTCTTCATAAAAGTAATATTCAATATTAAATCCATATCTGGTTGGTATATCTCAATTACTTACATTTTAAATTGTATAAATAAAATTAAAAGAGCACATTGCAAACAAAAGAATTTAAAGAAATTTGATATTAGGTAACAGCTGGGTTAACACAGTAAAATGAAAGAACATACACGAAAACAATGCATAGTATATTTTATAAAATAGTCATAATTTAGATAGATCAGATCTGCATATTGCAAAGAAAAATAATTATACTGTTACAATAATCATTTTAAAGTTATGTCTAAAAGTATGTTCTATCTACAAAATTCTAGCTCTAGTTCTAGCTACCTTATATGTTACAAAACATTCTAGTTATTGTATTAAATAATTTTATTCAAATTTACTACCATCCATTATATTATTTAAATAAGATATAACATTGCATACATTTTACAGTTCTGATGTGAAGGAGGGGTACCATTCTGCAGAAAAAAAAATAGAAAACAATATAAAATATTTGTCAGAACAGTAACAAAATAAATCTTTTAATGTTCTGTTATTCCATTAGAAAGAGTCTAATCTGTCAGTTTATCTAACCTTTGTTTGCCTGTTGCGATGTTCCCATGATTAAATGTGAAGATTATGTTCATTAACCATGCCGAAAGTTCACTGTGGGTGGAATTTTGATGTGTGGGTGACATTTTGTTTATACTATGAAATCAAAATGAGACTTCATCTTTTCCAGCTCAACACCCTGAGGTCTTCAGGTTAGCTTCCAAAGGCTAGCGACATTTGTGTCACCTGACTTTAATATGAGGCGCTGCTTCTCTGGCAGATTGGAAGATATTTCTTTGCTTTATTCTTTAATCTCTGTTTTCAACTGGAATAATCTATTAGACATAACTGAACTTGATTTAAACTGGAAATGAACTTCTGTTATATAATAGATAATCCCAGTTGGATAAAATGCTTTTTGTAATTTGGTAGACAAATACAAAGCAATATTTTATATTGGAAGAACACTGAATTGTCTGGTTTTATACTAAAGTCAAAGCAAATAAAAAAGGAAACACTATTATTTCATTATTATAACATTATATTATTAAGATATATTATCATTTGGTTTTAAGATCAAATTGTTGCATAGTATCAGCAAACGTAAAAATGTAAATGTTGTAAAAATTGATATGAAGCAGGGCTAACATATTGCATAATATATTCATTGTAACTGTCAACACTTGTATGTTATCCCTGAGACTTATAATGAATGAATGAATTATGAAGCAATTATGTTCATAGCTTTTTTCGATATACGTTGCAGTCAGCAACTTCAGTGATATTTGACCTGCATTAGAATATATATAAACAGGTTTTAAAGAGTTTTTTTTTTTTTAGTTATGAGTACTGTTATGGGGCTTTATGAGTTTGAGCCCTAACACTGATTCTAGTCTAATTGAGAGTTCATTGCTTGTATATTCACAGAGAATAGGGAATATATAATAGTTGAGGTGTCTCCTACCTTCTCACAGATTAACAATTAATATCACATTCACGGCTATGTGACTAGCGATTTAGCTAAACATTTTATTTAATCTAAAACTACATAGCTCAGTGTTCGATATATGGGCAAGTCTGTTTTTTGCATATTTAATCATATGCAATCAAAACAATGGGTGTTTTTGCACAGGAATATTATAAGTTACAAAGGATTTGATCACTTGTTGAATTATACTTTTCCAGTTAGGGAACATAATTATAAAAATTATAACAAATGATAACAATAATATATACACAAGTAGGTTTACTTAAAATAAATTTCCATAGGCTTCAGATGACACCTCATTTTTTGCAAACCTGCTTGCAAGAAAAAAAAACTACATTTGTTCTTGTAAAATCTGAGAAAGTTGAGTAATAGGATGTAAAAAATGCAATATTGTGATTTATTTTGTCTTTTAAATATTATATTTGATTATATTTGTGAAAGTTTTATGGAAGTCTATACACAATGTTTTTCCCACAAAAAGGTAAATTGATTACTACATGTTTAATTGAACAAGCTACTTATTTGAGCAGATGAAAAAATAAATCTAGTCTAATTTCACACAATATTTTATTAGAGAGCTTGATGATGAGACCAAATGTTGGATGTCCTGATAGGGCAGTATAACTTTTATGAAATTCCTTAATAGTTGCTATTTACAATTCCTTTCACATTTAGCATATGGCTTGGGCAATCTGATGCAGGACAACAATGGTGGAATTTACCAAGCCTATTCTCACTTGAGATGAGGTGAGAAGGGCTGTGATCTCAGTTTTTAACCAAACTAATTAATGCATAGTAAATGAAAGGTTGCATGCGACATACACTTGAGATGATTTGTAAATTCTCCTAGTTTGTTACACTTCAGAGTTTTTTTCACACAACCTTAGTGGAAGCATTGTCTGAAAACAAACTTTACATTGTCACATTCATTTTCAATGAGCGATGTGAAATATCCCCAAAAACTGTAATCCTAGAATATATACTAGAAAGTAATGCTGAGGTTTTACATAATGGCACGTAGAGTTAATGGAAAAATCACTATGGTTCATATTATATACACAATAGTCTATGGTCAGTCCTTTCAATGTGTTTGTACAACTTTTAGAGATAAATATAATCATACAGAAAAAAAAAAAAAAAAAAGTATCACTGGGTACTTCCATATCTGGAAGCAAATATGTCGGTCTACAAGTTCAGTTCATTTACTGGAACTTCTCATTAGATCCTAAAATAACATCACATTATTTAACAGCATTGACTACCACATATCTCATGGATATAGTGATGACTGAATAATTTACACAAATATTAGCTTCCTTATGTGTTATTTTAATCAAAATTATTCAAATAATTAATTTAAAGAAAAAATATTAAAAAAAAAAATATTTTGCACATTATAAAAATGGCATTTAATGTTCTGTAAAATACAACAAATTCTTATAACAATAAATTGGAGCTAATCTTAAATTTTATTAGGGGGTCTGGTAAGTAGTGTAGTGTAGGGGTTTATAGGATAGGGGTTTACTAGGTACATTTGGGATTAAATAGGCCCAGTTAGGGTTAAATAGGACTAGATAGGGATAACTGGGTCTAGTTAGGGTTAGGCTTAATTGGGTATAGTTAGGTTTAATGGGGTATAGTTAGGGTTAACAGTGTGGTGTAGTGCTTATAGTGTTAATATAGGGGTTAACCGTGTCTATTGGACTGATGGGGTTAATTATAGTCAAATGAGGGTCTATATAGACCCCCATTAGTGATGGGCTTAATTTTATGTTCTTGGGGGCGTACTTATAGTTTTTGTTATTTAGCTCTGTTCCTTTAAGGACCTTTAAGAGGAGGGAAATTTGAATTTTAAATGCAGCAGGGTTCCAGATCGGGATCAGCAGTGGGAGGTGTTAATGTTAGTTGCCGTGGGGGGGAACTTTTAGTACCCCAATGACAGGGGTTCACTATCTGTGTGCCGTGGGGCCCTTTAAGGACCTGTGGCGGAAAATTTAAATATTTAAATGCAGCAAGGGGTCCTGATCGGGACCCCCGCTGCAATTGTTTATCTAGGGACACTATGGGGTTCCCGATGGGGACCCCAGCAAAGGCGGGGGGTTCATTTTAGGTGCGGATGGGGGGTACTTTAATGTTTAACTGCCGCAGCATGGGCTGATGTCGGGAGCCTGCGTGGGTTCGCGTAGGCTTTTATTAGCCATGCTGGCAATCTCTCTTCCTATTGGCAACGTCTAACCCGTTACTACGGGTTAAACTAATTGTTCACAGCCTCACATCCAACGTGCAAAAGACTGTGTTGAGGTTTTGCGACTCTGGCCCGTAGCTTGCAGCCCCTTCCAATTTATTATCCCCGGGAATTTCTTCAATTCTTGTTAGTGTGTGTGTTAGATTTACGGGTTAGGGTGGGAGGTTACAGCTTAGGGTTAGCATTTAGGGTTAGGTTAGTGACAGATAATAAGCTTTACGTAGTAAAATAGTGATGCGTAAAGCTGATCATCTATCTCTACCCTAACCTTAAATCATAACCTTAAACCCTAATCTCTAACCCTAAATCTAACCCCAACCCTAAACCCTAACCCTGGGAAATTGAAATTGTGGCCGCAGGCCTTCACTGATAGGTCCTTATCACTTTGCTGAGATTATTATATATTTTTATTGACATAATGCTAACAATTGTGGCTTTTCCAACCAATACTGAGTCTTTGATCGCAAGTGCGCAAAATCTAAACACATGCACATATAGCACTGCATTTTGACATACATTTCCACATGCACTGGTATTTAATTGTGCATGCTTAACCCCAAAACAAGCATTACACTACTCTGTGATGTGAAAAGGGTTGGATTATATAACCGCATTGCAACCTAATTATAATACATGAGATTTAGTCATTCTTGTGCAGACTTGAGTCTCAATAATGGGCAGTGTGTCACGGTAGATCATACATTAACAATTGTCCTCATAGTAAATTCCCACACACACATTTGCTTCACCAACTTGATGATCTAGAGCATGTCTAGACATAAAATGCCCCAACACAACCCTAAAAATGTCGAGATAGCTGGTGGTTGTAATGTGTGATGCTAGGCAGCATTTATTTACCCCAAAAAGTCTCTAGTAAATTGCAAGTTATCGTGGCCGAATGCAGAACAAACAATAACACATTATTATTAGTAAATTACCCCAATCATTAGTAAAACAGGAGAAAATACAAACTTTATATCTGATCTATATGTTAGCTCAGAACTTACAACTTAAGATCTGTGATTGAAAAAAAATGGTTCTTCTATGAATATTGAATACTTCATCAGCATGAATTCAACTGTACTGAATGCTGTAAAAAATGCATCTACTTACTGACAATGGACTGCACTGTTAATGAGTGATTGTTAAGTGTAGGACTTTTACATCTCCTGTTGTGAGAACTGCTGCTTAAATCAGAGAATGCAAAAAAAACAAGAAAAAAAACCACACAAGAATTAGAAAAAAAATCCATATGTTAATTGCAAAGCAGATCAAAATAAAAAAAAACATATTTTGATTTGTATTGTTATTATAAAACATATGCATATATTAGAGATAACTGAGAAGTAAAACAAATACTTGAATATAGCACAAGTGAATGATCTCATTAATTTGCTTATTTTTAAGTTCATATGTGTTACAATTCATCTGTGATCAGTTTAATCCTGATGCAATATTTATTTATGGTAAAATGTTCTCTTGGACATTGAGGTGAGAATTGGTTTGCTTTAATCTAAGTAGAAAAATGATTGTTTCTGTCAGGAAATATATAACAATGGTGCTATGAACTGAAAAGCCATGGATATCTATTTAGTTATGTAAATCTTTAAATTGTTATTTTAGATTCAAACATTTTCTTCTGTTTACATACTAAAGGAAGTACATTGATAGCATATTGCTGTTTTTAACTGTACTAGAACATTATTGTATTTAGATTTTATTATAAATTATCAAACTGTGCTGTGTGTAGAGCAAATCTAAGAAGAATATGGAATGAGAATGTTTATATCTTTATGCTGGGCTTTTATAAAAATCAGAATGCAAAATAATTTCTATGTACACTACATTTATTTTAAATTATTTTATTAAAATGATAATAAATTAAATTAGTGGTGTTTATTATTTTAAACTGTCTTCTTTAAACACATAAAAAATTAGAGTGTAATATCTTTTTAAAAATGATTTTCAAAAAAGAGTCACCAAGCCTAATATAGATGTTTTATATTTTTTAGTTCTAACACCTGCAAGTTGTTTTCTTTTTTCATAGTAAACTGAAATTGGGTTTGATTATATATAGTTTTAGTATTTAAAAAAAAAACATATCACTTTTCTCTGTTAATTTGTATTTTCAGCTTAAAGAGAGAAAAACTGAAATAAAGTACTTAAATGACAAAAACAGCTGATTTTGAAGCATACAAGAAAATCTTACTTTTTGCCAAATAATTAAAACTATCAAAATTCAGTTTTTGAATAACTAAAAGAAAATCATCTACCATTTCAAATTTGTTTTTAACGTACTTTATTTAAATAAAGAAAAACGAATTGCTGAATGCTAGAATGTTTTTACTATGTGTAGCATTTACATTTCATTCCATAAAAATATGATTTATACAGTTTTGTTTTGTTTTGTTTTACTCTGCGGGCAGATTAAGCTATCACAGGGTGATACAAAGGGCTGTCAGTACCTATGATGACAATTTTCCACACAGGAAATATAAACAGCAACTTTCAGCATTCTGATGCTTAATTAATCTAGGGGTATGTTACTTTAGTAATTTTGCTACAACAAGGAGATAGTAATTGCTAAATAAATACTGGATTAATAAATGTGTTTTATAGTAATACAATAGTTTTTAATAAATACGATTTTCATTACTGCAATGGTTTATTTAATAGTTTCTACTCATGCACACCTCATATATTAAATACATACAACCTGGTGACATGACACTGAAAATATGGAAATATTATATTGCATAGTTGTACAACAAAGATAGTGGTAAGCCACTGTGATCGCCAATACTCAAGCAATTTTATTAAATGCAATATTTAGTAAACAGAGCACAAAAATTCATATCAATAGTTTTCCACAGAAATATCTCCATAGGTATCTATAAGAAATTATTCAGGGAAATATGTTGATAAATACATGCACAATCTGAGCAATAGAATGTAACCATAAATACGTTTTATTCAGAAAAATTTAATACATTTTTATAATGTAATACAATGTTACTGTAAATTTTAGTCTGACATGATGTTAAATACACATTCTGAAAAATAAAATATTTTGTTTTTAAATGTGCAGTAAATGTGTTCTGCAAAAAGAGAAATTCTATTTTTAACTCCATAAAAAATCAGCATATACATTGTATTAAATGTGCCTGTTGAAAATATGATGTATTTTATTTCCGCAAAAAATAGGAGAAATAACTGTAATTTGAACTATCAAGTAGTGCTGTGCACGGATAAAACCTAATTAAAATAATGGAGTCATCAGATCTACTTTACACTTCAGCTTAATTTATTGTGTTAGGCCATAATCATCTCTGTTTCACAGTGATGTGCTTCATAAAAGCAGATTTGTTTAACCACACACTATTTCAGCATGACTGAGAATGAAGAATAACGAACGAAGTCAGGCATATCTCATGGGTTATGTTTTGGCCATAGAGTGAATCCATCATTTGCTGAAGAAGCAGAGAAAAAGTGACAGGCTTGCTCATGCCTCCGAGTCATTTTAAGGCCTATTGAAAATTTTAATGTGCACTTTGGATGAACTTTTTCTGTTCTTAATTTAGCACATGTAGCCATGTGGTATGAACTGTCTCCCTCAGATAGGGCATGCTGACTTCCCTGGGACATCAGCACCTCCAAGCATTTTTATTCCCTCATTCAGCTTCACTTGAACTTTAAACAGACATATAAGCTCTATATACAGAGGATTCAGAGTTAATTAAATGCTGAATTTGTTTCTTTGGAAATCACATACAATATGCCCTAAGGGCACTGCTATAACATTTCAACCAACAGTTTTAATTTAGCATTATGTGTACTGTATATTCCAAAGCTTAATGCTAAAGGACACATCAGAATGGCTTTTTTTCTATTAACTTGTTTTTACAAAATATAATACATTTTAAGCTGAAATATAAATACTCAATTATTATGTTTTATATGAAACTTTGTTTTTTTATTAAGGAATAATAATAAAATACAATATACAGAATAGTAACATAATCTGAACATAATCTTCTTTTCTTACTGAGAGAGCCCGAGTTTTAAGGCATGATCATAAAGTGGAGTTAGTGTAATCTGTTGTGTTTTCAGTGCTGAACTAGTGTTTCAGTATATATTAAAGTCAGATTCAAAGGGCTTCTGACTAATACTGCTGGCAAATACTGCAGCTGAATATTGTGTACATTTTACGGAACAGAGTTTAAATTAATACTGTTGGCAGAGAAGTTATGATCCTCATTAAAGTGAAACACTGCGTGTCCTAACATGGCACTTACTGTAATGGGATAAAGCATGTTATCTCTGTCTGTGTTAAATATTGTGTTACATTTATGATCAGTGTCAATACAGTACATCAAACTAACATACTACACCCAATATCAATAAAATGGTACAAGTATTTATTATTGGATATTTTTTTCTCAAAAACCTAGATTGTTATATTGTCTATATCATAGAAATAACAACTAACTAGTAGTTTAACCATAGGGTTTTATTCTACTGGAGAAAACAAAACTGTGAATGTTTCTCATAATGCTCATTTCTCATGTGTGAAAATAATTTATTACAAAATTATATGTTTTATAGCCATCAATTATTTGTGTTATTTTTGTATGGAATAATCTAATGTATTATGAATTTGAAAAAAATATATCTTTAATGTAGGGTGGCAATTAGAAAGAGCAACAGATTTACTAAGCATCATGGTAGCTGTGATTCCTATGTGAACAATGATGATTGCAGCCCTTCGTAGTCCATCCCAACCAATGTATTAGCTTACTAAATATCCATAGTTAAGTGTTTTTCTCAACTCTAATATACAATTACGGTTATGTTCTATGGTTCAAATTTTCAGTGATTATGCAGTACTTTACTGAGGCTGTACCTACAGTTTTCTACGGGAAAAGCATCCACAGCATACCAATTCACATGCCCAGGGAAGATTAGTGGTTTTTGCCCTTTGACTATTTTAAACATATATGACCTTTACTATTTTTTATGTGTATGTATTAGGTCTGGATCCAAACTCCATTGGTTTTTATTTCATTGATTGATATATTTTATTCCCATTTTTTTACAATCCATGACTTCTCTCTTATTGAGAAATATATTGTGCAATCAGTACTTCATATATGTGCAAATAACAGATACATCCCCTCCTTCATTAGATATTTCTGTGTTTAATATTGTGGTATATCCATCATTCACTTATTGTTATATTTTGGATTAACTTCCTTTAGTATGGTTATTGATATTGTCCTTTCTTTTCCCTGTTTTTTAGTACTTTTGACTACTTTTAAGCAAACTTTCTTACCTCTCTGGATGTATTTTGCTTGCTTTTCTACTTAGTATGTGGAGCTGGAGGATTTGTGACCTTTGAGGGCAAACTCTGGAACGGACATGATGCGATCGAGGCACCGGATGTGGCGTAACGGATGCACCGGAAGTGACGCCAATGGTGGGAAAACACAGCATTCTGGTCCAGGGCAAGCTAGAGGGAGGTCACAACATCCTGGGCTCCTCAGGTGACTAATTGTATCTAATTATTTTATGTTAATCATAGGTGAAGATACTTCTGTTTTTTATATATATATTTTTATATTACAATTTACATGCTTAGTTATTGAATTTATCTTGACTCATCATACACAATTTTTTTAATGATGAGATAACTGAGGAAGCTCTATTAGAAGAGCGAAACGCTGTCATGTTTTTACTTTTGTCTTATCATATTGTTTTTATAATATTGTTTTTAAGAGACACTTAATTTGTGTAGTGTAGGTGTTATTCATTAAATTGTATCAATATACTATATTTGCTTCTGGATTCATCCACGTTCGGATCTTATGAGAAAAACCTGCGTTGTCAGGAGCCACCTGGAGTTGTTTGACGTATATAGTCTATCTCGGTGGAAGGTGAGAAATTCATATTCTCTGACATACGTACTGTATATCATACCTCATATCAGTGAGGTTACAAACATGTGAATGTGCATTTGTAACATTCATCTGTGATTTCTGATTTGTATGTCTCCTGATGGTATCCAAAGTATAATATGCACAAAGGTAGTCGCCTCTCTCTTTTTGCTTTTTTTGGAGATGCATATATGTATGTATGTATACACACACACACATATATATATATATATATATATATATATATATATATATATATATATAGATAGATATATATATATATATATATACACAAGTATACATATATATGTATATATATATATATATATAAATTTATACATACACACATATATATATATATATATATATATATATACACACACACATATATACATATATACAAATATATATCTCATTTGCATGTCCCCACCCAGTTTTCCCAGAGTGCAATGCATAAACTGTATTTCTGAGAAATTTGAGCAGGAAATAAGTTTATTAACTTATTTTTTAGACATTCAAATAGAACTAATGTACTATTCATTGTTATATATATATATATATATATATATATATATATATACATATAGCATTTTCTATCTATTAATCTATCTATCTTTCTATCTATGGCTTTATGATATATAAGATATACTAAAGTATATTTATTAAAATACAAGTACTGTCGCCAAAGCGGTTAAATAAGAAGTGAAAATAGAAACCGCTTTTTAATCTTCTGTATGCCTACTTTTTACTTACTTCATAAATATGTCCTATTTTTTAAAATACAAATAAATTGCATCTTCTGTGATGGTCCTATACACATAAACTTTAAAAATTGGGGAGTATTTACTAAGTATCACAAATAGCTGTGATGGAGTGTGAAGGGCTGTAATGGCATTTTCCCCATAGAGCATTATAAATATAGAGATATTGTGATGCCTGGTAAATAACCCCACTATAATTTATGAGCACATTGTAATGTGAGCAATTGATAGGTGAAGTGTCTAACAGGAATAGTATGGATTATTTATCATTTGCCTCTCTGTTCGAAAAGATGCAGTCTGGTATTTTTCTATACATTGAAAACATAGATACAGAAAGATTTGTAAGTAAAATATATGTGTATGCAGCTGTGTACTTTTCTGTATGTATTGCAAATAATACATCATACAGACACTGCTGCAATACTGTAAAATAATATATTTGAAGAAATAAACTGAAACCTAATACTAGAAGAAATCAGACTCTAAGAGGTATGATCCTATCACACCGAGATATGCAAAAAAAATTCAGTGGTCAGTAAAGTCTCTTGCGGTTTTCACCCATAAGACAAACATTTAGCACATTCATCATTTTCCTTTTATCTCCCTCTCTCTTTCGGCACCACTCAGCTTAGCCTTCAATCTGATGAGAGGGCACTGGTGCCATGTCTGTGAATGTGAGCTAATGAAAGTGTAAAGCTCTGGTTCAGCCAAGTAGAAAATTCCTCTCCACTGTGCAGAAACTGCAATCTGATATGATTGAGCATTTATACTACTTTGCTATTATGTGTTTTAAAGTCTAGGGTTCTGACATTTTTATAAAACCTCCTAAACAATATGCATTTGAAATTAAATTTTAGCACCTCTTTTCACTGTAGATTTTAGTACTCGAGACTACTTTAAACTATAGATCAATCAGGTTCAATCACATTCCACAAGACCTCTACATTTTTTATAGTACTTCAACATACATAAAAAGAAACTTTCTTCCTTGGTATCGAATAGGCAGCTACTAGTGCTGAACAGTTCAAATTACAATGATAATGTCATATTATTTTTACAATAAATGACCAGCAGTTAACCTGTGTTTATAATTATGGGAGAGTTTATGTAATAAAATGAGACTTTCTATGGTATTTACTTTAAGATAAAAAATACCTCCAAAATGCAATTCTTTATTTGTTGCCTCATGGTTAGGCAGACAATACACTGATTGTTTTGTAAGGGAGATAGTTTAGAAGAAGCAACAACTAAAGAGAGCTATATAATTAGACGTGTTCCTATCCCATCGTATTCATGTTCCCCTCCCTAACTTAAAGATACATGGTAAATTTGCTATCATGCAACATAAAAAGAGAACTTTTCAAATCAAATAAATTTAATTAAGTCATGTGAAGATCATTTTAACTTTTTTAGGCTTTAGGCTTTGTCACATCATGAGGTCTCTGGAAGCAATGTTGAATAGCAGCATATTAGCCTTTATATATAAAATATATTTATTTATTTATCTATTTGAATAAAGTTTTAATTTTTAATATGGCCTGCAGCTCACTAGCAAATATAAATCAAGTCCACCAGCTAAAGAAATTGAAATTTACTCTAGTCAATGGAGTAATATATCACAATAAGATATTACTATGCAGAGATCTGTAGAAACACAGCAAGTGTTAATCTATTTGTACAATGGTTGTTTATTGTTTAGTTTGCTAAATTAATTAATCATATGAATTTTTAATTTATAGCTGTTGATGGGGCTGAGAAAGAATTAGATATATTTGCGAAGCAGGAAGCTAATTCAGTAGACACTGAATATATGTAATAGTAAATATAATATCCTGAGGGCAGCCATCTGGGTTGAAACCTCTGTGGTAATTTCTTTGGGTCTCATTCTATTATCGGCAGTAAAACGGCCGCAAGGCTGCGATTCCTTGCGGGGGTTCCATTATCTTGCAATTCTATTATACGGCCCCGCAAGGATCTCCCCTTACGGCCGGCCGTATATCTTGCAACCGGCCGTAAGCTCAGAAAACTTTAAACGCAAAAATAAATTCAAGACGGCACTGAACAGCTCTGTAAATGCACGGGATCATATTGGGGGACATGAGGATTATTGGGACCCCCCTCTCAAGCTTGCACATCCGCCCAAATCCGAGTTCACATTAACTGTTTATTTTCCGGCCGCAGCGTGGGCGGGTCTGAGGTGCTCCAAGCCCTCGGGACTTTTTCCATGGATTTTTGACATAAATTAAAAAATAATTTATTTACGGATTTGAGTGTAGGGGAATGTTGTGCTATTTTTGCTAACACCTACAATCACTTTATAGTCTCCTCAGAGTGCAGGATGGCTTTATTTCAGCTTTATAATGTGCTTAATTGGTGTTAGCGGGACCTTTTTCCTGCAAGTAAGCTGCGGCTCGGTTTTAGCCTTGCAGAGAGGGTTCCCGGAGCAATTGAATAGCAACCGGGATTTGCTTGCGGCCGAAACTCTTGCGGCCGTTTTATATCAAAGGCTTTTCTCCGGCGCGAGCGGCCGCAAGGAATAGCAAGGCGCTGGCCGCAAGCCTGCCGGAATCCCCGGCCGGAGGGGAATAGAATAGCCTAATAGCTTGCGGTCCTTGCGGCCCCGCATCTCCTACGGCCGATAATAGAATGAGGCCCTTTATGTATTAGTTTTTATTATTAGTATTAATACAATAAAAATATTATTTAGGAGAGTAAAGGTGATGTTGTGTAGTATAGTCCTATTTCATTATGATTTACAGTATTGTGGTAAATTAAAAGATGGTGACTGTAGCAATGAAATTAAAAGATGTTTGCTTCTGGGGAGGAATCCATGTCAAATCTGGACAAGCTAGTAAAAAGTAAATACATTATACTATCAACAAAGGTCTGCATAGTTAGAACTATGGTATTCCCAGTAGTAACATACAGATGTGAGAGCTTGACCATAAAGAAGTCTGAGCGCCTTAGAATTGATGCCTTTGAATTGTGGTGTTGACGAAAACTGCTTAGAAGTCCCTTGGACTGCGAGAAGATCCAATAAATCAGTACTTCAGGAAATCAAGACAAACTGTTCATTGGAAGCTATGATCATAAGGCTGTAGCTCAAATTTTTTGGCCATATCATGAGAAGACAGGATTCCCTAGAAAAGACTCTAATGCTGGGAAAGATTGAAGGCACACGAAGAAGGGGACAGATGAGATGATTGAAGTCATGGCAGATGTACCTGGCGTGCTGTGGTCCATAGGGTCACGGAGAGTCAGACACAACTGAACGACTTAAAAAAAAAAAGTGTAGTACATATCAATGCAAATATATTGCTTCTGACAGTACTATGGGTAGAAAACTGCCACTTCTTTAAATCATGTTCCATGAAACACAGAAATGCTGGATCACATTGTTGATAATAGCAATACATTAACATCTGAAAGAAAATGTTTCTAGCTAAATGATAAAGCCAGATAATACAAGGCCATTGTCAGCTGGAATAATTGATATTGGATTGATTTTAGAGTAAGGTTGATCAGTGTTTTGGATGTGAATGTATGAAATGAAAGTACTGTATAGTATGTAATTTATAAAAAAATAAAAATAAAACCATTAATCCCTTAAATCACTATTTATTTTTTAAGGGTATCATAAAGATAGAATAAATGGGTTAAAAGCCCTTTTATTTTAAAACTGTTTAGAATTAATTGTGACATAAAAAATTCAAATAAATACTTAGATTCATATAAATAAGCTGGGTCATGGTAGATTGTTGATGAGACTATCAGCCTTATTAAATTGTGATTCGGCAAATTTAAAAGGGCTCTATATAAGCACAGAGCTATATAAGCACACTGTAAAAAAATATGCTGTGTGCTTGAATACAGCCCTTTTAAATTTGCATAATCACAATTTAATAAGGCTGTATATAATTACTGCCCCACCAAATGACTTTTTTCATCTTTATAATAAAAAATAATTCACAGGACATTAATCCAAAAATTATTCTGCACAATTTGTTTGTTTACTTAATAGGACTGACTTTGTAGTTTTTTATGGAACTAATTGAAAGGTTTTAAAATGTATCTTAAGTATTTCTCAGCAAGAAAATTGAATTCATATTTAACAAACATATTTGTTAATTACATTATTATATTTATATAATAATTGATGATTGCTCTTAAAGTGGGTTAAAAATGCTTTGTAAGTTTCATACTAGATTTAGTAAATAATTTATTTTCTTTATTCCTTTAAAGTGAATGAAGGTGCCTATCACAATGAGACATTCTAATGCAGAATAAACAAAGTAATTTTAAAATTACCACTGTTGTTTGGTAAAACTGTAGTTTGGTAAAAATGTCACATAATTGTGAGGTATGTAACAAAATAACAATTTAAGCAGGTATGCAGAAAAGGTGGAGATAAAAGATATAGTATATAACTGTCATGGTGGATTGCATCTTAGACTCTTTAACTGACTTCTATTGTCAATTGTGCTATTTGGAGAGGCCATTTGAAACCAAAGTGAATTGAGAACTTATATGACTCCACAGTTCCTTCCACTGCTACAGTGTTTCTAATATTTTTTAAGAACAATGATACAATGTCTGACATCATTAAAGCAAAACTGAACAGAATAATTAAAATGTAAAGGCTGTAACTATGTATTTAAAACTGTCCTCTAAATGTCAGACATCTAAAGTGGCTGGGTCTCAATTCCCATAGAAAGAAATGTATAGTAAATACAGGGGTGCACACCTCAGCCACTTGCCAAGTTTAGAACCCCCCCCCCATGACTACATTGGTCTGGTCTATTGTCTGCAGATTTCTTAGTCCTCTTGGAGCCAAATTAAATTTGCGGATCTACAGTGCTATTAAATTAGAACATGCTGAGAGTTACAGGCTTGAGATGCAAACACGTAAACTATTTTTCGTTCATTGGATATGTAGCCGTGAACATGATCAATTAGTTAAACTGGTAGTTACAAGTTTAGATGGAGCCAATGGAAACCGAGATCGTCAGAATTATATCATTGAAAAATGGAGGTGGGATTTCAAAGTCTTATGGGGTTCAATTATGAGTTATGGGAGTTTATGGGAGAAAGAAAAGATCTGGAACAACAACCCTTTTGAAGAAAACATCAAATACTGGGGTAGATATATAGATGACATCATTATTATCTGGGAAGATTTCACCGAAAGAGATAAAGTCAACTTTGCCACATACGTAAACGATAACACCATGAATCTAAAGTTTACGATGAACATTAATCCATCTGAGGTCCCATTCCTGGACGTAATCCTGCAGGGTTCCGAAATAGGTATTACATCCACACTTTACACTAAACCGACAGACTTCAATGGATACTTGCACTCCTCGAGTGGACACCAAAATAGATGGCTAAGAAACATACCATATGGACAGTTCAGGAGAATAAGACGCAACTGTACCACCTGTACCATAAGACGCAAAGTGAAACCCTGAAATGGAAATTCCTAGATAAAGGGTATAAAGCATTCCTGGTTAAGGATGCCTATACAAAATCTAGGGAACTAAATAGACCCGAACTGTTGAAGAAGAAAAGAAAACTGTGAAAAACATGGAGATTGGTAGTCGGAGAGATACATGCAGGTTCCTAACTAAATTCAACTATGCCTCTATTGCCATACAGAATAGTCTTAAGAAATTCTGGCCGATCTTGGTAGAGGATGAATACTTGAAAGACATACTTCCCTAAGTCCCGACTGTAACCTTTCAGAAAAGCTCTAGTCTTAAAGATGTCTTGTAACAAGCCAACTGAAGAGGCCCAGTAACACCAGGACTAATCACTTCCTAACGTCTTCATCTAAAGGGACTTATCCCTGTGGAGTAGAAGAAGGATAAGCATTAGGTTATCTCCAGCTACAACAAAAAGGAGTTTAATATTAAATCACTCATGAACTGCAAAACGGACCATATAATGTGCGTCACCACCTGTGGGTGTGGAAAATATGTGGGACGTACCATAAGACCATTTCAAACAAGATTTCGTGAACATCTTTATAATACCTCCAAAGGCGTACTCACCAATGGCCTATCGGCCCACCTCATCAAAATTCATAATAAAGATCCAAGCAACATGCATATAAAGGCCGTCGACCATGTAAAAATAAACAAAAGAGGGGGAGACAGAACTATGGCATTGAGAAGGGCTGAAACCAAATGGATTCACTTATTGGGGACCCTTGAGCCATTTACCATTATTATAATTATAATTTCATTATTAGTTTGTATTTTGATACTTAGGTATCTTTTTTCTCCACTTTCACCATTCCAGGATTTATTTCCGAATAGATTCCCTTTACAACATGTATGCTCATAGAGACAGATGTGTACTGGATTCCTCACACCATCCCCTGATGTCCTTCTCCCTCTTTGCAAGTTCTGAGCCACACCAGCACTCTCCCCTGGCCCTTGGCGAGATCTCTCGAGCATATTACGCCACTACATTATGTGGCGTCTACGGCGATATCTCGCGAGCGTCTGACGTCACAATGTCATAGAACGTGCCTGCCCTGTCATATACAGCCTTAGGAGTTACGAGCACCAGTTCTGGATATGGGATAGCAGCCCTACACACCAAACCGTTCCAGGTAAGTGCATTATAGGACATAGGTTTATTTATTCATTTTTTTTCTCCCTTCCACTCACACTGATGTACAGAATCCTTCCCCACGAAGGGCATATAATAATATAATATATATTTTTATGGAACTTTTTTTTTCCCCATCCATACTTGATAGATAGGAAACATTCAAGGTTCAAAACTTTATACAATTTTTACACCCACTAACTCCCCCCCTCCCCAGCAAGTCACACTGACACGGGAATATATTTTTAAAATCAGTATTATCCATCAGTCAAGCCCAATCTAGTTACTGGTTTCATCTACTAGTCCTCACGGTGACTACCATTTTCACTTTTCAACCACTGTTCCTGTGTGGGTATGTAGATGTATATAGATGTAGGTGTTCATGTATGGGCATGTATGTGTGCACGTGCAGGGGTGTATATATGCATGTATGCATATAAATGTATGCACGCTTGTGTATGAATGCTCAAATGTATGGGTATATGTATTTGGGTTTAAATGTATGGGTGTATATGTATGCTCCATATATTGCAATTTTGTTTTCATACTCCCCCATGAAAACTGTATTTGGGGTCATAAGTCCCATTAACCAAGCCTATTTTAATATGTAAATATCAGACACCCCTTTTGTGTTGGTATATATGTGTAAGTGTATATGTGTGCATGTGCGTGGATACACATGTGTGCCTATATGCGTATGCACCCTATACTGTTCTTTTTTATCTCACATCCCACACATACATCAGTCAAGCCCCACCATGAAGTTCTCAGCACTTAGACGGTCCCTTTGCTCATCAGCCTACTCACTATACCGTAGAGTTATAGGGGACACTCTCTACAGAAACCCCTTTAGCTTTTAGTTATTTACACTCTTTTTTAACTAGTTCTACTCCTTCCCTCTCTCCCTCATTCCTTCCCTCCTTCCTTCTCCATAATGGAACGTAGTGGTTACAGGCTTGACAGATCAAAGGATTTGCGAGCTCACAAATCGAATTCTCATGTCCCACAGGGTTTTCTCTCTCCCAGTGTGGAGCACTGGTAGTAGTTACTGCTACTCTTCTCATGTGCAAATACAAACTTCCTAACTGAATTCATACATTTCCTACCATCGAATGATTTCTGAACCTACTTTTTTTTTATTTTTAATATGTGCCCACTCCTTGACAAAGGGTTGGGCAAGGCAGAGGGCTCTTATAAACCTCTGCTCACTAGCCCTTTAAAGATTTAACATTGACATTTATGTTATGCACACTAGGGCCTTATGTACTGCAGGGCCGGAAATATAGGCAGTTTTGTAGCTGATAACATACCACTTCATGTATTATATAATAATCTATTTGTAGTAACGTGGGTGTACCATATGGATGTGCTAAACCATGATATGCAACAATAGATAGCAGCACGTTACAATCATTCTTAGTAAAATTCCCCTACAGTGTTTGGTTGTCTTCATTTAAAAAATAATTATTTAAAATTGTACAACTTTTAGGAAGTTTCATTTAAAATATTTTTAGACATAACATGCATTCGATGACCGGAAAATAATTTAAACATCACATTTAAGCAAAATTCAAACATCTAATATATTTACCTACATGAAAAAGAAAGCTAAATTAGTCATGTAAGAATAATACGCTGGAAAAAGGAAGCTCCAGGTATGCTTACATAAATTAAGTAGGTCACCATAGAAACTAAAGCAGTATTTCTGCAATTTAACATCTAGAAGGATTTGTGTTCTGGTTTACAATAGTTGATGCACAATCTGACATTTATGGATTTAACTATTTAATGTCCAACAACCATAGTTGGAAGATTATTATTGTTATTATAGTTTATTATTAGCAGTGGAATATTTATGTACCTGTTCGGTTAAAAATAAATTACTTAGGCCTTGTCCTTAAGATGTATGCTGAATGTGAAAGAGAGCAAGAATCAACTTTTGGATCTAAAGGCATAAAAAAATCCAAAATGAATAAGAAAAGTTCAGCTGACAGTGTTTAATGGAGGTATAGTAATACACTGAATCTTCTCAACAAGTTGTCAAGTACTAAAATGCATTTTCTAAAGTAAACTAACAATTAGCCCCTGAGGCATTTTGTCCATTGTCTTCCAAGCAGTCGGCTGCACAGAAGAAAATCTAAAACTAAGCATGCTCAGACCCAGGCAATTATACGGAAGACAAAGGAGAAAATGCCTACGATGCTAATCAGATAATTAAGGTATCAATATCTCATCAACCAAAGACTACAATCTTCTTTTGAGGGTGGATAAAAATGGCTGACTGACAGATAAATGTTGCAACCTTCAATGTGAGTTTACTGTAGGAAAATGCATATTTTAAAAATAACATTCAACTGATAAAGTAGTTATTACCTAGATTTTTAAGTTATTCCATATTTGGAACCTCAGCTGTGTAATTTTAAGCAGAAAGGTTGAACAAAAAAAAAAGTATAGTACAATTTTATAAATTCTTGATAGTATAACTGATGAAGAATTTCTTGTTGTAAAAACATGTTGACTAAACATTACTGAACTTAGTAACTGTGTTTACCTTGACCAAAGCTAGGCTCAGTTGGTATGTGCACATAAGTGGTTTATACACATTCACCTATTAAAATATAATGATTAGACACAGACAACTTCTTGAGAGGATAACTGACCACAGTGTTTATTGGTAAACACAAACTGATGTAATAACCATAACAATAATTAACATAACCACGTGAGGGGAGGAGCCTGGCCAGTGCTGAACTCAAATCTGACTGCTTTCTTACACGAGCAATCATGTAAATTGTACAAGGCAACTACGACCATGCCTAATCCTTTTAGCTTCGATAACCTATTCCTGAACGGGTGTATTAACAGGATTGCTACTACCAGCCGGGTAAATATCAAGGTAGGAGGTGGGAAGTGCCACTTGCTACCCGCTCCTCCGACTGATGTCATTACCCAATCCAGGGACACTGATTGTACTTCCAACAGAACCGGGCCAACGCCCGGCCGTGGGTCATGATTGACAACTGAGGCAAAGCGCCCACCTAGTCAAATTTCCCCATGGCCCATGACCTCACCACAACCTTTCAATTCTCCAAACCACATTCTCCCCAAAAGCCCATAGGGCCGTTACGGTGGTTGCTACTGCCCAAGCGAATGGGTACCAAGTTCCGATGCGGAATATGCCCAAACGCTGCTTGCAGTCTCCAGCTCAGGGAGTCGTAATCATAGAAAACATTTCCAACTTCAAGTAAGGAATGGCGCAAAAACCAACCACACAATTCAGTCCAAGAGAGCCGCCACCTGCGAAGGAGGAGTGATCAGCGTGCCTGTGACACTGTAACTACCTCCCTTCACCCACCTGCACCGCCTTGGATAGTATCGGACAAATGGTCACCTAATCACCTTGGATCACCAGACCAGTCACCTGAGGTCGACATACCTTGTCTGTTTACCAACCAACCTCTTGTTACCATCCGACCAGCGGGAAAGAGATGGTGCACAGAACCACAAGGCTTCCGATTTGTCACAGACCTCTTTCCATAACCGTAGTATCCAGCCACATGGTCACATGATCAACCTTTTGATCCCAAGACCGGGCATATGGTCATATGACCCTCCTTTGATCTCCAAACCAGCCATCTGGACACATGATCCCCTTCTGGATCCCAAGACCAGGCACCTGAAGCCTCTATACCTTGCCTTTATAACAACCATCCTCTCACTACAGGCAAAATCAGTGGGAAGGAGAGATGGCTGCACAGCCCGCAAGGCTTCATCCTCATGTCAGACCTCCTTCCAGAACAGTGGTATCTCCGGCACTCGGGAAAAGGCTACCAGTCCCCTGTTGTCCCATTTTCATGCCTCCTGTTCACCTTTACCACTCGCTTTTTCATTCCCTCCATATCAGGACAGAATGCCCATGCCCGAGGGGCCCCTGGCTGCCACCCGACCCCTATCTTTGGGGGAACACCTCCTCTGGGTTAAAATGTAAATGGCGTTGCTCAGTCTTGCCTGACTCTCCATGACCAACAGACAATGCTGATCTTACTTGGTTTTCATGGCATAGATACTGGATTGGATTGCCAGTTCCTTCGCCAGTGGGCCACATCCTACCGCTCCTGGTATTAACAGGTGATCTCCCATCCAAATACTGACCCCCAACTTCGCCAATGAACCACTTGTATACCTTAACGCGTACCCAGCACCAAACTGCCCATCCTGGCACTCCGGCCGGCAGTCTGAGGTGCGCACCACAAAAGGACCAGTCAGCCATCCTGTCCTGCAAGCCTATACATAATTGACAGTAAGGAGCCCATATGGGTAACGAATGGCGACCATATAAATATCCTAAGAACCCCCCCAAAACCCTAACTGACCCAATAGCACCACCATAGCCTAGCCTTAACTGCGACCATGTGTGTGTGTGTGTGTGGGGGGGGGGGGGATTGGGTGTATTGCCAATTAAATTTTTTGGTACAGGCTTAAAAGATGTATAATACCCTCCTGCGTATGGTTGTGTGTCACACAGTAGAGCCTACACTATGTGCCTTGCATGAAACACCTACAGTTAACTTATTGGTTTCCCTGGAACACACAAGAACCTTAAATACTCTGCCCATGGGGCGAACCCCTAACATGCATGATATTAAGTATACTCCACACTATGATAGCAGGAATATAAATAATCTAGTCCTGATATAAACCTGCAGCCCTAATGGGGCTGCCTGGAAATGAGCTGAAAAAACTCCCCCTGCAGGATGACTTGTAAATCAGCAAACTTAAACGGTAAAGGCCATTTAGTTAACAGGGTAATAGTCCTAGCTTCCTGACCCCTACTAAGGGCATAAGGGTGAACAAGGTGGGGAACACCTGTGTCGTGATATCCATATACTGCCTAATATGAAGCCTGTTGCCTCCTGGCCCTAAAGGCCAAGAGCCGGGCCTAAGGGGTGAAAGCTAAATTGCCCCTGGGAGTTGCTCGGATGCATGCTCCTACTGACAAGTTGCCGAGCCGTTCAGTCTCCCTGCGGTCAACCAGCGTTCCCTTAACGCAGTGTGGCAAGCCCGCATGAGAAGACTACAAATCCCTAGATCCCCCCGGGCTCCTCCGCGTCCGATGACGTCACATGTTCCCACCTGGTGGACCGCCGTGGACTAAAGCTCATCTTCCCGCTCCGGAATAAGTTGTGACACCCTCTGACCACACGCCTGAGTCACAGCTGACCATAATAATATAATACTATTCTATAAAGTCCTTAATAAACCCATGCTATATACTTTAATAATCCCCCAAAATCTGCTAAACTTCCTATTCCTGTATTTGCCCTAATGACAAATATCTGAGAAAAAGGGAGTGGGGAGGGAGGGGTTAAATGTAGGAAATCAAGGGGTTAATGTGAAGGGCTTTGCCTTTGGGGAGGCTGCCAAGGGCTTTACCCCCTCACTGGCAGTCTGGGGTGAACTGTGAGCTGGCAGTCTGGGGTGAGCTGTGAGCTAGCAGTCTGATGTACATGTGTATGTGTTTAACACACTACTGACAGCTTCAGCAGTGCTACACAGTCTCCCTACAAGCAGTCGGTGCTGACACCAGGCTGTGTGGCATGCCTGCAAGGAAAGACTACAACACCCATAATCCCCTGGCTCACCACTTCCTCCCATGGTGCAGCACCACACTCAGGGCCAGAGGACCGCAGAAGGATATTGCTCTGCTCATACCCAACTCCACAGGCTGGCACACTGTCAGTCATGTCCCCAGTAGTGATCACTGGGTCCCAGCTCAGCGCAGGTCTGTCCCCATCAGCTTCCACCATATAATTTGGCATACAATTTAATTACAGCATATGATACCTATATTTCAGGGACCATATAAGTGTCTTAAACACTGAATATCTAAAGTTATGTATAGATAGAAGAACACTTATAGTCCCTATATATAAGGACTACTAATAAACAATTAAACTTTATTTAAATGGTACAACAACGGCGTAATATAATTGTTAAAACTTAAATTAAGAAGTGTTCTGAAAAAAGAGAATATAGACCACTATCATCCTCCTACACGGGAATGTATTGATGCAAGGAATATTTATTTAAATATGCTGGTTATGATACTAGTCCCAGTGTATTTTAGGCTATTCCACTAATAATGCCTTGTACACAATGGAAGTATATACTGAACTCATATAAGTAGGGATAAATTCCCTTACATTTATATCTATGTCTTCATTATAGTGCTTATTCATAAACCTTCTATTATACTGGGAAACAAAACACACCAGTCTAGATATATCTATGCTCCAATTTGGCCTTATCTTATTCCTTCATTATCTTGCTATATATAACTAAGTGAGACTGTGAGAGGATTTAAGTTATGAAAATGCTCTATTTCCCCCACCTCTGGCAGTAAACCTAATCTAAACAATGGTCTGCATGTTGCCCAGTGAGTATATGCCGTAAACAAGGCATTATATCCTATATTATCAAAATGAAAAATGGGTCCATTCTTCCTCTTTGATTTCAAAAATACAGTGCAGTTAATTTTATCATTGAGCCCTTTGGGGCTCATTGTGTCCAATAGTACAATCCATTTAGTCTCCCTTCACAGAAGTTCTTCTTCTAAGTTAACTCTTCTGATCCCTAAGTTCACTTTCTCCAGGATCCAACATTTTACTTTAGGTTTTGATTCATGATATACCAGAAAGTGCTGTGCCACAGATGTTACATTTTTTCCTTCTCCTTGATCTTTTAATGAATTCTTAATGTTACTAACATGTTCCGCCAATCACCTTCTGATTTCATGGGTAGTGATGCCAACGTACTTTTTTGGGCATTCACATTCCAGACAGTATATTACTCCAGTTGTGGTGCAGTTGTGAAAACCTCTTATCCCATGTTTTTTTTTCTTGTCCTGTCCTGAATTTTTGTAATTTTAGTCATATATGGGCAGAACTTATATTTACCACATGGATATCGGTAGGCTATGTTTGGTCTTTGGTCTTAGAAAATGGCTTTTCACAAGTTTGTCCTTGAGCGTAGAGCTCCTCCGCCAACTTGTAAGTACCCTTGGTCCTTAATATTCATCCAACTGATTATCTGTCCTCAGAATCTTACTGTGTCGATTTAGAATATCACTAATCTCTTTCCATTAAGAATTAAATGTAGTTACAAATCTTACTTCTCCTGTACTAGATTTATCAATTTTGGGCACCAGCATTTGTTGGTATGTAATGCTCTTTGGTAGCCCTTCCTGATGAGACTATTGCTGTAACCTCGTAGTTTAAGTCTGATTTTTAATTATTTAGCCCTGATATTGTACTGTAGGTGTACAAGTCACTACAATTTCTACGTATCCTAAGAAATTCCCCTGTTTGTATAGCCTTCTTGGTTGATGGGTGGTGGGCACTACTATAGTGGAGGGTGCTATTGGTAGCAGTTTTCTTTCTATATAGGTCTGCTTTGAGACATCCTACATCATCCTTATATATTCTGAGGTCTATGAAGTTAATTGTCTGTAAGCTCATTTCACATGCCAGTTTTAAATTCCAATCATTGGTATTAAGAATGTTCAAATACACTTTGAATTCTTCCGCAGTACCCTCCCAATAGTATCATGATGTCATTGATACAGCGCACCCATAAGAGACTTTTCTCAGTTAGTGGGCTATATTGATCAGAAAATGCCACTTCCTTCTCCCACCATCCCATATACAAGTTTGTAAATGTAGGGGCACAGGCAGCCCCCATAGCGGTTCCTCTTTTTGTAGGTAATACCTATTATCAAAGACAAAATAATTGTGGGTCAGTATACATGTTAATAAATCTATGATGAAATTATTTTTGTCTTGATTATCTCTGGACTCCATTTCCAAAAAATACCTTACTGTTTTATAACCAACTTCATGTGAGATTGATGTGTACAAGGATCCCACATCACAAGTGATTATAAATGTAGTTTTCTTAACTTGCACGCCTTCTATCTTACTTAGAACATCCATTGTGTCTCTTAAATAAGTGGGAAGGCTAGTTACATAACCTCGTAATCTGCTGGCCTGTTCTGTCAAACTCCCTGTCCCCGATATTATTGGGCGTCCCGGTGGTTTTGTTAGCTGTTTATGCACTTTAGGCAGCATGTAGTAGATTGCAACTCTACGATGTTGCAATCTGAGGAAGTTCAGTTCTTTATTATTAATCAGGCCATCAGTTCCAGCACTCTATATTAGTCTATTATATGATCTTAAATAAGTTTCAGTCAGGTCTGTTATTAATCTCATATAACATTCAGGATCATTCAATTGCCTCTTCCGTATAGTCCTCAATCCCCCAGAGTACAACATTTCCACCTTTATCCGATTGTTTTATCACTATATCCTGCCACTGCATCATCTCAAACAGGGCATTTTTTTTATTTACTAGTTATATTGGAACCTTTAGGAGAATTCAGTGTCAATAGATCACCTAGTACCATCTGTACAAATAACTCTATTGTTGAATTGGAGGTTATTGATGGATTAAACTTAGATTTTGTTTTAATATTAACCAACCAGTTATCTATATTCTCATTCAATTGCTCATTTTCTTCCAACATCCCTAAAAATAGCTTGAATGTTTCCTGTTCAAGTTCCTCTGGATCCTGAGTATTTATTAAAATACTTATGAATGGCAAGTTTCCTTGCAAATAATTGCAAATCTTAAAAATTATCTCAAATAAATCATAATTTTTAGATGGCGCAAACAATAGTCCTTTTTTTAAAAGGTCTGTTTGTTCTAAGATTCAGTAAGATTAATTATTTGTGTAGTATCCATATCTACCGTTTCTGTATCTGTTGCCAACTTCCTCTTTTTTGGTTTTGATTTTCCACCCTGTAGCCCCATACCTGCCGATCCCTTAGGTTGCTCCTTTGTGTTTGTTCTATTTGTTCCTCCCTTGGGGGATTCCAAACTCTTGGGGGTCTGCTTTTTGGGCGTGCGTCTAAAAAATGACGTGGATGAGTTTGATGGTATCCACTAGGCTCTGTTCTTAATTCAACATGAGATTCATCCTCCATCTGTGAGGTGTCATACTCTGTTGAAGATGCTTTCCATCAGCTTCCACGCCACAGCCAGCAGGCAGCCCACACTGCAGGACATCAGAGCACAGCGGGTGACTGTGTAGGAGGGGAGGGAAATGTACGGGAGAAAGAGAAAGAAAAGGGGGGAGAGGAAAGAAGAAAGGGTAACAAGAGAAAGGGAAAACATGGGGAACAGGGACCTATCATTACACATGGCTAGCTGGGGGCATAATGGTGGCAATGGCGCCAAACTCCTACAACTGACTCCCTGCCCTCAGCTAGCCACCTCCTACCCATACCCGGGCCTGTCCAGTCAAGTGGCCCCTCATCCCAACCCCCCTGGGGTGGTCTACGGGGCCCTTCAGAACAAGAACAAATTTGCTATAGGTCACTGTACACTAGAAATAAAAAAAAACAACTAATTTTACCTACCGTATATACTCGAGTATAAGCCGAGTTTTACAGCCCTTTTTTTAAGGCTAAAAAGGTCTTATACTCGAGTCACTCTCCCCCCGTGTCTCTATACCCCCCCGTGTCTCTCTACCCCCGTGTCTCTTTAACCCCCCCTCATCCTCAACCCCCCCTCCTCATTCTAAACCCCCCCTCATCCTACCACTCTAAATAACCCCCCTCTCCCTTTCCCCTCACTTACCTGCATCTGATGCTTCTGCTCCTGCCCTGTGCTCCTTCCGGCGTCTTGACGTGGCACATCACGTCATTTGCATATTACGGGTGCCGGTATATGCTAATGACGTGATGTCACATGCGTGCCACGTCATTAGCATATACCGGGTGCCGGCACGTCAAGACGCCGGAAGGAGCACAAGGCAGGAGCAGAAGCGTCAGATGCAGGTAAGTGAGGGGAAAGGGAGAGGGGGGGTGTTTAGAGGGGTAGGATGAGGGGGGGTTGAGGATGAGGAGGGAGGATGAGGAGGGAGGTTGAGGGGGGGTTGAGGAGGGGGGTTGAGGTTGAGGAGGGAGGTTGAGAAGGGGGTTGAGGATGGGGGGTTTGAGGTTGAGTAGGGAGGTTGAAGAGGGGGTTGAGGATGGGGGGGTTGAGGTTGAGGAGGGGTGTTGTGGATGGAGGTTGAGGAGGGAGGTTGAGGGGGGAGGTTGAGGAGGGAGGATGAGGAAGGGGGTTGAGGATGGGGGGTTGAGGTTGAGGAGGGGGTTGAGGATGAGGAGGGAGGATGAGGAGGGAGGTTGAGGAGGGGGTTGAGGATGGGGGGTGAGCTTGAGGAAGGAGGTTGAGGAGGGGGTTGAGGATGAGGAGGGAGGTTGAGGGTGAGGAGCGAGGTTGAGGAGGGAGGAAGAGGAGGGGGTTGAGGATGGGGGGGTTGAGGATGAGAATGGGGGTTGAGGAGGGGGGGTTGAGGATGAGGGGGTTGAGGACGGAGGTTGAGGATGAGGAGTGGGGTTGAGGAGGGAGGTTGAGAATGAGGAGGGGGGAAGAGACACGGGGAAGGGAGGGGGGGTAAAGAGACACAGGGAAGGGAGAGGGGGAAGAGACACAGGGAAGGGAGAGGGGAGAAGAGACACGGGAGAGAGAGGGTAAAACAGAGGGCACAACAGAGGGCACAAGAGGGACACAGGGGGCAGCACATTTCCCACCCTCGGCTTATACTCGAGTCACTCATTTTACCCAGTATTTTGTGGTAAAGTAGGTGCCTCGGCTTATACTCGGGTCGGCTTATACATGAGTATATATGGTAGTTTAAAACTTCAGTAGCATGGTAATCACCTAGTTTTAAAGTACACTATAGAATATTGCTTTTTAATCACTTCAAAAACATATGATTTTAAAATGGAATAATGTTCAAACATTCAGGGCCTCATTAAATTCCAGCCTCGTAAATAAGAGGCTTCTACTTAAGCCCTACGTACTGCAAAGTTTCTCTAACTTACAATGCTATTAAATTAGCCCTGCTGCGAGCAATGTATGAGCTACGCAGCAGGGCCGTACGTATCTACACTGCGTAAATGTACATGAGGAGTGACAGCCTGCGAGATGATATCGCAGGCTCCCACTCCTCATCAAGTGCTGCGGGGGTCCTAAAAGGGACCTCCGCGGCAGTCCCCCACATAAGCCCTGCCGTGGGGGGTACTCCAAACCCCCCCCCCGGCACCTAAAATTAACCCCCCCCTCAATGCGGGGGTCCCTGTCGGGACCCCCGAAGTGTCCTCACATGAACACCTTGCTGCAGGGGTCCATAGGAACCCCTGCAGCCCCCACACATTAACCCCTTGCAGTGGGGGTCCCCGATCGGCACCGATCAGGCCCCCGCTGCATTTAAAACTTTTAAATTCCCCGCCGCGGCTCCTTAAAGGGGCCGCGGCACACTATTACCCAATCCCGGCCGCGGCACTTAAAATTAACCCCCCTCTATGCTGGCGGTCCTCATCGGGACCCCCGAAGTGTCCCCATATAAACCCCCTGCAGCGGGGGTCCCCGATCGGCACCGATCGTGACCCTGCTGCAATTCAATTTTAAATTTCCTGCCTCGCGGGTCCTCAAAGGACCGTAAAGGTCCTGAAAGGACTCGCACTAAAAATATTAACCCCAGGCAACTATAATTACCCCATTAACTCATGGTGGTCAATACAGACCACCATAAGGCCTAAATTAACCCATTAACTAATGATGGTCAATACAGACCACCATAAGGCCTAAATTAACCCATTAACTAATGATGGTCAATACAGACCACCATAAGGCCTAAATTAACCCATTAACTAATGATGGTCAATACAGACCACCATAAGGCCTAAATTAACCCATTAACTAATGATGGTCAATACAGACCACCATAAGGCCTAAATTAACCCATTAACTAGTGATGGTCAATACAGACCACCATAAGGCCTAAATTAACCCATTAACTCATGGTGGTCAATACAGACCACCATAAGGCTCTATTTAACCCCATCAGTCCCATAAGGGTATATTATTACCATTATGGGCCTGTTACAACCCAACATTAACCACATAAGTGCCATGATGGTCCTCAAGGACCATCATGACACTAACTACAAACACTACACTATAACCCCCAATAAACCATGTAATCTAAACTAACCCCCCTCTACACTAATCTATTAACACTTACACTACCTACCTACACTACCTACCCCCTAATAAACCTCCCCAACACTCTAATTACAAAAAACAAAAAACCTACAGCACAGAAAACAAAAAAACCTACAGTACAGAAAAAAAAACAAATTACAACCCCACCCCCCCCACTACAGAAAACAAAAAAATACATTACAACCCCACCCCCCACTACAGAAAATAAAAAAATTACACACCTGAAAAGGAAAGACAGATAAACACAATACAATACATACATATAATTCATTACATACATGACATACAATACATGACATTACATACATTACATATAATATATTACATATAATATATTAAATATAATATATTAAATATAATATATTACATATAATATATTACATATAGTCCAAATCAAATACCCCCTATCTATCTAACATACAATCTATTTAATTTAAAATAAATCCTAACTATATCAAATACATCCCCCTATCTATCTAATATACAAAAAATCCTAACTACATACACAGACCCTAATTTTAAAATAAAATAAAATAATTACAGTCCTAACTACATACACAGACCCTTATTCTAAAATAAAATAAAATAATTACAGTCCTAACTACACAGACCCTAATTCTAAGCTAAAATCAATAAATTAAGACCACTTACCTTTAAGATGTTGCTTCAGATCACTAACCTATGGGTCAAACAAAAAAAAAAATTAGTACAAAACATTAACATCTAATAAATAAACATTCTATACATTCTAAATATTCAACTCACCTTTACAGCATGTCCCGTCACTGTTTAGCTCTTCCGGCGCGGCCCTGTTAAAAAAAAACACAATACATGAATACATTAATACAATATATCAACAATAAATAAAATACACATATAAACATCTAAATATACATTTAACTTACCTCCCCGCGATGTCCCCGGCCTTCTCTCCTTCAGCCCCGGCTGGGCCGCGGAACCATCCGCGCTCTAAAAAAAAAAAAAAAAAAAACTAACGGAGGTCTGCACTGGCAGACCTCCCCGACGCTAATGAACCTCCCGGAGTCGTTTCCGTTAGAAAATTGGCATTGGCGGCTTGTGATTGGCTGAAAAAGCTGTCTATCAATTTCAGCCAATCAAAAGTCGTCAATGTGTGAGCCAATCAGGATGGGATACACCCCAATATCCCACCCTGATTGGCTAAAACACTTGTCTATCTTTCTGGGAACCAATCACAAGGCTCAGATGCCTTCAGCCAATCACTATGGGATACACCCCCACGGAGTGATTGGTAGAAGACATCTGCGCATCCTGATTGGCTCCTACATTGACGACTTTTGATTGGCTGACAGCTTTTTCAGCCAATCACAAGCCGCCAATGCCAATTTCCTCCCGGAAACGACTCCGGGAGGTTCATTAGCGTCGGGGAGGTCTGCCAGTGCCAGTTTTTTTTTTTTTAGAGCGCGGATGGTTCCGCGGCCCAGCCGGGGCTGAAGGAGAGAAGGCCGGGGACATCGCGGGGTGTATTTTATTTATTGTTTAGATATTGTATTAATGTATTCATGTATTGTGTTTTTTTTTAACAGGGCCGCGCCGGAAGAGCTAAACAGTGACGGGACATGCTGTAAAGGTGAGTTGAATATTTAGAATGTATAGAATGTTTATTTATTGGATGTTAATGTTTTGTACTAATTTTTTTTTTTGTTTGACCCATAGGTTAGTGATCTGAAGCAACATCTTAAAGGTAAGTGGTCTTAATTTATTGATTTTAGCTTAGAATTAGGGTCTGTGTAGTTAGGACTGTAATTATTTTATTTTATTTTAGAATAAGGGTCTGTGTATGTAGTTAGGACTGTAATTATTTTATTTTATTTTAGAATAAGGGTCTGTGTATGTAGTTAGGACTGTAATTATTTTATTTTATTTTAAAATTAGGGTCTGTGTATGTAGTTAGGAGTTTTTGTATATTAGATAGATAGGGGGATGTATTTGATATAGTTAGGATTTATTTTAAATTAAATAGATTGTATGTTAGATAGATAGGGGGTATTTGATTTGGACTATATGTAATATATTATATGTAATATATTATATTTAATATATTATATGTAATATATTATATGTAATATATTATATGTCATGTATGTAATGTCATGTATTGTATGTAATGTATGTAATGTATTATATGTATGTATTGTATTGTGTTTATCTGTCTTTCCTTTTCAGGTGTGTAATTTTTTTATTTTCTGTAGTGGGGGGTGGGGTTGTAATTTGTTTTGTTTTTTTTTGTACTTTAGGTTTTTTGTTTTCTGTACTGTAGGTTTTTTGTTTTTTGTAATTAGAGTGTTGGGGAGGTTTATTAGGGGGTAGGTAGTGTAGGTAGGTAGTGTAAGTGTTAATAGATTAGTGTAGAGGGGGGTTAGTTAAGAATAAATAGTTTATTGAGGGTTATAGTGTAGTGTTTGTAGTTAGTGTCATGATGGTCCTTGAGGACCATCATGGCACTTATGTGGTTAATGTTTGGTTGTAACAGGCCCATAATGGTAATAATATACCCTTATGGGACTGATGGGGTTAAATAGAGCCTTATGGTGGTCTGTATTGACCACCATGAGTTAATGGGTTAATTTAGGCCTTATAGTGGTCTGTATTGACCATCATTAGTTAATGGGTTAATTTAGGCCTTATGGTGGTCTGTATTGACCATCATGAGTTAATGGGTTAATTTAGGCCTTATGGTGGTCTGTATTGACCACCATGAGTTAATGGGTTAATTTAGGCCTTATGGTGGTCTGTATTGACCATCATTATTTAATGGGTTAATTTAGGCCTTATGGTGGTCTGTATTGACCATCATGAGTTAATGGGTTAATTTAGGCCTTATGGTGGCCTGTATTGACCACCATGAGTTAATGGGTTAATTTAGGCCTTATGGTGGTCTGTATTGACCATCATTAGTTAATGGGTTAATTTAGGCCTTATGGTGGTCTGTATTGACCATCATTAGTTAATGGGTTAATTTAGGCCTTATGGTGGTCTGTATTGACCATCATGAGTTAATGGGTTAATTTAGGCCTTATGGTGGTCTGTATTGACCATCATTAGTTAATGGGTTAATTTAGGCCTTATGGTGGTCTGTATTGACCATCATGAGTTAATGGGGTAATTATAGTTGCCTGGGGTTAATATTTTTAGTGCGAGTCCTTTCAGGACCTTTACGGTCCTTTGAGGACCCGCGAGGCGGGAAATTTAAAATTGAATTGCAGCAGGGTCACGATCGGTGCCGATCGGGGCCCCCCGCTGCAGGGGGTTTATGTGGGGACACTTCGGGGGTCCCGATGGGGACCCCCAGCATAGAGGGGGGTTAATTTTAAGTGCCGCGGCCGGGATTGGGTAATAGTGTGCCGCGGCCACTTTAAGGAGCCGCGGCGGAGAATTTAAAAGTTTTAAATGCAGCGGGGGGCCTGATCTATGCAGATCGGGGCCCCCCCCCCTGCAATAGGTTTATGTGGGGAAACTTCGGGGGTCCCGATGTGGACCCCCAGCATAGAGGGGGGTTAATTTTAAGTGCCGCGGCCGGGATTGGGTAATAGTGTGCCGCTGCCCCTTTAAGGAGCCGCGGCGGGGAATTTAAAAGTTTTAAATGCAGCGGGGGGCCTGATCTATGCAGATCGGGGACCCCCGCTGCAAGGGGTTAATGTGGGGGTGCTGCAGGGGTCCTGATAGAGACCCCTGCAGCATGGGGATGTGTATAGGGTGCAGGGGGGAGCCTCACACTGCTGTCTCGGGCTGTTCCGAGGCAGCACGTAGAGGCTTTCGCATCCCTTGTGTGGACTTTTTGTCCACGTAGGGATTCTTACGATATGCGAGACTCGTGCATAGATTTAAGGCTACGTAGCTCTCTCGGAGCCTATTCTCGGCCATTTTCTAGCAGTCATATCGCAAAGCAGGCTGCGAGAGATTCGGTACTCGCAAACAGCAGGAAAACTGCCTTTTGCGAGCACCGAGAGAACTACGAGGGAGAATTTAAGAGGGCCCTCAGTTTACATATACTTGTTTAATGTGCATACAATATGACAATAGTATTTTAGTTGTTTGTAAAACATTGTTAATACAAAAATGAACAAGAGTTATCATTTTAAGAATTGGCATATAACACATGAATTCACATCTCATTGTGTTGATTAATATAATGATGTAAGTGCAGCACTTTGAATACATTTCAGTCAGTGTTTATGAACTTTTTATTTCATATTTGCTTTATGTAATGGCCATAATCATTTCTGATATAATTTCAGCATACAAACATCCACTGGCCATTAGGTTTGTTTAGACAGAAAATATATGCCAATCTGTGAAAAATTAATGTTATTAAGTCTGTGTTCATTGAACTGTTATAAGTAGACTATAAAATTATAAAAAGTAACTTGTTTAGATTGTTATTCATTTTTTTATGTTCTTAGAGGAAATGAGTCAAATAACTTCTCAATGGCAAAGATGGATTTCTTATGCTGATAAACAATAGTTTGTGTATACATTGACTCTTCCACGACAGGGGTGGAGATTTTTTTTTATCAAGTGCCACTGACTAAAGAAAATTACTTAAAGGGACCACACACAACATAATTAATATATTTGTTAGAGAATAATCTAAAGTGAATTATGCACTCTCTGAATGGCCTGTATACCTTCCCAGGCCTACTGGGGTTGGTAGGAGTGCCACTTGACCTGGTAGGCCTTAGAGTATGGGAGGGGGGTGGCTAGCTGGTGGGCGGAGCCACTGATAGGATTTGGCGACATCTTCACCATTATAGATAGGGGTTTTCCTTCTTCGTGCCCTGGTAGAGGGGAGCTGTTCTGGTGGATCCTGGGTGTAGATCCCAGCAGTACGGTGGCACAGGAGCGTGTGGAGAGCGGGGGGTCTGAGCGGTGTTGCCCGGAGACCGGCTGGAGCAGTGGCTGCTGGGCAGCAGCGTCGGCACTGTAGCTCGCGACAAGGCTCCCGGTCATGGCAGGTAAGGCATTGTCCCCCCCATTGTCCCCCGTTGCCTATTTGCTATGTCCAGGGGTCTTGCCTGGCATACAGGCTGTCTTGTGGATGCCAATGGGGGCCTGCCCCCGCCCCCCAGCATTTCTTACCATGTTGCACGCGGCCTGGGGTGCATCCTGGCTGGCGTGGGAAGGCTGGCGGGGGTTTGGATTGGAAGCTGCCAGGCATCCGACCGGCAGCTGCCCTGGGACACGGCGGCCACAATGGCAATGCTGCATAGGGCAGGTGGTGAGGCAACATCCTTCGATGGTCCCCAGTACAGCCCGGTGCCATCGGGTGGCGCTGGAAGTCCCGGGGGCTCATGGGAGTGTAGTCCATTTCCTGCAGGAGCAGAATCCTGGGCAGTGGCTGCCTGGAGACCGGCTGGAGTGTTGGGGCGCTGGGGCGCAGATGGCCGCACCATCGTGCAATGAGGCTCCCGGTCGGGGCAGGTGAGCCGGCATAGCCTCCCCCCCTCCCCTCCTGTAGACACTGCTCTGTGCCAACACATTGTTTTTCCTCTACCGGTGCAGAGGGAATCTCCCATTCCCGGGGTTACCAGTGCAGTGGGCTTTGTCTGGGTGGGGGCGTGCACGCGGGAAGGTCTTGGCAATATTACTAATATCGGCCTTCCCTCTCCCCCATGCTCCAATGTAATGACAGGTGGGCTGGGAGCTGTGGGGAGGGTCAGTGGTGCTTAGTGACACTGTGTAGAGCACCACTGCATTATATGGGTATGTGCAGGTCATTATGAATATACTTGGCATAAGTCCCTCACTCTTATAGACTTATGGTGCACATAACTTGGTTTTTGGTCTCAGTTGTATATCTCAGATGTGTAGTCTGTCAGTTTGCCCAGTATGCTGTGGATTAGCAGCCTTTTGGCCTTTAAGGCCACTAGTTTATAGGTCAACCTTTGAGAAAGGTATAAGGAGTAGGTGCTCTTACCTTTAACATTTTCAATTAACAATGCCTTGTGAAAAATTGTAGCTTATATATTGTATTTTGTATCACTATATATGTTTAGGGAGAGGTTTTCCTGCAATAGAGTTATTGCATAATCATAGTAGGCCTCACTCATATGCACTTAAGGCCTTTGGTTCCTTACAGTGGGCAGTTATGTGACTGCCTGGTTTTAGTTGCAGCAGCTCTGTAGTGACTTTCTGTATCTCTCCGCAATTATAATGCGGACGTGGCGGTTTAGTTGGGTTACTAGTAAAAGGTAATTGAGTAGGGGATACCACTTCTTGCTGTTGATAGCCAGTAAGCTTGAAACAGCTGTATGTGGAGAGGATTCCCAGCTTGTGTATAATCCAACCTTGGTTTTGCATAAAAGCTGTGTAATACAGCAGGCATAAGCTTAAAGGAAGCCATTTTAATATGGGCTAAGGATTGAAGAGCGAGGCATTGTGGGCACATTTGTCCCTTCATGAACTACACATCAGCCCTATCAAGCACTGGAAGTGCAGCGGGAGGCCCACAATGGCTTCAGGCTTGACAATTGGCTGAGTTATGGTGCTTTTTAATTACAAGCTGGAGTAACAAATCCCGTAGCTCAAGCGGAGCTGCATCTATTTCCAAGTCTGCGGTTTTAAGTACGGGGTACGACCGGACCAACGTTAGACATAATGCAATATTGAAAAAGCAAGAGATGCAATATTTGATTTGATTTCCTGTTTAATAAAAGTACAGTAGGGTGTTTTACTGTACAGGTTCGGAAAAGGGAGGTAGTTACAGTGTCCGAGGTACACTGATCACTCTCCCTTTGTGGTAGTACGGTTCTTGGACTAAAACGCGCGATTTGGTTTGTGCCTTTCCTTACGGGAGAAAGGTTTGGTTCCCTATGATTACGATTCTGCCACTTGTTGACGTGCAGGCTGAGCTGGATCTATTCTGTACCGGAACTTGGTACCCACTGGCTTGGCACTATAACAACCCTATGGGCTTTTGGAGATTGTGGCTTGGAAGAGGAAGGTTGTATACTGTGATGGTGGACCATGGGATATTCGTATATCTGACCATGAAGGTGCTTTGCCTCAGCTGCCGATCCATGGCCACAGCTGGGGGTGTGGCCGAGGTCAGATGAAAGTACGATTGGTTTGTTATGGAGCAGGGTAATGTGTTAGGGGCTAGATAAGATGGCGGCTGGCCATGGCATTTTTTGGGGGGTTTGAATACCGCAGAAGGTATTCCACCGCCTTCTCTGTGGCAGGTGGTGAGGGGAGTCGCTGGGACAGTGGTAAAGTGGGTGAGATCCTACCCTATGGTGGTACGGATGTTCCATCACAGTAGGCCCTGGACAAGGGTTGAGGGCATAGAGTGTACTGTCTCAGGTCAGGCTCCTCCCCTCACTTGTTTATGTTTACCTATTTATTGGTATTGTTATTATGCTTATTTGTGTTTACCAATAAACGCTGTGGCCAGTTTGTTATCACAAGAAGTGTTTTTGTGTATAATCATTATATTCAGGGAGTTAGTTGTGTCCAAAATATTATGCGTACATACCCTTGTTCAGGTCATGAATTTCATAGCGGATATTGCTTTTCCGTAGTTACTCTTCAGGGACTCTGTATTCATATTACCTATTTCACTCTCATCTACAGTGACCTGTACATTGTCAATATGTACACCCTTTATCTAAACCAAACCAATAAATGCTTGACATTAGTTATGGGGTTAAGAAGGCCACAGCTCTATTTATTATAAATAATAACACACATAAAACAACAAGAGGTGCCTGCCCACCCACACTTAACAGCTCGAAGGGACCCCATGCCCCAGAAGTACAACAACATTAGCGCACCTCGCAGTTCACTAATTACCTGTGGGCAAGCACCCCAGCCACAGGCGCACCAAACACAGTGCGCCAGCCCGCTTCAGGAAACACACCGCTAACAGTTAAATGTGTTCCTAGCCATCTAAAATAGGAAACATGCAGTTACAGCTAAGGATGTCCCTTGCCATCTATGGGACAGAGAGTCACAGTCCGTTGGAGACACACATTTAATGCTAAGTGTGCTCCATGCCATTTATGGGACCAACGGGGCACAGTCCCTTGGAGCTTACGCACCAACCATGCACCATAAGGAAACGCGCAGATACCTCTGGGCACGTCCCGCACCTATGGGAGCATGAAACACGCTCCATACAATCTGCCTTTAGGAAATGTGCAATTACAACTAAGCACGTTCCTTGCCATCTATTAACCAAGGGCAAGTAATGTGCACCCATTAACTTACAGGAAATGTGCAATTACAACTAAAGCACTTTCCTTGACATCTATTAAACCAGGGGCAAGTCTTATGCACCAATTAAATAAAGGTAGGAAATGCACCCTTAAAACTAAGCACTTCCTAACCATCCGTAACCAGTGTGAGTTCCTACTACCGACTTTTCAAACCATCTAACATTAAACAAAAGGTTTATTTAAATGCCAAAGCAAAAAGATTAGATCAAAATGTATTCAGGTGTACCCCATCCTTTCCATAAAATCCTAATGCATCATCCCCTTCTAAGTTAGAATGATGTAGAGACGTACCACTCATTACTCTATTGTGGCTAGACATTGTCTTGTTAACTTTCTTCCTGCATTTTTTTAATATAACAGGTTGACTATGGGATTGCAATTTAAGACCATGCACCATCTCAGACCATATAATATGTAGATCATATTTCATGTGTGTAATTAATGCCTTTAACGACATACTCTCTAGATCATTACCCCTCGCATGAATAATTAAGATGTCAGGGGGACCTGCTAACTGGGCATACTGGACTACTTCGCTAATGGCACACTCCCACTTCATCCCACGTATACCAAACCATTTCACCAACAAGTAGTGCAGTTCTATGTGCCCAATACATGTATAAGTGGCCTAGAATCTATGAGTCAGAGGAAATGTGCCTGCAGCAGGATAAAATTACAATTAGAACACACCTTTTTTTTTAAAGAAAAACAAACCATAGTTTATCAACAAGAATTTATTAACCTAATTGCTTAATCAAACATTCTCTTCAAATGTTGTACATTAATCAAACATTCCCTTCAAATGTTATCTTTATATATTTTTTTTTATAAGGAGTTACTGAAATTCATTACTGACATTATTAATCAATAAACACACACACACTTATAAACTAATCTAAGAAAAATGCCTCCACCCTAATCTAAGGCAATACCTAGGCCCCATAACTGTTCCGGACATGGAGTTCCAGTGGGACTTGCCATCTCCCTGAATCTTTGCCACTGACCCCTTGACAGAGCGTCAGCGATACCATTAAGCCTACCAGGCACATGCACTGCTCTCCATAGTATATTCTTTTCCATGCACCACAATACTAACTTACAAAGCAAATGTACCACTGGCAATGAAGAGAATGTCAGTTTGTTAATCAGCAGTTCTGTGCCCATATTGTCACTATGAAATATGACATGCTGGTTCTTCAGGTTGTCACCCCATATGTAAATAGCCATGATAATGGGTAATCATTCAAGGAAGACCATGTTCTTGATCAAACTAGAATTGTGCCATGATGCCCGCCACCACTGCCCCTTCAGATGGGCTATGAATCCTAAACTTGCAGAAGAATCTGTATAAAGATCAATATCATGACTCAGGTCTTGCCTTGCCATTGAGAAGGATTTACCATTGAAATGTTGTAGGAAAGCAAACCAAATATATAAATCTTAGCCTAAGCCTTAGAGAAGCAGTAATCAGTATGAAATGATGGGGTCGCTTAATTCCAACCGTAGCCAAAGACAATCTTCTGATGAAAATTCTACCCATTGGTATCATTCTACATGCAAAAGTTTACTACCCCAGTATGGATTGCATCTCCTTCAGGGTGACCCTTTTTGCTTCCGCCAAATATGATATTGAGTCAGTTAGCTGACTCAATATCATATTTGGCTAGTAAACATGCCCATCCTGCCTTACGTACCAGACCGATCGCATGATCAAAGGAAGCATAACTAATGGAGGATAATTGTTTATCAATTCCATCATTCACCGAATTTCCTTTTGGAAATTATAAATTATGGATGAGTCTGTACTTACCTGGTTCCTTTTTAGGGACCACACCTAATGGGGAGATCCTTAAGTTTGCCACTGGTGGATGCAGATAAGGACCCACCATCTGTCCTAGAGCAACCTCCTTCCTGAGCTTTTCACAAACCACATCTGGAAATTGCTTAGCTGAAACCAGATTACCCCGAATATCGAGATGTCAAAGAATAAGAAAAACCTAAACTGAAATCACATAATAACTGATGTGCCTCAAGTGCAAAACCACTCTTACTGGAGTACAGCTTTAGCCATGGTAGCAATTTTCCTACCAGTATTGGTGTCAACGCTCTTAGGAGCAGCATCGGCTGCCTGCGCTCCCTTGCTTCTCCTGAAGCATCTGACTGCAGGGTGCTTGTACCTGAAAACAGGACATTCATGCCTGAACCTGAATGTAGCACCCCCTACAATTTCTGCTGAATTATGTCCCTGGTTATTGCTTCATTTTCCTGTGAAACGAAAGGAACTACTGTATTCCCCAACCGTACTTTTTGCTGGGGTGATGATCTTTAACCACATTCCCATGTCGCGCTCATCCCATCTCATGGAAGGGTTGACCGTGATACGCTGGCGGAAGTGTTCATCATGCCATGACCCCATATGTCCTATGAATGCTCTCTATCATTGTCTAGGTAACAAAAGAGAGCCGAACAGCACTTAGGATACTTCTCTTGATAGTTGCCAGCCATGATTATGTAGGCTTGCAGCCAGTGAGGAAATGTCTTACGAATGCACCTATAACTCTTCTTCCTTTCCTCCTCCTCCTTCTTAGTCTCTTTCTTCCTATCCTTCACTTCAAAATAATAATCAAGGGGAGGATAGAAAATATCTCAATACATTTCCTCTTCCATGTTTTCTTTGTAATATTAGAAGGGATATGCATCCCAATGGGACCTAGCTGGCACAATGAGGGTCTTGCCATGGCTGTATAAGACACAACAAGCTTCTCAAGGTTCCCCGTTTCAGATGTATTCAAGCCCTAGCCGCTGATGTATCCCAAACCCTTGAACCCTTCAATTCATGTAATACCAAATTTAGTTTCTCCTATTAGCTAAGCAGTGCAGAATCATCAGAAAGAGTAGCTTGGGACTCACTGACTGGACCTGACTTTTGGAGAAGAAAGGTGTCATCCTGCGCTTCCTACAACTCTCGCTTGGCTTCTTGGGCCCAGACCCATACCATACGATATCGTCCTGCACCAATGCTCTTCTCCTGCCCCATCTTACAGGGGATAAGACTTTCCTGACCCGACACTCCTCCTTAGCCAAAGATGGGGATGTATGCTGCTCCTGGCCCACCTCACCATCTGCAAATGAATAGGAATTAGGATTGACATAGATGCATTCACTATCAACAAACTTCCACCTCCCCAATCTGCTCTCTCCTACTCAAAACTGATGCCCCCTCCCCCAGATTAGATAGGGATGAGATTGATTCCAGATTTGATGATCTCATGCCCTTTACCTCACTAAACACATCATGTCATGCCCCTATCAGCAGGCTCGTTAGTGTTAGGTAAAAAGGTTGTTGTCTTTTATTGTACCTCAGCTTCCTCTATGCTGCTATCTTCTCTCTGTTCCTGCTGTCTTCAACCCCCCACTTCCTTCCCCTACTTCAATACCCTTCTTAATACATGCAAATATTTTACTTGCCTTGGCAAATGCTGCTTGGCATAGAACACTGTTACCTAGATGGTAACAGTGTTCAATGACAAGTACTCTCAAATCCCTTTCAATATCTGATACCACTAGATTTGCTCCATTAAGACTATAAATACATTTTTCCTTCCCAGATGCATAACTTTACATTTATTTGTATTAAATCTCATCTGCCATTTAATCACCCATTTCTTTTCCTTTGGAGGAAAAGTACATAATTATCTGATGTAATTACCTTGCACAACTTAGTGCCACCAGCCAAAATGGAGACCATACTTTCCTAATCTCCTCATAGAAACGAATTAGATTTGTTTGACATGACCTATCCTTCATAAATACATGTTTACTCCTACTAATGATCTTGTTCAAATAGACATAGGGCCTTATTAAATTCGAAGCCAGCAGTGGCCGTGGTAAATCCGCAAAGCCTGCAGCCTGAAATTTGGCGGAGTTACTGAGCGATTAAATTAGACAAACCCGCAACATATGTGGCCGACATGCAAATCCGTGAACATGATCAATTAGTCAGACCTGTGGTTATGGGTTTAGACAGAGCCAATAGCAAAATGGATCGTCATCATTAAGTCACAAAAAAATGGAGGTTAGAATTTCAATCCCTACGGATTTGAAGTACAAATTGAGATTGGGCCTGCATTCCAGAAACAAAGCAATCCCATATATATCACATATATAGTTGGCAGCAATGCGGGTTGTTGCTAACGCTTGCCGCGAGCCCGCCGCAACTGCTACCGTTGCTGAAAAGAGCGCAGTAGACTAACTACAACTACGGACTTACACAAAAATATACCAGCTGCGGGACTTAGAAAAAAATAAATTGCAAACTTACACAAAAACAATTACGACTCGCAAAAATATGACCTTAACGGACAACCCGGCACAGCTACAAACATTAAAAAACACAAAAAATAAATAAAAACCTTACCCACACCAAGGGGGGACACCCAGGACCTCTGCAACACAGCTTAAACCTCGAATTCATGAAAACAGATTGTCAGCTCTTCAGGTCAATGCTTCCTGCATATATTACTTACAAATAGGTAAAGTATATTACTTTATTCATTTACTAATTATTTACAGCCTTATTAAATTGTGATTCGGTAAATTTAAAATGGCTCAAATTAAGCACACAACTTATTTTATTTACAGAAGTTTTTAGTTAGTGAAGACCTTGCTTTTGGATAGAAGTTCACTAACTAAAATCTTCTGTAAATAAAATATGCTGTGTGCTTAATTAGAGCCCTTTTAAATTTACCGAATTGCAATTTAATAAGGCTGTTAATTAGCAACACAAAAAACATATACACGAAAAAAAAAACACTATCGCAATAAACGCAAAAGACATTCAATGCGCACTTCACAACTAGCGACAACGCTGCTCATACCACACAAACTACACCAGGGGACAGTCTTACAATAAGCGCAAAAAGCAGATCAGCGCCGACCGTACAAAGACACCAAAAGCACCTCTGATAAAAAAAAAATACAACAACCAAGAGGCTCACAATGAGTGCCGAGATCTCAGACCATTACAAAAAATAATATCTGTGCCAAACACCATTCCTTGACTTACAATTCTATTGCCGTAATTTTTGCCGGGCAATTAGCTAGCATTAAATAATCAATAAATATGATATTCTAGTCCATGCGAGTTCTGTTACATGTTAACACATTGATTGCTGGGATCGATGTAACACGGAAATTAAACATAAAATACATTATTTTTTATAATATGATTTTTGGGCTTGAGAATAATGTGCGATTAATATTAATACTTTACCTAAATTTTCCCTTTAATCTAAAAAACAGTATTGTGTTTATATTTGCTTTTAAAGTGCTATGGACAGGACTTAAACCTCCTTGTTTGTCCTTTCTAGTAACCATAGGATTTTTGGCTTCATTTGCCATTTATGGGTTTGAACGCCAGTGCGTCCTTGGGGATTCGTAGCAATTTAATAACCATTTGAGATAGTAACATTCACGGGCTTGACAAATCAAAGGCTTAGCTGGGACGGAGTTCAGATTTTGACAGACCATAGGGTTTTTCTGCCTGTAACCTGCAAATCATTTGCGGGTAGCTGAAGGAGGCCAATTTAATAGCCGTAACTCGTGTGGGCTCCTTTATGGGCTATGATTTCTAAAATTGTAGCAATTTAATATGGGTCCTACTCTTGTATATCCCTTATTAACCCTTCTAAAAGCTTTCCCACTACAGAAGTGAGGCTTACATGCCTATAATTCCCCGGATTTGCTCTTGCTCCGTTCTTAAATATAGGTATCACATCTGCTTTTCTCCAGTCATCTGGTAGCGACCCTGTGTTGAGTATGTCTTGAAACATTAGATATTGGCTATTACAGAACCCAGTTCCTTCAGTACCCTTGAATGTATTCCATCAGGACCTGGGGCTTTATTAGCATTTAGTTTTTCAAACCTTTTTTCGATTTCTTCCTGCAATAACCAATTATTTGGTGAAGCTAGTGTATCCCCATTTTGTTGCAGTGTCCAAACCACTGGTCCTCCCTTGTGTGGATTGAAGAAAATGTAGTATTTAGCTCATCTGCATTTTCCTGGTCACTATCAGACAGCCTGTGTCATATTGCAATGTACCTATAGCTTCCTCCCTGCCTTCTTCTCATTAATATATATATTTTTAAAAGCATTTGAGGGTAGTCTTACTCTCCTTTGCAACTAACTGTTCATTTTTTATTTTAACCAGTCTATTTTAGCCCGCTCTTTTGCAACCCTTGTTGATTTTTTTGTACTCATGTCAAGCCATCTCTGTTCCTTCTTTTTTGTATAAGTGCCTGTTTTTTTCTTGATCTTTAAATCATTGTTAAGGCACATTGTATGTCCTTTTATTTTCAGTATTTGTACCTGTCAGTCTATATGTTGTATTGCTACCCTTAAAGCACTAAAGTCTGCCTTTTTACAATTACAGAAAGACTTGGCCCCTTAAACTTTGTTTTGCATTCAATCTTAATACTATTTCCCAAGAGTACCCCTATTTCAACATTTGACACTATATAAATATTATTTGTGATGAATAAATCCAAGATAGCCTCATTTCTAGTACCTTATTGTATAACCTCGGCCAGATAATTATCTCTTAGTAGACTCAGGAACCTGCTCCTCCTAGCTGAATGGCTGGTCTCATTTATCCAATTTATTTCAGGGTAGTTAAAATCTCCAATGGTTAGAAGCTGACCATGCTTAGCTGCATTTCCACTCTGTAACAATAATTGCAGTTCCTCACTTTTAATTATAATTGGGGGTTTAAAGCATATTTGTACCAATATTAATTAAGAATTTGTTCCTCCACTATTTAACTCAATCCACAAGGATTCAACATTATCACTAACTTCCACCATAAATATCTTCTGACTCTGCTTAAATTCAGACATACAGACAAACCCCTCCTCCTCTTCTACCATTGCCCATATCTTTCCTAAATAAGTTATAAACATTCAAATTAACAGTACAATCATGAGAGTCATCCCACCATCTTTCAATAATGCCTATTAAGTGCTAATAATTCTAACTTGCCTATTTTCCCTGAAAAGCTTCTGCCCTTAGCAAACATACACTTTATGTTGTTATGACTATGCAGTTTTGAAGTACACTGTATTTAAGTTAGTCAGCATAACCTCGCTATTGACTATACTAACCCTCCCCTTCTCCTACTCCATGAGCAGTGGTGGAGCTACCACTGGGGCAGGCAGTGCAATGCACTGGTCCCTGCTGCTTTGAGGGTCCGAGTGCTCCCCCTGCTCCGGCCATTCTCGCCCCCCCCCCCCCCCCCCCCCCGTGATCCTTCTCAGCCCATCTCGACCCCCTGCAGCCCTTCTTGGCCTCGCGTGGCCCTCATCGGCCCCTGGCCCCTTGGCTCACCCAGGAAGAGGAGTGGAGCATCACAGGAATGACATGTAGGTAAGTCTATTTATATATTTAAATACAATGAAGCTGTGAGCTATACTATTTAGGGTTAGCCAAGATGGGCAGGTCATGGCAGAGAGGTCAGACACATCGAGGGCCACTGGAGTAGTAAGCTGCAACCCACTCCAGTAATTTTGCTAAGAAAACTTTAGGAACAAGCACAATTAGAGACACAGTGATATGGCACGAGAAGATGAGCCCCTCAGGTCAGAAGGTGCCTACCACATTACTGATTAAGTGGAGAGGGCAAGTTCAAGTAGCACCAAATCTAATGAAGTGGTTGGGCCAAATCCAGAAGGACCCCCAGCTGCGGATGTGTCTGGAGGGGAAAGAAAAGTCCACTGCTGCAAAGAACAATTCAGCATAGGAACCTGGAACATTAGAACTATGAACCAAGGAAAATTAGATGTGGTCAAGAATGAGATGACAAGGTTAAACATTGATATCCTGGGAATTAGTCAACTAAATGGACTGGAATTGCACATTTCACATCAGACAACAACCAGAACTTCAAGAATCCAACAGAAGAAATGGAGTAGCCCTCATAGACAATCAAAGAGTGGCCAAAGCAATCCTTGGTTACAAAGCAACAATTGACAGAATGATTTAAAATTAAATGCAAGGCAAGCCATTTAACATCACAGTGATCCAAGTCTATGCTTCAACACATCATAGATATAACACCAAGAAAATATGTTACTACAGTAAACACTCGATTTTCCGGTACTCAACTAACCGGGACTCTCAAGTAACCGTCATTCGCGTATTTTCCCCGTCAACCGTAATCTATCAAGCAACCGGCATCTTTTTGCGTAACTGGCAATTTCCGTATGCAGAATTGTTGCTGTGCCAACGGAATCTCTGATAAACTGACTGACCAAACCACATCTGGATATTAAATAACCTTGGATTTGGAGGTGAGTAACTATATTTTTAATCATTTAAAGTTGAGTTTACTTGTGGACACAGTTTGGGAATTGTACAATACATTTAAAAAAATAAAAAAAATAATTACCATCTTAGTTTTGAGGAATGTACAGTACATGTACAGTATTTTTATGTCAATAGGTTTTTATTGTAAACAATCATAAAGATCACAAAGCATCATTACAAAGTAAGTAACATAGCATACAAAATAATAAATATTGTTCTGTAGAGGTTCTATAAAATAAACTGTGGAACATAACAAAATACTGTATGAATATTATGATTAATTTTAGCCCAAAGACTCAATGATTGTCCGATTTTTTTTCAATGGGGAATGTACAGTATCTATTCATCTATTTATCTACAGTATATATCTATCTACATTATCTATTTACTGTATCTATATATGTGTATCTATCTACGTATTCATCTATCTATCTACTATATCTATCTATTTATCTATCTGCTCATCTGTAACTTTTTGATTTGATAAGGCCAAATTGGAGACTCTTCTTATTTTTTTTTTGGCCTTTCTAAGTTGACCCAAAACTGTCTTGCGGCCACAGAAATGGCAAAACCGGTCCCAAATAAGCACAAACGTGTTGTGCTGAAACTCAAGCAGAATATGGAAATATGCCAGAGGCTTGAAAAAGGTGATACTCGTACAGTGCTCATGAAGGAATTTAATATCGGTTCATCAACAATCTATGACTTTATGGCTCAGTCTGAATAGATAAAGGAGTTTTATATAAAGGCAGAAAGTGACAAGAGCGTGGAGAAGCGTCATACTCTTCATGCATCAAAAATGTAATTGCTTGACCAGGCCCTGTATGAATAGGTCGAAGGGTGGTTGTATATCTGGACCAATGTTGCAGGAAAAAGCAAGATAATTTTATGAGAGAATGAATATTGAAGGTTAGCGTTCATTTTCAAGGGGGTGGCTCATCCGATTCAAGGTTTGTCATGGCATCCGAAAGCTGTGTCCGTAAGGTGAAAAAAAATCAGCTGATTTTAAAGCTGCAGCTTCATTTTGTGACGTGTTTAGTCAAGTGGTAGCAGAAAATCACTTTACCCCCGAGCAGATTTATAATGCCGATGAGACTGGATTAATGTGGAAGTGTCTGCCCAATTCTACTTTGGCTGATGGTAATGAGACAGTAGCTCATGGGTTCAAGCAAAATAAAGAGCATGCTGGTTTGTGCAAATGCATCAGGAAATCATAAGCTTAAATTGTGTGTGATTGGCAAATTTGCTAAACCAAGGGGGTTCAAAGGTATAACTAACCTCCCTGTAGATTACCATGCACAGAGTAACAGTTGGATGAATGCAGACATTTTTAACAAGTGGTTTTATCGTTCGTTTGTTCCCAGTATTAAAAAGCATTTACGAAAGAAAGGAATATGGGAGAATAATGTTTTGTTGCTCCTGGATAACTGTCGGGCACATCCTCCAGCTGAACAGCTCGTTAAGGGCAACATTTTTTATAAGTTATCTTCAACCTAACGTTACAAGTCTGATCCAACCAATGGATCAAGGAGTGATATAGAATGTCAAAATGTTCTACAGGTGTGACTTCATGCAGAAGCTTACTAATTTTGACGGGACAATTGTAGAGTTTCAGAAGAAATATAATCTGAAGTATGCTATCTACACATTCAGGTGTGATGGGATTATGTGGCAAGTGAAACTTTACAGAAATGTTGGAGAAAGCTGTGTGCCTGAGGAATCCTTCTCCTCCTCCTCCGCCTCAGTCGACTTAGAGGAGGTTCAAATCAATTGTTCAACTGTCAATAGCAGAGTTTATGACGAAATATGTGAGTTAGTTGACTCTGCTAATGACAAAATTAATTTGTCTCGAGATGAACTGAACAACTGGCTTGCTGTGGATGAAGCTATTCCAGTCACTCATACACTAAACACAGAAGGCATCATAGAATGTGTTGTGAATCGTGGAAAAAAGAATGTTGCAGAGGAGGAAGAGAGTGATGATGACGATGGTTGTGAGTTGGAAAAAGTATCCTGGCAGAGAGCTACTGCAGCATTTGAAACAGTAATAGCTTTTGCAGAACAGCAACCCTTCTTCACTTCCCAGAATATTATGCAGCTGCACATCATGCAAAACCTGACTTTGCAGGAGAGGCGTGCGGCCTCAAAGCAAGGTGATATTTGTTCATTTGTACAGAAAACTGCACCCAAGTCTACCACTACTAACATCTTCTACAGATGAAGATCTAACACTAATCACGTCCACTACTCCTGATCGTGTTCCAGCTAAATTATCAGCAGATCCTGATGATGACTGGTTTTCTACTCCTGAAGTAGTCCTAGTACGAGATGAAGCTGTTGGAGATCTTGATTGATGTCTACGCAGTAAACTTTCTATTTTAGTTTATTGAAGTTAACTGAAGTGAAAAAAAATCAATGTTACTGTTGTTATGTTCAGTATTTTAATCACTGCCATTTAATACAGTATGTACTGTACCGTACACTGCATTCCAAAAAGCTACAGTATTTTTCACATTGCAATAAAACTGTAACGATGAGAAGTCTGTCTTTATTTGCTTTAATTTGCTTTTAATTATTGTATATAAATCTCAAAATAAATAAATACATTGTGTATGGTTTTGTGTGGGGTATAGGGCTAATTAGGGATATTTTAATGGTCACGCGCAAGCAACCGGAAACTACACTTTTCCGTCAATAGGCGATCCCTGTGGGTGCCGGATAATGGGGAGTTTACTATATCATCATAGGAGATTGGAATGCTAAAATAAGGAAACAAAAGACCCCTGGATTAATTGACAAGTTTGGCACCGGAGAAAAATATGAAGGGCAGAGATTAGTAGAATTCTGTCAGGATAATTCCCTGGTCATAGCAAACACCCACTTTCAACAGCCTCTGAGACAACTCTATACATGGACATCACCAGAAAGACCACATAGAAATCTAATTGACTATATACTTTGCAGCCAAAGATGGAGGAGCTCTTTACAGTTGGCAAAAATAAGACCTGGAGCTGACTGTGGCTCATAAATAAATAATGTCCCTTGTGAATTTGCAGTGGAGGTAAAGAATAGCTTGAAGGGACTATACATGGAAGACGGAATGCCTGAAGAACTTTGCAACATTATTAAGGAAACAGCAACAAAGAATATCCCTAAAGAAAGAAAAGTAAGAAGGCAAACTCGCAGATGAGGCTTTGAAAGTAGCCCAGGAAAGAAGAAAAGTGAAAGCTAGTGGAGATTTGTCCAACTGAATGCAGAATTCCAGAGGATAGCAAGAAGAGACAAGGAGACATTCTACAATGAGTGATGTTAAGAGATCAAAGAAGATAACCGAATGGGAAAATCAAGAGATGTCTTCAAGAAAATTGGAGACCTCAAATGACCTTTCATGCCAAAGTGTTTATGATAAAAGGCAAAAATGGTAGGGACTTAACAGAAGAAGATTAGATAAAGAAGAGTTGGCAGGAATACACTGAAGATAGGATGTCTTGCTGATAATAAGGCTGCAGGAGGTGATGAAATCCCAATTGAACTATTCAAAATTCTACAAGATGAGAAAGTTACATAATAAGTTACATAGTAATTGAGGTTGAAAAAAGACTTTTAGCTCATCAAGTTCAACCTTTTAAGATCTCCTCTGATCTGCAATATGCAGGTTAGTTGTTAATTGATCCAGAGGAAGGCAAACAGATAAAACCCAGTGAAACTTTGCCAATTGTCTCAAAAGGGAAAAAATGAATTCCTTCCTGACCCCAGATACTGGCGATTGGATTTCTCCCTGGATCAATACTCCCTCTCTAATTAACCAGGATAACCCTAAATCTCCTTTTTAATTAAAAATATATCCAATCCCTTTTTAACGTTATCTATTGAATCCACTGACACCACCTCCCTTGGTAGAGAATTCCACAGATTAACCACCCTTACTGTGAAGGAACCTTTTCTTTTTAATCTTTTTAGTTCTAACCTCAAAGGATGTCCTCTTGTCAGTTGAAAACCTCTTGGCAAATAAAGCTCCCTTGACACATTTTTATACTGACCCTGGATCTATTCATTTAGGGTAATCCTATCCCCTCTTAGACGCCTTTTTTCTAGAGAGAATAAGTTTAATTTGGTTAGTCTTTCTTCATAACTTAGCCCCTCCATTCCCCTTATTAGTTTTGTAGCCCTTCTCTGTATTTTTTCAGTTATAAAATTTCCTTTTTATGAATTGGTGCCCAAAACTGTACTCCATTTTCCAAATGAGCGCGTACTAGGGATTTGTATAGTTGTAGAATTATATCTGCCTCCCTTGCTTCTATACCCATCTTAATACATGCTAACATTTTATTTGCCTTTGCAGCTGCTGCTTGGCATTGAGAACTGTTACGTATGTGGTTGTTCACAAGCAATCCCAAATCCCTTCCAATATCAGGTACCCCTAGATTTGCTTCATTAAGTTTATAGATTGCATGATTATTTTTCCTTCCCAGATGCATAACCTTACATTTATTCGTATTAAATCTCATCTGCCATTCTATTGCCCATTTCTTTAATTTATACAAATCCCTTTGCAGGGAAAGTACGTCATTTTCTGATTTACTTACCTTGCACAACTTCGTGTCATCAGCAAATTGGAGACACTACTTTCCAATCCTACTTCTAAGTTGTTAATAAATATGTTAAAAAGGAGAGGACCTAATACTGAGCTCTGAAGAACCCCACTTACCACATTAGTCCAATCCGAATATGTTCCATTTACAACAACGGTTTGTTTCCTGTCTTTTAGCCAGCTCTCAATCCATGTGCATATATTTACTGCAATTTCTGTATCCCTTAGTTTGCACAATAGTCTTGATTGTGGCACTGTATCAAAAGCCTTTGCCATCTCTAAAAAGACTACATCCACTGAGTTGCCTTGATCCAGGTTCCTACTAACCTCCTCATAAAAACTGATTAGGTTTGTTTGACATGACCTATCCCTCATAAATCCATGTACGCTCCTACTTGTAATGATGTTTGAATAGACATACTCTTGTATATTATCCCTTTGACCCCTTCTGTAGTGGGAAAGTTTTTAGAAGTGAGGCTTAAAGGTCTATAATTCCCCAGATTTGCTCTTGCCCCCTTCTTAAATATAGGTATCACCTCCGCTTTTCTCCAGTCATCTGGTAGTGACCCAGTGTTGAGTGAATCTTGAAAAATTAGATATAATGGTTTGGCTATTACAGAACCCAGATCCTTCAGTACCCTTGGATGTATTCCCTCAGAACCCGGGGCTTTATTGACATTTTTTTTTCCAACCTCTTTTGGATTTCTTCCTGCATTAACCAATTATTTGATGAAGGTAGTGTAGCCCCATTATGGTGCAGTGACCCAACCACTTGTGCCTCCCTTGTATATACAGAAGAAAAGAACCTATTTAGATCAAATGCCTTTTCCTGGTCACTAATTGTCAGACGTTCTGTTTCACATTGTAATGCTCATATAGCTTCCATCCTGGCCCTCTTCCCATTTATATACTTAAAAAATATTTTAGGGTTAGCCTTACTCTCTTTTGTAACTAATTTTTCATTTTCTATTTTAGCCAGTTTGATAACCCTTTTGCAAGCCTTGCTGATTTCCTTGTACTCCCATAAAGCAGTCTCTGTCATCATCATGCAACCCACATGGACTAGAACAGTTGCTTTATTTAATTTTACTGATTTCTGCATTGCTGGATTGCGAGTCCGATTGCTAAATTTACTTCTCAACACTGATTTATTTGTAGTCTCTGAGTGAAGTTTAAGTATAAACTCCATGGCCTCCATTTCATTGAGCAAATTCTAGTTACAAGAGCCTGTAATAGAGCCTGTAAAGTAATTTGCTATTCAATTGGTGTCTTTTCGCTACCCGTAAACAATGTGTGGGTTACAGATGATGCTGTTACATGATCATGCTCTGAAATGCTACCTATGAGGGCATGGTTTACATTTTAGGATTTTGGCCAGGTAGCTGCTAGCTTGTTCAATTGAATCGCTCTGTAGCTATTGCAAATTTTAAGCCTGCAGACTTAAGGCCTGTATAAAAACAACTGAATACAATTGAATGGAGGCCCATGTTTTACTGACACCATGATGACAGTCTCATTTACTATTTGTTGTGTCTAAGAAGTATTGCAAGTGTTTAAGAAGTAAATTACAGGCTTGCTTAAATATTGTCAGATCATATGATCACGCCCCCTGAAATCAGACTTAAAAAAGCAGGGTTTACGAGTTCAGCCTTGCAGTCGGAATTTGAAAGCTGGAGTCAATAGAATACATCAAAGTATTTATTTTAAAAAAAATGACTATTGATAATGTAACTATTCAGTTTTATAAAAAAAATGTGGCAGAATATGGTTTTACTGGGAGCTTACATAATCACAGAAGAAAGGAATTATATGTTTGATTGTTAATATTAAATTATTCAATAACAGTTTTAATGAGGATTGTAAGACTGCAGCCATTGTAATAGACTCTTTACTGTAAATGTCTGATGTCACATTTGTGCCGAGAGAGGATAAGTTTGGGAAAATTTGATTGTGATTAAACATGTTTCAGAATACAAAAAAAGAAATTAAAACAAGGAGCATCTGTGTTATCTTGGGACACTGAAACATCTTATTTTAAAGTATATCATAATTGGTTGTTTATTTATTTAAGATACATGCTCTCCATGTTTTTCATCCATATGGCTGGATAGTTTATGTCGGAATATGTTTAGTTCTAACAAAATAGATATTAATTTCAGGGTGAAACAAAGCTGTCCATTCATACTAGTATTATTTATTTGAGTTTCCTTCTTGGATCTGGCACTATGTGCTAGTCAGTGCTGTGTGAAGTATTATCGTTGCACTGTGTCTCTAGGCTAAGGGATTCATTGTACTGGTGGTACCATGTTCAACTCTGGTTATATTCACTGTACAAAACAGATGGTTGTTTAATTGTACTGTAATACTGGGTGCATTATATTTTTGTGTAACAGCTTTATATAGTGATTATATGTTCACTTCAAAGATCTAAAATCTGTACCAATCTCCACTCCAATCTATCCTCAACATATCCACCAGACTCATCAAACGTATCCCACACTATTCAGCTGCTCCTCCTCTAACTGTCCCTAAACTAGCTCCCTATTTCCTCAAAGATAACATTCAAAACTCAAATCCTAACATAAAAATATACCAACCCAAATAATGTCAACTCTTCCCACCAATTAAACTCCAAGCCATAATGCTGCACTATGCCCTTGATTAGCTCTACTTATCCTCTATCATTACTTACTCCCATGCTCACCACATTTCGAGTGGCACTCCTACTCTACCTTAGTATTAATACTTAAAACATAGGTTCTCAAACATCCTTTCAGAAATTGCTGAACATTTGAATATTGCTAAGAGTCTTTGCATACCCCCTACTATTTTTCCCTATTTTGTAATAGCTATATTGATTATATATTGGAGTGCCTGTGAACCTTTACACAGTAAAATATAATTACAAAAAAAATGCTTACTACTTATTTATGCAACTTATTACTGTTGAGTAATACCTTTTTTTCCAAGCCAGTGGTTGTTCATTGACCCATTCGGGAGCATCTGGTTTAAAACAAGAGTATAAACTTTACTGCTGAGCAGTTGTGCTATGTGAAAAGGCTGTTTGAAAAATTCTGAAACTTTTAAATTTATCCTATTAAAGGATAGACATTGTATTGCAGTATATTGTTGACATGACTGCCCTGTATAACCTTGTTATTGTGTCATAATACCTCCAGTTCATATTTTATATTTTTACTACTTGCCACTTTTTATTAATACCATTTTACCCATGCAAAAATATTGCTGCTATCTTTGATTCTGACTTTAATTCCTGTTACCACATGGAAGTCGCTGAATATTAAGTGTTATGGGCAATTTGTGTGCAAGAGAACACTTGTCAGAAAGACATGCTACATTACTCTCACAAACCAGAATCAAGTGCCTACTTCATTATGAGAGGAAAACCAAAAGAATATTAATTTCTGTCATCATTTTACTTTGTTGACATTGCAGAACTGCTTTCCGAGTAATTCATGTATATTCTACAAAGACATTTGCTTTAAAAGATGTGTAACAAACAGCAAACAGGTGAGCATAATAAATTTAAAAGTGATAACTCAAATGTTATCATGCATGGGCCATTTTCATTTCAGCACATTACAGAACATAATCATTATTTCTAACATCATTACTTCCAGAAACATAGCTCATGTCATTACATAATATGTTAACTTTAAGACAAGCAGATCCATTTTGTGTGCACAATTAAAATCTAGAAGATAATGTCTTAAAAATGGCCCCACTACATAATGGATATTAAACCCTTGTTTATGAAAACTAAGTTAATTTATGAATGTCACTGATGCATATACATAACGGCCTGTAGAGACTTTTCTTTGAGCCCATATTATCATCTCTTTTCATACCCAAGAAATAAAGAAATAAAGGTGTATGTGTTACCATTACTTCAATAGTCCACAGAAAGAGCAAAACAACCAAAACACTTGGGGCCTCATTCTATTATCGGCCGTAAATCGGCCGTAAGGCTGCGATTCCTTGCGAGGGTTCAGTTAACTCGCGATTCTATTATACGGCCCCGCAAGGATCTCCTTTTACGGCCGGCCGCATATCTTGGAACCGGCCGTAATCTGTGAAATATAAAAACTGAAAAATAAATTCAAGCCTGCACTGTACAGCTCTGTAAATGCTAGGGATCATATTGGGGGACATGAGGATTAAAAGGAACCCACTCTCAAGCTTGCACATCTGCCCAAACCCGAGTTCAAATTAACTGTTTATTTGCCGGCTGCGGCGTGGGTGTGTCTGAAGTGCTCCAAGCACTCTGGACTTTTTACATGGATATTTTACGGATATTAAAAAACAAATATTTTACGGATTTGAGTATAGGGTAATTATGTGCTATTTTTTCTAACACCTAAAATCCCTTCATAGTCTTCTCAAAGTGCAGGATGGCTTTATTTGAGCTATTTTATGTGCTTAATTGGTGCTAGCGAGACCTTTTTCCTGCAAGTAACTGCGGCTCGCTTTTAGCCTTGCAGAGAGGTTTCCCGGAGCAATTGAATTGCAAATCTCTTGCGGCCGTTTAAGATCAAAGGCTTTCCTCCGGCGAGAGCGGCCGCAAGAGATAGCAAGGCACCGGCCGCAAGCCTGCCGGAATCCCCGGCCGTAAGGGAATAGAATAGCCGAATAGCTTGCGGCCGGTCCTTGCGGCCCCGCAACGGCTGCGGACGATAATAGAATGAGGCCCTTGTTAGTTAAGCAACAATGGACTGGCAGGTAATAATTAAGGCAAGCTACTTATTGCAATGGTACAGAGCCAGATTTCACATTTGGCAGGGTAGGCAGCTGCCTAGGGAAAACTACCTCTAGGGGCCTCCTTGTTTATGCATGGACAAATACGCCCAAATGCAGCTAGAGGAGTGGTGGGAAACTTGGCCAAATTTATCATCGGACTTCACATTTACATCCAGAGGAAGGAGAGCAAAGAAAATTCGCTCAACTATATGTCCTAAATGGAAGCTGTTGACCAACGCATGCAGTTGGAAGAAAATAAAAAATGCTTATCCAGTGTTTTTATAGAGCTAAATAACATTATGGACAATAACTCCTACAGTAAAGCTTATAAAAAATTGGCAGAAGTAGAAAATGAACAACAACGTCATGCACAAAGACATCAATTACCAATGCCAAAGGTCAATATAATGCTTAAAAGAGACAGACATACTGATAAACGTCGTTATAACTTGCCAACATCAAATGAGGTTGCAATGGTGTTTCAAAATGATGAAGGAAAACCACCATTTCAAAGAGACATTAGAATATATCCCAGAAATGAGGAGCAACCATTCATTAATATGAGTATCTTAAGTCCTAATTTAGATCCAATGACATATCCCATTTTTTCCCCACACGGAGAAGCAGGTTGGCAACCAAAATTAACACTTCCCAGTTACCCAAATGCTAAAGCCAGAATCCGAAATAATGTTTATATGCTTGAATTTAAAGTAGCTCAAATTGCCATTCGAAATACATTTAATCCCATTTTATGTGGTGGAAAACTAACACAACAATGGATTATTGATTCTTATTTGCAAGTTGAGGCCAATAATTTAAACTTTATAAAATATCAACAAGATAAACTACGTGTAGAACAATATTCTGGACTAATTGACTATGTTGTTGACGTGGCTACAAGCAGAGACATGACAGCTGGCAAAGCCATCATTTTACCATCTTCCTTTCAATGATTTCCTCGAAATATGAGAGGAAGATACAATGATGCTATGGCTATTGTCATCAAATTTGGCAAACCCGATTTATTTCTTACATTTACATGTAATCTACAATGGCCAGAAATTACACAAAATTTACTTCTTGGACAAAGTGCTACCAGATTTAGTAGCCAGAGTTTTTAAGATTAAATTAAATGAATTAATACGTGACATCACTATAAGTCACTTATTTGGCAAATGTCTTGCTTATGTATATACCATTGAATTTAAAAAAAGAGGCCTTCCACATGCACATCTTCTGATAATACTTCAAGAAAAAGATAAATTAGATACTTCTAACAAAGTGGATGCAGTCATTGTTGCTGAACTACCAGATCCAGAACTATATGGTAGAATATATGCGATTGTTACTCATTGCATGATTCATGGACCCTGTGGTGATCTTAATCCACAATCACCATGTATGGAAAATAATAAATGTTCCAAAGATTTTCCAAAAGATTAGAGAGACAAAACCTATGCCAATTGTGATGGCTATCCACTTTATAAAGGAAGAGAAGGAGATAGTGGCATTATTTGTGGAAAAAAAGTTGACAATAGATATGTAGTACCCTACAATCTACATTTACTCATAAAGTATAACGCACACATTAATGTAGAAGCCTGCACTTCCATCAAATCCATTATGTGTACAAATATATTTACAAAGGCTATGATGAGGCTACTGTAGTCGTCAAAAGTGCAGACAACCCTGAAAGTAGTGAGTTAGTACATGATGAACTTGCATCTCATGTAGATGCTCGCTATGTCAGTGCGCCAGAAGCTATGTGGCGGCTTTTAAAATTTGAAATGCATGATAGATCACATGCAGTATATAGGTTAGCAGTACATTTGCCACAACGACATTTAGTGTATTTCCATGCTGGAAATGAAAGTAATGCATTGGCCCAAAGTGAAGATCGTCACACTACACTAACTACATGGTTTGAATTAAATTCCACAGATTCACAAGCAACACAATTCTTATATATTGAAATTCCATATCACTATGTTTTTGTGAATGGATTATGGAGACCGAGAAAAAGCAAAGGCAATAAAATAATCCCAAGAATTTACACAGTCAGTCCAAGAGATGTTGAACGTTTTTGCTTACGGATATTACTTTTAAATGTTCCTGGAGCACAAAGTTTTGAATACTTAAAAACTGTTAATGACATAGTATATGAATCCTTCCATTTAGCTGCAAGACATAGAAACTTACTAGCTGATGATACAGAATGGGAAAGATGTTTAGAAGAAGCAGCACAATGTCAAATGCCACGGCAGATGAGAGAACAATTTGCATTTATTTGTATATTCTCAAATGCTCCAAATGCATTAGCTTTGTGGGAGACATTTAAAAGTAATATGGCTGAAGACTTTATGCGACGATACAATGAACCGATGGATTAAGTTGTGCAAGTTTTAATTTGCCTGATCCAGGTCTTATAGATAACATAAACTTTGAAGACTATGACATTCAACTACAAGTAGAAAGAACAGAAGAAAGACTTGCAACTTTAAATACGTTACAATTGCAAGTATTTAATGCCATTAAAAATGCAATAGATGATGACATGGTGACAGAGCATTATTTCTTTCTTGATGGACCTGGCGGATCAGGAAAAACGTGATGCCCAGGAAGCTGTCAGTATGTGCAGCTAGCGGGGCTGTGGCGGCAATCTGCAGCGGCGTCTCAAGGTCAGAGCATGGAGGCAAAGTAAAAAGAACCTTCCAAAACGCTAACCCTAACTCCCGGGGAACCAGCCTCTTGCCTCCAGCAGAAGCAAAGCATGCCTCAGAAGGAAGGCACAGCGAGGCATGAGGAGATGCAGTGAGTGAGAAAGCCTGGAAGAAGCTGAGATCAGAGAGAGATAAACCCACAGCATTTGTAATTAAGAACAGAGGGGAGGATAAAAGTGTTCCGCAGTGAGTATTTTAACAATCAGCAAAAACTGAAGCAAGAGAGGAGGCCTGAAGGGTAAGAGAGGGGGAGGGGAGCGCTGCTGCTGTGCACGCTGTAAGTCTAACACGGAGCCATAGGGAGTGTGACCTGTCTGGGGAGCTGAGTGCACCGGGAGAGAAAAAGGCCACAAGGAAAGCCCTTCAGAAATTTAAAGAACTGAACTCTATATTCATGAGCTCCCAGAAGTGAAATAGACACTTACCTTCCCCCCCTCCATCCCACCTCCCCTTACTTTTTAAAGTCCTGGACTCTTCTCATGATGTGGGTTTTTTATTAGTTTATAACAAGAATAATCTCAGAATGTAATCTTGAGGGATTAAGGAGTTGACTGGAAGTCACCTCTTTTATATGGACTATATGGAGAGACAGTAGCTCTTGTTTGGTCCCGCTTGCAGGAGGATCTCTCTAACTGCTAAAGAGAATATCATAGGAATACTTTCTCCAAAGCGAAGGGAGAACAACAGCCTACAGCCAGGCATGAGGAGATGCAGTGAGTGAGAGAGCCTGGAAGAAGCTGAGACCAGAGTGAGATAAACCCACAGCATTTGTGATCAAGAACACAGGAGAGGATAAAAATGCTCCGCAGTGAGTAATTTAACAACCAGCAAGAGCTGAAGCTGGAGAGGAGGCCTGAAGGGTAAGAGAGGGGGAGGGGAGCGCTGCCGCAGTGCACGATGTAAGTCGAACAGGGAGTCATAGGGAGTGGGGTCTGCCTGGGGAGCTGAGTGCACCAGGAGAGAAAAAGGCCACAAGGAAAGCCCTTCAGAAATTTAAAGAACTGAACTCCTTATACATGAGCTCCCAGAAGTGAAATAGACACCTACCTTCCCCCCTCTATCCCACCTCCCCTTACTTTTTAAAGTCCTGGACTCTTTTCATAATGTGGTTTTTTTATTAGTTTATGACAAGAATAATCTCAGAATATAATCTTGAGGGATTAAGGAGTTGGCTGGAAGATACCTCTTTTATATGGATTATATGGAGAGACAGTAGCTCTTGTTTGGTCCCTCTTGCAGGAGGATCTCTCTAATTGCTAAAGAGAACATTATAGGAATACTTTCTCCAAAGTGAAGATTAGAACCTGATTTGTAAATATGGATAGGGGCTCACTATAGTCATTCTAAATAAGCTATTGCTGAAAGCTGATTTATTTATATACAGCTTTAGATATAGACACTTAAGTATCACACAAAACAAATCTTGGAGTAAGAACTTCATATTTGGTGAAACATTTCAAAAACTACAGGCAGAAGTGGAAAAAGGGAGACCATCAGCCTTCAAAATACTTTATTTGGGAGCACCGAAACTGGCAAAGGAACACCCTTGATGGACACTTTCTCTTTCTTCCTCTGTTTTTCTCTTATTGCCTCAGAGAACCTGACATTTATTAGGTTATGATACTTTTTTATGTAAGAGCAGAAATATAAATAATAGAAGCTTGAAATTTAGGTATCCTTACCTCTGATAAAGAAGGAGGAAAATTCTGTTCTCAAGCAGGTCTAGAGATACTGAGATTTAATAAAAGGGGCGATAAGAAAAAAGGGGAAGGAGAAGGTGGAGGAGAGAGGGAAAAGAGGGTTATAGAGAGACAAGAGGATCAAATAAAGCTCTAGGATAAGAGGGAAGAAAAAAGGAAGATAAAAATAGATCAGAAAATGGAAAAGAAAAATGTACAGACGTCCAAGGGAAAAACAAAGGAAAAAAATAATAATAATACTAAATCAGGGAAAGATTTCCTCTCCCCTGGAACTAAAATAAAAGATCATAATAAATCCCAACTGGGAAGTGATGTCTCAGAGAAACTTGATCTCTCTGTAGATCAATTTAATTGAGGGGAATCTAGAAAAGAAATAGAAAGTTCACTTTCTGACACCCTAGTAACGGAAGCATTGACAGCCTCATCAATGAAGCTCTTGATGAAAGATCTATTAGCAGAATTCAAATCGGATTTAATTTTGGAGCTTACAACAGAAATCTCCAAAAACACTATGGCAATAAAAGATCTTTCACAAAAAAATGATAATTTAGAGATACAACATCTGTCTATGACCACCGATCAGAAGGAACTAAAAGCTGAACTGATTACTATAAAAGAAGAATTAGCAGACCGTAAAAAGAAATATAATAAACTAGAGGATCATTCAAGGAGAGCTAATATTAGAATAAGGGGTATAGAGGAAAAAATTAAATACCAAGATTTAAGTAGTTATGTATTCGCCTTTTTGACCTCTTTAATTAAAATTGATTTCCCTGTGGAACAAGTCATAGAAAGAATCCATAGAATTCCCCTCCCAAAAAAAGCAGAACCAAATTCTCCGAGAGATATCATAATTAGACTACATTTTGCATCACACAGAGAGCAGATTCTCAGAAAATCATTTGAGAACCAACAATTTGGACCCCCCAATGAATCACTTAAAATATTTCCTGACTTATCAGTAGAAACGTTAATGAGAAGAAAATAATTCAAGGAGGTCACAAAGGTTTTGAGACTTAAAAATATAAAATACAAATGGGGTTTTCCCACAAAAATCATTATCTCGGTAGACACAAGGAAAGTGGGTTTGAACTCGCCTAAAGATGTAGAGAAATTCATTCAAGCAAGAGAAAAGCGAGTTTGAGTGTTTAAAGAAATGGACGTTACAGAGTAAGAACAGTGTTTAGATGTTTTTAAAAGGTTAAAACAGATTGTAATATGCACTAAAACTAATGCACTGACACAAGTGTTAAAAAGAACACTAAAATATATATTTTTTCACGTAGAATTTATAAGAAAATGTGTTTTTTTATGATTTTGGCACATCTACATGAGTGTTGAAAAGAATACAAAAGGATAAACTGAGTGACGTATGGCAGATTAGAAGCTGTAATTTGATGTGATCTGGGTATATTGACACAAGGGTTGAAAATAATATAAAAATGCAAATGGATGCACGTAGTAGTTATTAGAGGTTGTGTTTTTATAAATATTTTTTTAATGTTTTTTAAGTGGTGCAATTATAAGCACATAAAACGGGTATTAGATAGAATTTAAAGGATTCATCAATGAGTGATATAAGTAGATATGGGTTTGACACAGGTTGTCAAAATGTTGAATTTGAGTTATGAATTTGCACAAGGTGGATTAAGTAAACACATGACCAAGGTTTTTGATTTATTAAATAAGGGTAAAAAGAAGAAAACTAAGATAGTGAATCTGATGAGAATGTCTTGGGGAAATATTCAATCGATTTGTTTACACTTTATTATGTCCGTATAATATCTGAGAGATAGTGGGTATTTCTATGAGATTCATTCAGGATGATTATAAACAATTATATGAAGTGAATTCGCTATTTATGTCATTCTGGGTAATCATTTTTTGTCTATCCCTGAAGTAGGGTCCTTTTTGTGTCTCTTTATATCTCATGAAGAGTACATAAGGGTACTTAAAGATAGGTGGTTAAGTTTTATTTAACACAAGAGCTCTGTCTTAATGACAAGAAAATGAGAATAGAAGGTAAAATGCTTGCTGCAGAAGTCCGCTTAAGTGGATTAGTTTTAAACTTTTTATAAAAAGTTTTTGGAATGATTCGACCCCCCGTACAGACCTCCTCAATTTTTGGGGGGAGCGAGAGCGGGGAGCTGAACCATTTCTTCTCTAGAGAGAATGAGAGGATGTATGAAAATGTGTGTTTTTTTTTTTTCTTTCTTATTCTTTTTCTTTTTCTCTTTTTTTTCTTTTTCTCTCTTTTTTCTCTTCCTCTGTTGGCGCGGTTTGGGGGTGGGACTTTGGGGTGGGGGGAGGAGACGGAACTTAATTCTGAGAAATTGTATTGATTTAAAAAAATAAAAATAAAATGTTGATGAAAGTTAAGTTAGTTTCTGAGAATGCTTAGGGTCTAAACTCTCCCAATAAAAGAGCTATGTTTTTCAGTGGGTTCTATAATAGTAAGGCAGATATTATAGCCCTGCAAGAGACCCATTGGCAGACGGGCAAAGCCCCTTTATTTTATGATGGGCGATACATAAATGTATGCAACTCGACATATGATAAGAAGAAAGCAAGGGGCACAGCTATTTTTTTTAATAGCAAATTGAATTATAAAGAGGAGTTCTCTAAAACAGACACTGAGGGCCGCTACTCACTCTGGGTAGGGACGATTAATAAGGATAAAGTAACAATCGTTAATACTTATGCACCGAATAAAGGGCAAATGAAATTTATTAATAGAACACTGAAGAGTTGCAAAAAATACTTTTCGGGATTATTGATCATCTGTGGCGATTTCAATCTATGTTCAAACCCAGAATTAGATAGAAAACAGTTGATATTAACTAAGATAACTAATCAAGGCCCAAATGGGTTTAATAAAATGCTTTGGAATTTTGAACTCTTTGACTCATGGAGGTGTCTACACCCCAGAGAAAGAGATTTCTCATTTTTTTCACACCGCTATCAATCATATGCAAGAATTGACTATATTCTTGTGAATGAAAGTATGCTTAAGAAAATAGTAAGAGCGGATATTTTACCGATCTGTAAATCGGATCATGGACAAATTACCATAGAATTTGTAAGCGGGAGTGTAAATATAGTTCCTTCAACATGGAAAATTAAAGACTCCATTTTAAAAGATCAAGAAATGAGAAACAAAATAAAAAAAGAACTAGAATTTTATTTCCAAACAAATAGAAACACAGTTGTCTCAAGTATAGTAGTGTGGAACGCTCATAAGGCTGTAATTAGAGGAATATGCATTAGCCTACAGGCTCAAAAAAAAGAAACAACAGGGCCGCCCGTTGAGAGAGTCCTATATCCAGTTATCCAAACTGGATAAGATCAACAAAAGTGCCCCTAGTAAGAGTATTCAAGAGCAGATAAAGATTGTACAGCTTCATATAAAAAAAATAGAACAACGGGTGGATAACTCCCTCTGGAAATTGCAAAAATATCTGTACCATTTTGGAGAGAAAGCATCTAAATTTCTAGCTACTAAATTTAAGGGTAAAAAGAAAAAAATAGGATAGATGAGTTAATGGTTGATAAAAAAACAATAACTAATCCTTCCAAAATAGTAGAGGCTTTCGGAAAATTCTATGAGAAACTTTATAATTTAGAGGAACACAATGAAGTAACTAAACCAAAAACGGAAGAAATACAACAGTTCCTTGATAAAATACACATCCCTAAATTACCTCCGGAGGAATTAGAAAAATTAAATAGGGAAATATCGGAAATCGAGATTCAAGAAGCAATATCTAACTTGAAAATATCATCTGCACCTGGGCCTGATGGCTTCACCAATCAATACTTTAAAATATTCCAAAAAGAAATATGTAGAGATCTAAAAGCAACATTTAATGAAATCTTTAAGAAAGGCCTTGCGCCTAAAGAAATGCTAGAGGCTAACATCATAAATATTCCTAAACAGGAGAAACCACATATGGAATGCAGGGACTTTCGTCCAATCTCTCTTTTAAATGTTGATTTGAAGATCTATGCTAAAGTGTTGGCCAATAGAATGAATACAATTATGAGACTATTGATTGGTGAAGACCAAAGAGGTTTCATAGTAGGACGTCAGGGAACTGACAACATAAGAAAGTTGCTTAATTTGATTTCCATCTCTAAGGGGAACAACCTGCCTACAGTTTTTCTCTCCCTGGATGCGGAAAAGGCCTTTGACAGAGTCGGATGGAGCTACATGGACCAGGTTCTTGCCAAATTTGGGTTTGGAGAATTTGGTTCCAAGGCCATTAAGGCTCTATATGTGGCTCCATCTGCCTCTGTCATTGGTCTAGGGTTTAGATCGCCTAGATTTAAGGTAACCAATGGTACAAGGCAGGGGTGCCCGCTTTCTCCCTTGATATTTGCACTTATGATCGAACCGTTAGCTATAGATATTCGAGAATTAAGGAATATCAGTGGAATACAAATTGGAAATACAGATCACAAAATATCACTCTTCGCGGATGATGTGTTACTTTCATTAACCAACCCAGTTGAGTCTATAGGGAACCTACAAGAGCTTATAGATGAATTTTCTAAAATATCAAATTACCAACTCAATATAGTTAAATCGGAAATTCTCCAATTAAATCTACAGGATAACGATATTGCATTATTGAAAAGTAAATATGCATTTAATTGGCAATCCCACATCAAGCATGTAGGCATATATCTCTATGCAGACCTGAAGCAATTAATTTTACAAAACTTCAGAATAGTTCATCAGAATATAATAGAAGCAATTTCACGTTGGAAAAAAATTCAGACATCATGGTCAGGTCGCATAATAGCAGCCAAAATGTTTCTTATACCTAAAATTACATATGTAATGAGGTGTATTCCGAGCCAATTTCCAAGCTTTATGATTAATAAACTTCAAAGCACTCTTGATAAATACATACACAATGGACGCAGAATAAGAATAAAAGCTCATTATATGGTGAATACATTCAAAAAAGGTGGAATGGCGTACCCATTGATAGTTAAATATCAAGAAGCTATTCTACTCACCCACCTTGTGGGAAATACTGAAGCTATTATAGATCACCATTGGAGTCAGATAGAAAATGAACAAATAAGGAATGGAGATCTGGGTCTCTTAATATTTCTCCAACGAAAAGACTGGGGAAATTTACCACCCGGAGATAACATACTTAAAAAATACACGAGTGCTTGGGTAAAAATCAATCAAAAATATTCATTAATACCTTCTTCCAGTGGGGTTACACCCATATTATTATTAGATAAAATATATCCATCTCCAATATTAAAATTTATGATAAAAAAGGGAGTGATTTTGCTTAAAGAGCTTTTCCAAAATAATAGGCTATATCCCTTTGAACATTTAGTTTTAATATTTGGATTGTCATCCAGGTACTGGTTTGAATATCTCAAATTAAAAAAATTCTTAAAATCATTGGGTTTCAATAATCTCAAAAATGAAAATAATTTGGATTTGGAAAAATTGATCCTAGCGGAAGATAAATCACATCTAGTGTCCAAGTGTTATAATATAATAAAGAAAAGTAATAACTTCAAAAAAACTATGAAAATGAGAGTATGGAAGTCGGAGCTCAAAGGAGAATGGCCAGTTGAAACTTGGATTAAAGCATTTACAATTACTGATAAAATCATTAAAAATGCTCCCTACAGAGAAAATTTCTTTAAACTAACTAATAGATGGTACTTAGCTCCGTATAACGTGTACCAAATTACTAGAAATGAATCTGAAAAATTGTTCTGGAGGGAATGCGGCCAAGTGGGGACTCATCTACATGTAAGGTGGTCCTGTCCAGTCATCAGACAATTGTGGGAGGATTGCTTTCAGCACATTAGACAGGCTTATGAAATTTCAAAGAGTTTTTCTCCTGAAATGATTTTGTTTCATATATTTCCTGAAACCTGTTCTAATGAACTCAAGGCATTCTTAATACAGATTTTTATGGCCGTTAAGTGCAGTATTGCACTGAAATGGAGACAAAAAGTAACCTTCTCTGTTCCAGAAATATTTACTAAAATTGCTGAAATCCGTGCGCTGGAAATAGATCTTGAGGATATAGGTATTATTATGATTCCTAGATATAAATGGAAAATATGGGACAATAAGTCTAGTGGGTGAGTGTGACCAAAATTAGCATTGTTCCGCCTCTTCCCTCCCCCCCGGCTCCCCCCGCTCCCTCGCCTCGCAAACAGAGATTAGTAATATCTTTTTCTTTTTTTTCTTTTGGTGGTTTGTTTGTTTGTGTGTTTTTGTTTGTTTTTGAATGTTCATTTATAATAAACATTGAATATAAGTTAGATTGTGGTAACATCTAGAGAATCAAGTATAAATTCTCTGGAAGGCCCGCTTATGGATGCAGGTGTCACTGCTATTGAATGGTCTTTCTAGCAATGAAGATATTTGTAATGGTACCTGTCACATGCTAGGCTGTAAATTTATAATATACAATAAAACTTGCAGAAGGAAGGGGGAAAAAGAAAGGAGAGAAAAGGAAAGGAAAAGGGAAAAGCGTAATAAAAGGAGTAAACTTTATTGGCAGGTAGGTCCAACAGACCACCTAGAACTTGTGATAAAATGGTATTATAATATACTCTACATATGAATTGTTATATTTAGGTGTCTTGTTGTACTGATTAAAACATCATGAATGCCAAAAAGTACTATCTCTATATTGGATGGAAAAGGTATTACTATAATGGCTATATATGCCAACCCAATCCCAAATTGTTTTGGAAATTTGTTAAAAATTCTCCCTTTCTTACATGTAACGAATTGGAGGGTATGATTGTGTCAATTTTAAATGTTTTTTTTTTTTTTTTGCTTGCTTTTTCCTTGTGTTTGTATATATGTGAAATTTAAATAAATATTTGAAAGCAAAAAAAAAAAAAAAAGGAAAAACGTATCTATATAATTTATTAATGAGTTCTGTACGAGCACAAGGTCAAATAGCAGTGGCGTTTGCCACTACTGGAATTGCTGCACTTTTGTTAGAAGGTGGAAGAACTGTACATAGTGGCTTTAAACTGCCAGTGCCTATTTTAGAAACTTCTGTGTCAGATATTCGCATGACATCTTTACAAGCAAAGAATTTGAAAAAATGTAAATTAATTATAATAGATGAGGCCACAATGATGTCATGCTATGCCCTCCAATGTATTGACCGTTTGCTTCATGAAGTCATGGATAATACTTTTCCATTTGGTGGAAAGGTAATGTTGTTAGGTGGCGATTTTAGACAAACATTACCTATCGTTGTACATGGAAATCGAACTGACATTATCGAAACCTGTATAAAGTCAAGCACACTATGGAAACATTTTACCCATCTTCAACTGCAACAAAATATGAGATCAGAAGGCCAAACTGATTTCAATGATTGGCTTATTATAATTGGAGAAGTCAGAACAGAAAAAATACCACATTTACCTGACGACACTGTAGAGATCCCACCTCATATGATTTGTCACCAAGATATTATATTGGCTATATTTGAAGGTAGCATAAATAACCAAGAATATTCAGAGCTTGACAACCAAGTCATACTAACGTGTAAAAATAAGGATGCATTAATCCTCAATAATGAAATCTTAAAAAAAAATAATGCACCACAAAGAAATTATCACAGTGCTGATTCTGTACTTGCTGATGACAATGAAAGTCATTCTAACTTTTCTACTGAATTCATAAACTCACTAACACCTTCTGGAATGCCACCACTTATTTTGCAGCTAAAGAAAGGTGCAATTATCATGTTACTGCGAAATATGAACCCCAAAAAAGGACTATGCAATGGGACAAGATTAATTGTTCAACAATTAAAGGACCATTTTATAGATTTGAAATTTTAACTGGTACCCAAAAAGGAGAGAAAGTTTTCATACCAAGAATAGATTTAGCACCAAGTGAAAGTAGTCTCCCTTTTATACTTCAAAGAAGACAATTTCCCATTATTATGGCATTTGCCATGACCATTAATAAAACACAAGGACAAACGTTCAAATCTGTGGGTATTTTGTTGGAAGAACCAGTATTTGCACATGGTCAATTGTACGTTGAGTTATCACCGTGGAAAAAAAAAAGTTTACATTGAAAAGAATGAAAGTCAAGTTGATTTATTAGAAGATGGACGTATTTTTACTAAAAATACTATGAAGTACTTTTCATTAAAGAAAGAAAATCCATGCAAAACAAATTTAAAAGCACTGAAAAATACAAAACAATAAACAATTCAGTCATAAATAATGAAAGTACTGTTTATGAATGATTAGCCTCACAAAACACTTGCCTTGCATTATTTTTACAAATTATGTTAAAATGTTAATTAACTATGCTACTGTTTCTAATGTTATAAGTTTGAAAACAATATTTTCAAGTTCATTACTTAGACAGATAAGAAAGTTCAAGTTTAAAAAAATATACTTTCAAGTTCTTTACTTCAACATATTACAAAGTTCATGTTAAGAGCTCAACCACGTTTTAAGTCACAATGTAAATATTGTCTGTTATGTAAAGATTACTCCCTGGATTAATGTTTATCACCAGTTCATGCGGTCAGGAAGGAATTCATTTAATTGGGTAATTTTCAAGGAGGGTTTTTACTGTTTGCTTTCCTCTGAAATCAATGTTTATTTAAGTTAACAATTCTTCAGATAGAAATTGCATGTTAAAAAACCATTACCTCAAGTTTACAATACTGATTAGTTTAAAGTTCAACTGTTTTTACATTCAACTGTTAATACTTTAATACAAAATTATGTAAAAAAATTATTTCACTATGTTACTGTTTATAATGTTCCAAGTTCAAAAAATGTTTTTTCAAGTTCTGAAGTTACAAAGATAATAAAGTTCAAGTTTCAAAAAATATACTTTCAAGTTTCTTACTTAGGTATATTACAAAGTTTATGTTAAAATCGGGTACGTTTCAACAAGAGTTTTTACTGTTTGCCTTCCTCTGGATTCAATGTATATTAAAGTTAACAATTCTTCAGATACAAATTGCATGTTAAAAACCATTACCTCAAGTTTACAATACTGATTAATTTAAAGTTCAACTGTTCTTACATTCAAATGTTAATACTTTTAATACAAAATGCTTTAAGACTTATTGTTCACCAAGAGAACATTTTACAAAACTAAACATGTTTAATATCACAATACATACAAGTGTCAAATATATATATTAATAACTAAACAACTTTCCAAACATACACATCTCATTGCCGTCATTTTTTGACGGGCAAGTCGCTAGTATATATATATTTATCACTACCTCTTATTTTGACATAAAAATATAATAATATACACATGTGATGATTTAATATCTGCTAAAAAAAAGTTATTCGTTTTCAGTTAGTGAAAACTTGTTAATTGTTTATAACTAAAAACTTCTGTAAAAAAAATATGCTGAGTCCTATTCGATTGGCCAAATCGCAGTTGAATAAGGGCCCTAATGTACATAGCTTTGTTGTTATTTAGTCGTTCATTTGTGTCCAATTCTCTGTGGACTGCAGCACTCCAGGCACATCCTTCAGCCACTCTTCTTTCACTTTCATCAATAGGTCATTTAGTTCCTCTTCGCTTTCAGCCATCAGAGTAGTATCACCCGTGTATCTGAGTGTGTTGATATTTCTTCCAGCGATAATTCTTCTGGCTTTGGATACATCCAACCCGGCCTTACGTATGATGTACTCTGCATATAAGTTGAATAAATAAGGTGACAATATCCAAACTTGTCGCACTTCTTTACCAGTATTGAACCATTCCGTTGTTCCATGATTGGTTCTGACTGTGATTTGTTGGTCTACATACAAATTGCTCAGGAGGTGAATAAAATTCTCTGTTATTCCCATCTCGTTAAGAACCTTCCCCATTTTGTTGTGATCAACACTGTCAAAGGCGTTAGAATTGTGTATGAATCAAAAGTTAATATTTTTCTGGAACTCTCATGCTTTCTCTATTATCTAGCAGACATTGGTAATTTCATCTCTTGTGCCGCTTCCTCTGTGGAACCCAGCTTGCACATCTGGTAGTTCCCGGTCAATATATTGTTGGAGCCAATATATTGTTGGAGCCGATCTAAGCATTACCTTTATGGCATGTGACATGTGTTTACTTGATAACTGGAGCACTCTTTGGCACTGCCTATTTTAATATTGGCATTTGGACTGACCTTTTCGACTCTATTGACCACTGTGGAGGGTTTCAACTTGTTGGCATAAGGCAAGCAACACCTTCACAGCATAATCTTGTAAGTCCTTACCATTGTATTTTATAATGCCCACTTTCGTACGAGAGGTTGAGATCCCAGAATTTCATGAGATTGGACAACTTCAGCCTCTTCAGCATCCATGGTTGAAGCATAAGCTTGGATCATTTTAAAGTTAAATGGCTTGCCTTTAATTTCAAATTGAAATCATTCTGACATTTATTGCTTTGGCCACCCTTAGATTGTTTATGAGGGCTACTCCATTTCTTCTGCGGAATTATTGGCCATAGTAGAAGATCTGTTGGTTATCTGATGTGAAATGTTTCAATCCAGTCCATTTTAGTTCACTAATTCTTAGGATATCAATGTTTAATTTTTTCATCTCATGTTTAACCACATCCTGTTTGCCTTGGTTCATAGTTCTAACATTTTAGTTTCCTATGCAGAATAGTTTTTTTGCAGCAGAGAACTTTCCTTTGCTCTCCAGACACATCCTCAGCTGTGTGTCCTCCTCTCAGCTATAGCACATCCACTTCATTAGATCTCTGCTCTTCCTCAGTATTGTGGTAGGCACCCTCTGATATAAGGGAATCATCTTCCAGTGCCATATTGTTATGTCTCTGGTTGTAATGGTCTATAAGACTATCTTGGCAAAGATACTGGAGTGAGTTACCAGTTTATTCACCAGTTGACAATGATTAGTCTGACCTCTCTGTTATGACCTGCCCATCTTGGGTGATCCTACATGGTATAGCTCACACAAGCCCCTTCACCACCACAAGGTAGCGAAACATTTCTTGAAGTGCAGTGGTTCTTTAATACATCTTTAGTGCGTTACGAATACAGTATATATATATATATATATATATATATATAGTTACATAGTTACATAGTAATTAAGGTTGAAAAAAGACTTTCAGTCCATCAAGTTCAACCTGTTAAGATCTCCTCTGATCTGCAATATGCGGATTAGTTATTAATTAAATTATTGATTAAATAATTATTAATAGTATAGTATTGGAGGATGAATAAAGAGTTAGTCCATCAAGTTCAACCTTTTTAGATGTCTATTGATCTTTTTAATGTGGACTATTTATTATTATTGTTAATTGTTAATTGATCCAGAGGAAGGCAAACAGAAAAACAAAACCCATTGAAACTTTGCCAATTGTCTCATAAGGGGAAAAAAAAGCAAAATTCCTTCCTAACCCCAGAAACTGGTGATCAAATTTCTCCCTGGATCAATATTCCTTGCTAGTTATCTAGGATAACCTTGAATGCCCTCTTTATTCAAAAATATATCTAACCCCTTTTTGAAGTTGTCTATCGAAATCCACAGTTTAACCACCCTAACTGTGAAGAACCCTTTTCTTTGTTTAAGGTATATTACACCATATATTACACACGACCATTATTGCACTGCATTCTGGGAATCTGGTCAGGAACATACCTACCTACAACAGTTGGCTCTGTCAAGTACAACACCCTCCACTCCAGAGCAGTCCCCAAGCCACCATCAGCTTGGCCAATTCCCCTGCCTCTATACCTCCACCACCACCTCCATCATCTATGCCCCAACCTGAATCTCTTAGGAGACCCCCACGTAGGAGAGGACATGGTGGCAAAAAAGGGGGCCCTGTGACTTGGAAGAGGAGCAGATAGGTGCTGCATCTCATTTAATCTCTTACCTTCTCATATATAGTCCTCAGTGATAGTGAGAATGTTAACTTACTCATGCCTGTCTACAGAGTAGATGATCATGGCCTAGGTGACAGTTATATATATATATAGTAACTGTGTGGCTAGCCACCATCATATAGCCAACGATAAACTAATCTGGACATGTATGGTTATAGTTTACATTTCACCAAATGGTGGTCACTGAGGAATGCAATTGAGAAGAAATCACATTGTCCATATTTAAATTTTATTTACTGATAAAACTATATATTTTTTTATTTTAGGCAAATTTCATAACTATTAAGGCAGTGTGTTCATCTTCATGCAGTGCTACCTAGTAATCTTATTAAAAGACATTAAAGCTGATGTTTGTCAGTAATAATAATAGCTACATGTTTAGATGTCATGATGTCATATCAAACCAAGTTATCATATGAAAACACCTGGATGTTATGTCGGTGTGGTTTAACAATATCATATAGAGATAGTCGTTGTCCTCCTGCCCTTCCGATTGTGGTCACAGCTAAGCATTCTTTTTCAGATACCAAAACATTGACAAATATCCAGACATAACAACTGATTACTCATGAAAAATACAACATTGTTTGCACTGCTTGAAGATTAACAACAGGTAAGTCAGCAATTGTTACATTACAGCTTTAAATTCAATGTTTTGTTAATCTGAAATCTATGTGATGGATCAGAACACAATAGTCTAAGTTGGTGAAGTGAAATGAGAAAAATATATACATAAAACTATTTTTTAGAAATAGAAAACAGAAAATTGGCATGTGTGTATGTATTCACCCCCTTTGTTATGAAGCCCATAAAAAGCTCTGGTGCAACAAATTATCTATAAAAGTCACATAATTTGTGAAATTATGTCCACCTATGTGCAATCTAAGTGTCACATGATCTGTCATTACATATACACACCTTTTTTGAAAGCCCCCAGAGGCTTCAACACCTAAGCAAGAGGCACCACTGACCAAACACTGCCATGAAGACCAAGGAACTTTACAAACAAGTAAGGGACAGTGTTGTTGAGAAGTACAAGTAAGGGTTAGGTTATAAAAAGAATATCCAAATATTTGATGATCCCCAGGAGCACCATCAAATCTATCATAACCAAATGGAAAGAACATGGCACAACAGCAAACCTGCCAAGAGACGGCCTCCCAACAAAACTCACGGACCTAGCAAGGATGGCATTAATCAGAGAGTCCACAGACCTAAGGAAACCCTGAAGGAGCTGCAGAGTTCTAAAGCAGAGACTGGAGTATCTGTACATAGGACGACAAGAAGCCGTACGCTCCATAGAGTTGGGCTTTATGGCAGAGTGGCCAGAAGAAAGCCATTACTTTCAGCAAAAAAACAAAATGGCACATTTTGAGTTTGCAAAAACGGCATGTGGGAGACTCCCAAAATGTCTGGAGAAGGGTGCGTATGTATGTATGGATGAAGATGAGACTAAAATTTCACTTTTCGGCCATCAAAGAAAACACAACAAATCACATCACCCAAAGAACACCATCCCCACAGTGAAACGTGGTGGTGGCAGCATCATGCTGAGGGGATGTTTTTCAGCAGCCCGGGCTGGGAAACTGGTCAGAGTGGATGGAAAGATGGCTAGTGCTAAATACAGGGATATTCTTGAGCAAAACCTGTACCACTGTGCGTGATTTGAGGTTAGGACAGAGGTTCACCTTCCAGCAGGACAATGACCTGAAATACACTGCTAAAGCAACACTTAAGTGGTTTAAGGGGAAACATGTAAATATGTTGGAATGGCCTAGTCAATGTGTTGGAATGGCCCAGACCTCAATCCAATAGAAAATCTGTGGTCAGACTTAAAGATTGCTGTTCACAAGCGCAAACCATCCAACTTTAAGGAGCTGGAGCAGTTTTGCAAGGAGGAATGGGCAAAAATCCCAGTCGTAAGATGTGCCAAGCTCATAGAGACTTATCCAAAGTGACTTGGAGCTGTGATTGCCGCAAAAGGTGGCTCTACAAAGTATTGACTTTAGAGTGGTGTATAGTTATGCACATTTACTTTTTCTGTTCGTTTTTCCTATTTGTTGTTTGCTTCATAATAATAAAAAAAAAACATCTTCAAAGTTCTGGGCATGTTCTGTAAATTAAATGATGAAAATCCTCAAACAATCCATGTTAATTCCAGATTGCGAGGCAACAAAACACGAAAAATGCGAAGGAGGGTGAATACTTTTGCAAGGCACTGTATATTACAGAGGTATATTAAGAGGTAATGCATCCAGCAATAATTGTTTAACTACAGCACTCAGATCTCATAGAGGCTAACTACTATTATAATTATGTATTATCAGCCTTATGAAATTGTAATTTGGCATATCTAAAGGGCTCTATATAAGCACTTAGCATATTTTTTACAGAAGTTTTTAGTTAGTGAACTTCTCTGCAAAAGCAAGGTCTTCACTAACTAAAAACTTCTGTAAATAAAAAAATGCTCTGTGCTTATATAGAGCCCTTTAGATTTGCCAATTTAATAATGCTTAGCACATTGCAACTAAGTAAGAATGGGTAGTAGTGGATGTTAATAACATTCATGAGGTAAATTAACATATCAAATAACTTAGAGGTGTTCAGTAGTGGCTGTTAGACAAACAACAAACACGAGGTATCATAGGAATATATCTCAGGATACTCCAGTAAAACTGAAGTGCTAAATATCTCACTACTAGTGATGTCGCAAACATCAAATTTTCACTTTGCGAACCGCGGACGCGAATTCCGTCAAATGTTCGCGAACGGACGAACATCACCCGCCATAGACTTCAATGGGCAGGCGAATTTCAAAACCCACAGGGACTCTTTCTGGCCACAATAGTGATGGGAAAGTTGCTTCAACGGGACTAACACCTGGACTGTGGCATGCTGGAGGGGGATCCATGGCAAAACTCCCACGGAAAATTACATAGTTGATGCAGAGTCTGGTTTTAAGCCATGTTTGGAATAACATGCTTTAAAACATCAGGTATGATGTTGTATCGATCAGGTAGTGTAAGGGTTACACCCGCTTCACAGTAACAGACCAATATCCCCGTTTAATGCACCGCAAACAACCGCAAACAGTCCCTTTGCACAACCGCAAACTCCCCATTTGCACAAGGTTGGATACCAAGCTAGCCATGTCCCGTTCCTTGTCCTCACTGATGTCATTGAAGGTCTCTTTCTCCACCCAGCCACCAAGGGCCCCCTGAAAGGGGACAACAAGCCCCCTGGGACGCCTGCTGTGATTGGTCTTCCACCTCCCCAAAGCCACCTTCCTCCTCTGACTCCTCTTCTTCAGACTCCCAGAGTCTGGGGGCTTCCACTGCCCAGCATGGAAGATTATACACAGGTCATAGTCTGGGGGTTTCCACTGCCCAGCATGGAAGATTATACACAGGTCAGAGTCTGGGGGCTTCCACTGCCCAGCATGGAAGATTATACACAGGTCAGAGTCTGGGGGCTTCCACTGCCCAGCATGGAATATTATACACAGGTCAGAGTCTGGGGGCTTCCACTGCCCAGCATGGAATATCATATACAGGTCAGAGTCTGGGGGCTTCCACTGCCCAGCATGGAATATCATACACAGGTCAGAGTCTGGGGGCTTCCACTTCCCAGCATGGAATATTATATACAGGTCAGAGTCTGGGGGCTTCCACTGCCCAGCATGGAATATTATACACATGTCAGAGTCTGGGGGCTTCCACTGCCCAGCATGGAATATTATACACAGGTCAGAGTCTGGGGGCTTCCACTGCACAGCATGGAATATTATACACAGGTCAGAGTCTGGGGGCTTCCACTGCCCAGCATGGAATATTATACACAGGTCAGAGTATGTGGGCTTCCACTGCCCAGCATGGAATATTATACACAGGTCAGAGTCTGGGGGTTTCCACTGCACAGCATGAAAGATTATACGCGTTGCCTCTGTCTGCATTATTATAAGGTGTGTACTGTTAAGTAGTACTATTCCTATCGGTTTAATCCCTGTTACGTCCACTATTAGGGGACGTGTATATGGCAATGGATTTTTGGAACAGGGAGATGGAAAAAGATACTTAGTCGGACCTCCTACTTCAAATTTGGGGCACTGCACGTGCAATCTAAGGTGCCACCAGATAGGAGAGGTGTAATAAGTTGTACTACTCATTCCTATCAGTTTAATACCTTTTACGTTACCTATCAGGGGACGTGTATATGGCATGGATTTTTGGAACAGCTTGGTTGGACCTCCTACTTCGAATTTGGGGCACTGCACGTGCAATCTAAGGTGCCACCAGATAGGAGAGGTGTATTAAGTTGCAATACTCATTCCTATCAGTTTAATACCTGTTCCGTCACCTATCTTTGCTCCCAATAGCACATTCTATATGCCATCAACCGGCCTGTGTGTATTTAGAGAACCACACTTTAAGGCCCTTAACCTGGGACAAAGTGGCTTAGCTATCAGAATTGCCTCAGAGCCTTAAAAACTCATCTGACACTCACTATCATACTGGAAATGGGCCAAGAAACACACAGGTTTGTTCCCTGGATCCACCCAAATGACCCCAATTCTTGACCACCCTCAGGCCCCGAAACACATGAGCACAACATCACAACACTGGTGGAGGTCAAGGAAACTAGATAGACTGGGAGACTGGTTAGTAAAGGGCCAGATGCTCACCTATGAGGAACTGAGGGACAAGCATGAGCTACCGCTGTCAGAACATTACAATTACTGTAGGCTGAGGCATTTCACACACTCCCTGACTCAGAAACAGGGGACACCGGTCTTAAATTGGTTCTCCAAAATTTGTAAAGATAAACCTCTATCAAGGGGGATCATTGGGTCGCTTTACAAATATAAAACATTTGTTACTGGTTGAAGCGACACAGGGGGAAGGACCGGACTGGGGGAGCCCTGGAGACCCTTCAGAACCAACCAGCGGTAAAAGCATCCCAGGAAAGGAGAGGTCGCTTACTGAAGCCTGCCCTAGGGTAACCCAAGGGTGATTGCCCAGGTTAGATATTGAAAATAATAAGCTAACCCTGCTGGAGGGATGATAGCTAATAGGACTTTGGTTTTTCCTGCAGATATACTCTTTACTATTGTCTGTTTTACCATGTTTTAGGTATCTCTTAAATTGCAATCACAGTAAAAAATAAAAAAAAATATTAACCTAAAAAGTAAAAATACGAAGGAATAGCCAGCTAACTTTCACAAAATGTCTCTATTGTAAATATGTATTTTTGCACAACTGTTATGCAAGACGGTTCAAAAATGCTTTATTTTTCATTAAATGCTGTATGCCTTCTAAAATAAAATAATTTAAATGCAAAAATTAGGTATTGTTGCAGCGACCAGAAAAATTAATGTTAATTTGCCAGGCATAAAGTGCAATAAAACATTGCGTCTTGAACCCTAGTTGGTGGCGGATAAGTCACGCAAGTGATCCGGCATTCAGGGATAAAATACAGCAGCGTGTGGACCATTATTAGCTCAAGGCATCTATCAGGCCTTTTTAAATCGAATGTATCGCCCACTGTCAGTCCCTTTGGGATCCATCCCTCATTCATCTTAATAAAGGTGAGGTAATCTAGACTTTTTTGACCTAGGCGACTTCTCTTATCAGTAACAAAACCTCTGCTGCACTGAAGGTCCTTTCTTACAGGACACTTGAAGCGGGGCAGGACAGAAGTTCTATGGCATATTGGGATAGCTCAGGCCACAGGGCAAGCGTGCACACCCAGTAGTCAAGGGGTTCATCGATATCTGTAGTTATGGCGAGGTAGTCTGTTACCTGACGGTCGAGTCGTTCTCTGAGGGTGGACCCCGAAGGGCTGTGGCGATGCATAGGACTTAAAAAGCTCTGCATGTCCTCCATCAACAACACGTCTGTAAAGCGTCCTCTCCTTGCCGACGTGGTCGTGGGAGGAGGATTATGTTCACCTCTTACGCTGTTAGATTGCCTTTGTGCTGTGACATCACCCTTAAATGCTGTGTAAAGCATACTTTTTAATTTATTTTGGTAGTGCTGCATCCTTTCCGACTTGTGGTAATTCGGTAACATTTCAGGCACTTTCTGCTTATACCGGGGATCTAGTAGCGAGTACAGGTCGTTCTCCTTCATCCTTTTTATACGAGGGTTCCTCAACAGGCACGACAGCATGAAAGACCCCATTTGCACAAGGTTGGATGCCAAGCTAGTCATGTCCCCTTCCTCATCCTCAGTGATCTCACTGAAGGTATGTTCTTCCCCCCAGCCACGTACAACACCACTGGTACCAGATAGGTGACAACGAGCACCCTGGGATGCTTGTTGTGGTTGGTCTTCCTCCTCCTCCTCAAAGCCACATTCCTCCTCTTCCTCACAATCCTCTTCCAGCGTTGCCGCAGGTCCAGCAATCGATGGTGATAAGGCTGTTTCTGGTGGTGATGGTGACACAACTCTTCCTCTTCAAGCTCATCTATGGCCTGATCAAGCACTCATCGCAGGGCACGCTCCAGGAAGAAAACAAATGGTATTATGCCGCTGATGGTGCCCTGGGTGCGACTGACCAGGTTTGTCACCTCCTCAAAAGGACGCATAAGCCTACAGGCATTGCGCATGAGCGTCCAGTAACGTGGCAAAAAAATCCCCAGCTCCGCAGAGGCTGTCCTAGCACCCCGGTCATACAAATACTCGTTAACGTCCTTTTCTTGTTGTAGCAGGAGGTCGAACATTAGGAGTGTTGAATTCCAACGTGTCGGGCTGTCTAAAGTCTAGTGCCTCGCTGGCAAGTTGTTTCTCCGCTGGATATCTATAAGTGCGCCATGGCCGTGTAGGAACACCTGAAATGGGCATACACCTTCCTGGCCTGCTTCAGGACATCCTGTAAGCCTGGGTGCTTATGCACAAATCGTTGTACAATCAGATTACACACATGTGCCATGCACGGCACATGTGTCAACTTGCCCAAATTCAATGCCGCCAACACATTTCTTCCGTTGACACAAACCACTTCACACCAACTAGAGAAGTCAGACACTGATCCACCTGTGCGTTCAGGGCAGACAGGAGTGCTGGTCCGGTGTGACTCTCTGCTTTCAGGGAAGTCAACCCCAAGACGGCGTGACACTGCCGTATCCGGGATGTGGAATAGTACCTGTGGAGCTGGGGGGGTGCCGTTGATGTGGAGCAAGACATAGCAGCAGCAGAAAAGGACTCAGCCGAAGAGGTTATGGAAGAGGATGGAGTAGGAGGAGTAGAGGAGGTGGCAGCAGGCCTGCCTGCAAGTCGTGGCGGTGCCACCAACTCCTCTGCAGAGCCACGTATTCCATTCTTGGCAGTCGTCACCAGGTTTATCCAGTGCGCAGTGTAGGTGATATACCTGCCCTGACCATGCTTTGCAGACCAGGTATCCGTGGTCAGATGGACCCTTGCCCCAACACTGTGTGCCAGAGATGCCATTACTTCCTTTTGCACAATCGAGTACAGGTTGGGGATTGCCTTTTGTGCAAAGAAATTTCGGCCGGGTACCTTCCACTGCGGTGTCCCAATAGCTACAAATTTTTTGAACGCCTCAGACTCCACCAGCTTGTATGGTAAAAGCTGGTGGGCTAAGAGTTCAGACAAGCCAGCTGTCAGTTGCCGGGCAAGGGGGTGACTTTGTGACATTGGCTTCTTACGCTCAAACATGTCCTTGACAGACACCTGACTGTGGGCAGATGAGCAGGGACTGCTCAGGGCGAGACACGGAGTGGCGGATGGTTGAGAGGGGGAAAGCAGGGCAGCAGTGGTTGACGTGGCTGAAGATGCTGGACCAGGAGGAGGATGGCGGCTTTGACTTTGTGTGCTGCTTGTACTGATGTGTTGATCCCATAGGCGTTTGTGATGTGACATCATGTGCCTTCGCAAAGAAGTTGTACCTAGGTGTGTGTTGGACTTCCCACGACTCCGTTTCTTTTCGCACAGGTTGCAAATGGCATCACTGTTGTCACAGGCAGACACACGAAAAAATTGCCACACTGCTGAGCTCTTCAATGACGGCATTCTGGTGGTGGCAAAACCATGCATTGACTGGCGTGCTGTCTGGCTGACCCCGGGTGCTGATGCATGCTGTCTGACTGTGCCACTAGCTACTTTCGACGACCTCTTGCTGCTTCCAACTCGTTTCCTCCTCCTCTCTGTCTCCCCATCTGAACTTTCCTCCTGTTCTTCTCCTCTTATAGCGGGCACCCACGTGACATCCACGGACGCATCGTCATCATCAACCGCTTCACTTGTATCTGACAACTCAACAAAGAAAGCAGCACCGGGTACAACATCATCATCATCATCAGACTGTACGTCCATGTGTGTAATGCTGCCTGACTGGGACATATCCCTGTTATCTACATCCTCTGGCACTAATGTTTGTGCATCACTCCAACGGATCTGTAAATAACTCTGCTGACGGATCAAGTGAAGCGGCTGTTGTGCTAGTGTTGGTGGTGGCGGCAGGCGGGCGAGTGGTAACTGGAGAGGTGCCCGAAGCTAAACTGGAGTACGATGGTGCGTCTAGGTTCCGAGCGGAAGCTGTAGAAGATTGGGTGTCCTGTGTTAGCCAGTCAACCATGTCCTCAGAACTGTTCAAGTTCAGGGTACGTTGCCTCTGAAAACTGGGCATTATTCTAGGGCCAAAGGGAATCACTGCACCACGACGGCCCCTGCGGGGTAGCCTGCCTTTGCCTGTCATTTTTTTTACAATTAGTGGCACTATGCGTGCAAGCTACTGTGACACCAGATATGAGTGTCACTGCTAACTGGCAAAAGTTGGCAGAGTAGATGCAATAGGCCTCACACACACGCCTGTAGGCAGGCAACTGATATTGAATCGATTACAGTAAAAAAAGGGTTGTTTTAGTTCACTGCACACTACGGTTGCACTAAATATGAGTGTCACTGTGCACTGGCAAAAGTTGGCAGACTAGATGCAATAGGCCTAACACACACGCTAGCAGGCTGGCATATGCAATTAGATTACACAGAAAAAAGTAATAAGATAAAATAAAAAGGGCTTTTTGGGTTGCTGTCCTTGCAGCAGATATCAAAGGATTCCAGGTGTGTAGATAAAGCTAAATACAAAGCCTGGCTATCTATTTCCCTATTAAATCAAGAGCAGGTAGAATATACATTCAGGTCCATAAATATTGAGACATCAACATAATTCTAATCTTTTTGGCTGTATACACCACCACAATGGATTTGAAATGAAACGAACAAGATGTGCTTTAACTGCAGACTTTCAGCTTTAATTTGAGGGTATTTACAAATTAGGTGAACGGTGTAGGAATTACAACAGTTTGTATATGTGCCTCCCACTTTTTAAGGGACCAAAAGTAATGGGACAGATTAACAGTCATAAAACAAACTTTCACTTTTTAATACTTGGTTGCAAATCCTTTGCAGTCAATTACAGCCTGAAGTCTGGAACGCATAGACATCACCAGACGCTGGGTTTCATCCCTGGTGATGCTCTGCCAGACCTCTATTGAATTTGTCTTCAGTTCCTGCATGTTCTTGGGGCATTTTCCCTTCAGTTTTGTCTTCAGCAAGTGAAATGCATGCTCAATCGGATTCAGATCAGGTGATTGACTTGGCCATTGCACCACATTCCACTTTCCCTTACAAAAACTCTTTGGTTGCTTTTGCAGTATGCTTCGGGTCATTGTCCATCTGCACTGTGAAGCGCCGTCCAATGAGTTCTGAAGCATTTGGCTGAATATGAGCAGATAATATTGCCTGAAACACTTCAGAATTCACCCTGCTGCTTTTGTCAGCAGTCACATCATCAAAAAATACAAGAGAACCAGTTCCATTGGCAGCCATACATGCCCACGCCATGACACTACCACCACCATGCTTCACTGATGAGGTGGTATGCTTTGGATCATGAGCAGTTCCTTTCCGTCTCCATACTCTTCTCTTCCCATCACTCTGGTACAAGTTGATCTTAGTCTCATCTGTCCATAGGATGTTGTTCCAGAACTGTGAAGGCTTTTTTAGGTGTTGTTTGGAAAACTCTAATCTGGCCTTCCTGTTTTTGAGGCTCACCAATGGTTTACATCTTGTGGTGAACCCTCTGTATTTACTCTGGTGAAGTCTTCTCTTGATTGTTGACTTTGACACACATACACCTACCTCCTGGAGAGTGTTCTTGATCTGGCCAACTGTTGTGAAGGGTGTTTTCTTCACCAGGGAAATAATTATTCAGTCATCCACCACAGTTGTTTTCCGTGGTCTTCCGGGTCGTTTGGTGTTGCGTTCTTTCTTTTTAAGTATGTTCCAAACAGTAGATTTGGCGACACCTAATGTTTTTGCTATCTCACTGATGGGTTTGTTTTGTTTTTTCAGCCTAATGATGGCTTGCTTCACTGATAGTGACAGATCTTTGGATCTCATATAAAGATTTTTTTTCCGAACAGAATAATGTACCGATTAAAGAATAGCTCAACCTTTCTCAAATTAATTAAAATATTTCTTGCATACTAAAAGCTAACAATTCAGCTAGTAAAACCCCATTTGAGAAATGTGGTGTATATGATTCAAATGGCAATAAAAACATCTCCATCATCTAATTATCTGATAGAGCAGGAAACTCCATCTAAGCTCCATCATCAGAACACCTGGGAAGTAGAACTTAACACCACCTTAGATAATTCACAATGGCACAAAATACATAAAAATGCTGAGAGAGAATTCTTACAAAACGAATCTTAGGTGATACCTGATTCTTTTCTAGACTGAAACTTTTAAATCCATCACGGATGGAAATTGTTTTAGAGGTTGCAATTCTACCAGTACATTAAGACACGCACTTTGGAACTGCCCCAAAATTGCTCACATTTGGTCAGGAATATATGAAATTATGGGGCACTAGATTACCTTGGAACCCAGTGGAGGCCATGTTAGGTCTCCCTGTCACTGGTCTCTCCATGGAAGGTCAACTCCTTACCGATCAGATGTTTTAGCAGCTAGGAACACTATTACTAAAACTTGGAAGTCGTCCATCCCTGAGTACATGGAGGTACAGAAAAAACTTAAACACATTTACTCAATGTGCATGCTCTCTGCTGAACTAGATGATAGCTACACAAAATGTGCTTCATGTTGGGACATGTGGGAACTTCAAATTAGTTGGTAGTATAGAAGGACGGTACGTTTCTTTTTTTCTTCTTTATTAGTTGTCATTTGTATATAATGCATTTTGGACTTGTATTGTTTTGTTAATCCAATAATGTTATGTCTCTCATTACCTTCAATAAATACAAATTAACAACCATGGTAGTGAATAATAGCATTTATTTTACACTAATTAACTTAAGGTGGTGGTTTACAAGCATGGTTCACAATAGACACTGCGGTGCTCAGAATTTGTAACCATCAGTGAATGAAGGAATAGTAGTCACAAGTAGACACTGCAACCCAACAGAGTTGGTAATAAAATAAATGCTTTTCAGAAGCAACAAAAAAAACTAAAAGTGTAAGGCACAAAAAGTCAATTAGACTATATAACATGATGTTACAATCAAGACACAATGGTAGATGTTTATCACTAAGGATGGGGGAAGAAGCGTTTAATACCCAAAAAGCACAGAACACAACAAAAGAAGTATTAAGTGACTGTTTAATTCAGTATGCTTAAGGTGATACATAAATAGCAATTAATAAACTTTATTCACTGCAATGAAACAAAACTGAAACAGTTACTAGATAAGTGATAAATAAATTGAAATAAAGTATACAGTCACAGTAGAACATACAATTCAGCTTCCATAAGGCCTTACATACAGTCAGTTGCTTGCATGAAAACCGTTAACTGTGATTGGGGTAGGCTTTGAAAAAAAGCTGATGGTACTGCTAACCATAACTTGCCAAAGCAGCTCATTTTAGCGTTTTTCAGCTCTGTCTTTACGCTAAATTTTTTCATGGATTTTGGTTGATAGGTTGGCAATTTACATGTCAAATAGAATCATAAATGCTTGTGGATCCGATTGTAATGGGGCCCTACTGTATATTCTTTTGTAGTGACCAAATCATTGCTTATATTTACAGTGACAACATGGATTAGCTGTTACATGTTAGTGCATTGATACAACATACTAATTTGTAACAATGAAAGTATTTTGCCACTGCCTGACGTTTCGACAGTGGCAATGTAAGTTGTCACTGTCGAATTTAGGCATATTTACTGATACATCACTTTAAGGCTACATTAAAAACTGTGTCATCTCCATATTAATAATAATTCAAATATATTTATACAAGTTTAGTGGTTTATAAAGTAATTTTAACATATATTAATACAGCGACCAGCTTAATTAATAGTGCTATACACAAGCTGTGCCTTTTTTTCTAGTTTTGGGGGATGTCACTACATTTTAAGGGCTTTGAGCAAATTTTCCACCATGAGGGTAGTGGTATTTTATAACTGACATTTGCAAGTATTTTATGTTGTTATCTATATGTATGCATAAAGATGTTTTACAAGATTGTATAGGCCTTCTTATAGGAACGTGTCATATATTGGTAATATTTAGCATTTTCAATGCTGATAAATCTATAATATTCTACATGATTTATATTAAGATTTCTTAGCTTTCAGCATAAACGCTTATTCACATTTGGTTCTCTAGGAAGTTCATTACTTCTGTGGAAACCAAAGGAAGGCTTGTCACAAACTCAGCCTGATTTATTCATGAGACTACTGTGCTAATATGTTAACAACTCCATGAAAGGACAATTTTATCATGCAGTCAATTCATTAGCTTCAGTGGAATGATCAGACAGAGATGACCTTTTATTTTGGTGTTAATTTGTAATTCATGGGAACAAAAATAGGTGTAGGTTATTCCAATCAACTAATAGTGTTTTAACATGGCAGTTAAAGATCGAGGTGAAGCTAAGAACAGGTACAGTTAACCAGCATTATTTATTATTCATTATTTATTAATTATAGAAAATAAGGAGGGATGCAGCAATTTTTTCAACATCAAAATAATTTCACAATGAATATTTTGTATGGGCTTTATAAGTCTTAAAAAGCAATATGTATGTAAACCAGGGGCGGCTGGTGTATAGGGACAAATTGGCAACCACCCTCCCAAAATGAATGCACTGACTTAATCCCCCATCATTAACTTGTTTCATTTAAATCATATGAATATAAAAAATAATTATATCATATTCAATCTTTTATTTTTTTTATATCTGCTGGTGTCACTTTAAATGATGAATCCTTTGGCAAGCAGTTTAACACACTAACGTATCCCCTTATCACATCTCCCCCTGCTGGTGACTTTCTTTGTACTACAGATCAGGGCCCAATGCTGCCTGTGCTCTGAAGCAATGAGCCTGTCTGTCACACACAGCATCACCCAATCAGAATGCCTGTGAGGAGCTGGAGCTGTGGAGACCCATTAGGGCAAACCCCAGCTAATCACTGACACTGCCCCAGCCAATTATGACTGCTAAATTGCAGTATGCAGTGCATACTGGGAGATGTAGTTCAGTGAGGGCTGCCATGCTGATAGAGCTGTTCAGGACCGAGTGAGTAGTATCTTTCGATCTGCTATTCTCTCTCTCTCTGTTTATTGTTCTCTGTGACTCTCTTATCCTCGCTGTGTGGCTTGTACTCTCTCTCTCATATTGTCTCTCTCTTCCCCTAGATAGATAGATAGATAGATAGATAGAGATAGACAGAGAGATAGAGAGATAGATATATGCAGCTTCATAATGAAGACTAGTAGTTTAGTAGTTTGTCATGACAGTTTGCTTTTAATTTGATACAGAAAAAAATGGTTTCTATTTAGTACAAACAACATTTGTGAGTATATATTTTATATAGAAGCAGTCTGTGTGCTGAAGGACAAATCCGCCCCCCACACACTTATTTGTTCCCTGTATAATCTTTCTCTCTCCTCTTTCTGAATAAAGTTTATTGGAAAAACACAACTCCTGTCTCAGTGTGCAGAGCCTCAGCCATCTCAGTACTCTGTATGTTGCTGACTACCCTGTATATATCAGACAAGCCTGGAATAGATAGAATAAGGCATCTGCATCCTTATGCAGGACCTCCTTCCAAGCTTCTAGAGTACAGCTTGTATTCTATATTTACAAAGAATAAAGCATCTGCATCCCTATGAAGGACATCCTTCCAGGCTCCTAGAGTACAGCTTGTATTCTATATTTACAAATAATAAGGCATCTGCATCCCTGTGAAGGACATCCTTCCAGGCTTCTAGAGTACAGCTTGTATTCTATATTTACAAAGAATAAAGCATCTGCATCCCTATGAAGGACATCCTTCCAGGCTCCTAGAGTACAGCTTGTATTCTAAATTTACAAAGAATAAGGCATCTGCATCCCTATGAAGGACCTCCTTCCAGGCTTCTAGAGTAAAGCTTGTATTGTATGTTTACAAAGAATAAGGCATCTGTATCCCTCTGAATGACCTCCTTCAAGGCTTCTAGAGTACAGCTTGTATTCTATATTTACAAAGAAAAAGGCATCTGCATCCCTATGAAGGACCTCCTTCCAGGCTCATAGAGTACAGCTTGTATTCTATATTTACAAAGCATAAGGCATCTGCATCCATATGAAGGACATCCTTCCAGGCTCCTAGAGTACAGCTTGTATTCTATATTTACAAAGAATAAGGCATCTACATCCCTATGAAGGACCTCCTTCCAGGCTCCTAGAGTACAGCTTGTATTCTATATTTACAAAGAATAAGGCATCTGTATCCCTATGAAGGTCCTCCTTCCAGGCTCTTAGAGTACAGCTTGTGTTCTATATTTACAAAGCATACAGCATCTGCATCCCTATGAAGGACTTTCTTCCAGATTTTTAGAGTACAGCTTGTATTTTATATTTACAAAGAATAAAGCATCTGCATCCTAATATAGGACCCCCTTCCAGGCTTCTAGAGTACAGCTTGTATTCTATATTTACAAAGAATAAGGCATCTGCATCCCTATGAAGGACCTCCTTCCAGGCTTCTAGAGTACAGCTTGTATTGTATGTTTACAAAGAATAAGGCATCTGTATCCCTATGAAGGACCTCCTTCCAGGATTCTAGAGTACAGCTTGTATTCTATATTTACAAAGAATACAGCACCTGCATCCCTATGAAGGACAACCTTCCAGGCTCCTAGAGTACAGCTTGTATTCTATATTTACAAAGAATAAGGAATCTGCATCCCTATGAAGGACCTCCTTCCAGGCTTCTAGAGTACAGCTTTGCATTCTATATTTACAAAGAATACGGAATCTGCATCCCTATGAAGGACCTCTTTCCGGGCTTCTAGAGTACAGCTTGTATTCTATATTTACAAAGCATAAGGCATCTGCATTCCTATGATTGACTTCCTTCCATGCTTCTAGAAAGCAGCCTGTTCTGCTCCTACAAATGTTTCCCATGTTTTAGATATTTTAATATTGTTCTCCATCCCTTTGTATATGTATATATGTGTATGTAAGTACAGTGCCTTGACTTTTTACCTATTTTGTTACATTACAGCCTTAAATTCAATATTTTGTTAATCTGAATGTTATGTGATGGATCAGAACACAAAAGTCTAAGTTGTGAAGTGAAATGAGAAAAATATATACATAAAACTATTTTTTAGAAATAGAAAGCAGAAAATTGGCATGTGCGTATGTATTCACCCCCTTTGTTATGAAGCCCATAAAAAGCTCTGGTGCAACCAATTACCTTCAGAAGTCACACCATTTGTGAAATTATGTCCACCTGTGTGCAATCTAAGTGTCACATGATCTGTCATTACATATACACAACGTTTGTGAAGGGCCGCCGAGGGTGCAACACCTAAGCAAGAGGCACCACTAACCAAACACTGCCATGAAGACCAAGGAACTCTCCAAACCAGTAAGGGACAATGTTGTTGAGAAGTACAAATCAGGGTTAGGTTATAAAAAAAATAAATCCAAATCTTTGATGATCCCCAGGAGCACCATCAAATCTATCATAACCAAATGGAAAGAACATGGCACAACAGCAAACCTGCCAAGAGACGGCCGCCCAACAAAACTCATGGACCTAGCAAGGATGGCATTAATCAGAGAGGCCACAGACCTAAGGAAACCCTGAAGGAGCTGCAGAGTTCTAAAGCAGAGACTGGAGTATCTGTACATAGGACGACAATAAGCCGTACACTTCCATAGAGTTGGGCTTTATGGCAGAGTGGCCAGAAGAAAGCCATTACTTTCAGCATAAAACAAAATGGCACATTTTGAGTTTGCAAAAAGGCATGTGGGAAACTCCCAAAATGTATGGAGGAAGATGCTCTGGTCTGATGAGACTAAAATTAAACTTTTTGGCCATCAAAGAAAACGCTATGTGTGGCGCGAACCCAACACATCACATAATCCAAAGAACACCATCCCCACAGTGAAACATGGTGGAGGCAGCATCATGCTGTGGGAATGTTTTTCAGCAGCCAGGACTGGGAAACTGGTCAGAGTTGAGGGAAAGATGGATGGTGCTAAATACAGGGATATTCTTGAGCAAAACTTGTACCACTCTGTGCGTGATTTGAGGCTAGGACGGAGGTTCACCTTCCAGCAGGACAATGACCCCAAACACACTGCTAAAGCAACACTTGAGTGGTTTAAGGGGAAACATGTAAATGTGTTGGAATGGCCTAGTCAAAGCCCAGACCTCAACCCAATAGAAAATCTGTGGTCAGACTTAAAGATTGCGCAAACCATTCAACTTTAAGGAGCTGGAGCAGTTTTGCAAGGAGGAATGCGCAAAACTCCCAGTGGTAAGATGTGGCAAGCTCATAGAGACTTATCCAAAGTGACTTGGAGCTGTAATTGCCGCAAAAGGTGGCTCGACAAAGTATTGACTTTAGTTAGGCACATTGACTTTTTCTGTTATTTTGTCCTATTTGTTGTTTCACAATAAAAAAAAAAACATCTTTAAATTTGTGAGCATGTTCTGTAAGTTAAACGATGCAAATCCTCAAACAATCCATGTTAATTCCAGGTTGTGAGGCAACAAAACACGAAAAATGCCCAGGGGGGTGAATACTTTTGCAAGGCACTATATGTCCACAAGCACATATATAATGTATACAGTATAACATGTATAGACATATGTACATTATATATCTTCTTTTGGAGCTTGCAATCAACAGTTTCAGTATAGTTTTGTATAACAGTTAACGTATGATTTTATTTCATTTAAATGACACACAGGGCTTGTAGCTAGTTTAAGATGATGGAGTATGGTACAAGAGGTTGGGTGGTATTTACTTCAGTTTTAGTTATTGTATTGTCAAGTAAAATAACATGATGTCTGCTTTTTAGGTTTCACTTCAATCAGTCTACCCGTAGAAGCATTTAGCCTGTGTATAGAGATGTTGCGAATAGTTCGCCGGCGCACTGTTCCCGGCGAACATAGCATGTTCGCGTTCACGGCGAACTGCGAACATATGCGATATTCGACCCGCCCCCTATACTTTATCATTGAGCAAACTTTGACCCTGCATGTCACAGTCAGCAGACACATTCCAGCCAATGAGCAGCATACACTCCCTTCCAGAGCCTTCTACCTCATGGACAGCAGCCATTTTGGAATCATAACTAACTTGCAGTCTTACTGAGAAGAGGCTGAGTGTAGGTGATACTGCATTAATAGGAAAAACCATAGCTAGGCTACTGTACACAGTGTGCAATACAGTCCTGAAGGACTCTTTTGATCTCTGCTGCAAGGACACCACCGTGTCTCTTCCCCCCCTTATCATCATCCTCCCCTCACCTTAGCACCCAACCCTAACACCCCTCACACTTATCCATAACACCCATCAACCTAACACCTAACCCTACAACCCCTCACACTTATCCCTAAGACCTAACACCCCTCACACTTATTCCTAACATGCCTCACCCTAACATCCCTTACACATATCCTTAAAACCCCTTTACCCTAACCCTAATACCCCTCACACTTATCCCTAACACCAATTACCCTAACCCTAACACCCCTCACACTTTTCCATAATACCCCTCACCCTAACCCTAACACCCCTCACACTTATCCCTTACACCCCTCACCCTAACACCTAACCCTAATACCAATCACACTTATCCCTAACACCCCTCACCCTAACCCTAACACCCCTCACACTTATCCCTAACACCCCTTACCCTAACCCTAACACCCCTCACACTTATCCATAACACCCATCAACCTAACACCTAACCCTAACATTCTCACACTTATCCCTAAGACCTAACACCCCTCACACTTATCCCTAACACCTCTCACCCTAACCCTAACACCCTCACACTTTTCCCTAACATCCCTCACCCTAACACCCCTCACACTTATCCCTAACACCCCTCACCCTTACCCTAACACCCCTCAAACTTATCCCAAACACCCCTCACCCTAACACCTAACCCTAACACCCCTCACACTTATCCCTAACACCCCTCACCCTTACCCTAACACCCCTTACACTTATCCCTAACACCCCTCACCCTTACCCTAACACCCCTCAAACTTATCCCTAACACCCCTCACCCTAACACCTAACCCTAACACCCCTCACACTCATCCCTAACACCCCTCACCCTTACCCTAACACCCCTCACTCTTATCCCTAACACCCCTTACCCTAACCCTAACACCCCTCACACTTATCCCTAACACCCCTCACCCTAACTCTAACACCCATCACACTTATCCCTAACACCCCTTACCCTAACACCCCTCACACTTATCCATAACACCCATCAACCTAACACCTAACCCTAACATTCTCACACATATCCCTAAGACCTAACACCCCTCACACTTATTCCTAACATGACTCACCCTAACACCCCTTACACTTATCCCTAACACCCCTCACCCTAACACCTAACCCCCTCACCCTTATCCCTAAGACCCCTTACCCTAACACCCCTCACACTTATCCCTGTGTCTCTTCCCCCCCCCCCTAATCATCAAGGTAGGGGGGGAAATGATGAGGGAGGGGGGAAAGAGACACAGGGGAGGATGATGAGGGAGGGGGGAAGAGAAACAGGGGAAGATGATGAGGGAGGAGGAAAAGAGATACAGGGGAGGATGATGAGGGAGGGGGGAAAGAGACACAGGAGAGGATGATGATGGAGGGGGGAGGAGACACAGGGGAGGATGATGAGGGAGGTGGGAGGATGATGAGGGAGGGGGTATGAGACACAGGGGAGGATGATGAGGAAGGGGGGAAAGAGACACAGGGGAGGATGATGAGGGAGGGGGTAAAGAGATACAGGGGAGGATGATGATGGAGGGGGATGTTAGGTTATTTATGCCCTTTATGGCTTAAAACCAGACTCTGCATCAACTATGTAATTTTCCGTGGGAGTTTGGGAGTTTTGACATGGATCCCCCTTCGGCATGCCACAGTCCAGGTGTTAGTCCCCTTAAAACAACTTTTCCATCACTATTGTGGCCAGAAAGAGTCCCTGTGGGTTTTAAAAACCGCCTGCCCATTGAAGTCTATGGCGGTTCGCTGGGTTCGCCGGTTCGCAAACCGAAAATTTTATGTTCGCGACATCACTACCTGTGTAGTGTTGTGAAAATGAATTCAAATATAGTATTGTTTTCCCCATTACTTTTCTTTTTGTTCAGTCATGTCCATCTCTCTGTGACCCTATGGACCACAGCACATCAGGCACATCTGCCAGCCACTACCCCTCTGAGATTTCTCAAGTTCATGTTCAGTGCTTCAATAACCTCATCTATCAATTTCCTCCTTTGTCATCCCCTTATTCGTTTGCCTTACATTTTTTCCACCATCAGGGTCTTGTCTTGGAAATCCTGTCTTCTATGCTGAATTGTTCTTTACTGCCTGCTTATCTATCCCTCTTGCTATCCCCATCCCTTTCTCCATCCCTCTCTCTCAATCTCTGTCTATCGCTAGGGTATCACTTTTGTCTATTTTTATGAACTGCCACGGCTATACGTCCTGATCTAACATGTTTTATATGTATTCTATTTAATTAATGCATGTCATCAAGAAAATGCAAGCACTTCCCATCATAACAATAGTGAGCAGAACCAGCACCAACTCACCCTCATCAAGATAATACGTACGTAAAGTGACAGGAAAAAAAATCAAGTAAGTGGGTGGAGTATGTGTCAGTGGGCAGGGCCTACAGAGCTAACATGTTGTGAAGGGGAGGGGCCAGGTGTTTTCCTTCCGCCCCACCATCTTGGAAAGTCTCCAGCCGCCACTGATGTACATGTGTATTTCACAGTGGAGAAAAGAACAATAATATAGTCTGAAGTACTGTATAGGTGCAGGATATCCTTCCTGACTTAGATATTTGTCAGAAAACTGTGCAGTCCAGTGATTGTAAAAGAAAACATGCAAATGAAAGGAAGAGTTATTTTAAATGATTAGCAAACCGGCAATCAGTCTAGGTGAAGAAACAGGGTCCCATTACAATTAGATTCACAGGCATTTACATGTCAACTTGACATGTAACTTGCCAACCTGTTGATCTAAACTGAAGAAAAGAGCAAAATAAGCTGAGTTGGCAAGTTAGGGCTAGCTGTCAGATTCAAATGTCCCTACAAAGCCACCCCAATCAGATCTACCAGTGGTTCATGCAAGTTACTTGTTGTGCGTAAGCCCTTTTTATCTCCCCAAACTTACGTGTACTTATGACCACACAGAGTCAGTAAAATGCCTCTGAAAATCAATGCATGAATATAATTCAATTATCACATCTGAAATTTTGATCAGTCTGACACCTCAATTAAATCAGCTATTGATTTCTCATAACCAACATAATAAGGGGTGGAGAGGGGTTAGTAATGTCCACCCAACACACTACCCATCGCCAGTATTTGGGAGATCTCATGGATCCCTCCCCAGTTTCCCTGCCCATTATGAGACCAAGGATCCTGAGATTCCTGCCTTAGAGAACCTCTGTGGCTGCAATAATTAACCTTTGCCATGGAGGTCCTTAAAGAACCTCTGCGGCATGTAACCACTAATCCTTTACTGTGGAGGTTCATAAAAGTTAACCCTACTATTTATTATTAACTTTTATTTGTATCACAAAAGATTTTTATTTAGTGGGATGGGAAAGTATGTGAAGTGAAAGGCTCTATTATGTAATATGTTGTCTGACCCCTAGTGGTGAGATAATCTGCAAGTAGGAAAGTCAGGTGATTTACACGTCTCTTTAAATTAAATCTGAATTGGGGTGGGTGGGTGAGGAACGTGCTCTTAGGATATTACAACCTTAGCAGCCTGGCTGCAGGGATGAATTCGCACTAACTGAAAATGGAAACATGGTTTGAAGGACAAATAGTACATGAAGAGAGAGGAATGAGAGAGATAGAGTGAGAACTTAGGAGACAGGGAGGACTGGAGACATGTCAGAAAGGGGGGAAAGGATGGGGGAAGGTGGAGAGAGCAAAGCAGGATACGGGAAACATTTGTTAGGAATTGGAATTGAAAAAATGCTAGAAATAATTATATCTCCCCAGATATAATAATATACATACATTAGTGATATTAATAAAGATATTGGCTCCAGGGATGGGGCAATTTTCATAGTCTTCTCCATGCCTGCTGGTGTGTATGCAGCTTTTAGGATTTCACAAACTTAGCAGGCCTGGGTGGAGGGATGAATCAGCGCTAAAAGAAAATGCAAACATGTTTTGAAGGACAGACAGTAAATGAAGAGGAAGGAGAGAGATAGATTGAGAATTTAGGAGACAGGAAAGACTGGAGACATGTAAGGAGGGGAGTTAAGGTAATTGTATTAACCAATCAGAATGCTCAGATCTTATCAATCTGAGAATTCTCCTTGGTCCAGACAATCTTCCCAAAACAAATGAGTAGGGAGACATACAAAAATCAATTCTGATTGGCTGAAATATGATTGACACATATTTGGCCATTTGGAATCCATAAAAAAATATATGTAAGCCACAAAAATGCTGGCACTTATAAGTAGATTTAAAAGAGTTAATTATCTGCAATTTCACCTTATTTTCTTTTTTTAAATAACCTCACATTTCTTTGTGTGATATGCTGTTTTTTTCTCCCCCTTAACTGTAAATGTCTTCGTATTTTGAACAAGCAAAATCATAAAATATGAAACACCAGAGAAAGGTCATGAAGGAAAAAAGCTTTATGAAGTTGTGAAATGTTCCAATAAAGCATATTCCATTTACTCAAGAAGAAGAATGTAAGGCCCCATTGCGGCATCTGAGAATTTAAGTTTTTAACATATGTGATGGAAGATCATTTGACAGTAGGAAAAAGTTCAAAAGCATACATGAAGCATGGCTGTGCATAGAGCATTGCTGATGAATAGTGACGGGTGTAGTCAACCTTCACCATTAGGAATTCATTTAGAAATTGAAACGGAAAAAAAAAATGGCATTAAAACTTAAATTGCTTTTAATTTTATAAAATATTGTTTGTGAAATGTTTAATATTTAATAGATTTATTTGTTAAATGTTACAAGTTTACAAAATAAAAAGTGTCATGCAATAGGGAGATTTTAGATAAAATAAGGTAATGAATTAACTGACTGACACTGGGTCTGTATTTCCCATATTTTAGAGGGAAGAGGGGTTTGTCTGAAATATGTAGACATTCTCAAATAAAAATATAGAAGTCCAATGGGACCTATTCCGTTCCTATATTTTCCACAAGTTTCAGTTTGTTCTTTAATAAAAAAAAACTAAAAGTGAACATATACTGAAAATAATTAGTGCAAGAACACAAAGTGAAGCTATTATTATTATGTATTAATTATTTTGATTAAAAAAATGTTGTTAATGATAAAGCTTACACTGCAAATAACAGATTCCCCTTATCTTTAGACTGGAACTCTTCTATCTTTTATGAATTGTTTAGTGTTAAGACAGCGTGTACTAGCAGTCAACATCTTGTATTCAAGTCCAAGCACAAAGTAGCATAACCTGGTGTAACAAGCAAGGGTGTAGGAGCCAGAATAATTCTGGGGGGATACAGCTCATTGTATACACAGGCTGTAAAATAGCTTATATATACATACATACAAAAATAAAAAAGTCGGGGGGGGGATTTGACCCCCCATCCCCCTGAGTTCCTACACCCATGGACAAGCATAAAACCTAGACCCCTGTTCTTTGGAAAAAATATGGTCTGATGAGTATTCTTTCACCTTATTTCCTACATCCAGAAGAGTTTAGATTTTGGAAAAATGCAAAGGATACCTTCAACCAAAATGTCTATTGAGAGGATTTTGTATAGGCAGCCATCTAATGGGAGTCATTGGCTTGATGATGCTAATATGAGGCCATTTTACAAGTCCAGGTGCAAATACTGTTCCCTCATGATCTTCCCTTCAAGGATTAGTATGCCTCATACACACTGCTAAACAAGTTCATTAACACAAAGGCAAAATCAAACTCCTTCCATGGCATCCCCAATCACCAGATCTAAACATTGTTGAACCTTAATGTAAAGTTTTGGAATACATTTTATGACAACATTCCATGACGATTAAAGCTGTATTACTTTTTCCTAATACATAACAAAAGATTAATTTCTTAAAATTGCCTGAATCGAGTTGGGGTTTCATACCACTGCTCTTGACTGGTGGTTAAAGTCTCTGTTATGGTCCAACGGTATTGTCTTTATAGAAACGTTGATGAAGTACATTGTTTAGTAGGTCTGAATATTATAAATTGTAAGATTAGTAATTAGAAGTTGAATGCAGGCTAGATGGTAAAAAACAAAAGTTATTCATTGTAATATTAAAGATGTGAAGCTTTACTTCAGATGTAATCTATATGTGAGATGTTCCAGATGTTATAAACAATCTCAATGTCAAGAGCAGTAGTGGTTTAAACTTTTTTAATTCACATAGATTTGTGAATACATCTGTAGCAGGGGATTAATTCACTGTTTTAGAATATTAATTACCACACTGGGCACCTTCTTAGAAATATGCTAATGAGACAGTGGGGCATTTACACAGAATCAGCCTAATATGATATCTGTTTAAGATTCAGGCAAGATATTATAGGATACTTTGTCTGAAGTCAGGATATAACTTTTTGAACATTTAGCCTATAAAAATGTAAACATTATCTAATGTATCTATTATAATTTTATTATGGCTAAACCAGTGATGTATCAAGTACTTTTTGCCAAGGAAGTAAAAAAAGCTTGACATTAACTGTTGGCACAAAACAAAAAATTACAATTAAAGAAAAAGACACAGATTTTAAACCAGATTTTAATTTGTTTTATTTTCATGAATAATAAAATATTGCCTTTTATTGTTGTCTGATTTCCCATGTGCTGTTGGTTCTCTACATAGGGACTAGATGGTGGTTTACAATCTGTGGGCCTCATTCAATTGCGATGTGGCCAATTGAATAGGGCCCTAAAGAAGCACATAGCATATTTTTATTAAAGAAGTTTTTAGTTAGTGAAAACCTTTCTTTTGGATAGATGCTTGCTAACTAAAAACTTATTTAAAAAATATATGTTATGTGCTTATTTAGGGCCCTATTCAATTGGGCAAATTGCAATTGAATGAGGGCCTGTGTCTTTTTCTTTAAATGTAATGTGTAGCTTTACACTTACCACCAAGAGTAAGATTCACTGTGTATACTAAGGATTATGAAATACTCTCTAGTGGGTTCTTTTTTCTGCATTGTATATTAACAGGGGGAATCTACCCATATGAGTAGTTTTTTATTCTCTTTTTCATTATGCAACACTAAAAATATAATGTGTTTGATCCAATGTAAATATACAGCATTATTCATAGATCAGTGATAACAGCGATGATAGAATCATTTAAAAAGCACATACTTGTAAAGGTTCAAAAAATATTTATCATTGTCGTAAGTGCAGTCAGACAAGGGTAGGTCTTGACTATATCATAGCTGAATCTAAAAAAGACATGTGGTTTCTAACACACCCACAATAGACTGTGTTAAAATATGATACAGCTTCACAGCTAATTGTGCGATTTTTAAAGACCCTACTCTCATGTTATACCTAGCTCTTTGCTGATCATGAGTAGTAGTTATTGGGGTGTGTTATGGGATGTTAGGGGTGTGTAACCAGCATCCATTATTAAAACATAACATTAAACCCTATATCATGGTGGTCTCTATGGACCCCATTGTACCTAAATCTGACTCCCTACCATTGGGATCCCTGTGGACACCCATGACACCTTGATTACTACCATATGTGTCCTTATGGACCCCCACAGACCCTTTCCCCCATGGAAGTCCTTATAAAACCCTCCTATTTAATCAATTCAGTAATAAATAAAAAAAAGCTTACAAATAAAAAAAGACAAGAAAAATAATAAAATAAAACAGGAAGTGAAACTAAAGCCTGTAGAGTGGGTAGTCCTACTTATCCACCCTGTGCTGACCCATCAGAGATGATCAGCAATGCACTGGTCCTTACTCTTCAGTCCTAGATAAAGCTGGCACCTCTTTGTTGCTAAAAGACATTAGTCATCTTCTTTTTACACTTAAAGACCCGTGATCCTCATCTTTGGCCACAGAAATTGCCTTAGCTTAATTTGATTATTTGAAGAGATGGAGTGCAGTCAAAATGCATGTTAAAAATAATTAAAAGAAGGTTTATGGAAAGATATTTTTGAGCAACAATGGTAATAAAAATGTAAAATGCAAAGAAAAGTTATTTTTGTGAGTCTAGTAAAGAAGGTACTGTAGTTATAAAGTAATTTACTGATGGTGTCTTACACCACAGTTTATGAAAAACAAAGTCAGTTTTGTTGCCTCACAATCTGGAATTAACATGGATTGCTGGAAGGTGAATCTCCGTCCTAGCCTCAAATCACTCACAGAGTAGTACAGGTTTTGCTCAAGAATATCCCTGTATTTAGCACCATCCATCTTTCCCTCAACTCTGACCAGTTTCCCAGTCCCGACTGCTGAAAAAAAAAAAAAACACAGCATGATGCTGCCACCACCATGTTTCACTGTGGGGATGGTGTTCTTTGGGTGATGTGATGTGTTGGGTATGTGCCAGACATAGCATTTTCATTGAAAGTTCAATTTTAGTCTCATCAGACCAGAGCATCGTCCTCCATACATTTTGGGAGTCTTCCACATGCCTTTTCGCAAACTCAAAACATGCCGTTTTGTTTTATGCTGAAAGTAATGGCTTTCTTCTGGCCACTCTGCCATAAAGCCCAACTCTATGGAGCGTACAGCTTATTGTCGTCCTATGTACAGATACTCCATTCTCTGCTGTGGAACTCTATGGCTCCTCCAAGGTTACCTTAGGTCTCTGTGCTGCCTCTCTGATTAATGCCCTCCTTGCCCGGTTCATGAGTTTTGGTGGGCGGCCGTCTCTTGGCAGATTGCTGTTGTGTCATGTTCTTTCCATTTGGTTATGATAGATTTGATGGTGCTCCTGGAGATCATCAAAGATGTGGATATTTTTTTTAAACGTAATCCTGATTTGTTCTTCTCAACAACATTGTCCCTTACTTGTTTAGAGAGTTCCTTGGTCTTCATGGCAGTGTTTGGTTAGTGGTGCCTCTTGCTTAGGTGTTGCAACTTCTAGGGGCCTTTCAAAAAAGATTTGTATATGAAATGACAGATCATGTGACACTTAGATTGCACACAGGTGGACATAATTTTACAAATTATGTGACTTCTGAAGGTAATTGGTTGCACCAGAGCTTTTTATGGGCTTCATAACAAAGGTGGTGAATACATATGCACATGCCAATTTTCTGTTTTTTATTTCTGTTTTATGTATATATTTTTCTCATTTCACCAGCTTAGACTATTGTGTTCTTTTCCATCACATAAAATTCAGATTAACAAAACATTTAACTTAAGGCTGTAATGTGACAAAATAGGTAAAAAGTCAAGGGGGGTGAATACTTTTGCAAGGCACTGTATATTGAAATAAAGAATGTGGAAATTCCACAAAATGTCATATTAACTGACATTTACAGTCTATAAAAGAATGTGGGAATTCTGCAAAGCATTATATTAACTGACATTTGCAGTTTATACAAGACTCTGCTCAGACACTGACTGTATTATACTTATCCAGGCCTGCAATGAGCGCAGAAGGACAAAGGCGCTCATCACAAAGCATGTACGTGACTGGCTTGGCGGGCCAGCAATGAGTACGTGACTGGCTTGACGGGGGGGGGGGGTGGGGGGGAGGCTCAAAATGGCTGACGAGTTAAAGGCTTCAAAAATATTATGAATTTAACGTCCTCCATTTTTTGCAATCTTGTAACTCGGAAGCCATCGGAAGACCCCCAAAAGGTGCCAATTAATTAAAAAGATAACTTACAACCTCACACAAAGCACACGGAGAGAGGTAGGGAGCCTGTAAGTGATGTTGTAATCTAATTTAAATTGATTTTTAAAGTTTCTGGGAGGTCTGAAAACGGCTAAGCGAAGAAAAAAATGGTGGCCGTAAAGATGTAGCTTTTTTTCAAGCACGTTAATTGGGCTTGAGTAAACATTTCGGGCTTGAGTAAAATGAACAATTTCCCAAGCCCAAAAATGGTTTCACACCGGTAAATTCCAACAGGAGCACAGAAGAGGGAGGGGAGGGAAAAGACACAGCGGAGGGAGAGCGTGGAAAGAGACACAGGGGAGGGAGTCCGGTGGAAAGAGACACAGGAGTGAGGGAAGAGAGGGAAAGAGACACGGGGAGGGAGATAAGGGGGGAAAAAAACAGGGGAGGGATAGAGACACGGTAGGGATAGAGAAGGGAGAGGGTCACAGTGAGTGCCAAAGGCAGACGCCTGCAATGAGCGACAAAGCCGCTCATTCTGAGGCCCATAAAGTAGAGAAGGGCAGAGGCTTGCAATGAACGCCAAAGGCGCTCATAGCGGAGCACAAAAGTTGCGGATTGGCCGAGGCCTGTAATGACCGGGGGGAGGGGCTCACAATGAGCGCCAAAGGCGCTCATCGCGGGGCCCGCAAGTTAGGGGGGAGAACCTCGCATTGTGTGGCAAACAGCATTGCAAAACTTCAAAAAAGGCGCTCCATGCCAGCAACTGCGACCCTCGCAAAGTTCACGTCGCAACCCAAAGAGCACGACACACACATTACAAAACTCGCAAACAACATACGACACACGTTCACACACATTACGGCCTCGCAACACTCGGACGCAACTCGCAAACATTACAAAATGTAAACTACAATACATACACACAGCACATACATAAAAACCTTACCTACACCAAGAGGGAGCACCCAGGACCTCAAAATTGCAACTTAGACCTTCATTTTACTCAAAATAAAAGAGTTTAGAGACTAAAAAAAACTGTAAGCGAGAGAAAAAATGGCCGCCGAAGTGAAATAAAACAACCCTTTTTTACTGTAATCGATTGAATATCAGTAGCCTGCCTAAAGGCGTGTGTGTGAGGCGTATTGCATCTTGTCTGCCAACTTTTGCCAGTGCGCAGTGACACTCATATCTAGTGCCACCGTAGTGAGCAGTGAAATAAAACAACCCTTTTTTTACTGTAATCGATTAAATATCAGTAGCCTGCCTAAAGGCGTGTGTGAGGCCTATTGCATCTAGTCTGCCAGCTTTTGCCAGTGCACAGTGACACTCATATCTGGTGTCACCGTAGTGTGCAGTGAAATAAAACAACCCTTTTTTTACTGTAATCGATTGAATATCAGTAGCCTGCCTAAAGGCGTGTGTGTGAGGCCTATTGCATCTAGTCTGCCAACTTTTGCCAGTGCACAGTGACACTCATATCTAGTGCAACCGAAGTGTGCAGTGAAATAAAACAACTAGAGATGTCGCGAATAGTTCGCCGGCGGTCTGTTCCCGGCGAACATAGCATGTTCGCGTTCGCGGCGAACTGCGAACATATGCGATGTTCGATCCGCCCCCTATACTTTATCATTGAGCAAACTTTGACCCGGCAACTCACAGTCAGCAGACACATTCCAGCCAATCAGCATCATACCCTGCCTTCCAGACCCTTTAACCTCATGGACAGCAGCCATTTTGGAATCATAACTAACTTGCAGTCTTACTGAGTGTAGGTGATACTGCATCAATAGGGAAAACCATAGCTAGGCTACTGTACACAGTGTGCTATACAGTCCTGAAGGACGCTTTTGATCTCTGCTGCAAGGACACCCCTGTGTCTCTTCCACCCTTTATCATTATCCTCCCCTTACCTTAGCACCCAACCCTAACACTCCTCACACTTATCCCTAACACCTAACCCTAACATCCCTCACCCTAACACCCCCCACACTTATCCCTAACACCCCTCACCCTAACACCTAACCCCCCTCACACTTATCCCTAACACCCCTCACCCTAACCCTAACACCCCTCACACTTATCCCTAACACCCCTTACCCTAACCCTAACACCACTCACACTTATCCCTAATATCCCGCACACTAACCCTAACACCCCTCACACTTATCCCTAACACCCCTTACCCTAACCCTAACACCCCTCACACTTATCTCTAACACCCCTCACCCTAACCCTAACACCCCTCACACTTATCCCTAACACCCCCTACCCTAACCCTAACATCCCACACACTTATCCCTAACACCCCTCACCCTAACACTTAACCATAACACCCCTCTCACTTATCCCTAAGACCCCTTACCCTAACCCTAACACCCCTCACACTTATCCCTAACAACTAACCCTAACATCCCTCACCCTAACACCCCCACACTTATCCCTAACACGCCTCACCCTAACACCTAACCCTAATACCCCCTTACACTTATCCCTAACAGCCCTTACCCTAACACCCATCACACTTATCCCTAACACCCCTTACCGTAACCCTAACACCCCTTACACTTCTCCGTAACACCTAACCCTAACACCGCTTACACTTATCCCTAACACCCCTTACACTAACACCCCTCACCCTAACACCTAACCCTAACATCCCTTACCCTAACACCCATCACACTTATCCCTAACACCCCTCACCCTAACACCTAACCCTAACACCCCTCACACTTATCCCTAACACCCCTCACCCTAACCCCTAACACCCCTTGCACTAACCCTAACACCCCTCACACTTATCCCTAACACCTAACCCTAACATCCCTCAGCCTAACACCCCCACACTTTTCCCTAACACGCCTAACCATAACACCTAACCCTTACACCCCCTTACACTTATCCCTAACAGCCCTTACCCTAACACCCATCACACTTATCCCTACCACCCCTTACCGTAACTCTAACACCCCTCACACTTCTCCGTAACACCTAACCCTAACATCCCCCACACTTATCCCTCACACCCCTCACCCTAACACCTAACCCTAACACCGCTCACACTTATCCCTAACACCCCTTACACTAACACCCCTCACCCTAACACCTAACCCTAACATCCCTTACCCTAACACCCATCACACTTATCCCTAACACCCCTCACCCTAACACCTAACCCTAACACCCCTCACACTTATCCCTAACACCCCTCACCCTAACCCCTAACACCCCTTGCACTAACCCTAACACCCCTCACACTTATCCCTAACACCCCTCACCCTAACACCTAACCCTAACACCCCTCTCACTTATCCCTAACACCCCTTACCCTAACACCCCTCACCCTAACTCTAACACCCCTCACACGTATCCCTAACACCCCTTAACCTAACCCTAACACCCTTCACACTTATCCCTAACACCTAACCCTAACATCCCTCAACCTAACACCGCCCACACTTATCCCTAACACCCCTCACCCTAACACCTAACCCTAACACCCCTCACACTTATCCCTAACACCTAACCCTAACATCCCTCACCCTAACACCCCCCACACTTATCCCTAACACCCCTCCCCCTAACACCTAACCCTAACACCCCTCACACTTATCCCTAACACCCCTCACCCTAACACCTAACCCTAATACCCCCTTACACTTATCCCTAACAGCCCTTACCCTAACACCTAACCCTAACATCCCTAACATCCCTTACCCTTACACCCATCACACTTATCCCTAACAACGCTCACCCTAACACCTAATCCTAACACCCCTCACACTTATCCCTAACACCCCTCACCCTAACCTTAACACCCCTCACACTTATCCCTAACACCCCTTACCCTAACCCTAATACCCCCTTACACTTCTCCCTAACAGCCCTTACCCTAACACCCATCACACTTATCCCTAACACCCCTTACCGTAACCCTAACACCCCTCACACTTCTCCGTAACACCTAACCCTAACATCCCCCACACTTATCCCTAACACCCCTCACCCTAACACCTAACCCTAACACCGCTCACACTTATCCCTAACACCCCTTACACTAACACCCCTCACCCTAACACCTAACCCTAACATCCCTTACCCTAACACCCATCACACTTATCACTAACACCCCTCACCCTAACACCTAACCCTAACACCCCTCACACTTATCCCTAACACCCCTCACCCTAACCCCTAACACCCCTTGCACTAACCCTAACACCCCTCACACTTATCCCTAACACCTAACCCTAACATCCCTCAGACTAACACCCCCACACTTATCCCTAACACCCCTCAACCTAACACCTAACCCTAACACCCCTCACACGTATCCCTAACACCCCTTAACCTAACCCTAACACCCTTCACACTTATCCCTAACACCTAACCCTAACATCACTCACCCTAACACCCCCCACACTTATCCCTTACACCCCAACCCCTAACACCTAACCCTAACACCCCTCACACTTATCCCTAACACACCTTACACTAACACCCCTCACACTTATCCCTAACACCCCTCACCCTAACACCTAACCCTAATACCCCCTTACACTTATCCCTAACAGCCCTTACCCTAACACCTAACCCTAACATCCCTAACATCCCTTACCCATACACCCATCACACTTATACCTAACAACCCTCACCCTAACACCTAATCCTAACACCCCTTACACTTATCCCTAACACCCCTCACACTAACCCTAACACCCCTCACACTTATCCCTAACACTCCTTACCCTAACCCTAACACCCCTCACACTTATCCCTAACACCTAACCCTAACATCCCTCACCCTAACACCCCCCACACTTATCCCTAACACCCCTCACCCTAACACCTAACCCTAACACCCCTCACACTTATGCCTAACAGCCCTTACACTAACACCCCTCACACTTATCCCTAACACCCCTCACCCTAACACCTAACCCTAATACCCCCTTACACATATCCCTAACAGCCCTTACCCTAACACCTAACCCTAACATACCTTACCCTAACACCCATCACACTTATCCCTAACACCCCTTACCCTAACCCTAACACCCCCCACACTTATCCATAACACCCATCAACCTAACACCTAATCCTAACAATCTTAAACTTATCCTTAAGACCTAACACCCCTCACACTTATTCCTAACATGCATCACCCTAACACCCCTTACACTTATCCCTAACACCCCTCACCCTAACACCCCTCACACTTAGCCCTAACACCCCTCACCCTAATACCTAACCCCCTCACCCTTATCCCTAACACCCCTTACCCTAACACCCCTCCCACTTATCCCTGTGTCTCTTCCCCCCTTATCAACGGAGGGGGGAGGATGATGAGAGAGGGGGGAAGAGACACAGGGGAGGATGATGAGGGAGGGGGTAAAGAGATACAGGGGAGCGTGATGTGGAAGGGGGGAAAGAGACACAGGGGAGGATGATGAGGGAGGGGGGGAAGAGACACAGGCGAAGATGATGAGGGAGGGGGAAAAGAGACAAAGGGGGAGGATGATGAGGGAGGGGGGAAAGATACACAGGGGAGGATGATAATGGAGAGGGGAAGAGATACAGGGGAGGATGATGAGGGAGGGGGTAAATAGATGCAGGGAAGGATGATGAGGGAGGTGGGAGGGGGGATGAGACACAGGGGAGGGTGATGAGGAAGGGGAGAAAGAGACACAGGGGAGGATGATGAGGGAGGGGGTAAAGAGATACAGGGGAGGATGATGATGGAGGGGGATGTTAGGATATTTATGCCCTTTATGGATTAAAACCAGACTCTGCTTCAACTATGTAATTTTCCGTGGGAGTTTTGGCATGGATCCCCATCCGACATGCCACAGTCCAGGTGTTAGTCCCCTTAAAACAACTTTTCCATCACTATTGTGGCAAGAAAGAGTCCCTGTGGGTTTTAAAATCCGCCTGCCCATTAAAGTCTATGGCGGTTCGCCGGGTCGTGAACATTTGCGGCGGTTCGCTAACCGAAAATTTTATGTTCGCGACATCAATAAAAACAACCCTTCTTTTACTGTAATCGATTGAATATCAGTAGCCTGCCTAAATGCGTGTGTGTGAGGCCTATTGCATCTAGTCTGCCAACTTTTGCCAGTGCAAAGTGACACTCATATCTAGTGCAACCGTAGTGTGCAGTGAAATAAAACAACCCTTTTTTTTACTGTAATCGATTGAATATCAGTAGCCTGCCTACAGGCGTGTGTGTGAGGCCTATTGCATCTAGTCTGCCAACTTTTGCCAGTGCACAGTGACACTCATATCTAGTGCAACCGTAGTGTGCAGTGAAATAAAACAACCCTTTTTTTACTGTAATCAATTGAATATCAGTTGCCTGCCTAAAGGCGTGTGTGTGAGGCCTATTTCATTTAGTCTGCCAACTTTTGCCAGTGCGCAGTGACACTCATATCTGGTGTCACAGTAGCTTGCACGCATAGTACCACTAATTGTAAAAAAAATGACAGGCAGAGGCAAGCCACCCTGCAGGGGCCGTCGTGGTCGTGGTGCTGTGATTCCCTTTGGCCCTAGAACAATGCCCAGTTTTCAGAGGCAACGTACCCTGAACTTGAACAGTTCTGAGGACATGGTTGACTGGCAAACACAGGACACCCAATCTTCTACAGCTTCCGCTCGGAACCTAGACGCACCATCCTCCTCCAGCTTAGCTTCGGCCACCTCTCCAGTTACCACTCGCCCGCCTGCCGCCACCACCAACACTAGCACCACAGCCGCTTCACTTGATCCATCAGCAAAGTTATTTACAGATCCGTTGGAAGAAATGAGTGATGCACAAACATTAGCGCCAGAGGATGTAGATAACAGGGATATGTCCCAGTCAGGCAGCATTACACACATGGACGTACGGTCTGATGATGATGATGATGATGATGTTGTACCCGGTGCTGCTTTCTTTGTTGAGTTGTCAGATACAAGTGAAGCAGTTGATGATGACGATGCGTCCGTGGATGTCACGTGGGTGCCCGCTATAAGAGAAGAAGAACAGGAGGAAAGTTCAGATGGGAGACAGAGAGGAGAAGGAGACGAGTTGGAAGCAGCGGGAGGTCGTCGAAAGTAGCTAGTGGCACAGTCAGACAGCATGCATCGGCACCCGGGGTCAGCCAGACAGCACGCCAGTCAACGCATGCTTTTGCCACCACCAGAATGCCGTCTTTGCAGAGCTCAGCAGTGTAGCAATTTTTTTGTGTGTCTGCCTGTGACAACAGTGATGCCATTTGCAACCTGTGCGAAAAGAAACTGAGTCGTGGGAAGTCCAACACCCACCTAGGTACAACTTCTTTGCGAAGGCACATGATGTCACATCACAAACGCCTATGGGATCAACACATCAGTACAAGCAGCACACAAAGTCAAAGCCGCCATCCTCCTCCTGGTCCAGCATCTTCAGCCACGTCAACCACTGCTGCCCTGCTTGCCCCCTCTCAACCATCCGCCACTCCGTGTCTCGCCCTGAGCAGTCCCTGCTCATCTGCCCACAGTCACGTGTTTGAGCGTAAGAAGCCAATGTCACAAAGTCCCCCCCTTGCCCGGCAACTGACAGCTGGCTTGTCTGAACTCTTAGCCCGCCAGCTTTTACCATACAAGCTGATGGAGTCTGAGGCGTTCAAAAAATTTGTAGCTATTGGGACACCGCAGTGGAAGGTACCCGGCCAAAATTTCTTTGCACAAATGGCAATCCCCAATCTGTACTCGATTATGCAAAAGGAAGTAATGGCATGTCTGGCACACAGTGTTGGGGCAAGGGTCCATCTGACCATGGATACCTGGTCTGCAAAGCATGGTCAGGGCAGGTATATCACCTACACTGCGCATTGGGTAAACCTGGTGACGGCTGCCAAGAATGGAATACGTGGCTCTGCAGAGGAGTTGGTGACCCTGCCACGACTTGCAGGCAGGCCTGCTGCCACCTCCTCTACTCCTCCTACTCCATCCTCTTCCATAACCTCCTCGACTGAGTCCTCTTCTGCTGCTACTATGTCTTGCTCCACATCAACGGCACCCCCCCCAGCTCCACAGGTACTATTCCACATCCCGGAAATGGCAGTGTCACGCCGTCTTGGGGTTGACTTCCCTGAAAGCAGAGAGTCACACCGGACCAGCACTCCTGTCCGCCCTGAATGCACAGGTGGATCAGTGGCTGACTCCGCACCAACTGGAGATCGGCAAAGTGGTTTGTGACAACGGAAGAAATTTGTTGGTGGCATTGAATTTGGGCAAGTTGACACATGTGCCGCGCATGCACATGTGTGTAATCTGATTGTACAACGCTTTGTGCATAAGCAGGCCAGGAAGGTGTGTGCCCATTTCAGGCATTCCTAAATGCCCATGGCGTACTTTACAGATATCCAGCGGCGAAAAAACATGCCAGCGAGTCGCTTGATTTTAGACAGCCCGACACATTGGAATTCAACACTCCTAATGTTCGACCGCCTGCTCCAACAAGAAAAGGCCGTTAACGAGTATTTGTATGACCGGGGTGCTAGGACAGCCTAGGCGGAGCTGGGGATTTTTTTGCCACGTTACTGGACGCTCATGCGCAATGCCTGTAGGCTTATGCGTCCTTTTGAGGAGGTGACAAACCTGGTCAGTCGCACCCAGGGCACCATCAGCGACATCATACCATTTGTTTTCTTCCTGGAGCGTACCCTGCGATAAGTGCTGAATCAGGCCATAGATGAGCTTGAAAAGGAAGAGGAAGAGTTGTGGTCACCATCGCCGCCAGAAACAGCCTTATCAGCATTGCTTGCTGGACCTGCGGCAACGCTGGAAGAGGATTGTGAGGAAGAGGAGTCAGAGGAGGAATGTGGCTTTGAGGAGGAGGAGGAAGACCAACCACAACAGGCATCCCAGGTTGCTCGTTGTCACCTATCTGGTACCAGTGGTGTTGTACGTGGCTTGGGGGAAGAACATACCTTCAGTGAGATCACTGAGGACGAGGAACGGGACATGACTAGCTCGGCATCCAACCTTGTGCAAATGGGGTCTTTCATGCTGTTTTGCCTGTTGAGGGACCCTCGTATAAAAAGGAAGAAGGAGAATGACCTGTACTGGGTGTCCAAGCTACTAGATCCCCGGTATAAGCAGAAAGTGCCTGAAATGTTACCGAATTACCACAAGTCGGAAAGGATGCAGCACTACCAAAATAAATTAAAAAGTTTGCTTTACACAGCGTTTAAGGGTGATGTCACAGCACAAAGGCAATCTAACAGCGGAAGAGGTGAACATAATCCTCCTCCTCCCACGACCACGCCGGCAAGGAGAGGGCGCTTTACAGATGTGTTGTTGATGGAGGACATGCAGAGCTTTTTAAGTCATATGCATCGCCACAGCCCTTCGGGGTCCACCCTCAGAGAACGACTCAACCGTCAGGTAACAGACTACCTCGCCATATCTACAGATATCAACACTATGAGGAGCGATGAATCCCTTGACTACTGGGTTTGCACGCTTGCCCTGAGCTATCCCAATTAGCCATAGAACTTCTGTCCTGCCCCGCTTCAAGTGTCCTGTCAGAAAGGACCTTCAGTGCAGCAGGAGGTTTTGTCACTGATAAGAGAAGTCGCCTAGGTCAAAAAAGTCTAGATTACCTCACCTTTATTAAGATGAATGAGGGATGGATCCCAAAGGGACTGACAGTGGGCGATACATTCGATTAAATAAGGCCTGATAGATGAGCTGCCTGGAGCTAATAATGGTCCACACACTGCTGTATTTTATCCCTGAATGTCGGATGACTTGCATGACTTATCCGCCACCAACTAGGGTTCAAGACGCAATGTTTTAGGGCACTTTCTGCCTGGCAAACTAACATCAATTTTTCTGGTCACTGCAACAATACCTAATTTTTGCATTTAAATTATTTTATTTTAGAAGGCGTACAGCATGTAATGAAAAATAAAGCATTTTTGAACAGTCTTGCATAACAGTTGTGCAAAAATACATATTTACAATAGAGACATTTTGTGAAAGTTAGCTGGCTATTCCTTCTTATTTTTACTTTTTAGGTTAATCATTTTTCTTATTTTTTACTGTGATTGCAATTTAAGAGATACCTAAAACACGGTAAAACAGACAATAGTAAAGAGTATATCTGCAGGAAACACCAAAGTCCTATTAGCTATCATCCCTCCAGCAGTATTAGCTTATTATTTACAATATCTAACCTGGGCAATCACCCAATCAAACTTTCCCATCACTATTGTGGCCAGAAAAAGTCCCTGTGGGTTTTGAAATTCGCCTGCCCATTGAAGTCTATGGTGGTTCGACGATTTTCGTCCGTTCGCGAACATTTGATGGAATTCGCGTCCGCGGTTCGCGAACCGAAAATGTGATGTTCGCAACATCACTACTAACAATATACATATGTGTTGAACAATATAAGGTGGCTTAGAAGTCTAGAACAGAGTCATAAGATTACCTCAACAACAGTTACGTTAGAAGCCCCCAGTTACTGTCCCTCATATGCACAGGGAAGTCACATTAGTACTAGAAATATGATCTGGAAATAATTATGATCCAGGCTTCTGCATTGGCCAAGTAGAGAAGAACAGATACAATTCAGCAGGTACTTAAAATCTCTATGCAAAGTATGTAAGTCAACACATGTGCTGACAGTGTGAAAGGAACATTAGCTGACATTTGTAACATCATATGCGTTTTAATCCGACAGTAAAACTTTACAGTGATTCTCAAAATGAACATAGTGATTCTCAAAATGAACATAGTAATTCTCAAATATCACACTGGGTAAGATGACATGATGATAATTAATAAACATGCACATTCATGGTGTAGTGTTGTATGGCTAACCTTGTAGATGAAATTAATGTATGAATCATACCATAATCAAAATAAAAACTATTGTACAGATTCAGTCTCACAAGCTAATTCAACTTTTAAATCACATGTGTGCATCTTTGTATATCTCTTCTACATGTATATTTATGAGATATGCAAAATAATACTGTGATGGCAGGTGATAGTGTGAGAAACAGCCACATACTGTAGAGTTCACAAAATTAACAGTTTAACACATATCCATATTTGAGGAGCAGTATGTGCTAATTTAACTTTGACATGATTATGAAGATATCAGTCTGCAACAATGGCTGCACAAGACACTGCTGAAGCTGCTGCTTCTGGCAATGTACCACTATATTAATACATATGGGATGCCTGTGTAACATGAAAGGTAGACCTTCATTAATTGTGCTGATATGTTAAGTGAATCATTATACACAAATACGTGATAATTATCATACAATGTAGTACAAGTTGATGTCACTCTATATGTGTACGAATACATGAATGTTATTTGGTGGTTGTATAGCAAACTAATTAGTTAACACACACACCATGATTTCAACATGTGCAATATGAAGAGATAGTTAAGGTCACACATCATCTGTTATAGATATGTGCATTTACCCTTTTCAATGTGATATCAAATCATCAATTTTTTTTATCACATCATTGTTACCTTTGTTGAGTGTCCCCCTGATTGGATGCACAGTTATGAATTTATGAATGGAAAATGTAATACCTTGGGATAAGCCTAATGGCTTCAAATACAAGCTTTGGGACAGTATGTATTAACAGATTGAGATGACTGATCAGAACAATATATAAATATATTTCATTGTGTTTTGTTTTATAAGAACATATGATAGGCATGTGAACGTGGCTGTATGCACAATATGTTGTAGTTTATCCAGTGTAAAGCAATCATTTATCAAGAGCCATAGTTAATGACAGGAATGTCTCCTCTACTCTGGCCTATCATTAATTCTGAATAAATTTTATTTAATTGCTATCAGTTATACATTAACCTAAGTCGGTGATTAGAAGGTGATGCTATGCAAAGTGTTCACGAATGAGGCTGGCCTGCTGTTGTGACATTGCCCCATTTTCCTCAGCAGGAATAGGAACAGGCTAACTTATCCTCCGGAGCCGCCAGAATGTCCCCCAGACAGTTTGCCTAAACTGCAATATTGTTAAGACAGCAGCAGTCTGACTTACAAATCTTAAGTCTTACAAACCTTCTCTGGGGAATATTGTAGTACACCACCTGAGGTATGTAAGAAGCGGAACTGCATTTTGACTTTGAAAATGCTGTGAAATACTGAAATTCTTTCTTTTAGCAGCATAGTTTTTTTTTTAATACAGTGACATGAATCTGTAATTTGTAAACATATGCTTATTACTCATGTGTAGCTAACATTTATATGACATTTCATGGCTGCTTTGTTTTCAACATAATTTATAATATGTTGGCGCTTTATAAATAAACTATAATAATGACAATTTATTCTGGATCGTCCATAATGATAACAATACATAACAATACATAACAGTTTACATTGATGAATGACACATTAATAGATATTTGTTTTGCAAAATATTTTTGATGTACTCACCCAGGAGCCGACCAGGCAGGAATTTCCCAGACTGGAACCTTTCATAAAAGTATGCCGGATTATATGGACATTGTGAGCCCTTCCAGGGAAGTCTGCATTCACACTTTGTATGCACATGTTGGCACCCCAGATTACTTGTACATTGAAAGAATGATAATGTTTGTTTGATTTTGGAACTATACCTCTTGATCTTTAGGAGATGGTATTGACACATGGGTACAATCTACTTATGGGTGCACCTCATAAGGTAAATAAATCACCTTTTATCTTCGAGGTCTCCTCTCTAGTGGTGGGGAAACTGATGTATCACTCTCCTGTACACCACCCACACTCTTTAGAATGTAAGTTTTAAAGTTTTCAATCTCGATAGCTGCTTTATGAAAAGCACTGTGTATGTCTGATTGAAAGCTCAATAAAATGGCCTCCATCCTTTGCACTGCTTGAAATTGTTCTTGACTTGTACTTAACCCCTGTATAGCACTACGGAATATGTTGGTGTGTTATAAATAAATGATAATAATGTACTTGGTGGCTTTCCCCAATATAAGTAGGAGGAATTAGACCAGCATGCAACATCCCTGTGTGCATGACATACCGTTCTCTTATCTTGTTGTTTGGAGTGTGGCTGGAATTTTAAAAGGAAATGCCTTACACCACCTGTTGTAGTCCATGTGGCTTTCCTGGTTTCTATTAACCTCTCATGTACTAGAGTCAGTGTTACCATTGCAGCTGAAATTTCTTATGATGATGTGTATTACTGACAAAAGTTGATGTTGACAGATTTATGCAGCCTCACACAAAATACTACCAAATTATGTGGTTAGTATGCAGCACATATGCCTATGAGAATATTTAAAGGGATATGTAAGTTTCCTGGATTATTAATGCATCTGATAGAGGAGAATTAATAGTATATGAAAAAAAAAACATGCATGAAAAAATACCAAAATAAACATTTAAACACTTACCTTGAAGTTAACAAAATCTTCTGTAATTTCTGACAGTTTAAAAATAAGGTTAACACCCCCTCCATAATTGGTTTTGGCCAATCCGGTTAGATGAAAGATTTGAGACATAGCATTATGTTAGTTGCTATGGCAACACCACACAGCATATGCAGGAAGCAGGGATAAGTCATATCCCAGCAGTGACTGGGAGGCTGACAACACTGCTCTACTATTGGCTGACAAACAAGAGCAGGTAAATAGTGGATTAATATTGCTCCCCGGATGCTGCATGCTGATTGGGTGGGGATCAGGAAGTTGTGTAGACACTCCCTAGGGGTGTTAACACAATCATTAAATAAAATGTTTTATGAGATGTGCTGTATATCCCTTTAATATAGTAACTATCCTCTACTTAAATATTTAGAAAAAAAAACATATTTGTGGCAGTACTGGCTCTTTAAATGGCAATTATGGCTTTTTACAAAGGCTTTTTTCTGCCTTTTTATGGGTGGTCTAGTCTACACATAGGCTTTTTGGAACAATTTCAACACACTTACAGACTCACATGCACTCCTTAATTTATGTGTAGCAATCGGATTTGGGATTGGAATGGGCTTTGGCAAAATTTCAATGGGTCGATTATACCTAGATTGTGATTTTTCAAAATATTACTCCATTCAATGAGTATTTCTCATAGAACATTTTTTTCTCTTTATTGGAATAGCTCTAAAAAAAGTGGCCCAGGATGAATAAGATACTGAAAAAATTTTTTTGATGGCATGATTGAGTTTTTATATCTTTAACATCATAGATTACCAAAAGAATACTAGAAACTATCCCATACTAGCCAGTACTGACAACTGCAGTGCCAGCAAGTAGACGCTCATGTTTCAGGGAAGGCCTATAATTATTCCCCCCTACGACGTGGCGCAATTTGAAGACGATGAATCGACAGTGAGGCCATCTATATGTTCGGCGAGGGCCTCGGCGTACCTCTCATAGCTCAAGGCATTTTATCAGCTTGCCTTATATGCAATGTGCAGCAGTATTTCAAAAATCGGCAGCACCATCTAGCGGTTGGCGGCAGCATTGCTGCTCACAATCTTTTGCTTGGGGAAGAGGGAAAGGACCGAATACTAAATGTTAGCTAGTTATATTTATTGTGCTGCAGAAAGGCCATTAGGGGACACTATACCACATATAAAATATTTAAAGCAGAGTATACATTTTATTTCAAATATGGAATTACTGACAGCAAAAGGACAGCATGGAAAATATTTAAAACTCTGATGAAGTGGATAATGAATTCTAATAACATAAATTAAAAGTATATTAAAAGTATGGGCTACTGTAAAGCGACTTATATTTGATTTTAAACAATATATTACCATTATGAAAAAGTATTCCAAATTGATAGAGGATAGTATAAAAAACTAATATAGGTTATATTAAATATTGGTGTCTATTTAATTTCTACTGTATTTTTAATTTAAATAAACAAATAATTAGTGTGAAAAATTATTCTGATGATTTTGAACCCGTCATGGCTGGTAATTCAATAACATCCACATATGGAGTTCCTATATAAAGACCTACCTGCAATACCACAAAAATATTTTATAAAAGTTTACCTCAGAGATGAAGCAGCAGCCTAGTGGACTGAAGGCTTTTTGTGATGGACAGTCACTGGACTTCTGGAATAGTGACTGAATGTCTGTAAGCTGAATCACATAAAAATACTGTGCATGTAATGTATGATGACAGAAACTTAATGGGCAACCAGAAACTAAATGAGAAAAACAGTGAATTCCTCCCCTTCGGATATGCTCAAATGACTTCTTCAGGGACATAGAGGGGATCACCAAAATGAAGGGTTTTTATATGCCTGATGACTATCAACAAACTGTGGAATTCACTATATTAAAGAAATATCTCCTGAAAAAAATAAAGTATAAAATATAAATATTTAATATTCTGAGCTCAAAAAATATTAGTTGCAGCCTGTTTGTTTTAGCTGTGGCCACTAAAGTCAGGAAGCTACCCTACAGGTAATCACATGGTTACTGGGCATGAATGACTCAAGGCTTGTTGCAAAACTGACCATTAATTATTGAAAATAGTTAACCTTGGAGGTTGGATCCGTCCTTCATTTCTCTATGTTAGAAAATATAAAAAGCCTGATTCAATTGAGCAATCGTAACTTTTTGGAGCCCGTAAGTGAGGCAATAAGTTAATTTGCGTCTTTGTTACGGGCTTGGAAACTTTGCAGTTGTTAAACCCGGAACTTACAGCCTCCCGAAGCCTTTGATCTTTCCCGTCCGCAAGAGTTACATTCGATAAAATCTCAAATCGCTATTCAAAGGCTACAATTCCTCAAGACCAAATATGTTTTCACACTCGTAAATGGCAAATGTAGGAGAAAATCCTACGAGTGCTAGAGAGGACACGCAAGAGGGTTTAACCCTGTCCGTAGCACTGTACATGCAAATAAAAAATCAATACTGCACTGTAAATGATGGGGAAAGTGATTCAATAAATTAGAATTAATTGCACAACAGCCTCAGGCTCGCAAATCGGCAATGAAAATGTTATTTTATTATGTGTCATTTCGGGGTTATATAGATCCCGGGAATCAATGAGTTAATACATATCAGGCCACCCACATGGACTAGAACAGTATCTGCATTAACTTTTATTGTTTGGTATTTTGTGGTTTTGCAAGTCCGATCGCATATCGGAACCCTATACGCTAATTGATTGACATGTAACCTCTATGTTTTACTGACATCATGATGACGGTCTCATTTTCTATTGGCTGTTTCAAAATGGGTGGTTATGGTCTAGCTTAATTGATCATATTCCTGCCCTGAACTGCTACAGACGAGTGCATGGTTTATGGTTTCTGTTTTCGGCCTGTAACTTGCGGGCTGGTTCAATTGAATAGCACCTTTATTGTAGCAGACTGCAAACCCAGGGCCGCAGACATATGGGCTATATAACGCGAGATGCAGGCTTCAAATTAAATCTGGCTCAAAGTAAGTAAATCAAAATTACCGTACTAAGCAACTGAGTGATCAAGCTGTATTCGCAACTCAAGTTCCTAGAAACTGGGGTGAGGCAAAATGTGGATTGAATAGTGTGTCAACTTACTTGCAGTGAGGATGCCGCTTTCCTCCTAAGCTATTAATGGTTAAATGGTTAAACATGCATGTTTTTAAATGGCTTCAGCTAATATTTATAAAGATAATCATCAAGAAAAGAGTAAAGAGGTACGTGAAGACCACTCACCATGATGCACTGAAGACCGACTGGTGGAAGATCTTGCTGTAAAATAAAGAGTCTTGAACCTTAAAAAACCACTCTAGAGCAAATACTTTATTGGGAGGCAAGTCAGGATACATTTATATAGGGTAAAACAAAAGAAACTAAAAAAAAACAAGTTTTACAACTTTCAAATAGCATCTTTAAATTCCCTGCTAAACCATTGAGTCCAATCACAAGATGGAGTGATCGGTTGATGAGGATCCAATCGTTAAGATGCAGGCAAACAGTTCCTCACCCAGGATGGACAGACTACCCTATGAAGTCCGATGTCTTCTATTGGTCTGTAATTATTAATTCTCACTATTGGTGTATTTCAGGGCTTAATCCATAAGTTCCCGGTCCTAAGGCAGCACGTTTTAAAGAGGACAGCATTGCTCTTGGAAATATTGGTGCAGTGCCAAATACTATATGGCGCAGTATCATAATATAGGCACAATGTCTTCAGAAAGGTGAACTGTGTCACTTTGTTTTGCTGAACCATTACAGAATGTGTTAGCCCAGATAATATCCTTATCTTCTTTTCACTGTCATTTTTACTTAACTCTCCCTGATATTGCAAATGCATTCATATATATAAAGTCAGAAAGTGCTTAAACATTGTTTCACATAAGAATGTAATTTTTTTTTCACTTGACAAAGCTTTATATTGACCCTGGATATGTTTATATAAGGTAATCATATCCCCTCGACTTTTTCTAGAGAAAATAAGTCTAATTTGGTAAATTTTTCTTCATATCTCCATTTCCCTTATTAGTTTTGATGCCCTTCTCTGTACTGTTTCCAGCTCTAAAATGTCCTTTTTATGAAGTGGTGCCCAAAGTTGTACTCCATATTCCAAATGAGGGCGTACTAGGGATTTGCATAGTGGCAGAATTTTAGTCTGAGTATGTTCCATTTACAACAACCCTTTGCTTCCTGTCTTTGAGCCAGCTCTCAATCCATGAGCAGATATTTACTGCAATTCCTGTATCTCTTAGTTTGCACAGTATTCTCCCATGTGGCACTGTATCAAAATCCAAAAAGACTCGATCCACTGAGTTGCCTTTATCCACTTCCTACTAACCTCCTCATAGAAACTAATTAGATTTGTTTGACATGACCTATCGCTCATAAATCCATGTTGACACCTACTTATTATGCTGTTCAAATAGACATATTCATGTATAGTATGCCTTATTAACCCTTCTAAAAGCTTTCCCACTACAGAAGTGAGGCTAACAGGTATATAATTCCCTGGAATTGCTCTTGCTCCCTTCTTACATATAGGTATCACCTCTGCCTTTCTCCAGTCATCTGGTAGAGACCCTGTGTTGAGTGAATTTAAACAAAAAAAATAGATATAATGGTTTGGCTATTACAGGGCCCAGTTCTCTCAATACCCTTAAATTCTTGGGGCTTTATTTACATTTGCAATAAATCATTTTATATGTAAGTCACAACTCAACATTTGGTATAATGTGCAACCATTTATAAATTGCTTAAGGTTTAGTTTATATGTATTGTCAAATATATTAAGTCAATGAAATCAATTATATGAAAAATTGTACTTTACGATTTTAGTATATCAGAATTAGTTAAATTACTCCATACCACCATTAAAATGGATACAAATAGAACAAGATTTATGCTTTTCAATGGAAGTTAAAAACGTGGTTAAATGCATCTAAAAGGCCAAACAACATAAACAATACATCCCAATCAATCATACCATATACTTATGGGATAAATATAAAAATACATGTAAACTGACACAATCACAATGTGCCTTAATACCCATTGTTCGAATTAAAGATATTTCCCCATGGATGGAAATTAGGCCATTTTTAAGGCAAGAAAATTGTATTTCATGGTTATTTCAGATCATAAGAAATGGTGGAATAATTACTTTTAGAGAAGTCAAAACACATTATGAATTATATGAATCTGACAGATGGCAATATATTCAAGTAAAGTATTAAATAAAAACATATCTAAAAAACAAAGCTTCTTGCAGCCTTACTATTTGTGAAAGCCAAAGATTCAATTGTAGCTACACTCCTGGCACTATATGACAACTATATAACATGCTTAACGATCTAAAAGCAACTGGCGCATTATCATATATACATAAATTGAACTCTATATTGAATAGAGAAATTGATAACGAAACATGGCAAAAAATATGGGATCAGAATAACAGAATATCAAGAAATATTCACACTAAAGATACAAGCTATTAAATATTATACTTTGGGTACAGAATTTCAATAATAATAAATAACCACAAGACACACATGCCACCAAATTGTTTTAGAGGATGTAAAGAAGTATTAATCGACTACAAAAAAAAGTTTGCAAATATTATGAATGGATACATTTTTGTTATGCTATGTTGGAGCAATCTACGGTACATTATTTGGAGACCAAAGATTTCCTTCTCCAGTGCACCATGATTTGTCTCACTCCTCTCCTATGGCCTGCCCATCTTGGGTGATCCTACATGGTTTAACTCACAGCTTCACTGAAGTACACAAGCCCCTTCACCATGACAAGATAGCGATCCAGAAGGGGTTGAGTGGCGTAATTAACACCTAAATTGCATTAGATATAAGAAATGAAGTCTTATATCTGACTCATTTAACGTGTTATAGTGAATAAATCGATGCTTCAATGATTTTAAGAGGCATGTTTATGCAGTACACTTAGGATTGGAGAGGAAAAAAGGGGTTTCGCACAGAATGTAACTTGCTTGACTTGCATGAAACACTGGTAAATCCAATTGGGATGACTTGGAGGGAAATGTAAATATGATAACTACCCCTAACCCCTTGATAATGAGGCTCATTTTACTCTATTCAGCTCTGTCCTTAAGCAGAGATTAATTTTTGCTGGATAGGTTGGCAAGTTACATGTCAAATTGGTATGTAAATGTCTATGGATGGGATTGTAATGGGGCCCATTGTTTGCAGCAAAAAACATAGAGTCTCATTCAATTGCAAGACATCAACTCATGGTATACAGAACCTATGCCTGCGGGCTTGAACTCTGCTACAATTACAGAACTATTCAAGTTACGGGCCGAAAGCCGAAACCGTAAACCATGCAATCGTATGTAGCATTTCAGAGCGTAAACATGATCAATTAAGCAAGGCTGTAACTACCATTTAGAAGCAGCCAATAGAAAATGAGACCGTCATTATTACGGCAGAATAAGATAGAGGGTACATGTCAATCAATTAGCATTTAGAGGTCCGATATGCGATCGTACTTGCAAATACAAAATAAAAATTCCAATACTGTTCTAGTCCATATGGGTGGCCTGATATGTATTAACTCATTGATTCCCAAGATCGACCCCAAAATGAAACATAAAAATTATAACATTTTTATTGCCGACTTGCGAGCTTGAGACTGTTGTGCAATGAATTCTAATGTCTTTCAACACTTTCCCCGTCATTTACAGTGCAGTATTGATTTTTTATTTGCATTTACAGTGCTACGGACATGTCTTTAACCCCTTTGCGGGTTCTATCTGGTACCCAAAGGTTTTTCTTCTACATTTGCCATTTATGGGTGTGAAAACATTTGCGGGCTTGCGAAATTGTAGCAATGGAATAGCGATTTGCGATTTTAGCGAATGTAGCTCTTGCGGACATGAAAGATCAAAGGCTTAGATGGGTTGTAAGTAACTGTTATAACGACCGCAGGGATTTTCCGCCGTAACCAGTAGACCGTTTGCGACTAGCAAAAAGACGACAATTTAATAGCAAATTAGTATTCGGCCTACATTATGGGCTCCAGTAACTTACATTTTCTCAATTGAATGAGGCCCATAGACGATAAAGTACAAATGTGGCTGCCCTAATGTGTGCAGTCAAGATACCATCAAAACATTTATATATTGTACACATGTACTTTCATATATAACATTGGTGTTTTAATTTGAGAAAAACAGATGTTTTTGTATCATGAGAGATCAGTTTAAATACAGCTTAAACACAAAACAGAGTATATTAAAATTGCAGTCTTTACGCTTCTGTATATTTTTTTTTATTGCTGTAGGATTTCAGGTGCCTAGAACAAATAGTAATGTAACTTACATCTAACACATCAATGCCACTAATATGCCAGCTGGGGCTGCCCAAGCTGCATACCATGCCTGGTGATAGAATCTAAATTTGTAGATGTCCATTGAAGCAAACAACTGTCATCATGCCCAACAACATTTTCTAACATAAAGTAGGTCATGTCATAGTGAGTTCATTATCTGACCCACATTCTCACCAGGTATAGTAGGAAGCTTGCATATTGTGTTGTCCATGCATGGTTCATACAAAGGGCATTCTTTTATTTTAAATAGATACATTTTGTCTATACTCAACTTCCCAAAGTGTTATGTCAGTTCTTTCAAAATATATTAGCTATGTAACCCAACACCCTGTCTTAATTTCTACACACTGTTTGTGTACCAAACTCAGAGCTGCCAAATTAGATCACATTTTATTGGTTTTAATGTTCTTCTCATTTAGTTTAAAAAGCAGAAATCTTTATTCCGATAGGTGGCATGTTGACCTGATTTTGAACTTCCTTTTTGATAAAGCTGAATTTCTCAAAGAGATGTTTCTTGAAAAAAAAAAAAAAAAAAAGACAAATACATTAAAAAGCTGTGCTCCACATTGTCGTTTCATTTTAGTCAAATTTCATTATGAATAAAACTAAAGAGCAGATTTTAAGACCATAATTTGTTAGGCGCTGGGCACTTGAATGAATGTAATAATATCAGTTACTATTTAATCATTTCCTCTTTAGATATATTGCAGTTACTTGATTTACTCAGACAGAGCAGCTGGTATGCCATTTTAGAGATAGCTTTGCGAGATTATGTTGTGCCACCTTGACCCAATGTAAGTACTAAATAAATGTAAAACCCAGGTTCATTGCGGGATTTGCTGCAGTGATTTAGTGCAGGATAGTAAGAATATTACTGTGACAGTTACATGGATGCTTCAATCTGGTTAATCCTAAAATTCTGGAAGAGGGGAAAAGTTCAATGAGACTGCTGTGTCCTATTTAATGAAAAAAAAAAAAAAACGCATCCTTTTTTAAATGGTATGACCACAGCTTCATATGTCCTAAAATTGCTATTTGGAATGAATTATATAATATATATCATTTAATATAGGTTATAGAGACAGATATGATCATAATACGATACAACTGGAATATAAAATGTGTACAATATCAAAATGTGCCAGTAATATGTACATACAAATAACTAACCCTAAATTATTTTTTTTTGTTTATTCATTTTTATTGTTCTAATAAATAATTTTGTGCTGTTTTAAATTTGATGTGTAAATTTTGTAAAGCCTGTGCATTAATGTATTTATTTACAGGTTTAGCAATTAAAGACTTGGGCAAGTCAAACCATATAAAAATAATCTGCCACACAAATATATGCACACATTATATATGTATATATATATGTATATAATATATATATATATATATATATATATATATATATATATATATATATATAAATATATATATTTATATATATATATATATATATATATATATATATATATACACACATACAGGCCAATTAAATTAGTATATGTGTTCTTACAATAAAATTAATTTTAACACATATAGTAGAAATAAAATATATTATAATATATGTAATATAATAAGTATTACTACACTTGTTGAATAGCTGAATATATGATTAAATAATCAATCAATATTGAGTAACTAACGTTTGCAAGGTTTGCAAGATTACTGAAGGCTATGGTGTCTGTTTTCTTTGGGTACAATTGCTATAGCAATAGCAGTCTCAGTGTAGCATGTTCCGGCACAAGCGAAGGCAAATTAATCTAGCACATAGTATATACAAAGAAATCACAATCAAAGTCAACTGCTGTGTACAAAGTATTGGCAAGAATTCACTGAGGTACACGATCTCAGTTTTCCTCAGTTTTGAGCTTCACATGTAGAATTTCCTCATTATAGAAATAGCAAAGAGACCCTTCAATACTTCTCTCATTTCTGCCTTCCTTTGTCGATTAACTCATGGTTCTATCATTACTAAAATAATGGATACAATGGTGTTTGCATTTTGGAAATATACCCTGGACCAGTAATTTTCTTTAGTATGCAATGTACTTAGAGGTGTGTTAAGTATTTAGGCACTTCTCTTACATAAATTAGTAAGGCTGACAATTTCAAGCAAGGTGGCTCCATATGCCTTTAGATATGAAAATAAACTTGGAAAAAGCACTTCCTGCATATGAAATAAATAGTGAGATGAGAGGGTAGAAAACATAAAAATGTTCAATTATTTTTAATGAAAAATTTCCCTCATTATCTATTTAAGAGTTTGACCTTTGGTGAAATAAGGACACAGTCTAGGTTATTAACAAAGATCTATTTTTGAGGCTTAGTTTGTGTTTTAACATTGCTGATGTAATGAAACTCTTTCAAGAATAATATACAGATATGTTAAAGATTCTACATTATGTTACTGGCTTAAGTAAATACATTTATATCTATTTTCCATTATAAGCTTGAGACGCTGCAATGGCAAAAAGTGAATTAGGTCTAGCACATTTGTAGCAGATAATCATTCTCATTTTCGATTTTCTAGATTGTAGATTTTCTCTTAATTAATCAGTAAAAAAGATGACCTATTTATGTATAGTTGTTTTTCCCTGTTTTGGTTTCATGTAAGTATGATATTCTTTTCATTTCAGTAACATTCTTTTTGTAATCAGAAAATTACACAGTATTGAGGCCTATACTGAAATATCGCCTCATCATTTAAACTCCTATATTCATAAATGTTCTCAGTAAACAAAGCAAATAGCATGGTTTTTGGCACCAAACTTTGTGGACCACTCTATAAAAAGGCAATGTTATTGAGCAAAGATTTCTCTTCACCTTGTTTCTTCCTTCAAGACTGCAGTGTGTGCAAATCAGCATGCCATGTCAAAGTGGAAGATTCACTACTCATTGGCGGCTGTGATGTTTTTCTCGAAAGTCTACAGCATCTATTTTTTCTTTGCAGTGCCTACGGTAACTTAGTGAATTTTCCCAAAGAGTATTGAAGTAATTGCAAATGAGCAGGTGCATTGAATAATATTTTTCATTAATTATAGAACACCTGCATGTTCTGAAATTGTTATGTTACAAATAATTGGGAAACACATATTATATAATTATATACACCATAAGCCAGTGATTTGTATAATTTCTGAAGCTGTGTGGTAAAAAAGACTTTTATATATCAAATTATGCTATAATACAAATTATTAGGGTACATACATAGGTATGCATATGGAAAAATGCATATCCATTATTATTACGATGGCAAATTTGTAGAGTGTTTTCCTGATAAGTTCCCTGATATAAAAATACTGTAAAGGGGATCAGATCTGGTGTTTTACATATAGTATGCAATACCCATGGCTTTCAAAGGTAACAAAGAAAATAATATACACTTTATTACAAAACACCACGCATTAGGGAAGATTCACAAAGGGTCACTATGGGCTGTAAAGAGCTGTAGTGCCCCTATATGAGATTGATATTGTAGAAATCTACAAAGCACAGTGTAACCCCTGTGAATTTCCTTATTATGACTTAGTATCGCTCTGATTTAGAACCCAATATTTCTAAAATCATGTAGCTGTTTTTTGACAAACCGATCCTGTTTAAGTCCCTTGATTTATATTTTTAGGACTGAAACATGATCATCTATAATAAAGAGAGAATTCAAAATGTTCCTCAGTTGAAGCATTAAGTTGGCTACATATAGAAAATGAAAATTAATTCATTCATTCATTTATAGAATTAATAAATATAATACCTGTTTATAATTATTGTTTATCATTATTGTGTATTTCTAAAGTGTCAACATGTTATACATCAGCATGTAAGGAATGTAATATTATGTAGACAATTCATTTAGCAAATATTATAATAAAACTAATGATTTAACAAACTGTCAATGAAAAACAATGTATATCTTTGCAAAGTAGTTAAAACAAAATCACAAATTGGACAATGGAAAATTCATGTGAATTGCAGTCTGTTAAGTATAAATCAATTGATTTAATTATGTATAATGGGGATGATGGATCTAATCCTATTACTGTAAGAACTGTTACAAGTTTTTTGAACCCCACTGTGTCTGTGAATTGAAGCCAATTAATTAGTAGTAATTTATTTCAAATTGAGATTGTCTAGATAACTGATCTCTTTCTCATAAATGTATTTCTGCTTTGTATACGATAAAAGCATTTTCAGCACTACACATTTGTGCATTGCACATAGAAAAACTAAAATTGACTAAGCTGTGCAGGGGCTGTAGTAATTATTTATTATTATAGAAATTTAACAGAGCAGCCTATGCACAGCACTTTTTAGCTCTTGACAGCATAGCGAATCTTCCAAAAAGTATATAAATTTGTTGAGCCAATATTTCTTTACTGTTACAAGCTTGGTGTGCATGTTCCATATGTGCAGCACCTTCAAATTTTAAATTCAACAATTATCTGTAAGTATGGATAAAAATAGTGGTGATTCTTAAATCGGATAATAAAAATATAGGGGTTGATTTAATAATGCACTGCAGGGTTTGCAGTGGGTCATGATGACAATTTACACCACAGCATTCTAATAGGCAAATGAAATCCATGGTATTAATAGCTATCCCCCATAAAGGTAAACTAGCAATGGGAAAATACAAATAAAACATTAATATTATTATTTATTTTAAATAGCATAGTCAATAATAGCAGAAACAATAATAGTAATAAAAGAATAATGAGTAAATAGGAAATAAAACCAATCTAGTGTTCATATGCATCATACTCTATAGTATTTCTTGCTATATAATAAGATCTGCTCATGCTTATGCATACACACCTAGAATATTGTCACTTTAATATATATATATATATATATATATATATATATATATATATATATATATATAAGTATTTCACAGTTATAGTTTTTAAAACATAAGGCCAGCAAGAACCACTAAGTGATTAATAGTAGTGAAAATAAATGTTTTACTATAAAAAATTATTGATATCAATTTCTATAGTCGATGTACTTATTTTGATACAGATTGCAGGGAAGGCTGAAAATATTCACGGTCTGATTTACATGGCTGGATTTTTAATATTGATATATTTTATTTTGCTTTTTATATTTCTTTCACTTTATGCCGCAGTTATTGAGCCATCTGATTTGTTTCTTAAAATGTTAAAATGCAAAATGTATTGAATCATAAAATACATGTTTGAATAAAGATTAATAAACCATAGGAAGCTTATGTGAAATAATTAATAGAAATGATAGGATTAAGAATAGCATTACATACATACATTTAAAAATTAAATAATCGGTATATCATTGATTAATTTAATACAATTATTAAATGATTTTAGGGTTGAATAATAGAAATGTTTGATTATTTATTTATCACTGATATTATTAAATATTTATAAAACAATAGAATAGCATATTTAAATGAATCATACACATTTAAATTGCTACATAAAAATATTTATCCTCGAGAATGTTTACGATTTAATTATTAGTATTACATATCAATGAATGTAAATGATATTTAATTGCAATTAATATTTCCCCTAAATATATTGTATTATGTCATTGTAAAATTATCATACATTTTCAAGTTACCTACTGCTTTGTGGAGATAATTACTGTAGCTATTTGTCTGCTTAAAATAAATGGCATATTATTACTGTACTTACAAACAGGTTGGTAATCTCCAATGATTTAGAAAAGTTAGTAAAAAAGTAATATATATGTATGTGATATAAAATTTGTTTGTAAGTATTGTTTATTCAGATACTTAAAATTACCCTGTATTGAGGTTAGCATAAAGTAAACACTGAAAAGAAAGCTTCAATCTAAAACTGTTCTATAAGACATTTTCGCCTAAATTAAAATTTGGGATATCGAAATAAAAGTAATTTTGGCTATAAATGAAATATTTAATCTGTAAAAAACTGAAGTTATCTCTAAATTAAATGTATTCATCTTTTTTTGATATTCTATAGGATCTACTGTCTTTAATATAAATTAATTAATATATATATATATATATATATATATATATATATATATATTTATACATACATATTGTATATAAATAAGGTATATATACATATATATATATATATATATATATATATATATATATATTTATAAAGAAAATAAGGTATGTGTAAATATATATATATATGTGTGTGCAAAGGAAATAATATATATATATATATATATATATATATATACACCTTATAAATATATATGTATATATATATATATATATATATATATATATATATATATATATATAAAGAAATTAATATGTATGTATGTATATATATATATACAGGGAGTGCAGAATTATTAGGCAAATGAGTATTTTGACCACATCATCCTCTTTATACATGTTGTCTTACTCCAAGCTGTATAGGCTCGAAAGCCTACTACCAATTAAGCATATTAGGTGATGTGCATCTCTGTAATGAGAAGGGGTGTGGTCTAATGACATCAACACCCTATATCAGGTGTGCATAATTATTAGGCAACTTCCTTTCCTTTGGCAAAATGGGTCAAAAGAAGGACTTGACAGGCTCAGAAAAGTCAAAAATAGTGAGATATCTTGCAGAGGGATGCAGCACTCTTAAAATTGCAAAGCTTCTGAAGCGTGATCATCGAACTATCAAGCGTTTCATTCAAAATAGTCAACAGGGTCGCAAGAAGCGTGTGGAAAAACCAAGGCGCAAAATAACTGCCCATGAACTGAGAAAAGTCAAGCGTGCAGCTGCCACGATGCCACTTGCCACCAGTTTGGCCATATTTCAGAGCTGCAAGTGCTGGAGTGCCCAAAAGCACAAGGTGTGCAATACTTAGAGACATGGCCAAAGTAAGAAAGGCTGAAAGACGACCACCACTGAACAAGACACACAAGCTGAAACGTCAAGACTGGGCCAAGAAATATCTCAAGACTGATTTTCTAAGGTTTTATGGACTGATGAAATGAGAGTGAGTCTTGATGGGCCAGATGGATGGGCCCGTGGCTGGATTGGTAAAGGGCAGAGAGCTCCAGTCCGACTCAGACGCCAGCAAGGTGGAGGTGGAGTACTGGTTTGGGCTGGTATCATCAAAGATGAGCTTGTGGGGCCTTTTCGGGTTGAGGATGGAGTCAAGCTCAACTCCCAGTCCTACTGCCAGTTCCTGGAAGACACCTTCTTCAAGCAGTGGTACAGGAAGAAGTCTACATCCTTCAAGAAAAACATGATTTTCATGCAGGACAATGCTCCATCACACGCGTCCAAGTACTCCACATCGTGGCTGGCAAGAAAGGGTATAAAAGAAGAAAATCTAATGACATGGCCTCCTTGATCACCTGATCTGAACCCCATTGAGAACCTGTGGTCCATCATCAAATGTGAGATTTACAAGGAGGGAAAACAGTACACCTCTCTGAACAGTGTCTGGGAGGCTGTAGTTGCTGCTGCACACAATGTTGATGGTGAACAGATCAAAACACTGACAGAATCCATGGATGGCAGGCTTTTGAGTGTCCTTGCAAAGAAAGGTGGCTATATTGGTCACTGATTTGTTTTTGTTTTGTTTTTGAATGTCAGAAATGTATATTTGTGAATGTTGAGATGTTATATTGGTTTCACTGGTAAAAATAAATAATTGAAATGGGTATATATTTGTTTTTTGTTAAGTTGCCTAATAATTATGCACAGTAATAGTCACCTGCACACACAGATATCCCCCTAAAATAGCTATAACTAAAAACAAACTAAAAACTACTTCCAAAAATATTCAGCTTTGATATTAATGAGTTTTTTGGGTTCATTGAGAACATGGTTGTTGTTCAATAATAAAATTAATCCTCAAAAATACAACTTGCCTAATAATTCTGCACTCCCTGTATATATATACACAATGTCTTCTTTTTAATTTAAATAATTAATTTAGATTGAAGACAGTAAATCTTATATAAGAATATTACATAAGAATCAGAATATTCAAGAAGAATACATACATTTACAGATAACTTCAGTTTTTTACAAATTAAATATTTAATCATCAGTCAGATTATTTTATTTCAAAATTTAGAATCAGATAGTCTGAATGGTTATGCTATAAAATACACTTGTAATTTCTTCAGTGAATATTTTATTATGAGAATCCAATTTCTAAAGTTATCAGTGCATATGTGACTGAATTTGCAAAACTGTATTTGTGGGATAGAAGAAAAGCAGGGAGAAACAACTAGATTGAATATAAGGAAAACAAGTGAAAAGATAACTATAATGGTTATGCAGCAGACGGGCATGTTCCTTGTAATGTTTGATATAATTTACTAGCCTTTGAAGCTGCTGCCTGGCATTGAATACTTTAACATGGGATGAATAATGTATTCTAATTAGATTATAAAATGTATGTTTTATTTTTACATTTTACATAGATAATTTTACATTTATATGTTTACATCATATCTACTACTTAACTAAATATTGTTCTAATTTATACATGTCGCTGAACAGGGGATTTACATTCTCTATGAATTAATAACCTTGAACATGTGAGCGTCAAATATGGAGATATTTATTTTTAACATATTTATTAACAATTTAGAAGGACAACAGTAGTAATAGTGGACCAAGTACTCAAATCTATATAAATCCATTTATCAGATTAGTTCAATCTCATAATGTTTCATCTACAACAGCCATGTGTAGCCTATTTTTTTGCTGTCCATGTGTACATACAATATTTACTGCACTCTATTTGTTCCTTATTTTGTGAAACAGTCTACTGTGTAGTATAATATCAAAAACCTTTGCAAAGTCCATACAAACTACATCAACTAAACTACATTGATCAAATGTCCTATATACTTATTTATAGAAACTAATTAGGAAAGGTTGACATGATTTGTCTATCATAAAACCATGCTGGCTCCCACTATTAGTCTTATTGACATAGATATATTCCTAAACGCAGTTCCTTAGTGTAGGGTCATTCATGATGGGCAGGTCATAGCAGCGGGGTCAGACAAATTGTGGTCCACTGAAGAAGGGATTGGCAAACCAATCTAGTATCTTTGCATGAAAACCTAGATCAGCACAACCAGACACAAAATGTACCTGGAGTCACAGGAAGTTTCAAATGACTGAACAACTGAACAACAACAAATGTAAAATAAATATATAATTATTTTGCAATGCCTTAAAGGTTGTCTATTTACTTACTGTAATTTTACCCCAGTCCATACATGACAATTCATTTTTAAATTATAGTAAGCCACTAAATGTTTCCCTATGTCTATATTTGATAACATATTTACATTATTTGTAATCAAAAGATCCAACATAACCTTAATTCTTGTATTATTTGTTATTTCCCTCTACTGTTATTCTCACTTCTCATTCTGTGTAGTTAAAATTCTTCATATTATTAAAACTTGACAATTTTGTACTGAATTTCATATATGTAGTAGAGCTCTCTCTCCCATTCTTCTCTAACTCCCCTATCCTCCTGTACTGTATGTCCACCAATCAATTCTTTCTATTTATGTCAGTGCAAATTCACTCTGCTTCAAGGCCTACTACATCTGTGAGATTCTCAGAGCTGCATTCACAACACCTCAGCAGGTATGGAGGAGACTATGGAAACTGCACCATCCCTGGAGCCAATATGTTTATTAATATCACTACTGTATTCATGTTATTATATCTTGGCAGATAGAAATATCTCTGTCTGTTTTCAATTTCTAACTGTTTCCTATACCCTGCTTGGCTGGCTCCACCTTCCCCCATCCTTTCCCCATTTATGGCTGGCATAATTACCTCAACTCTCCTCCCCCTCCTCACATACCTTCATTCTAAGGTCTCTCTCCCATTCTTATCTAACTCCCCTATCTTCCTCTACTGTATGTCCCCCAATCCATTCTTTCTATTTCTTTCAGTGCAAATTCACTCTGCTTCAAGGCCTACTACATCTGTGAGATTCTCAGAGCTGCATGCACACCACCTCGGCAGGTATGGGGGAGACTATGGAAACTGCGCCATCCCTGGAGCCAATATGTTTATTAATATTATTACGGTATGCGTGTTATTATATCTTGGCAGATATAAATATTTCTGTTTGTTTTCAATTTCTAACTGTTTCCTGTACCCTACTTGGCTGTCTCCACGTCCCCCCATCCTTTTCCCATTTATGGCCGGCATAATAACCTCAACTCTCCTCCCCTTCCTCACATACCTTCATTCTAAGGTCTCTCTCCCATTCTTCTCTAACTCCCCTATCTTCAAGTATTGTATGTCCGCCAATCCATTTTTTCTATTTCTTTCAGTGCAAATTCACTCTGCTTCAAGGCCTACTTCAAGACCCTTGCTATTCCTTATGTGTTACTCTTCCCCAGTTCTCTGCCCTTTAATTCCCTTTAGATTGTAAGTAGTGAGTTTCCAGTCTTGTGGGGTGCTTTGGGATAAAGCACTTCCTGCTAAGATTCTAAACTCAAAACAAACTTTTGAATTTGTTAAACTTGTATTTCCCCTGTTCTTATCCCCTGTACAGCGCTACTGAATATGTTGGCGCAATACAAATAAAAGATAATAATACAAAATAATAATAGAACTGTGTTTCTTCCCCTTCACTTTTATTCTGTAATTTATACCAACATTTCGCACAAAATTTATACCTACACTTTTAACATTTAACCACAAGGCTTTCACATGACCCATCATAAACATCCCTTCTAATTATAGTCTCTAATTGGGGTTAATATAAAATTGTAAGTCCCTCTTCTCTTCTCATTACATGAAGCAGTCTTAAGTAGGGTGTTACTGTCTAAATCAACAGTCCAGTTATGTTAATCACCCCACCACATTTCAATAATACCTAATACCGAAGTAAACAGTATTTCAGAAGTGTTGTGCATAACATTCTTCTACAGTAAGATCTCAAGTTTCAGTTATACATTTGAATTTTTTTAGGATTTGAGTCAGTGTCTTATTAAACTAGTAGATGAATTACCCGTTATAAATGACAGTATGAGTCAAATTCATTGGGAAGTTAGCTGCACATTGGAATTTATTAAAAGAAAAATAGAAATTTTAATTGATACAACATTAATTAGAATGTGAAAACATAATTCAATAAAATCTTTATTTTATTTATTTATTTATTTATTTTCTTCTTCCTCTTTTTTTCTTTTTACTTCTTTTTTCTTCTTTCTTTTTTCTTTTTTTCTTTTCTTTTTTATTCTTTTTCTCCTTTTTTTATGCTAACTGGCCTAGGTTTGTCAGTAGTGCACACTTTATCTGTCCAGTAGGTTTCCTGAAGTATTTTAATCTGCAGTTAGGCAGATAAAGACTCAGGCACGTCTCTTGTGAAGATATTCTTCCATCCTGTGACAACTGATAGGAGGCTAAGTGAAGTGTATCCTAAGGGAGACCAATAAAAGACCATAATGTTCCTGTCCTAACCTCTAAGTCTTTGCATTACTTGGGTGCAGGTTAGTCACACCTCTCCCCCTGGTCACCTCCAGCTCGTTGTGTGATCAGGATAGAAGCTGATCCAAATGTTAATCTGTTTTCTTGAGGTATGTATATATACAGTGGATATAAAAAGTCTGCACACCCCTGTTAAAATGTCAGGTTTCTGTGCTGTAAAAAAATGAGACAAAGATAAATCATTTCAGAACTTTTTTCACATTTAATGTGACCTATAAACTGTACAACTCAATTGAAAAACAAACTGAAATCTTTTTTTTATATCCACTGTACATACTTAATTTTAATTTTAATTCTTTGTAATTTGTAAATATATAAATCACTGACTACTAATAAACGTAGAGCCGATGATGAGAAAGGCTAGTGGTAGGGCAGTACTTTTGGGCCGTTATACACTAGCGCTCTGCAGGTTGCATACTGTGAGGTCATCTCACTGTGCATGCGCCTGCGCATAGCATTGTTTCAGATGCATTATAGACACTGGGCCTGAGCATAGCTTTGTTTCAGATGTGTTACAGATACTGGCTTTTATATATAAGATAGATAGATAGATAGATAGATAGATAGATAGATAGATAGATAGATAGCTGTATAAAGTAAAAATAAGAAGTTCAGTAACCATCCCTTAGCTCAGGTATTCTGTAAGCAAAGAGATTGCAAGGCTTTCCATCCACCTAGTGTGTTTAAAATAAACATGTCTTTGCTGACTACACTTGTAAATGCCTCCATTATTCAATGCTAGCAGGAACATTTTAAATGATCTATTGTGTATCACGTATGTGTTGACTGTGGAGAAAGATATAAACAATGCAGCCAACAGCTCACGACTGCCTGGGACAGATTAGAGACCTGGAAATCTGTAAAAATATACAAACCAGTGATTTTATTAACTATTGGACTGTTTGTTTTGCTTCACCCAGTTTTAGCTTGATGAGAGCTGGTTATTTAGGAGAACTGTTTTTCTATTGTGTTCCTCTCTCAAAGTGCCTGAAACATGGGCACAAACACAGAAGAAACTATTGACTTGTCACTCCAACTTATGCAGCTTTGTTACTGAATTTAAGTTATGATTGGTAGAATGTGTTTTGCAGTCAAATGACATTGATTTTGAGGCTAAAACATGTAATTGTATATTATCTTTAAATGAACTGAACCCTAATTTTTTTAATATGTCAAAATTATATTAAATCCCTTATGTGATTTCTAGTTACTCAAATGTACTGCATGTTCTTGAAGAGAGAAGGAGCACACATAGTGCTTTCTTCTTTTCATTTCAATAGAAAATCAATCCATTAGTACAAAGTATGTAGTGGTTATAAGGTAATTATATATAACCATAGTTACTATACACTAACAGTTTGCCGTCATTCCAACTTCAACTTATTATTCAACTTAATCTACTTTCATTTGGGTAGAAAACAATTGAGAAATTTTGAGTAATGTTAGACTTTCTAAACTAGTTTGGGTGATTACTTCATATTGTTTATGAAGTCTGGCAGTACTGTATATAACCCTGCATAACCATGAAGTTTAAACCTCAGCCCTAAGAAAAAAAGACACATGGAGAGGTTATAACTTGCTCTCATTTATCTACATTAAATTCATGTACAGGTATACCCCGCTTAAAGCTACTATAGAGCTCACTATAGAGCTGTTTTTCCTGTCAGACCCCTTTTATTGCTAAACCCTGCTATAATGCTGTTTTTGTCTGCAAGATTCCTTTTTACGCTCTGATTCTCTATAGAATTGCCCCAATATAATACAGTTTTCGCCAGCCGGACCTCTTTTCATGCTCTTATTCGCTGTAAACCTTTTCCTTTTTTTTTTAACTCTTTTTCTCCAAAGAAAACAGAATCCAGGAGGACCCAGAAGCTTCAACATCAATTATTTAAAGTTTATATTTCTGCTACTGTTCAGTTTGTGTTATGTTTCCTGTTTCTTTGAAGGTCATATAAAACCAAAAAAGATTACATTTCCATTGAAACTGTTTTTTTCATGAGTTCTCCTATCCCTATCTTCCCCATGTTAAACTGCCCCGTTTAGAGCTGTTTCGCTTAGCACTCCAATTGGCTGGAACCTACCCACAGCATTAAACAAAGTATAGATGTATATGGTGTCATATCACAAGATCAGAATGTGAGTGTCTTTACTTTCTTAAACTATATAATTATCTTCAAGAGCAGCATACCAGTGCTAACCTTCACAACAAATCATTATTTGCATTATAAAGTCTTCAAATAGATTTAATAATTACAATTGTATATTAAGTAATATAAAACTATTTAAATGATAAATCTAACAGACGGAAAGCAAATTACTGAATTTTAAATTTTCTGTCTTTCTTCTACCTTAACCCATTTTGAAAAAGTCAGATGTTCTCCATATACTATCTACAACCTGTTATGGTCCTTATCAGCTGTTGATATGTATAATTTGCTAATTTCATCCATTCTCAGTTTTAATTTATGCACCATATAACTTCAAATCAATAGCAATGAATCTCCATCTACAATCACCATGCTACAGTGGCGTAGATAGAACTTTTGCTGCCTTCTGCGCTCCTTGCCAGCAACTGCCACCCTCGCAAAATTTACGTCGTAACGCAAACAAAATACGAGACACGTTACGACCCATTACGACCTCACAAAAATCGGCCCTAACACGAGCACATGAAAACATGAAAAATACAAATACACACAACAAATACATATAAAGCTTACTTACAGGAAGAGGGAGCATCCAGGACCTCAAAAACTAAAGTTACACCTCAATTTAAGTCAAATTAAAAGAGTTTAGACACTAAAAAATTATCTAAGCGACAGAAAAAATGGCCGCCGGAAAAAACGAAAACGAGGCTACAGCAGTCTAAAGACGCAAAACACCACCAAACACCTACGTATTTGCCAAAAACACCCATGAGATTAAAAGACAAAAGGACGGAGTTTAGAGACCCGAAAATCACCTAGCGAGAGAAAAAATGGCCGCCGAACAAAACAAAAAACGAGGCTGAAGGTCCCTAAACACGCAAAACACTACCATAAACACGCAAAACACCACCAAACAGCTACGGATATTCCAAAAAAGCCCACCAAACAGCTACGGATATTCCAGAAAAGTAGCACTACATAGAAAACGAACGACGCTACATGAGCCACATTATATACACCAAACACTCTTAGCTCACTTACAATTTCATTGCCGTCATTTTTTGACGGGCAATTCGTTAGTATATATATATATATATATATATATATATATATATATATATATATATACAGTATATGCTGTATATATATCCCCTTCAATCTCTCACTAGAGACTTATCCAAAGCGACTTGGAGCTATGATTGCCGCAAAAGGTGGCTCTACAAAGTATTGACTTTAGGGGGGTTGAATAGTTATGCACACTGACTTTTTCTGTTACTTTGTCCTATTTGTTGTTTGCTTCACAATAAAATTAAAAAAAACTTTTTCAAAGTTGTGGGCATGTTCTGTAAATTAAATGATGCAAATCCTCAAACAATCCATGTTAATTCCAGGTTGTGAGGCAACAAAACATAAAACATGCCAAGGGAGGGGGGGGGGGGGGGAGGCGGGTGAATACTTTGGCAAGGCACTGTAAATACCAGATGTTATAAAAGTTACAAAAATCTGGCCATCTTCTAAAATAGTTTCTAAGTAAAACAAATTGGATCTTAATAATTTGATGACATTTCTTTATATTCCTGTCATTCTTCAAACAGTATCAAGACTTAAATTACAAAAGGGTTGCAGGCGAATGCTATATCCTGTCGTAACCTGTGATCCAGCATATCTGGTCATTTTTCAGTTTTAAATTGGAGTGTTAGGGTGTGTCATGGACAAGTGGCACATGGACGTGTGGCATATGTTGAAATCCCAGTTCTCTGAATTCACTACAGAAAAATCTTGTTATTACCTATCAGTGATGCTGATAATAATCATTTTGAGCCTGATTCAACTCAAAGCCCGCATCTTGCGGGATCCAGGCCGTATATCTGTGGGATTGCTGTGGGCTCCCGTTTGTCACGAATTCCGGAGCTATTCAATTGAGCAAGGTCGCAAGTTACGCCCGAGGCCTCAAGCCCGTAAACCCCTCCCGCGGCCGCAAACTGTTAATGGGCTGGCTGAGACGTGATCTGCTGTTACAGTCCGATCACGGCATAACTTAGTGCGACGCAGGACTTTAAACCAATAGAAAGTGGTCTAGCTGCAGATGATTGAGAGAGGGAGATTATAAAGTTGCGTTCCACCGGCACATGTGTGGACTGTGTTGTATTTTCTTCTGAAGTTGCATGCAGGTCCCGGAGTTCGAGGTTTTTCAGCGAGACTGAGTGAGTAGGCGATTAGTGAGAGCAGTATATTGTGGTTTTGTTTATTTCCATTCATCTAATTACAAATTTACACTTAATCCTTGATTATGCATTTTTACAGATTACACATACGAGCAATACACATAAATTAAAGAACTCACATAAATACACATAGAGCTAAGTTACTCTATATATCCCCCCCCCCCATCTGTGGTGGTGCCATCTGTCGCCCTGTGATCCTTGGGAGAGGGGGAAGGGAAGTCAGGCCAGGGCCTAGGGCCCAGGCATGGAAGGAGGTAGCTGCCAAGGTAACAGCAGTGGACACAGCGCAAAGGGATGTGAGGTCTGTCAAGCACTGTTTTGATGACATCAGGGCCAAGGTGAGGAGAATGATAGCCAAGAGGAAAAGCAAGCTCCAGAACCAAGTGGTGGCCCCAAAGTGACTGTGTGCTACAACGAGTGGGAGAGGGTGGCCTAGGACCTTTTCAGCCAGGTGCCCGCCGCTGGAGCTTCAGGCCTGGTGGCCCAGCAGAAACCAGCCTTCATGTTAGGTGAATATGACATACACCAACATGCCACCACATGTGCATAACACACACTTCACATGTACATGATGAACAACAAGGAAACTGACAAGTCAGCTTTACGGAAATAACAAGGGATAAATGGATAAGTCATTAAATCCATGAAGCTGACAAATCACTGTCATTCGTGGGCACAACAAGAGTAATCAACCAATAGAGAGTCCATGTATTGGTATGCCCACTGCAGTGTATGCAATTACAGACTGCAGCCAGAATCAAGATAGCATTAGGAGCCAAGAACAATCAAGACCAAGAACCAGGTCTTATCTAGCAAATGATAGCTAATCTGAGTTGCAATTAGGAATATCATCCATGTTCAAGCCTAGATGTCAAATCATTAGGAATGAACACAAAACAATGTATTATTCATCATACTAATAACATATACCTTAATTTTCTATCTTTCAGCATCAAGGAGGTCTGATTCCAGTGGTAAGCCAGAGGCAGGGGGGTTGGCTCCATCAGAGCAGGAAGTCAAGGAGCAAGACCCTACCCAGAAGGAACCAGCGCCGTGGGAAGAGGAAAGAAGAGGAGCCGAGGGCCCTGGTTTGGAGCAGGAGGAAGTCATCTGGCTAGTGATGTCACCAGCAGGACCAGCAACCACACCGCCGGGATTTGACCCCACTATCCCCCTCCTCCAGAGACTCAGCATCTCGTCAGGGCCCTCCTTCTGGAAGGACCAGCTGGGCTTGATCCCACCTCCTCTTCCCCTCAGCAGTGCATCCGACTAGCTGCCACTGCCTCCACCTGGCCCACCAACACCACCTCCCTTATTGAGCCATTCTCCATCCAAACCCAAGAACCTCCCCACTGGGCCACCACCAGGCTGCGCAGGCGGAGATGCTGGCCCTTATGTGGCAGCAGATGGAGTGTCTCCAGGGGATTCAGACCATCATATCCGCTAATCATGCGTAGGTCATGGACAGCCTAGCCAGGCGCATTAGGGAGGAGAGGAGGCTCCACCTAATGACTGAATTGTACCTGGCCTGGCTGCTCAGGATGGGGAAGGACCAGAACGCATTCCAGCAAGTGACTGCAGATGCACTCTGGTCCCCAGCCCCGCCTCCTCCACCCCAGAGGCATCCCCGGCCACCCACAGCCCAGCCCCTCCTCTCCTTTCCCCATGCCTCCATCACCGCCACTGCAGGTGCCGATGCCTCCTGGGGGTATGCCCCTCCTGCCCCCACCATCACCAGGGAGAAGGTGGCTGGCCCCAGGGGAATGGGGCCCTGTTCCTAGGTTCAGGAGAACCTAGGGGTTGCACTTATGTTTTTACCTTCTCAACAGCACTCCTCAGTGACAATCTATTGGTACAAATGTAAACTTAATCTAGCCTTGCTACAGAGTCTTAGATCTTGCCCTATGTGATGGTGATATTTTGTATACAGATGGCTACCTCCCATCACGTGGTCCATGATTCTCTTCTCTGTGGACATGTAGGGTTCCGTTTAACATTTCACCAATTGATGGTCACTGAGGAATGCTGTTGAAAAAAGATGCTGCAGTCGGCATCTTTTTTAAGGCCTTATTTTGTAGGTGTTATGTTTTTTATTTTTTTGTTTTAGGTACAATTCAGGTCCATGAAGGCATATTCTGCATGTGTAAACATTGTGAAGAAACGTATGAGTTTTAAGGTTTTTACAGTGCCTCTCAGGTAGACATTCCATCAATGACAGCCCCGCCTTAACATGTAGCTCCCACAATGTTAAAGCTATCATATAGCCAGATATCTAAGACATGATTGTTGTTAGCTTAAATGTAGACTAATACCGCTATGGTGGTGGACTTTCAAAGTCACACAATGGCATGTTAATGACAGTCAGAATTAATATATGCACTAGTAAAGCATGTGATCCTGACCTTAATATCAATCTGAAAACAGACCCTTGGGTCTGACGTAAGTAACATTGAATCTGGCTGCTGACCTTTGTGTCCTTCCATATTATGGGGTATTTTCCCCTATTACTGATATCATGGTTATCCTTTATCATGTGCTAACAGTTGTATAGCTGATGGATGTGATTTCAATGTTGATGAACAATATCATATGGAGATGGTGATAGTACACCTTGACCACTGACGCTGGTCACAGTTAAGCATTTATTGTGAGATGACACATCATTATTAATTGTCATGGCCAGTGAGTTCTCCTGTACTAGCTAATGGTTAGTAATGCTTACAGATGGGAATCAGGTAAGTTGGTATATTGTTACAGTTACAGTATTTAGCACTGTACTGTACATGCATGTTTGTTTATTTTTTATCCTCCTGCGCCTTTTTTTTTTACCACTTTTTTTTCAATTTTTTTTTGTCAACACACTGTATGTGTGAAATTGGATTGGATTCCACAGTCCAGGGTTTTTTGCATCTGTTTCATTGAGCAGATATAGACAAGTTGTAAGTTTCTATGCTCATTACTGGTTAATTCGATTAAATGGAGTGATTTCTGATGATCATTTTTTTCATCAGATTTTGGTTGCAGGGTTGTAGTGACCACATATGACCCTGGCAGGTGCTATGCAGCATGCTTATTCTAGACTATGACATTACCCCCTATAGGTATCCCCTTTTGCCCAACAATAGTCTCTTGCTCTCCTGAGATCCGTCCACACCACACCCATGATATTAATGCACAGTCTTGTCCATTTCTGATTGTGCTCTGTGTATGAAATAAAACTTTGTTATACCGTTCTCACTGTGTCAGTGTGTTTTGAATAGTTGGGGTTATGAGACATCCACATACATCACATTTGTGTCATATTCCCATATCAGTAAACTAATGTTACTATGCTCCCGACTGTCTCCAGTTCAATCCATTATGAATGCCTCTGCAAGACTCATTTTCCGTACACAATGTTCAGTGTCGGCATCACCTCTCTGTCAATCACTCCACTGGCATCCCTTAGCCTCAAGAATAAAATTTAAAATCTTGACCCTAACTTACGAAGCCCTCAATAATAATGCTCCCCCTTACATCTCTGCTCTCATCTCCAAATACTTCCCCATCCGCCCTCTTCATTCTGCTAATTACCTTCTTCTTTCTACAACTCTTGTCACCTCCTCTCACTCCCACCTCCAGGACTTTTCTCGTGCTGCCCCTAGTCTCTGGAACTCCTTGCCTCGCTCCACCAGATTATCCCCTTGCCTCAAAACATTTAAAACCTCACTGAAAATGCATCTCTTTAAAGGAGTGTATCTCCTAACACACTTATCACATCTCTCTCCCTCTTTTACCACTCACTATCCCTTAGATTGTAAGTCTGCAAGTTTCTATCCTAAGTACTTTGGGAATTCACCATGGACATTGGTTTCCTAGCTCAAAGACAGGGCCCTCCTTCCTTTGCTAAATGTTAATCTGTATTTATCACTGTCTGAACCTAATTTATGTACAATGCTATTAAATATGTCGGCGCGTTATAAATAAACTATAATAATGCTAATAATGGGTTAATACATATGATAACAATATTAATAGTAATAATATCATGAGATTTCATATAATAATATATATATAATATTTGATAATAAAGGCTTAATACACATGCAAAGTCCAATTTCTCATAATGTGAAGTATCAACATTCCCCTGAAGGCCTGATAGGAATATGACAGGTGATAATGTCAATTAATTGATATCAAAACACTTAATGGGAAGTCACCAAATGATAATGGGTATACATCTGGGAACATGGCCACCAGCAATGGCATTGTGCTTTCCAGGATGGGCATAGCAGAGATAGAGGTGAGTTGGGTGTTGCTCCCCAAGCCTCTGCACAGCCTTCATGTGTGTTTGCGGCCTTCTTGATGGGTTAGAGTAGATCAGTGTCATGTAAGTTCCCCTGGTCCCCTTCTGGATTGCTAAGTGATGGTGGTGAGGGGGCTTGTGTACCTCAATGAAGCTGTGAGCTATACAACTGTAGGTGGGCCACTGTAGGTGGGCAGGTCATAGTAGAGAGGTCAGACAAATCACAGTCCACTGGAGAAGGAACTGGCAACCCACTCCAGTATGTTTTCCTTGCAAACATTGTGGATACGCAAAGACAAAGACATAAGTAAGTGTGCTGTAGTCCATAGCAGGTCAGACAGAACAGAAGGACTGAAAAACCAAATGTTCCCCTGGTACTTGATATATGCCATGTGGCAGTATAATTGGGCCACTGTTTGTTTTCTTAATGTAGATGTGATAAGTGTGATGTGTATTAGATGATATTTGTATTTTTAGGGTCCACATTAGAGCCTCTGTGTGTGAGAAAGGGTTAATATGTCAGCAATTCCCATGTATTTGTGTTGCAATTTAACAAGGTAGTGTCTTTAATAGCTTTCAGCATATTGCAGCATGACTTTTCTTATTGGCATATGCATGGCCATTACAACCTATGAGGAAAATTATGTATTTTTATTTTCCAATATGTGATAGTTGGTAGTTGTTGTGCTTTCCCCATATTTTAAAGGCCATTGGTGTGTTTTTATTGTGATTTGCAGTGTTTCACACTAGTCTGTAAACCCTTTGCGGGTCCTATTTGGAAGCTGTAAGCTTTTGGCCGATATTTGCCATTTGTGGGCTTGACTGCGGGTGCGCTCTTGAGCGATTTTTACAATTGAATATCGACTTGCGATTTTAGCGATTGCAAGTCTTTTGCCCGTGAAAGATCAAAGGCTTTGGGAGGCTGTAGGTTCCGGGTTTGATAACCGCAAGGATTTCAAGCTCGTAACCAGAAACTTGTTCAGAGCTCGCCAAAATAACGCCAATTGAATAGCAAATTAACTTACGGCCTCACTTACCGGTAACTAACAATTGCTCAATTGAATCTGGCACTTTGTGTCTCAACCCCACAATAGCAGTACATTTTATATTTACATAAAAATTATTACAAGTTTTTAGCTATTAACAAGCAACATTAGCGACTAAATATAGCAGGAAAATTACGTCAACCAAACCTATACTTACAGTACTGTAAAATAATCTCAGTATAAATAGAATGTGATATGGACTGTGTAAATTTCATTTTGATTCATTTTTCTTTTTAACAATATACTTATATGGTTGACATTATAAACAAAAGTAATTAATATGCGGTATGTGCTAATATTAAACTTTTTCCATGTTTGTTATTATATGTCAATAATGACATTGTGCCAATCATTGTATATTTGCTAACTACTATTGCACCTTTGATGGTGCATGCATGGAATCTAAAAACATCTGAATTTAGCATTATGTTTTTTTATGTATAATTGTGCATGTGCCAATGTAAAGACCTGTTACACTCTACATGCTTGGCCCCTATCACATCATGCTCTACTCTTTGCATGATGTGTAAAGGTGTGAATAGGAGGTGAAAATATAATACTACATTAAGCATTAAGTGCCTCATTGTAAACCTTAAAATTTGTTTTAGTAAATCAGATGTAGACCCAAGTAGCTGCCAAAGAAAATCACAGCTTGACGTACTTCCTATTAGTAAATTCCCCCTTGAGACGTCAAACATCCCTGATGTCATAGCCTTAAGAATGCATGCACGGGTTTATAGTGATCCTGGATATGATACGAGTAATTATTTAACATTATTTATAAAACTTCATTTTGATGTATATGCTTCTCTCAGTTTTACATTTCTATTTATCACCCTATCATTTAATTTTGCTTTATTAATTAAAACATTGTTGTAAGTTCCTAACCTTATCCATTTGAAAAAGTATTTTGCAATTCTTCCATGCTATTTTGTTTGTTCTGGCAAAAGTAGTGTTATTTTTTAAATAAATATTTTCATAGTAGTGAGTTCAATTCAACAATTGTGTAATACATTTTTTATTGATTGTTACAAACCAAGGGCCCTATTAAATTCTCCCTCGTAGTTCTCTCGGTGCTCGCAAAAGGCAGTTTTCCTGCTGTTTGCGAGAACCGAATCTCTCGCAGCCTGCTTTACGATATGACTGCGAGAAAATGGCCGAGAATAGGCTCCGAGAGAGCTACGTAGCCTTAAATCTATGCACGAGTCTCGCATATCGTAAGAATCCCTACGTGGACAAAAAGTCCACGCAAGGGATCCGAAAGCCTCTACGTGCTGCCTCGGAACAGCCCGAGACAGCAGTGTAAGGATCCCCCCTGCACCCTATACACATCCCCATGCTGCAGGGGTCTCTATCAGGACCCCTGCAGCACCCCCACATTAACCCCTTGCAGCGGGGGTCCCCGATCTGCATAGATCAGGCCCCCCGCTGCATTTAAAACTTTTAAATTCCCCGCCGCGGCTCCTTAAAGGGACCGCGGCACACTATTACCCAATCCCGGCCGCGGCACTTAAAATTAACCCCCCTCTATGCTGGGGGTCCCCATCGGGACCCCCGAAGTGTCCCCACATAAACCCATTGCAGGGGGGGCCCCGATCTGCATAGATCAGGCCCCCCGCTGCATTTAAAACTTTTAAATTCCCCGCCGCGGCTCCTTAAAGGGACCGCGGCACACTATTACCCAATCCCGGCCGCGGCACTTAAAATTAACCCCCCTCTATGCTGGGGGTCCCCATCGGGACCCCCGAAGTGTCCCCATATAAACCCCCTGCAGCGGGGGGCCCCGATCGGCACCGATCGTGACCCTGCTGCAATTCAATTTTAAATTTCCCGCCTCGCGGGTCCTCAAAGGACCGTAAAGGTCCTGAAAGGACTCGCACTAAAAATATTAACCCCAGGCAACTATAATTACCCCATTAACTCATGATGGTCAATCCAGACCACCATAAGGCCTAAATTAACCCATTAACTCATGATGGTCAATCCAGACCACCATAAGACCTAAATTACCCCATTAACTCATGATGGTCAATCCAGACCACCATAAGGCCTAAATTAACCCATTAACTCATGATGGTCAATCCAGACCACCATAAGACCTAAATTAACCCATTAACTCATGATGGTCAATCCAGACCACCATAAGACCTAAATTAACCCATTAACTCATGATGGTCAATCCAGACCACCATAAGGCCTAAATTAACCCATTAACTCATGATGGTCAATCCAGACCACCATAAGGACCTAAATTAACCCATTAACTCATGATGGTCAATCCAGACCACCATAAGGCCTAAATTAACCCATTAACTCATGATGGTCAATCCAGACCACCATAAGGCCTAAATTAACCCATTAACTCATGGTGGTCAATACAGACCACCATAAGGCCTAAATTAACCCATTAACTCATGATGGTCAATCCAGACCACCATAAGGCTCTATTTAACCCCATCAGTCCCATAAGGGTATATTATTACCATTATGGGCCTGTTACAACCCAACATTAACCACATAAGTGCCATGATGGTCCTCAAGGACCATCATGACACTAACTACAAACACTACACTATAACCCCCAATAAACCATTTAATCTAAACTAACCCCCCTCTACACTAATCTATTAACACTTACACTACCTACCTACACTACCTACCCCCTAATAAACCTCCCCAACACTCTAATTACAAAAAACAAAAAACCTACAGCACAGAAAACATAAAACCTACAGTACAAAAAACAAAAAAACCTACAGTACAGAAAAAAAAAAACAATTACAACCCCACCCCCCACTACAGAAAACAAAAAAATACATTACAACCCCACCCCCCACTACAGAAAATAAAAAAATTACACACCTGAAAAGGAAAGACAGATAAACACAATACAATACATACATATAATACATTAAATACATTACATACAATACATGACATTACATATAATATATTACATATAATATATTACATATAATATATTACATATAATACATTACATACATTACATACAATACATGACATTACATATAATATATTAAATATAATATATTACATATAATATATTACATATAATACATTACATACATTACATACAATACATGACATTACATATAATATATTAAATATAATATATTACATATAATATATTACATATAATACATTACATACATTACATACAATACATGACATTACATATAATATATTAAATATAATATATTACATATAATATATTACATATAATACATTACATACATTACATACAATACATGACATTACATATAATATATTACATATAATATATTACATATAATACATTACATACATTACATACAATACATGACATTACATATAATATATTAAATATAATATATTACATATAATATATTACATATAATATATTACATATAGTCCTAATCAAATACCCCCTATCTATCTAACATACAATCTATTTAATTTAAAATAAATCCTAACTATATCAAATACATCCCCCTATCTATCTAATATACAAAAAATCCTAACTACATACACAGACCCTTATTCTAAACTAAAATAAAATAATTACAGTCCTAACTACATACACAGACCCTAATTCTAAGCTAAAATCAATAAATTAAGACCACTTACCTTTAAGATGTTGCTTCAGATCACTAACCTATGGGTCAAACAAAAAATAAAAATTAGTACAAAACATTAACATCAAATAAATAAACATTCTATACATTCTAAATATTCAACTCACCTTTACAGCATGTCCAGTCACTGTTTAGCTCTTCCGGCGCGGCCCTGTTAAAAAAAAAAACACAATACATGAATACATGAATACAATATATAAACAATAAATAAAATACACAAATAAACATCTAAATATACATTTAACTTACCTCCCCGCGATGTCCCCGGCCTTCTCTCCTTCAGCCCCGGCTGGGCCGCGGAACCATCCGCGCTCTAAAAAAAAAAAAAAAAAAAAACTAACGGAGGTCTGCACTGGCAGACCTCCCCGACGCTACTGAACCTCCCGGAGTCGTTTCCGGGAGGAAATTGGCATTGGCGGCTTGTGATTGGCTGAAAAAGCTGTCTATCAATTTCAGCCAATCAAAAGTCGTCAATGTGTGAGCCAATCAGGATGGGATACACCCCAATATCCCACCCTGATTGGCTAAAACACTTGTCTATCTTTCTGGGAACCAATCACAACGCTCAGATGCCTTCAGCCAATCACTATGGGATACACCCCCACGGAGTGATTGGTAGAAGACATCTGCGCATCCTGATTGGCTCCTACATTGACGACTTTTGATTGGCTGACAGCTTTTTCAGCCAATCACAAGCCGACAATGCCAATTTCCTCCCGGAAACGACTCCGGGAGGTTCAGTAGCGTCGGGGAGGTCTGCCAGTGCAGACCTCCGTTAGTTTTTTTTTTTTTTTTTTTTTAGAGCGCGGATGGTTCCGCGGCCCAGCCGGGGCTGAAGGAGAGAAGGCCGGGGACATCGCGGGGAGGTAAGTTAAATGTATATTTAGATGTTTATTTGTGTATTTTATTTATTGTTTATATATTGTATTCATGTATTCATGTATTGTGTTTTTTTTTTTAACAGGGCCGCGCCGGAAGAGCTAAACAGTGACTGGACATGCTGTAAAGGTGAGTTGAATATGTAGAATGTATAGAATGTTTATTTATTTGATGTTAATGTTTTGTACTAATTTTTCTTTTTTGTTTGACCCATAGGTTAGTGATCTGAAGCAACATCTTAAAGGTAAGTGGTCTTAATTTATTGATTTTAGCTTAGAATTAGGGTCTGTGTATGTAGTTAGGACTGTAATTATTTTATTTTAGTTTAGAATAAGGGTCTGTGTATGTAGTTAGGATTTTTTGTATATTAGATAGATAGGGGGATGTATTTGATATAGTTAGGATTTATTTTAAATTAAATAGATTGTATGTTAGATAGATAGGGGGTATTTGATTAGGACTATATGTAATATATTATATGTAATATATTATATTTAATATATTATATGTAATGTCATGTATTGTATGTAATGTATGTAATGTATTATATGTAATATATTATATGTAATATATTATATGTAATGTCATGTATTGTATGTAATGTATGTAATGTATTATATGTAATATATTATATGTAATATATTATATGTAATGTCATGTATTGTATGTAATGTATGTAATGTATTATATGTATGTATTGTATTGTGTTTATCTGTCTTTCCTTTTCAGGTGTGTAATTTTTTTATTTTCTGTAGTGGGGGGTGGGGTTGTAATGTATTTTTTTGTTTTCTGTAGTGGGGGGTGGGGTTGTAATTGTTTTTTTTTTTCTGTACTGTAGGTTTTTTTGTTTTTTGTACTGTAGGTTTTTTGTTTTCTGTGCTGTAGGTTTTTTGTTTTTTGTAATTAGAGTGTTGGGGAGGTTTATTAGGGGGTAGGTAGTGTAGGTAGGTAGTGTAAGTGTTAATAGATTAGTGTAGAGGGGGGTTAGTTTAGATTAAATGGTTTATTGGGGGTTATAGTGTAGTGTTTGTAGTTAGTGTCATGATGGTCCTTGAGGACCATCATGGCACTTATGTGGTTAATGTTGGGTTGTAACAGGCCCATAATGGTAATAATATACCCTTATGGGACTGATGGGGTTAAATAGAGCCTTATGGTGGTCTGTATTGACCACCATGAGTTAATGGGTTAATTTAGGCCTTATGGTGGTCTGTATTGACCATCATGAGTTAATGGGTTAATTTAGGCCTTATGGTGGTCTGGATTGACCATCATGAGTTAATGGGTTAATTTAGGCCTTATGGTGGTCTGGATTGACCATCATGAGTTAATGGGTTAATTTAGGCCTTATGGTGGTCTGGATTGACCATCATGAGTTAATGGGGTAATTATAGTTGCCTGGGGTTAATATTTTTAGTGCGAGTCCTTTCAGGACCTTTACGGTCCTTTGAGGACCCGCGAGGCGGGAAATTTAAAATTGAATTGCAGCAGGGTCACGATCGGTGCCGATCGGGGCCCCCCGCTGCAGGGGGTTTATATGGGGACACTTCGGGGGTCCCGATGGGGACCCCCAGCATAGAGGGGGGTTAATTTTAAGTCCCGCGGCCGGGATTGGGTAATAGTGTGCCGCGGTCCCTTTAAGGAGCCGCGGCGGGGAATTTAAAAGTTTTAAATGCAGCGGGGGGCCTGATCTATGCAGATCGGGGACCCCCCCTGCAATGGGTTTATGTGGGGACACTTCGGGGGTCCCGATGGGGACCCCCAGCATAGAGGGGGGTTAATTTTAAGTTCGCGGCCGGGATTGGGTAATAGTGTGCCGCGGCCCCTTTAAGGAGCCGCGGCGGGGAATTTAAAAGTTTTAAATGCAGCGGGGGGCCTGATCTATGCAGATCGGGGACCCCCCCTGCAATGGGTTTATGTGGGGACACTTCGGGGGTCCCGATGGGGACCCCCAGCATAGAGGGGGGTTCATTTTAAGTTTCGCGGCCGGGATTGGGTAATAGTGTGCCGCGGCCCCTTTAAGGAGCCGCGGCGGGGAATTTAAAAGTTTTAAATGCAGCGGAGGGCCTGATCTATGCAGATCGGGGACCCCCGCTGCAAGGGGTTAATGTGTGGGGGCTGCGGGGGTTCCTATGGACCCCTGCAGCAAGGTGTTCATGTGAGGACACTTCGGGGGTCCCGACGGGGACCCCCGCATTGAGGGGGGGTTAATTTTAGGTGCCGGGGGGGGTATTCGGAGTACCCCCACGGCAGGGCTTATGTGGGGGACTGCCGCGGAGGTCCCTTTTAGGACCCCCGCAGCAATTGATGAGGAGTGGGAGCCTGCGATATCATCTCGCAGGCTGTCACTCCTCATGTACATTTACGCAGTGTAGATACGTACGGCCCTGCTGCGTAGCTCATACGTTGCTCGCAGCAGGGCTAATTTAATAGCATTGTAAGTTAGAGAAACTTTGCAGTACGTAGGGCTTAAGTAGAAGCCTCTTATTTACGAGGCTGGAATTTAATAGGGCCCCAAATTTACCCAAATATAGATTTTTTGGCATAGAGAAATCCAAATATTTGAGAGGTATCTCAAATATTTCAGTGTTTAAGTTAGTCTAAATCATAGTTTTGTAAACATCAAGGTAACACAAGCGAAGAAGGCAAAATTAGGCATAAATTGTATGTAATAACATGAGGAAAAAAATAACAAATCTCTTAAAAGCAAAAAATGGATGGTAATTTCTATTTCTTATTGCCAACTATCACATAGGAAACTAATGTAAATGAATTGATCAGATAGTATTATTAGAAATTAAAACCGTATAATTTCATATAATTTTTTTCCCTTTGAGAAACACTTCTTAACTGAATATATTAACAGATAATACTTTGTGGAGAATTTACTAAGCATCTCATGTGGCTGAGATGTATCCCTATGTTTACTATGCAGTGTTTTCTATAGGGGAAAATCAAGTTCACAGTCCTTCTCACCTCATCAGAACCACTTGAGATGCTTATTAAATTAAGGTGCATACAGTACCAGTCTTTATAGGATAAATCCATTGACTCTAGAAATGTATGTGTGTAATTTGATAGTAATTCTGAAAAGCAAATATAGTACGATGACAATGTTTAAAATACCGCTCAGTTATTATTGCGTTAATGAGAATTAAAGCAAAACATCTAGCAATACATTGAGGAGAACAAGATAATAGTTTTAAAAAGCATAGGTCATGTCAAAGTAATCTAAAACTGGTGGCACATCGCAGCAGCAATTTTTACAATTAAGATTTTCTTATTAAAAAAGGTCAGTGTGCTCAAACTCTCCGAGCACTTGCAAATGAGCTTGCACCAATGAACAATGTCAAAGGCTAATTGCAATGCCAAGTGCAGTCAATAATACTTCCCATTGATTATCATTGTATACCTTGATGCTCTCCACATATAACACAAATTATGTGAAAAATAATTTTACTTATTATTTTTGCCATGCTACTGTATGTCTATTAGAATAGAAGTGGAGTAATAATATATATTACGTCTCACTTAAAATCATAATAGAAATCATAGGGCAGTTTAAGTAATACACATTGATTGATAATATGTATTAATGAGTCACTTACAGATTTATTGGTTACAATCATGGGTTACAATTATATGGCAGCTTCAAAGTGAGTTATCAGAAGTAAAAAGTATAAGTGAAGTGGACTGTTTTCCTGCATCATATCTATCCATGAGTCCAACCTCCCCCCAGGTATGAACATTATACATCATATATATACAGTGGTACTTTGGTTCTCGACCTTAATCCGTTCCATGCGGCAGGATGAGTTCCAAACAGGTTGAGTTCCAAATAATCATTTCCCATAAGAATCAATGTAAACTGAAATTATCCGTTCTTGACCCCAGATTTTTCACATTTTATTTTCTACTGATGGTCTAGTTTTGGGATAGAAAACCTTAAAACTAAATAGGCATAAATAAAAAAAAAACAATAATTACATCACATAACATAGAATTTAACTTCACTTTAACTGTAATGAGAGGACTTGAGTGCCCAATGAAATGTTGGTAATGTAGGAGAGAGGTTATTGCTTGGAAGTTTGGTTCTTATAGGCACAGGCTACACTTTGGATCTTGTAAGTACAGGATGTACATTGGCTCTTACAGGCACAGGCTGCATGTTGACTCTTATAGGCAGAGTCTGCCCGTGGTCTATTGCAGGCAAAGGCTGCAGATTGGCACTTACAGGCAGAGGCTACACTTGGGCTCTTGCAGACATAGGCTGCAGATTGTCTCTTACTGGCAGAGGCTGCACATGGGCTCTTGCAGACACATGCTGCTGACTGGCACTTACAGACAGAAGCTGCACATGGGCTCTTGCAGACAAAGGCTTCAGATCAGCTATTACAGGCAGAGGCTGCACATGGGCTCTTGCAGGCACAGGCTGAAGATTGGCTCTTACAGACAGAGGCTGCACATGGGCTCTTGCAGGCACAGACTGCACATGGGCTCTTGCAGACACATGTTGCAGATAGGCTTTTACAGGCAGAGGCTGCACTTTGACTCTTGCAGGCACAGGCTGCAGATTGGCTCTTACAGGCAGTGGCTACACATTGGCTCTTGTCGACACATGCTGCCAACTGGAACTTACAGACAGATGCTGCACATGGACTCTTGCAGGCACAGGCTGCAGATTGGCACTTACAGGCAGAGGCTACCCTTGGGCTTGCAGGCACAGACTGCGGATTGGCTCATATATATATATATATATATATATATATATATATATATATATATATGTGTGTATATTCTCTCCCTTCTCCCTCTCCCTTTCTCCCTTCTCTTTCTTATGCCTCTCCCCCTTCTACCTCTCTTTTCTCTCTCTCCCTCTGCCTCTTTATTTCCCTCCCCTTCCCTTCTCTCCATCTCCCTTCTCTCTCTCCCCTACTTCCCTTCTTCTCCCTCTCCATTCCATCTCTCCCTTCTGCCTCTTTCCTATCTCCTCCTCTCCCTTCTCTACCTATCCCCTCTCTCTCTCTTATGCCTCTCTTCCCTTCTCCCTCTCTCTTCTCTCTCTTTGTCTTCTGCCTCTCTATTTGCCTTCACTCCCTCTACCTTCTCTCCCTCTCTCTTATGTCTTTCTCAATCAGTGAACCATTCTCAATATTTTTTTCCTCCTTTCCTCCACCTCCCTATCTCTCCTTGCCTTTTCTATGTTCTCTCTCTCTCTCTCTCTCTCTCTCACACACATTCTTCTCTTTTCTTCCATTTGCTGTCACCTTTCCTCCTTTCTATCTTCCTTTCTTTCACTCTCTCTCTCATTATCTCTATCACTCCTCTTCTCTCTCTCTCACTCCACTCTTCTCTGTCTCTCTCCTCTCCTCTTCTCTCTTTCTTTCTCCTGCCCTCCTCTCTCTCACCACCCTCTCTCTTTTTTCTCTCTTCACTCACTCTCCCATTCTCCAACTCTTTCTCTCCCTTCTCTCATTTTACTCTCTCGCTACTTCCTCTCCCTTTCTCCTCCTCTCCATTCTATCCATCTCCCTCTTCGTTCTCTCTCTCCCTTCTCCCTCTCTACCTCTACCTTCTCTCTTTCCCTCTCATTTTTCTCCCTCTCCCTACTCTCCCTCTCCCTTTTCTCTCTTTTCTCTCTACCTCCTCCTCTTCTTTCTCCATCACTCTTTCTCCCTTCTCTCCATTTTCTCCCAACTCTTCCACTCTCCACTCTCCATCTCTCTCCCTTCTCTCTCTCTCTCTCTCTCTCCTTTCTCTTCCTTCTCTCCTTCACCCGTCTCCCTCTCCATTTTCCCCCACATTCTCTCCCTCTTCCTTCTGTCTCTCTCTTTTGTTTCTCTTTTTCCCTCTCCCTTCTCTCTCTCCGTTCTCCCTCATCTTTCTGCTATTTAAATGTATTCAAATAGTGTTAAACAAAAATCATGGCATGTCTGGTGGGACTTGAGGAGAGGTGTGCTCTACGCAATATTCTCACTTTTCATTATTATCCATTCTAACTCTGCTATATATCTACATATCCTATTTCCTTTTCTTGCTGAATTGCTAGACTACTTTTAAATCATTTAGAAAAGTTCAAAAAAGGAATTCCAAAAGGTTTTATTGTCTGCAAAATAAAATATTTTTTGAAAAATGTCTAGGTTATGAATAAGGCTATTATGAGGATGACTTATATTGAAGCTGTGAGTCCTAAACATTTAATTTTGGCTCATAAAGATGTCTAGAATAGCTTCAAGACTGAATAAGTAGCAGTTGGTGGCACTCCTTTGCATAACAGCTCCCCGGGTCAAAGAGTCGTCCTAAAGGGCCACTTAATTCAGTAAAATTTGGAGCACACCACTTTAAAGATCTCCTAAAAGTATGATGAAATACTTTAGAATTTTTTTTATATGTTCCTTTTTCCACTGAGAATTGATTAATTAAATCTCTGTTTACATGTGCCACTAGCAAGCCTCCAGACGGACCCACAGCTACAGCTCCATGCAGTAAACAAAAGCAAAAAACAGTTAACCCTTCCTAAATTCATCTGTGCAGAGAAAGAAATAACCCAATAACTTACTTGTGGGATAACACACCATGAAGAACACTTACAGTTAGGTAAATTACCCTTTAAGCTTGGAGACTCAATGGATGTTAAAAGTGTGCAACCATTCAGTTGCTCTAGATTGTGGTCTGACCTTAAAACATCAGCAGCCTTATTAAATTGCAATTCGGCCAATTGAACAGTGCTCTATATAAGCACAGAGCATATATTTTTTACATACGTTTTTAGTTAGTGAACTTCTATCCAAAAGCAAGGTCTTCACTAACTAAAAACTTCTGTAAAAAAATATGCTATGTGCTTATGTAGCGCCCTATTCAATTGGCCAAATCACAATTTAATAAGGCTGTATGTGTCCCCCTTGATAAAATATTACCATTCAATAGTTTGATAATCACAGAAGAATTCTCCATTTTGGTTAATGCCTTTATACCATCATGACTGAACAACTGCAACTGCATTTTATATTTCATTATAGATAAAGAACTTGGTTGCATACAATGCTGCCACAAGGCTGTTAAAAAAGTAACATTGATTCTGCCACAGAACCTGCCCAAACCTGGCTATTTGTAAAATGCCACATACAGTATATTTTAGGCTTTGCCTGCTTACATACAAAATTCTGTATGATCCTATGAAGGAGCTCCTCACTCTGTATGTCCTAACTCGCGCTCTGAAATCTGCTGGTGAAGATCTGTTAAACATCTCCTGAATCTCTTCACAAACTACAGGAATGCCCATTATTTAGAGAAGTGAAGACAATTCTCTTCATGTAGGTTGTTGAACTCTCTCTCCTAACCCTTTCAGTCCCATTAATGACAAATATGCCATATAAATTATTAATCTTAGGTATCAGCCATATATTTTACTGAGACACAACACATTTATAAACTTCTGACGACATATACAGCATTGCTGAAGAAATGTAAAGATAGAAAATTACCAGAATTCTAATGTGATACATTATATAACTAGTGACTTGCCCGTCAAAAATTATGGCAATATAATTTGAATCCTGACAATGCTGTTTGCCACATTATGTGAGTCTTTTGGCCCTCTGAGCACCTTTGGCGCTCATCGCATGCCCTGCGCTGAGCTCCTTCAGCGCTCATTGCAAGCCTCTCCCCTTGTGTACTTAAAATTTCTTGTTTTGCAATGATCCCCTATTGCGTGAGCCCCCCGATGAGTGCCCATGGTGATCATCGTCGAGCTTGCAATGACTGCCTTTGGAGCTCATTGTGAACCTTTCCTTTGCTTTGGATTGCCATGTGTCTCTATCCAGCATCCCCCCCCCCCCCCCGTCCTTTCCCTGTGTGTTTCTCCTCTGTGTGTCTGTTGAATCTTTCCGCCTGGCATCGTTCGTGCAAGTGTTAGTCATGTATTTTCTTAGTCCCGCGTAATTTTCAGAGTTCCGTATTTTTCCGAGGTTGTAATGTGCTTAGCCTAGTTTTCATTCCGTTTTCACATTTTTTTATGTTTTTCGTTCGCCATTTTTTCTCTCACTTAGCCAAGTGACGAAACACGGCAAATTGGTCTTAAATTTGCTTGCAACCTCACTCCCAGGCGTCCTGGCTCTCCTCCTGTGCAGTGTATGAGTGTGTTTTAATTTATATTATTTATTGTTTACTGATTTCCGCGGTTTGGCCATTACATTCGTATTTTTCTGAACGTGTTACTGTCTTTGGACCTCATTCTATTAGCGGCCGCAGCCGTTGCGGGGCCGCAAGGACCGGCCGCAAGCTATTCGGCTATTCTATTCCCTTCCGGCCGGGTTCTCCGGCAGGCTTGAGGCCGGCGCCTTGCTATCCCTTGCGGCCGCTCGCGCCGGAGGAAAGCCTTTGATCTAAAACGGCCGCAAGAGTTTCGGCCGTAAGAAATTCCTATTTGCAATTCAATTGCTCCGGGAACCCTCTCTGCAAGGCTAAAAACGAGCCGCAGCTTACTTGCAGGAAAGAGGTCCCGCTAGCACCAATTAAGCACATAAAATAGCTCAAATAAAGCCACCCTGCACTTTGAGAAGACTATAAAGGGATTTTAGGTGTTAGAAAAAATAGCACATAATTATCCTATACTCAAATCCGTAAAATATTTTATTTTTAATATACGTAAAATTCACATGTAAAAGGTCCAGAGTGCTTGGAGCACTTCAGACCCGCCCAGAACGGCCGGTTTCAAGATATGCGGCCGGCCGTAAGGGGAGATCCTTGCGGGGCCGTATAATAGAATCGCGAGTTAACAGAACCCCTGCAAGGAATCGCAGCCTTACGGCCGATTTACGGCCGATAATAGAATGAGGCCCTTTGTATTTTCTAAATCCCGCATGCCTGGTGTTGTTCATGTAAGTGTTACTGTGTGTGGCGTCGTGCATTTTCCAAGGTCTGCGCACCTGGCATTGCAGAGCCTCGTTTTCATCCAGTTTCAGAATTGTTTGTGGTATTCGTTTGCCACTTTTTAGTTGCTTATCTGATTTTCGAGTGACGAAACACTGCAAATTTGGCTTAAATTCGTTTGCAACCTCACTCCCAGGTGTCTGGCTCTACCCCGTACTGTGTGTGACTGTGATTGAATTTTTTGTTAATTTTTTTTTTGTTTTGTTTTGTTTTTTGATTTCCGCGGTTCGGCAGTTACATTAGTATTTTTCAGAGTTCTGCTTTTTTTTCTAAGTCCAGCGTTCATCAAGTGCTTGCAGCCTAAGTAAGTCCCACGTTCCTCAACTGCTTGCAGCCTAAGTCCTGCGTGCTTCAATACCTCAACTGCTCGCCTCGCTTCGTGAGGCTCACAGGAGCACCTTCTGCGCTCATTTCAGCCTAAGTCCGGCATGTTTCTATGCCTCAACTGCTCACTTCGTTTTGCGAGGCTCACAGGGCAATGAGCGCCGTTTCAGGTTTGTAATAGAGGTTATGGATGTCTATAATTTTCTGGATATCCAGACATATTTATTTAAATTGCTAGGGGTAAGGGATAAGCACAGCTGTCTCATTTTGGTTGAGGGGAGGAAAAGAAGTGACAACTTCAACTGCCACTATTACGCTGTAGCCTTTTAATGATGAAAGATTATATGACCTTACATTGAAAAAAAATATATGTTATTGCTTGCACAGATACAGTTGTCCTTTAAAGGACCACTATATATTAGCAATATATTTAACAAACTAAGGGTCTCATTAAATTCCATTCCATTCATACAGCCCATAAGTCTGCAGGCTTGAAATTTGCAGCAGTTGAAGAGCGATTAAATTGAACAAGCCCGCAACTACCTGGCTGAAAGCCTAAACTGTAAACCATGCTTCCATATGTAGCATTTCAAGGCATGATCATGATCAATTAAGCAAGCCCGTAAATTACAATTTAGACATAGCCAATAGTAAATGAGACCATCATCATGACGTCAGTAAAACATGGCTTTTAAACCACAATCAATTAGTGTTCAGAAGTCCAATTTGTGACCGGACTCGCAATCCAGAAATGTTGCAATATAAAAAAATCGAGAAATCTACTATTCTAGCCAAAGTCAATTTCAATAATATGTATTAACCCATTAATTGCTGATTGATATAACAAGGAATTACACAAAAAATAATAATTTATATTGAAGATTTGCGAGGTTGAGACTGTTGTGCAATTAATTCTAATGTCTTTCATCGTTTTCCCTGAATTTTAAAGTACAGTAGTGTGCTTATATTTGCTTTTACAGTGCTACGAACAGATGTTTAACCCCCTTGCGAGTCTTCTCTAGAACTCGTAAGATTTTTGGCTACATTTGCCATTTACGAGTGTGAAAGCAGTTGTGGGCTTGAAGAATTGTAGCATTTCCGATTTGCGATTTTAGCGATTGTAAAATTTGTAGGCTTAAAAGATCAAAGGCTTAGATGGGTCGGAGTTGCGATTTTGACAGTCCGTTGGAATTTCCAGCTTATAACCCGCAGATCAATGGCGGATAGCTAAAAGAGGCTACCTTACAGGCTACAGTAACAACAATTTGGACAATTTAATGAGGCCCTAACAATCTTAGCTGCTATATAAGCCATGAACAAAATATTTTCAGAGGAAAATTGAACAGTTTCAATTCTGTTTATATATGAAAAGTCCCCATCTTGTCTGGCTTCATCATATCGTGGTAACTTGGAGACTGATGGAAAGTTCTTATCTACTGAACAACGGTAGGGTGGTGGAAGTATGACAGAGGTGTTGGAATTGTAAAATAATTGGAGATTTTGTTATTTCACACCGACTAATTCCCTTCGCATATGTTCAGAAGCTGTAATAATGTCAAGTCTTGTTACGCAAAAATGTTAATGCCAATCTCCTACATGCACCCTTCACCAAAGTAGCCTATAACATAAACATAAAACAGTAAATAATAAATTACAGTGATAAATAATGAACCAGAAATAAAACAATAAAATGTACAACTTTTTCATAAAAATGCAGAGTGCCCTTGAAGAAACAAAACTTGAAAGGAAAAAAGGAATAAAAAAGCACACAGTCTAACAGTGATAAATGAAAATGTGTACTGTGCAATATTTTCTTATTCAAAAGTGTTACATTATATGCTTTATTTTTTCTTTTCCAGATTAATCACAACATTTAAGTTGTTCTGAAAGGAATGCCTTTGTGGTGATACAATATTTTGAGGGAAGTATGGGGAAGCAAAAGCCCACAGTGCAGAATCATTATGCATAGTTATCATACAACTCTGCATATTAAAGGTATATTTGTTTTCCTGTTTTTACCTTTGTCTAATATAACACATGCTGCTTATGTCAGAAACACACATTACATTGGGTCATTCTATACGGATACATTTAAAAATAAAAATGTGTTTTCCACACACCCAGAGCTGCCTAAATACGCAGAGTAAACCTCCCAATAGAAACACTGCATTTGGGTATGGATTTTAACCATATACTAGCCTTCAAGCCACCAGCAGCACAGTGCAGAGACCCACAGATCAATGTCTGGGCTCCTTCTTGCTTCTTTCTGCAGGGGGACTACACATCCCATGATGCCTTCCTGCACAAATTGCCATCACAGATTGATACAATGTATTAGCTTCCTGAGATTGGCCAAAAAGAACTATGCATTTTATGCTACTTTTACCAGGGATTTCTAGGGTTTTAACTTTGAAATCAACTGCTTGAAATCTCAAGAGATTTAGCAAACACTAAAGTAAATCTAATAATGAATTTTGTGGTATTTTTTCATGCAAAAAAATGTTTTCATACACAGCTGATTCTCATCTATCAGATGCATTAAAAAAACAAGAAACTTAAATATGCTTGTAAACATTAGATTTTTTAGAACTCAATAGAAGTGTGTTGTATTTAACCAAAGTTTACATGGATCCCACCATTAATCATTTACTATTCCCTTTTCGGTATGGTCATAAGTGATTTTGTGTAACATTAACATTTTTTGTTTAACAGGCAGTTTGGGCAAGGCCGAACAATCTAAACATATCCATCTTACAATTTTGACTGAGATTTGCTAAGGGTCAAATTAGTATTGATTTTAAATCAATGGGGATAAGGGGGTCTCTTAATATCTTGCTTTGTGTTCAGTCACTGGATTCACTAACATTCCTTATTTAAAGGAACTGTATAGCCAGTTCATTAAAACTGATGTGATCCAATGCTGTTTTTAAATTAATATGAGATTTGTTATACCCAATATATATAAACACATATAAATCTATATTAACTCTACCTGTAGTGCCTAAAGTCATGTAAAAAATATATGCCACATGCTTTTATAATATATTTAAAAAAAAATAAAGCAATTTGTCTTTTGTAATTATACTGCCGATGAATCTACCATTTTGGCTTCAGCATATCAACCTAGTGCATTTTGCAGGATTTTAGGGAAGATTAATTAATAAAAATATACCCATCAGGAAAATAAACAGCAAGGAACAAAATGGAGTCACGCCCGCAAAGAATAATTGTATTTCAAAATTACGAAATATAAAAGTTGTGTTATTTTTTTTTTTTTTTTTGCTTTGCTTTCTAAAAACATTTTACCCCTAATCATGTTTAGTTATTCAAACAAACAATAAAAACAATAACCACATTGATCCTTTAATATTTTATGTAGGGATTTATGATTTTAGGTATTTTGATGCATATTGTATATTCCAATATATATTTCTTGTACTGCAATAATGTAGCAAATTTTCCTTACAAAAAAATGTAAGAATGGTAAAATCCATTCTGTTTAAAAGAAACTAGATTTCATAATAAATATGTTTAACACAGACCTCCCTATTAAATTGGTCACAAGATTAGCTGCCAAGAAAGCCTCTGAATATTGTTTAATGTCCTGATGCAAAGGTTTCTGAATGAACAACAGATGTTATTGATGTTTAAATGCGTTCTCACTGCATGTGAATGTCTGTTATAGAGGTTATTAAAATTATGATGGGAAATATCACATACTTTAAACACATTGTACTTCTTTGTCCTGCACAGTTGTATGTCTGGTTTGCTTTTCAGAAGAATAAACTAATGTTTTTTTGTGCAGAATGCTTCAATAGCCTTAAAATCAGTCATGCTGGGGGTCACTTTAGACATGCACATGAAGAGAAAAAGAGGCATTATTGTTTAGGGAGAACGAGCTTCGAGTATAAGGAAGAAAGAAACCAAAAGGCAATGCTTGAAGCATTACATTTTTTTTTCATCAAAATTATTCATAAGCTCATTCAAACAGCATGTCAGACAGGATATGTTCCCACTGTCTAGCAACACAAATATTCATATGTTTTGTTTTAATTTAAAATAGCAATGATTTCTTTAAAGGAAAGACAACCTGAAGTAATACCGCACACTAAGTATAATTGCATAAGAATGTATATCTTCACAGTATAATCCATAGATTTAATAAAGCTTGCAGAGAAGTTATTGTATGGTTAGTAAGAAAAACATATTGGAAACACTAACTTTTACAAAAAGCAACAAAGGAATCCTTGGGTGGTTTGAAAAGTTATTTAAAGATGATAAATGATGCAATGAGAAATCTGTCCTCCGGCAAAAGGGAAGTATCTTGGTAAAGTCAATTAAAATTGAAGAAAATCATCTGCACTCAGCAGGTCAAGGGCAGCAATTCACAGCTAATATGAAATCATGCTGATGTTTCTTAGAAGAATAGTGCTTAAAATGTATGTTCCTTGCAATTAGTAAAATCACCCAATCACCCAAATTATTGTACATTTTTCCTGTTTCACAGGCTTTCAAAAGCATCATAATAAAGAGAAATGATGATATATTAACATAAACTAATGAAAAAGTTAAACAATGCAATTAAAATTATCTTAAAGAATATACCTATAAGTTGAACTAAAATTACTAAAAATTCTATCAAAAGATGTCACTCTCTATGTTAATAAAATAATGAAAAATCTGTTTACTAAAAAATGGTTAATTTGCATTAAATTGTTAATAATGTTTAGTTGCAAAAAGAGTTCCAGAGCTGTAAATGTGGAAAACATCAATGAGGTGTATCCATTAAGTGTGACCATGAAGCATTGACTATCATGGCTCTCCTATTCTAAAGCCATATTTTATACTGTGAAGTGGATATAGTGTGAAGTGGATAGTTGCTAGTGTGTTGAACTGTAATAGGGAAAATGCCTAGTGAATACTTTGATGGTGATTGCTGTTGTAGAGAAATACAAATATCTTTACATTTTGTAGTGTGTATATATATATATATATATATATATATATATATATATATATATATATAGCATTTATATTTTTTTTAGCATTTGTGTTATTTGACTAATATGTAAGCTTTGAACCAGTATTTTTCCATTGTAGGACATCTAAATGCCAAGGCTGACCTGTTTTGATGCGCACAATTTTGCAATAATGGAATGATATACTCAGTCCATGATTTCAGTGCGTGACCTGTACATGTCTAACCACTTATTGGATCACCTTATATAAATCATTGTTCATTGGCTGTTGGTGGGAATGTGTAATTTTTCTAGAAAAGGAGAACTGGTTACCATGTTCTTTATGTAATACACTATAAAAAGCTATGTTTTGTTTATTTTTGTGTTCAGTCAGTAGCAGACATTTTTTTTATGCTTCTCTGTTGTTGACCCACATTTGTACAATAAATCTGAAAATAAGAAAACAATCAGAGGCCTCTATTTTTTGGTATCATGACTGGGTTTTCAGTGTAAAATGTGGTTTGTGGTTATGATTTTTGCTACATTACAGATGTTTCTCAAACTGCGCAACTCCATTATGAAGGTTTGTGATGCAACAAGAAGTTGCCAGGAAACATTCTCCAACATTAAAGTCTCTGAAGCAAATTGCTGACTGCTACAAAGTCTATTTCCCATCAAAGAATTGCCACCAGAGCTTTAGCAAAGCACTACATAGCTCATGCAAAGCTTAGTAAATCTACATAATAACTCTGTGACTACAGTAAAGTGAAATCAATGAAAAGGCTGTAATACTTGTGTCTGGTGCATCAGAATCTGTTTACAGCCTTCACAGCACAAAAAAGCAGAGTAAATATATGCCCCTGTTTATTTGCTTCTCAAATGTACTGTCACAACCCAGAGTGGGGGTGGGGGGGGGGCACACATCACCCCACACCACCTGCCTTTGCCTTACAGGAGGTCCTCTAGGTTGTGAATTCAGGGTTACCTCAATGCCCAGCTTAGGATGTCAGTCCATTAACAACCAGTCCTCATGATACAGGAACACTGGAAAGCAATACTACCCCCAGTGGTTAGGAGCAGAGTTGCAGGCAGAGTCCTTCATAACAATTTCCTCAGAATGAAACACACACCTCAAATGATTTAAGTTCAACTGACAACAATTTATTGATCTGAAGCAGTATTTATAGCATACAGGGACCAATCATAAGAGGTTTTATAATCTTCCCACCTGGTAACTTACTGTCATGTCAGGATTATTAATTACCTCTTTAGGAGTCTGCATTTGCTGTAATTAGAGAGCCATTGTTTCCCATTTTATCTTGCCTCTTCTGATCTACAAAGTTAGGGCCTGACCCCTGCTGCCAAGGGACAAATGGCACCATAACATCTAGGGAGAGGTTGGCTCAATACCTTATTGTAAGGAGTTGCCCTTCCTGTCAGGAAGTCTTCACCACAGAGAGGTTAGTATTGTAAACACTTGCTACTAGACGGATTGTCTATATGCCACCACTACCTTTCCCATATGACTTTCAGTCTCTTTTATATCCGTTTTTGTGTATGAAATTTCTTATGTTGCTATTTATATTAAATTTGAAATGTTATTGATGACCCCTATGCTATGGGGTAGATTTTGAGTAAAAACAATCAAAATACAGGTGAAAAGAATTTTAGTTTTGTATGAAAAAGCCCACTTCACATCTAAAAGAATTCTCAGGTTCATATTTGCTTAATATTAATATTAATAAACTCCTGAGGAAACTGTATGTGGACTAAGAGACCACGGTCACAACTGAACATGGAACAACAGAATGGTTCAGGATCAGAAAAGTGTGCGACAAGCTATATTGTCACCTTATTTATTCAACTAATATGCAGAGTACATCATGTGTAAGGCTGGGCTAGATGAATGCAAAGTTAGCATTAATATTGCTGGAAGAAATATCAACAAACTCAGATACATGGATTATACTACTCTAATGGCTGAAAGTGAGGAGGAACTAAAGAACCTACTGAGGGTAAAATAAGAGAGTGCAAAAGCTGGCCTTCTGCTCAACATTAAAAAGATGGAGTTCATGGCAAGCTCCAACCTCAGATCCTAATAAATTAATGGGGAAGAAGTGGAGGCAGTGATAGATTTTTAAAATCTCTTCAGATGGTAACTAGCCATGAAATTAAAATATATTTGCTGAGAAGGAAAGCTATGGCAACGTTGGACAAACCTTAGTACATATGGATGTGAGAGCAGGACCATAAAGAAGGCTGAGAAAAGTAGAATTAATGCTTTTGAATTGTGATGTTGGTAAGTCCCTTGGACTGCAAGAAAATCCAATAAATCAGTACTTCAGGAAAACAAGACATAATGTTCACTAGGAGGCATGATCATGAGGCTGAAGCTCAAATATTTTCGCCATATCATGAGAAGATTGGATTCCCTAGAGAAGATTCTGCTATTACTCCAGAATACTTAAATACAGCAAAAAAATATTTTCAAGAATCAATCAATTGTCCTTGATTACTTTGACTCAATATATGCCCAACCTATTTGAATGAATAAGCGTCTATGTCTCAAGTTTTTGCATTGTTTTATTTGAAACCCCAATAAAGGTTAAGTTTTATAGGTATTATTCTCATTCACAAGATTAGGATTAGGGTGTGCACCATGAGAAAGGGATTTCTGTGGTCTTGCCTTTTGTATTGAATATTGGTGTATGTTCCCCTGGTCCCCTTGTGGATTGCTAAGTGGTGGTGGTGAAGGGGCTTGTGTACCTGAATGAAGCTGTGAGCTATACCATGTAGGGCCACTGTAGGTGGGCAGGTCATAGCAGAGAGGTCAGACAAATAATAGTCCACTAGAGAAGGAACTGGCAGCCCACTCCAGTATCTTTGGCATGCAAACCTTGTGGGTACACACAGACAGAGACATTAGTAGGTGTGCTGCAGGCCATAGGTCACAGAGAGTCGGACACAAGCGGGGGACTGAACAACCATATGTGAAATGTTCCCCTGGTACTTGATATATGTCCACTATTTGTTGTCCCAATGTAGATGTGATGAGTGAAATGTATGTAAGATGATCTTTGTATTTTTTGGGTCCACATTAGAGCCCCTGTAAGTGTGAAAGGGTTATTGTGTCAGCCATTTGCATGTATTTCTCTTGCAATTTAATGAGGTAGTGTGTCTTTAATAGCTTTCAGCATGTTGCAGCATGGCTTTTCATACTGGCATATGCATGACCATTACAATCTATGTGGAAAATAACATTTTATTTTTTCAATATTTGATAGTTGAGAGTTGTTGTGCATGCTCTTGTAGTGCCTTCCGTTGCTTTCCCCATATTTTAAAGTGTATTGGTGTCTTTATATTGTCATTTGCAGTGTTACCAACTAGTCTGTAAACCCTTTGCGGTTCCTATTTGGAAGCTGTAAGCTTTGGGCTGCCATTTGGCATTTAGCGGCTGCAGTGTTAAAACGATTTTGGCAATTGAATAGCGATTATCGATTTTAGCAATCAGAGGTCTTGCGGCCTTGAAAGTCAAAGGATTCGGGAGGCTGTAAGTTATGTGTTTAACCATTGCCATTTTTTCAAGGCCGGAACTCGTAAGCCATTCGGAGCCTGCAAAAAGACGCCAATTGAATAGCAAATTAACTTGCGACCTCACTTACGGGCTACCGGATCGCCCAAAACCCTATTTGTATGTGGCTCCTTACGTTTAAGTCTATTAGAGTGTGCGACTGTAGTAAATGATATGCTAAGAACTTACAAATAAAATAAATAATGTGCTTTTCCATATGTGTTTGAGATCTGGTTATTGTTGAGATATTTAGCAAGAGAGATATAGATATTTAAGAACAGCAAATGAAAAATCCTGTAAAAAAGAAAGATAATAGCTGAGGAAAAGAATTGTAGGAAGGGACAATTTGTAGAGTGGGATTAGTTGGAAATAATTGCTGAAATATACATTAGCCTATAGTTTTATGAATGGCTTATTTTGTAACTGACTCTATAGAGTCTGGCCCTGTAGAGGCTGATTTACTAGAGGAGCAGATTCTAAACATGTAGAGGGATATTATAAGGAAGCATTGTGGACAGTCCAGTGATGTCAGACATTACATTTGTCTGGGAAATCATACTTGATAATTATATAAAGGGATTTGGTTAATTTTAGATTTTAAAAAAATCATATAAATAATTAATGAGACATAAAATAGGATGTTAGTCTAGGTAATAATCTGTTTCTTATTGTTTGGGATAGGATAGGAAGGAAATTATGGTGCCCCAAAAGAGATAACTGTTAGTGCTTTGTTTTTGTTTGTTTAATTGATTTATGTTCATTGATCTAAAGTTATTTTTTTAACCTGAAAGACAATGTAATTAAAATTCTTGTTGTGTCTTATGTTAGAAAAAGACACATTGTGGAGATGTATTATAAAATGAGACAGAGAATATACTTAACTCTAAACCCATTGATGACAATGTTGACTTACAATTTTGATTTTGCAGTTGTATTGGATAAGCAATAAATCAACCCAGTTACAAGATATGGGATGAAAGGGAAACTATTTAGATTTATACTATATTTGTTTTGTTAAATTGTGAATTAGTTACTTTTTACATAAACTTCAGTGTAAACATTGTTGCTTGTTATTCAAAATGCATTTTTACATGTCAAATGGTTTTGTCTTACTTTTACAATGGATCTTAAATAAAATTAATTGTAATTACATTTTACAAATCTCGGAAAAAGGTTATATTTTTCTTCAAGATGTCTGCTAGTAGCTAGTGGACAAATATCCCAAAAGTCAACAACAACATCAGTAAATATTTCTCTTAGGCGCAGTAGAGAGGATTGTGTATTTTTGGCTCAATATATATGGCACTGTGGCAATGTGTTTTGTAATTACTCTTGAAAATAATGAGCAGTTACGTACATTTTACAAGTTGGTCCTCCCTAGAGTGCTTTTTGCAAGTGGTGCCTTTTGGGCAGAATATTTTGATTTAAAGAAGATTGAGGAAGGGTACATAGAAGAGTGATGAAAAAGGTTACAGGAAAAAAATATAATTTACCGTCTTGACATTTCACTGTACTATCACTTAACTTTAGTGTAACACAAAAAATGCTTGAAATATCTGTCATCTAAGCAATTGATTTAACTCATTGCATTCATATATAACAGGTGCCAAAATTAGATGATTTCTCTAGTTTCTCATTTTGGTTGTTATCTACCATATATACTCGAGTATAAGCCGACCCGAGTATAAGCCGAGGCACCTATTTTACCACAAAATACTTGGTAAAATGAGTGACTCGAGTATAAGCCGAGGGTGGGAAATGTGCTACCCCCTGTGTCCCTCTTGTGCCCTCTGTGTCCCCCCTCTCTCTCCTGTGTCTCTTCTCCCCTCTCCCTTCCCTGTGTCTCTTCCCCCCTCTCTCTTCCCTGTGTCTCTTCACCACTCCCTTATCACCCTCCTCAACCCCCTCCTCATCCTCAACCTCCCTTCTCATCCTCCCTCCTTATCCTCAACCTCCCTCCTCAACCCCCCCATCCTCAACCCCCTCCTCAACCTCAACCTCAACCCCCTCCTCAACCTCACCCCCCCCTCCTCATCCTCAACCCCCTCCTCATCCTCAACCTACCTCCTCAACCTCCTTACTCAACCCCCCCATCCTCAACCCCCTCCTCACCCTCAACCCCACTCCTCAACCTTCTTCCTCATCCTCAACCACCGCCTTAACCTCCCTCCTCATCCTCAACCTCCTTCCTCATCCACCCTCCTCAACCTCCCTCCTCAACCCCCTTATCCTCATCCACCCTCCTCAACCCCCCTCCTCAACCCCCCTCCTCTTTCCAAACCCCCCTAAACACCTCCACCTCTCCCCTCACTTACCTGCTTCTGCTCCAGCCTCTACTCCTTCTTGACCCGGCGCGCATGTGACGTCATATGCGCGCCACGTCATTAGCATATAACGGGTGCCTGCACCCGGTATATGCTAATGAAGTGACGTCATTAGCATATACCCTTTGGTATATTAAAATAGATATCTTCCATGTATTTACAATGAATAAACAATGATCAAAGTACCTTGCAGGATATTGTTTTCTATCTCACCCCAGGTATATTATTGTTGAATGTCAATTATTAATCTTTTCTGCTCCTGATTTTTGCAGCTACAGTCAGGTTTAGAGTGTAAACTAAACCTATTTACTATTATTATTATTCATTTCAAATATATTCTGGGAGACACTTTATGCTAAATGCACATCCATATAATTTCCTCATACTCTTCCTATTATTATACTTCAGTTCCTGCCACTCATTATTATTATAATCCTTCTCACATAAGACATACTTTCCCCACATTATGCTATCACATTCCCTTTATTTATAACTCTATTGACCAGTTTATTAGTGTAAATATAACCTGAGCCTATCACCTCTGTCTCTCACCTCTTATAACTGCAGACCTTTGCCAGGACAGTCTATGTATTTATCCACGAGACACTCAGAGCCTCCGTATCCTTGCAACAATGAAACCGTGCAGAGTAAGGCAAGCCGCACGGTACAAATAAAAACGCTTTTCTGTAATAGAGCTCTCAGTACAGTACACAGTGCAAAGCATGGCATGTCCACTCATCAACACACTTTATACAAATCAATGGGAAAGCTTTACACGAGAGAATTAATTTAATAATACTAAAGCATGTGACTAAACAATGTGACGTCACGTCATTAGCATATACCGGGTGCCAGCACCCGGTATATGCTAATGACGTGGCGCCGGGTCAAGAAGGAGCGGAGGCCGGAGCAGAAGCAGGTAAGTGAGGGTAAAGGGAGAGGGGGAGGTATTTAGGGGGGCTTAGAATGAGGAGGGGGGGTTGAGGATGAGGAGGAGGGGGGGTTGAGGATGAAGAGGGGGGAGGGAAAGAGACACGGGGGGTTAGAGAGACACAGTGGGGTAGAGAGACACGGGGGGGGGGGGTTAGAGAAACACGGGGGGGTTAGAGAGAAACGGGGGAGAGTGACTCGAGTATAAGCCGAGGGGGCCCTTTTTAGCCTTAAAAAAAGGGCTGAAAAACTCTGCTTATACTCGAGTATATACGGTATGTACATAATATATAAACAGCATGGCAATAGTAATAACTATGGATCTTTCCATTCTTTCTTTAGTGTTTTATCTATCATAGCTTTTATACTTGCAATATACAAACATGCCTCAAGTGCCCAGGCTACCCACAAACACACACACAAGCACATATGTAACATCATGGAGCCAGACAGAGGGCAGAAATATAGATAAATAGGTAGAAGATAGATAGATAGATAGATAGATAGATAGCAGTTGACAAAAATATAGAAGGGACCATGGGATTCCATATGGAGGCCTGTGGTAGGGAATTTAGTTAAGTGACCATTGGGCTCCATAGGGACCTCCAAATGGGTAGATGGAGGCTCTATGGAGGTCTATAAGAAACCCTATGGGAATAGAGACTATGGGAGTCCTTCTTTCCCTGATGACTGCATGAATAATGCTAACTGCACACATAACCTTGCACAAGGAGAGCAGTGAAAGGATCCGAGGGCCTGAATTACCTAACATAAATGTAAGGAGATTACCTACATTTTTTTTTTAATCCTCATTTACAAAACTCGCCACAGTAGAGGAGCCTGTTTTCTCCTTGTCTATTTTACAGCACCAAGGAAAAAGAAACTGAAGATAAGTGCCAAGGATCTAACAACACAATATAAAAACTTAGAAAAGACTTTAAAGGCGTCCAAAAAATTAGATCAGGCTGCTTGTCTTAAGAATATTGTATTTGATATATAACACAATTACTTTTTATAATCAATTATTTCTAAATTAATTGTATAAAAGTGTGTGTTGCAAAATCTACCTACTATATAAACCAGACGTGCAGCTAGATGCATAATTAACATCACATATAATAGTTGTCAAACTACGATTCGTCATCACGCTTTGCGAGCTCGCAAAGCGAGCTCGCAAGAACTGCTCCGCAAATGCGGACCCTCGCTTTGCGAGGGTCCGCATTTGCGGAGGTAGAGGCTCAAAGGCGCCTCACAAGCGGTTAAAAACACACACGCACGACTTAGAAAAAAAAACTACTTTGGAACCAACCTTAACGTAACAAACACCCACACGCACAAAAAATATGATCACTTGCGCACCGAAAAACAGTCAAAACACACCAAATACTCACAAAAAATACATAAAAAGCTTACCCATAGCAAGAGGGGGCATCCAGGACCTCTAAAAGTGAAGTTACACCTCCATTAAATTCCCGAGTTCAGACACACGAAAATCCCCTAAGCGAGAGAAAAAATGGCTGCCGAAAAAAACGAAAACTAGGCTCAAAGCCCAGCCACATACAACTTACCCAAGAAGGGATCCGAGATAAGCTCTTCATTAAACCTGTCACCCATGGGGGTTAATATAGACCCCCGTAAGCCAATCATTATCCCTGTCATTCATGGGGGTCAATACAGACCCCCATAAGCCATTCATTAACCCTGTCACTCATGGGGGTCAATACAGACCCCCATAAGCCCTTCATTAACCCTGTCACTCATGGGGGTCAATACAGACCCCCATAAGCCCTTCATTAAACCTGTCACTGATGGGGGTCAATATAGACCCCCATAAGCCATTCATTAACCCTGTCACTCATGGGGGTCAATACAGACCCCCATAAGCCCTTCATTAACCCTGTCACTCATGGGGGTCAATACAGACCCCCATAAGCCCTTCATTAACCCTGTCACTCATGGGGGTCAATACAGCCCCCCATAAGCCCTTCATTAAACCTGTCACTCATGGGGGTCAATATAGACCCCCATAAGCCATTCATTAACCCTGTCACTCATGGGGGTCAATACAGACCCCCATAAGCCCTTCATTAACCCTGTCACTCATGGGGGTCAATACAGACCCCCATAAGCCCTTTATTAAACCTGTCACTCATCGGGGTCAATATAGACCCCCATAAGCCATTCATTAACCCTGTCACTCATGGGGGTCAATACAGACCCCCATAAGCCCTTCATTAACCCTGTCACTCATGGGGGTCAATACAGACCCCATAAGCCCTTCCTCACCCTGTCACTCATGGGGGTCAATATAGACCCCCATAAGCCCTTCATTAACCCTGTCACTCATGGGGGTCAATACAGACCCCCATAAGCCCTTCATTAACCCTGTCACTCATGGGGGTCATTACAGACCCCCATAAGCCCTTCATTAACCCTGTCACTCATGAAGGTCAATACAGACCCCCATAAGCCCTTCATTAACCCTGTCACTCATGAGGGTCATTACAGAACCCCATAAGCCCTTCATTAACCCTGTCACTCATGGGGGTCAATACAGACCCCATAAGCCCTTTATTAAACCTGTCACTCATTGGGGTCAATATAGACCCCCATAAGCCATTCATTAACCCTGTCACTCATGGGGGTCAATAAAGACCCCCATAAGCCCTTCATTAACCCTGTCACTCATGGGGGTCTATACAGACCCCATAAGCCCTTCATTACCCTGTCACTCATGGGGGTCATATAGACCCCCATAAGCACCTCATTAACCCTGTCACTCTTGGGGTTCAATATACACCCCCATAAGCCCTTCATTAACCCTGTCACTCTTGGGGCTCAATACAGACCTCCATAAGCCCTTCATTAACCCTGTCACTCATGGGGTCAATACAGACCCATAAGCCCTTCATTAACTGTGTCACTCATGGGGGTCAATACAGACCCCCATGAGCACTCCATTAACCCCCCACTCATGGGGGTCAATATAGACCCCCATAAACCCTTCATTAACCCTGTCACTCATGGGGGTCAATTCAGACCCCCATAAACCCCTAATTAACCCTGTCATTCATGGGTGTCAATATAGACCCCCATAAGCCCTTCATTAACCCTGTCACTCATGTGGGTCAATACAGACCCCTATAAGCCCTTCATTAACCCTGTCACTCATGGGGTTCAATATAGACCCCCATAAGCCCTTCATTAACCCTGTCACTCATGAGGGTCAATACAGACCCCCATAAGGACTTAATTTACCCCCTCACTTATGGGGGTCAATACAGACCCCCATAAACCCCTAATTAACCCTGTCACTTATGGGGGTCAATATAGATCCCCATAAGCCCTTCGTTAACCCTGTCACTCATGGGGGTCAATGCAGCCCCCCATAAGCCCATAATTAACCCCCTCACTCATGGGGGTCAATACAGACCCCCATAAACCGCTAATTAACCCTGTCACTCATGGGGCTCCATACAGAACCTCACAAGCCTCTATTTAACCCCATCAGTCCCATCAGTCCCATAAGGGTATATTATGACCATTATGGGCCTGTTACAACCCAACATTAACCACATAAGTGCCATGTCCTCAAGGGAAAAAAATTACACACCTGAAAAGGAAATACATATAATACATACAATACAATACATACAATATAATACATCCAATATAATACAATACAATACAAATACATACAATACATACAATATAATACAATACAATTAAATACAATACAATACAATACACCCCTATCTAATATACAATAAATACTATCTATCTAATATACATCCCGCATTCTATCTAAATAAATACCATAATCTAATATACATCCTATCTATCTAATATACATCCCGCATTCTATCTAAATAAATACCATAATCTAATATACATCCTATCTATCTAATATACATCCCCCAATCTATCTAAATAAATACCACAATCTAATATACAATACATGCTATGCTATCTATATAAAACACATACCCCTAGCTAACATCCAATAAATGCTTTCTATATAGAAAATAATCTAATTCTAAGCTAAAATAAAATAATTAAGACCACTTACATTTGCAGATGTCCATTCAGATCAGGCACCTAGGGAAAAAAAATTAAAAAAATTAGTGCAACACATTTACAGTAAATAAATAAACATTATAAACATTATAAATATTCTACTCACCTTTCCGGCATGTCCCGTCCTTCTTCTCCGGCGCGGCACCTGTTAAAAAAAAAACATAACATTAATACACATACATAAAAACAAAATAAAATAAACATAATCTACATTGTACTTACCTCCCCGCAATGTCTCCGGCCTCCTCCTCCTCTTCTACCACGCCCTGTAAAAAAAAAAAAAATACTCACATCTGCACTCACAGAGATCCCCGACGCTAATGAGTCTCCCGGAGACTTTTCCGGAAGAAAAAAATCGCTGTCTATCAAATTCAACCAATCAGGAGGTGCCAATGTGTCAGCCAATCAGAAAGGGATGCACCCTAAAATCCTACTCTGATTGGATAATGCACCTGTCAATATTTATTTAAACCAATCACAAGGCACAGATGCCTTCAGCCAATCACAATGGAATACACCCCCACAGGGTGATTGGCTGGAGGCATCTGCGCATTCTGATTGGTTGCACTGACAATAGCCAATCACAATGGAATACACCCCCACGTACTGATTGGTGAAGGCATTTGCGCCTTCTCATTGGCTATTGTCAATGTCAATCAGTATTACAGCCAATGGGAAGGCGCAGATGTCTTCACCAATCAGTACGTGGGGGTGTATCCCATTGTGATTCGCTGATGGCGATAAAGCCTTAGGCGTTTTCAGCAAATCAGAAGCCGCCATTGACAATTTTATTCTGGAACACTCCGTAGGAAACTCATTAGCGTCGGAGACATCCGCCAGGGCGGATTTTTTTTTTTTTTTTAAAGAGCGTGGATGCTTCCGGGGCACAACACGAGGAGGCCGGAGACATCGCGGGGAGGTAAGTACAATGTAGATTGTGTTTATTTTACTTGGTTTCATGTTTAATGTATGTGTGCTAATGTAATGTTTTTTTTTAACAGGGGCCCGCGCCACAAAAGCAAAGATGGAGGACGTGACATGCTGGAAAGGTGAGTAGAATAATTAGAATATTTAGAATGTTTATTTATTTTATGTAAACGTGTTGTATTAATATAATAGTTGTCAAACTACGATTCGTCATCACGCTTTGCGAGCTCGCAAAGCGAGCTCGCAAGAACTGCTACGCAAATGCGGACCCTCGCAAAGCGAGGGTCCGCATTTGCGGAGGTAGAGGCTCAAAGGCGCCTCACAAGCGGTTAAAAACACACACGCACGACTTAGAAAAAAAAACTACTTTGGAACCAACCTTAACGTAACAAACACCCACACGCACAAAAAATATGATCACTTGCGCACCGAAAAACAGTCAAAACACACCAAATACTCACAAAAAATACATAAAAAGCTTACCCATAGCAAGAGGGGGCATCCAGGACCTCTAAAAGTGAAGTTACACCTCCATTAAATTCCCGAGTTCAGACACACGAAAATCCCCTAAGCGAGAGAAAAAATGGCTGCCGAAAAAAACGAAAACTAGGCTCAAAGCCCAGCCACATACAACTTACCCAAGAAGGGATCCGAGATAAGCTCTTCATTAAACCTGTCACCCATGGGGGTTAATATAGACCCCCGTAAGCCAATCATTATCCCTGTCATTCATGGGGGTCAATACAGACCCCCATAAGCCATTCATTAACCCTGTCACTCATGGGGGTCAATACAGACCCCCATAAGCCCTTCATTAACCCTGTCACTCATGGGGGTCAATACAGACCCCCATAAGCCCTTCATTAAACCTGTCACTGATGGGGGTCAATATAGACCCCCATAAGCCATTCATTAACCCTGTCACTCATGGGGGTCAATACAGACCCCCATAAGCCCTTCATTAACCCTGTCACTCATGGGGGTCAATACAGACCCCCAAAAGCCCTTCATTAACCCTGTCACTCATGGGGGTCAATACAGCCCCCCATAAGCCCTTCAATAACCCTGTCACTCATGGGGGTCAATACAGACCCCCATAAGCCCTTCATTAATCCTGTTACTCATGGGGTTCAATATACACCCCCATAAGCCCTTCATTAACCCTGTCACTCATGGGGGTCAATACAGATCTCCATAAGCCCTTCATTAACCCTGTCACTCATGAGGGTCAATACAGCCCCCCATAAGCCCTTCATTAAACCTGTCACTCATGGGGGTCAATATAGACCCCCATAAGCCATTCATTAACCCTGTCACTCATGGGGGTCAATACAGACCCCCATAAGCCCTTCATTAACCCTGTCACTCATGGGGGTCAATACAGACCCCCATAAGCCCTTTATTAAACCTGTCACTCATCGGGGTCAATATAGACCCCCATAAGCCATTCATTAACCCTGTCACTCATGGGGGTCAATACAGACCCCCATAAGCCCTTCATTAACCCTGTCACTCATGGGGGTCAATACAGACCCCATAAGCCCTTCCTCACCCTGTCACTCATGGGGGTCAATATAGACCCCCATAAGCCCTTCATTAACCCTGTCACTCATGGGGGTCAATACAGACCCCCATAAGCCCTTCATTAACCCTGTCACTCATGGGGGTCATTACAGAACCCCATAAGCCCTTCATTAACCCTGTCACTCATGAAGGTCAATACAGACCCCCATAAGCCCTTCATTAACCCTGTCACTCATGAGGGTCATTACAGAACCCCATAAGCCCTTCATTAACCCTGTCACTCATGGGGGTCAATACAGACCCCATAAGCCCTTTATTAAACCTGTCACTCATTGGGGTCAATATAGACCCCCATAAGCCATTCATTAACCCTGTCACTCATGGGGGTCAATAAAGACCCCCATAAGCCCTTCATTAACCCTGTCACTCATGGGGGTCTATACAGACCCCATAAGCCCTTCATTACCCTGTCACTCATGGGGGTCATATAGACCCCCATAAGCACCTCATTAACCCTGTCACTCTTGGGGTTCAATATACACCCCCATAAGCCCTTCATTAACCCTGTCACTCTTGGGGCTCAATACAGACCTCCATAAGCCCTTCATTAACCCTGTCACTCATGGGGTCAATACAGACCCATAAGCCCTTCATTAACTGTGTCACTCATGGGGGTCAATACAGACCCCCATGAGCACTCCATTAACCCCCCACTCATGGGGGTCAATATAGACCCCCATAAGCCCTTCATTAACCCTGTCACTCATGGGGGTCAATTCAGACCCCCATAAACCCCTAATTAACCCTGTCATTCATGGGTGTCAATATAGACCCCCATAAGCCCTTCATTAACCCTGTCACTCATGTGGGTCAATACAGACCCCTATAAGCCCTTCATTAACCCTGTCACTCATGGGGTTCAATATAGACCCCCATAAGCCCTTCATTAACCCTGTCACTCATGAGGGTCAATACAGACCCCCATAAGGACTTAATTTACCCCCTCACTTATGGGGGTCAATACAGACCCCCATAAACCCCTAATTAACCCTGTCACTTATGGGGGTCAATATAGATCCCCATAAGCCCTTCGTTAACCCTGTCACTCATGGGGGTCAATGCAGCCCCCCATAAGCCCATAATTAACCCCCTCACTCATGGGGGTCAATACAGACCCCCATAAACCGCTAATTAACCCTGTCACTCATGGGGCTCCATACAGAACCTCACAAGCCTCTATTTAACCCCATCAGTCCCATCAGTCCCATAAGGGTATATTATGACCATTATGGGCCTGTTACAACCCAACATTAACCACATAAGTGCCATGTCCTCAAGGGAAAAAAATTACACACCTGAAAAGGAAATACATATAATACATACAATACAATACATACAATATAATACATCCAATATAATACAATACAATACAAATACATACAATACATACAATATAATACAATACAATTAAATACAATACAATACAATACACCCCTATCTAATATACAATAAATACTATCTATCTAATATACATCCCGCATTCTATCTAAATAAATACCATAATCTAATATACATCCTATCTATCTAATATACATCCCGCATTCTATCTAAATAAATACCATAATCTAATATACATCCTATCTATCTAATATACATCCCCCAATCTATCTAAATAAATACCACAATCTAATATACAATACATGCTATGCTATCTATATAAAACACATACCCCTAGCTAACATCCAATAAATGCTTTCTATATAGAAAATAATCTAATTCTAAGCTAAAATAAAATAATTAAGACCACTTACATTTGCAGATGTCCATTCAGATCAGGCACCTAGGGAAAAAAAATTAAAAAAATTAGTGCAACACATTTACAGTAAATAAATAAACATTATAAACATTATAAATATTCTACTCACCTTTCCGGCATGTCCCGTCCTTCTTCTCCGGCGCGGCACCTGTTAAAAAAAAACATAACATTAATACACATACATAAAAACAAAATAAAATAAACATAATCTACATTGTACTTACCTCCCCGCAATGTCTCCGGCCTCCTCCTCCTCTTCTACCACGCCCTGTAAAAAAAAAAAAAATACTCACATCTGCACTCACAGAGATCCCCGACGCTAATGAGTCTCCCGGAGACTTTTCCGGAAGAAAAAAATCGCTGTCTATCAAATTCAACCAATCAGGAGGTGCCAATGTGTCAGCCAATCAGAAAGGGATGCACCCTAAAATCCTACTCTGATTGGATAATGCACCTGTCAATATTTATTTAAACCAATCACAAGGCACAGATGCCTTCAGCCAATCACAATGGAATACACCCCCACAGGGTGATTGGCTGGAGGCATCTGCGCATTCTGATTGGTTGCACTGACAATAGCCAATCACAATGGAATACACCCCCACGTACTGATTGGTGAAGGCATTTGCGCCTTCTCATTGGCTATTGTCAATGTCAATCAGTATTACAGCCAATGGGAAGGCGCAGATGTCTTCACCAATCAGTACGTGGGGGTGTATCCCATTGTGATTCGCTGATGGCGATAAAGCCTTAGGCGTTTTCAGCAAATCAGAAGCCGCCATTGACAATTTTATTCTGGAACACTCCGTAGGAAACTCATTAGCGTCGGAGACATCCGCCAGGGCGGATTTTTTTTTTTTTTTTAAAGAGCGTGGATGCTTCCGGGGCACAACACGAGGAGGCCGGAGACATCGCGGGGAGGTAAGTACAATGTAGATTGTGTTTATTTTACTTGGTTTCATGTTTAATGTATGTGTGCTAATGTAATGTTTTTTTTTAACAGGGGCCGCGCCACAAAAGCAAAGATGGAGGACGTGACATGCTGGAAAGGTGAGTAGAATAATTAGAATATTTAGAATGTTTATTTATTTTATGTAAACGTGTTGTATTAATTTTTTAAATCTTTTTTACCCTAGGTTGGTAATCTGAAGAAACATCTCAAAGGTAAGTGGTCTTAATTATTTTATTGTAGCTTAGAATTAGGGTTGCTATATAGAGATAGCATGTACTGTATATTAGATAGATAGGGGGATGTATATTAGATAGATAGTATTGTATATTAGATAGGGGAATGTATATTAGATAGGGGGATGTATATTAGATAGGGGTGTATTGTATTGTATTTAATTATATTGTATTGTATGTATTGTATGTATTTCCTTTTCAGGTGTGTATTTTCTTGTTTCTGTAGTGGTGGGGGGGGGGGGTTGTAATGTATTTTTTTATTTTCAGTAATGTTCCCTTTTTTATTTTTTGTGACTTAGGTTTTTTTTTTTTCTGTAATGTCATTTTTTGACGGGCAAGTCGCTAGTATACATATAACTACAATAGTTGCCAGTGTATATAACGTTTGCAATGTTGGTCAAGCTTTTTCTTTGCTGTGCGAGGGACGCCTGCGAGCCTCGCGGAGCGAGGCGAGCCATCGCCGCACGCACTACTTAGGCTGCAATGAGCGCCAATGGTGCTCATTGCACTGTGAGCCTTGCAAAGCGAGGCGAGCAGTTGAGGCACGTAGGACTGCGAGGGTCGTTCATCGATGGACTCAAGATCAGCGCTAAAAGTGAAATATTCAAAATAAGATAAATCTACTTCCACATTTTGCAATGAGATCTAAATGATGCGAAAAAGAAAATTTCCTCCAAATATGTACCCCTTTAAGAGTGAAGAGGATGGAATAATTATGGTTTAGTGAATACAGTGCCTTGCAAAAATATTCACCCCCTTGGCATTTTTCGTGTTTTGTTGCCTCACAACCTGGAATTAATATGGATTGTTTGAGTATTTGCATCATTTAATTTACAGAACATGCCCACAACTTTGAAGATGTTTTTTTTTTTTTATTGCGGAGCAAACATCAAAAATGACAAAATAACAGAAAAAGTCAATGTGCATAACTATTCACTCCACTTTGTAGAGCTACCATTTGCTGCAATCACAGCTCCAAGTCACTTTGTCCTAGCTTCAAATTACGCACAGGGTAGTACAGGTTTTGCTCAAGAATATCCCTGTATTTAGCACCATCTTTCCCTCAACTCTGACCAGTTTCCCAGTCCTGGCTGCTGAAAAAACACATTCACAGCATGATGCTGCCACCACCATGTTTCACTGTGGGGATGGTGTTCTTTGGGTGATGTGACATGTTGGGTTTGCAGACATAGCGCTTTCTTTGATGGGCGAAAAGTTCAATTTTAGTCTCATCAGACCAGTGCATCTCCCTTCATACATCTTGGTAGTCTCCCAAATGTCTTTTTGCAAACTCAAAACGTGCCGTTTTGTTTTTTGCTGAAAGTAATGGCTTTCTACTGGCCACTCTGCCATAAAGCCCAACTCTATGTAGCGTACAGCTTATTGTTGTCCTATGTACAGATACCCCAGTCTCTGCTGCGGAACTCTGCAGCTCCTCCAGGGTTAAGGCTGTAGTGTAACAAAATAGGTAAAAAGTCAAGGGTGTGAATACTTTTGCAAGGCACTGTATAATCACTCAATTCCAAAATGGGCATTTTGGGTTAACTATGTTTTTATGATTCGGGCATTTTAAAGAGAAATATATATGGATTAATAAATCTTTGGTGTATGAGATGCTTTGCTAGAAAATGTGACATTCCTTGAATATCGATTATTTGAAGATTCGTTTGTAGCTAATTTTGTGTAATTTCTCTTGTTTTATAGTAATCTAAATGGTGCTTTTCATAAAATATAATATATATATATATATATATATATATATATATATATATATAGATATATACAGTATATATATACATACATACACAGTATCTCACAAAAGTGAGCACACCCATCACATTTTTGTAAATATTTTATTATATCTTTTCATGTGACAACACTGAAGAAATGAATCTCTGCTACAATGTAAAGTCATAAGTGTACAGCCTGTATAACAGTGTAAATTTGCTGTCCCTCAGAATAACTCAACACACAGCCATTAATGTCTAAACAAACGTGAGTACACCCCTAAGTGGAAATGTCCAAATTTGGCCCAATTAGCCATTTTCCCTCATGTGACTCATTAGTGTTACAAGGTGTTATCGCTCTCACACTCTCTCATACTGGTCACTGGAAGTTCAACATGGCATCTCATGGCAAAGAACTCTCCGAGGATCTGAAAATAAGAAGTGTTGCTCTACAAAAAGATGACCTAGGCTATAAGATAATTGTCAGTACCCTGAAACTGAGCTGCAGCACAGTGGGCAAGACCATACAGCGGCTTCACAGGACAGGTTTCACTCAGAGCAGGCCTCTCCATGGTCGACCAAAGAAGTTGAGTGCACGTGCTCAGCAGCATATCCAGAGGTTGTTCTGTGGGAAATAAGTTGTATGAGTTCTTCCATCATTGCTGCAGAGGTTGAAGGGGTGAAGGGTCAGTATATCAGTGGTCTGAATATACGCTGCACACTGCATCAAATTGGTATGCATGGCTGTAATCCCAGAAGGAAGCTTCTTCTAAAGATGATGCACAAAAAAGCCCGCAAACAGTTTGCTGAAGACAAGCAGACTAACAAAATGGATTACTGGAACCATGTCCAACTCTATGGAGCGTACGTCCAATGAGACCAAGATAAACTTATTTGGTTCAGATGGTCAAGATTGTGTGGCGGCAACCAGGTGAGGAGTACAAAGACAAGTGTGTCTTGCCTACAGTCATGCATGGTGGCGGGAGTGTCGTGGTCTGGGCCTGCATGACTGCTCCCGGCACTGGGGAGCTACAGTTCATTGAGGGAAACATGAATGCCAACATGTGACATACTGAAGGAGAGCATGATCCCCTCCCTTTATAGGGTAGTATTCCAACAGGATAATGACCAAAAACACACCTCCAAGACTACCACTGCCGTGCTAAAGAAGCTGAAGGTAAAGGAGATGGATTGGCCAAGCATGTCTCCAGACCTAAACCCTATTGAGCATCTGTGGGGCATTCTCATACTGAAGGTGGGGGAGTGCAAGGTCTCTTATATCCACCAGCTTCATAGTGTCATCATGGAGGAGTGGAAGAGGACTCCAGTGGCAACCTGTGAAGCTCTGGTGAACTCCATGCCCGTGAGGGTTAAGGCAGTGCTGGAAAATAATGGCGGCCACCCAAAATATTGACACTTTGGCCCAATTTGGACATTTCCACTTAGGGGTGTACTCACTTTTGTTATCAACGGTTTAGACATTAATGGCTGTGTGTTGAGTTATTTTGAGGGGACAGCACATTTACACTGTTATACAGGCTGTACACTTACTACTTTACATTGTAGCAGAGTGTCAGTACTTCAGTTTCGTCACATGAAAAGATATAAACATTTTAATTATTTTTATGAAGAGCTTTGTAATGCTTCTGTATATATATATATATATATATATATATATATATATATGTATATATATATATATATATATATGTATATATATATATATATATATATACAGTATATATTGTCATTGTTAAAATGTATGTGCTTTATGATAATTTTATTTTTTATTTACTTGGGCCCTCATTCTATTATCGGCCGTAGGAGATGCGGGGCCGCAAGGACCGGCCGCAAGCTATTTGCCTATTCTATTCCCTTCCGGCCGGGGACTTGTTATCCCTTGCGGCCGCACGCGCCGGAGGAAAGCCTTTGATCTTAAACGGCCGCAAGAGTTTCAGCCGCAAGAAAATCCCGGTTGCTATTCAAGTGCTCCGGGAACCCTCTCTGCAAGGCTAAAACCGAGCCGCATCTTACTTGCAGCAAAAAGGTCCCGCAAGCACACAATTAAGTAAATAATAAAGCCATCCTGCACTCTGAGGAGACAATAAAGTTATTGTAGGTGTTAGCAGTCATAGCACAACATTCCCCTACACTCAAATCCGTAAATATTTTTTTTTAAATTCATGTCAAATATCCGTGGACAAAGTCCCAAGGGCTTGGAGTACCTCAGACCCGCAAAGGCTGCGGGATCAGCCTTCTTCAAGTCCGTAAATGGGTAAAGTAGACCTACAGGTCGTAAAGGGCTTACTTACAAGTCGTAGCATAGAAAAGCCATCCTGTACTTTTATTAGAAGTGAAAGTGATGTTTGGTTTTAGAATTAATAGCTCAACATTCCCCTACTCTCAAATCCGCAAATAAAGATATTTAACTTCATGCAAGCCTGCACGGGTTTGAATAACGAGCTACGGTCTTGGAGGGCAATCATCCGCCAAACCCGTACTTGCTTCACCAAGAAGCTACGGTCGTGCGTTACGGCCAGAAGTCTCAAGCCCGTAATCCTGAAATCAAACCTGAAATCAATTAACCAATAGAAAGATGACAATCAAGGCCACAAATAGTTTAAAAGTGAGGGAAATTCGTAAATCTGTGACTGTGTTGTATGCTGTGCAAGTGGACACACAGGTCTTGGAGTTGGAGGGTTTTGAGAGCGAGCAAGAGAGAGTGAGGAGAGGAGGAGAGATGGAGGGAGAAGGCAGTGAAGGTAGAGGCCAGGGAGAGCAGGGCCCCCAGCCACAGGCTGGCCAGCAAGCTGCTGCTGCTGCCAGAAAAAGGGCTGCAAACTTTAACCATGAGGAGATTGAAACTCTCATTAGAGGAGTTCAAGCCCACCACTCCATCCTAACCGGTGGGAGCGAGGTGAGGCCCAGGCAAAGGACAGATGCCTGGAGGGCAATAGCGGCGGAAGTCTCTTCGCTGGGGTATGCAAATCGTACCTGGCAGTCTGTCCAGCAATGTTGATGTAAAAAAGAAAATGGCGAATGAGGCCAATGCGGCACGTGGAACCGGTGGTGGGCCTCCAGAAACATTTACATACCCCGGTTGGGAGGCCACAGTGCGCGACATGATCCAGCCAGCGGCAGTCGTGGCCTGGTGGACACGGGTGGGGCAGAAAGCCTGCAATGTGAGTACCATGTACACCTTAACACCCTCATATGTACGCACATGTACCCCACACAGATAGATAGACTCTAGGGATGCGGCTGCGCTTGCGTCCCCATGTAGCCGTCAAAAATAGTTGGTACACCCAAAGCCCCTAACCCTCTAACCCTAACCCATACCCCCTAACTGTAGCCAGAACCCGAAACCCATAACCACTTACCCGGCCTGCTGGGCTGGCGTAGCTAGAGTCGGTGGCGGTGCACTTCGAGAGATGTGCACATACAACAGGATAGGTCCGGTATAGCTGGTACATCCCCATGAGACTACATGTATGGATGATGGATGTGCACACTGCAGCATATGCGGATACAGACTCTGATGGACTACAAGTTTGTGTCGTGTAACAGCCTAATCTGGACCATGTTTCATTAACATGTTAACTCACACACTGGCCAACAGATTCAGATGAGCACGTGGACTAATTACCTGCAGTTGGCACACCGCACCAGCATTACATATAGTCATATGAGCCATGGGCCCTTTCCTGTTATCTGACCGTGACTGCTGGTAGCAGCAGTGAGCAGCCTCTACATGTCACAGCATTTTCCTGGAGATTATAATTATAATCATGCAGATTTAGTGGGTTATGGTGGTGTTAAGGTAAGGGTTTCAGATTAGGGTGAGGGCTAGTGCTTTTGGGCTTGTGTGTAAGGTGAAAATGATGTATATAACAGCGGCAGCGCCATCTATCAGCCCCTTGGTCCAACTGCTGCTGCCAGCAGTTGCTGTCACATAACAGGAAAGATCCCAGCCAGGATCCACAATACTAATGATGCAGATCAATATTTCTTTGCGTCAAGCATTCACAGCCAATTCTAAGTCACTATGATCTCAGAGATATGGAAACAACAATACTCAAATACAAATCTTGTCTCATTTCAGTACCAGCCAGGCATCCCCTGCCTCCTCAGGGCCCTGCACCATGCCAAGATGCAGGACCACCTGCAGCAAGACCACCTGCAGCAGGACCACCAGCAGAAAGTCCACCTGGGCCCTCCACAAGATGCCAGCCATTGGCTCCAGCAATGGCCCCTCCAGCCAGGATAATTGGGCCGCCTGGCTCACAGTCAATGTGGGCTGGCCAATGTGGGGACATCCAATGTGGTCCCATCCCAGTTGGGCCCACAGTCTGGAGCCACAAGAAATGGTGCCCTGGAGCATGGGCCCCCGGCAGGGCATGTGACTCCCACAGGCCCCGCAGGCTTCTCTGGCCACTCCGGCCCCACAGGCCCCACTGGCCACTCCGGCCCCACAAGCCCGACTGGCCACTCTGGCCCAGCTGGCCCCTCCGGCCCCGCTGGCCCCACTAGCCACTCCGGCCCCGCTGGCCACTCCGGCCCCTCAGACCCCGCTGGCCACTCCGGCCCCACAGGCCCCGCTGGCCACTCCACACAGCCGTGCCTCCACCAGAGGACACAGTGGTCTGGGTCTGCGCCAGGTAGTCCGGCGCTGTCAGCGGCCCAGTGCCACGATTTCCTCGCTCATCTCCAGCATGAGCGGGAGCAAAATCAAGAGTTCATGCTGTAGATGAGACGGCATAATGACCAGGTGTTTGAAGAGTTAAGGCGGCATCACCAGGTCATGGAGATAGGCCAGCAAAATGACCAGGCGTTGCAGGAGTTAAGGCGGCTTCACTGTGTAATGGAGGAATATGCAGAGAAGGCCATCCCCAAGAACAGGGTACCTCCTCAACCTCCCAGACCTTGCCCCCAGCATCCAGGGCAGAAGAGCCGCCAACCCTTCGAAGAGGTCGTGGCCGGCCTAGGGCAACGGTTGGCAAAGGCCAGGAGAGTCATGAACAACAAAAGCGAAAGCGGAAATAGGTGAGAACATGTTCATGTTGCATATAGAAGCAATTGATGTCCAAGATCTATTGACGTTGAGGTGTTGCAGTAAATGCGTATATTGTTCTAATTGATGTCTTGCTCTTATCTCTTTAGGTTCAAATCGACGGAATGTTTGCCTCCAATTTTCCTTTTTTGTTTCTATAATTTGCAAACATAAGAATAAATATTATGTATTGCTCACATTATCATTGTTTGTTTTCGTTTGTACTGTACCATGATTGTTAAACACCAGATGAATGCTACACAACAATGTTATTGTATTAGTACATACATCTTCCTTCAATATACCAGCCCTGTGTTAATGTAGGGTTGGGGTAACAGCCACTAGTGCAGCTGAGGGTGGAGGTAATATTCCTGAGTTTGATTCCAGTAACGGCGATGATATTCGTGTTTTTGACACATGGAGATATTCATTCAGGGTAAATATCAAAAGTGAGTACACCCCTAAGTGAAAGTGTAAATATTTTCATGCACTGACTTAACCCTCATGGGGATGGAGTTCACCAGAGCTTCACAGGTTGCCACTGATGTCCTCTTCCACTCCTTCATGATGATATCATGGAGCTGGTGGATCTTAGAGACCTTGCACTCCCCACCTTCCATTTGAGGATGCCCCCACAGATGCTCGATAGGGTTTAGGTCTGGTGACCTACTTGGCCAGTCCATCAACTTATTACCTTCAGCTTCTTTAGCCAGGCAGTGGTCGGCTTGGAGGTGTGTTTGGGGTCGTTATCATGTTGGAATACTGGCATGCGGCCCAGTCTCCGAAGGGAGGGATCATGTTCTGCTTCAGTATGTCACAGTACATGTTGGCATTCATGGGTTCCCTCAAAGAACTGTAGCTCCTCAGTGCTGGCAGCATGCATGCAGGCCCAGACCAAACATATATGCATGTCTATATATGTTTTATATATAATGTTGTGTGGATTCCCCCTATATGCATTTACCTAATGATGTCAGATGCTGCCTCCCCTCTCTCTGCATCACTGTTTAGGTTCAAAATGAGGGTTTCATCTCATATCAATGTTTTTGTGTTCGTTGTGACTTATCCATTTATCTGTAATTTAGGTATTATTTCAACTACTTTTGCTCAGTATAGATGTATACTTTTGGTGGTGGGAGTGTCATGGTCGGGGCCTGCGTTACTGCCTCCGGCACTGGGGAGCTACAGTTCATTGAGGTAAACCATGAATGCAAACATGTACTGTGACATACTGAAGCAAAACATGATCCCCTCCCTTGGGAGACTGGGCTGCAGGGCAACATAACATAACGACCCTAAACACACCGCCAAGACGACACTGCCTTGCTAAAGAAGGTAAAGATGATGGACTGGCCAAGCTTGTCGCCAGACCTAAACCATATTGAGCATCTGTGGGGCATCCTCAAACTGACGGTGGGGGAGTGCAAGGTCTCTAGCATCAACCAGCTCTGATGTATCATTAAGGAGTGGAAGAGGACTCCAGTGGCAACCTGGGAAGCTCGGGTGAACTCCCTGGCCATGAGGGTGAAGGCAGTTCTGGCAAATAATGGTGGCCACACATAATTGACATTTAGTGCCAATTTGGACATTTCAAATTAGGGGTGTACTCACTTTTGTTGCCAATGGTTTAGACATTAATGGCTGTGTATTGAGTTATTGATGGGTCAGCAAACTTACTTTACATTGTAGCAGAGTGTCATTTCTTCAGTGTTGTCACGTGAAAAGATATACTAAAATGTTAACGACAATGTGACGGGTGTACTCACTTCTGTTAGATACTGTGGCCCGCATTCAATTGCAATTTGGCCAATTGAATAGGGCTCTAAATAAGCACATAACATATTTTTTAAATAATTTTTTAGTTAGTAAACATCTAACCAAAAGCAAGGTTTTTACTAACTAAAAACTTTCTAAAAAAATATATGTTATGTGCTTATTTAGAGCCCTATTCAATTGGCCAAATCGCAAATAAATGAGGCCCTGTATGTTCACTATTAGGATGTGAGCCACTTACGGACACCTGTCTCATTTGTCTGTTTCTGTGTCATATAGATTGTTAATACCAACCTTCCCTCATGGTTGAAATCAGTAATGCAAACACACTGTGAGAATTCTATTGACACCCCTAACTGATGGTGCAGAGCACAGATGTGGAGTCTGAAGGTCCTTTCATTGATGTTACAGAAATGCTATGGTATCAACATTGACGAGGCAGACACAAACAACATCTCGGATAAATCATATTTACTATTTACAGAAATTAACAAAGCAAGCTTGCCACAAAGCCACAGGTTGACTAATCATCACAGGTAAGCAAAGGATCATTGTGGAGGGGGGTAGGATACAAAATCCAAGTAACACAGGGAAATAGGGATATGAGAGCAGAATGCAGGCAAGGTAAATTACATTGATATAGATGATCATGGGATTTACAGTGTATCACCCAACATTAGGCAATATAATAGATCTCATTATTGTTTCTACATATATATAACAGTCAATAAGGAAAGACCACAATAATCCATAATAAGGTGATATACATATGGGGAGAGCAAAATGTATGCTTGTGTGTTAAACGGACACTCTGATGCAACATCAGAAGTATAAGTGCTCAATCAGTGAATGCTATGAGCCCATGAGGTAAGTTCTCACGCAACAATAAGCAGCACATAGATAACCTTGGTCAAAAAGATGGGGACCTGACCAGGACCATATCAGTCAGATATTACTTATTCCAGAGAACTCACAACAAACCAGGCAATATCAAGGGTAGTTTGTTCTCTGATTGAGCATCTATACTCACTGTTGTTGCATATGCATAACTGAAGATTAACATAACCTCATTAACTGTTAAGTCCCAAGCCTGGATTTACTCTTCCCAATATGCACAAGGAGGGTCACATCAGCACTGAAGAAAAGATCTGGAAGGGTTTGTGCTGCAGGCTTCACAACAGTCCAAGTAGAGGAGAGGATAGAATGTCGAAACCAATAGGTACATATGAAATGAGGTAGACTATATGAGCATACACATGCTGTGGATATACCAGGAACATCAGCTGACAGATGTTACATCATATCTGCATTGTATAATGAAATTGTTTCGTGACACATATCGGCTATTCAGTCAAGGTAATCAGATATCAAACTGGATCCAACAAAGCAATGAAACGGACACATGCACATACATGAGGATATTGACATGGCCATGGAATGTCATGATGTTTATCGTCATGCCTTGTTCTGACCGTGATCTGGAATACAAACACACAAATAATATATTAGTGGAAACCTTACATATGCCATATGAGCAGCCACCAACAGATGCAGGTATGTCGTCACACATGTTATGCATTGGGATCTCGTACAAGCTAACCATCTGTCAGATGATAATGATGGCCCAGACTAATTTGTCCGGATGTGGGAATATTATTAGTCTAATTATCATTTATTTGTATTGTGCAAACATATTCCGTGGCGCTGTACAGGGGAGAAGAACACGAAAATATACAGTATGTAATATTGCCAACGCCAGAAAATGGAGGGCCCTGTTTTGAGCGTAAAGTCTGTTGATAACTGATTTCTTCCCAAAGGCCCCCACAAGATTAAAAAATCACCACTTCCAAGCTAAAGGTAATGGACATGGGGAAGAGTAGATAAGGAATGGCAAGGTTAATAAGTAAGTGAGAGATACATAGGAAGGAAGTTGTGTCAAGTAGAAAGTTATGCATTAGTCGGAGAGGAAAGGGATCAGATGTAAAGTGCGATGCACTATTATGTAATAAGGTATCTGCCCCATGTGGACAGATAATGTAATCTGCAGATGGGACAGTCAGGAGACACATAGTTTAATCACAGCTTGAGTAAGATTAGCTGATGGGCGAATAAAAGGAGAGAGGTGGGCATGAGAGTTGAAATGAAAATGTTGGAGACAAAAAGGGGAGAAGTAAAGAAGAGTCTGAGGAAGAGGCAGGGGATGTGAGGAAGAAGACAAGAGAAAACATAGTATAAAGGGTTAATTGGGATAGTTAGCAGAAGTTGCTAATTGTTCAGGTGTCGAAGACTTGTTTGACTCAATAAATTAAGGGTAAACAGGGGTGGGTGGGATGAGGAGAGAGACAGACCGACAGACAGACAGACAGAGAGAGACAGAGAGACCAGTGCAGCCTGTAATAGAAATGGAAGATCCCAACTATCACACATTGATACATGTTCGGACATCCACATGTGGTTCTCTACCTTGCATAGATCAAGTGGAGTATTCAACAAAGAGATCTGTTCCCTCCAGGACATGTCTGCATTGCTTCAGCAATACATAGGGGATGTCCTGGGGAAAAGAAAGTTAGGCCTACATTAATGGAGTTATTAGTCATTTCCTCTCATGCATACATGCACATGTTTCCCGCGAATACTCACTTACAATGTAGACGACATTGATGTAGCTGATGTTCTGTTGCTGTACAGGTCGTTTCCCATGTCTGTGTGGGTAAACAATGTGTTGACACACGGCAACATTTCTGTAATGGCAATATGATGATATGAGTCACACAATCCATATGATATATTGCACAATGATTCCTAGTAAACACATCCTTGAGACTATTCCTGTTATCTGACTGAGAATGCTTTTACCAGCATTCGCTGACAAAGAACTGGAGAGATCCCCTCTTGAGAGAGATCCCATGAGGTACATTTATTATGGTTTACAATATGCTGGTATGTTCATATATCAAGATTGCTATGTATTGCATTGACCTCCATGGGATGTGGAATAGCATGATCAGACAATGGGAACATTACTGTTCTGTGAAGATGTTTTCAAATACGATTGTGATGCCTATATCCATTGACATTGTGGAATACATCAGACCATCCATTTAGCTTAGCTTCTGGAGGTTGGCAGATATCAATATATATGAGGTGTATGGGAATGTGCGCATACTTACCAGTAACGGATATCAGAGCAGGCTGTATTTGATCCAGTATTAAGAATGCGTCACGAGACATATTTTACATCACAAAGCTATCCTCTACTGTGGACTGTTGTATATTCTGTATGACAATGGGGAAGGAGAAAAGAGATGTATTAGTAACCATAATCAAGGTACATTATAGTTGGTTGTTATTAGTTTCAGACTTACATGAGAAGTACTCCCGAATGACGTGGGCACGTAGTCGTGACCCCTGAACGTTATCCTCACCAGGGGGAGGTACTGGACGCTCCGCCGGTTCAAGCGGAGCATCATCAATGTTCCCCAGACAGTTTGCCTGTACTGCTATATTGTGCAGACAACAGCAGGCCAGGATGATGTGACAAACCTTCACTGGTGCATACTGTAGCGCCCCGCCAGGGGAATGTAAACATCTGAAGCGCATCTTCAGGAGGCCAAAGGTGCGCTCTATTACATTCCGGGTTCTGGCATGGGCCGCATTGTACCTCTCCTCCCCCTCTGTGCGTGGATTGTTCACAGGGGTCAACAACCACGGCAAACACCTATATCCTGCATCACCTGAAGGAAACCAAAATGGGAGATATAGATATGAATGTGAGGTTGTGCTGCTCGTTAAAGCATCTGTAAATATACACAATGATTAATGTGACGTTAGTTTAGGGATCTCTGGGTTGGAACTTCCTACTCCTATAACCAGGTCACATCGGGTTAGGCACAGCAACAAGCTACGATGCAATGGCTTAGTCGGCACACCTTCTTTAGGGTGCACGGCAAATGAGCGCGGACAATACGGCGCTGACAGAAGCCGGCGACAGTAGCGCACTGTTGAAAATTTTGTGCCAAAATGTGCGTCGATCAAAGAGCGCAAGTTGTAGAATCTATTGCCTAATGGGCCAAAACCCTCTAACCCGAGCCCTCAGATCCCATACCTAACCCGAACCACTGAGACCCCATGCCTAACACTAACACTCAGAATCTAAAGCCTTAGCCCAAAGACCTCTAAACTCTAAACCCCTAAGTCCACCCTTAAGTCCTTATCTCAAATCCTGCGCGCAGATGTTGTGCGCGCTATTATGCTAGCAGTGTTCTGAAAACTACCAGATGATAGGATGTGTATGGCGGCTAACATCCGTGTCATGCCTGGGATGGCTTTATTGGTCCGCGAGGAAGGCTCCATGTCCTCCCTCAGGACCGCATAGAGCTCCTCCAGGCTGGCACGGGTTAGCCTAAAATGCTCATACACTTCCACATCAGTTAACCCCTCTAATGTGACTCTCTCCCTGTACACCCTGGGTGCACGAAGCCTCCTGGCAGGCTCCTGGGCCTGCTCACCCCTGTGGGTCTGGCTGTGCAGGAGCCCTCACTTCATGTGCCACACGCTCTAGGGGTCCCTCATATCCCCCTGTCCCTGTGCCACTGGAGCTCTCTCCCCTAACTGACCCCCCACCATGACCCTAGTCATATCCGGTGATGAGCCACTTGCCTGCCTTGGTTCCGGACCACCATGGATTGCATTAGCACGCTCACCCAGATTCACTCCCAGCCGGCCCTCTCTGTCACGCCTCAGCCACTCCTCAGTCGCACGCCTGACAGCCGGGTTTCCACTCTGCAAAAGTCGAAACAAATATCTATTCCTACGACGTTGCACTTTACTCACATACATATACACCGCACTCAGGTTGCTGCTATTCATGATGGTTCAGACTTGCTAATTCCTGGCTGATGATGTGGTTTTATAGCTTGCTAATTACCACAGCGGTGATTATCCTGGTGGATTTCACAAATGGAAAAGCTCACTGGTGTATCTAAACTTCATCATGTTATGAAGTTCCCTCATTATGGATTGGTTTAGCCATTTTAATTAGTAACCCCTAATATTCTGGCACACATTTGAATTTGGGCCCATGCTACATGATCTATGTAATGTGGCGTTGAAATATAGCCAATATTTGTGTTACAAAAAGTAGATGTGATGAGAGAGCTGTAAATCAGATAATGTTGATATGTTTAGGTGACACATTCTAGCCTTTGTGAGTGCTAAAGGGTTAATATGGCCGCCATATTGAGGATGTACATGACAATAAAAATATATATTTTATTTACATATTTGATCATTGGGGATTGTTTTGCCAGTAATTTGAATGCCTTTTATTGCTTCATTTATACTTTTAGGGCCCTTTCAGCCCGGTTTCATTCCAACGCCGTAAGTGCATTGTGTGGACTTCAACGGATGCGTCCGTAAACTTAATATAGCCAGTTGCGAATCGCGGCCTTCAGAATGTAGAAAGGCCGTGATGTTTAGGAGCACACGCAAGCTGGAAGGGGGACGGACTAGCCGCGCCCGGCACGTACCATCCAATAGCGGAATCACACATTGCGCCACAGGTCTCACAGCCAATCACTTACGGGATAGACCATTTGATTGACAGTGGGAGTGAATAAATAAGAATGACACGTGCCCACGCCTCGACTGTGTTGCGATTTCGGCCGAAGTAGCACGCGGTTCCCGGAGCTTGGTGGGTGAGAGGAGGTAAGTTGCTTTATTATCAAGTCGCGTTTTATGTTCTTTTTACGGAAATACGTTACTTCATTTACGGATTACGATGTAAAGAAGTACAATTGCGTTCTTTTTCTTGTTTATAGGTTTCTTGAAAGTTTGTGTATTTTGTCCAGCACAAAGGAGTTTGGAGGGAGGTAAGTTGCATTGTACATGCTTTTCATCCTATCAAGCTGTATTTTATTTTTCTGTTTTGACAATTTCTATATTTACTGAATACACTGGCGAGAAGTACTATTGTCTTTTTTTCTTGTTCATAGGTGTTTGTAGTGTTTTGGGATTTTGTCCGGCACAAAGGAGTTTGGAGGGAGGTAAGTTGCATTATACATGCTTTTCATCCTATCAAGCTGTATTTTATTTTTCTGTTTTGACAATTTCTATATTTACTGAATACACTGGCGAGAAGTACAATTGTGTTTTTTTTTGGGGTTGGCTTATAGGTTTGGAGAGTTTTTTTGTGTGGGGAGAGGAGTTTGGTGGAGGGAGGTAAGTTATTTTTTCTTTTTATGTTTCGTATTATATCTGGATATATCTCTCTCTCTCTCTCTCTCTATACTGTATATATATATATATATATATATATATATATATAGAGAGAGAGAGAGAGATTGAGAGAGAGATTGAGAGAGATTGAGAGAAAGAGATTGAGAGAGAGATTGAGATTGAGAGAGAGATTGAGAGAGAGAGATTGAGAGAGAGAGATTGAGAGAGATTGAGAGAGATTGAGAGAGAGAGATTGAGAGTGAGGGATTGAGAGCGAGGGATTGAGAGCGAGGGATTGAGAGCGAGGGTTTGAGAGCGAGGGATTGAGAGCCAGGGATTGAGAGCGAGAGAGTTTGATTGAGTTTGATTGAGTTTGAGTTTGATTGAGTTTGATTGAGTTTGATTGAGTTTGAGTTTGATTGAGTTTGAGTTTGATTGAGTTTGATTGAGTTAGATTGAGTTTAATTGAGTTAGATTGAGTTTGATTGAGTTTGATTGCGTTTAAGTTTGATTGAGTTTGATTGAGTTTGAGTTTGATTGAGTTTGAGTTTGATTGAGTTTGATTGAGTTTGATTGAGTATGAGTTTGATTGAGTTTGATTGAGTTTGATTGAGTTTGAGTTTTATTGAGTTTGATTGAGTTTGATTGAGTTTGATTGAGATTTCTACACATATTTGCAATACACATAGGTGTTCCAAACTGCTTCTTCAATGGGGCTTGACAAGAACTTATTTTCAGCCTAGCCCAGCAGGACCATGTAGTTCCTACTACCTCTGGTACAGAACATGGCTTCAGGAAAGGTACCACTCCCAGGAATATGTGCAGAGTATAATGCAGATAGGATATTAGTGGCCTCAGACATGGGCCACTCCCCACACATGATAGAAGCACACAGTAAATAGCCGCATACCTTGTATATATGCAAACTGTAACTGACCCTTCCACATTGTTTAGGAAAGTATTGATCTAGCGTGTTTCATCAGCGCCACTCAGGTCCAGAGTGAGAGGTGCTGTACACCCCTCCCACTGCTGTCACAGGCTCTGTCCACTTAAGGTTGATTACTGCAGTTAGTTACAACATTGATATCCAAGCAGAAATAGTGTTGTAGGCGATCAGTATGGGGGACGAGGGGGGAACAGGCAAACCCACTAAAACATTTCTTAATTTCTCTTTCTTTTCTTTTCAGGTGGTGATGGAGGGAGAGGAGCAGAGGGGAGAGGAGTGGCAGGGAGTCCCGGGGCATGGAGGTGGGGAAGAGGAGGGGAGGAGTGAGGAGGAGGAGGTAGTAGTTGAGGAGGGGGAGGTAGTTGAGGAGTGGGAGGTAGTTGACAAGGAGGAGGGAGGAGAGGAGGAGGAGGGAGGAGAGGAGAAGGGAGGAGAGGAGGAGGGAAAAGAGGAGGAGGGAGAGGAGGAGGAGGAAGGGAGAGGAGGAGGGAGGAGAGGAGAAGAAGGAGGGAGGAGAGTAAGGAGAGGAGGGAAGGAGGAAGGAGGGAGGAGAGGAGAGTAAGGGGGGAGAAGAGGAGAGGAAGGAGCACCACATGACAGCAGAACACCTTCAGGTCAGGCTGCTCAGACAGGAGATGGTCCCCAGCCCCATTCAAGAGCAGCCTGGCCCCTCCTCTCCTCCCATGTGTCCGCCACCGGCCAGACCACCGCTGCCTGGCACCGCCCCCCCCCCACCATCACCACCAGAGGGGAGACGGAGGATGGGCACAGGTAATGTGGGTCCTGGGCCCAAGCGGAGGAGGACATAGGGCCTCATTCAATTGCAATGTGGCCGATTTCTAAGGGTTCAATTTAAGCACAGAGCATATTTTTTACAGATGCTTGTAGTTAGTGAACTTATATCCAAAAGCAAGGTCTTCACTAACTACAAATGTCTGTAACTAAATATATGCTCTGTGCTTATATAGAGCCCTTTTCAATTGGCCAAATCGCAATTGAATGAGGCCCATAGGGTCTGCAGACATGTTTTTGCCTTCTCAACAGCACTCCTCAGTGACCATCAATTGGTGACAGGTTAAACAGAACACAAAGGGCCTCATTAAAATGTGATTTGGTCAATTGAATAGGGCTCTATATAAGCACATAGGATATCTTTTTAACAGAAGTTTTTAGTTAGTGAAGACCTGGCTTTTGCATAGAAGTTCCCTAACTAAAAACTTATTTAAAAAAATATACTGTGTGCTTATATAGAGCCCTATTCAATTTGTTACATAGCAATTTAATAAGGCTGTTAATTAGTAGTGTGACCAATAAATTGTCACTAAGGAGTGCTGTTGAGAAGAGATGCTGCAGGCGTTATTTCTTAGGTTTTGTCTTTTTTTGCTTCTTTCTTTTTGTTTTTTTTAGGTCCATGAAGTCATCTCCTGCATCTGCAAGCATTGTGGAGGAATTATATGAGGTGTAAGGTTTTCCCAGTGCCTCTCAGGTAGACATGCCTTCAATGGCAGCCCCCTTAACATGTAGCTCACACAATCTTACAGCTATCATATTGCCAGATATCTCAGACATGATTGTTGTTACCGCTATGGCGGTGGACTTGCAAAGTCTCACAATGGCATGTTAATGACAGCCAGCAATAATATATGCAGTAGTGAAGCATGTGACCCTGACCTCAATATCGGTCTGAGAACAGATCTTTGGGTCTGATGTAAGTAACATTGAATCTGGCTGCTGACCTTTGTGTCCTCTCCATAATAATGGCTATTTGCCCATATTTCTGATTATCCACAGACATAGCTAAAGGTTAGTAATGCTTGCAGATGGGAATCAGGTGAGTTGGTATATTGGTACAGTATTTAGAACTGTATTGTACATACATCGTGATTATACATTTTTTTTGGATCCTCCTCCGCCTTTTTTTATTTGACCACTTATTTCAGATTTTTGTTTGGTCAACACACTGTATGTGTGAAACTGGATTGGATTACACAGTCCAAAGGTTGAATCATCTGTTTCATTGAGCAGATCTAGTTACAAGTTGTAAGTGCTATGCACATAAATGGTTTCTTCAGTTAAATGGAGAGATTTCTGGTTCTGGTTGCAGCATGTGACCCTGGTAGGTGCTATGCATCATGCTTATTCTAGACTATTAGATTGACCCCTGTAGGTTTCCCCTTTTTTCCAGCCTCTTGCTCTTCAAGGACCCGCCCACACCACACCCATGATATTAATGCAGTTTTGACCACTGCTGATTGTGGTCTGTCTAGCAAATAAAGCTTTGTTATACTGTTATGTGAATGCACAATCTTGACCACTGCTGATTGTGGTCTGTCTAGCAAATAAAGCTTTGTTATACTGTTATGTGAATGCACACTCTTGACCATTGCTGATTGTGGTCTGTGTACAAAATAAAGCTTTGTTAGACCTTTCTGACTGCGTCCGTGTATTATGAATATGTTTGGTTCTGGGAAATCCACATGCATTACATTAGTGTCACGTTCCTATAAATGTAAACTGATGAGCCATAGTTAACATGCAACATATCAATACATATAAAACTGTTGAGGAGTCAGAATAGCTTTAGATATCATATGATCCCAAGTATCATATCTACTACTAATATAGGGTTAATACCCATGACAAGTCTGATTAGCGATACTGTGGAGTAGGAACATTCCTCTGAGGGCCTACAATGAATAGGACAGGTGACACTGGAGTGGTTTTCCAGTTCCTTCTCTAGTTGATTGGGATTAGTCTGACCTCTCTGATAAGAAGTACCCCCCTACACTGGCCCTATGTAGTATAGCTCACAGCTTCATTGAAGTACACAACCCCCTTCACCAACATCACTTAGCATATGTATGAATACAGTTAGTTGCCCAATAATGAACATGCATTGGCTAAATATCCTTTGGTTATCATATGTTGTAATGTTCATGCACATGCCAATATGACAAACCATGCTGCAACATGCATAATATGATTAAAGCCACACTACCCAATTCAATAGCAAGAGTAAAACATGAGTCAGGTCATATGAACCCTTTGCCACGCACATGAGCTCTATTGTGATCCCTTAAATCTCTATCTAATTGCATATACATCTCGCTCATCACATCTACATTTGGTAACACAATTATTTTGCTAATTACACCGCCACATGGCATATATCAAGTAGCAGGGAAACATTGTAATGTATATTGTTCAGTTCTTCAGTTGTGTCTGACTCTCTGTGACCCTAGGAGCTGCAGCACATTCAGCTAGGTCTCTGCCTGTGCTGTTATCCACGGTTTGCATGCTAAATATACTGGTGTGGTTTGTCAGTTGCTTCTCAAGTGGATTGGACCTTGTCTGATCTCTCTGCTATGATGTGCCCACCTACAGTGGCCCTACATGTTATAGCTCACAGCTTCATTCAGGTACACAAGCCCCTTCACACCACTTAGCAATGCTGAAGGGGACCAGGGGAACATACACCACACATATCTACTCTGACCCATCAGGATGGGCCGCAATCACAAAGGGAGACAGTCCAGAGGCTCTGGGATCGACAGCAAACTCACCGCCATCAGGCATAATCTCTGCTACACCAATCCTGGTGGGAGCCATGTGCCAGGTGTCTAGTTATTCCCATTTGGTGAACTTCCAAACTGTTCTGCTATTTATCAATTTACATGGGTCAGGGTTGCTAAGTGGTGGTGGTGGTGGTGAAGCAGCTTGTGTACCTGAATGAAGCTGTGAGCTACTGTAGGTGGGCAGGTCATAGCAGAGAGATCAGACAAATCCCAATCCACTAGAGGAGGAACTGACAACCCACTCCAATCTCTTTGGCCTTCAAACTTTGGAGAACAGCACAGGCAGAGACCTAGCTTAATGTGCTGCAGTCCATAGGGTCACAGAGAGTCGGACACAACTGAAGAACTTAACCACATATATCGAAATATTCCCCTCGTACTTGATATATGCCAAGTGCCGGTCTGATTTGGCCACTATTTGTATTCTCTAATGTGGATGTGATTAGCGAGATGTGTATTCTATCGTTGATCAACTATATATCGTGCATCGAATGTGCGCTGTCATCTGCGCACCGACACATGCGCGCATAACCAACAGCAGGCCCGACAGGAGGCTAGCGGATCTTATTATTAGGATTAGGCTGTGGGGTGTAATGGTTAGGATTAGGCTGCGGCTACAAGGGTTAGAAGGGTTTATGGCATTAGGTCATATCACTTGCGCTCTCTCATCGACACGCAGTAGTCAAAAACATTAGAACTGCGCAATGATGTGGGACCACTCATGTCAGCTACATGTTGTCAAAACACATTTGCTGTGCGCGCCAATGTTGGGGTGACATATTCTATTATAGGGCTGTTTTAGAGGCTACAATGGAACCTGTATGTGCGCTGACCAATCAAACATAGGAGGAATATTAAACTAATTTGAACAATTGTTAATTTGGAGGCTGTAATGCTTGGGCCTCCATTTTAGGGTTACAGGCTTAAACCATGCAGACTGCAAAAACCGTAACAAAATGGATACCTTCAACCTCCAAGCACATACAGGCTTTAAGAACGAGCTACGGGCTTGGAGGACATGCGCCCTCCAAGCCCGCACGGGCTTGAATAAGGAGCTACGGGCTTGATCATTGAAGTCCGTGGGACTTGGACAGATTTTAAAATCAAAGTACAATTTGGCGATGTGCAAGCTTGAGAATGTTTTGCTAATAATCCTCATGCCCCCATTATGTTCCCCATCATTTACAGTGCTTTGCAGTGCTGTATTGAATATATATTGGCTTCTACAATGCTTTGTTTGTGGCCCTCCACCTCCGAACCCGTACGGGTTTTAACAAGGACGAGCCCGCGGGACTACGGGACGGAAAGTAAACCGTAAATGATATATCGGATTTGGGCTGATGTGCAAGCTTGAGAGGGTGTTGCTATTAATCCTCATGTCCCCCATTTTGATGCCTAGCATTTATGGAGCTTTACAGTGCCATCTTGAATTTATATTTGCATTTACAGTTTTCTGACTTTGGGGCCGGAAAACAAGATTTACTGGAAAAATGCTGATATGCGGCTGGCTGGAAGGGGGATATCCTTGCGGCGCCGTCTTTTTGAATTGCAAGGTAAAGGTAGCTCTACACGGGGCCGTAAGACGGCCGCAAGGAATCGCAGCTTTGCGGCCGTTTTACGGCCGATAATTGAATGAGGGCCTTGGTATCTAGGATGTATGATGGACCTGACAAGTCAATAAAATGCTTCTGTATGAAACTCATTTCATATGCTGTTCATCATAAATATATGGCAATTGATATGTATTTGTTAACAGAGTACATGTGATTGTATTTGAAAATGGATTTGAAATTGAGAGAGGGCAGTTGAAACATTATTTTTGTTTGCACAGAAAGGAAATTAAATATGTCCTTTCAATTTAGGTACATTTTTAGATTTTGGCCTGAAATACTATTGGTTGTAGGGGTGAACAGAAAAGAGCACTACGCTACAGAAAAGATGATTAGCCCTGAAAAATAGAGTTAAAAATAGTTTTGTTTTGAGAAGTTGAGAGTAGGTTTGTAGGATTAATGTATAGTGGAGATAATCAGCTGTAATTTTTCCTCCAGAGACACTTAAAGGGTTATTTACCGAATACTGCAGGAGCTTTTCAGTGCTTCCCTTTGTCTATTTTTATATGGGAAAAATTGACATTACAGCACTTGTGTACAGGAGCGAATCTGTCGGCTTAAACAGAGAAATGTGGATTTATGGATCTTATCTTCTTGAGGGATCAGTGATAAAAAGAATGTGGGAGCAGTAATGCATTTAAAAAGTGATAGAGAAGAGAAAGGAGGCTGTAGTTTTAGAGGAGTTACATTTTAGGTTAAAGTGATTTCATTGTGAGTAAGAGCTTCAGTTAATCTAAAGCAGCAGAGGCTTTAGGATGTTCAGTGGATAAATGCAAATCTCACAGAATGAAGTGTTAAAGCAGCAAAAGTAAAAACCACACAACAGAAAGCATAACTGATGTGTACAAGCATATATAGCATCCCCTTTTAGGCACCCTTTTTGGTGTGCAAAATAGATTTGATTATTGAAATATTATAATACTCATGTAAAAAATGTTCAGTGGCATGTAAATATGTTAAACCACTTGCATTAAATGTAGGAAATTACAAATTGTCCACAATCTCACAAACACCACACCTTCCATCTCCAAAGGATTTTAAAATGTCATTACCCATGGATAATATGAATATTAGTATAGTGCCTCCATCTTATTAGACTTAGACTATATTTACAATTATGTTCTAATAAACATGTTGACATTTATGTCTTGGCTTTTGCTTATTTTTTATTTGTTTATTATTGTCATGTCTTTTCCTTTTTCTTTGCTCCCTAAAGAAACTCAGGTAGTCAATTTTCAGGGTTTAGAAAATGTATTCAGAATGGGCTGTTAACAGCTGAAATACTACTTTCCTCTACATTTAGCTTGAGGAAACAGATCAACTTTCATTGGACTGCTGAAAATGTGACATGTGAAGAAGCAATGTGTTCTTAATATTTTGAATCATCTAACCCAACTCACAAATCACACTGTATATAATATGAAGTACAGATTGCTTTCAGTTTGAATTGGTTGGTTTTATAACTTTTCAAAATAACAAAGTTTTTGAAACCAGAAGGTGAAAAATGTAATAAAAAATCTATAACAGATTTCAAAAACACGCAACTATAAATACCGGATATAATGCAAAGAACAGCACAGCCAATCATTGAAAAGAGCTATCCCCATCTACAATCCAAGTCAATCTGAGATGAGGTGACCGGACACAAGAGGAGAACAAGTCAATAGTGTCAGTGTTTGAGTATTTTAATTATGAGTCATCATGTCTAGTTAGAAAAATGCAGGGATGGTTCATGTGATTTAAAACTCAAAGTAAATAACAGTGTGAAATGAAGTGGCAAGATGGCAAGTACAGCATGTCTTGCAGATTTTAAAGCAATATTAGAGGAGGGTAATTATGCTCTTGATCTAAGTTTTTATTGCAGTTGTCAAAAAAGATCAATACAGGGGCTTTACGGTGGCATTTTTCAAAAACTTTCAGTTTGAACTCCCAACATATCAAAGTAAATGTACAACAGTTTTTTTATTTAATTAAATTTAGTTTGATTATTTTATGCTGTTTAACATTTAATTGATTTATATTAATAAAAATCATGTTTTTATGCTCATAGTATTCATTTCAGAGCTTTTAATGTATATTATTTATGGCATTTTGAGTGGGGCCTGGAACAGACAGGGATCGTCATTTTGCCATATGTTGATGTATTTTTACTTTGCTCAACCCTTGTACAGCACTACTGAATATTTTGGTACAGGATAATAATAATAATAATAAAATATTAATATCTTTTTGATTTCCCATTGACTGTCCTTGTTAGCAAATCAGCATCATTATAGTTGTGTGCATCATTTTTGTTTGCCAATGAGACCTAAATACCATGGCATATTACAGAGAGGTGTTTTCTGCTGCTTTCAATGGAATTTAAATAACCTTTACTTTACAAAACCCTACTCTTATAAATGAATGTTACTATTTTTGATTTCCTTGCTTCATGTGTTTTCAGAGTTATTTCATAATTAACAATTAAGAAACAAAAATGCCTTAACATTCAATGTACTGAATCACAGTTGATACATTAAAGAATTGTATGTGCAGAGACTTACTAAACTTGTTTGATTCAAAAACTTTATTCAATGGAACAAAAATGAAGATATTTTCTCCTCTACAATTCAAATGTAAATCAATGTATTGCGCCTGAGGACACATAGTGATTATTGAAGCAGAGACAAAAATTGGGGTCTCAGCAATTTCCTGACCTCTTGTGCTAAATTCTGATATGCCCAGGAAGCATTCACACTGCTTATTACAAACAGAGACACAGTGTAGCCTTTAGATACCACAATCCAATCTGTCAAAATCTTATATTAATAGAATATTTATGAATACTTGACTACTTATGCGTTATTTCATTTTGGAAATATATTTGTCATTTATTTTAAATGTATTAAGATCTTTAAATGTGAAAAATACATTGGTAAAATAAGCAATTTTAAAGCAGTGTTACATAAATTGTTTTTAGGCAGCTTAATGACATAAAGGACAAAGCAGTATGTATTAAGATTTGTTCTATGTAGTCAACGTATGACATAAACCACCTTATTTTATTAATATTGGGTAATTTCCTCATTAATTTAAGATGATACCAATTTAAACTACCACATACTATGACATTTTTATTCAATTCCAGGACTCTTTATGGCTTCATTTAAAAAACAAAACATTCCTATTATGAATGTTGGATATTGTTTCTAAATCTGAACAAACATACCCCAAAACATAACTAGGCTAACAAAGACACATGCTTATATCAGTTACAGCAGCAGTTAAATTATTATGAAATGTTTTACTAATGTGAATTTATTTTTAAAATACTGTAACAAGAAGTAAGCTTTCACAATTGCACATGTTTGAAAATGTGCAAAAATACTTTGTTTAACTGGCATACAGGAGAACAAAAAAGAGTTTAATATGGAACAATCAGGCAGTGAATAAATAAAAAATAGACTGAAGTGCAATTTTTGTAGTATAGTACCAGGGTATTAAAGGGACATAGAAAATAAATATTTATCTAGTATGACTTTATTACAAGACTTGAAACGTATATAAGAAGCACTTTAAATAAGTTTATTAGAGGCTTTGAATTGAATACAAGAAAATAAATCAGATATGTCTTCAAGTAACATATTTAATTCATCCCATGCTAGTTCTCCTTTACAATGAGAATGCCATCCTGGAGGGAATTTACTAAGCGTTTTCTCATCTGAGCTAAGGTGAGAAGGGTTTTCCCCCATAGTGAAATAGTGCATAGTAAACCAAGAAAAGACATCAGATGCACTTGAAATTGTTAGTAAATTTTCCCCATATCTTAGTGATGGATCATAATCAGGGTTTCTTTTTTCATGATTACAACTTGGAATTCTCAGTGTAAAGGAGACCTGGCAGAAAGTGGAGGAGGACACAACTGGACTTAGCTTTCAGTGGCAAAACTACATAATGGAGGGCCCTGGTGCAAAAAAAATAAAAATTGGGCCCCCCTCATAGAGGTTGTACAAAATGTTTTGCGTTGGGTCCTCCCAAAACCAAATCACTATGTGCTCCTCCCCCAGACCCCTTCCCATAACTGCTCCCCTCCCAAAGCCCCCATTTCATAATAGTAAACCTTCCCAAGACCCCTTTGCTTAGTTGCTCCTCTACCCTTACCTCCAGCCTGCGCAAAGCTTCTCTGCCTGCAGCACAGCTCTAGGACGTGTGCTCTCAACTTTCCAACAACATCCTCTATGGATACGTATATATATATATATATATATATATATATATATACATCCACCACCAGACAGCATATATCCCTACGTAGCACCCAGTCCTTGTCAGCAGCCATTCCCTCTCAGCATCCATCCCTGCACAGCACCCAACCCATCTCAGCTCCCACCTCACATAGCACCCATCCCTATCTCCTTTGCTCCCCCTCACAGAATCCATCTGCTGTGCTTTGCAGCCCTTTCCTTACCTTCTTCCCTGATACACATCCCCAGCATGCTGAACTGCTCCACACTGACACCTCTTAAAAACTCCAGTAGAAATGCTCTTTTTAAAACAGGCACACACCAATTTCTGGCTAGGGATGTATGCGGTGAAGAAGGAGCAGGGAGCCCATGGAGGCCCAGGGGAGGCCCAGGAGGGCTGAGGTGGGTTGGACCAGGGTGGGATCCAGTAGAACCCAGAGACAATGGGCTTGAGAGGTGAGAGTGATGATGGCAATGTTGACAGTGAGAGATGTGAGGAATTGAATCTGCAGTAGAGGTTGGGAAGATTAGTAGCTCTGTCAGACTTGTTGAGTTTGAGGTAGTGGGCGGACATTCAGGAGGATATGCTTGAGAGGCAGTGGGAAACGTGTTAGAAGAGAGGGGAATTGATCTTATACTAAGATGTAGATTTCAGTGTCATCTGCATAGAGATTATACTGAAATCCAAAAGAGTTTATAGGTGAGGATGTATAGATGGAAAAGAGGAGGGGGCCTAGGACTAAACCTTGAGGTATGCCAACAGACAGAAGTTGAGGAGAAGAAGAGGTGCAAGAGAAGGAGATGCTAAATGTTCAATCTTGTAGGTATGATGTGAACTATGAGAGAGCAGTGTCTCAAATGCTGAGGGAGCAGAGGATTTGGAGTAGAAGAGGCAGCAGAGAGACCCAGAAGAAGTAAAGAAAAGTGACTTTTGTGGTCTTGGGGTCAAAAGCTGGATTGGAATTGGTCAAGAAGGGAGTTAGAGGAAATAACTTTGGTGATTGAAGGTGAGCCGCTCGAGTAGTTTGAGAGCCGGGGGAAGTATAGAGATAGGGCAATAGTTAGATGCAGAATCAGAATCAGATGAGTGTTTCTTAAGAATTAAGAATGGGTGCAATTATGGCGTGTTTTAAAGAGGATGGAATCATGCTAGTATTTAGGGAAATGTTGAAGAGGTGTGTGAGAGCTGGGATTAGTGTGGTAGAGATTGGAGGGATAAACTGTGATGGAATAGGATCCAGAGAACAGGTGGTGAGGTGCCTCCTAAGATTGCAAATTTGTTACATTCTTCATAAACATATTTAGTTTTTCTCAAACTACAGTATTCCTTTAGAAAGCCTTATATATATAGCTTTGCTCATACTTTACTCAAATTCATTTTTTTACCTTTTCTTAATATAGAACTCTTTACTATAAGGTGTTACGTTGTATAAAACAATCATATAATTATGAATTATTGATAAAGTAAAATCATTTAAGACAAATGCCTAAAGAACACCTTTTTGTGGTATTATTATTGTTTTTGCCTCAAACAAAATTGGTTTTAAAAACTCATGCTTTATTAATTATTATTGGATTTGAAATACGGACGTTTAAAAACTGAGATTTTATTCTCAGTAAATTTATGTCACTTATTCAAGGATTACATTTCCATTTAATTATTATATTTTTCTATTAGCCCAAAACAAACCTTATATATACTGTTCGGATAATTATTTATCTAGCGTAGTTCTGCAAAGAAGTGTGAATACTCTGATCATACATATAGAGTAAGTCTATATAGAGTGTGAACGCAAAAACAAAACTCTATATTCCTTAGAGCTAGTAGAATAGCTTCAAGGACCCGACCCACTTGCATTTCTTATATATACAACCAAATGGAGAATGGGATTAAAATATTGTTCCCATACAGGACATACGCATCAAAAATAGAGATGAGCTTTCCCAACCCATGCAACAAAAAGGCTCCTAGGTCAGGAGAGTCAAAACAAGCTTTGGGACTTACTAACTTATAACTTATGTATGGTCAGGCTCAGGGGTGTAGGAACTGGGGGGGACAAATCACCCCCGGACTATATGAATTCGGGGACACACAAAATGCTGAGAATAAACGTAATCATACATCACTAGAGGGAGCTTTGACTTTGAGCCTTTTTGAAATCCCTGAGAGGATGCAATTGGCTGCCAGGACTCAAGCTGCATGGCAAGAGTAGCAGAAATAGTATTTGCACAAAGGTATACACAACATTGGAATTAAAAAGGGCTAGTATACATTTTCAAGCATGTATTTTTGCATCACAAGAACTGACTTCTGCATTTATTTGTTTATTATTGTAATATATTCAGTTGACATCTTTCCAACTCACTTCTACTTTGCTCTTTATTCTGTTTTTTTTTTCAGTCTTCATTTTTCCCTATGTCATTTTCTACTTCCTCTCTCTGCTTTACAAATTCCTCTTCCCTTCTCCATCTTTTCCCTCATTAGCCATATCCCACCTACCCTCACACATACTATTTTCCTCTGGTAATGTATTATGTGGCAATTCATTACTTCAACTTGGAAGGAATTGAGGAGTGAATGTGCCTGCATTCTGCAGTGATATGATCGTGAGATAGGAAGAAGCCTGTGTTATGCAGTGAAATGATAGTTAGGTGGGAGGAAGCCTGTGTTATACAGTGATATGGCAGCGAGGAGGGAAGAAGCTTGTGTACTACAGTGATATAACAGTGGGGAGAAAGGGAGCCTGTGTTATGAGAATAGGAGTGGGCCAAGGACTAAGCTTTGGGGTAAACCAAGAGTCAGATAGTGAAGCAAAGTAAGGTTAGGTTATTTTAATACACAAATCAAAGATTGTACTTACAAAACATAAAATCTACAGGAACATGTCCACAATCTCTGATACACTAAAGTCTTGTTAAAATAAATAGACCTTATAGCCACAGGGTATGAGATTAATCAAATGTTATCTACTTCATACTAAAAAGTCAATTATTTGCCATAATACATACATTAAAAAAAGAGATTCCACACAAATAATTGACTGTTTTAGTATGAAGTAGATATTTTTTTTTTATGTTTTGTGTGCACAATATTAATGCATATATTAAAATAATCCAAACTCACTTTACAATGTATTTTTTTTTCTTCCTTTTTTGCCCATTCCTCCAAATTCTTTTTCATCAAACTTATTTACTCTCAAAATCTTCTGTATAGCAGATCATCTTTCATCCATACTAAACTTGGACTGATTCCATTAGAATTAAGGGAGACTCTGTAATGCCTCAGACCTAACACAGTTGCTGGCAAGGGGCGCCAAAGGCGCTTTTTGCGCTGGTGGAGCGGCGCTCATCCCTACGACCCCCTACTACTTTCGGCCCACAAATGCGGACCCTCGCGAAGCTAAGGGGCAGCATTTGCGGAGGTGGAGGCTCCCACGTCGGCTGCAAGGAGCCGAAGGGACTTAAAAAATAAAAAATTGCACATTTATACAAATAAAATTACGACACGAGGGACTTAGAAAAAATCCATTACGGACTCGCAAAAATACAACATTAACGGACAACCCCCACACAGCGGCAAACATTAAAAAACATAAAAAAAAACACAAAAATAAAATAAAAACCTTACCCACAGCAAGGGGGGACGCCCAGGACCTCTGCAACACAGGTTAAACCTCAATTTCACTCAAATTTACAAAGTTTAAAGAAAAAATGGCCGACTAAAAAAATTAAAACGAGGCTACACGACCCCTAAAGCCGCAAAATACCACAAAGCAAATACGGCTTTTACAAAAACCCGTACGATCTACAAGATACACCATTAGCAAGGACGCTAAATCATACAAAGCCGCCTACCACATACACATTCGCCGCCATTTTACAACACTAACTTACAGAATGCGGAAGTACCCAGCTACACAAACGGCTTCCCCTCGCGCACTCAGCCTATTTACACTACACAATTCACACATTGCTTACACTTACACCTCAGCTCAACAACACTGAAAATCGACATTATATGCTGCAGGAAAATCAAAACAGATTGTTAGCTCTTCAGCACATTCCTTGCTGCATATATTAATTACAAAGAGGTAAAGTATATTAATTTATGATTTAATTAATTAATTAGCATAAAAAATGTATATAAGATACCCCCCAAAAAAACACCACACTATCGCAAACAACCACAAACACCTTCACCGCGCCACCCACAATGAGAGCCAACGATGCTCATAGGACACAAACTACACCAGGGGAGAATCTTGCAATAAGCGACAAAACAAGATCACTGCAGACCTTACAATAAGTGCAAAAGCGCCTATGATAACAAATACACCAACCCAGAGGCGCTCATTGCGAGCCACGCGATGAGTGCCAAAGGCGCTCAGCGCCAGCCTCGCAATGAGTGCACAAGGATCTCACACCACCAAAACACTTTCTCTCTGTGGCAAACAGCATTATCTGCCTTACAATTTTATTGCCGTCATTTTTTGACGGGCAAGTCGCTATTTGAAATTCTGTACTGAAATTAAAAATAATTTCAACCACTAGCACTTTCATAAAATAAAAACGAGCATAACCCCATGACTCTAAGAGACACTAATGCATAGTTAATATAGTGTACAACTTTCTTTAAAGCATTAGCATAATGGATTAAGAAACTAACACAATAATGATAGCAGTATCTATGTATATTTGTGCATCGTTATTAAAATAACATAAATATATCAGTACTAATGGATTTTAAATATATTAATAATCATATAAATGAATAGTTAAAATTCTGTGCACAATTTATTATTCAAAATGCATAAAAATATATTAATACATTTTTGCTAAAATTAAAGGGGCAGTTTACAGTGCTTTACTATAGTATTGAAAATGGGCATGTCTGAATATCTTTTACTACTGCTAATTATCCTTGTGTTTTGTCAGTAATGAGTGCTAATATTACTGCAACTTGTAAACCTTCCCCGCTCACACCAGATCCCCAGTTCCCCAATTACACCGGATCCTTGATCTACTGAACTATGGAGGTCCATTGAGACTACCATGGTAACTAATATATTCACCCATGTCACGGAGGTCCTTAGGGGTCCCCCGTGGACAGGGTTGGATTTAAGAGTTGTGACGTCCTGGGCTAATATTCATTTGCTGCCCACCCCTGTGGAAGGGTTAATTTTAATAATAAACATAATAATAATTGAATTAATTTACATCGTATGGATGGCATAATTTTTCAAAAATTATACTAAAACATGTTAAATCCAGTTTATCTGTATTTATATAGCTTAGCCCCTCCATTGCCCTTACTAGTTTTGTTGCCCTTCTCTGTACTCTTTCCAGCTCTAAAATGTCCTTTTTATGGAGTGGTGCCCAAAATTGTACTCTATATTCCAAATGAGGGTGTACTAGGGATTTGTATAGTGGTAGAATTATATCTGCTTCCCTTGCTTCAGACTGAATAAAAAGAACATCTGGGAAGATAAGATGTTGTATTGTCAAATGACATTAAAGAGGACACAGCATGTTCTTTTGCAGAACAACACAACTGACAAAATTATTTTAGAGAGTAATAAAAAAAAATGCAAATTTCAAACTAACTATAAAATGTAGTTTGGCTGTAGTTTATTTTTGTCTGATTCTATAAGAAATAGGGGATCCTGATACACACAAACACTGACACACACATACAGTACATACATACAGACATACACAGCATGGCACACACACTGACACATACACAGACACACACTGACACACACATAAACAGACACAGACACAAACCATGACACATACACAGACAAACACTGACACAGACAACACAATAATACACACTGACACACACACAGATATACACACTGACACAGACAACACACTAATACATACATACTGACATACACACACATATACACAGACACACAGACAACACACTAGTACATACATACTGACATACACACACATGTACACAGATACACACTATGACACACACAGGCAGACATACACAAAGAAAACACACAAATACATGCCATGACACAAACAAACATACACAACACTGACACAGACAACACTGATACACACACACAGATATACACAACACTGACACATATACACAGAAACACACAGACACACACACACAGACAATACACTAATACACACTGACACACACACAGATATACACAAACTGACACACGCAACACACTAATACACACAGACAGACACATATACACAGAAACACTGACACACAGACACACACCATGACACACACAGACAGACAACACTGTCACACACACATACCATGACACACACACAGACATACACAACACTGACACACACACAGACACACACACAGAAACACGGACGAACACTGACATATACACAGACACACAGACAGACACACGCAAAGACACACATACACACACCATGACACACAACACACAGACATACACAACACTTATACAGACAACACAGACATACACCATCACACACACACACACACAGACATACACAACACTGGTACAGACAACACAGACAAACACCATGACACACACACAGACACACCATGACACACATCATGACACACATACAGACATACACCATGACATACACAGACATACACCATGACACACACAAATTTAGAACAGTTACAGAGCAATTCAATTGAACAAGCCTGCTACTTGGAGGAAAGCCTAAACCATAAACCATATAGCCGTAAGTAGCATTTCAGAGCATGATCATGATGAATTAAGCTAGGCCGTAACTACCAATTTAGAACCAGCCAATAGTAAATGAGACTGTCATAATGACGTTAGTAAAACATGGAGGTTAAACGTTAATCAATTAACATTTAGAAGTCCGATATGCGATCAGACTCGCAATCCAGCAATGTATAAAATAATAAAAATGAATGACAATAATGTTCTAGTCCATGTGGGTGGCCTGATATGTATTAACTCCTTGATTCCCGAGATTGATATAACACTGAAATTAAATGTAAAAAAAAAAAAAAATTATTGCAGATTTGCGAGTTTGAAAATTGTGTGCAATTAATTGTAATAAAAAAAAAACTAAGTCAGTGGTGCTCATCAGAGAACGAACCAACCTTAATAGGTTAGTTCTATGGCCATGATAAGCCACTCTGAGAGCAACCTCTTTAAGCTCACTTGTGCCCTTCACAGGGAGAAATATCCTGTAGTACATCAGTCTGGTCCCACTCAAAAGAGTGACCCAGCCCCGAAATACCAGGCAACTCTACCCTGAATAGAAGAAACAGTAAACCCCAGACGTGTTTCGGCCTTTATGGGCCTCGTCAGTGAGGTGCAGACCAAACACTTGGGGTTTAGTCTCCCTAAGGGTGATTGGGAACTACAGACGTGGACCCCTTGCTCACTGGGCCTTAGGGAGTTCAGTGGCACCTCACCGATGAGGCCCATAAAGGCCGAAACGCGTCTGTGTTTTGCTGTTTCTCCTGTTCAGGATAGAATTGCCTGGTATTTTGGGGCTGGGTCACTCTTTTAAGTGAGACCAGACTGATATACTTCAGGATATTTCTCCCTGTGAAGGGCACAAGTGAGCTAAAAGAGGTGCTCTCAGAGTGGATTATCATGTCCATAGAACTAACCTATCTCTGAGGAGCACCTCTGACTTAGTTATTTTAATTTAGCAATTAATTCTAATGCCTTTCATTGCTTTTCCTGTCTTTTAAAGTGCAGTATTGATTTTTTATTTGCATTTAAAGTGCTATGATCAGGAGAGTCCTATCTGGTACTCGTAGGATTTTCTTCTACATTTGCCATTTACAGTTGTGAAAACAATTGTGGGTTTGTGGAATTGAAGCAATTGATTAGCGATTGTAACATTTACGGGCTTGAAAGATCAAAGGCTTAGATGGGTTGGAGTTACGATTTTGACAACCACACGTATTTTCAGCCTGTAACCCGCAAAGTAGCTAAAATACACCAATTGAATAGCAAATTAGATTATGGGCAACATTACAGGCTACAGTAAAAAACAATTGCTCAATTGAATAGGGCAAATAGAGGTCCTAGTATCTAAATTAACCACTAACTGCCATGGGAACCTAAATTTAACAATTTGTTAAACATACACTTTTGGAAAAAATACCTTTCTGCAAGATACTTAGATATGTATTTATATATATATATATATATATATATATATATATATATATATATATATATATATATATATATATATATATATATATATGTGTATATATATATGTACATATATATATATATATATATATATATATATATATATATATATATATCTACTGTTAATAATTGTACAATCACATTTATAATCTCTAAGTTGATTGCTATAAAGATGTTAATTAGTACATAATTGAAACAAAGAGAGGAAAGACACCCTTTCTTTGGCAATATACTCCTTTTAGAAATTATATTATTATATATATATCAAAGAACATAAAAATGGTTGGTTTACCATATTTTATTTTGAAAAGGTTAAAATGGAAACTATGGAGAATAAAAAAGTTTTCTTTAAAAACATAAAAATATACAGCCTCCACCTTTAATTTCTATATTGGTACTACATTGTTCGTTTATACAAGGAATTTTATTATAACATTTATCTTATACTGCCTTAATTTGTGTATCACTGAAATTATAAACAAGACAGAGCAAATATATTAATTATAATTTGCTAATACATACATTTAACATTTTTTAAATATGATTTCACATTGTCCATAAATGTAAGCTTCATATAAACAATCAGTTTGTTTATAACATCATAATAATTCAATTGTAAGTGTATTATTTTGTTATATATGAGTCCAGCGTTTTTAGTCTGAGTGAAAAAATAAGTGGTCTTAAAGTGCTGTATAGGATGAAGGTGCTAAACAAATTAAGGTGTTTAATGCAGAAATGTGCTGATTTACCACTGGTATTAGAAAACGCATAATAAAATGAGTCAGTCCCTGAACTGTCTGGAGTTACCCCGTGTTCTAATCTTGAAGTGATTCTAACTAACTATACTAATTATCTAAATAGGCTGACTCAAAATCCTATACTATACAGTAATTATAGGTAGTAGTGATGTATCCTAATTGTTAAAACTGTTTAAGGTATGAAGTATTTAATAGTACTTATTTACCGTGATTTTTTACATAAAAGTGTTATTTTTATATATTTTTCATACAAACTGTATCTTTGTGCATAATACAGTGGACAGTGTAAAATTATCAAACTGATAAAATAAGATACAGAGTTACGCTTGTTTGGTTAATAAATATGATAGTCCTTATCCTAATAGTGCATTAGTGATGCGTCCTGGTGAATGGAAACCAGGAACTCCCGCGGTTTGTTGCTCCTCTTACGCGACGCTCCTAGATGATGTCATCAGAGGTATACAGGCTGGTAGACGGTGGCCGACGCATGTGTTTCCTGATTGCTTCTTCATGGGCCAGGATTCAAGAAAGTAGAGGTAAGTCCTTATATAGTCTGTATCCGATTGTGTATTTAACTCTTTTTTTTCCTCATTGCAGACATCGTCCAACCTGACACTTTCATGCCTCACAAGGAGCACCTTCAGCGCTCATTGTGAGCCGTGCAATGAGCGCTCATTGCAGACGTCGTCCAACCCACCACTTTTGCACCTTCGGCGCTCACTGCGAACCTCTCCCCACTCTCTGACCCCTGTGTCTTTTCACCCCCATCTCCCTGCAAACCTCTCCCCACTCTCTGACCCATGTATCTGTTTCCCCCTCTCTCCCTTCTCCCTGCCCTGTTTTTTTCCCCTCCCCTGTGTCTCTTTCCACCATTTCCTCCCTCTCCCTCCCCTGTGTCTTTCTCCTCTCTGTCTCTGTTCAAGTCTTCCGTGCCTCACGATGAGCGGCCTTGCTTGTATTTTCGTTGATGGGCTAAGTGTTACCGGCTTCGGCCTCATTTTGAGCCATTTTTAAATCATTTACGTCTTTATGGCCGCCATTTTTTCCTTACTTAGCCAATTTTCAATCTCCGAAAAACGCTAAATAAGCCTCAAATTAGCTTGCAACCTCACTCCCAGATTCCCTGCCTCTATCCCTGTGCTGTGTGTGAGGTTGTAAGTTAATTTTCAAAAAATCTTTTGGTGGTCTTCTGAAGGTTTCCGAGTTACGGGCTTGAAAAAAATATTGTCTGTTAAAATCATTTTTTTTTTTAAAGTCTTGCGATCAGCTCCAAATTCCCTGAAAGGCCACAATTGTGAGGCCTGCAATGAGCGCCTTCTGTAGTTATATATATGTAATATGCTTACCACTTTATTCATTAATTCATTTATTAATAATTTCAAATTCATTTATTAATTGCAAAAACATTTTTTACCCACTGCACTATAACAAATGTGTATTTTACACTGCAGTTATATGTCTGTATTATGTGTAAGTCCTCCTAATACACATATTCATTAAAGTTAATTAATTCATTAATTAAGAATTACTATATTTTACACTACACTTATATATCTGTATTAATGCTCATAACCTGACAGCAATAGGACCCTGAAATATGTTTTATACTGCAGGAACAATAATGCATATTTTACACTGCAGTTATATTATTATGATTATCTCTTTATAATAGATTTATTCATTGATTAATTTATGAATAATTTCAAATTCATGTATTAATGGCTAATTACAAACAAAACAAAACAAATTCCACTGCACAAAAAAAAAAAGCTTTTTTACACTGCAGATAGATATCTGTATTATATTTAAGTTTTCCTAATACACTTATTCATTAACGTCAACTAATGAATTCATTAATAATTACAATATTTTACACTACACTTACATATCTGTATTAATGCTCATTGCATGACAGCAATAGGACCCTGAAATAAAATACATGGATATTTTACACTGCAGTTGCAAATAAGGAAATTTATGCTCTAAGTATATTTAGCACTGATTTTACTTAAATTACTTTATTATGCTCTCAGGCCTCAAAAATATATATATTTTACACAGTAAAAAAATATACTTTACAGTGCAATCACTTACATCAGTTTATTATGCTCTGGACCTACAAAACATTGATATTTTACACTGCAGTAAAAAAAATTATATTTTACACTGTACTTATATATTTGCATTAATGCTCATTGTCTGACAGGCATAGGACCCTCAAAGTAGTTACTGATTTAAATTAGTTTATTATGCTCTGACACCTAATACATTGATGCTTAGGCCTTTACGTTTTGCATGTATGCAAATTAAACATGATACTTTCATTGATTAATAAAGTAATTGAATACAAACATTAACAATGCTTTTCATATCATTTTACAGTTTGCTCATCTCTGTGAACACTGGACCTGAATGAACACAGACCCTGAGCATTTCATATGCAATTACATCACCATTACAGGTATATGATTTAATGATGCCCTTCTTTATCAAAACATGATTAAGTCTTGCATTGATGAAAGTTATTGATTAATTAATTCATGTATGTACAATAAAAATACATTATATTTCTAACAGATTTGAAGACAGAAAATAATACAACTTCGACACCATCAGAAAGTGGAAAGGAAGTTAATCCTTTAATACTTCAGGTAGCTAAGAAAACATGTTAAGAATGTGCTGATTCATGTTGTTTACTACACAAGAAAAATTTACAATTGAAACAAAACCGCCTGTATTTGCAATTCCTGATTAAAATGGAGGACAAAGCAGAAACAAAGAAAGAATGGAAAAGAACATCAGCAAGGGAACGGAAGCAAAGAAGTGGAGTAGCCCAAGACTTCCCAAAGACTAAAAGACTTGCCAATAAAAGAAAAATGGGTGCAAAAGTACAAACTGAGTGTGCTGGACCTTCAAAGAAAAGAAAAAGTAAACAAAAACATGTCTGTGAAACAGTGCCTAATGACCCAATATTGCATTATGACACCAATGGTTATACACATGACACCAATGTTGATATACACACTGGTACTGATAGCTATGATCAGGAAGCTCAGGATTGTCCTTTATTTACATCACTAACAGTAGACACTCATTATTGTGGATTAATGAATGTGGTTTGTCAGTTTTGTGGGGCCTATCATTTTTTTAAGAAAGGCCAACTGATGGGGAGTTTATAAGTTGCTGTCATAAAGGAAAGGCAAGACTTCCACAAAGACACACATTTCCTGAATATTTAAAAAGTATAAAGAGCGATCCAACATTTCCAAATTATACTATTTTAAAAAAAACATCAGATCTTATAACAGTGCAATTTAATTTGCTTCAATGGGTGCTACATTAGCAGAAAATGTCACAGGACATGGTCCTTACTGTTTTAAAGTTCAAGGACAAATTTACCACCGCACTTCACATTTACACCCACAAGAAGGACAGCAAAGGAAATTTGCACAGTTATATGCCCTAGATACAATGGAAGCTGTTGAACAACGAATGACGCCTCCTGAAAATAAACAGTGTTTGCGCATAGTCCTTGAACAGCTGGATACAATTATGGCCAAGAACCCATATAGTCAAGCATACAACAAATTAGCAGAGGATGAAAAAGAACAACAGCAACATGCTCAAATACATCAATTGCCAATGCCAAGAGTAAATATGGCTTTGAAAAGAGATCGCAATACTGATCAAAGACGGTATCATTTACCAACAGTAAATGAGGTTGCCATAGTCTTTAAAAATGAGGATGGTCACTCCCCATTTCAGTGGGATATTAGAATATATCCATGCAATGAAGACAAACCTTTTATAAACATCAATATATTGAGTTGTAATTTGGATCCAATGACATGTTCAATTTTCTTTCCAGATGGTGAGCCAGCAAATTGCAAAGTTATCTCAATAGTACATTTTGTGTTAGAAACAATATTTCTATGCTGGCAAAATGCTATTCGCAATCATTTTAATCCTATTTTATGTGGGGGAAAACTCACACAACAATGGATTATTGATTCATATCTACAAGTCGAGGCAAATCATCTAAATTTTATCAAATTTCAACAAAACAAGCTTTGCATAGAAGAATATTGTGGATTGGTGGATTATGTCGCTGAATTGGATACCAACAGAGACCTTCCAGCTGGAAGAGCAATAGTTTTGCCATCCACTTTCTAAGGATCTCCTCGCAATATGCGAGAAAGATACAATGATGCCATGGCTATTGTGACAAAATTTGGAAAACCTGATTTATTCATTACATTCACATGTAATCCACAATGGCCAGAGAAAATTTCAAACTTGGCCAAAATACTTATTTTTTTAGTTACAAGAGTATTCAAAATAAAACTCAATTCATTAATAAATGATATAACTAAAGCAGAGTTATTTGGAAAATGTGTGGCGTTTGTTTATGCCATTGAATTTAAAAAAAGAGACCTGTCACATACCTGCTTACATATTTTTAATCCTGCAAGAAAAAGATAAATTGAATATTGCAGAGAGAGTGGATTCAGTAATAACTGCTGAATTGCCACATCCAGAAAAATATTCAAAACGTTATGACATTGTAACACACAAAATGATTCATGGTCCATGTCGAGATATCAATCCAAATTCACCATGTATGGAAAATAAAAAATGCACAAAAGAATTCCCAAAACAATTTCAAATGCAGACTTATGCAAATTGTGATGGATACCCTTTGTTTAAAAGAAGAGAAGGACAAGCTGCTATTATTCGTGGCCAGAAGGTTGATTTGTAGTTCCATACAATCCACATTTTCTGATGAAGTACAATGCACACATAAATGTGGAAGCTTGCACTTCTATCAAATCCATAAAATATGTGTATAAATATATATACAAAGGAATGATGCAAAAACTGTTGTTGTGCAAGGTGCAGAAAACAATTTTACATGACAAGCTTTCTAATTATTTAGATGCTCGCTATGTAAGTGCACCAGAAGCAATGTGGAGCCTTCTCAAACTTGAGATGTATGATCGGTTACATGGTGTGTATCGGTTAGCGGTACATTTGCCACAAGGTCAATTAATTTGCTTTACTGCAGGGAACGAAAGAAATGCTCTAGCACAAAATGAACATAGAGCAACAACACTTACTGCTTGGTTTCAATTAAATTGTCAGGACACTGAGGCCAGACAATTGTTATACATTGAGATTCCATATCAGTATGTATTTGTAAATGGCCAATGGCGACAACAAAAAAAACATACTCATAAAATTATCCGAAGAATTTATATCCTCAGTCCAAGAGACATTGAACGTTTCAGTTTAAGATTACTTCTTTTACATCTTCCCGGTGCACAAAGTTATGAACATTTATGCACAGTAAATGACAGTTTATGATACTTTCTAATTAGCTGCAAGACATCAAAACTTCATAACAGATGATACCGAATGGGATAGGTGTTTGGAAGAAGCAGGACTATGTCAAATGCCAAAGCAAATGAGAGAACAATTTGCATTATTTTGTATCTTTTGCAATGTACCTGATTTATTAGCTTTGTGGGAAACATTTAAATTAAATATGTATGAAGACTATTTAAAACATTACAATGAGCCCATTGCACTATTAAGAGCATTAATGGAAATTCAAGAAATATTTCTGGCTTATGGATTAAATTGTGCAAGTTTTATACCACAAATTGGTTTGGCTTCAAGTGAGAGTGGTTTGCCTTTTGTCCTTCAAAGGAGACAATTTTCCATTATCATGGCATTTGCCATGACCATTAATACATCACAAGGACACACTTTAAGTCTGTGGGTATTTCTTTACAGGAACCTGTATTTGCCCATGGAAAACTCTATGTTGCTGTTTCCAGATGCAACAATCCAGAGGAAATTAAAGTTCATGTTAAAGAAAACCAAAGTCAGGGTGATATATTAGAGGATGGACACATTTTTACAAAAAACATTGTGTACTATGAGGTTCTCTAAACATAGAGAACAGTGGTTTTATTTTTAGGATGAAAGTTGATGTCACTTAGGCTCTTTTTAGAGGACCACTATTTCACTAAGAAACTCTATAAAATGTCAATATATAATAAACAAAAAACATAGAGAACAGTGGTTTTACTTCCAGGACAAACTAGAATGTCACTGGGACTCTTTTTAGAGGACCACTATTTTACTTAGGAAACTCTATCTGCCCTTTTCCAGAACTAAAAGAATAACAAAAAAACAACAAAAATACTATAACAAGAATAAAAAGTGGTTATATCTCATAGACAAACTTACAAGTCTCATGGGCTCTTTTCAAGGGAACCACTTGGACATACAAACAAATAAACACATTGCAATGTCTCGGGAGTGGCCTTTTCGCATGTTTGGCCCCACAAAACAGTTATGTTGCATTTTCTTAAAATTCAAGGTTACATGTTACTACATTAAGTTACTGTTTGTAATGTTAAAATTGTATTTCAAATGCTGGAAAGTTGTTTCATTGTATATAATTAAGAATTCATGTTAGTACAATGATGACCATTTCTTCTTAAATTTACATGTTTAATTACATAGAGAGTATTGATCCACAGAGTAATCCGATCGCCAGTTAATGGAAGGAACTAATTTTTTTCACCACTTTGAAACAATTGACCAAGTTTCACTGAGATTTTTTTGGTTTGTCTTCCTCTGGATTCAATATTCAAGATCACTGTATTTTTTGACAATTGTACTTTAAATGTTATTAGATTACGTTAATGTTTGCATTGTTAACATTGTATTTTACATGGTTTAAAAAGTTGTTTTAATGGGTCTTATTAGGCTTTATGTCAGTAGCAGCATAATCTTTGTTAACAATTTAAATATATAATTAAATAGACAGGATTCATCCAGGGAGTAATCTGATCTCCAGTTACTGGGGTCAGGAAGGAATTATTTTTTCTCTCCCTTTGATACAATTAGCTAAGTTTCAATGTTTTTTTTTTTTTACTGTTTGCCTTCCTCTGGATTCAATACCTATGTGCTTTACCAGGGGAGGAAAGTTGGTGCGTCTTATACGGCGAATATGCCTTTTCAAACTGCCTCTGTCCTCTTGATCTCACCCCAGCGCTTCCTACCAGCATCGCGTCGGCCGGTGCGTCCTAGTGACGTCACACACGCAACGCTGCAGTACACGAGGAGTGCTGGTAGGAAGCGCTGGGGTGAGATCAAGATGGCAGAGATCAGAAGAAAGGTGAGGATCAGGGGGGTGAGGGAGGATCAGGACAGTCAGGGAGGATCAGGAGGGTCAGGGAGGGTCAGGGAGGGTCAAGGGCTCCCAAATGCTGTCAAATGCTGCAGTATATGGATATGTATGTGTATGTGTGTATGTGTGTGTGTGTATGTATGTGTGTGTATGTGTATGTGTGTATGTATGTGTGTGTATATATGTATGTATGTGTATGTATATTTATGTGTGCATGTATATGTATGTATGTGTATCTACATATATATATATATATATATATATATATACATATCTATATATATATATATATATATATATATATATATTTTGTCTGTAATGTAGGTGTGTATCTGTGTGTAAAGTGTATTTGTGTTTGATTCAGATTTTTTTTCTTCTTGTTTTCCTCCTCTAAAAACTAGGTGCGTCTTATCTGCCGGTGCGTCTTATAGGGCGAAAAATACGGTAAGTTGCATGTTAATAAGCATTCTGTAATGGTTTAAAATACTCATTCATACAAAGTTGACATATTGTTATGTTACTCATGCATAGCTCAGAATTAAAAATGTTAGTATTGTTAAAAATAATTTGTTGACCACTGTTTCCAATATAAGTTGCATGTTACAAATCTTTATGTAATAATTCACAATACGTATTCATTCAAATTTCATCCATTGTTATATTATTACTGCATACATGACAATTAAAAAGGTTAATATGGTTTAACAGTTGTTGAAATACAAGTTGAATGTTAAAAAAATAAATTGTTTTATTATAATTGTTGTACTTCTTTGTAGATAACAAAAAGGTTAAGAGTGTCAGAGTCTCACATTGTGTGGCAAACAGCATTCCCATCCTAACAATTTTATTGCCAATTTTATTGCCGGCAAGTCGATAATATATATATATATATAAATATATATATAAGGAAGTGAATGTTTTTAGAATATATATATATTGTATACTCTATCTATACATATATACACACACACATATATATATATATATATATATATATATAATATACTCTCTATATATATATATATCTCTATATATATACACATATATAAATATATATATATTGTTACATAGTTACATAGTATCTGAGGTTGAATAAAGACTTTAAGTCCATCACGTTCAACCTTTTTAGATCTCTTCTGATCCTTTTAATATGTTAATTATTTGTTAATAATTGTTAATTGATCCAGAGGAAGGCAAACAGAAAAAAAAAACAATTGAAACTTTACCAACTGTCTCATAAGGGGGAAAAAATTCCTTCCTGACCCCAGATACTAGCCATTGAATTTCTCCCTGAATCAATATTTTTTTACTACTTATATAGTATAACCTTGAGTGCCCTCTTTATTCAAAAATATATCTAACCCCTTTTTAAAGTTATTTATCAAATTCACTGTCACCACCTCCTTTGGTAGAGAATTCCACAGTTTAACTACCCTAACTGTAAAGAACCCTTTTCTTTCTTTAAGGTGAAATCGTTTTTCCTCTAACCACAAGGTAAGTTAGTTGAAAAACTCTTAACAAAAAAAGTTCTCTTGACAAAGCCTTATATTGACCCTGGATGTATTTATACAGGGCAATCATATCCCCACTTAGATGCCTTTTTTCTAGAGAAAATACATTTATTTTGGTCAGCCTTTTTTCAAAACTTAGCCCCTCCATTCCTATTAGTTTTGTTGCCCTTCTTTGTATTTTTTCCAGCTCTATAATGTCCTTTTTATGAAGTGGTGCCGAAAATTGGGATTTGTATAGTGGCAGAATTATATTTGCTTCCCTTGCTTCTATACCGTTCTTAATACATGCTAATTTATTTGCCTTTGCAGCTGCTACTTGGCATTGAGCACTGTTACCTAGGTGGTTGTCTACAAGTACTTCCAAATCCTTTTCAGTATCAGATACCCCTAGATTTGCTACATTAAGATTATACATTTCATAGCTAATTTTTTCTTCCCAATGCATAACTTTACATTTATTTGCGTTAAATTTCATTTGCCATTTAGCTGCCCATTTCTACAATTTATGAAATCACTTTGGAGGGAACGTACATCATTATCTGATTTAATTACCTTGCACAACTAGTGTCATCAGCAAAAATGGAGACAATAATTTAGATGTCTACATCATTAATAAATATGTTAAAAAGAAGAGGACCTAATACTGAACCTTGAGGAACCCCACTTACCACATTAGTCCAATCTGAGTATGTTGCATTTACAATAAACCTTTGCTTCCTGTCTTTTAGCCAGTTCTTAATCCATGAGTAAATATTTACTGCAATTCATGCATTCCTTAGTTTGCACAATAGTCTCCCATGCTTCCCTGTGTCAAAAGCCTTTGCAAAATCCAAAAAGACTACATCTACTGAGTTGCCCTGATACAAGTTACTACTTACCTCCTCATATAAACTTAATAGATTGGTCTGACATGACCTATCTTTCATAAATCCGCGTTGACTCCTACTTATGATCTTGTTCACATAGACATATTCTTGTATACTTTCCCTTATTAACCCTTCTAAAAGCTTCCCAACTACAGATGTGAGGCTTACAGTTCTGAATATGCTCTTGCTCCCTTCTTAAATATAGGTATCACATCTGCTTTTCTTCAGTCATCTGGTAGCAACCCTGTGCTGATTGAGTCTTGAAAAATTAGATATAATGGTTTGGCTATTACAGAACTCAGTTCCCTCAGTACCCATGCATGTATTCCATCAGGACCTGGTGCTTTATTAACATTAATTTTTTCCAACCTCTTTTGGATTTCTTCTTGCGTTAACCAATTATTTAATGAAGGTAGACTAGCCCCATTTTGTTGCAGCAACCACTGGTACCTCCCTTGTGTATTCCAAAGAAAATAACCTATTTAGCTCATTTGCCTTTTCCTGGTCACAAATTAGTAGACGGCCTGTGTCACATTATAATGTTCCTATAGTTCCTTCCTCGTCTTCTTCCCATTCATATCTGTTTTACTCTTCTTGCAACAGACTTTTCATTTTCTATTTTAGCTCTTTTGCAAGCCTTGTTGATTTCCTTATAGTCACATAAACCTGCCTCTTTTCCCTCCTTATTGTATAATTTAAATGCACGTTGTTTTTTTCCTTATCATGATCTTTAAGTAATTGTTAAGCCACATGGGATGTGATTTACTCCTATTCGCTTTATTTCCACATTGTACATCCCGATGTGTATGTATATTTAATAAGGATTTAAATGCTGTTAAATTATTTTCAGTATTTTTACCCATCAGTTGTCTAATTAAAGTCAGGTTGAAAGACATGATTAGTAATAATGAAACAAAGAAGTATTGTTAAATAAAACATTTGATCGATGCACTTTTATCTAAATAGCAATCAGGCAGATCCCTTCCTCTCCTCTCTATAGACGATAATAAGTAAAAGATTTGCATCCGTTATCATTGCTGTTTCGATAGCAACTTCTGAAAAACTTCTGGGAAACAAAATTATCAATCACCAATTTGAATCCAGACTCATATCCCTTGTTTGTTTTTAGACTCCACTTCAGACTTGATAGGAGTTGAGAACCTTTGTGGCATCATGTTGGGGTCTGGAGCAGGGGCTTTGGCTAAATGTATGTAGGTGTATTCTTTTTAACTTGGGTAAAAGTGACGCTAAGCTTCCTATATCTGATTAAAAAGAAACTATTATATAATCATAAACCTTACATAAGTTGGAGCTAAGATAAATGTTTTTAACCACTTAATATTTTACATTATGAAAGCTGGAAAATACAAGGTACATAAGCTGTTTGTATCTTTCTTTGATATTACATACATATTGATTACATTTTACTGAAAAATAAATCTTTTGATGCACATTGTTCTTCAACATTGTTCTTTTGTGACTTTTTTAAATTTATATCCAAACTGACTCCAAATAATCATGTACCAACACTATTTGTATGGTTTGAAAGACCTCTGTGTAGTGATCTTTATTACATACATACCATTTTTCATGCTGCTAGCTTGTGCATAATACACATTCTGGCATTCAAGAGTTACTGCCTGCAGCCAAATATGAATGTTGCTTCATTTTTCTCCTGGCTTTGAAAATTCAGAATATATGACCGTGCCAGGATTCAGGACATTGGTATACAATATATTTCCTAGAACAGCATACTAGTTTATGAATTCTTGAATATATTGTCATCCTATTGTATGGTCTTAAAGTATTCTAACATGTGTAAGCTTAGTGGACCCATGTATATATTTGCTAGGTACCCAATCTGTATAACTGAAACTGATTGTTTTGAAATATGTCTCTGACTTGAAATTGTGCGCTGGGAGATATATATCTGCTTAGAGACATACGCCACATACCCTCATTATAGGGTGATCTTTTATTTTTTGTTCAATACAGTATTTTTGCTTTGATAGACAAGTCCCCGACGTACAGCAGCACAAGTTCAACACCAGTAAAGGATAGTGGTCAAAGGACCAGGGAGTGAAGATCATAAAAATAATTGGTAATCTGTAACAAATGCAGAATAAAGGTAGTCCATGATTATATATAGGGTAAAATTGATGTTCTTATTCAAATGAGGAGTACTCAAAGTGGATTTATTGGTTGGAGACTAGCTTACCAGTAGCTATGAAGATAAGGATGTTGGGAGATTCGGGAGGGGTATGGTTTTGTAAATTTTAACATTTTACGTAGACAAAGACTTAAACTTACTGCATTACTACAACTTCATCCATATATATTTATCCTCATGTGTACTTAACTATATTTTTACAGTACGTATGATATTACCAAAGCTATGTTACATCAATACTAATTTCACAGATTAAAACAGGAGAATTATCTTCATATATACTAAATACATAAAAATGTAACATGAAACTGGTTCATATAGCATCATTTCATAACTATGAAGAGTTTTATCATGGTTACTTTTTGCCACTGGCAAGCATGTAGTTTTTAGGTAAAGCAAGTCTACACGTATAATTTCTATTTATTGCTTAATTTACTTAAGAGTTGTTATTATGAGTTCAGTATAAATTTACAAACAATCTATTTGCATAAGTGTTTCATATTAGTCTAGGCACAGCTTGAGCAGTTTAGATCTATAAAATCTATATAGTGATCAAATTTGTAATTTCCCATATATCCAGCGGTAAGGCATTTTGTATGTTTTAGAAAATAGTTATTGACTGTTGCTTACTATTTAGTACCGTTCATGCTAGCGAGCAAATGTCATATCCTCCATTTTAGGGAGCAGACATGTTGCCTTGTTCTTCTTGATCTTATAGTTGACCTAATTCAACTCCCTCGGCGAAATTAGACTGCACTACTACTGTCAAGTCAAAGTAGACTGTGGAGAGTGGCCAGGTCAATGGTGGAAAATAAAAGTATATATATGTTAGCATTTTAAATTAGTTTTTTTTACCAATTTTGAGTGTATTGTGTTAAGAACATTTGCAACATACAGTATGCTATCATACAGTATTTGAAAGTAATTTCATAAAAGCACTGAGTTTGAAAGTGTACCAATTGTACTTCATATAAAGTATTTTTTAAACATACCACAATATGGTTGCTTTGTGTTTTTCCTGATAGATTTAACGTTTCAATACACTGCTCAATTTAAACTTTTTTAGGGAAGTGCACATTTGGTCAAACTTAATGGTCATATAGTATTAGCTTACATTTCATCAATGATATTGACATATTTTTCATTTTTATACAACTTTTATTGTTAAACAGTTATTTATTATTTTTTACTGTCAAGTGTTTGCCTTTTCTTCAGCTATTTTATGCCGTTGCATATTCTTTTTTTTTACAATAACTGAATAACTGTTCCTTTTATATGGTGAAATCATAAAAGTAGCATAGTGTAATTTTGACTTTATTAATTTGCCAACAAGTGTAACTATAGGATCTCATTTACAAAATGCACATATGACTGAACACATTCCTAATAGAAACATACCTTTTTGTAAAAACTAACTGAAAATTTTAGTGTGCATTCCTGTTGCTTAAGCTCAGCTTCTAAATCAAAAGAACCTATTAATGAACATATGCTTTAGCATGACTTGTTATATTAAAACTTACAAATAAGAAGACCAATATGGATAATATGAACAATAAGGAAAAAGCAAGCCAAAAGGAAAAAATGTAATTGTCTAATGAGACCCATTCAAATTTAGCAGGTCTTATGTGAAGCTAATTAGTCAAAGTATGTGCACTTTAACAACAACAATCAATATAAAACAAGGGCCGGGGAACAAAAAGAAGGTATCTAAAGACACTGTGGAGCCATTTCAACTTGTACTATATGTAAAATTATCAATATTTTTATGAATATTTCTGTGATATAATATCTGATGAGATAGAAACTTTTACTAAGCATTTGTCTGAAACCCCCCTTACCTTGCTTGCTCCCCCACCCCTAAAGCCTGGTTTTATTGCTTGTTATCTGTGAAATAACATTTGTCCATCCTTCTCATATTCTGTTGCAGTCTCTTTACTATCTGTAGGCCTCAGTCTCTGCTCTCCCACTCTCTCTGGAACTACAATCACTTCCCACCCCCCCCTGCCCCTTGTTTCTCTTGATTTATTCAGTCACTCAAATTTCCTACAGCTGATCAATTAGCAACACCTACTAACTATATCTAATTAATCTATTACACAATGTTTCCTCATGCCTGTTCCTTCCTCATTACATCCTGTCTTTTCCTCAAGCTCTGCTTCTCAAATTTTCCACATCATGTCTCCAACCTGACCATCTCACCTTACATGCTCTCCTCTCCTCTTTTATGCTCCCATGAGCTACTCTCATTCCTCCATTCACTATCTCCTCCGCCTTCTAAAGCTCATAAGCAGAAACACTTCTGCAAGTCCCACTTCCTCTCCCTCTCTCTCTTTCTTCTGCTGGCTTCTTGGGACATAGCTCCTAACACAGGCCCCTCACCTCCCACTTGCAGATGCTGCTACTGACATAAAGCCTAATAAGACCCATTAAAACAACTTTTTAAACCATGTAAAATACAATGTTAACAATGCAAACATTAACGTAATCTAATAACATTTAAAGTACAATTGTCAAAAAATACAGTGATCTTGAATATTGAATCCAGAGGAAGACAAACCAAAAAAATCTCAGTGAAACTTGGTCAATTGTTTCAAAGTGGTGAAAAAAATTAGTTCCTTCCATTAACTGGCGATCGGATTACTCTGTGGATCAATACTCTCTATGTAATTAAACATGTAAATTTAAGAAGAAATGGTCATCATTGTACTAACATGAATTCTTAATTATATACAATGAAACAACTTTCCAGCATTTGAAATACAATTTTAACATTACAAACAGTAACTTAATGTAGTAACATGTAACCTTGAATTTTAAGAAAATGCAACATAACTGTTTTGTGGGGCCAAACATGCGAAAAGGCCACTCCCGAGACATTGCAATGTGTTTATTTGTTTGTATGTCCAAGTGGTTCCCTTGAAAAGAGCCCATGAGACTTGTAAGTTTGTCTATGAGATATAACCACTTTTTATTCTTGTTATAGTATTTTTGTTGTTTTTTTGTTATTCTTTTAGTTCTGGAAAAGGGCAGATAGAGTTTCCTAAGTAAAATAGTGGTCCTCTAAAAAGAGTCCCAGTGACATTCTAGTTTGTCCTGGAAGTAAAACCACTGTTCTCTATGTTTTTTGTTTATTATATATTGACATTTTATAGAGTTTCTTAGTGAAATAGTGGTCCTCTAAAAAGAGCCTAAGTGACATCAACTTTCATCCTAAAAATAAAACCACTGTTCTCTATGTTTAGAGAACCTCATAGTACACAATGTTTTTTGTAAAAATGTGTCCATCCTCTAATATATCACCCTGACTTTGGTTTTCTTTAACATGAACTTTAATTTCCTCTGGATTGTTGCATCTGGAAACAGCAACATAGAGTTTTCCATGGGCAAATACAGGTTCCTGTAAAGAAATACCCACAGACTTAAAGTGTGTCCTTGTGATGTATTAATGGTCATGGCAAATGCCATGATAATGGAAAATTGTCTCCTTTGAAGGACAAAAGGCAAACCACTCTCACTTGAAGCCAAACCAATTTGTGGTATAAAACTTGCACAATTTAATCCATAAGCCAGAAATATTTCTTGAATTTCCATTAATGCTCTTAATAGTGCAATGGGCTCATTGTAATGTTTTAAATAGTCTTCATACATATTTAATTTAAATGTTTCCCACAAAGCTAATAAATCAGGTACATTGCAAAAGATACAAAATAATGCAAATTGTTCTCTCATTTGCTTTGGCATTTGACATAGTCCTGCTTCTTCCAAACACCTATCCCATTCGGTATCATCTGTTATGAAGTTTTGATGTCTTGCAGCTAATTAGAAAGTATCATAAACTGTCATTTACTGTGCATAAATGTTCACAACTTTGTGCACCGGGAAGATGTAAAAGAAGTAATCTTAAACTGAAACGTTCAATGTCTCTTGGACTGAGGATATAAATTCTTCGGATAATTTTATGAGTATGTTTTTTTTGTTGTCGCCATTGGCCATTTACAAATACATACTGATATGGAATCTCAATGTATAACAATTGTCTGGCCTCAGTGTCCTGACAATTTAATTGAAACCAAGCAGTAAGTGTTGTTGCTCTATGTTCATTTTGTGCTAGAGCATTTCTTTCGTTCCCTGCAGTAAAGCAAATTAATTGATCTTGTCGAAGTAACAGCAATGATAACGGATGCAAATCTTTTACTTATTATCGTCTATAGAGAGGAGAGGAAGGGATCTGCCTGATTGCTATTTAGATAAAAGTGCATCGATCAAATGTTTTATTTAACAATACTTCTTTGTTTCATTATTACTAATCATGTCTTTCAACCTGACTTTAATTAGACAAAATCAATAAATAAATTAAGAAAAATTCCTGTAGCACATAGGAGGATGGAATTAGAAATGCAAAAGACGCTTTTGAGAAAGGCGAAAGACGTAATATTTTAATTAGGATTGATACAGCAATATTGTAACAGACATTTCACCACCTCCTCCATTGTACACATTAGGAAGAGGAGCAGTGAGGTAGGAGTGTGTTTCACACCAACACCTGCATTTATAGATCTATGAAATCTTGGTACAAAATCTTTTTTTTTTATTGTAACATACAAACAGACATAGATCTATCCAGATCTTTCATCATCTTTTTTTTTTTTTTCTTTTGAAACTTTGCCATATTTTGGTGAACCTTAATGTTCTCTTTCTTTGCTCTTATGGGCTATATGTCATTAACATTTTAAAATATACTGTGTTAGACATCTATAGCAGCTTAGTTTACCTTAATTATAAAATAATTTTTCAGCTTAGCAAATACACGAGTGGCAAGCAATTTCATCTAACCGTTTTCTGATGTTGAGTAAACATTGTACTGACTCTATCCTCTAAGGATATCTGGGAATGGACATTGTATATACGAGGTTCTGGAAGCTCCTGAATGAGAACATTGACCATTATCTGACCTTGTTATGCTTTTAACACTATACCATGAAAATGATGCTCTTACAAAATTACTGTATTTCCATATTTTTTATATTCTCTTTAAGAATTGTAAGCTTGTTAATGGATACAATCTTTTTTTAGAAAGTAAAAAAATATATATATATAATTTTCTTTTTAGCTACTGTACAATTAGGATTAACTTCTATTCTTATTTATTTTCTTCTACAAGTGGGAATTCAAATAGCCATTAAGCAGCTTGTATGGAATTGTGTCTGTCTCAGTCTACAAAGGCTTTGCTTGTTGAAGCAGCTAAACACACATTGCAATTAATAGCATAGTAATGAATCATTTAACATTTATTTATTTTTACTTTATAGAAATGGGTTACTAATTTCCAAATGTAATTCTTCAAACAAGCATACTATAAATAAGAAAATACAGGGTACCTTTTTTAAATGTGTATTTTTTTTATTATTTTGATATATGGAATAATCATTTAGCTCATCCAAATAAGTATTACAATCTAGGACAAGCCACACTACCTCCACTGGAAGTTATGGGGCCTTGGTTTCTTCCTTAAGAGCCGACTAGATTGAAAAGTATGAAATGTAATATATTTTGATGTCATGCATTATTATGAACCAAGAGAGAAGTTCCCCTCCTCATGCATTTCTGTTTTCCTAAATAGCCATAACATATTTCAAAATTTCTCATCTAAGTGAAATGGGAATTAGCAGACTGTATTCTTTCAAGAGCATATCATCCAATACTAACTGTAAGAATACTATTTGCAGAGTATGTCTGAATCACACTTTCAAGTGTTTTATCATCAGCAGTTGGCTTTTATGATCTCTGCTATATGGCTGTTGAGAGACTCATGACATTTTGACACTTCTCGGAGAGTGTATTCGCATCTGAGTCAGTCCGATCATCAGTGGTGATCATACAAAACCCTTGATAATGTAACTTCCATTAGGAGATAAACTCTGAAAGCTTTTTAGTGGTTTTGTAGATTTTTTCAGTGTAGTTTAGTCTCTCTCAACAATAAAAGTCTTGTGTATTTAGCTTTGCTTGATAAGTTAGCCATTAATTTGTAATGTTGGTTATTTAATTATGGCTTTTCTTTTAGATCAACTTTTAATGTCAAAGTTTAAGATAATTATTCTTATTTAAATGATCAATGATTGATTAAATCTGTTTTCATCCTAAATTATATTTATTATTTAGTCGTTGTTTAGTCGTTCAGTCGTGTCCGAATCTCCGTGATCTTATTGACCACTGCACTCTAGACAAATCTGTAAGCTACTGACCACTTGAGATCCATCAAACTCATGTTTGTTGCTTCAGTGTTCTCATCTATCCATCTCCTCCTCTGTCTCCCCTTCTTAAACCTTCTTCAAGTGCTCTCAACCTTTTCCAGCATCAGGAAGGAATCCTGTCTTCTCAGTGAATCATTTGTCTTGATTTCCTGTTGTACTGATTTAATGGATCTGCCTACAGTCCAAGTGATCCATTATCAGGGCATATATACTAAAGAGTAAAATATATATATATATATATATATATATATATATATATATTAGCGGCTTGCCCGTCGGCAATACAATTTGAAGCCTGGCAATGCTGTTTGCCACACAATGTTATGTTCTGCCCTCTCTGAGCACCTTTGGCACTCATTTTGAGCCTCTCCTCCCATCTACTTCACCGCTCATTACAGGCCTCGGCAACTTACAACTTGCCATGTGTCTCTTTCCACCATCTCCCTCCTGTCCCTTCCATGTGTCTTTCTCCTCTGTGTCTCTGCTGAATCTTTGCGTGGCGCGTGCTGACTGCTGTTGGTTTTATTTTCACAGTCCTGCATGCCTGGCATTGTTGGTGTAACTGTTACTGTCTTTGCCGTTGTTTTTTTTCGAAGTCCCGCGTGCATGGCGTTATTTGTCTGTGTCCGGCGTGCCTGGCGTTGTTGATGTGTTACTGTCTTTTCCGTTGTGTATTTTCTAAGTCCTGCGTGCCTGCGTAAGTCCTGCATGCCTGGCTTTGTTGGTGTAAGTGTTACTGTCTTTTGTGTTGTGTATTTTCAAAGTTCTGCATGCCTGGCTTGGCAGACTGTCGTTTTCATCTTGTTTCAGAATTTGTACGTTTTTTTCGCACACTATTTTTTCCCCGCTTCGGCTATTTGCGGTCGTTAAAAAATACAAAATATGCCTCAAAAAAACTTGCAACCTCACTCACCGGGTCACTTGCTCTCCCCCTGTGCTGTGTGTGAGTGTGTAAGAGTACTTGGATCATATTTGTGTGTTTTCGTAGCCTTTTCCAGTTCAGTGGTTTGGCCGTTAAAGTAGTATTTTTTTGCGAGCTTGTGCCTCAATGGCTCGCAAGCTTGCTTGCAGTTTGACAACTATTATATATACATATATATATATATATATTTATATTTTTTATATATATATATATATATATATATATATATATATATATATATATATATATATATATACATATATACATATATATTTAGTACATAAATGTTTTAAATTAAAACACCTCTCTTTGATATTATATAGTTATAGACATAGACCATTCTATGAGATAACATAGTTTCGCTTTTCGTGAGAATGCAGGAATTATATAACAGACAAACATCTTTGTATTTGCTGACTGAAGGCTCTGTTGAACAACAGCAATAATCCCTGAATTCTCTATGTATGATACATTGTTCAAGTGGGGTTAAAAGTAGGGAGTAGCAATGATAAGATGAGTTAAGCAGAAAACAATACCTCCACATTCTATGTTTTCTAAGGAGCCTCTATATAAAATAGGGATTTGGCCCACAATTACCAAATGGAGAATGCATTTTGGTGCATTGATTAAACTCATTCCACCACTTGTGCATCCTCTCTCTGTGTTCGCCCTCTCCCTACTCTGTGAGCCCTCTGTCTCTCTCTGTGCTGTCTCTTTCTCTTAGTAGTCTCTCTCTCTCTGTGCATTGTCTCTCTGTGCCCTCTCTCTCGATATGCACCCTCTCATTGTGTGTCCCCTCTCTCTGTGCCCTCTGTCTCCCTGTGTGCCCACCTCTCTCTCTCTGTGCTTTCTCTATTTGCTCTGTGTGTTGCCTCTCTCCCTCCAGTTCCTCTCTCACTCCCTCCCTCCACCATCTCTCTCCCTTTCTCCCTCCCTCCCTCTCTGTCTCAATCCCTCTCTCTCTCTCCTCCCTTCTCTTGTTGTGGAGAAATACAAATATCCATACATTATTTAGTACTAGCTACTTGCCAGTCAAAAATGATGGAAATAACATTTTAAGGCTGGCAATGCTGTTTGCCACCCAATGTGAGCACCTTCAGCACTCATCACAAGCCCTGTCTCTCCCCCTGTCTACTTCCTCCCTTGTGTTTAATTTCCCCCCTCCTCTCCCTCCCCTGTGGCTCCTTTCCCCCCTCTTCTCACCCTCCCTTGTGTCTCCTTTTCCCCCTCTTCTCCCTCCATGGTGTCTCCTTTGCCCTCTGTCACTCCCTAGTGTCTATTTCCCACCTCTCCATCCCCTGTGTCTCTTTCCCTCTCCCCTGTGTCTCTTCACCCCTACTCCCTCCCCTGTGTCTCTCTCCCCCTCCCCGGGCTCTCTTTACCCCCTCTCCCCTTTGTCTCTTCCCCCTCCCTCACCTTTGTCTCTTTCCCCTCTTCCCTCCCCTTTGTATCTTTTTACCCCCTCCCTCCCCTGTGTCTCTTCCCCCCTCTCCCTTCCCCTGTGACTCTCCTCCCTCTCCCTCGCCTGTGTCTCATTCCCCCTCCCCTCTCCTTTGTATCCTTATCCCTCCCTCCCCTGAGTCTCTTTTTAGCCCTCTCCCTCCAATATCTCTCTTTCCCCCTCTCTCCCTCCCCTGTGTCTCTTTCCCCCTTCTCCCCCTGTGTTTCTTTCCCCCTCTCCCCCTGTGTCCCTTTCTCCCCCTCTCGCCCCTGTGTCTCTTACCCCCTCTCCTCCCCCCTCTCCCTCCTCTCCTCCCCCTCCCCCTCCCGGCTCTCCCCAATAAGTAAAGGAGTGTGACAAGGAGTATTGTCAACTTATTTATTCAACTTATATGCAGAATACATATCCAAAGCAGAATTGCTGGGAGAAATATCAACAAATTCAGATGCGTAGATGATACTACTCTGATTGCAGCAATAGCATAGGAACTAAAGGGCCTATTGATGATCGTAAAAGAAGAAAGTGTAAAAGTTGGTCTGCAGCCTAATGTTAAAAATGTGAAGAACATGGCAAACTGCAATCTCAGTCCCCAGCAAATAAAAGATGCAGAAGCAGTGACAGATATGCAAGGACTGATATGGACAGGGTTAAGGACCATGGGGGTGCTAGGAATAATTTGAGTGCCTAAGGACCCATGGTAGTAGTGAGAGTATCATGGGCATCCATTGGGACCCTCAAAGTATGGGGTTAGATTTAGGTACCATGGGGATCCAGAAGTAACCTGTGGTAACACATTAATTTTAGGTGCCTTTGGGGTCCATAGGGACCCCCATGATTATGTTTATAGGCCCCATGGGGGTCCATAGGGATGCAATTGTGGTTCATTGACTAGACAAATGGCTTTATTTAGCCTCAGGCTCACATACAGTTGTGCTCAAAAGATTGCATAGCCTGACAGAAATTGTGAAAATTTGCCATTTATTTTGAAAATATAACTGATCATTCAATAAAATATATTTTATTGAAGGATAGTGATCATATGAAGCCATATATTATCACATAATTGTTTGGCTCCTTTTTAAATTATAATGATAACAGAAATCACTCAAATGGCCCTGATCAATAGTTTACATACCCTTGAATGTTAGGCCTTGTTAAAGACACTCAAGGTTACACACAAAGGTTCAAATGGCAATTAAAGGTCAATTACCCACAACTGTGGCTTTTTAAATTGCAATTAGTGTCTGTGTATAAATAGTCAATGAGTATGTTAGCTCTCACATGGATGCACCGCGCAGGCTAGATACTGAGCCATGGGGAGCAAAAAATAACTGTAAATAGAACTGCGTAAGAAGGAAATGGAACTTCATAAAGATGAAAAAGGATATAAAAAGATATCGAAAGCCTTGAAAATGCCAGTACTGTTCAATCACTAATTAAGAAGTGGAAAATCACTAATTAAGAAGTGGAACGCTCAGCATTTCGAGCCAGAATTTTGCTTTGTGCAAATACCCCTATGATCGCAGCTATGCGCACCAAAGCCTCCTGTTACCTGCCTAGCCATGAAGTGCTTGCACGGGCGACTTCAGTGGTCCTTCCGGTGCAGTCGGTGTAGTCTGCTCTGCTGGGAAATGGGAGACATCTTTGGTTTGCAGTGGATCGAGGCACTCGTTTATTAAACGCTGCGCAAACTGCCGTTCTGAGGAGTGCGTGCCTATATGAAGGTTGCTGGTGGTGGCATAGAGGGTGAGGTTTTCCCAGATTTGCAAGACCACTTAAAGGAGAGGTAACCTCTTGCCAATTTGTGCATTATTTTCCTGCTGGCTGTCCCGCAAACACTTGAGCAGTCGTGAGACACGAGATTCCCCTCCCCTTGAGGTGGTGTGGTATTGCAGTGTATCTGTGTGTGCTTATTTTGACCTGCATTATGGTCATTGCTGACACAGTGGTATTATAAGATCAGCGGGAGACTTAGCAAGGTGCAATTGTTCCTCCCCTTCTTTGTGGGGTTACACTTCTCAAGAACTACATGACTATACGTACCAATGTGATTGGCTGAGCAGTTTTCAACAGGCACACGTAAGCTAAGTACTTATACTTAATCCCTCCCTAACCTTTTGATGTGTTTCCAACAAAGTCTAAATTTTGGGGGGCATGAGTATTTCCTTTTAAATCCAGTGCTGTCCTTTTAACTGCCTGGTAGGCGATTGGACTGTTACACTTTAAATAGGGTCAATAAATCTGGAGCAACCATGCCGGGTAAAGGCAGGACTAAAGAAAAGAAAGTTCAGCCTTCTAAATCTTCCGAATTATTTTCTCCTAAACATAATGAGAAGATTCTCAATACATGCAGACAAACTAGCTCATAATACCGCAAAACTTTCTGAAAGCATGTCCAGCAAAGATTCTGAGCCCCAGGAGGATGAAATACTTACCCCTCTAAAAATGAGAAATATTTTGCAAGACTTCCAAGTGAACTTGCTTTCTGACATTAAACAGCACATTTTGGAAAATGCTAAATCAATAAGAGATGTAAACAACAAAACATTAGAATTAGAACTTAAGATGGACAATTTGACTCTGGATCATAATTCCTTGCTTACTCAGAATATTAAATTGGAAGAGAAGGTTAAAGAGCTAAACAATCAAATTACTAAGCTGGAAGATATATCAAGATGTTCTAAATTACGCTTAAGGGGTATTCCAGAAACAATTAAGAACTCTGATTTATCAGATTATGTTTCTAATTTTTTTGTCTCTTTGGTCCGCTCCTTTGCTCATCTTCAGTCCAAATTTAATGCTGTTTATTAAATTCCTCTTCCTTTATATTTAGAAAACAAGGGATCCAGAGATGTAATGGTCAAACTTCACTTCTTTCCCTCCAAAGAAGACATCGTCAGGTCCAGTTACAAAGTAAAATTGTTTGATGTCCCATATGAACACATTAGGATATTCTCTGACCTTTCTCCAGCAACGTTAAGCAGGAGACGCGAATTTGCTCAGATCACCCAAGTCCTTAGGAAAGAGGGTCTTGTTTATAGATGGTCTTTTCAAACTGGTTTGTTAATTCAAAGAGACTCGGTGTGGCATAAAGTGAACTCCCCTAAAGACGGGTCTTTTCTTCTATCAAGTTGGCATATTAATGCAAATTTGTCCATGTGAAAATGTCCAGATCCTTCTATTTTTTTTTTGGTATAATTTGTTGTATAGTAAGATGTCTCTATGTTTATGGTTTTGAGTAATTTTACTCTTAAGAGATAGAGGGGTCTGGGTTGAAATGACTTGCACCAGTCTTATGCAGAAGGTTCTTTCTTCTTCTTTATTAAGGTTCTTTTCCTAGCTTCACTCTGTACAGTACTGCTTAGTCAGGTAGACTTATCTACATCTAGATTATCTTACACAATTTTATTATGAGTTATAAAGGTTTCACACAGCATGAATATTAGTATTAAGGTATGAACATTTCGGCATTTCCCTGAAAGGGTTTTTCTAAACTGTTTGCTCTAATATCTTAAATAACAATATGCACTAAAAATAACTTTACTCCATTAGCTTATTCACTTTTTTCACTATAGCTTAGAATTAACCTTTTTACTTAAAATATTGAATTATTTGGGGTTTTAGGTCTGTTGCAGAGTAATTTATTAAATAATCCCACAAAGGTTGTTGCCTCCCATTATGGTAGGCCTTCCATTTCTGAACAATGGTGTATAGCCTTGCTTTTTTAGTCTGCCGTTACTCTGTTCGGCAGCCTATGTGTGTGTGTGTGGTGGAGATTGCAGTGAGTATTGTAGCAAGGTGGGTCACCCCCTCCCTATTTCCTTATACAGGGCAATGGTTTTGGGGTACTGTATGATTTTGACTAGGTTGGTTGATGTCCATGAGATTAAATTTGGGGAAAATTTGATTTTATTACACTTAAGTGTTCTCGTTTTCAATGTCAATAAAAATGTTAAGCTTTAATGTAAACTGCTTAAATTCTCCTGGTAAGAGAAATACAATATTTAGATTTTGTAAGCAGGAAAAGGCTGACATTGTATTTCTGCAGGAGACTCATTGGGTTCATTTCAAAATTCTGAGTTTTGGTAATAAACTTTTTGGGTTGAATCATTTTTCCACTTTTAACAAAAAATCACGAGGTGTCGCAATCCTGTTTAAAAATAATTTATTTCCAGTTGAGGAATTTACTATATCTGATCCCTATGGGCACTATATTTTGTGGGGCGGAACAATAAATGGCCAAAAAGTTACTTTAATTAATTTGTACGCCCCTAATGAAAACCAGATTACATTTTTAAATCGCCTCTGGAAAACCATTAATAAGTTTCCTTATGGTTCTCTGATTATTGCAGGAGATTTAAATGTTATACACAACTTAGAAAAGGACAAAAAATCTCAAAAATCATGTAAAAATATACAAAGAATTCATAATTCTGCATTAACATTTTTTAACTGGTTTAATAGTAACAATTTATATGATGCATGGCGTGTTCATCATCCAGGCCAAATGGATTTCACTTTTTACTCCAATGTTCATAAAGTATATTCTCAAATTGATCTGTTCTTGGTTGATATTAACACTTTGAACAAAATCACTAAGACTGATTGGATCAATTGTATTGTCAGATCAGGCTTGCATTTTAATGGAACTCAATTTAAATTTGTATAAAGTTAACCGTCCTCGCTGGAAATTGGATGATTATTAAATCAAGGAGGAATCCAGGAAAAAGTCTCTTGAGGAAGAGTCGATTACATTTTTTTTACTAAATGAGGGCACAGTTTCCTCTAAGGGTGTCCTTTGGAACTCTTATAAAGCCTTTATTAGAGGTGTGTTAATAAAATTAAGGTTTCAAGTAACAAAACAAAGAGGAGAGTCCTTAAGAGAGGTCTACATTAGTCTGAATAAATTGGAAACTGTGAACAAAAAGAATCCTATGGACTTCACTTTAGTAGAAATTAAGAATATTAAGAATCAAATTAATAAAATTAATAAACTTTTGTCTGACAGGATGATTTGGCGTATGCAACAAGTCTCTTATCATCAAGACAATAAAACAAGTAAACTGTTGGCGAGTAAGATCGAACAGAAATCCCTGGGAAAACGAATTGATTATATATCGAGTAAGGGTTCTCTTATTACGTCCGCTAACGAGATTGCCAATTTGTTTGCGAATTATTATGATAATCTTTACAACCTTGAAACATGCAAACCGTTTTTGCAATATAATAAAAAATGTGCTGGGAGTGATTTAGACACCTTCGGTAACTGTGATTTGCATAAAGGATATCTAATTTTGAATAAGATATCCATTATGTAGCACATGTGCATGCTGATTGGCTTTTCAGCCAATCAGCAAGCAGCTGTGACACTGGATGGCAAAAGAGAGTTGAGGGAGGGGTTGAGATGCAGTGTAGTTAGGTCTGACCTGAATAAACACACATAAGCTTATGCTTAGACAAAACAATGATAAAGCAAAAAAAGTTAAACACAAAAAATATATTTTTATTTAATGTGACAGTCAGGGTATATCACAAACCTTTTTATAAGCTGAGACTCTAAAAATATAACTTATACAATAGTCTCACAAATAGCTATTGAAATTATAACACAGAACAATACTCACAGACAGAACACAAGAAATAACACAGCATTACACAATACACACAGACAGAACACAAGAAGTAACACAGCATTACACAATACACACAGACAGAACACAAGAAATAACACAGCATTACACACTACTCACAGACAGAACACAGGAAATAACATAGCATTACACAATACTCACAGACAGAACACAAGAAATAACACAGCATTACACAATACACACAGACAGAACACAAAAAATAACACAGCATTACACACTACTCACAGACAGAACACAGGAAATAACACTGCATTAGACAGTGCTCACTGCAGAGCTCAATACATTATATCACAGCTTTACATATTCAGTAAAGGAAGGAAATTACACTAAAGCAAAGGAAAGTGTGTGACATCATGTGACTTCCCACAGTAGGGCAGACTTCAGGTGATAACCGCAAGAAAATCAGCAAACTTCAAGCTAACGGTTTAACAGTTTCCCTTGGAATTCTTTCATGCTAATTTTTTTTTCAGACACTATAAATGCTCTTCTATTAGATGCACTCATAACGCAGCTCACTTACATATACCTTTAATATCATTGAGTCACTCTGGGGAGATCTCAAACGTGTGGTTCATGCAAGACGACCAAAGACTTTGCATGACCTCTAGGCATTTTGCCAAGACGAATGGGCAGTTATATCACCTGCAAGAATTAGGGGCCTCATAGACAACTATTACAAAAGACTGCACGCTGTCATTGATGCTGTCAAGGGGGCAATACACAGTAAGAACTAAGGTATGTAAACTTTTGATCAGGGGCGTTTGGCTGATTTCTGTTATCATTATGATTTAAAACAACTATGTGATAATAAATGGCTTCATATGATCACTATCCTTCAATAAAATACTTTTTTTCATGATCAGTCATATTTTCTGAATAAATGCCAAAATGTCACAATTTCTGCCAGGGTATGCAAACTTTTGAGCACAACTGTAAATGCCTTTGATTACTTCTCCACATCGCTGTCCCTGTTCAGTTTTGTCATTGTAATTTCAAAATACACCCAGTGTCTTATATATTTCTGATCCATAGGAGAGATTAGGTATGACCTGTCTAAACCATTACACCACTTTGGCTCGTCCTACAATGTAGTTCAATTTTAGTAATGTTTTTTTTAAACTTATGACACTTGCTAAAAGGCTTCACATACTGTAATTTCTCCAAACTGTATTGAAGTGTATCTGGACTTTTAATTATAGCTTTATTATCACAAATATGCTAATGCAAAACTGAAGTGCTTAAATATTTATACCAAATGTGCCAAAAAAGTCCATTACAAGTATCACAACTAAATACATTAAGGATGTTTTTTTTCTTTTTTTTGGGTTCATTTTGATAGCACTGTAAGTTATTATATATATTATTTAATCAATTAGAAATACAATGTAGTACAAACGGTTGTGAAATGCATAATGAGATTAGTTTATCTTCAATATTCTTCCTCTATTTGTTCTGTAAAACTCATGTTTGATTATTACTGAATAAGAGTATCCATTTTCTGACAGCAGTTTGCCTCTCCTGAACAATTCTTTCAAAGAATATGCACATCCTGAAAGTACTTTGTAGTACTGATGGATTTATGACATTCTATATAATGACAAGGGTAGTAAGTCATTAAATGCTTGTGGATTTTAGTATTGCAACAGGGTTTTGAATATGCATGGATTCAGCAGAGGTGACTGATATATTCACTTCAGAATCAATCTGTACGTTTTGTTTTATTCTAGTCACAACCTGCTTTGTCAACTATTTCTGTGTCGTAAAGAAAAGAAAATTTTGGAGGAAACTGCAAACATCTAGGTGATGCTATCTGTATTAACTGTGCTGAAGAAAAGGTCAGCAGCTCTATCACATATTTCAGGTTTTAAACTGTTTCACAATTTTCACTACTTACGTATCAATTTTTAGACAGAAAATACAATTTTATGACAGGTGACCTTATCCCCATCAACAAAAGATCTGCTCTTGAGCTGCACATCAAAAAGAAATATGCTCTTTATAATTCTTCCAACATTCACGCAAATAGAAAATAGCATCTTCATTAAATGTCAGGTACTGAATTTACTTTTGAATATTCTTAGAGCTGTAAAAGAGCTGTCAAGTAAGGTGCTAAGAAAGAAAACCTTCCGTTTTGTGTTAGCTATTAGCAGCTATGTATTAATATACATGTTCTAGTGTGACATCTCAAGTTGATCCATATTACAGAAGCCTTGCTTTAGTTCATTTATGATCTGTAGATTTTTTTAAAATCACAATACTACATTCAGAGGAGCCAGTTTGTAATTAACATGTTTGTAACTAACGGGATCCTACTACACTGAAGTGTGCTATATGTAGAATATTTATATAGTGTGAATGTCCCTGAGGAAGCGGAAGTGACCCGAAATATGCGTCGTACTTGTCTCGCAGCAGTGATGTCACCAGGACCTAGAGAGGAGTTCAGCGTTTACTGGCACCAAATTGTCAGTGATGGAGTCACAGTACTCAGATATATAAAAGAAAGCAAACATCAACATACAGGATAAGTCATAGTTATATTTCTTTGTCAATATCATGTTCTTGTATAATTGTTATGATAATACACATAGAGAAATGTTGAACTATCTCCAAATATTAAGTGATTGGATAACAATGATATTTTTATATAATATATAAGCAGACAATTATACTATAGAGATATAATTTGTTATAATAATCGTTTCCTGTATGATAAACAAGATAGATTATTAAAACTGCTTTAATTTAGAGTACACTGCTACTTACTTATATTATTATTATATCTGTTTAACACATTTATTAAAATTTACTTATTATATAAAAATTTAAAGTTTGCACAGCAGTTAGTCACTTTTAGAGTAGGTTAGCTTACCTTGGTATGTTAGATTAGGGGGTAATTGGTGGATCCCCAGTACCACCATCAGGATTAGTTTATTTAGTTTTTTCAGGTTTATGCAGATAGTATATTTAGAATTAATGTAAAGGAGTAAATGGTGGGCTCCGCTACCACCAAATCAGAACTATAATATTTACATCAAATTATCACCTTATAGCACTGTGCACTTATCACTTTGATTTGTATTTAGGTTATAGTAAAATGTCAATTTTTTTGCGGTGTCTCTATAGCAATTACATTATTATACTTAACTTCTTTCAGTGTTTTGTTGTGTGTTCATTGCTGCTATATGTTAATTGTTATTGTTTTTAACATGTTGTACTTATATATGTATTGAATAAATTGAGAAATTGTATTTATCAAGATAAAAATGTTTGAATTATAATTGATTAATTACTACCCTACCAAACCGGTTTGGATATATAGGCGTTCTTTTCTCTTCTTTTGTTTAGTAACCCATTTACACCTTTTCATTCCGATAAGCATGAATTAAAGAAATGTAATTAGTATTTACAATTTCAATAGATCTATATAGTTTTTTCATACTACCTCCCCTCAGATAACTAATTTCATATTTTGTATTAAAGTTGTTTTATTTGCCATGTATGGAATATGTTGGCGCAATATAAATAAAGATAATAATAATTACATGGTTTAGATCCATTTTTTTCTGTTCACTGATTAATTGACCAATATTCTGACAAGGTTTTTGTTTTCTGGCTATTTAAATCTTTGCTTATTTTCCATAGTTTATCTAAAGTTGGATAGTATGTGGTCACTAGAGATGTGCATGAAGTAGATTATTTTGTTTGTACTTTAGCACATGTTCACACGAGAGGGTTTTTATGGCAGTGTTTAATTTCTCTAGCCTACATAAATGAAGCAAACAGGCATATTTATAAAACTGACCTTTCATCATCATTCTATAGGAGTTTCACAGGATACTACAATTGTTTTGTGGTATAATTTGGTGTCAGTATCAAGTATGCCTATAATGACTTACAATCTTACATTATTTAAATTATCCCGGAAACAAGTTAAACTGTGATATGTGTAGCAATTACATTACATTAACAATATTCTATAAATGATTAAAAAAACGAATAGTGTTGCTTTAAAGAAAGCAATGCAGATTTACATTTTGAATACTAGGTTTAAAATACTCAGTGTATTCTGTTGTATTTATATATTATATAGTTCTGTTTGTAATATTTTTTATCTTAGACTGCAAAAAAAATATACATTTTCAATACAAAATCATGTGCCCTATATAGGATCTAGGTGTGCCCTATAAGAGGATCTATTTATCTATTTTTGTGTTTTTGTTCTATACAACATATCCGTAGGAGCACCCTTTCTAAGACATTGGTTTCTATACAATTATATGCCGGAGCCACCTATTTTTTATACAAAATGTATAGTAATGTGATTTAATTTTGACCCATAATGAAATTTTGACCTGTTTTGTAAATCTCATCACATTTACCTAATTTAACTTTTGTGATGCCTAAATATTGCCTTTACTGTTTTGACAGCTCCAATTTTCTCTAATATAAATGTTAACATATTTATCTATACATGTAAATATAATATCTATTCATATGCTTGGCCAGCATACTGCAGGTTTCTCAACATAATGATGTGATTTGACAATATCAACTTGACTATTCATCATCTTAAAGCTTAATATTCTACATCTGGTTATTTTCATATTGTTCATGTATTTTATTTAAAGCAACATAGAAAAGCATAGTATTTGTTTATTTATTTAATGATTATCAATAAAGTCAGTAATAAAGAAAAAAAATCAATTCAGCATTTAAATGTTGCACTTAAAATTTATTTTTCACACTTCAGCAGATATGTTGCTTTTCTTCCTGTATGATGTGTACAGGGAAGGCAGAGGATCCGCCCAGTGGGACTGCTCCGCCCAGTGGGACTGTTCCCACAGGAGACCTTTAGCCCCATTAAATTCCAAGCCCGCAGCGGCCGCCGTCTAGCCCTTTTGTTTGCAGGTTTGAAATCTGCTGGAGTGACAGAGTGATTACATTCAACAAGGCCGCAACCAAAGGGCCGGAGCTGCAAGCCCGTAAACCCATCCCGCTCCCGCAAACTGTCAGTGGGCTGGAATAGATGCTTTCCGCTGTTATAATGGAATCTTGTAATTACAGACACAGGCCTCAGAGCCAATGAGTAGTAGATTCTTCCGAAGTAGCATGCAGGTCCCGTAGTTGGTCGTTGGTTCTTGAGAGAGAGAGAGAGTAAGCGAGTTTGCAAAGAAGGATCTTACAGTTTTATTTCTTTTCATTCTTATAAATACTATTTTACACTTACATTTTGATTACTCATATATACTTATTACACATAATACAAATACACAGAGAGTAAATAACACACATAAATACACAAAGAGCCAGAGAGTAGAGTTGATTTATCCCCCCCAGATTTTTGGGGGCTCCTACGGCTGTTACCCCAACAGTTAGCAATTACACATAAAACATACAGTTTTTTTCTATAACAAATATATACACCAATACTTTTTATCTATTATCCTTATTTAACTTTTGTGATTGATATAGAGGGATGAGAGAGGAGGCAAGAGGAGTGGAGAGGATGGGAGGAGAAGAGGAAGAGAGGTGAGGAGGAAAGAGAGGAGAGAGAGGTGGTCCTGTGGAGTGTTGGAGCTAGCAAATGATAGCTACTCAGTGTTGAAGTCAAAGGGACAGTTAACTCACTATAGGTTAGATTCATTGTGTGAAAGAGCACAGGATTCTATGTTAAAGTGATCTATTGCCTTATTGTAATTTAAATAAGTACAGTTAAATATATGCAAGATAAGGTTTGTCTACAGGCACAGTGATGATTAACATCCTCTGTGTCAGCGATTGTTTCATATGTTATGGTTTAACTGCTTACAAAAATATAATCAGCCTGCAGTTAAGCACTCAATTAACATGGAATCTTCTGTTCTGTCACACAATGAAGAGCACTGATATTGAGGTCAATTGCCCTGTAAGTGATTCATCCATGTTCAAGCATAGATTTCAGATAGTTAGGAAGTAACGCAATAAAATTTTTTGTTTAACATTATTAATACATATCCCTTTCTTTTCTCGTTTCTCTTTTTCAGCTTCACAGAGATCTGGGTCCACTGATGAGCCAGAGGCGGGGGACGTCAGCTCCATCAGAGCAGGAGTACGCTGAGCAAGCCCCCGCCCAGCAGGATCCGGCGCAGGGGGAGGAGGAGCCTCGTGCCCTGGTGAGAAAGAGGAGGAGGACTTCACCTGGGCAGTGGGGCCTCTTGCTGGTCCTCTTGCCACCCATGTGGCCTCCAACCCCACTGCCCCCTCCTCCCGCAGCTGCATCTATCACCATGGCACACATATTGGAGGGACGAGAGAGGCATGCCCCCTCTTAATCCTCTCCCTGGTGGTTTATCGGCCTGGCTCCCACCACCAGGTCCACCACCACCATATTGGAGCCAGGCACTGGCCATGCAACAGCCCATCCCCACTGGGCCACCTCCTCCACAACCACAAATGGACCCTGCAGCCAGACCTCCATCCCCACCACCACCAAGCCAGGCTGCTTAGGAGGAGAGGCTGGCCGTGGATCCAGGGGATCCAGGCCAGTATCTCCTCCAATCACCAAGAGATTATGAGCAGCTTGGCCAGGCACAATAGAGAGGAAAGGATGCACCATCTCATGACTGAGTCCTACCTTGCCAGGCCCAGCCCCGCCTCATCCACCCCGGAGGTGTCTCCTGCACACCTGCAGCCCTGCCCCTCCTCTTCTCCCCCCATGCATCCACCACCACCAGCACTGCCACTGATTGTGCCACTGCCTCACGGGGGGATGCCTCCCCCTGACCCCCACCCCCAGCACCTGTGAGACAGCGGCCGCACACAGGCTATTGGGACCCTGATGCTAGGAGGATGTAGGGATTGCGCATATTTTTGTGCTTTCTTAACAGCACTCCTTACTGGCAATATATTGGTACCAATGTTAACCTAATCTAGCCTGCCTACATAGTCTTGTATCTTGGCCTATGTGATGGTGATGTTTTGTACGCAGATGGCTAGCTCCCATCACATGGTTCATGATCCCTTCTCTATGAACACGTAGGGTTCTGATGAACACGTCACAAATTGATGGTCACTGAGGAATGCTGTTGAGAAGAGATGCTGCAGTCCCTATGAGTTTTTCATGCCTTATTTTGTAGGTGTTATTTTTTTGTTTGTTTTTGTTTTAGGTACAATTCAGGTCCATGAAGGCATCTTCTGCATCTGCAAGCATTTTGAAGGAAATGTATAAGGTTTAAGGATTTCACAGTGCCTCTCAGGTAGACATTCCTTCAATGACAGCCCCCCTTAACATGTAGTTCCCACAATTTTCAAGCTATCATATAGCCAGATATCTAAGACATGATTGTTGTTAGCTTAAAATGTACAGGGAGTGCAGAATTATTAGGCAAATGAGTATTTTGACCACATCATCCTCTTTATGCATGTTGTCTTACTCCAAGCTGTATAGGCTCGAAAGCCTACTAACAATTAAGCATATTAGGTGCATCTCTGTAATGAGAAGGGGTGTGGTCTAATGACATCAACACCCTATATCAGGTGTGCATAATTATTAGGCAACTTCCTTTCCTTTGGCAAAATGGGTCAAAAGAAGGACTTGACAGGCTCAGAAAAGTAAAAAATAGTGAGATATCTTGCAGAGGGATGCAGCACTCTTAAAATTGCAAAGCTTCTGAAGCGTGATCATCGAACAATCAAGCGTTTCATTCAAAATAGTCAACAGGGTCGCAAGAAGCATGTGGAAAAACCAAGGCGCAAAATAACTGCCCATGAACTGAGAAAAGTCAAGCGTGCAGCTGCCACAATGCCACTTGCCACCAGTTTGGCCATATTTCAGAGCTGCAACATCACTGGAGTGCCCAAAAGCACAAGGTGTGCAATACTCAGAGACATGACCAAGGTAAGAAAGGCTGAAAGACGACCACCACTGAACAAGACACACAAGCTGAAACGTCAAGACTGGGCCAAGAAATATCTCAAGACTGATTTTTCTAAGGTTTTATGGACTGATAAAATGAGAGTGAGTCTTGATGGGCCAGATGGATGGGCCCGTGGCTGGATTGGTAAAGGGCAGAGAGCTCCAGTCCGACTCAGACGCCAGCAAGGTGGAGGTGGAGTACTGGTTTGGGCTGGTATCATCAAAGATGAGCTTGTGGGGCCCTTTCGGGTTGAGGATGGAGTCAAGCTCAACTCCCAGTCTTACTGCCAGTTCCTGGAAGACACCTTCTTCAAGCAGTGGTAAAGGAAGAAGTCTGCATCCTTCAAGAAAAACATGATTTTCATGCAGGACAATGCTCCATCACACGCGTCCAAGTACTCCACAGCGTGGCTGGCAAGAAAGGGTATAAAAGAAGAAAATCTAATGACATGGCCTCCTTGTTCACCTGATCTGAACCCCATTGAGAACCTGTGGTCCATCATCAAATGTGAGATTTACAAGGAGGGAAAACAGTACACCTCTCTGAACAGTGTCTGGGAGGCTGTGGTTGCTGCTGCACGCAATGTTGATGGTGAACAGATCAAAACACTGACAGAATCCATGGATGGCAGGCTTTTGAGTGTCCATGCAAAGAAAGGTGGCTATATTGGTCACTGATTTGTTTTTGAATGTCAGAAATGTATATTTGTGAATGTTGAGATGTTATATTGGTTTCACTGGTAAAAATAAATAATTGAAATGGGTATATATTTGTTTTTTGTTAAGTTGCCTAATAATTATGCACAGTAATAGTCACCTGCACACACAGATATCCCCCTAAAATAGCTAAAACTAAAAACAAACTAAAAACTACTTCCAAAAATATTCAGCTTTGATATTAATGAGTTTTTTGGGTTCATTGAGAACATGGTTGTTGTTCAATAATAAAATTAATCCTCAAAAATACAACTTGCCTAATAATTCTGCACTCCCTGTAGACTAATATAGCTATGGCAGAGGACTTGCAAATGGCATGTTACTGTCAGCCACCGTTGATATATCCACGAGTAAAGCTTGTGATCCTGACCTCAATATCAGTATGAGAACAGATCCTTGGGTCTGATGTTAGTAACATTGAATCTGGCTGTTGACCTTTGTGTCCTCTCCGTATTAATGTGTATTTTTCCCTATTGCTGATATCATGAATATCCTTTAACATGTGCTAACAACTGTCTAGCTGATGGATGTGATATCAATGTTGATGAACAATATCATATGGAGAAGGTGATAGTACACCTTGACCACTGACCCTAGTCACAGCTAAGCATATATTGTGAGATGACACCATTAATGGTCATGGCAAAACACTTAATGGGAGGTCACCATATGATAATTGGTATACATCTTGGCACATGGGCACTAGCAATGGCATGGGAATTTCCAAGATGGATGTAGCAGAGATTACTCCTGAAGGAGGTGAGTTGGCTGTTGCTCCACATGTCTCTGCACAGCCTCAATGTGGGTTTGCGGCCCTTCCTGATGGCTCAGAGTAGATTGGTATAGTGTATGTTCCCCGGTTCCCCTTCTGGGTTGCTGGCTTGTGGTAGTGAAGGGCTTGTTTACTTCAATGGAGCTGTGAGCTATACCATGTAGGGTAACTCTAGGTGGGCAGGTCATAGCAGTGAGGTCAGAAAAATTACAGTCCACTGGAGAAGGAACTGGCAACCCACTCCAGTATCTCTGGCATGCAATACTTGTGGAACAGCACAGTCAGAGACCTAGTTAAATGTGCTTCAGTCCATAGGGTCACAGAGAGGCAGACACAACCGAAGGACTGAACAACAAATATTAAAATGTTTCTCTGGTACTTGATATATGTGATGTGTCTGTGTAATTTGGCCACTATTTCTTTTCCCAATGTAGATTTGATGAGAGAGATGTAAATGCATTTATATTTTCAGTGTCTACATTAGATCCTCTGTGAGTGAGAAAGGGTTAATATGGCAAGCAGTTTAATGTTTTGATGTTGCAATTTAATCAGGTAGTGTGTCTCTTTAATTGCTTTATGCATGTTGCAGCATGGCTTTTCATATTGGCATATGCATAACCATTCCAGCAAATGATGGAATAAAAACAAATTTAAATGCCTGTTTTTAATTTGTGTATTGTTGTGCAGGGAATTGTAATGCCTTTCATTGCTTTTCTCATATTTTAAAGTTCAGTGGTGTGTTTATATTGTCTTTTACAGTGTCGAGAACTTGTCTGTAAACTCTTAGAGGGTCCTATTTGGAGGCCGTAATATTTCTGGCTCCAGAAATATTCTTCTTGCCGTTTACGGGTTTGAACGCCAGTGCGTCCTTGGGAATTTGTAGCAATTTAATAGCGATCTGCGATCGTAACATTTGTGGGCTTACCAGATCATATGCTTTGATAGGACGAAGTACAGATTTTGACGGCCCGTATAGTTTTTCCGCCTGTAAATGTTAATACTAGTATTAATACTGTAAATCTCTTTGCATATTTTATTTGAAAAATGTACTAAAATGCAACTTTCCAAATGTATACATCATATCAATCATTTGCGGTACTACTAAGTGGTCACAATCCTATGCTCGAAGTGAGTGTTAAGAACAGCAAGATCCTGGAGGAATCCTACAGTATGTCTCAAAAAGAAGAACACCCGAAGAATGATATTTTATAGGAGGAAAAATCAAGATGCAGGAGCACTCTGAAGAAAAACAACATTTCATGATTACATAATCAATTTTCATTAGAGCTATTGACAAGTGTAAAGTTTAGAAGAGTGAATACAATAAGTACAATCAAATATCTTTTTATAAAGTACACAGAAATGCAATGGCAATAACATGTAAGAAGTCACTTTCATGCAATACAGTTCCACCCTACTCAGAAAGGCATACACCGTAGAGTGTATAATGAGGAGAGTAAAACAGGAATGTAAGATGACGTATAAAGTGGAAATAAGGAATTGTGATTCCACAGAGAAGGATATACCCTGATAAGGGACCATTGGCAACTTGAAATTACTTGAAAAATAGTATACCAATGTATTAACAACAACTTTCTTCTATTACTCCTAAAAAAAATTAAAGCCAATAAGTATTTTTAATGTGATCTTCCTGCACATGTAATATTTTATAGGAAACGAAATACAATACAATACATTACCCGGATTCAATAAGTTTAGCAAGCAAAGTACGAGGTACGAGGTTGTAATGTCTGCTTTGAGCTTAGGGAATCTGGAATAGTGTACTGTACAAGCATCACTACTTCTTGAAAAATTCTCTACATACATAGTTGAATGATGAATAAACACATAGTTGCTCTAAATCAACCTTTTTTATAAGCCTGATGTATTAAAAGTAGAGTTTAGGTCATTTTAATTATGTATGTTTGACATATTCACATATTCAAATGTATTGCAAATATCGGTGCTTGTGATTTGTCATTAAAATCAACTTTGTCTCTGTTGAAGCGACAGGGGTTAACAGAACTAAATAACACATCAGACCGTCACATCGTGATTACTTTATAGAGCTGAATGTGACCCAGAACCCACACAGTGACTTAATGATGTTCATTCTTTTCCATCAAGACAGCACTTTGCTGCTTAATCCCAAAAGGTCACTGTGCTGCAAAGTGTCTAACTTTCCACCAAGACTGAAATAGAAAGATAAGGGAATTAGTCTATCAGAAAAATATCTATTATGAGCAAGACAAAACAAGATTTTTTTTTTCTGAATCTTGCAGTAGCATATCTACAGTTATTCCATGTCAATTTATTTTTATAGCTCATAGTTACTGTAACATATCTGTTTGTTACCGTACTTTATTTCACTACATTAATTAACCAATATTGTAGGTAGCGTGTAACCTGGTCGGAGCCTGCAAAAAGACGCCCATTGGATAGCAAAATAGATTGCGGGCTCCCTTACGGACGTCCAATCTCATGAGGGCTCAATTGAATGAGGCCCAAATACTTTTTTTCCCAAAAATGTTTTATGCCCATGGCTTACACAGCTGCTAATATTGTTAGTTTTGTATATACTTGATAAACAAATGTCTTTATTGTGAACTGCAATGGTCCTTTAAAGCCTAATCCCAAACCCACCCCTGGTCAGACCTGAATAGAATATACCAGAAAACATTTTAATGTAAAAAAAAAGCTTTTAATGTAACAGTCTCTTTTGAATCCAGTCATATATGATGTTTTAGAATACTTCATTATATTTCTGTTGCATGAGGATGCTGTTAACTATTAATTATCAATTCAAAATCACAATTCTTGGAAAATCTAATTATTTTGGAGGAGGCCTTGCAAGAATATGCACATTTACTTTATTTTTTATTGTTATATTTCCCACATCCCCCAATGGACTCTTTGCTTACTTTATCTAAAAAGATCATCAGCACCTCATTTATGAGGTGTTGCTGCTTCTTCCATTCAGACCACTTTCCTAGCATTTTGGGATTGACTATCCTTTTACTCAGAGTAAAAAAAATGTTTCCTCTGTACAGGATTTCAATGTAATTATGATTTTATTTTTCACATAATAAAGCATATTTTATTTCACCAAATAATATGTTGCAGCTTCTATCTGTGTGTGAAAAAGTAAAACAAACTGTCATATGAAGATTAGAAAATTTGAACAGCATTATTGAGATGATTTGTTATACAATGATTGTCTCATACACTATGTGAACTATCATAATGCACAGCATTTTGTAATAAGTCATCAATTTCCCTAGTGGCTGCAAGAAAGTATGGCGCATGTGTAGATTTTTTACACGGATGCCATATCTGTTGAGGAACGGCTTGTACATTTTAAGAAAGTTTGGTTACATACATCAGTTGATATGACAACCACAGCATCATAGACATTTCGTAAAAGATATTAAGAAAGTGATTGTGCAGGACAGACTTCTGTCACCAATATGGTAACATATAAGAAAACTGAATAGGTCATATAATGACTACAATTGTGATTAATATGAAATTACACATTTTTGTAAAGTTTTAATCATACTTTAGTTTTTCCGTTCTGCACTAAACCCCCTTACTTTAACCTAATGCACGTGATGCCAGTGCACTTCTGTCTGGATTTGAGCATTTCCTTTCTGTGCACAGGTGAGTCAGGGTGACTGAAGAAGTGATAGCTTTGCCTGAATGCAGCAGGGATATTCTCAAAACTTGGCTTGTGTTTGGCTCTCCAGGATCGAACTTGCCTACCCCTGCACTAGGCGAATGTTAGTAAGCTCAAAACTGTTACTGTGCACCGTGTACACATGATTTTAAGCGGAAAGATAGGCCCCTTCTTTTTTTTCTTCATCTTGTAATATTGTTTTGACTTGAACTTACCCCTATATAGCACTACAAAATATGTTGGTGCGTTACAAATAAAAGAACTAATAATAATAATAAAAAAATACTTGCAAAAGCACAGTGACAAGATATAATAATATAAAAAAATCACTGTTTAAGTTAAAACCTTGCCCTTGGAATATTTATCAAAGTCAGTGTTTAAATCCCACATTTGGATACTAATTAAAGATTTAATCATAGGAGAAAAAGATTAACTGATTTTAGAAATAATATACTTCAAGAAAAAAATAAATCTATCTATCTATCTATCTATCTATCTATCTATCTATCTATCTATCTATCTATCTATCACTATTTCTATCTATCTATCTGTCTATCTGTCTATCTGTCTATCTATCTATCTATCTATCTATCTATCTATGCATCTATCTATCTATCTATCTATCTATCTATCTATCTATCTATCTATCTATCTATGCATCTATGCATCTATGCATCTATCTATCTATCTATCTATTTATCTATCTATCTCTCTATCTATGCATCTATCTATCTATCTATTATCTATCTATCTATCTATCTACTATCTATCTATCTATCTATCTATCTATCTGTCTATCTGTCTATCTGTCTATCTGTCTATCTCTATGTATAGCCACTTGTCATGCTGTAGATGTAGAACCTTTTGACATCCTAATTGCCAATGTAAGCAATTAACAGAGGACAAATATGAATACTGCTCTTTTACCTACTGTTATGATCCCATCACTGTGCGATGAAATCTGTCAGAGCAGAGTATGGAAAATGTTAACCTGAATGTGACCCCATTGCTGCCTTTTCTATGAATAAATGACTTAAATGCCCAGTGCTGCCAATCTGGTGATTTTCATAAGAACTTAATTCACCTTCTGAATCTAAATAAATAAGATGTGCCACTCACAGTGAGAAGCAAGAATAATGCAAATGAGTGCTTGAAATGGATTTTTTAAGAGAAGCATTTTAGAGCAGTACAGTCATCCATTGTTTATGATAATTACTGTCATCCATCTTTCAATATTCACATTTTTACCACTTACACACTTTATATTCTTACTGAATCTCAGCAATTCCCCGAGCAATTCATGTTTCAGTTTTTATATCTGCAATATCAAGACATTTGTTTCACTTTGCATAATAATCATTTTCATTTTAATGCTTTATGAAGTTTCATTCATCTGATTTCATTAACACAAGACAGTGTTTCTGAAATGTTAAAAATAATCTACCACACAATTAGAACACTAAACTCCTGTAAAAATGGTTTGCAAAAATATTGAAATCACTATTATATATATTAGTGCAAACATTGTAATAATATACATTTTTATTAGATACAATGAACATTGTTAGGTCAGTAAAACATTTTAATTTTAATAGTTAAATTATTAATAACTTGCAACCGATATCATCCATGCTATGCTACATAAAACAATGTCTCCACACTCACTGCTTAGATTTCTCTTAAATGTGTTTTTTTTAGACCCTTGGAGGGAAAAAATAGTCCACAGTATTATTTTAAAATAAGTATTCCAGCTATAAAGGGACACCGACCAAACGTAAACATGTAATCCAAACATCTCAAAAGTAATTATCAGAACAAAATGATTACAAACAATTCAGTGGCTTTTTTGGTCATTTGGTTTTTCTTACTTTGGAATTAAAAGCTTAGAATTGGTCACTTTCTTTTAAAAAGGATTTGAAAGTTCCAATATTATGTCATGAATATCAAAAACAATTTTAATAATTGACAGATAAAATATCAAGAGAAAGCTGCAGAGGAGACTTCCACCTGTTAACCCATTAACACCAATGTAGTTACGCATTTGTAGAAGTAGATGTGCGCACATGAAATAGTAAATTCATTCAGCAAAAGGATTTTCTGTATTACTTATTTAAATGTGTTTCCTGTATTCAATGATAAGTTCAGTAGTTACTCTGCTCTATTGGGAAAGCTCTCTCAGCAGCCAAATCAGTAAAATGAAATGTACACATTAAAGTTAAAATTATGACAGTGGCTAATTTTAGATTATGAAATGTAGGTACTATATTCCTCAAAAAAAGCCAATCTGTAATTATTTTATTTAGGATATTTCCATTGGTCACTAATTGTATTTAAAAGTAGAAGATCCCGCTTTGTGACTTATTCAATGTCTTTCTAAGAACCTCCAAATATAAACTTGTCAATCTGGCTGAAAATCCTAAAGATAAATTGGTAAAATTATTATTAAGCTATAAACACATGAAACCATTTGATAAAACTAGAGCTGGCGGCTTTGTGTCCATACAGCTATAATCATTTGAAATCAATTTTTTTTTCTCTATAACAAATAGAGTAAACTGTACCGAAAGTTTATGGTTACCAAAATTAAACTGTATGATCTAGATTTGTAACTTAAGTTCACAGTTTAATCTATATGTTTCACGTAACCTCTCTCGTTTAACATATATACTACTAAACCTTATCATATTCATAATAATTGTATACTTACTAATTTGAAGCTCAGTGCCATTATAAAAATTGATATCTATAATTAATGGTTGTGAAATCAATACATTTTAGATGATTATATGTATAAATAAATTACCATAAATCTCTGCAACCTGATATTTCTCATGTATATTCCTTTTGAACCTTACATTATATGTTGGAAGTGGAGTAGGTGGTGTATTGAAGAATATTATTTACAATGGTATAATCCTAATTAATACTATTTTTATCAGAATAATCATTTACAGGGCCCCTCCATTTTGCAGAACCGTACAATTAAATTGCAAATTTAACTAGCATGCATTTAAGTTTGTAATTATTCAGCTGTACAGTTTGTTAAACATTGATAAATAGGCTTGAAAGGGCACGGCTTCTGTTACCCTTAATCACTCTAGATTCTCATGGCCAGTTTGAGATTATGCCCAACCTTCAATTTGCTGTATTATCTAAATGGATATAGTAGAGATGTGAGTTTGAATGTGAACCGCTGGGTTGATAAAAAAAAGTACAAGAGATTCACTGTTTATACATTGTCTAAAAGAATATAGTTAGAACTGCACTGGTGAAAAAGTGATATAAGTATTTTTAGGTCATTAGCATCATTGTCTGAATTGTATATTGCAGGACACTTCTTTTGGGCTATACTGATATGCTTGACTATTATAGTTACACATTACCCATTACTATTTTACAAAGGGGGAAAAAAGATTAACTTTGAGACGTTCTAGAAATATTGGAAATTACCTTTCAGAATTGTATGTGATATCAAACTCTTTATTCTAAACTCAGGCTTAATTTAATGTAAATTAATTAATAGTGATAAATATACAAAACGTTGTGTTAATTTAGATTTGGGGTAAAATTTGTGAAAATAATGCATACAATTAATACATTTGTTTGAGCTAACAAATTCAAATTTAGATATATGTGATGTATTGTTGCAGCGCTTTAATGTGCACATTTTTTATTGGGTAAATTGACTTTGCAGTCCCTGTGATACTTTAGTAAATATTACTATTAATATGTTCACTTATTTATAACAATATTATTCAAAAATAGCCCCATCTTGTGGACGGAAATTAGAATGCACCTCTTGACATGATGATTGTACATACATAAGTTAGCATGGGGCCCACGCACAACACCTTAGCCATACCAAGATAATATGCAAACAACATTTTATGGTTAAAAATCCACACAATCCTATATAAATAGAAAAGGTGAGAAAACTACCCTGCCATTTACATATTTCATTTGAGTTGATTACATAGAGAGAGCAAGTCATATTTTGTTCAAAGTGAAACATATTCTCTATTTAGGTGTAAATGTGAAGACATTTTTTAAAGTTAAAATTTTAAAAAAAGTTTTTCCAAAAAGCCATCTTCCAGATTTCTGTATTTGTTCAGACATCTAATATCTCAACTGATTTAGGTTATGATTGTGATCAACAGAGTACAATTAATCAGATAGTTACAGTATATCTTGTATGTATAGAAATATTTTTTTTATGTATAAGTTGTGCTTAGATATGGGAATTGCATTGGGAAAATGCATTGCCATTAATTGTTTTATGTACTGGGATTGGGATTTGTTTACCATGGTGATCTGTAATAACATCATTCAATGTTGATTGATTACATGATTGAATCCAACCCATCCAGTTTCCTTAAAAGCTGCAATGAATAAAACCTTCAGTTAGTGCTTGAGAAAGGACCTCCATTGCTTATTCCATATGTTTTACTTGTTTTAATGCAATAATTTGGATATTTTCATGATTGGAATTTGAGTGGCGCAAATAATTTAGTATTTTCACTATATTAGCCTCCAGAATAAAATTAAAAAAATCATGACCCTAACTTACAAAGCCTTCAACAATAGCGCACCCTCGTACATCTCTGCTCTCATCTACAAATATTCCCCCCAACGCCCTCTTCCTACTGCTAATGACATCTTCTTTCTACAACTCTTGTCACCTCCTCTCGCTCTCACCTTCAGAACTTTTCTTGTGCTGCCCCTATTCTTCTTGCCTCTCTCCACCAGATTATCCTCCTACCTTAAAACATTCAAAACCTCACTAAAAACGCATCTCTTTAAAGAAGCGTATCACCTTCCACCCTAACACACTCAGCACCTCTCTCTCCCTTGTTTACCATGCACAATACCTTTAGGTTGTATCTATTCTGCAAGGTAATTTGGGGATAGCACCATGGACACTGGATTTGAGGCTCAAAGACGGGACCCTCCTTGCTTTGCTATGTGTTGATTTGTTTTTACCTTTGCCTGGAACTTATCTTATGTACAGCACTTTGGAATATGTTGGCGCATTATAAATAAACAATAATAATAATAATAATATATGCGTGGGATATAGCAGGCGAGCCTCGCGTAGCGAGGCGAGCCTGGAGCACTTGCAAGGTTAAACCGTAGCACTTTGGCAATGAGCGCCGCAGGTGCGCATTGCAGGCGAGCCTCCCGTCGCGAGGCGAGCTGTTAAAACGTAGCAAAAAAATACGTCCGCAACTCGCGAACATCAAAAAAAACCAAAACACAATAAATACACACAGCACATACATAAAAACCTTACCGACAGCAAGAGGGAGGACCCACGACCTCAAAAAAGCAAGTTACACCTTGATTTACCTCAAAATAAAAAAAAATTGACACTAAAAAAAGCGCTAAGCGAGAGAAAAAATGGCGGCCGAACAAAATGAAAACGAGGCTACAGCACTCTCACCACGAAAAACACTTACGGATAATCCGCGAGGGCGCATATCACACATTACGACATCGCAAAAATCGGAAAACACTTACGGATAATCCGCTAAGACGCATACCACACATTACCCGACATTTTACGATAATGCGGAAGTAAACAACAACGCTAACGGTTTCGGCTCACGCACGCACACTATTACACTGCACACGTTCATCACGCTTACACAGCACCTCCACACCACTAATGCTGCAGCAACATCTACACAGATTGCCAGCTCTTCAACCCAATGCATAAAAATAGGTAAAGTATATTCATTTATTAATTTGTATTATATATTTCAGTAGTACACACAAAACAACATTAGCTACCTTACAATTCCATATGTATATTAATAACTAAACAACTTTCCAAACATACGCATCTCATTGCCGTCATTTTTTGACGGGCAATACGCTAGTCATCTATATTAATAAACGCTAACATATTCTATAGCTCTGGGGCACAGTAAAACAAATATAGGTTTAACCATATATAATTTGACAGACTGATCCAAAAGTACTTGATGACCCTGACCTTGAAGCAACAATTATACACATGACACTTTTAAACAAAGTGCCGTGCAAGACTGAGAGCGCACATGCTTAAAGAGTTAATGAAAAAAAAGAGTAAAGGAATTGAAAGAGAGAAATAAGGGCTTGGCAGATAATTGAAAAAAGAGTAGAGGGTTAATTACTGATTAAGTTTGTGGGTGTGGCTGCTGTGCAAGATGGAAGTGAAGAAACCTGCATTATAAAGTAACAAGAATCATGGATGGATGGGGTGAAGATCCCAGGAAGGGGGGTCTATTTCTATTACAGAATGGGCCTCTTAGTACCAGGCTAGGATGAATTCAGGATAATCCACATCAGTTCTGGATCCAAGGATCTGGATCAGCATAACCAGTGTAATATGTTTCTTCAATGAGCTCAAAAAAGGCCAAGGTGACCAATCCTACCCAGCAGATTACAATCTGGTATTCAGTCCTTTCTTTCAACGGAGCATCAGAGGCTCAGTAATACATAGTGATTTTAGTTCATAAAAATAATAAAGGTCTTCCCTCTAAATGAAACTAAATAAAACACACCATTTTCTATGTGTCCCAGCAAAGCAAAACTTTTTATAACAGACCCCCAAGCTGACAGTTGCAGATCACATCATTAACATTCTCAGTTAACTCTTCAACAACACACGTATACAATACTATATAATATTACAATGACTATTCATAAAATTATTATACGTCCGGTCACAGTAAGCGCAAAAAGTGTCCAATCAAAAGTCCAAAGTCCACGGCTACAGTGACAAGATCTTCACAGATGGGTGTGGACAGGGTAGGTTAGAGGGCATGTTACATGGAACTGTCATTGGACCTGTCAGTTACTGAGTGCTGCTGCGTAGCTGGGTAGTTGGGGCAAATAGTCATTGGTTGAGCCCCTGCAGTAGTTGTGGTCTCATTCCTGGTAGTGAATAGAACTAGAACTCTCTGTGGATGCTACAGTCATTGCCAAAATTGTAGTCAAACTAATTGCACCTGTGATTGATGAAAAACTTGAACATACTTAGATATGGGTAGATAATATGCTTGCAGAACTCCAGAGCCATGCTTCCAGACTAACTGAAGTGGAAGCACTCATGGTGAAATTCATACCACCACAGTTGAAAATCTAACTGCTGAAAACAGAGCATACACTGAAAAATTGGAGGAAATAGAAAACAGGAGTAAGAGGAGCAATCTTAGGATTGTAGGGATTTCTGAATCCTTTAAGTCAAAAAGATATATACATCTTTGTCACTAAATCTTTACCAAATTAAGAAAAGACCACTGTGTTAACAGCTTACAGACAATGCAAGGAACTGGTCAGTTACTTTATGAAACTTGATTTTTCACCTTTAATTGTGGCAAAATACTACAAGTTCTTAGAGACTCCAATGTGAGACGTTTTTTTCCTTTTTCTATATAAAGTGAGAACACTCCATAAAATCACTATTATTTGGTGGAATTCCAAGAGGTGGAAAGAATTTCGGCCGCAATTCAAGACTGAAACCCACACCACTCTTTGCACCCACCCTCTCAATACATTGTAATCAGGGCCAGTATGACCATGACCAGTTACAGGAAAGTGAGCTTCAAGGCCAGATGACCCCTGTAGCCCTGACAACCTTATTATGAGACCAGGGGGCATAGTTACTTTTTACCCCCACCCTGACAGACCCCACACCTAGAGCAACTTAATTCAGATGGCCTGCATAATATTTATCAATTCATATGTTTAGAGTTTGTTTTAAATGTTACTAAATAAACATATCTACCTTCTTTAGAAACTCAAAAAACATCATAGTCTACAGATAGTTCCCCACAACCTTTTAACTAATCAATTATGGGGGACTGGGTTGAAATATACCTCTGTGGTCATAGAGACCTTAATGGCCTCTTGCCTCAGAGGCCAGGGATGTTTCTGTTAATTTATGTTAACATTGGTTTATGTTTCTTCTTTTCCCTCCCCTTACACAGTGTTACCTCACTTTTATGAGAGCACATTTGATGTGTCATGTACAATAGCGCTACAAAAGGACAAGGCAGATCCACCTCCCTGGCAGAGGAGTTGATTTTATGCAAAATCATTAACCTTCCCCAAAACACAGCAGGTTAGGGCTGATATATTCAGCCCACAAGTGACACACCAAGTTCCAGTTTTCTTATGTAATGCATGTGGCTATAATGTAAAAAAAGCATAAAAAGTTCAGCAATATCTAAACCTACAAGCCTTTCTCTCATTGATTTTTGGAGACTACACTATCCTCCCAAAAAACAATACTCCTATTATTTAGCTTCAAATGATATGTGTTCAAAGATAGATGTATTATTGTTTTCAACCTCATCTGCAAATCATATGTGTGATCCAATCATAAAGCACAGTCATTTCAGACCATGGGTCAGTTTCCATTACACATATCTTTATGAAGAAGGTACTTACTTTCTTTATTATGCTGTGGCCAGAGTGTGTTGCCATCCAACAACATTTTCTGACTCAAAGCAAAATTAAGCAGGAAAAAGTCATACATAAAATTTGAAATTTGAAAAAAATGTGATGCCTCTTCAGAACCCTTGAGTGATCCATGATAGTCAGTGGACCCTGTGCATGTGAGGTATGGCATTTACATTTCTTGAGATCTGTTCCGTCATTTGATGCAAGGAGTGTGATTCTGGGCCAAGATATGGGGAACAAATGATGTGTCTATTTCAATCTTATCCAATTATCTTTACAATTAAAGTATCTACCCTCATGATTTAGCTCTCAGGATATTATGTAACAAACAAAATATAAACAAGAGTATTAAAAAAAATCAGATTCTCCCAAATAAATGTTTAATGCCCATGTCTTACTCAGCTGCTAATATTGTTAATTTGTCAATTCAACCAATAAACAGTATTATAACAAAAAGAAGAAGTCATAAGAATTATGCACATTTAACTTCCTCTTGGAGAAGATTCTGATTTTGTAGGAAAATATTTATGAAAAAGAATAAGTAGGGATTTGGGAATACCGTGAGGTGTATTTCATAGCAGATACCATGACCATTGCTTTAGATTGTAAAAAGCATGATCTGATCATGAGCTGATACTAACAGATGGTTAAGGAGTAGGAATTAAATATACTGCTGAGGCAAAAACTGCAAACATATTCTCTAGTAGTGGGGGTCAGAGTATGCCAAAGCAGGAGAATCCCTGAAATAATATCTGATTGAGGACCCAGTACTGTCATTTTTTGACCCAACAAACAGTTACTCTTCAGGCAGATACATACAGAACAGGCTTCTGTTTTCCCAGTAGAATTATCAGATACCTTACGCATGAAGCGCAATAACCATCACCATAATGATCATAATGTATGTAACAAAAGTTAATTCTGCATATTTTTGGAATCAATACTCTTGCTAAATTGTTTAGCAAATCACCAGCAAGGCTTCAGAGAATGATGCTATAATTGCAAAAATAACAGCTCAACATTCTCCCATGCTTTTAATATTTATATACAGTAACTATCATATTGGTGTAGAGATAGTTTAAAGGGCCAGTTAATTCAGCACAATTTGAACAACACCAGTGGAAAGATCTCATGAAGGGAGGTTGAAATAATTTTTGAAATATGTGCCCTTTTAACAAAGATATTGCATCTTTCATTGTTGGGGGTCTGTTGGGTCTTACAGAGTGTTGTACCTCCTCCTAAGTGGCTTCTACTAACCAGGATGGAGTGGTGTTTGCATTAAAGTCAATGGAAGTTATTTTGACTGGATCTCTTTGTAGGAAGTTCCCTCTGTGACTGCAGCAGTGAGAGTCAGACAAGTGATCTCTCTCTCTGAACATGTCCTTTTAACTAAAGTGAGAACCTGCTACTGGCAAGCTGAGACAGGTTCAAACCTTATGTTATCACAAGGTAGCTGTTTCAGATTGACCTTTCCAGATTTAAATTCTGGCCCCATATAATAACATAGGAACTGCTGATCTGAGAATCTCTCTCTCTCTCTCTCTCTCTCTCTCTCTCTCTCTCTCTCTCTCTCTCTCTCTCCTCTTTCTCGCCTGCAGCTCTCTGCCTCAGGTGCACCAGCAGAACAAGTAAAATGTGTAGATTGGCTGATACTTTTCACAGACATACAGCACGACAGCCATTACACTACAGCCATTGGCTGTGCGAAACAGAACACACCTACATCTACTCTGGGGGGGTGAACACGGGGCAACGGGCACAAAATAAAAAAACACCCATCAAAAACGACCTGCCACTTTTCTAATGCAACTCTTTGAAAACCTGCACATGGGTTTCTGGATCAAAACCAACCTCCTCTGCAACATGCTGCAGAGCAACCTATGGGAGGTAAATGGTCCTTTAACAACAACTTTAACAACACATTTTACCGGTTACAAGACTCTGGTACACACCAATACACGCAAATGAAATCTTGCCAATATGCTCCAGTGCCAGATTTTACTCTGGCTAAGCATGTATAGAGATATAAAACAAGTAGTGGTGAGTGTTGAATCTTGTGCAGCCTATCCAAAGGGAACTGTTAAGGACTATAAATTATCTTCTATTGCAAAAGCTTGTACTTGGCTAGCTGAATATTTTTCCGAATACACAGACATACACATAAAGTCTTAAAAATGCTGGACATCAGCGCAGTAAGAATATGGCAAATTGATAGATAATAAGTCTCTAATATTTCAAGAACAAAATCCAGTGTTTTCACAGAAATTATATAATGACAATGTAAACAAATTAGGATACAGATTGAGACTCCCATACAGCAGTTCTGGAGCCATGTAAAACAGACTTCTAGATTAGTCGATTCTATAGTGCAGTTCCAAGAAATATAAATTATTTTTATATGCATTTTATTATATTAGTATCATTAAGCTCGTCAGCTAAGCAGCAAATCATTTAGTTTGATAAATTTAGATGGACTGCTGTGTTGATTGCCCCTGTTAAATGTTTCAGGATATTATTACAAATAATATTGTATAATAGATTACATTTCTCTTTAAAATCGATATGGCTGTTGCTGTGCCAAATCTTATTCAAATGGTTTTAGAATTGTATATTCATCCATGTCATAATAGTCTTAAATTAAATACTGTGAAATTATATAGGCATAATCATTAACTTAGATGTGTGTTTGTTTTCCCATATGACAAATGTTTCAATTGGTTTCTAATTTATTGAGCAGAAAAACATTTGAAATGGTAGAAAATAGAAGCATTTCCTTTTTTAATACTGACCTTGTAGAAAGTTTTAAAGTAAGATTACTCTTACAACAGCAAAACTGCAGAAACAATGTTATAATATACAACCTGCTTGACATTTAAAAGGTCTGTACTGCTTTGCTATGCAGGAAGCTTGCAAATTAATTTTCTTACCTTATCTATTCAGAGTTCTTGAAAAATGTAGCTCTGTTTTCTTAATTCATGCTGTTTAGCATGCATAGAATACTTCTGCGGAAAAAAAAAAAATTGTTAGCATATTAGCACAGCCTAAGGTGATAAAACTAAGCACAACCGACAAACTTCCTATGTGTAATTTCTAGTGGCCTCTGTGCATTTTGACATGCATTCTGCATTTGATATGCTGAGTTCTTTAACATTTGCTTACATTAACAATTTTACTGCTGATGATCTCTCTCCCTAAATTTCAATTTAGTTCCACTGACTCTGCAGTGCCACCAGCAGTAGGTCACCTTACTTGCCAGAGAATTGCCATGATTTTTCACAGAAGACACATAATATACTATGGGGTCTCGGGTTTGTAATCCTGTAAATTCAATTATTTCATCAGTATGTGCTTCTTTTTATCGCATGTTTAAATGGTACTAAGGGAAAAATACCAGTCTCATGACAGGTTACTTTAAGAGAAAAAGAGCCTAACCGCTATTTGGACACTTTTGTGAAACTTGATGTTTAAGTATTTTTCTTTGTAACAATCTATTTTCTTATTTGTAACCTCAAGACTTGGGAAATTGAGTCTCCCAAAAACCCAATGGGAATGGTCCAGAGAGGAGAGAGAGTGAGAGTGGCAGTTTTACATTTAATTATTACGTTTTGTAATAAGTTACAGCAATGGTGGCTATGAAAAACAAGCTTAATATTGAGATTGAAGAGGTGAAAGAACAGATCTAATTGAACCTTTCATCAATCACCATTTTCAAGACTGAGATCCTAAACCAATATTCTTAGAAAAGAGATATTGTTGGATATTCTCATTCAAACTACATTTTATTTAACAAAGCAAGGGTCACTCCATGGAAGCTACTGATGAGTCTGCTACTTTACTAGAGGTCTTGGGTTTCCTGGATACTCCTCAATACTCCCAAAGGAGTCCTCATTCCAGAAGGACTAAATATTTGATGACCCAGCAACTTTTTGGACTGAATGTACTCCCCCACAGTTTAATCTAGGCCTACATAGAAAATCTCTCTCCTCCAACCACAAAAACGTCAGCGGTTACAATATCAAGACAATAACACATTTCAAACCTATCACTATTAACATTATGTTTAAAACAAAAATATTAGGTCCACTAATCTCCTCTTTAGCATGACTATTTGACCCGATAAACACAATCTTCCTCATATTCATGGCCGGTTTACCCATTAGACAAACTAAGCAGCCACCTAGGGACACTTCCCTGTGAGGGGTGCCAGTTTTTTAGCTTAAAAACTTCTATTAATACTTTTCTGGGCTTAAAAATGAAAAATAATAGTTTACAGACTGGCCACTACGTAGCCTCCACCTGGAATTAGAATGTAGATTGCTCACTGTTCCTTCATCCCATGCATATCCTGTTGAGTGTACAGAGCGGGCAGAAAGTGCTCTAGTGGAAAAGAGGCAGTAATAGTAAGTTTATATGATGTTTCTTCACTAAAATGTTTTTTTTGTAAATAAATATTAATAGAAAGTAGCTCCTCAATAGTACTTACTAGCGAATTGCCCGTCAAAAAATGACAGCAATGAAATTGTAAGTGAGCTAATGCTGTTTGGTGTATAATTATGAAATAAATAATACATTAATACATTCTGTTGAAGAGCTGACAATCTGTTTTGATGTTGCTGGAGCATTAGTGGTGTGGAGCTGCTGTGTAAGCGTGATGAATGTGTGCACTGTAATAGTGTGCGTGCGCGAGACCAAACCGTTAGCGTAGCTGTGTACTTCTGCAATGTTGTAAAATGGTGGCAAATGTGTGGTATGCATCTTTTGCGGAATATCCGTAGGTGTTTTCTGTGTTTCTTGTGGTGTTTTGCGTGTTTAGAGTGCTGTAGCCTCGTTTTCGTTTTGTTCGGCGGCCATTTTTTCTCTGGCTTAGAGAATTTTTTAGTGTCTAAACTCTTTTATTTTAAGTTAAATGAAGGTGTAACTTCATTTTTTGAGGTCCTGGATGCTCCCTCTTGCTGTAGGTAAGCTTTTTATGTATGTGTTGTGTGTATTTATTGTGTTTTTAATTTTTTCATGTCCGCGGGTTGCGGCTGATTTTTGCGAGGTCGTAATGTTTGGTAATGTGTCTCGTATGTTGTTTGCGTTATGACGTGATGTTTGCGAGGGTCACAGTTGCCGGCAAGGAGCTCCTGCAGCGCTCCTTGCCAGCAACTGCGACCCTCGCTTTGTGAGGGTAGCGAGCCGCGGGCTCGCTACGCGAATCCGCAAGCATTAGCAACAACTCAATTGCTCACAACTATATATGTGAGTCTTGAAGGTAGGTTATTTACTTGATTATAGGTATTCTGCCTGAATGGCTATTCATATGATATAGGTATTTCTAGCTTAATATATACTTATCTAATTATATGTAAATGTTTATATTGCTATGCTAAGTATAGGTGACCCTTGCTGAGTATGTGTACATTTGTTTTTCTTATAGGTGAAGCTGGTTAAATATATATGTATTTATATTATAAGTATGGTTGACCCTGGGTGAATATATGTAAATGTATATGACTTTAGGGAGCCCTGGCTGAATATATATTTAGAAAATTAAAATAAGTGATCCTAGAGAAATTATGATTATAAATGACCCTGCTTAAATATGGATGTTATAGGTGAACATGGCTGGATATGTATACATTCATATGATTATAGGTGAACCTGCCTGAATATGTATTTGTTGTTTAGTCATTCAGTTGCAGCCGACTTTCCGTGACTCAATGGACCCACAGCACACCAGGTACATCTCATTGTCACTGTCCCTCTGAGCCTTATCAAGCTCATGTCCATTACTTCAGTGACCTCATCTATCCATCTCCACCTCTGCTGTCCCCTTCTTCTTGTGCCTTTAATCTTTGCCAGCACTAGAGTCTTTTCTTGGGAGTCTGGCGGTCTCATGATATGGCCAAAATGTTTGAGCTTCAGCCTCATGATCCTAACTTCTAGTGAAAAGTTCATCTTGATTTCCTGATTTATTGGAACTTCTTGCAGTCCAAGGGACTCTTAGTAGTTTTCGCCAACACCACAATCCAAAGGCATCAATTCTTTGGTGCTCAGACTTCTTTATGGTCCAGCTCTCACATCCGTATGTTACTACTGGGAATACCATAGTTCTAACTATGCAGAATTGGGTTGATTTCTGTTAGATTATTACTGTATTATAAATATATACCCTCCACCCCAGTCCATGCCTCCCTCCACCCAGGGCAATGCCCCCCTCCACCCAACCCCATGCCCCTTCAGCCCCCTCAGCCCCTCCACCCGATGACCCTTCAGTCCCCTCTACCCCACCCCATGCTCCTTCTGCCCCCTCTACCCTATAAATGCTGATGGTGTAATATGTTTGAATTGTGAGTAAAAGTGATCCTGACTGTGGCAGTTGGTGAAAGGTTAAACTGGGAGTGTGGTTGACTTTAGAATTGTATATATATATATATATATATAGTAGTGACCCTTTAACACTCATAATTATTCACTTTTTATTTGCTATACAAGTGATCATGATATTGTTGCATAACTTATGATTGCTGCAATCCCTTTGAAAAATATAAATAATATTGCCCACCATCAAATGCATTTAATAAACAAGTGATAGCTCAGTGTTTGTATGAGTAGCTTTATTGTTAAAATGGCTGGTATGGGGAATTGTCTGTTATTTGCTCAAACAGCAAGAGAGCAATATACAGCACAGAAAAGGGAAAAATGGGTGCGTGCATACATTGCACCCGCATTCACTGGGGTTCCTCCACGTCACTGCCTTGGAGATCCGGTACTGTTCATATAAAGGATTCAATGGCTCAATGGCCTGTAAGGCTTTACACTAGCACTAAAAAGCTCTAAGATGTTCTTGCAACCTTTTTATTGTATACCGATAAGAGCCTGAAACTCAGCAATGACAAGGCCTGCAATAATATCTAGTAGCTAACATAAACATGTTACTAGCCTTAGTATCCTCCCAACCATATCTGTCTATCTATCAGTATAAACTTCCTCACACAACAGGGAAAAAGTTAAATATCAATAACATGAATGCGAGGGGTTCTAACCCCTCTGCTTAAGCCCCTCTACCTCTGATCATGCAAATAGCTGGGGTCCCCTATTGTGTTTTGGGAGTGGGGGATCCATTAACACTTAAAATTCCCACACCTATCTGAAATAAGTGCCCCTTGGTGGCCCCAATAGACCCAATTGTCCCTATCCATTGTGGCGTTGCCCTATGGGGGTGCCACAACTGGATGGACTGGGCTCAATAGTTGTTTTATTTATTTAATATGTTGTCATGTTTACTGTATGTTATGCTGCATGTTCATTTATGACCCAAATGAGAATGTTGTCATGTTGTCAGTAACTGCCATGTATAGAGTCAGTTATGTTTTAGACTTGTTAAAGTAAGGGTAGCAGATATCACATTAACTGACTGTATACATATGCATATGGAACAAGATATCAAGAAGATATATGTGTCAAAAGAGCTGCCCTGGTTCCATACAACTACTGAAGTGCATGTTAAGCTATTATGATGCCTTGCAGAAGAAATATTTAAAAATGATTGCATTAGCAGTTTATTCAAAATCCAGAAGACCCACAAACTATTGCAGAATGTTATCAGTTCAAACTTAAATACACTATATATACACTGGACCTGTTATGAATTTAAATTGCAAAAAATGCAGTTCCTGATTATTTTTTTATATGCTGATCCTGTGTTCATATTTTTAAATGCTGCATCCAAAGAAGAGACATCTGCTGCCTTGGTGAAAGGGTCAAAGGGAACCCAAGAGGTCTGCTGGGTAGGTTTGGCCATAACAGCCTTATCAAGCCCAACTGAAGAAAGCAGATCGTAATATGGCGTCACTATAAACCATCATGCTCCTACATACAAAATGTTGACCATATCACAACATCAACTTTAATTGCCCAAACCAGGCAAGGGTACCACACCATCCCGTTAATATTTGAATTAATATGGCTCCTTGTTAGTTCTATAAATTTAATTCAAAACTTTTGATAATTTTTAAATAATTTGGTCTTATGGTCCTGTAAGTGATATTTTCCGCCCTCCATCTCTTCGTGCCTGCTGGCAATGCCACAAGTACAAATGTTCTGTGGACAAACAGAATGTCTTTAATTCACATTACTAAAACCCAACATAAGCTGATTCCATTTAATAGGCTACTGCATGCATTAGACAAGGACCTAACTCAATTCTGGTGATACAAAACCAAGCTTAGCCAAATGATTAAATATAAAATACCTTTTTCTGAGGTGCAGGTTAGAATTCAACAATTAGTGAGCTATGAGAAGTTGTCAAGCTTTTATACTGATTATGTTGCAATATTTCTCAGATGGAGTCAACCCATTGATGATATTCAACACTTAGGTACTTTGTACATCTGAGATCTGCGAGTATAGTAAACTTGGACCGATATCCTTCACATTCACCCCCTTTTTTTCATTTCTCTTCAAAATAACATTTGTATTATAAGAATTCATTATACTATTGGGTAGCCTTGAGCAGTGGCTTGCAACAGCCGTGTCTAGGAGTAGTGCTGGTCCCTGATACCTTATCTGCTGTGACAAAGAGGGATGAGAAAAACCTAATACATTACATTTAACACTATTATTAGCCACAGTTATAGACAGTTTATTAATCAAAGTATCTGTTGTTAAATTGTACTTTATTCAAATCAGTACAACATTTAGCGTACCACCAGAAGAAACACCCTAGAAAAAAAAATGTTTGTTCTAGAAGCATTGGAAGGTAGTTCCTAGTAGCATTGGAATTGTACTAGCCAGTTCCCAGGATCACTGGAATGTAATCCATCAGTCCCCTGGACAAAAATGTTGAAAATCTCTGGCCTAGACAATGATTCAGCAGCATTAGCTTGGCCTGGTTTATATGTAGATACAGTAAGTTACTTTTCCTGATCCACCTCTCAATCCAAGCATAGTGCATCTATTAGGGAGAATGTATCACGTTCCTTTATAATCTGTAGTAAAGTGATTATGCTTCATATAAAACAACATAGAAATACTTCAATTGACAATATCTTATGTCTTGCATTTGGTTAAGAATACTGTCTCATAAAATCATTGTTTGCTGTGTTGGCAGGGTATACTGATTAGTTCTGATTAGTTGGGTTTGGGGGCAAAGAAGCGGCAGGAAATCATGTAAAATCCTCAATATTTATGAGGTATGTATGTAGCATTTAGGCACTGGACCTAAAATATACAAACCCAGTTCCTCATCTTCAAAGTATGTGCAGCGGGATTCTTAGGGTCTTCCAATATGTACTTGCATGGGGCATACTGGTACAATACAGCAATCCTTATAGAAGTGACTTGGACTCAAAAAGGGATTAGTGAGAACCCAACTTCTATAGTAATCAATGCCTAGAGAGCTCAAGAGCCCTGGCAGTGTGGCACATATAATTATGAGTACACAGTCACCATTAAAGCATGTACAAATGTAAAAGTCCAATTCACGGATATTATAAATACAGCAGCTCTCACCATGCAAAATCAGCTAGATTCCCAGAGTGCACAATATTGAAGAGAGGTACTATATAAGTACAAAAATAAAATATAATAAAAAGTACTTAAAATATGATCAAACATGTTTTGACTTAAAGTAGCCTTTCTCAATGATATAAACCAGTTAAAATGATTGCCAATATAGCTCTTCTTATTGTTGCAGTCAAATAAAATCAAACTGCTTACCTAGTGCATAATCTTCCCTATTTCAATACATAGGGAAGTAAAGGTGCCAAATCACATTGTTTCTGGGCATCTGTATGTGTCTAATTACATCCCTGTGTCTCTGCAACCCATTGACCAATCAGGTGATAGTATCAACGTTGCTAGACAACACAGAATAGTGAAGGCGCCAAAGCTTATTGTTTAACAGCGTCTGTGTACATCTAATAGCGTCCCTGTATCTCAGCAACCTTTTAGCCAATCAAATGTCAGTATCTGCATACCTTAGTGGTTAGCAACTCTTTAGTCAATCAAATAGCAGCATCTACGGAGTTGAGACACAGTTAGGACTTAGAATCCCAAAACGTGAGAATCAATAATGCCAGCAACAATATGCAAAATAATAAAGAACTTAAATTGGGACTGTAATGCTTTTGTGTCCCACATACATAATCACATATAATAGTTGTTAAACTGCGAGACCTCGTCACACTTTGCGTGGTGCGTGTGAGTTAGGCGATGAGCGCCTTTGGCACTCTTTTCTTGCTAGAAGCACTTAGTCGAAGAGCGCCAAAGGCGCTCATCGCTGCAAGCCGTTAAGGCACTACAATGCATTACAACTATCACCACAAACACAATGAGGCAAACACTTACTAAACGCGGGATCGCCTTGGCGTGCAAGCAGTTGACAAACTCGGGACTTAGAAAAAAAAAATTTGAGACGCGAAAAAATGAGATGCAAAAAAATACGAGATTAATGGACTAAAACAAAAAAACAATAGAAACACACTAAAAACACTGAAAAAAATTGCAAAAACCTCACACACAGCAAGGGGCATGGGAATGAGGTGGAACGCAAATTTATGCTGATTTAGATGACTTTCGCCGAAAAAAATGAAAACGAGGCTACACAACCGTGGGCTGCTCAAAACACTGCCAAATGCGTAGCACTTTAAATATCAAACTACAAACTAGAAAATACACTATTACAAAAGACGGAAAATGCTCAGGAGACGAGTACCACATTAATAACATTACGAGTATACAATGCCGCTTTACAAAATAAACCAACAACTTTACCTCGCGCACGCAGCCTATTTAGAATGCACACTTGGAAAATACAAACAAATTGTTAGCTCTTCAGGCTATTGCTCCCTTCATATATTAATTATAAATACTTAAAGTATATTAATTTATTCAAGAAATAATTCATTATTACTTAACTACATATACATAAAAATATATCTCTCTCTTTATCATGACTGATGAAGGTGCTCAGAGGACTAAAAGTACACGACAGGAGAGGCTCGCAATGAGCCCTGAAGGTCCTCAGAGTACAAAAAGGTTTGCATTGTGTGTCAAACAGCATTCCCATGGCTTAAAATGTTATTGCCCATCATTTTTGACGGGCAAGTCGCTAGTAATAAATAAAAAAATAATAAATAAACCTAAATTCAATGTACAAAAACATAAATACAAAATGAATAGTACATAGATGAATAAAACACCAAATCATGTCTGAAAGAAATAGCAAACTCTAAATGGAATAATAAAAATAATAATAAAAGAATGGTGTAATAAAGGAAAATATATAAACAAATAATTAACTAGAAAAATCTATAAATATATAAATATAGAAAAATTTAAAAACATCAGATAACAAAAATAACTAAAAGGAGAAAAGGTTCAATAAGCATGTACACTAATGTTTAAAATAATATGGTGATCCTGGATCGATAGACATGTATAAGGGTATAAATATGATGTAATACATATTAAGAAGTACATAAACCTTTTTAACCAATGAAACCGTATTTAAGTTCTAATAAAAGCCGCCAGATCAATATCAATATTTAGACCATATGGTTTAAGTGTACCCAATTTATGGATCCATTTGGTTTCCATTTTCCTTTGGGACAATAGTCTATCGCCTCCTCTATGGCCAATTGGTGCTCGATATATTGCTTGGATCATAATCCCTTCAACATTTTTATCATGCTCCTCAACATGGCAAGAAAAAACATTCTTCAAATTCCCTTTTTTGATATTATACAGGTGTTCACAAAAATGGGTTTTTAGAGGCCTTTTGGTTCTCCCTACATACTGTTGTAGACATTTTCAGGTGATTACTTAAACAACATGGTCTGTCCTGCAAATTAGTAAATTGCTTAATATTAAAGGTTTTTGTTTTTACTTGTAGAGACTATTTTATTTTTCTCACTTTTTTAAAAAATGTACAAGTTACGCAATTTTTGACACAATATCCTATACAGCCAGTAATATTGCTCATCCAATTTATTTTATTTTTTTCTTTCATATTTCCTTAGATTCACTTTTGTATTACCTTTGATGCTGTGTTAAATCTAGTAAATTGAACTGTATTCAAATTTTTTGAGTTCTTTAAATTAGTTTGATTTTTAACGTTTAGTCTTCCTATTCATATGGTTTGATATATCTTTCTTCTTACTTTCCAAAAGTTATATCTGGTTATATTGTTTTGTTTTTCATACACTTCTTTTATGGTGGTAGTATTATACCTCTTTTTCTTGGAATTTTTTCTTAGGTTTGACACATTCCAGCTCAAAATCTTCTTGTCTATTTTCTTAAAAAAAAAAAACACACTATTTTTGGATGGGTGATTTGAAGATACTCATATTCATTTTGATTTAAAATCCCATTAATCCTTGCCTCCTTAATGAAGGCTTCATATTCTCCTGTATATTTTGTTGTAGGATTCTCATCTAAAATCTCATACGTACTTCTGTCATTTAATATTCTGTATGCTTCCTTTGAATAATCACTCCTTTCTTGTATAACAACTCCTCCTCCTTTATCCGCTTGGCGGATAACTATCTTTAGATCTTCCTGGAAATTTTTTAAGGCTGTTTTCTCTTTTACAGTGAGATTAGATTTTTTTATTTATATGTTTTTTAATGCAGATCCTCTCTTTTTCCTTTAGAATTTGGTTTTAAAAGACTGGAATGTATTTACCTTTGGATTGAGTAGGGTAGAACACTGACTTAGGTTTATGCGTACTATATTGCATTACATTGTTTCTATCTTCCTCAAACAAATTTTCCCCACATCTTCTAGTTAAACTCTCCATTAGTGTTAAATCAGGGGAAAAATCTTCTTCTCACAATTCTTTTAAGATAAGAAGCATTTCCATATCTGTTTCCTAGTACTTCTTTGTCAAGGTGATCTTCTCTTAATGATATTGTTTCTACTTTGTCTTTTCTATTTTCAAATAATGTCTTTGCAAAGTCAGATTTCAAATGAATTTATTTACATCCACAAATAAAGGCATTTAGTTCCATATCCGGTGCAAACAATAAACCCTCCTCAAGAATAATTCTTTCATGGACTGTAAGCATTCTTTGTGATAGGTTTCGGATATGGAACCAAATGCTACATACACACCTCCTAAATACTGAAGAGGGTGCAGAGGTTGATGGGGGGTGGGGGGGGGGGTGACTTTATGGGGAAGACTTAAGAGTTGTTAATAAGCCTTCCGTCACCCAAAACAGGGTTCTTCTTTCACCCTATTAGGGATATCTTCATCTTCAACAGTATCTATGGAGGACCAACTGTTTAGAGAGATATTTGAGACTAATTAGTCTTAAAAGGTGTTCAATAGGGTCAACTGGGACTTCTTACAGTTAGTCTTGGAAGAGTTTGAATTGGGCAATTTTGGCTCTCAAGCGATCAAAGCTTTATACTCAAAGTCAAAGCATATATCACAGGACTAGGTTTTAGATCTGATAGTGTCATGATCAAAAACGGTACACGGCAAGGGTGCCCACTATCCCCCCTGATTTTTGTTCTCATAATGTAACCTTTGGCCCAATTAATTAGAGAAGAAAGAAATATATCAGGGATTAAAACTGGGTGCATGGAAAATCCAATCACCTTTTTCGCAGATGACTTTGTTTTCACCTTGACTAACCCTTTAAAATCTTTGGGAAAACTCTTATATGCAATAGATTCATATAGCAAACTATCCTATTACAAACTTAATTCTAATAAATCTGATATTCTATTGTTAAATATAAATATGGAGATAAGATCTAAACTTATAAGATATACTGGGAATACTGGGAATAGACTTTACTGCAAAAATAAGAACTTTGCTCCTTGACAATTTTGATAAATTATATTCAAATATAAGCAAAACTCTATTACAATGGATACATTTAAATTTGTCCTGGATGCGGAGAATTGCGGCAATAAAAATGGTTATTTTGCCAAAGATCACATATTTGATGAGAAATATTCCACTGAAGTTAACAAAATCTTTCTTAGATAAACTACAAAGGTTGATAGATGGATTTATCCATAAGGTGAGGAAAAAACATATTAAAAGGGAGATTGAGCGTAGAGCTGTTACTTGTTAGATTATTATGAGGCAATAAATCTTTCACATCTTTTAAAATGGATGGAATCTGAAAAAAATATAGTTTCTCTTTGTTAGAGAAATCCTTGACATGTGATTTTAATCTAGAACACCTAATCTGATAATAATAATGTTCTAACAGAAAAAGAGCTGAAGAAACTACCCTTAGTTCCTCAAAACATAGCTAGAGCATGGTACCTATGCAATAAAAAGTTTAATCTTATACCCTTTCCATCCCCAAACTCCCGACAAGGACAGTTATTGAAAGAACTACATTTAACACATTGGGAAATTGGGTAGCTAGAAAGGCATTAACTTTGGCGGAAATATATCAGTATGACTTGCTAAAAACCTTTGAAGAAATAGTAATGAAACATAATATGCCCAAAGAAGAGTGGCTTAGATACAATTCTCTTATACAAAAAATATCAAAATCAGAATTGAATAACTATATTGTAAGATAATTGACACTCTTTGAGAATCTACTCGAGTTATAAACCAAGCTCCATCTCAGGTCTGTATAAATTAATTAGACTAAATACTGACAATAATAAAACGTTAGCTATGCAAAACTAGGAATTATACCTAAATATGACATTTTGCAAAGAGGATTGGTTTGGGGCATATGAATCAACTGATAGATATATTAAATGTGTTCCTTTTAAAGAGACTTATTTAAGTTAATTCAAAGGTGGTAAATTGTGCCACTATAACTATTCAAATATGACCCAAAAACTTATTCTAAAGAGTGTTGGAGAGGATGTACAATTCTAGGAACGCAATTACATATGTGGTGGTTATGCAATAAAATCAAAGCATTTTGGAGGACTGTCTATGTTACATCTCTACAGTGTTAGGTCAAGAGATGAAGCCTGTTCCTGGAATTGGTTCTCTTTCATATGAATCGAAAATTAAAAGCCAGGAATTTAGGTATTGCTATACATATATTATTAAACAGCAAAATGGTTAATTGTAAAAAACTGGAAAATGGGTACATTTCCATCATTGAATGAAATTGATGCGATAGTATCAAGAAATAGAGATAGCAAGGTGGACTATATTAAGTCAGAAATGAAAATCAATACAAAAACAAAGGCCAAGTGGATGCTATGGGATCAATTTAAAGTTTTGCCCACCCAATGACCTTGATATATAAGCATAACATATCTTTTAAACGTAATCTCCCAATGTCCAAATTTTAAATGTTTTGTCTTTGTGTATATGTTAATAGGTCTCATGTATGATAATAGTAAGCACTGAAATATAAAGATATTTGTTACAAGCAATGTATATATTTTATTGATTGTACAATTGTATACTAGGTGTTGTAGTAACAAAACAAAAAAAAATATATATATGCTGTTTCTCCTGTTCAGGGTAGAATTGCCTGTTATTTCGGGGCTGGGTCACTCTTCTGAGTGGGACCAGACTGATATACTACAGGATATTTCTCCCTTTGAAGGGCACAAGTGATCTAAAAGAGGTTGCTCTCAGAGTGGCTTATCGTGGCCATAGAACTAATCTATTAAGGTTGGTTCGTTCTCAAATGCCTTTAAAAATGCATTAGCACCTAAACCAGGCCATTTAGGCCCAGAAAAAAAAAATAGGAAAAAAGGAAGTATTTTTTTTTGCAGTCTCGAACTGTCGAATCGTGTCGAATCGTGCCAGATAGTGCCGGTTATGCCAGTTTAGCAGGAGGTTTTTTTTTTATGGGCAATTGATGCCAGTTGCTTGAGTGTCCCGGTTAGTTCTGTGATGGATAACCGGGATTTTACTGTATTGAGGATTTTACATGATTTCCTGGTGCTTCTTTGCTCCCAAATCCTGTTTTTTATACATTGAGACTACACCAGTGGACAGTATTTATATTTAAGAAGCTGCAGATTTTCCTGGATCTACAGGCGGAGAACTCCATTTGGATCATTTTGAAGAGCTACTCACTCACGCACTGTCAATATTACGGATTTCGTCATATACTCCTGTTTTGAGTGTTGAATATTGTTGTCTTGTTTTTATGTCGTTCCTAGGAAACATCTACAAGTTTTTTGAGGGGTTTCCTTGTGTGTGTATCAGCTATATTTCATTTAACACATATATATATATATATATATATATATATATATATATACTAGCGACTAGTCCTCAGAAATGATGGCAATACAATTTGAAGCCTGGCAATTCTGTTTGCCACACAATGCAATGTTCTGCCCCCTCTGAGCACCTTCGGTGCTCATTGCGATACCCGCGCTGACTGCCTTTGGCGCTCATCTTGTGGCTCACAATGAGCGCCTATGGCGCTCATTGCGAGGCTCTGCTCCCATCTACTTCAGCGCTCGTTACAGGCCTCGGCAACTTGCAACTTTTGTGCCTGGGAATGCCATGTGTCTCTTTCGACCATCTGCCCCTGTCCCTTCCCTGTGTCTTTCACCTCTGTGTCTCTGCTAAATCTTTGCGTGGCGTGTTGTGACTGTTGTTGGTTTTATTTTCCTGCGTTACTGTCGTTGTTGGTGTAAGTGTTACTGTCTTTGCCATTGTGTATTTTCTAAGTCCTGCGTTCCTGGCGTTGTTCGTCTGTGTCCCGCATGCCTGGCATAGTTGGTGTAAGTGTTACTGTCTTTACCATTGTGTATTTTCTAAGTCCCGTATGCCTGGCGTTGTTGGTGTAAGTGTTAATGTCTTTTGCGTTGTGTATTTTCTAAGTTCTGCATGCCTGGCCTTGCTGAGCCTCATTTTCATTTTGTTTCAGAATTTTTATGTTTTTTCGGCCATCATTTTTTCCCCCGCTTCAGCGATTTTCGATTATTCAAATGGACAAAATATGCCTCAACTTAACTTGCAACATCACTCACAGGCTCCCTGTGCTGTGTGTTAGTGTGTAATGGAATTTGAGGCATATTTGTGTGTTTTCGCTGTCTTTTCAAGTTTGGTGGTTCGGCAGTTAAAGCCGTATTTTTTGTGAGCGCGTGCCTCAACGGCTCGCCTCGCTTCACGAGGCTCGCAAGCGTGATGACAACTCACAGTTTGACAACTTTTATATGTAATTTTATATATATATATATATATATATATATATATATATATATATATATATATATATTGTATAGAGAGTAGTACCCTTTCCTATTTACATTTTTTATATTATGGATTATAGCTATGGATTGTATGTTAATCTACAGAGTAGAATTCATAACTTCCTAGATGAACATTCTCCTATTGTCGATACTATTAAGATACCACAGGAACTACATCCAATATATTTGTTAAAAGAATTAGAAAAATTGAGTAATCTAGAAGTAAAAAAACTGGTACGATCTCACAAGTGTAGAAAACTATCTTACGCATAAAAAAGTCCCCAAAACATATGCATTAAACCTAACTGATGAAGATTTTCTAGATGGTGTAACAACATATGGGAGGATTGTTCTCTTTGACTTATTAAGCTATTAACGGAATATAGAAGAAGAAATTCTGAGAAAATAAATATTAAAATAAAAAAATTGTTGAATGTCTATTATAGGTAATTGGATAGGGACATAAAAGATAGAGTGAAGAGACTTGAATATGAGATTTGCAAAGTGAAGAAAGCAAAATTCTCTAGAGATAGACAAGACTATCTTAATAAAAATAACTCAGATAATAAGAATACAAAATACAGAATACAGGCTACCTTAAAATTTTGACTTCAGAACTAGAAATATGGGGTATAAACATAATCTAAATGGGGTAAAACAAAGTAAAAGCAAAGATTCAGTGAGGTTTTTGGATGGCAAAATACAAAGTAACTTTGATAGAGAAGTCAGTTGTTACCAACAAACTAATCCTAATGATCAAATTGATTTATATTTGTATAGAGGCCCCAAAAAAGGTAATTCTAATAGTGGAATAGAAAATGAAAATACATCTAAGAAAAAGATTACATAAGCTGATTGGAAAACCATACAATCTAATAGAAATGAGGAATTGGATTTGGAACAACCATTTACAAGCTCTGGACCTTTTTGAGTGAGAGAGGGGAAGTTGCAAATATCTGAGTTAACAAGAGAGAAGAGAGTGAAGTCCTTATCACTGCTTCCACAAAGAAGGAAAATAAGTATTGAATGAGGAAGACAAAGGTGGTGTAGAGGAGGAAGGGTTCTGCAGTGTAAAAAGGAGAAAAGAAAACACCAACCATGTTTAATAATCTTTCATCTATCAGAATGCTTACAGTCCATGAAAGAAGTATTCTTAAAAAGGGTTTATCGTATGCACCGGATATGAAACCAAATGGCTTTGAATTATTTGTGGATGTACATAAATTCATTTGAAATCTGACTATGCAAAGACATTTTTTTTAAAATAGAAAAAGACAAAGTAGAAACAATATCATTAAGAGAAGATCACCTTGACAAAGAAGTACTACTTGAGGAAACAGATATGGAAATGTTTCTTATCTTAAAAGAATTGTGAGAATTAGATTTTTCCCCTGATTTAACACTAATGGAGAGTTTAATTAGAAGATGTAGGGAAAATGTTTTGAGGAGGGTAGAAAAGATGCTACATGACATAGAACGTATAAACTTAAGTCAGTGTTCTACCCTACTCAAACCGAAGGTAATTACATTCTGGTCTTTAAAAACCTAAGACCATGTAAATAAAAAAATCTAATCTCACTGTAAACGAGAAAAGAGCCTTAAAAGATTTGCAGGAAGACACATAGATAGTTATCTGCCAAGCGGATAAAGGAGGAGGAGTTGTTATACAAGAAAGGAGTGATTGCTTAAAGGAAGCATACAGAATATTAAATGACAGAAGTACGTATGAGATTTTAGATAAGAATCTTACAACAAAATATACAACAGAATATGAAGCCTTCATTAAGGAGGCAAGGATTAATGGGATTTTAAATCAAAATGAATATGAGTATCTTCAAATCACCCACCCAAAAATAGCATTTTTTGTAATCACTTGCCAAAAGCAATACCTGGAAAATCCTCCTGGTAGACCAATAATATCAGGTATTGGCTGTATTACATAACACTTATCACATATAATAGTTGTAAACTACGAAACATCATCACGCTTTGCAAGCTCGCAAGAACTGCTTCCCTCGCATTTGCGGAAAGTGGAGGCTCCAACGTCGGCTTCAATGAGCCGAAGGCTCATTGCAGGCCGCAACTGCGGACTCTTGCAATGTTTACAAACACCCACAGAAGCAGGACTTTGAAAAACAATGCACACAATGACTAAATACAGACTTACACAAAAAATACGAGCTGCGGCACTTAGAAAGAAAAAAATACGGACTTACACTAAAAAAATACGAGCCGCGGGACTTACAAAAAAAACATTACGAACTCGCAAAAATACGACCTCCACAAAAAATCTACATTGTATGCTGCAGTAACATCAAAAGATATTGTCAGCTCTTCAGCACAATGCTTCCTGCAAATATTAATTACAAATAGGTAACGTATATTAATTTATTAATTTATTACTTATTTAATTAGCTTAAAAAAAAACATATACACAAAAAAAAGCTATTGCAATAAGCGCAAAAGCCATTCACTGCGCGCCTCACAAAGAGCGCCAACGCTGCTCATATTACACAAACTACACCAGGGGATAGCTTTGCAATAAGCGCAAAAACCAGGTCAGCGCTGACCTTACAATGACAGCAAAAGCGCCTCTGATAAAAAAAATACAACAACCAAGAGGCTCGCAATGAGCGCCGAAGGATCTCAGACAACCAAAAAAATGTATGTCTGTGGCAAACAGCATTACCTGCCTTACAATTTTATGCCCCGTCATTCTTGACGGGCAAGTCGCTAGTCAAAATATATTGATTATCACCTTCAACCAATGGTCGCTTCACTTAAGTCCCATGTGAAAGATACACCTCATTTGCTCAGTATTATGTTGAAACAAAAATGGTAACCAACCTTTGGATGGATTACACTTGATGTAAGACTGAACTTCTAATCTTCCCTCCCTCTACCATAGCATCAATTCCTCACATCTCTCTCACTGTCAACAACGAAATCATCACTCCCACCTCCCAAGCTTGTTGCCTTGGGATTCTACTGGACCCCACCCTGTCTTTCATCCCTCACATAAAGTCACTAACAAAATCTTGCCTTCTCCATCTAAAAAACATCTTCAGAACTTACAAAGCCCTCAACATTTGTGCACCCCCTTACATCTCTGCTCTCATGTCCAAATATTCCCACAACCACCCTCTTCGTTCTTCTAATGACCTTCTTCTTTCTACAACTCTTGTCACCTCCTCTCATTCTCGCCTTCAGGACTTTTCTCGTGCTGCCTCTATTCTCTGGAACTCCTTACCTCACTCCACCAGATTGTTCTCCTGCCTCAAAACATTCAAAACCGCACTGGTATGTTTTGATCTGTATTTACCTTTGCCTGGAACTTATCTTATGTACAGCACTACGGAATATGTTGGCATGTTATAAATAAATGATAATAATAATAATGTATCCGCACTCTATACATCGATCCAACAAGATCTGGGAATTGCAGCCATAAAACAATTCTTGGACGACTATGACAACATGGATTTGAGACAACGTACATTCATTACAAACTCAATTCACTTGATACTTCCCCCCCCCGAAAATTTTTTGATAACAAATATTATCTGCAAATTAAAGGAACAGCGATGTGGACTAAATGTGCCCCAGAACTGGCAAAACTATACATGGGTTTATAGGAAGATCTTTTTATTAGAACCATAACCCATACAGTAAAAATATAATAAAATGGTTACGATTTATAGATGATATTATTGTTATTTGGGAAGGAGATACTCAAGAGGATATCAATACTTTAAGGAATATATGAATTCCAACACCTTCAACCCCAGCTTCACTATGGAGGCTTACAAAACAGAGATACCTTTTCTTGATGTGATATTAATGGGAGATGAACTGAAAATTTTGTCTTTATTATGCACAAAACCTACTGACACAGTTTCCTGCACGCTAGAAGTGGCCACTATCATAAGTGGGTAAAAAATATTCCTTATGGACAATTTCAGCGTGCAAGAAGGAACTGTACCAGACCAAAAGATTTTGAGCTGGTATGTGTCAAACTTAAGAAAAAATTCCAAGCAAAAAAGGTATATCACATCAAGCATAAAGGAAGCGTATGAAAAAACAAAACAATATGACCAGATAGAACTTTTGGGAAGTAAGAAAAAAGGAATTTCAAACCATATGAATAGGAAGACAAAAATAAAAAATCTAATTAAATTAAACAACTCAAACAAATTGAATAGAGTTCGATTTCTTACTAGATTTAACGCAGCATCAAAGGAAAGGCTGTTTACAAGTGGATTTTCCTTTACAGGTAAAGGCTGACAAATTGCAGAGTGCACTAATTGTGCCCAGGTGAGAGGGGTGTGGCTTGACTGTTTAACTAGTATAAGAGGTTTGTGAGCTGTTTTGGGGCCTGTTTACAAGTGGATTTACCTTACAAGTGAAGGCTTAAAAATTGCAGAGTGCACTAATTGTGCACAGGTGAGAGGAGTGTGGCTTGACTGCTAAACTAGAATAAAAGGTTTGTGAGCTGTTTTTGGGCTGTTCACAAGTGGATTTTCCTTACAAGTAAAGGCTGATAAATTGCAGAGTGCACTAATTGTGTCCAGGTGAGAAGGCAGAAAGAAGTTAATATAAACAAGACAAGGGGCGAACTTGTGAGCTTGCAAACATTTTCAGTATCAAGTGCAATTCTAGTAAAAGTGTAGGAGTTTAAATAAAAGGAGCCACTTCAAAGAAAAGGGAGGGCAGATTTATAGTGCAAAGGAGGAACATTTTATACAAATATATTATTTTATATTCTTTATTTTTCCCACTGGAATTTTGTAGACAATAATAATAATGATGAGTCAGTCCAGTGGCAACCTCACTCAGTGTACACCCTGTCATATGTATATAATACTGGAACAGATGATCCAGGGTCCATACCTCTGTGAGAGGTGTGAGCATGTTGCTTCTTTGTAAGCTCAAATTGGAGATCTGGAGCGGAGAATTGCAGCACTTAGTTATATTGCTCCACTGGAAAGGGGTTTGGTGATCACTGAGCACAGTTTAGCAGGGCCTAGCATGGAGGGTGGAGCTGGGGCTAGTGAGGATGTCCAGGGAGGTAGCTGGGTTACAGTTACAAGGGGAAGCAAGGGGGACAGGAGGAGGCAGGCCAATTCTGACTTGTCAAATACCAACAGATTTGCCAGATTGAGTGAAACTGTTGGGGATGTCCATTCAGGAATGGCAATGCCAGATAGAGCTGTTCACTCTAACAGCCAGGAGAACAGCTCTACTGGAGGAGAGGGAGGGCAGAATAGGCAGAGCAGAAGGCTGGATTTGGTTGTAGGGGACTCTTATTAGGAAGGTAGATAGGGTGATTTGTCACCCAGATCCCAACAATCGAACAGTTTGCTGTCTCCCGGGTGCTCGGGTTCATTATGTTGTGGATCGGGTAGACAAATTATTGGGAGGGGCTGGAAATGAACTGGCGGTCTTGGTACATATTGGTACCAATGACAAAGTTAGTGGAAGATGGAGTGTCCTAAAGAATGATTTTAGAGAACTAGGTAATAAGCTGAAGGCAAGGACCTCCAAGGTATTATTTTCTGAGATACTACCAGTTCCACGTGCTAGCCCAGGGAGGCAGAAGGAGTTTAGGAAGGTTAATGCGTGGCTAAAGATGTGGTGCACTAAGGAGAGGTTTGGGTTTTTAGAGCACTGGGCTGACTTCTCACTTTGGTGCAATCTCTACAGTAGGGATGGATTGCACCTTAATGATGAGGGAGCTTTTGTACTAGGGGTTAGGATGGTAGAAAGGCTGGAGGAGTTTTTAAACTAGTAGGTGGTGGGATGGACTAGATATAAGTAATGGGGTAGAAAGTGTAGAGGGTATAAGGGATGAATTAACAACTCATATTGGAGAAGATGGGGGGAGGGGTAGTATTGTCAATAGGGAGGTAGTACTAAGTAATTCAAGTACAGTGGCAGGCACTTCAGAACTACAGACTCATAACATAAGGCGTATGCTTGCTAATGCCAAAAGCTTGCCAGGAAAAATGGGAGAGTTTGAATTATTAGCAATTAATGAAAAATGGGATTTAATAGGCATTACCGAAATGTGGTAGGATGAATCTCATGACTGGACTGTTAATCTGGATGGTTATAACCTATTTAGGAAAAATAGAGGCAATGGTAAACGAGGAGGAGGAATTTGTCTGTATGTTAAGCCTGAATTTAAGCCCATAGTCAGAGAAGATATTTATGGTGGACCTAGTGATAAAGCTGAATGTTTGTGGGTAGAGTTAAATAGCGGAGCAGCAAATTCCAAAAGAATATAAGTAGAAGTATGCTATAAACCCCCAAATATAGCTGAAAGTGAGGAAATACAATTATTGTTACAGACTGAAAATGCAGCTGAGCATGGGCAAGTTCTAATAATGGGAGATTTTAATTACCCTGAAATAAACTGGAAAAATGACTTTCAGCTATATTTGGGGGTTTATAGCATACTCCTACTAATATTCTTTTGGAATTTGCTGCTCCGCTATTTAACTCTACTCACAAACATTCAGCTTTATCACTAGGTCCACCATACATATCTTCTCTGTCTATAGGCTAAAATTCAGGCTTAACATACAGACAAATCCCTCCTCCTCGTTTACCATTGCAAGCATACATTAGCAAGCATACACCTTATGTTATGAGTCTGTAGTTCTGAAGTGCCTGCCACTGTACTTGAATTACTTAGTACTACCTCACTATTGAATATACTACCCCTCCCTGCATCTCCTCCCCTATGAGTTGTTAATTCTTCCCTTATACCCTCTACACTTACTACCCCATTACTTATATCTAGTCCCTCTCCCCAACCTACTAGTTTAAAAACTCCTCCAGCCTTTCTACCATCCTAACCCCTAGTACACAAGCTCCCTCAACATTAAGGGGAAATCCATCCCTACTGTAGAGATTGCACCAAAGTGAGAAGTCAGCCCAGTGCTCTAAAAACCCAAACCCCTCTTTAATGCACCACATCTTTAGCCACCCATTAACCTCCCTAAGCTCCTTCTGCCTCCCTGGGTTAGCACGTGGCACTGGTAGTATCTCAGAAAATACTACCTTGGAGGTACTTGCCTTCAGCTTACTACCTAGTTCTCTAAAATCATTCTTTAGGACACTCCATCTTCCACTAACTTTGTCATTAATACCAATATGTACCAAGAGCACCGGTTCCTTTTTAGCCCCTCCCAATAATTTGTCTACTTGATCCACAACATGATGAACCCGAGCACCCGGGAGACAGCAAACTTTTCGATTGCTGGGATCTGGGTGACAATTCACCCTATCTACCTTCCTAATAATAGAGTCCCCTACAACCAAATCCAGCCTGTTGCTCTGCCTATTAAGCCCTCCCTCTCCTCCAGTAGAGCTGTTCTCCCGGCTGTTAGAGGGAACAGCTCTATCTGGCATTGCCATTCCTGAATGGACATCCCCAACAGTTTCACTCAATCTGGCAAAACTGTTGGTGTTTGCCAAGTCAGAACTGGCCTGCCTCCTCCTGTTCCCCCTGCTTCCCCTTGTAACTGTAACCCAGCTACCTCCCTGGACATCCTCACTAGCCCCAGCTCCACCCTCCATGCTAGGCCCAGCTAAACTGTGCTCACTGAGCACCATCCCCCTTTCCAGTGGAGCAATATCACTAAGTGCTGCAATTCTCCGCTCCAGATCTCCAATTTGAGCTTCATGAGAGGCAACATGCTCACACCTCTCACAGAGGTATGGACCCTGGATCACCTGTTCCAGTATTTCATACATATGACAGGATGTACACTGAGTGCGGTTGCCACTGGACTGATTCATAATTATTATTATTGTCTACAAAATTTCAGTGGAAAAAATAAAGACTCTAAAATAATATATTTGTATAAAGTTTTCCTCCTTTGCACTATAAATCTGCCCTCCCTTTTCTCTGAAGTCCCTCCTTTTAATTAAACTACTACACTTTTACTAGAATTGCACTTGATACTGAAAATGTTTGCAAGCTCACAAGTTCTCTCCTTGTCCTGTTTATATTAACTTCTGCCTTCTCACCTGGACACAATTAGTGCACTCTGCAATTTATCAGCCTTTACTTGTAAGGAAAATCCACTTGTGAACAGCCCCAAAACAGCTCACAAACCTTTTATACTAGTTTAGCAGTCAAGCCACACCCCTCTCCCCTGGGCACAATTAGTGCACTCTGCAATTTATCAGCCTTCACCTGTAAAGGAAAATCCACTTGTAAACAGGCCCCAAAACAGCTCACAAACCTTTTATACTAATTAAACAGTCAAGCCACACCCCTCTCACCTGGGCACAATTAGTGCACTCAGCAATTTATCAGCGTTTATTTGTAAGGTAAATCCACTTGTAAACAGGCCCCAAAACAGCTCACAAACCTTTTATACTAGTTTAACAGTCAAGCCACACCCCTCTCACCTGGACACAATTAGTGCACTCTGCAATTTATCAGCCTTTACTTGTAAGGTAAATCCACTTGTAAACAGGCCCCAAAACAGCTCACAAACCTTTTATACTAGTTAAACAGTCAAGCCACACCCCTCTCACCTGGGCACAATTAGTGCACTCTGAAATTTATCAGCCTTTACTTGTAAGGTAAATCCACTTTAAGCAATAGATCGAGCACCAATTTTTCATAGAGGAGGCGATAGACTATTGTCCCAAAGGAGAATGGAAACCAAATGGATCCATAAATTGGGTACTCTTAAACCAGATGGTCTAAATATTGATATTGACCTGGCGGCTTTTATTAGAACTTAAATAGGGTGTTATTAGTTAAAAACGTTTATGTACTTTTGAATACGTATTACATCATATTTATACCCTTATACATGTCTATCGATCCAGGATCATAATATTATTTTAAACATTAGTGTACATGCTTATTGATCCATTTCTTCTTTTAGATATTTTTGTTATCTGATGTTTTATTTTTATTTATATATTTATACTAGCGACTTGCCTGTCAAAAAATGACGGCAACGAGATGTGTATGTTTGGAAAGTTGTTTAGTTATTAATATATGTATTTGACACTTGTAAGGTTTTAGTTATGATGAAATAAGTGCTATTGTGATATTAAACATGCTTATTTTTGTAAAATGTTCTTTTGTTGAACATTAACTGTTAAAGCATTCTGTATGAAAAGTATTAACATTTGAATGTAAGAACCGTTGAACTTTAAATTAATCAGTATTGTATAACTTGAGGTAATGTTTTTTAACATGCAAGTTCTATCTCAAGAATTGTTAACTTAAATATACATTGAATCCAGAGGAAGGCAAACAGTAAAAACCCTCCTTGAAATGTAGCCAATTGTATCATAGAGGGAAAAAATTAATTCCTTCCTGACCCCATTAACTGGCGATCAGATTACTCCCTGGATTAATGTTAAACATAAAAGACAACATTTACATTGTGACTTAAAACATGGTTGAGCTTGTAACATGAACTTTGTAACATGTCTAAGTAAGGAACTTGAAAGTTTATTTTTTTAAACTTGAACTTTCTTATCTGTGTAAGTAAGGACCTTGAAAATATTGTTTTGAAACTTGTAACATTAGAAACAGTAACATAATTAATTAGCATTTTAACATAATTTGTAAAAATAATGCAAGGCAAGTGTTTTGTGAGGCTAATCATCCATAAACAGTACTTCCATTAATTATGACTGAATTGTTTATTGATTTTAATTTTTCAATGGTTAACCTTTGTTTATTGCTGTGACTTAAAACATGGTTGAGCTGTTAACATTAACTTTTTAATATCTCTAAGTAAGGAACTTGAAAGTATATTTTTTTCAACTTGAACTTTCTTATCTGTCTAAGTAAGGAACCTGCAATTTTTTTTTTCAAACTTGTAACATTAGAAATAGTAACATAGTTAATTACCATTTTAACATAATTTGTGAAAATAATGCAAGGCAAGTGTTTTGTGAGGCTAATCATCCATAAATAGTACTTCCATTAATTATGACTGAATAGTTTATTGATTTTTATTTTTGAATGGTTGACCTTTGTTTGTTGCTATAGTAATTGTTTTAAATGGCACATATAGTTTGGTCTCTGGAAAAGTGGTTCTTTAAAAAGAGAACGCAAGAACTTAAACTTGTTGCACGCTGTGTAAGCACTGTTCTGTATGTGTTTGACAATTTTATGTAGTTTGACAGGAAAATATTATTTTTGTAAATGTAATTTCTGTTGCGTAATAATGACCTTTTGATGGGAACGGACATTTATGGGTATTTGTTTTAAAAATGTTGTGGTTATATTGTGTTTTTTTTATATTTTTGCATTTGCTTTTAAATTTGTTTTGCATGGCTTCTGTTTCTTTAATGAAAAGTTAAAGTACTTCATAGTAGACAACGTTTTTAGTAAAAATACGTCGATCTTCTAATAAATCCCCTTGACTTTCATTCTTTTCAATGGAAACTTTAATAGCCTGTGAATTTTTGCACCGTGATAAGGCGAGGTACAATTGGCCCTGTGCAAATACTGGTTGTTCTAAGAAAATACCCACAGATTTGAACATTTGTCCTTGTTATTTATTAATGGTCATGGCAAATGCCATAATGATGGGAAATTGTCTTCTTTGAAGTGTAAAAGGGAGACTACTTTCACTTGGTGCTTAACCTATTCTTGGTATGAAAACTCTCTCTCCTTTATGGGTACCAGTTAAAATTTCAGCATCTATGAAATTGTCCTTTAATTGTTGAACAATTAAACTTGTCCCATTTTTTTGGGTTAATATTTCACAGTAACATGACAATTGCACCTTTCTTTAGCTGCAAAATATGTGGTGACATTCCAGAAGGAGTTAGTGAGTTTATGAATTCAGTGGAAAAGTTTGCCTGACTTTCATTGTCATCAGCAAGTACAGAATCAGCACTGTGATAATTTCTTTGTGGTGCATTAATTTTTTTAAAGATTTCATTATTGAGGATTAATGCATCGTTATTTTTAGTATGACTTGGTTGGCAAGCTCTGAATATTCCTGGTTATTTATGCTACCTTAAAATATAGCCGATATAATATCTTGGTGACAAACCATATGAGGTGGGATCTGCACAGTGTCGTCAGGTAAATTTGATATTTTTTCTGTTCTGCCTTATCCAATTTTAAGAAGCCAATCATTGAAATCAGTTTGGCCTTCTGATCTCATGTTTTGTTGCAGTTGAAGATCGGTTAAATTGTATCCATAGTGTGCTTGACTTTATAGAGGTTTCGATAATGTCAGTTCGATTTCCATGTACAACAACAGGTAATGTTTGTCTAAAATCGCCACCTAACAACATTACCTTTCCACCAAATGGAAAAGTATTATCCATGACTTCACAAAGCAAACGGTCAATACATTGGAGGGCATAGCATGACATCATTGTGGCCTCATCTATTATAATTAATTTACTTTTTTTAATTTTTTTTGCTTGGAATGATGTCATGCGAATATCTGACACAGAGGTTTCTAAAAGAGGCACTGGCAGTTTAAAGCCACTATGTACAGTTCTTCCACCTTCTAACAAAAGTGCAGCAATTCCAGTATTGGCAAACGGCAGTGCTATTTGAACTTGTGCTCGTACAGAACTCATTAATAAATTATATAGATACGCTTTTCTCATCCGCCAGGTCCATCAAGATAGAAATAAGGCTCTGTGACCATGTCATCATCTATTGCATTTTTAATGGCATTAAATGCTTGCAATTGTAACGTACTTGAAGTTGCAATTCTTTCTTCTGTTCTTTCTACTTGTAGTTGAATGTCATAGTCTTCAAAGTTTATGTCATCTATAAGACCTGGATCAGGCAAATTAAAACTTGCACAACTTAATCCATGAGTTAAAAATACTTCTTGGATTTCTATTAACGCTTTTAAGTGTGCAATAGGTTCATTGTATCGTTGCATAAAGTCTTCAGCCATATTACTTTTAAATGTGTCCCACAAAGCTAATGCATTTGGAGCATTTGAGTAGATACAAATAAATGCAAATTGTTCTCTCATCTGCCGTGGCATTTGACATAGTGCTGCTTCTTCTAAACATCTTTCTCATTCTGTATCATCAGCTAGTAAGTTTCTATGTCTTGCAGCTAAATGGAAGGAATCATATACTATGTCATTAACAGTTCTTAAGTGCTCAAAACTTTGTGCTCCAGGAACATTTAAAAGTAATATTCGTAAGCAAAAACTTTAAAGATCTCTTGGACTGACTGTGTAAATTCTTGAGATTATTTTATTTCCTCTGCTTTTTCTAGGTCTCCATAATCCATTCACAAAAACATAGTGATATGGAATTTCAATATATAAGTATTGTGTTGCTTGAGCATCATTTGAATTTAATGCAAACCATGCAGTTAGTGTAGTGTGACGATCTTCACTTTGGGCCAATGCATTCATTTCATTTCCAGCATGGAAATAGACTAAATGTCGTTGTGGCAAATGTACTGCTAATCTATATACTGCATGTGATCTATCATTCATTTCAAATTTTAAAGGCGCCACATAGCTTCTGGTGCACTTACATAGCGAGCATCTACATGAGATGCAAGTTCATCATGTACTAACTCACTGCTTTCAGGGTTGTCTGCACTATTGATGACTACAGTAGCTGCATCATAGCCTTTGTAAATATATTTAATGGATTTGATGGAATTCAGGCTTCTACATTAATGTGTGCGTTATACTTCATCAGTAAATAGGGATTGTAGGGTACTACATATCTATTGTCAACTTTTTTGCCATGAATAATGGCACTATCTCCTTATCTTCTTTTATAAAGTGGATAGCCATCACAATTGGCATAGGTTTTGTCTCTATAATCTTTTGGAAAATCTTTGGAACATTTATTATTTTCCATACATGGTGATTGTTGATTAAGTTCACCACAGGGTCCATGAATCATGCGATGAGTAATAATCTCATTTAGTGTACCATATAGTTCTGGATCTGGTAGTTCAGCAACAATGACTGCATCCACTTTGTCAACAGTATCTAATTTATCTTTTTCTTGAAGTATTATGAGAAGATGTGCATGCGGAAGGCCTCTTTTTTGAAATTCAATGGTATATACATAAGCAAGACATTTGCCAAATAAGTGATTTATAGTGATGTCACGTATTAATTCATTTAATTTAATCTTAAAAACTCTGGCTACTAAATCTGGTCTATCGGAAGAACTTTGGCCAAGAAGTAAATTTTGTATAATTTCTGGCCATTGGGGATTACATGTAAATGTAAGAAATAAATCGGGTTTGCCAAATTTGGTGACAATAGCCATAGCATCATTGTATCTTTCTCTCATATTTCGAGGAGATCCTTGAAAGGAAGATGGTAAAATGATGGCTTTGCCAGCTGTCATGTCTCTGCTTGTAGCCACCTCAGCAACATAGTCCATTAGTCCAGAATATTGTTCTATACGTAGTTTATCTTGTTGATATTTTATAAAGTTTAAATTATTGGCCTCAACTTGCAAATAGGAATCAATAATCCATTGTTGTGTTAGTTTTCCACCACATAAAATTGGATTAAATGTATTTCGAATGGCAATTTGAGCTACTTTAAATTCAAGCATAGAAACATTATTTTGGATTCTGGCTTTAGCATTTGGGTAACTGTGAAGTGTTAATTTTGGTTGCCAACCTGCTTCTCCATGTGGGAAAAAAATGGGATATGTCATTGGATCTAAATTTGGACTTAAGATACTCATATTAATGAATGGTTGCGCCTCATTTCTGGGATATATTCTAATGTCTCTTTGAAATGGTGGTTCTCCTTAATTTTGAAACATCATTGCAACCTCATTTGATGTTGGCAAGTTATAACAACGTTTATCAGTATGTCTGTCTCTTTTAAGCACCATATTGACCTTTAGCATTGGTAATTGATGTCTTTGTGCATGAAGTTGTTGTTCATTTTCTACTTCTGCCAATTTTTTTTACGCTTTAGTGTAGGGGTTATTGTCCATAATATTATCTAGCTCTATAGCTAGCTCTGTTCATTTTCTACTTCTGCCAATTTTTTATAAGCTTTAGTGTAGGGTTTATTGTCCATAATGTTATCTAGCTCTATAAAAACACTGGGTAAGCATTTTTTATTTTTTTCCAGCTGCATACATTGGTCAACAGCTTCTATTGTATCTAGGACATATAGTTGAGCGAATTTTCTTTGCTCTCCTTCCTCTGGATATAAATGGGAAGTCCGATGATAAATTTGGCCTTGGACTTTAAAACAGTAAGGACCATGTCCTGGTACATTAGCAGCTAATGTTGCCCCCATAGATGCAAAGGATATGGCACTATTGTAGGATCTTATGTTTGTCTTAAAATTTTTGTAGTTTAGAAAAGTAGGTTCAGTCATAATGTTTTGTAAATAGATTGGAAATTCTTTTCTTTCTGGAAGTTTGAACTTGCCTTTTTGACAGCAACTAATAAATTGGCCATCTCTGGGTCTCTCATGTTTAAAATGATAAGCCTCACAAAACTGACATTGAGTATTCATGTCCCCACAATTATGAACCTCTACTGCTAAAGACTTGAGTAAAGGACAATTTGCAAAGCATATATCCGTTTGATTTTCAAATTCATCAGGTGAAATGTCATGTGATGTTTCAGGAAGAGGTTCTAAATGCTTTGTTTTTTTAGTGGCTTTTTTTGGTATATCTTTGATTTTTTTCAGGTAAAATGTAATCTGATGTTTGAGGAACAGATTCTAAATGCTTTATTTGTTTAGTAGCTTTTTTTGGTGTATCTTTAATTTTTGCAGCTGATAGTCTTTTGCTTGCAATTCTTTTGCGTTCTTTTTCTTGTCGAATTTCCTTCTCCTCTGGTGTCTGCTGGTTGGCCCATCTCTCTTGTCGTTCTCTAGTTTGATGTCTTTTCTTTTCTTGTTTGCTCTCGTTAGTAGCCATGTTAATCTATAAAAGAAAATAATGTATAATTAGTTTAGTTTGAGATGTTAAGTTTGTTTTTTACATTTTTTATTATCAACAGTTTGTTTATATGTGCTTGTAGTTCATTGTAGCGGTACTTTCTTTGTATTTTTAAATAAGTGTTTTTTATTTTTTTGGTCTTACTTTCTGTCTTATGTTGTAATTTTTGCCTTACATGAATAGCACACTCAAGGAAATGACACTATACCTTCTTCTACATGTAGTAGGTGTCTAGTGTTAATTGAAATGTATATTTTTGTTGTTTTGGCAATTTATTTTTTTGTTGTACTTTTGACTTACAGGCATAGTAGAGGGGAAAAATTAGTCTTTGTAATTTTTACTACAGGGGATTGTCGTAATAGTATTTTGATATCTTATTTAAAGGCTTTTTTTGGGGGTGTTAGTACTATTTGTTGTAGTATTCTATTTTATGTGTGTGTTTAGGTTTTATGCTTAATATTGTACATTACGACTGGTAATTGAGAATGATAAATGTTATGCAGTGTGTGTTTTGACACTTTTGTGGACTATACTGTTTTCATATTTTTTTTTTTTGTGTAGATTGAAGTTTGGGTTTAATGTTAAAAATTGTTGTCCGTAAAAGACAAATAATAGGTAAATGACAAATGTGTCACTAATATTTTGGTAAAGGTTATAATTATTCTTTGTTTTTTGTTTTTTTTTCTGTTGACATGGATGCAGAGCAAACATGTATATTTAGTTTTCTGTTTTTTCACTTGTTATACTGTACCTTGTTTGAAGTGGGATTTCCAGCAAAATCTTCCTTAGTCCGCTGTTGTAAGTCTTCGTCCGATGCTCTTCATGTAGTGTCTGTTGTAAAAGAAAAAGTAAAATGTTATTTGATTTGAATGTATTTGTAATGAATGGCATATTTCATTGTTTTGGTCTTTTGTATCTGTTATGGTGAATGTTTCTGCTATTCTGTTTTTTGTACAACCTTTTAAAAAGACTAATTGTATTTGTATATTCCAGTTATCCTTTTTTTTTAAACTGTAATTCTTAATGTTTTTCCTATTTTGGATATTATCGCAATGTTTTTAGCAGTATCCTGTTTTGTGTCCACCACTTTTGGTATGCTTATTTAGGCTTCTTTGTAAGGCTTATAGGTTCTTACACAGTAAAGAAGAATATTAATTTACTTTTATATGTGTTTGTGTGATTTTTGGTACAATCCTGTTTTGTGTCTACCATATGTTGCATACTTTGGGCCTCATTCTATTATCGGCCGTAAATCGGCCGTAAGGCTGCGATTCCTTGCGGGGGTTCAGTTAACTCGCGATTCTATTATACGGCCCCGCAAGGATCTCATCTTACGGCCGGCCGCATATCTTGGAACAGGCCGTAAGCTGTGAAATATAAAAACTCAAAAATAAATTCAAGCCTGCACTGTACAGCTCTGTAAATGCTAGGGATCATATTGGGGGACATGAGGATTAAAAGGAACCCACTCTCAAGCTTGCACATCTGCCCAAACCCGAGTTCAAATTAACTGTTTATTTTCCGGCTGCGGCGTGGGTGTGTCTGAGGTGCTCCAAGCACTCTGGACTTTTTACATGGATATTTTACGGATATTAAAAATAAAATATTTTACGGATTTGAGTACAGGATAATTATGTGCTATTTTTTCTAACACCTAAAATCCCTTTATAGTCTTCTCAAAGTGCAGGATGGCTTTATTTGAGCTATTTTATGTGCTTAATTGGTGCTAGCGAGACCTCTTTCCTGCAAGTAAGCAGCGGCTCGTTTTTAGCCTTGCAGAGAGGTTTCCCGGAGCAATTGAATTGCAAAACTCTTGCGGCCGTTTTAGATCAAAGGCTTTCCTCCGGCGCGAGCGGCCGCAAGAGATAGCAAGGCACCGGCCGCAAGCCTGCCGGAGCATCCGGCCGTAAGGGAATAGAATAGCCGAATAGCTTGCGGCCGGTCCTTGCGGCCCCGCAACGGCTGCGGCCGCTAATAGAATGAGGCCCTTTATTTGCTTAATTAGTATTTTTTATGATTATTAAATGTTGTTGTACAGTGAAAATTAATGTTTTTCCTATTTTGGATATGATGGCAATGTTTTAGCATTATCCTATTTTGTGTCCACCACTTTTGCTATGCTTATTTAGGCTTCTTTGTAAGGCTTATAGGTTGTTAAACAGTAAAGAAGAATATTAATTTACTTTTCTGTCTGTTTCTGTGATTTTTGGTACAATCCTATTTTGAGTCCACCATAGTTTGCATACTTTATTTGTTTAATTAGTCTTCTTTTTGAGTATTCAATCATGTTGGACAGTAGAAATTAATGTTAATTGCCTTTTCTATATCATGTTGTGCTTTTTATTTTTATCCTGTTTTGTGTTCACCACTTTTTGGTTCCTGTTTTTGGCTTGTGGGTGATGGTTGGAGGTTATTTTACAGTAAAGAGGAAGAATAGTTTTGTTTTATGTATGTTGCTAATGTTTCAGATGCTATCCTGTTTAGCGGCCACTTCTTTTTTTTTGGTTTCTGTGAAACTGTCTGTCTTCATAAATTGTATAGGTCTTTGTGAATTTTGTTGAACTGTGTTTTGTTCTTTATTCAATTTTGTATGTATTTTTTTTTTATTTTAGTTTGCTGTAGGGCCTATACACATAAATGTGCGTGTCACATGTCACTATACATGAATCACATTTTCATAGTTAAAGTTGTTTTATTTTTCGCTCTTGATAATAAAATGTAATATAGCTTACCTCTCAGTTGTAATTTGCACAGTGTAAAGTAGGAAATTAGGAAATAATTATCTTCTCAAGTAACAGCAGCAGTTAACTATCCAGTCACTCCGTTCATCACCTGAGTAGAAATGTAAACTTTGAGGTGCCTCAGACCGTTAGAACGCAATACGCATGCGCTATTTGCGTTCTAGCTTTCAATTTGCGTTCCATCCGCCATTTTATGAGTAGTAGTTTTCAAAATGGTGGTTGATATCAGTGTGGTACGTGCCGCATAGTATGTGTTTCAGTTTTGCGAGTCACTGTAGTATTGTTGTGTCTAGCCTCGTTTTCGTTTTGTTCGGCGCCCATTTTTTCTCTCGCTTAGGTGATTTTTGGCAGTTTAAACTCGTTTTTTTTTACTTAAATGGACGTGTAAATTAACTTTTGGAGGTGCCCGATGCCCCCCCCCTTGCTGTAAGTAAGCTTTTTATGTGTTCGTTGTGTTTATTTATTGTGTTTCTGATGTTTTCATGTGCGCCGTTTTAGGCCGGTTTTTGCGTGTTGAGAATAAGTTGTATCGCGCCCAGATTTTTTTGCGTGGGACGCAGTTGTTTTTTTTTCTAAGTCGTGCGTGTGGGACGCAGTTGTTTTTTTTTTTTTAAAGTCGTGCGTGTGTGTGTTAACCGCGTGTGAGGCGTGCGAGGGTCCGCATTTGCGGACAAACAACACAGCCAGCGTTGGAGCCTCCACCTTCCGCAAATGCGGCCCCTCGCTTGTGAGGGACGCAGTTCTTGCGGGCTTGCTGCTCGAGCCCGAAAGCATTAGCAACAACTCGTATGCTCCCAACTATATATGTGATGTTTATTGATTTTGCAAGTTAATTATTAATTTATATATTTTTCTTTATTACCCCTTTTCTATAGTTATTTTTATTATTGCATTTAGAGTTTGCTATTGCTTTCAGAGTTTATTTGGTGTTTTATTAATCTATGTAACATTCATTAAGTATTACAGACCCAGGGCCTCATTCTATTATCGGCTGTAAAACGTCCGCAAAGCTGTGATTCCTTGCGGCCGTCTTACGGCCTCGTGTAGAGCTACCTTTACCTTGCAATTCAAATAGACGGCGCCTCAAGGATATCCCCCTTACGGCCGGCCGCATATCATGCAACCGGCCGCAAGGTCTGAAAACTTTAAATGCAAATATAAATTCAAGATGGCATTGTAAAGCTCTGTAAATGCTAGGGATCATAATGGGGGACATGAGGATTAATAGCAACCCCCTCTCAAGCTTGCACATCAGCCCAAATCCGATATTTCATTAACGGTTTATTTTCCGTCCCGCTGCCTGGGCGGGTCTGAGGTGCTCCAAGCCCTCGGGACTTTGTCCACGGATATTTGACATGAATTAAAATAAAAATTATTTGCGGATTTGAGTGTAGGGGAATGTTGTGCTATGAATGCTAACACCCCTAATCACTTTATCGTCTCATCAGAGTGCAGGATGGCTTTATTATGTGCCTAATTGTGTGTTTGTGGGACCTTTTTGGTGCAAGTAAGCTGCGGCTCGGTTTTAGCCTTGGCCGAGAGGGTTTCCGGAGCAATAGAATAGCAACCAGGGTTTTCTTGCGGCCGAAACTCTTGTGGCCGTTTAAGATCAAAGGCTTTCCTGCGTCGCGTGTGGCCGCAAGGGATAACGAAGCGCCGGCCGCAAGCCTGCCGGAGCCCCCGGCCGTAAGGAAATAGAATAGGCAAATAGCCTGCGGCCCCGCATCTGCTACGGCCGATAATAGAATGAGGCCCCCAGTATTTAACTACTTTATTATTTTGCATTTAGTTGCTGGCATTATTGATTTTCACCTTTTGGGATCCTAAGTAGAGATGTCGCGGACAGTTCGCCCGCGGACTATTCGCAGCGATTTTGGCTTGTTCACGCTTACATCGGACGGGGAACACATGTGCTTTTCGGTTCACCCCCTATTATTTATCAGGGAGGAAACTTTGACCCTGCACCTCACAGTCAGCAGACACATTCCAGCCAATCAGCAGCATACACTCTCTTCCAGAGCCTTCCATCTGAAGGACAGCATACATTTTAGAATCATTCTGAAGCTGCATTCGTTGTGAGAGGACAGATAGTGTAGCTGCTGAGAATTTAATAGGGAAATAGCCAGTGTATTTAACTTCCACTACAGACCTGAAGGACTCATCTGATATCTGCTGCAAGGACAGCAACCCAAAAAGCCCTTTTTAGGGCTAGAACATCATTTATTTTATTTTATAATTTTTTTCTGTGTAATCTAATTGCATATGACTGCCTGCCAGCGTGTGTGTGTGACAGGCTAACACCTAACAGCTTATATTGTGCTTATTTTCACTACTCATACCTGGTGGTGTACCATACATTGAAAACAACCATTTTTTCCTGTAATCTAATTTCAGTTGCCTGCCTGTGTCAGGCTCACAGCTAATATTCTGCTCTGTTTCACAAGTCATAGTTGGTGTACCATACATTGAAAAAAACAAACCATTTTTTCCTTTAATCTAACTTCAGTTGCCTGCCTGTGTCAGGGTCACAGCTTATATTGTGCTCAGTGAAATAAAACAACACTTTTTTGACTGTAATAGATTGAATAGCAATTGCCTGCCTACAGGCGTGTGTGTGAAGCCTATTGCATCTCCTCTGCCAACTTTTGCCAGTGCACAGTGATACGTCATATCTGGTGCAACCGTAGTGTACAGGGACATAAAACAACACTTTTTTGACTATAATCGATTGAATATCAGTTGCCTGTCTACAGGCGTGTGTGTGAGGCCTACAGCGCCTACTCTGCCAACTTTTGCCAGTGCACAGTGACACTCATATCTGGTGGCACCTTAGATGGCACGGGCAGTGCCCCAAATTTGAAGTAGGAGGTCCGACCAAGCATAGTTACATAGTAATTAAGGTTGAAAAAGACTTTCAGTCCATCAAGTTCAACCTGTTAAGATCTCCTATGATCTGCAATATGAGGATTAGTTATTAATTAAATTATTGATTAAATAATTATTAATAGTATAGTATTGGAGGATGAATAAAGAGTTAGTCCATCAAGTTCAACCTTTTTAGATCTCTATTGGTCTTTTTAATGTGGACTATTTATTATTAATTGTTAATTGTTAATTGATCCAGAGAAAGGCAAACAGAAAAAAAAAACAATTGAAACTTTGCCAATTGTCTCAGAAGGAGGGGAAAAAAGCAAAATTCCTTCCTGACCCCAGAAACTGGCGATCAAATTTCTCCCTGGATCAATATTCCTTTGCTAGTTATCTAGGATAGCCTTGAATGCCCTCTTTATTCAAAAATATATCTAACCCCTTTTTGAAGTTGTCTATCGAATTCGCTGTCACCAACTCCTTTGGTAGAGAATTCCAAAGTTTAACCACACTAACTGTGAAGAACCCTTTTCTTTGTTTAAGGTGAAATCTTTTTTCCTCTAACCTCAAAGGATGTCCTCTTGTCAGTTGAATATCTCTTGCTACAAAAAGTTCACTTGACAAAGCCTTATATTGACCCTGGATGTATTTATATAAGGTAATCATATCCCCTCGTAAATGCTTTTTTTCTAGCGAAAATAAGTTTAATTTTGTTAGTCTTTCTTCATAACTAAGCCCCTCCATTCCCCTTATTAGTTTTGTAGCCCTTCTCTGTACTTTTTCCAGCTCTAAAATGTCTTTTTTATGAGGTGGTGCCCAAAATTTTTTCATCTTATTCCATCTCCCTGTTCAAAAAGTCAATGCCATATACACGTCCCCTAATAGTGGACGTAACAGGGATTAAACCGATAGGAATAGTACTACTTAACAGTACACACCTTATAATGACGCTGTAATGATATGGAATCACAAGGTTGTGAAGACCAGCAGCCAAGGTCAGCAATAATCCAGTTCAGCAATTTGTAGGTGAAACAGGAACAAGCTTTATTGAAGTGATCAGGAACCACACAATAATCTGGCAAGGATACAGAGACAGGAAGTGCCTTATATAGGCCAAGAACCAGACAGCTGACCAGACACAGCTGAAGAGACTTAGGTACTGATACTATTGCTAGCAGAGTCAAGCTTATCAGATCTCAATGAAATTCACAAAAGGCAGGCTGGCGCAGTGGTAGGGAAGAGGTATAGCAGCCTGGGGACCAGGGTTCAAAACCCAGCAGAGTCAATTCCTCACAGACGCAGACAGAGGCAACGCAGAGAGTGGAGTCAGAAGAAGAGGAGTCAGAGGAGGAAGGTGGCTTTGAGGAGGTGGAAGACCAAACACAGCAGGCGTCCCAGGGGGCTTGTTGTCACCTTTCGGGGATCCTTGGTGGCTGGGTGGAGGAAGAGACCTTCAATGACATCAGTGAGGACAAGGAACGGGACATGGCTAGCTTGGTATCCAACCTTGTGCAAATGGGGAGTTTGCAGTTGTGCAAAGGGACTGTTTGCCGTTGTTTGCGGTGCATTAAACGGGGAGATTGGTCTGTTACTGTGAAGCGGGTGTAACCCTTACACTACCTGATCGATACAACATCATACCTGATTTTTTAAAGCATGTTATTCCAAACAATTTAGGAATGTTAGGTGATTTATGCCCTTTATGGCGTAAAACCAGACTCTGCATCAACTATGTAATTTTCCGTGGGAGTTTTGCCATGGATCCCCCTCCGGCATGCCACAGTCCAGGTGTTAGTCAACTTGAAACAACTTTCCCATCACTATTGTGGCCAGAAAGAGTCCCTGTGGGTTTTGAAATTCGCCTGCCCATTGAAGTCTATGGCGGTTTGCCCGTTCGCAAACATTTTGATGAAGTTCGCGTCCGCGGTTCGCGAACCGAAAATTTGATGTTCGCAACATCACTAATCCTAAGTCATGACTGTGTCTCAACTCCGTAGATGCTGCTATTTGATTGACTAAAGAGTTGCTAAGCACTAAATCATGCAGATACTGACATTTGATTGGCTAAAAGGTTGCTGAGATACAGGGATGCTAATAGATGTACACAGACGCTGTGAAACAATGTGCTTTGGCACCTTTGCTATGTGTACTCATAATTCTATGTGCCACACTGTTATGGCTCTTGAGCTCTTAGGCATTGATTACTATAGAAGTGGGGTTTTCACTAATCCTTTTTTGAGTCCAAGTCACTAAGCATCGGCTGTATACTCTTTTAAGCCCTCTATAAGGATTGCTGTATTGTACCAGTATGCCCCATGCAAGTACATATTGGAAGACCCTAAGAATCCCACTGCACATACTTTGATGATGAGGAACTGCGTTTGTGTATTTTAGGTCCAGTACCTAAATTCTACATACATACCTCATAAATATTGAGGATTGTATATGATTTCCTTGCGCTTCTTTGCTCCCAAACCCTTCTTGTTTTAAATACATTGAGACTACACCAGTGAACAGTGTTTATATTTAAGAAGCTGCAGATTTTCCTGGATCTATAAGCGGAGAACCCCGTTTGGTTCATTTTGAAGAGCTACTCACTCACGCACTGTCAATGTTCATTTGGGAATATCTACTCTTCTCAAGAGATACCGTTGGACTCATTTGGAACTTTGGATTTAGAAATACCAGTGGTCATTGGACTTTTTTCACTCCAATAAGATATACTGTTATTTTTATATTTTTTTGTGCCATACAAGTATATAGGAACAGAGTTTTACATATATTTTTTATATTTTTTATATTGGTGTCCTACCATATTAATAATTATTTATGTTAACTACAACAGTGATATTAGTGCTACAGATTTCATCATATACTCCTGTTTGGAGTGTGGACTATTGTTGTCCTATACTGATTAGATGCTTAAAGGACCATTGCAGTGCATTTGCAAGTAAAGCTCATGTGTTTGTTTGTTGGGCATAGACTATGAAAAACAGAATGCAGTTTAAAATAAATAAAAGTTAATATTTTGTCTTAATTTTAACTGTAAGTATTCCCCGCAAGCAGGCCAGCTTATCTTTTCCTACCTGTGACTACAATGGTGTGTTACCAGCTCTGCCTGGAAGCTAGGCTGAAAAAAAAGATTGACCCTTTAGACTGAACATGCAGTGCAGGGCGGTGATGGTTCATGCACTGGGCAAACGCTATGAGGAAGCTACAAGCAGGTTACAATACAGCTGGTACCTCAGGCTAGGTCATGAGAGAGGGGCTAATTATGTCACAAGGCAGAGCCAATGACATAGCCATGACTGCTTCCAAACTCCATGATGATCCAGTCCCAGGCACAGCTGGCCACCCCCCCCCCCCCCCCCCCAGGAAGGTGAAGAAGGTCTGCTTGAGGAGAAAACAGTCAACTGAAGAAATAACAAAAAGTATTAATTTATCATTTTGAATGGCATACTATTTTTAATATCATCTGCACAACAACCTTACAAAATATACGTGTAAATGCACTTCAGTGGCCCTTTAAATCAGCTTGTTTAGAGATTACATACTAACCAAGCCTACCTGGCCAATTGTTATTGTCATTTCAGTATTCCAAAGTGCTGTTACTAGTATTATTTTACTTGAATATCTGAAGTAGTGATGTACCTATGACATAGGAATTAGGGGGGTGGTTTCAAATCCATCCCAGATTATATGATTAGGGGATCATAGGGGGATAGGATTTAAAAAAAAGAAATCATTACACAGTACTTTATTATGCATAATAGAGAAAGCAAGAGAGTTCCAGAAAAATATTTACTTCTGCTTCATAGACTATTCTAAAGTCTTTGACTATGTGGATCACAACAAAATGTGGTAAGTACGTAAAAAGATGGGAGTACCAGATCATCTCAAGAAGCCACAGTCAGAGCCAAACATGGCACAACAGAATGGTTCAAGAACAGAAAATGTGTGCAACAAAGTTGTACATTGTCATCTTATTTATTCAACTTATAAGCAGAGTACATCATGAGAAAAGTGAGGCTGGATGAATCTAAAGCCAGAAGAAATATTGATGGAAGCAATATCAACAACCTCAGATACGCCGATAATACTACTTTGATGGCTGAAAATGCGGAGAAACTAAAGGACCTACTGATGAGGGTAAAATAAGAGCTTGCAAAAGCTGGCCTGCTGCTCAAGGTTAAAAAGACAAAGATCATGGCAAATGGCTATGGTAAGCTTGAACAAGCTAGTAAAAAGTAAAATTATTAAACTATCAACCAAGCTCTGCACAGTTAGAACTATGCTATTTCCAGTAGTAACATACAGATGTGAGAGCTGAACCATAAAGAAGCCTGTGTGCTGTAGAGTTGACCATTGAATTGTGGTGTTGGCAAAAACTGCAAGATGATCCAATAAATCAGTACTTCAGGAAATCAAGATAAACTGTTTACTAGAAGGTATGATAAGACATTTTGGCAATATCATGGCAGGATTCCCTAGAGAAGACTCTGATGCTGGGAAAGAGGGAAGCCACAAGAAGAATGGTTTGCAGGGGTGGAGATGGATAGATACAGTCGCTAAAGCAATGGACATGAACTTGATGGAACTCAGAGGGGCAGTGACTGAGAGATGTACCTGGCGTGCTGTGGTCCATAGGGTTACAGAGAGTCAGATGCGACTGAACGAGAACACAACAAAAAATGTATTATTATTCAGATGTTTGCTGATATATTATTTTTTATCTTGCTGAGTGGAGTGCAAATCCTGTAAAGAGACATGTATTTTGTAGTTATATGTGCTGCTTGCAGACTTCTTATATTTTCTGATCCCCTCTCACTCTCCCTCCACTCTTACATGTGCCTGGTAGAGCAGTCAAGTGCTCTCTTCCCTCTGCCTTTAACCCCCTTTGTGTCTTTCTAGTCCTTCATCTCTCTCCATCCTTTGCTTCCACAATCTCTCTCTTCCCCTTCTCTCTAGTCCTCTTTTCTTTAAGACTGCTATATCACTATTTGTCTTTGTGATTCTACATTATACTATGTTGATTCAAAGTATGATTACATCCTTTTGAAACACCAGAGAAGGGGTTGCATGCCATTTTTGTTCAGATCTGATTTGAGGTGGAATATTTAAACTTTCTGCATAGAGATGAGTATTGAAAGGATATAAACATATATTTTTCCATTTTGTTCAAATAGACAGTACACATCTTGCTCACAATGAAACACCCTGATCTGTATTAACTGTTCAAAGAACAACAAAAACATTTTATAATATAAATGCTAGTAAGTTGGATTATTATCAGGCTAAAATAATCCTATAATAACTTTCTCCATTCTCTGCATTTAAAGGAACTGTGGCTTATTTTAGTACTACATCAGTCCTAAAGAATGATGTGAGAAGCACTGTTATCTGTTTATCAAATAAAGTTTGCACTTTCCTTAAAAGTGCTTGTATTTACAAAAAATATCATGATCTCCTGCTTCATTGGGCTTGAAAAGATCCTAGGTAAATCCTACCCAGTGGAATTGTGAGGTCTTTTGTATCCTTGCTAGCAGTATATGGACCATCATCAGGACAATGACTACCAGGAGCACCAAAGATACCAAAGGAAAGCAGTAATTATTTCCCCAGACAGGATCAGCAGCAATAATCCCAAGCAAGGATTATATTTTTCCCAGCATTACACCTTGTAAGTCCAAACTGGATATTGCTCTCTATTGGTAACAACACAACAGATTTAAACATACAGTGCCTTGCAAAAGTATTCACCCCCCTTGGCATTTTTCAGGTTTTGTTGCCTGACAACCTGGAATTAACATGGATTGTTTGAGGAATTGCATCATTTAATTTACAGAACATGCCCACAACTTTGAAGATGTTTTATATTATTTTTTTATTTTGAAGCAAACAACAAATAGGACAAAATAACAGAAAAAGTCAATGTGCGTAACTATTCACCCCCCTAAAGTCAATACTTTGTAGAACCACATTTTGCAGCAATCACTGCTCCAAGTCACTTTGGTTAAGTGTCTATGAGCTTGCCACATCTTACCACTTTGATGTTTGCCCATTTCTCCTTGCAAAACTGCTCCAGCTCCTTCAAGTTGGATGGTTTGCGCTTGTGAACAGCAATCTTTAAGTCTGACCACAGATTTTTTATTGGATTGAGGTCTGGGCTTTGACTAGGCTATTCCAACACATTTACATGTTTTCCCCCAAAACCACTAAAGTGTTGCTTTAGCAGTGTGTTAGGTATTTAATTTCTTCATTATGAATTTATTGGCTAAGAATATCATGATTATAAAAAGTATATCAGCTTGTTTTTTCCTTGTATCTTACTAGAATGTTTAAGTGGGTTATCTGTAGAAATGTTTAAGGTAATATTCCCTTGTTCATCTGTTTCCTGTGTCCTTTCTTTTGTCTCAGCAACTGCTGATGGCAAATATCTATAGGAAGCCGGGATTAGATAAGGATTGTTTTGCTGAGTTAGACAGAAAAAGACACTTGCTTGCAAATATGTATTTAACCCTATTTTCAACTATGCTATTAGCTGTGACGTGTGTTATGCTATATAAGGGGCTGCCGCCCAAATAAACTCAGAGATTATTCTGATGACACTCTGACTTCTGTGCATTATTTTCTCTCATTATATCTTGGTACCCAGATATATTATATACAAACATCAGAATACATGATTACTCACTAATCTGATCCTATCACATTGTGTTTTGGGTCATTGTCCTGCTGGAAAATGAACCTCCGTCCTAGCCTGAAATTAGGCACAGAGTGGTACAGGTTTTGCTTAAGTATTTCCCTGTATTTAGCACCATCCGTCTTTCCCTCAACTATGACTAATTTCCCAGTCCCAGCTGCTGAACAACATCCCCACAGCATGATGCTGTCACCACAATGATTCACTAGGGATGGTGATCTTTGGATGATGTAATGTGTTGGGTTTGCGCCAAAAAGTGAAATTTTAGTTTCACCAGACCAGAGCACCTTCCTCCATACATTTTAGGAGTCTCCCACATGCCTTTCCGCATGCCATTTTGTTTTTTGCTGAAAGTAATGGCTTTCTTCTGGCTACTCTGCCATAAAGCCCAACTCTATGGAGCGTACAGCTAATTGTCATCCTATGTACAGATACTCCAGTCTCTGCTGTGGAAATCTGCAGCTAATCCAGGGTTACCTTAGGTCTCTGTGCTGCCTCTCTGAATAATGCCCTCCTTGCCCGGTCCGTGAGTTTTGGTGGGCGGCAGTCTCTTGGCAGGTTTGCTGTTGTGCCATGTTCTTTCCATTTGGTTATGACATATTTGATGGTGCTCATGGGGATCATCAAAGATTTGAATATTTTTTTTATAACCTAACCCTGACTTGTACTTCTCAACAACATTGTCCCTTACTTGTTTGGACAGTTCCTTGTTCTTCACGGCAGTGTTTGGCTAGTGGTGTCTCTTGCTTAGGTGTTGCAGCCACTGGGGCCTTTTAAAAAAGGTGTGTATATGTAATGACAGATTTTGTGACACTTAGATTGCCCACAGGGGGACATAATTTTCTAATTATGTGACTTCTGAAGGTAATTGGTTACATCAGAGCTTTTTATCGGCCTTAATAACAAAGGGGGCGAATACATGCGCACATGACAGTTTTCTGTTTTCTATTTCTAAAAAATAGTTTTATGTACCGTATATACTCGAGTATAAGCCGACCCGAGTATAAGTCGAGGCACCCATCTTACCACAAAATACTGGGCAAAATGAGTGACTCGAGTATAAGCCGAGGGTGGGAAATGTGCTGCCCCCTGTGTCCCTCTTGTGCCCTCTGTGTCCCCCTCCCTCTCTGTGTCTCTTCTCCCCTCTCCCTTCCCTGTGTCTCTTCTCCCCTCTCCCTTCCCTGTGTCTCTTCCAACCTCTCCCTTCCCTGTGTCTCTCCCCCCTCTCTTATCACCCTCCTCTACCCTACTCCTCAACCTCCCTCCTCATCCTTAACCTCCCTCCTCAACCTCCCTCCTCATCCTCAACCCCCTCCTCAACCTCCCTCCTCATTCTCCCTCCTCAACCCCCCCATCCTCAACCCCCCTCCTCAACCCCCATCCTCATCCTCTCTCCTCAACACCCCATCCTCAACTGCCCTCCTCAACCTCAATCCCCCTCCTCAACCCCTCCTCCTCATCCTCAACCTCCCTCCTCATCCTCAACCTCCCTCCTCAACCTCCCTCCTCATCCTCAACCCCCTCCTCAACCTCCCTCCTCATTCTCCCTCCTCAACCCCCCCATCCTCAACCCCCCTCCTCAACCCCCATCCTCATCCTCTCTCCTCAACACCCCATCCTCAACTGCCCTCCTCAACCTCAACCCCCCTTCTCAACCCCTCCTCCTCATTCTCAACCTCCCTCCTCATCCTCAACCTCCCTCCTCAACCCGCCATCCTCAACCCCTTCCTCAACCTCCCTCCTCAACCCCCCCATCCTCAACCCCCCCCTCAAGCCCCCCATCCTCATCCTCCCTCCTCAACCCCCCCATTCTCCTCCTCAACCCCCTCCTCACCCCCCTATCCACATCCTCTCTCCTCAACCCCCCATCCTCAAACCCCCTACTCAACCCCTTCTTCCTCATCCTCAACCCCTCCTCCTCATCCTCAACCTCCCTCCTCATTTTCAACCTCCCTCCTCATCCTCATCCTCTCTCCTCAACCCCCCATCCTCAACCCCCCTACTCAACCTCAACCCCCCTCCTCAACCCCTCCTCCTCATTCTCAACCTCCCTCCTCATACTCAACCTCCCTCCTCAACCCCCCCATCCTCAACCCCTTCCTCAACCTCCCTCCTCAACCCCCCCATCCTCAACCACCTCCTCAAGCCCCCCATCCTCATCCTCCCTCCTCAACCCCACATTCTCATCCTCAACCCTTCCTCACCCCCCTATCCTCATCCTCTCTCCTCAACCCCCCATCCTCAACCCCCCTACTCAACCCCTTCCTCCTCATCCTCAACCCCTCCTCCTCCTCCTCAACCCCTCCTCCTCATCCTCAACCTCCCTCCTCAGCCTCATCCTCTCTCCTCAACCCCCCTCCTCAACCTCAACCCCCCTCCTCAACCCCTCTTCCTCATCCTCAACCTCCCTCCTCATCCTCAACCTCCCTCCTCAACCCCCCAATCCTCAACCCCTTCCTCAACCTCCCTCCTCAACCCCCCATCCTCAACCACATCCTCAAGCCCCCCATCCTCATCCTCCCTCCTCAACCCCCCATTCTCATCCTCAACCCCCTCCTCACCCCCCTATCCTCATCCTCTCTCCTCAACCCCCCATCCTCAACCCCCCTACTCAACCCCTTCTTCCTCATTCTCAACCCCTCATCCTCAACCTCCCTCCTCATCTTCAACCTCCCTCCTCATCCTCATCCTCCCTCCTCAACCCCCCCATCCTCAACCCCCTCATCAATCCCCCCATCCTCAAACCCCTCCTTAACCTTCCTCCTCAACCCCCCCATCCTCAACCCCCTCCTCAACACCCCCATCCTCAACCCCCCATCCTCAACCTCCCTCCTCAACCTCAAACCCCTCAACCCCCCTCCTCAACCTCAACCCCCCTCAACCCCAACCCACCTCCTCAACCTCAACCACCCTCAACCTCCCCCCTCAACCCCAACTACCCTCCTCAACCCCCCTCCTCAACCTAAACCCCCCTCAACCCCCTCCTCCACCTAAACCCCCCTAAATACCTCCCCCTTCTCCCCTCACTTACCTGCTTGTGATCCGGCCTCCCTTCCTTGACCTGGCGCGCATGTATCATCACATGCGCGCCACGTCATTAGCATATACCTGGTGCCGGCACCCCGTGTATGCTAATGACGCAATGCGCATGTGACGTCACATGCGCGCCGGCGCCGGGTCAAGGAGCGGAGGCCGGAGCACAAGCAGGTAAGTGAGGGGAGAGGGGGGAGGCATTTAGGGGGGTTTAGGTGGAGGAGGGGGGTTGAGGTTAGATTAGACTGGCTAAAATAGAAAATGAGAAGTTGCAATGGAAAGTAAGACTAACCCTAAAATATTTTTTAAATATATTAATGGGAAGAAGGCCAGGAAGGAATCGATAGGACCATTACAATGTGACACAGGCCATCTGATAATTAGTGACTAGGAAAAGGCAGATGAGCTAAATAGGTTATTTTCTTCGGAATACACAAGGGAGGTACCAGTGGTTGGGACACCGCAACATAATGGGGCTACACTACCTTTACTAAATAATTGGTTAACACAGGAAGTAGTCCAAAAGAGGTTGGAGAAAATAAATGTTAATAAAGCCCCAGGTCCTGATGGAATACATCCAAGGGTACTGAGGGAGCAGGGTTCTGTAATAGCCAAACCATTATCAAACCCCTCCTCAAGCCCCCCATCCTCATCCTCCCTCCTCAACCCCACATTCTCATCCTCAACCCCCAACTCACCCCCCTATCCTCATCCTCTCTCCTCAACCCCCCATCCTCAACCCCCCTACTCAACCCCTTCTTCCTCATCCTCAACCCCTCCTACTCATCCTCAACCTCCCTCCTCATCTTCAACCTCCCTCCTCATCCTCATCCTCCCTCCTCAACCCCCACATACTCAACCCCCCTCATCAATCCCCCCATCCTCAACCCCCTCCTTAACCTTCCTCCTCAACCCCCCATCCTTAACCCCCTCCTCAACACCCCCATCCTCAACCCCATCCTCAACCTCCCTCCTCAACCTCAAACCCCTCAACCCCCCTCCTCAACCTCAACCCCCCTCACCCCAACCCACCTCCTCAACCTCAACCACCCTCAACCTCCCCCCTCAACCCCAACCCCCCTCCTCAACCCCCCTCCTCAACCTAAACCCCCCTCAACCCCCCCTTCTCCATCTAAACCCCCCTAAATACCTCCCCATTCTCCCTTCACTTACCTGCTTGTGCTCCGGCCTCCCTTCCTTGACCTGGCGCGCATGTGACGTCACATGCGCGCCACGTCATTAGCATATACCGTGTGCCGGCACCCGGTGTATGCTAATGACGCAATGCGCATGTGACGTCACATGCGCACCGGCGCCGGGTCAAGGAGCGGAGGCCGGAGCACAAGCAGGTAAGTGAGGGGAGAGGGGGGAGGCATTTAGGGGGGTTTAGGTGGAGGAGGGGGGTTGAGGTTAGATTAGACTGGCTAAAATAGAAAATGAGAAGTTGCAATGGAAAGTAAGACTAACCCTAAAATATTTTTTAATTATATTAATGGGAAGAAGGCCAGGACGGAATCAATAGGACCATTACAATGTGACACAGGCCATCTGATAATTAGTGACCAGGAAAAGGCAGATGAGCTAAAAAGGTTCTTTTCTTCAGTATACACAAGGGAGGTACCAGTGGTTGGGACACCGCAACATAATGGGGCTACACTACCTTTACTAAATAATTGGTTAACACAGGAAGTAGTCCAAAAGAGGTTGGAGAAAATAAATGTTAATAAAGCCCCAGGTCCTGATGGAATACACCCAAGGGTACTGAGGGAGCAGGGTTCTGTAATAGCCAAACCATTATATTTAATTTTTTAAGATTCACTAAACACAGGGTCTCTACCAGATGACTGGAGAAAAGCAGAGGTGATACCTATATTTAAGAAGGGATCTAGAGCAAATCTGGGGAATTATAGACCAGTGAGCCTCACTTCTGTAGTTGGGAAGCTTTTAGAAGGGTTAATAAGGGACAGAATACAAGAATATGTCTATTTGAACAGGATCATAGGTAGCAGTCAACACGGATTTATGAAGGATAGGTCGTGTCAGACCAATCTAATTAGTTTTTATGAGGAGGTTAGTAGGAACTTGGATCAGGGCAACTCAGTGGATGTAGTCTTTTTAGATGTTTCAAAGGCATTTGATACAGTGCCACATGGAAGACTAGTGAGCAAACTAAGGGATACAGGGATTGCAGTAAATTTCTGCTCATGGATCGAGAGCTGGCTAAAAGACAGGAAGCAAAGGGTTGTTGTGAATGGAACATACTCCGATTGGTCTAATGTGATAAGTGGGGTTCCTCAAGGTTCAGTATTAGGTCCTCTCCTTTTTAACATATTTATTATTGACATTGAAGTAGGACTCAAATGTAGTGTCTCCATTTTTGCTGATGACACTAAGTTGTGCAATTTAATAAAATCAGATAATGATGTACTTTCCCTACAAAAGGATTTGCATAAATTAGAGAAATGGGCGGCTAAATGGCAGATGATATTTAATACAAATAAATGTAAGGTTATGCATCTGGGAAAGAACAATAGCCAAGCAATCTATAACCTTAATGGAGCAAATCTAGGGGTATCAGATATTGAAAGGGATTTGGGAGTACTAGTGGACTACCACCTAGGTAACAGCGCTCAAAGCCAAGCAGCGGCTGCAAAGGCAAATACAATATTAGCATGTATTAGGAAGGGTATAGAAGCCAGGGAAGAAGATATAATTCTGCCACTATACAAATCTCTAGTACGTCCTCATTTGGAATATGGAATACAATTTTGGGCACCACCTCATAAAAAAGACATTTTTGAGCTGGAAAAAGTACAGAGAAGGGCTACAAAACTAATAAGGGGAATGGAGGGGCTAAGTTATGAAGAAAGACTAACAAAATTAAACTTATTTTCACTAGAAAAAAGGCGTCTAAGAGGAGATATGATTACGTTATATAAATACATCCAGGGTCAATATAAGGCTTTGTCAAGTGAACTTTTTGTAGCAAGAGATTTTCAACTGACAAGAAGACATCCTTTGAGGTTAGAGGAAAAAAGATTTCACCTTAAACAAAGAAAAGGGTTCTTCACAGTTAGGGTGGTTAAACTTTGGAATTCTCTACCAAAGGAGGTGGTGACAGCGAATTCGATAGACAACTTCAAAAAGGGTTAGATATATTTTTGAATAAAGAGGGCATTTAAGGCTATCCTAGATAACTAACAAAGGAATATTGATCCAGGGAGAAATTTGATCGCCAGTTTCTGGGGTCAGGAAGGAATTTTGCTTTTTTTTCCCCTTATGAGACAATTGACAAAGTTTCAATGTTTTTTTTTTTTTTTCTGTTTGCCTTCCTCTGGATCAAATAACAAATAACAATTAACAAATAATAATAAATAGTCCACATTAAAAAGATCAATAGAGATCTAAAAAGGTTGAACTTGATGGACTAGCTCTATATTCATCCTCCAATACTATACTATTAATAATTATTTAATCAATAATTTAATTAATAACTATTCCGCATATTGCAGATCAGAGGAGATCTTAAAAGGTTGAACTTGATGGACTGAAAGTATTTTTTCAACCTTAATTACTATGGGCCTCATTCTATTATCGGCCGTAAATCGGCCGTAAGGCTGCGATTCCTTGCGGGGGTTCAGTTAACTCGCGATTCTATTATACGGCCCCGCAAAGATCTCCTCTTACGGTCGGCCACATATCTTGAAACCGGCCGTAAGCTGTGAAATATAAAAACTCAAAAATAAATTCAAGCCTGCACTGTACAGCTCTGTAAATGCTAGGGATCATATTGGGGGACATGAGGATTAAAAGGAACCCACTCTCAAGCTTGCACATCAGCCCAAACCCAAGTTCAAATTAACTGTTTATTTTCCGGATGCGGCGTGGGCATGTCTGAGGTGCTCCAAGCACTCTGGACTTTTTACATGGATATTTTACGGATATTAAAAATAAAATATTTTACGGATTTGAGTATAGGATAATTATGTGCTATTTTTTCTAACACCTAAAATCCCTTTATAGTCTTCTCAAAGTGCAGGATGGCTTTATTTGAGCTATTTTTTGTGCTTAATTGGTGCTAGCGGGACCTCTTCCTGCAAGTAAGCAGCGGCTCGTTTTTAGCCTTGCAGACAGGTTTCCCGGAGCAATTGAATTGCAAATAGGAATTTCTTACGGCCGAAACTCTTGCGGCCGTTTTAGATCAAAGGCTTTCCTCTGGCGCGAGCGGCCGCAAGAGATAGCAAGGCACCGGCCGCAAGCCTGCCGGAGCCTCCGGCCGTAAGGGAATAGAATAGCCGAATAGCTTGCGGCCGGTCCTTGCGGCCCCGCAACGGCTGCGGCCGCTAATAGAATGAGGCCCTATGTAACTATGTAACTATGTAGGTTGAGGAGGGGGAGGGAAAGAGACACGGGGGGTAAAGAGACACACGGGGGTTAGAGACACACGGGGGGGTTAGAGACACACGGGGGGGTTAGAGACACATGGGGGGGTTAGAGCCACGGGGGGTTAGAGAGACACGGAGGGAGAGTGACTCGAGTATAAGCCGAGGGGGGCCTTTTTTGCCTTAAAAAAAGGGCTGAAAAACTTGGCTTATACTCGAGTATATACGGTATATTTCTTTCTCATTTCACTTCACCAACTTACACTATTGTTTTCTGATCCTTCACATAAAATTCAGATTAACAAAACATTGAACTTAAGGCTGTAATGTCACAAAATAGTTGAAAAGTCAAGGGGGTGAATTATTTTGCAAGGCACTGTAGCACCAACCAATAACAACAAGCCCTACCCTGGGCACATGGGAGACCTGAGACTGAAAGAGAGAGCCACTGAACATACCAGCAGAGTTTGATCCAAGCTTCCACGTGGAGGCTTAAACAGAAGAGGTAGGACAGAAAGGTTGTAAGACGGCAATAGAGGCGGGGCAGAACTACTGCCGGTGAACCCAGTGTAATGCACCAGGGCCCTGCATTCTTGGGGGGGGGGGGGCAGTGTTGTGAAAAAAATGTTTTCCCTTTAAATGCCCATGGCCTTTCCTGCCCCCAGAGAGTTCCCTGAGAATGCCCTGAGCCTCACTAGCTCTGTGTGTATACAGGCCGGAAATCCTGAATGATGTCATGTTATCATGTTGTCCTGCACCATAGTGAAGACGCGCTGGTAGGGGAGGAAGTTCTGAAGCTAGTGAGTTGTTCTGTGTGGTGGTAGGCATAGAGGCCCTAGGAGCAGTTAGGTAAAATATAATATTATGTAAAAAAAATGTTTTATATAGAGATCGCATTAAGTATAATCTCCACGTGAAATATCAATCTTCTTCACCTCCGGCAATTAGATCCCAGTCTCCTTATTGCTAGTGTACATTAATTATAGTGTATACACTATACAAAAAAATGGAGTATAACGTAAAGTGGTAAAGTATATCTATACATTATTAATGGGATGGGTACGATAAATAGCCTTCTAAAGCATAAACAAAAATTCGCGGGGGGCAACATTTTTTTTCTTTCACTGAGCTCCTCCAGTCTACAGCTCCACCACTGTATAGATGTATCACAAAGTGAATGTAACAATTTGAATAACTGTGGATTACAAAAGCACTCAATTCAGCAATGTGCATCTCCTACCTTTAATCAATATAGTCATTAAGATTGAATAATAACACTGTTATGTAATGGAGCTCCTCGCTCTTGGGGTAAAAAACAGAGAGAGAAGCATAAGAATGATGACGAAGAGTTGAACATGAAACTGCTGTTGGTTATGCTTCAAAAATATATTTTGGAAGATCATAATCAATCAGAAGTTCTATGAAACAATATTCTGTGTGTCAGTTCAATTTAATTCAGTTTACTTGTAAGTAAAACCTGACTTAAATTGAACTGTCAAGGCATAAAAGATTTTTACTTTGTTTTAGAGCAATAAAAACATTTAAAGAAAAAGAAAAATTCCAGGTTAAAATGTGTACCATGATGATGCAAGTGAGATCTGTCAAAATTGAGAATATTTAAAATAGTAGCAGGAAAAATTGAAGATCATGAAAATCATGCCACAGAAGAGGCACTGCACAGTTAAGAGAGCATGACAGAAATCCTTGAAGCTATATAGCTATTTTAACTTGTCTTTTAATGCCGGCAATACCAGACATTGAAACCTAAACATTAGAAATGGATAGGATAACTACTATAGAAAAAAAACATAGCACTAGAAAACACAGATTTATGTTTTTCAGAACAGAAAATTCAGATCTTCTAGTATTTGGATTTGTATTGTCTTCAGTATCCACAACTTCTCAATGTGATTGTGAAGAAAGACTTCTAAATACAGCAGTACACAGCACAAAATAATGAAAACCCACAAAGACTAAGATACCCAAGCAGGATGTTTAAGAAAAATAAGCAGCATTTTGAAATGTAACATTTTGTAAGAATTTTTTTTTAGTGCTGCATATCTTTTCCACAATGTATAGCGTAATGCTTGTGTTTTAGAAAGAATGGATTTATTTTCTTCACCTCTCTCAAATCACTCACATGTTTGTCATGGATTATTTTTCTGGGTGTGGCTTCACAAGAACATTTTTAAAAAAAGAATAAAAGGTAACGAAAAGGTTAAGAAGAAATAATGATAAAAACATGAACCAAAAATATTTATTACTAGCGAATTGCCCGTCAAAAAATTACGGCAATGAAATTGTAAGGTAGCTAATGCTGTTTGGTGTGTAATAATGAAATATATAATACATTAATAAATCAATATACTTTACCTATTTTGAAGCATTGTGTTGAAGAGCTGGCAATGTGTTTTTAAGTTGCTGCAGCATTAGTGGTGTGGAGCTGCTGTGTAAGCGTGATGAATGTGTGCAGTGTAATAGTGTGCGTGTGCGAGAGCAAACCGTTAGCATAGTTGTGTACTTCCGCATTGTTGTAAAATGGCGGGTAATGTGTGGTATGCGTCTTAGTGGAATATCTGTAGGTCTTTTGCAGTGTTTTGTGAGTTTCTTGTGGTGTTTTGCGAGTTTCTTGTGGTGTTTTGCGTGTTTAGAGTGCTGTAGCCTCGTTTTCGTTTGGTTGAAAAAAGACCTATAGTCAAGTTTTAGTTCTCCTCTGATCTGCAATATCAGAATAATTAATGTGCGAGAATAAAAAAAAAACATTACAAATTCAATTTTATTTTTGGTACTTTTTTTCTTTGGTCTAATACCTGAGTTTGATGGACATTGTACTTTATTACTGAAGTAGCAACAGGAGAATTGAACCTATGAAGTTGTTAGTGCAATAAGAAAACTGCAGAGTTAGGAGATAAGATAAAAGATTATTTTTTTTCACCGATAGGACCTGATAAATAAAATGTATTTAAAATACTCTATTATAAGTCCAATGCAGAGTATTTTATCTTTAAAATAGACGGGGAGTGCAGAAGTGAAAATCCAGAGCAATATTAAATACATTAATTCATGTATTACCATTTGATTTTTTTTTTGCCTAGAGATCAATAGTTACTATAGTTACTATAGTTACAATTTATAAGAAAGAAGGAGGAGAGTTACAAAAAGAATAGAGAGAGAAGGGGGTGGTAGGGCTATAAAGGAGGGTAAAAAAAGAATAAAGGAAAAAAAAAAAAATAACAGGAGAAAGAATAAGATGGGACAAGAAGAGAAAATCAGAGAGAAAATGAAATGGAGAGGTGGAGAAAAAGAGGGAGAGTGAATGTAAAGGAAACGGAAAATAAATAAAAAATTGGAAAATAAGAAAAGACTAAATGAAAGACAAATTGCACAAGTTGCATGTAAACCCTGTTCATTTTATCAGATTCTGTTCTCCACGCACAACGTCATACAAATCCCACTGAAGTTATCACACTATAAAAGGCCATCAATTGCCAGCTAAAATCTTGCAATAAACAACCTCACATACAGTACTCACTGCTACTTGGTTTCCGGTGATCAGGTCAAACACTCATCAGCTACAAATAATAAATATCCAAATGTTCAAACATTCACATAGTATTAAATACCCACTTTAAATGTTTAACCTCTGCTTTTTTAGTCTATCAACTTCAAACTTTTAAATCTCAGATCTTTACAGTTTGTGAATTATCAACTGATGCAGAGGAAGGCAAAAAACACTCTGAAACTCTGCCAATATTCTCATTATGAATAATAAATTCCTTCCGCATTCCAAAAACTTTCAAATATTCTACCTATTATAATTAATTGACAACCCTGTGTGCCCCTCTTTAATAAAAATGAATTACATACATTAACCCTTTTTTAAAGTGATCTATTGATTCTGCTGTGACAACCTCCTCTTCTAGTGCGTTCAACATTCTAATTGCAATTTCTTTAAGGTGAAATATTTTTTTCTAACCTCAAGGGATCATGTCTTGTCATTTTAAAGCTTCTTGGCACAAAAATAACTACTTACAAAGCCTTATACTGTGCATGGATGTATTTACTGTATATTAGGAAATCATACCACTTTGTAAGCATTATTTTATTAGAGAAAATAAGTCTAATTTGGTTAGCCTCTCTTCTTAACTCCATTCCCCGTATTCATTTTCTCATCCCTCTCTGAACATTTTTGAGTGTTAGAATGTCCTTTTTGAAATATGGGCCAAACTTGCACTCCATATTCCAAATTAGGTACATACAATTGCAGCATTATACTTCACTTGCTTGTATACCCCTCTTTAAACATACTCATATATTTTTGACTTTGCTGCCATTGAGTGATATTGAGAACTGCTGCGTAGGTGGTTTTCCACAAGCACTGCCAAATCCTTTTTTTACCTCTGACACCCCTAAATTTATTCCATTTAGATTATAAAATGCTTGCCTAGTTTTTCCTTCCAAAATGCATAATTTTATATTTCTCTGTGTTAAATCTTTCCATTTAGCTAATAATTTTTCCATTTTATGCAACAATTTAGTGTCATCAGCCAATATGGAGTCATTAGCTATAATTCTAAATTATATATATCTGTAAATATATAGTAAATAAAAAGTACATCTGCGTTCACACCTGAATGTCTAAAGCAAGTTAAAAAAAAACCTCCTTCCAGCTCAGAGTTCCGAGAAAAACAGCTATTACACTGCATTCTGGGAAGTTGAGCTGGGACACACAAATATGTCCACAAATGCCTCGCTCTTCATTCCGTAGCCATCATCAAACATGGCTTCCTTTAAGCTTAGGCATGCTGTATTACACAGCTTTAATGCAAAGCCAAGGTTGGATTAAACACACAAATATATATATATATATATATATACTAGCAACTTGCCTGTCAAAAATGACGGTCAATGACATTTTTAAGCTGGGGATGCTGATTGCCACACAATGTGAGTCTGTGACACTCTTAACCCTTTTGTTATGTAGAAAGAAGTACAACAATTATAATAACTTTTTTTTATTTTGTTAACAATCAACTTGTATTTCACCAACTGGCAAACGATCATTTTTTAACCATACTAAACTTTTTAATCGTCATGTATGCATGAATAATGTAACAATGGAGGAAGTTTGTATGAATAAATTGTTGTAAATGATTACATAATGCATTGCAATATGCAACTTATATTTGAAACATTAGTGAACCATTTTTATTAACAATACTAACATTTTTAAATCTGAGGTATTGATGAATAACATAACATTAGGTCAACTTCATATCAATGAGTATATGTAACCATTACATAATGGTTTGTAGCATGCAACTTTTATTTAAAGTACTGTTAAACCACATAGGTATTGAATCCAGAGGAAGGCAAACAGTAAAAAAAAAAACATGAAAACGTAGCCAATTGTATCAAAGAAGGGAAAAAATGAATTCCTTCCTGACCCCATTAACTGGCAATCAGATTATTCCCTGGATCAATATTCTGTATTTAATTATACATTTATTTTTTACAACAAATGATCATTCTCCTACTAAGATGAGTCCTTAATTATATACAATGAAACAACGTTTGTGACCTTTGCAAAAACAATTTTAACATTACAAACATAAAGTTAAATGTATTAAACTTTAAACAATATAAGAGTAATAAAAATAAATGTATCTGTTTTGTGGGGCCAATCCTGGCAAAAGGCTACTTTCAAGACATTCCTATACTTTTTGTTTTTGCATGTCCTAGTGATTCCCTTAAAAAAAAGCCCAGAATAATTTTTATTTTGTCTATGGGATATAACCACTGTTTATTGTTGTTGTTTTTTTTTTTTTTTTTTTAATTTTTTGTTGTTATTGTTGTAGTTTTGTAAAATTGTACGTAGAGTTTCCTACAGTATGTGAAATAGTGGTCCTCTAAAAAGAGCCCAAGGGACATTACATTTTGTCCTGGAAATGAAACCACTATTCTCTATGTTTACAAAACCTCATAGTAGACAATGTTTTTTGTAAAAATGCGTCCACTGTATAATAGATCACCCTGACTTGGGTTGTCTTCAACTGAAACTTTAATATCATCTGGATTTGTGCACCTTGAAAAAGCAAAATAGAGTTGTCCATGTGCAAAAACAGGTTCCTGTAAAAAAATACCCACACTCTTAAAAGTTTGTCCTTGGGATTTATTTATGGTCATGGCAAATGCCATAATAACTGGAAATTGTCTCCTTTGAAGGACAAAAGGCAAACCACTCTCACTTGATAAAAGTAATGGGGTAGAAAGTGTAGAGGGTATAAGGGATGAATTAACAACTCATGGGGGAGGAGATGGGGGGGAAGGGTTGTACAGTCAATAGGGAGGTAGTACTAAGTAATTCAAGTACAGTGGCAGGCACTTCAGAACTACAGACTCATAACATAAGGTGTATGCTTGCAAATGCCAGAAGCTTGCCAGGAAAAATGGGAGAGTTAGAATTATTAGCAATTAATGAAAAATTGAATTCAATAGGCATTACCGAAACGTGGTGGGATGAATCTCATTACTCAACTGTTAATGTGGATGGTTATAACTAATTCAAAACTATTCAAAACTAATAAGGGGAATGGAGGGGCTAAGTTATGAAGAAAGACTAACCAAATTAAACTCATTTTCTGTAGAAAAAAGTAGTGTAAGAGGAGATATGATTACCTTATATAAATACATCCAGGGTCAGTATAAAGATTTGTCAAGGGAACTTTTTGTGCCAAGAGGTTTTCAACTGACAAGAGGACAGAAAGAAAAGAGTTCTTTACAGTAAGGGTGGTTAATCTGGGGAATTCTCTACCAGAGGAGGTGGTGACAGCGGATTCGATAGATAACTTTAAAAGGGGACTGGATTTATTTCTAATTAAAAAGGGATTTTTTTATAATAACTGTTCTTTAGTTATATCATGTATTAATGAATTGAGTTTTATTTTGAATACTTTTGCGACTAAATCTGGTCGGTCAGAAGTATTTTTTCCAAGATTAAAATGTTCCTTGATCTCTGGCCATTGTTGATTACATGTGAATGTAATGAATAAATCTGATTTTCCACATTTTGTGACAGTAGCCATAGTATCGTCTTGCACATTGCGAGGAGATCCATGGAAATTTTTGGCTTGTACAGAAATCAGTCGAATATCTGACACTGATCTTTCTAAAATGGGAACTGCCAGTTTAAATCCACTATGCACAGTTCTGCCACCTTCTAACAAAAGTGCAGCATTTCCAGTTGTTGTAAATGGCATTGCTATTTGACCCTGTGGTAGAATGTAACTCATCAAACAATTGTACAGATAAGTTTATACTGATCCACCAGGGCCATCCAGATAGAAATAACGGTCTTTGACCATTTCATCATCTGTAGCATTTGTGATGACAATAAATGTTTGCAATTGTAAAGTATTTAAACCTGCAAGTTTTTCTTGTGTTTTTTGTTGTTGAAGCTCAGTGTCATAATCATCAAAGTTGATGTCATCTATAAGTCCTGGATCAGGCAAATAAAAATTTGCACAATTTCATCCATGAGCAAGAAATATTTCTGGAATTTTCATTAATGCTTTTAAGAGTGCAATGGGCTCATTGTGTTTCCAGAAGTCTTCACACATATGTAATTAAAACTTTTACCACAAAGCAAATGCATCAGGTACATTGCAAAAGATGGAAATGAATGCAAATTGTTCTCTCATTTTCTTTGGCAATTGACATAGTGCTGCTTCTTCCTGACACCTCTCCCATTCTGTATCATCTTCTATGATGTGTTGATGTCTTGCAGCTAATAGGAAAGTATCATAAATTATGTCATTCACTGTGTGTAAATGTTCATAACTTTGTGCACTGGGAACATGTAAAAGAAGTAAACTGAAACTGAAACGTTTAATGTCTTTTGGACTGACTGTATAAATTTGTGGTATAATGTTATGAGTATCTCTTTATCGTTGCCGCCATTGGCCATTTACAAATAAATAGTGATATGGAATCTAAATGTATAAAAATTGTCTGGCCTCAGTGTCATGGCAGTTTAATTGAAACCAAGCAGTAAGTGTTGTTTCATATAGTTAACTCTGGGCTAATTCATTGCCTGCAGTAAAGCAAACAAACTAACTGTGTGGCAAATGGACAGCTAATGGATACACAGCATGTGACCGATGATGCATCTCAAATGTCAGAAGACGCCACATTGCTTCTGGATCACTGACATAGCGAGCATCTAAATAACATGAAAGTTCGTCATGTAAAATTGGATTTTGCTTTTCGTTTTGTGTACCTTGCACAACAACAGTTGCTGAATCATATCCTTTGTATATATATTTATACACATATTTAATGTATTTAATAGAAGTTCAAGCTTCCACATTTATGTGTGCATTGTACTTCATCAGAAAATGTGGATTGTTTGGAACTACATATCTATTATCGACCTTTTGGCCATGGATAATAGCTGTTTGTCCTTCACTTCTTTTATACAAAGGGTATCCATCACAATTAGCATAAGTTTGCATTTGAAATTGTTTTGGGAACTCTTTTGTAAAAAAATTTATTTTCCATATTTGGTGAATTTGGATTGATTTCTCCACATGGGCCATAAATCATTCTGTGTGTTACAATCTCATTAGGTTTTGAATATTTTTCTGAATGTGGCAATCCAGCAGTAATTACTTAATCCATCTCTGCAGTATTCAATTTATCATTTTCCTGCAGGATTAAAAGTATATGTCCATGTGGCAGGTCTCTTTTTTAAAATTCAATTGTATAAACAAAAGCCACAAATTGTCCAAATAACTGTGCTTTAGTTATATCATGTATTAATGAATTGAGTTTTATTTTGAATACTCTTGCCACTAAATCTGGTCAGTCAGAATTATTTTGTCCAAGATTCAAATTTTCGTTGATCTCTGGCCATTGTGGATTACATGTGAATGTAATGAATAAATCTGATTTTCCACATTTTGTGACAGTAGCCATAGCATCATTATATCTTTCTTGCATATTGCGAGGAGATCCATGGAAAGTGGATGGCAAAATGATTGCTCTTCCAGCTGGAATGTCTCTGTTGGTAGCCAATTCAGCAACATAATCCATCAACCCACAATATTGTTCTATGCAAAGCTTATTTTTTTGAAATTTGTTAAAATGTATATTATTTGCTTTAACTTCTATAGATAGGAATGGAATTAATAATCCATTGTTGTGTGAGTTTGCCCCCACATAAAATAGGATTAAAATGATCCCGAATAGCAGTTTGTGCCACTTTATATTCCAGCATAGAAATATTGCATCTAACACAAACTTTACTATTGGGATAACTTTGCAATTGTCATCCAAATTACAACTTAATATATTTATGTTTATAAAAGGTTGGTCTTCATTGCGTGGATATATTCTAATATCCTGCTGAAAAGGTGGTTCACCATCCCAATTTTTAAAGATCACGGCAACCTCATTTACTGTTGGTAAATTATACCGTCTTTGATTAGTATTGCGATTTCTTTTTAAAACCATATTTACTCTTGGCATTGGCAATTGATGTATTTGAGCATGTCGCTGTTGTTCTTTTTCAACCTGAGTTACTTGTTTATATGCTTGGCTGTATGGGTTGTTGGCCATAATTTTACCCAGCTATTCAAAGACTATGTGCAAACACTGTTTATTTTCTGGAAGCGTCATCCGTTGCTCAACAGCTTCCATTTTATCTAAGACATATAACTGTGCAAATTTGCTCTCCTTCTTGTGGGTGTAAATGTGAAGTGCGATGGTAAATTTGTCCTTGAACTCTAAAACAATAGGGACCATGTCCTGGGATATTTTCTGCTAATGTAGCACCCATAAAAGCAAATTAAATTGCACTGTTATGAGACCTGATGTGTTTTTTTTTAAATTGGTATAATTTGGAAATGTTTGATTGCTCATTATACTTTGTAAGTAATCTGGAAATGTGTGTCTTTGTGAAAAGTCTTACCTTTCCTTTCTGACAGCAACTAATAAAGTCTCCATCAGTTGATCTTTCCTTGAGAAAATGATAGGCCCCACAAAATTGACAAACCACATTGAGTAATCCACAATAATGAGTGTCTACTGTTAGTGCTGTAATGAAAGCAGTATCTTGAGCTTCCTCAACACATATATCACTACAACTTTCTATATCTACACTGGTGTCATGTGTATGAACATTGGTGTCATGAGGCAATATTGGATCATTAGGCAATGTTTCACAGACATGTTTTGTTTACTTTTTCTTTTCTTTGTGCTTTCTTACTCATTTTACTTTTATTTAAAAGTCTCTGTCGGTCTTCTTTTCTTAAGCATTGGGAAGTCTCAGGGGACTGTGCAGCCCTTCACCTTTGCATCCTTTCCCTTGCCGCTCTTCTTTTGAGTTAAGTCCTGTCTTCTCCGTTATCCGCCATTGTAATATGTAATTGTAAATACAGGTGTAAGATATAATGCTTTTTTTTGTATTGTACATATTATGTTTACCTGCTCTCAATGCAAAACCTAAATAGCATTAATGAAAGAATTTGAAAAGCATTTGGAATTTTTCCATGAACTAAGTTAATCCATTATTTTTTTTTATTGGCATATATTAAAAAGGAAAGCACTGCATATATAAATATATATATATATATATATATATATATATATATATATATATATATATATATATATATATATTGATAAATAAGATTGGTTTTAATTTTTTTTGTAGTAATTAATTCATTAATAAATTAATATACATTAAAGAATGAATCAAAAACTGACATCAATGGTAAACCTAAAGAGGTAATTATGTTTTCCTAAAGAAAGGCAAACAGAAAGAGCTACGAGCAAAGTATAGATTGGGCTTAAAACAATGTGCAAGTTTTTAATTTTATTAATGTTGAAATCAATTGACTTTTGAGGTGTAATTTGCATTCTTTAAAAGTTAATTAGGTAAGCATATATGTATGCATATTTTTTTTGTTATTATGAATGAATAATTAAATACTAAGGGCCTCGTTCATTTGCAATTTGTGCAATGGAATAGGGCTCTATATAAGCACATAGCATATATTTTTTACGCAAGTTTTTATTTGGTGAAGACCTTGGTTTTGCATGGATGTTCATTAACTAAAAAGTGATGTAAAAATAATATGCTATGTCCTTATATAGAGCCCTATTCAATTCTACAAATTGCAATTAAATGAGGCCCCAGTTGAATATAGGTTAATTAATTAATCATTAACTGTCATCAATGCAAAACAAAAAGGGTATCATGAAATCATATACCTGTGAAATTGATGTTATTGCAGATAAAATCCTGCAGAATGCGCTCTCTGTCTTCAGTCAGGTGCAGAGATGAGGAATCTGTGAAATGACATGAAAATAATTTTTAATGTTTGTATTCAATTAATTTGTGATTCATTGAAACTATGATGTTGAATTGGCATAGATGCAAAACAAAAAGCATAATCATCAATATATTCATAAAAAAAGCAGTACAAAATATTAAATGTAGCATGAGTCAGAACCTAAGTAACTGCTTTAAATATTTAAGTGCTTTAAAGGTCCTATCCCTGTCAGGCAATTATAAGCACTCCAGATATGAAAGTGCTTTGTAAAATTTACACATTTTTTGATCTATTATTACGTTTCTTTTTATTTGTTTTTTATTATTATTAATTAATAATTTCAAAAGCAATGTACATGAATGAGCAGTAAGGCAGATAAATAAGTGCAGGTTAAAAATATTTTTATTGCAGTATAAAATGTAACCTTTTTTTGTAATGATTAGTAATTATTAACTAATTAATATATTAATATATGTTAATTAATCAATAACTGTCATCAATCCAAAAAAATTACTTAATCCTTTTTTGTTCCATAATAATGATATACCTGTAAAGTTGATCTTTATGCTGTTCAAAGGTTGCAAACGTCACTCTCTGTGTTCAGTCAGCTGCAGAGATGATGAAACTGTCAAATAAGAGCATTTGTAATATTTGGATTCATCCCTATCAGGCAATCAGCAGCAACACGGATAGAGCTAAGCATTAATATATTAATAAACTAAAGGCATTGTAAAATATAGAATATTTGTTGTTCATAATGATTACTTATAATTCGTTTATAAAATCATGTACATTAATTAATTAATCAATGTCTACATATATTAGAAAGAAGTAAGCATTAATGTATTAATAAGGCAGTTTAAAATTTTATATATTTTTTTATAATGATTACTAATTAATAAATTAATGTACATTACTAATTCATAATTTAATGAATTAATACATTACAAACAGCTAAGCATGAAAGTATTGATAAACTAAAGCAAGTGAAAATTTTAAGTTTGTTGCTCAACTTTTTTAACTTTCAATATATAAAGAAATTTAAGAATAATACATTTATTAATTATGTATTAATGATTAGTAGTATAAATGAATGTACTTTACCTATTTGTATTTAAGAGCTAACATTCTCTATTGATTTTCAAGCAGCAGAAAATGGCTATCACCTGGGGAGAAAAGTGCCAGCTTTATGGCAAGTGTGCCCTATATATAGGCTGCGCGAGACAAAACCATTGGTTTAGGCGGGAAAGCAGCCATTTCAGAATCTTAATGTGTAAATGTGTAAGATACTTTTGTAAAATGGCGGCCTTAGTCTATGTTTTACGAGTTTCGCAAGCATTTTGCATCCTTCCTATTAGTATTTTTCTACCTTGTACGTCGCTGGCTGTGTTTTGCGTGGTTCGGGGTCGTGTAACCTCGTTTTCATTTTTTTCACCCATCATTTTTTTTCTTGCTTAGCCGATTTTCAAGTGCTAAAACTGCTTAAATTTGACTTAAATTCGAGTTCCACCTCACTTTCAGACGTCCTGCCTGTTCTCCCTTGCTGTGTGTGATGTGGTTTGCGCAGTTCGTCCTTTAACTTCGTATTTTCCCTATGTCGTATTTTTTTTTCTAAGTGCCGCATCTCGTATTTTTTTTTCTAAGTCTTGCTTTCATCAACTGCTTGCAGCCTAAGGTGATCCTGCGTTTTGTAAGTGTTTGGAGGCTAAGTCCCGCGGGTTTCATTACCTCCACTCGCATTTGGCGCTCATCGCCTGTGCTGCACGTTTTAGTGGTTTAACGGCTCACCTCGCTTTGAAAGGCTCGCAGGCAATGAGCGCCATCTGTGCTCATCACCTAAGTGCTGTGAGTTTTATTGGTTTAACAGCTCACCTGATGACGTCTCATAGTTTGACAATTATAATATGTGTTTTATATATACACACATGTGTATATATATATATATATATATATATATATATATATTTATATATATATATTAAAAAGCAGCCCCATAGCCCTACTAAATCAGAAGCCCTTCGGCAAAGTCTGCGGGCTTGAAATTCGGATACTACATGTTATGTGCCAGAGACGCAAGCCTGTAAACCATTTTTCGCACATTCGATGTGCGGCTGTGAACATGATCAACTAGTCATACCCGTAGTTACGGGTTTAGACAGAGCCGCAAGTCTTATGGTCTACGTTACTGGCTACAGTATTACACTTTCAGGGAATTTAATAGGGCTACTAGTAGTGAACTCTGCTTTCCCGATTAATCCAATCTTTATAGCAAGTGCCTCCCAATACTATTTGGAGGCTTTGTACCTCCATTATTTATTTCAACCCATAAGGCTTCTACATTATCACTAGCACCACAAATATTGGCTTTGAATCAGACTTAATAAATATATACAAATCCCTTTTCCTCTTCTACCATTACTCTTATATCTACTAAATATGTTATAACCCTCAAAATTATTTGTCCAGGCATGTGAATCATCCCAGCATGTTTTAGTGGTGAATTTCATATCATATTTCTCATTCATTGTCAACTCTGCCAGTTTGACGTATTCACTATTTGCTTTGAGTTACTTACCATGAGCTCCTATACTAATATGCAATTTAAAATAAATAAATAACAGTTAACATTTTCTTAGCTATTAAGATGTGTGTTTTCTCCTCAAGCTGAGTTATGTATTTCCTCTACCTTTGTAATCAGGGATGTGGTATGTTTTTCCTGTTTGCTGGACTAAAAATAATGTCTGACCAGTGTATATTCTGCTTCAGACTGAGCATGCTCAGCAAATAGAGGGGGCTATGACACCTCACACACTGTTACTGGTCGAGGCCTGTGAAGTAGGTGCAAGCATATTACAATAGAGTTGTTTAATCATACCTTAATTGATATATTTATTTTTATACAATCCTTTTTATATGACGTGGTGAAACTAGTGGGCTTAGAAAGAACAATAGTTGATCAACATATGTGTTTGAGTATTGGCAATATTTGTTTGGTTTGCATCAATTCTCACTTGGAAAAATGGTGGAACAAGTATTTTTTTCCCTGAATACCAGATATTTATCTAAAATTACACTAAGGTATCACTAAGATCTTTGTGAGTACAGGTGTATCAACAAAGCATTGTTTTAACATGTGGTAGAATCTAGGGGCCTCGATCTATTAGCGGCCGCAGCCGTTGCGGGGCCGCAAGAACCGTCCGCAAGCTATTCGGCTATTCTATTCCCTTACGGCCGGGGATTCCGGCAGGCTTGCGGCCGGTGCCTTGCTATCTCTTGCTGCCGCTCGCGCCGGAGGAAAGCCTTTGATCTAAAACGGCCGCAAGAGTTTTGCAATTCAATTGCTCCGGGAAACCTCTCTGCAAGGCTAAAAGCGAGCCGCAGCTTACTTGCAGGAAAGAGGTCCCGCTAGCACCAATTAAGCACATAAAATAGCTCAAAGAAAGCCATCCTGCACTTTGAGAAGATTATAAAGGGATTTTAGGTGTTAGAAAAAATAGCACATAATTATCCTACACTCAAATCCGTAAAATATTTTATTTTTAATATCCGTAAAATATCCATGTAAAAAGTCCAGAGTGCTTGGAGCACTTCAGACCCGCCCACGCCGCAGCCGGAAAATAAACAGTTAATTTGAACTCGGGTTTGGGCTGATGTGCAAGCTTGAGAGTGGGTTACTTTTAATCCTCATGTCCCCCAATATGATCCCTAGCATTTACAGAGCTGTACAGTGCAGGCTTGAATTTATTTTTGCGTTTTTACATTTCTGCGCTTACGGCCGGTTCCAAGATATGCGGCCGGCCGTAATATGAGATCCTTGCGGGGCCGTATAATAGAATCGCGAGTTAACAGAACCCCCGCAAGGAATCGCAGCCTTACAGCCGATTTACAGCCGGTAATAGAATGAGGCCCTAGGAAAATAATTTAATTTGTTTCCCAAGGGACCTAGCACTCTCAGTATGTATTGAGGAAAACCCTTAGATAATGATTGACTATTTAGGACCCTATAAAAAAAAGAGAAAAGGAGAAAGAGGAAGGTGATCATAGATCTCAAGACAGGCTCTTGAGAGCCCAGGTTGGTTTTGGGGATTTTGCTATATTTTACATTCCCTATAAAAAGATTTTGAAGACTATGATTTACACTCCACACTGAATTCTGGTAATGTATAGATTTGATTCCAGCTTTGGGATATGATTGATAGTATATGATAGGAAATGTTATTGTTTAGACTTCTAACAAGATATAAAAGAAACCTATTTGGTAATCGCAAATTATTCAAGACCGATAAATTCATATATTGTGCTGTTAAATCAATTATATTACAAAATATTTAACTCTATATTACAAAATATTTACCAATATATATATATATATATATATATATATATATATATATATATATATATATATATATATAGATAGATAGATATTGATCAGTTTGTTCTATTACCTATTAGATTTCTTTTTTTCATAGGTGGCAGTTTCCATAAGTGATTTACTAAAGTATTATTCTTTTCATTGCCATATAATTCTACTTGGTGTATAAATATATATTGTTTTGGTATACTATATCGATAAGATTGATTTTGTTTTTGATTATTAATTACTGAATGTAGTTATTTATTAATTGTATTTCATTGTTATTTTATCTTTTTTAATATTTTCCTAGAAGGTTTCTGTTGGTAGGATGGTTTATGTTTCATAACATTTAATCATATTAATATTTCAATGTTTTCAATTTGATTGGGTTATTAACATCTGTGAATGATATCCTACTGATAACGATTATTATATTAGAATTTGATTGTGTTATTATCAATAAACGCTAGTTTATTTAAAAGCTATATTTGTCTATAAATTCATGTTATACTCGAATAACTTATATTGACTATTTCGAATATCTTTTTTTATCTTTCATCTTTTTATTGTGGAATGTATATAAAAAAAATCATTCACACATCACTTTACAGAATTTAACAATAGCATAAATAGCTAGTCATGTAGAAATACATAGTTACATCCAGCATATTATTTTCATTATACTGTTGAGGAAATACACAGAGAGGCATCAAAAGTGCAAAATATATCAGACCCCTTAAAATCCTATACACATACAGTGCCTTGCAAAAGTTTTCACCCCCCCCCCCCCCCTTGGCATTTTTCGTGTTTTGTTGCATCAAAACCTGGAATTAACATATTAACATGGATTGTTTGAGGAATTGCATCACTTAATTTACAGAACATGCCCACAACTTTGCAGATGTTTTTGTTTTTTTTATTGTGAAGCAAACTTTGCGGACAAAATAACAGAAAAAGTCAATGTGCATAACTATTCACCCCCCTAAAGTCAATACTTTATAGAGTCCCCTTTTGTGGCAATCACAGCTATAAGTCGCTTTGGATAAGTCTCTATGAGCTTGCCACATCTTACCACTGGGATTTTTGCCCATTTCTCCTTGCAAAACTGCTCCAGCTCCTTCAAGTGGGATGATTTGAGCTTGTGAACAGCAATCTTTAAGTCTGACCACAGATTTTCTATTGGATTGAGGTCTGGTCTTTGGCTAGGCCATTCCAACACATTTACATGTTTCCCCTTAAACCACTCAAGTGTTGCTTTAGCAGTGTGTTTGGGGTCATTGTCCTGCTGGAAGCTGAACCTCCGTCCTAGCCTCAAATCACGCACAGAGTGGTACAGGTTTTGCTCAAGAATATGCCTGTATTTAGCACCATCCATCTTTCCCTCAACTCTGACCAGTTTCCCAGTCCCAGCTGCTGAAAAACATCCCCACAGCATGATGCTGCCACCACCATGATTCACTGTGGGGATTGTGTTCTTTGGGTGATGTGATTTGTTGGGTTTGCGCCAGACATAGCGTTTTCTTTGATGGCCAAAAAGTAAAATTTTTGTCTTATCAGACCAGAGCACCTCGCTCCATACATTTTGGGAGTCTCCCACATGCCTTTTTGCAAACTCAAAATGTGCCAAATAGTTTTTCGCTGAAAGTAATGGCTTTCATCTAGCCACACTGCCATAAAGCCCAACTCTATGGAGTGTATGGCTTATTGTCGTCCTATGTACAGATACTCCAGCCTTTGTTGTGGAAATCTGTAGCTCCTCCAGAGTCACCTTAGGTCTCTGTGTTGTTAAACTAACTACTATAGTTCTTGCTTCTATTGTGTCATGTGTCCTAGGTTGATAGGGGTTACATATTTGGTTTGTTTGAATACTAAGATGAGAAAAAGTACCCCTCTCACTATATGGATATATATATATATATATATATATATATATATAAAAATATATATATATATACATATATATATATATATATATATATATATATATATATATATATATATATATATATATATATATCTACAAATACATGTATATTATTGTATATATATATATATATATTTATATATATATACATATACATATATACATATATATAGTTGAATAATAAGAGTATTGCAGTGAATAGTGATACCTTTTTTTATTGGACAAACGTATTCATAATAAAGCGCCAAGCTTTCAAGAGATAATGCCTCTCTTTATCAAGTCAAAAAGCGATACTGATACAAGTATGAGCTAAAAACAGCAAACAGAAAGAGATGGAAAAAAACAAATTGAAAAAACAAGAAAGACAAAATTCATTGGGCAGAGTTAAGTGAGAAACAGACCAGCATAGTGAATAATGAACTGATAGGTCAGTAAGTAAGTCTATAGATAAGGTTGTAGATAAGAACACAGCAGAGTAAAATAAAGAGCAATACATTTCAGCATAGCATGTAGCTTACAAAAACAGCAATAGAAGGGGGGGGGGAGGTAAGTAGAAAGTGTTAGCTATAAGACATTAAGATAGAGGGCCAGAGAGCCTAAGTCAATGTTAATGCCCAAATCCTTTGTGTTAAATTTTTTTATAATTTTTAATTCAAAAGTTTTCCGCTATTGGATAGTTCTGAAATTCCCTCTGAGTACTTTTATTTTGAGGTTCTGGATTGAGTGATTCTCCTGGGTGAAATGGTGTCCAACTGGAGTACAATAGCTGTCTTCATGGTGTTTTTTGATAGAGCTTCAGTGGAGGTTCATTCGCATGTGTAGTTTCTGTCTGGTTTCCCCAATGTAGCACCCCCTTTCACATACAGTACATTGTATCATGTACACTACATTTGATGATTCACGGCTACCTCACTCTTCATATATATATATATATATATATATATATATATATATATATATATATATATACACACATATACAAATATATATATATATATATATATACATATATAAATATATATACATATACATAAATATATATATATATATATATATATATATATATACACACACAAACTATTCTACTACTGTAATAATGTCCCCTACCTTGTGTATAGACATTATTCCAGAAAGGGGATTATGTCAGACAATTTGTAATCATACCATACCTTGATATATTTCATTTAATATAAAATAGGCAATAGGTTAATACATATGATAATAATAATAATAATAATAATAATAATAATAATAATACTAGTAATAATATCATAAGATATCATATAATCCGATTTGCAATATTGTGGAGTATCAACATTCCCCTGAAAGCCTGATAACAATATGATAATGTGAATTGATTGATAGCAAAACACTTAATGGGATGTCACCAAATAATAATGGGTATACATCTTGGCACATGACCACCAGCAATGGCGTGGAATTTTCCAAGATGGGCGTTGCGGATATTATCCCTGATGGAGATGAGTTGGCTGTTGCTCCACGTGCCTCTGCACAGCCTCCATGTGTGTTTGCGGCCCTTGCAGATGGGTTATAGTAGGTTAGTGTGGTATGTTCCACTGTTCCCCTTCTGGATCACTGACTTGTGGTGCTGAAGGTGCTTGTGTACTTCAATGAAGCTGTGAGCTATACCATGTAGGGTCACTCTAGGTGGGCAGGTCATAGCAGAGAGGTCAGACAAATGGCAGTACACTGGAGAAGGAACTGTCAACCGACTCCAGTATATTTGGCATGCAAACCTTGTGGAACAGCACAAGCAGAGACCTAGCTAAATGTGCTGCAGTCCATAGGGTCACAGAGAGTCAGACACAACTGAAGGACTGAACAACAAATAATAAAAGGTTCCCCTGGTACTTGATATATGTGATGTGGTGGTGTAATTTGGCCACTTTTTATTTTCCTAATGTATATGTTATGAGGGAGATGTATATGCAATTATATTTATATTTCTGGGTCCACATTAGAGCCCTTTGTGAGTGAGAGAGGGTTAATATGGCATGCAGTTTCATGTTTTTGTGTTGCAATTTAATCAGGTAGTGTATCTTTAATTGCTTTATGCGTGTTGCAGCATGGCTTTTCATATTAGCATAGGCATGACCATTCCAACTTATGATAAAAACATTTTTTTTTTAAATGCCAATTTTGTATTTGTGGATTTGTGTGCAATGAATTGTAATGCCTTTCATTGTATTTCCCATATTTTAAAGTCCAGTGGTGTGCTTATATTGTCTTTTACAGTTTTGAGAACTTGTCTGTAAAACCTTTGCAAGTCCTATTTAGAGGCCATAATATTTCTGGCTCCATTTGCCATTTACAGATTTGAATGCCAGTGCATCCTTGGGGATTCGCAGCAATTTAATAGCGTTTTGCAATAGTAACATTTACGGCCTTGACAGATCAAAGGCTTCGCTGGGATGGAGTTCAGATTTTCACGTCCCATAAGGGTTTTCTGCCTGTAACCCGCAGTCCGTTTGCAGGTAGATGAAATTTAATAGACGTAACTCTTCCCGGCTCCTTTACGGTCTTTGAATTCTAAAATGTTAGCAATTTAATAGGGGCTATGGTTCGGCATGCCCAGTTGTTATGATTTTAGATTCTGTAAATAACTAATTGTTAAAATTTGAAAGGAGTTGAGATAAGTAATATTGGATCACTGTATTTTGACGCTGTATATAAAGTAAGATAAAGCGTTAGAAGTTAAAGTTGGCAGTGTCTCTTTAAATCAGGCATTCTCTGAAAGGTAGTATTAGATTATTTTTCTATCACACATTTAAATATGTATTTTTTTCTAATGAAAAAGCATTTTGTTAAGCTTTACTTAAAATGTATGTGTATAGAAGAAACAGAAAAGAAAGAAAAGAAAAATTTTGATTTTTGATTGGAAGTACAAAATATAAACAACATGGTTTGATGCAATTTTAAGACCCTTAAAATACCATTTATTATTTAATACAATTAATACAGCAAATTTTGAATATGATAATTTAAAAATACCAAGCAGAAGAAAACTAAACTCAATGTGTTTCATAATCTTGTGCTGATTGTGGGAAACATTACAAGTGCTACAAGATATATAAACACACATTTCCAATCTGTCATCTCACTTTCCCACAAATGGATGGTGATAAATATCTCAATATATGTAATTTATTTTTATAGTTATTACACATTATTACATATGTATAAATAGTACAGGGTGTTGAAAAATAATAGGAATATGCTAGAACGTTTTCATATTTAGCCAGAAAATCTGAACTAAATGTTACATTTTAATTAGCACGTGCATCTGCAACCAATATCCTTTGTTTCTAGATTTGTACTCTGATTTATATGCCCATAAATAGTATATTAAACAGTTACAATCCTGAACTCAAGAGAAACTGCATTAACTAGAATGCAGAGTGAAGTTGATTGGATTGTAAAAATATGCAGATGGTGTAACGCCACATTGAAGCAGAGGCGAATAAAGCAGGCTATATATATATACAGAATATATATATATATATATATATATATATACATAAATATATAAATATATATATAAATATATATATATATATATATACCGTATACACATATATATATATATATATATATATATATATATACTTATTTATTTATATATTTATATTTATTTAAACAGAGGAAGAGAGTGTAATAATAGTATTCTCTGCATATTATTTATATATATATATATATATATATATATATATATATATATATATGTGTGTGTGTGTTTGTGCGTTTGTGTATATATACAGAAAGAGAGAGAGTATTAATACTATTATTTTCATATTATAGAGTACACATTACTGTGTTTAATGTTTTATGGAACAAATTATGCCTCCACCCATTAAATAAAATATTAAAGTGAGAAAATATACAAAAAGGCAATTATATAAAGCACACTTTTACTTATACAGATATGTATATACATTATTATTCTTTTACAACCTGAATATCTATAGAACCAGATTAATGAAATACAAATATGAAATCAGAAATTACATGGCAGTTTATTACAAACAATAGTGGAATGCAATCAAAATGCGGGAAGAACAGTGGTGATGTAGTTATTATACATTTTCATAAAAATGTTTCTTGATTTTGAATTTGAAAGAGTTGATATCTGCCTTTTATGACTCAACAATGGAATTACACAACTACCCTGGCGCTAAGGGAATAATTTAAATAATTATTGATGGTTACACTAGTATAATGAATTTTTATTCATTAACACAATCTGATACTAAATATCAATAATGAGATTGTAATAATTGTATGTCTTTCAATGTCATCTGTTGGTGTAAATTATATGGATCAAGTAGACTAAACAGGGTTATCACAACATTTCCTTAAATATTAATTTAAAGAAAAAATAGTTAATAGGGAACTCAACTGACATATGGATTTAGAGTGTGCTCTGTGATTTTTTTTATTGTACTAGCGACTTGCCCGTCAAAAAATGACGGCAATGTGATGTATATGTTTGTCAAGTTGTTTAGTTATTTATATATATATTTGACTCTTGTAGGTATTGTGATATGAACGTGTATTTTTGTAAAATGTTGATGTAATGGTTTTTTTAACATGAAATTTGTTTCTGAATAATTGTTCACTTTAATATACATTGAATCCAGAGGAAAGCAAAAATGAAAAAGCCTTGTTGAAACGTCCCTAATTTTAAAATGAATTTTAAAATATATGTAAACAATAACGTTCAAAGTATATATTTTTAAACTTGATCTTTATTTTTTATGTAACTTTGGAAGTTGACAAAATATTTGTATAATTTTGAACATTATAAACAGGAACACAGTGAATACATTTTGTAACTTAATTTTGTATTAAAAGTATTAAGATTTGAATGTAAAAACAGTTGAACTTTAAATTAATAAGTATTAACATGCAATTTGTATCAGAATAATTGTTAATTTGAATATACATTGAGGGCCTCATTCTATTAGCGGCCGCAGCCGTTGCGGGGCCGCAAGGACCGGCCGCAAGCTATTCTGCTATTCTATTCCCTTACGGCCGGAGGCTCCGGCAGGCTTGCGGCCGGTGCCTTGCTATCTCTTGCGGCCGCTTGCGCCAGAGGAAAGCCTTTCATCTAAAACGGCCGCAAGAGTTTTGCAATTCAATTGCTCCGGGAAACCTCTCTGCAAGGCTAAAAACGAGCCGCAGCTTACTTGCAGGAAAGAGGTCCCGCTAGCACCAATTAAGCACATAAAATAGCTCAAATAAAGCCATCCTGCACTTTGAGAAGACTATAAAGGGATTTTAGGTGTTAGAAAAAATAGCACATAATTATCCTGTACTCAAATCCGTAAAATATTTTATTTTTAATATCCGTAAAATATCCATGTAAAAAGTCCAGAGTGCTTGGAGCACCTCAGACACACCCACGCCGCAGCCGGAAAATAAACAGTTAATTTGAACTCGGGTTTGGGCAGATGTGCAAGCTTGAGAGTGGGTTCCTTTTAATCCTCATGTCCCCCAATATGATCCCTAGCATTTACAGAGCTGTACAGTGCAGGCTTGAATTTATTTTTGAGTTTTTATATTTCACAGCTTACGGCCGGTTTCAAGATATGCGGCCGGCCGTAAGATGAGATCCTTGCGGGGCCGTATAATAGAATCGCGAGTTAACTGAACCCCCGCAAGGAATCGCAGCCTTACGGTCGATTTACGGCCGATAATAGAATGAGGCCCTGAATGTATAGGAAGGCATACAGTAAAAACTCTCATTAAGACGTACCAAATGAAATTAATTACTTACTGATCACATAAACTGTCGATAAACATTAATTTAGGTAGTAATCTTAAGATAACAGACAATATTTACATTGTGACTTAAAAGGTGCTTGAGCTCTTAACATGAATTTTATAATCTGTTTGATGAAATAACTAATAAATATTGTTTTTAAACTTGTAACATTAGAAACATTAACACAGTGAGTTAACATTGTAACATAATTTTTCTTAAAAATGCAAGGCAAGTATTTTGTGAGGCGAATTATCCATAAACATGACTTCCATTAATTATGACTGAATTAAACAACAAATTGTTATGTATTTTTGAATGCTTTTCCAAAATGTTTGCATGGCTTTAGTTTGTATCCTGCAAAGTTATAGTACTTCATAGTAGACAATGTTTTTAGTAAAAATACGTCCATCTTCTAATAAATCACCTTGACTTTCATTTTTTTCAATGTAAACTTTAATAGCCTGTGGATTTTTGCACCGTGACAATGCAACGTACAATTGACCATGTGCAAATACTGGTTCTTCCCAAAAAATACCCACAGATTTGAAAGTTTGACCTTGTGATTTATTAATGGTCATGGCAAATGCCATAATAATGGGAAATTGTCTTCTTTGAAGTATAAAAGGGAGACTACTTTCACTTGGTGCTAAATCTATTCTTGGTATGAAAACTCTCTCTCCTTTATGGGTCCCAGTTAAAATTTCAGCATCTATAAAATGGTCCCTTAATTGTTGAACAATTAATCTTGTGCCATTGCATATGCCTTTTTTGGGGTTCATATTTCGCAGTAACATGATAATTGCACCTTTCTTTAGCTGCAAAATATGTGGTGGCATTCCAGAAGGAGTTAGAGAGTTTATGAATTCAGTCGAAAAGTTAGCCTGACTTTCATTGTCATCAGCAAGTACAGAATCAGCACTGTGATAATTTCTTTGTGGTGCATTCATTTTTTTAAAGATTTCATTATTGAGGATTAATGCATCTTTATTTTTACACGTCAGTATGACTTGGTTGGCAAGCTCGGAATATTCTTCGTTATTGATGCTCCCTTCAAATATAGCCGATATAATATTTTGTTGACAAATCATCTGAGGTGGGATCTCTACAGTGTCGTCAGCTAAATGTAGTATTTTTTCTGTTCTGCCTTCTCCAATTTTAATAAGCCAATCATTGAAATCAGTTTGGCCTTCTGATCTCATATTTTGTTGCAGTTGAAGATGGGTAAAATGTTTCCATACTGTGCTTGACTTGATACAGGTTTCGATAATGTCAGTTCGATTTCCATGTACAACAACAGGTAATGTTTGTCTAAAATCGCCACCCAACAACATTACCTTTCCACCAAATGGAAAAATATTATCCATGACTTCACGAAGCAAACGGTCAAAAACATTGAAGGGCATAGCATGACATCATTGTGGCCTCATCTATTATAATTAATTTACATTTGTTCAATTTCTTTGCTTGTAATGATGTCATGCGAATATCTGACACAGAATTTTCTAAAATAGGCACTTGCAGTTTAAATCCACTATGAACAGTTCTTCCACCTTCTAATAAAAGTGCAGCAATTCCAGTAGTGGCAAACGCCATTGCTATTTGTCCTTGTGCTCGTACTGAACTCATTAATAAATTGTACAAATAGGTTTTTCCTGATCCGCCAGGTCCATCAAGATACAAATAACGCTCTGTCACCATGTCATCATCTATTGCATTTTTAATGGCATGAAATGCTTGCAATTCTAGTGTATTTAAAGTTGCAAGTCTTTCTTGTGTTCTTTCTGCTTGTAGTTGAATGTCATAGTCTTCAAACTTTATGTCATCTATAAGACCTGGATCAGGCAAATTAAAACTTGCACAACTTAATCCATGATTTAAAAAGACTTCTTGGATTTCCATTAACGCTTTTAAGTGTGCAATGGGTTCATTGTATCGTCGCATAAAGTCTTCAGCCATATTACTTTTAAAAGTCTCCCACAAAGCTAATGCATTTGGAGCATTTGAGAAGATACAAAGAAAAAAGCAAATTGTTCTCTCATCTGTCGTGGCATTTGACATTGTGCTGCTTCTTCTAAACATCTTTCCCACTCTGTATCATCAGCGAGTAAGTTTCTATGTCTTGCAGCTAAATGGAAGGATTCATATACAATGTCATTAACAGTTCTTAATTGTTCAAAACTTTGTGCTCCTGGAACATTTAAAAGTAATATCCGTAAGCAAAAACGTTCAACATCTCTTGGACTGACTGTGTAAATTCGTGGAATTATTTTATTGCCTCTGGTTTTTCTTGGTCTCCATAATCCATTCACAAAAACATAGTGATATGGAATTTCAATATATAAGTATTGTGTTGCTTGAGCATCATTTGAATTTAATGCAAACCATGCAGTTAGTGTAGTGTGACGATCTTCACTTTGGGCCAATGCATTCATTTCATTTCCAGCATGGAAATAGACTAAATGTCGTTGTGGCAAATGTACTGCTAATCTATATACTGCATGTGATCTATCATGCATTTCAAATTTTAAAAGCCGCCACATAGCTTCTGGTGCACTGACATAGCGAGCATCTACATGAGATGCAAGTTCATCATGTACTAACTCACTACATTCAGGGTTGTCTGCACTTTTGACGACTACAGTAGCTGCATCGTAACCTTTGTAAATATATTTGTAGACATATTTAATGGATTTGATGGAAGTGCAGGCTTCTACGTTGATGTGGGCGTTGTACTTCATGAGTAAATGTGGATTGTAGGGTACTACATATCTATTGTCCACTTTTTTTCCACGAATAATGGCACTATCTCCTTCTCTTCTTTTATAAAGTGGATATCCATCAAAATTTGCATATGTTTTGTCTCTATAATCTTTTGGAAAATCTTTTGAACATTTATTATTTTCCATACATGGTGATTGTGGATTAAGGTCTCCACAGGGTCCATGAATCATGCGATGAGTAACAATCTCATATAGTCTACCATATAGTTCTGGATCTGGTAGTTCCGCAACTATGACTGCATCCACTTTGTCCGAAGTATCTAATTTATCTTTCTCTTGAAGTATTATGAGAAGATGTGCATGTGGAAGGCCTCTTTTTTGAAATTCAATGATATATACATAAGCAAGACATTTGCCAAATAACTGATTTATAGTGAAGTCACGTATTAATTCATTTAATTTGATCTTAAAAACTCTGGCTACTAAATCTGGTCGATCTAAAGCACTTTGTCCAAGAAGTAGATTTTCATTAATTTCTGGCCATTGTGGATTACATGTAAATGTCACAAATAAATCTGGTTTTCCAAATTTAGTCACAATAGCCATAGCATCATTGTATCTTTCTCTCATATTTCAAGGAGATCCTTGAAAGGAAGATGGTAAAATGATGGCTTTGCCAGCTGTCACGTCTCTGCTTGTAGCCACGTCAGCAACATAGTCCATGAGTACACAATATTGTTCTACATGTAGTTTATCTTGTTGATATTTTATAAAGTTTAAATTATTTGCCTCAACTTGCAAATATGAATCAATAATGTTGTGTTAGTTTTCCACCACATAAAATTGGATTAAATTCATCTCGAATGGCAATTTGAGCTACTTTAAATTCAAGCATAGAAACATTATTTCGGATTCTGGCTTTAGCATTTGGGTAACTGGGAAGGGTTAATTTTGGTTGCCAACCTGCTTTTCCATGTGGGAAAAAGATGGGATATGTCATTGGATCTAAATTTGGACTTAAGATATTAATATTAATAAATGGTTGCTCCTCATTTCTGGGATATACTCTAATGTCTCTTTGAAATGGTGGTTCTCCTTCATCATTCTGAAAGACCATTGCAACTTCATTTGATGTTGGCAAGTTATAACGACGTTTATCAGTATGTCTGTCTCTTTTAAGCACCATATTAACCTTTGGCATGGGTAATTGATGTCTTTGTGCATGAAGTTGTTGTTCATTTTCTACTTCTGCCAATTTTTTGTATGCTTTACTGTAGTGATTGTTGTCCATAATGTTATTTAGCTCTATGAAAACACTGGGTAAGCATTTTTTATTTTCTTCCATCTGCATACGTTGGTCAACAGCTTCCATTGTATCTAGGACATATAGTTGAGCGAATTTTCTTTGCTCTCCTTGCTCTGGATGTAAATGTGAAGTCCGATGATAAATTTGTCCTTGGACTTTAAAACAGTAAGGACCATGTCCTGGTACATTAGCAGCCAATGTTGCCCCCATAGATGCAAATGATATGGCACTATTGTAGGATCTTATGTTTGTCTTAAAATTTTTATAATTTGGAAAAGTAGGTTCTGTCATAATATTTTGTAAATAGCTTGGAAATTGTTTCCTTTCTGGAAGTTTGAACTTGCCTTTTTGACAACAACTATAAAATTGTCCATCTCTGGGTCTCTCCTGTTTAAAATAATAAGCCTCACAAAATTGACATTGAGTACTCATGTCCCCACAACTATGAACCTCTACTGCTAAAGACTTGAGTAAAGGACAATTTGCAAAGCATATCGGATGTTGACTTTCATATTCATCAGGTGAAAAGTCATGAAATGTTTCAACAATAGGTTCTAAATGTTTACTTTTTTTCGTGGCTTTTCTTGGTATATGTTGTCCTTGTTTTGTTGAAATGTTCTGTAAGTTTTTAGTAAGAGTTTGTAAATGCTTTGTTTTTGTAGTTGCTTTTTTTGGTCTGTCTTGAGTGGTATCTTGTAAAATGTCATCTGATGTTTGAGGAACAGTTTGTAAATGCTTTATTATCTTTTTTTTGTTTTTTTTGTTGTATCTTTCATTTTTGCATCTGATAGTCTTTTATTTGCAAGTCTTTTGCGTTCTTTTTCTCGTCGAATTTCTTTCTCCTCAGGTGTCTGCTGGGCGGCCCATCTCTCTTGTCTTTCTCTAGTTTGACGTCTTTTCTTCTCTTCTTTGGTCTCGTTATCAGCCATATTAATCTGTAAAGGAAAAAAAAGAAATGTAATTGTGTATATTTAAATTTGTAATTCCTGTTAAAGATTCTTGTGCACAATTGGTGAAATAAAAGGCAAATCATTAATGTATCAGTTATATTTAGTTAAAATTATAATTCCTGTCCTCACTGACTAAGAATTTGGCCAATGGAATACTGCTGTAAATAAGCATGTAACACATTTTTTTGAAATAATGTTTTTATTTATTAAAAACGTTGTTTGTGGATAGATATTTACCACTGCAAAACTTCTTTGCTAAAAAAAACATTGATGTGGTTATTTAGCTATGTATTGCATAGTGGCAATTTAAATAGAATAAGGGAGATAGTAAATTATTTTTTTTATTTTTCTGTTGACACGGATGCAACTGAAAGTTGTTTCTTTAGTTTTCTCCTTTTGTACTTATTATACTGTACCTTGGTTGAAGTGTGATTTAAATCCGAATGTTTGTTGGTCCTCGGTTGAAAATCGTTGTCCAATGGTGTGGTCCTCTGTTGGAAGTCCTCGTCCGATGGTGTGGTCCTCTGTGTAAAATCGTGGTCCTATGGTCTGGTCCTCTGTTGAAAGTCCTGGTCCGATGGTGTGGTCCTCTGGCGATAGCCCTCGTCCGATGTTGTGGTCCTGTGGCGATAGCCCTCGTCCGATGTTGTGGTCCTTTGGTGAAAGTCCTCGTCCACTGGTCTGGTCCTGTGTTGAAAGTCCTCGTCCGATGGTCTGGTCCTGTGGAGAAAGTCCTCGTCCGATTGTCTTCACGCAGTATCTGTTGTAATATAAAATAGAAAATGTTGTTTGAGTGAAATGTCTTTTAAATAAGTAAAAAATGTATGAATTTGGCTGTAGTGTATCAGTTATGGTTATTTTTTTCTATTTTTTTTTTTTATACTTTCTGTACAATCCCACGACTTTTGTTATTCTTATTTAACGTTCTTAGTAAGGCTTGTGGGTTGTGATATATTAAATAAGAATATGAATTTATTTTGCTATGTGTTTATGTTAGTTTTTGTACAATCCTGTTTTGTGCGCACCACTTGTGGTATACTGATTTAGCCTTTATTGGGATGGTTATAGTTTGTGAACCATGAAATAATATAATTAATGTAGTTTGCTATGTGTTTTTGTTAGTTTTTTACAATCCTGTTTTGTGCGCACCACTTGTGCTAAAGTTATTTATTCTTGATTGTACTGGTTGTTAAACATTAAAGAAGAATGTTAATGTAGTTTCCTATGTGTTTGTGTGATTTTTTGTACAATCCTATTAGGTGCGCAACACTTTTGTTATTCTTATTTAGGCTTCTTTGTAAGGCTTATAGGTTGTTAAACATTGAATAAGAAAGTTAATTTATTTTGCTATGTGTTTGTGTGAGTTTGTTCCAATTCTATTTTGTGTGTAGCACTTTGGGTCTTATTCAATAGCGATTTGTCTAATTGAATGGTGCCCTAAATAAGCACATAGCATATTTTTTTAAAGAAGTTTTTGGTCTGTGAAAAACTTTCTTTTGGATAGATTTTTACTAACTAAAAACTTCTTTAAAAAAAAAATGTTATGTTCTTATTTAGAGCCCTATTCAATTGGGCAAATTGCAATTGAATGAGGGCCTTTGTGTGTACCATATGTTGCATAGTTTGCCCCTCATTGAATGGCATTTTTTACAATGTAATAGTACTCTAAGGCGCTCATTGAATTGCAATTTTGAAAATTGAATAGAGTTCTAAATAAGCACATCACATATATTTGTTAAAGAAGTTTTTAGTTATTAAGCATCTATCCAAAAGCAAGGTTTTCACTAACGAAAAAGTTCTTTAAAAAATATATGTTATGTGATTATTTGGATCCCTATAGAATTAGCAAAATGGCAATTGAATAAGGGCCTAAAAGTGCTTATATAGCCATATTAAATTGTCCAAAATAGCAATTGAATGAGGGCCTTTGGTTGCTGCATTTGTTATATTGTCAGCTCCTCATTCAATTGTGTTTTGGCCAATGGAATAGAGCTCAATATCACCACAGAGCATATTTTTTTACCGAATTTTGTATTTAGTGAACTTGTATCCAAAAGCAACGTGTTCACTAAATAAAAAGTTCCTTTAAAAGATATGCTCTGTGCTTATATAGAGCCCTATTGAAATGGGCAAATCACATTTGAGTGAGGCCCTCGGCCATTAAAGATATATAGGTCCTCATTGAATTGCAATTTTGCCAATTGAAGAGGGCTCTATATAAGCACCTAACATATTTATTGAGCAAAGTTTTTAGTTATTGAAGACCTTGATTGTGGTTAGAAGTTCAGTAACTAAAAAGTTCTGTATAAAAAATATGTTATGTGCTTATATAGAGCCCTATTCAATTGAGCAACTCGCAATTAAATGAGGCTCATGGTTCTTTCTTTTTTATACTTAATACTTTACCTTGATTGAAGTGTCGAATGACAGAGGGTCCCCTCCTGCCAATCTTAATCCGCCAGTCTTCTTGTAGTGTCTGTTTGAAAAAGAAAGTGAAATAGTTATTTGTATATTTATAATTTTTCATCTAGCAAACCATGGCCTTTTGAGCACGTAATGTCTTGTTGTATCTTACCTGTTGTTCTTTGTTGGTGTTCTTTAAAAGGGATTGTGCTTCACAATGCACGGTGCAAATTGTTGAGTGACGCTGTTGATGCAGAGTCTGTTTGAATATTAAAAGAAATAGAAAGATTCAGCTTTATATGATCTATTGAATTGCAGTAAATTAATGTCATTTAAATATACTTCTGTAATTATTTTCAATTGACCTTATTTTTTGGTGGGGGCTACACACATATGTCACATACATGAAGCACATTCCATAGTTTAATGTAATTATTTTGTGTGCGTGTGACATATCACTATACATGAATCATATTTAAATTGTTAAATTAACCTTATAATTTTTTTTTTCAACACACATAAATGTCTGTGTGTGAGATGTAACTATAGATGATACACATATATGTGCGTGTCACATATCAGTATACATGATATCTAATGTCATTTAAATGTAGTTGTTTAATAATTTTGTTTTAAGCTAATTTTGTTGCAGTGGCAGCAATACACATAAATGTGCGTGTCACATGTCACTATACATTATACACATATATGTCCGTGTCACATGTCACTATGCAGGGGCAATACACATAAATGTGTGTGTCACATGTCAATATACACGCTACACATATATGTCCGTGTCACATGTCACTATGCAGGGTCAATACACATAAATGTGCGTGTCACATGTCACTATACATTCTATACATATATGTGCGTGTCACATGTCACTATACATTATAGACATATATGTGCGTGTCACATGTCACTATACATTATAGACATATATGTGCGTATCACATGTCACTATACATTATAGACATATATGTGCGTGTCAGATGTCACTATACATTATAGACATATATGTGCGTGTCACAGGTCACTATACATAAACCTCTGTTTAATATTGAATTATGTTTTTTTGTTGTTTTGTTAAATGAACCGTATTTTTTTTGTGGGCCTATACACATAAATGTGCCATATATGTCACTACATAAATCACATTTTCCTAGTTTTTTTTTTTTTTTTTTGACCTGTCCTGATAATAAAATGTAATATATTATAGCTTACCTCTCGTTGTAATTTGCACAGTGTAAAGTAGGGAATTAGTAAAGAATTGTCTTCTCAAGTAAAAGCAGCAGTTATCTCTGAAGTCACTCCGTTCATCACCTGAGGAGAAATGTATTTTTTTGTGTAAAATAAGCAGAAAGTTCTGGAAAGTGAGACCGTTAGAACGCAATACGCATGCGCTATTTGCGTTCCAGCTTACAATTTGCGTTCCATCTGCCATTTTGTGCGTAGTACTGTTCAAAATGGTGTTTAATATGATTGTGATACGTTCCGCATAGTATGTGTTTCATTATTGCGAGTAAGTGTAGTATAGTTACGTCTGAAGCCTCGTTTTCATTTTGTTCGTCGGCCATTTTTTCTCTCGCTTAGCGATGGTATTAGTGTCTAAACTGTTTTATTTTGATTTAAATGTAGATGTAACTTGTTTTTTTGAGGTGCTGGATGGTTCCTCTTGCTGTAGGTAAGCTTTTTATGTGTTTGTTGTGTGTATTTCTTAAGTTTTAAATGTTTGTATGTCGGCATGTTGCGTCCGATGTTTGCGAAGTCGTAATGTGTGGGAACGTGTCTCGTATGGTGTTTGCGTGTGTAGCCTCGTTTTCGTTTTATTCGTCGGCCATTTTTTGTGTCGCTTAGCAAATTATTTAGTGTCTAAACTTTTTTATTTTGAGTGCAATTAAGTTGTAAGTTGCATTTTTGAAGTCGTGGGTGCTCCCTCTTGGTGTAGGTAAGCTTTTTATGTATGTGCTGTGTGTATGTATTGTGTTTTTAATTTTGTAATGTTCGCGAGTTGCGTCCGAGTGTTGCGAGGCCGTAATGTGTGTGAACGTGTGCAGTATGTTGTTTGCGAGTGTCGTAATGTGTGTGTCGTGCTGTTTGGGTTGCGACGTGAACTTTGCGAGGTTCGCAGTTCTTTGGGTTGCGAATTTGGGTTGTGAATTTTGCAAGGGTCGCAGTTGCTGCAACTGAAGCCCTCTCTTTTTGGGGGGTTCCTCAGGTGCTGGCATGGAGCACCTTCGGCGCTCCATGCCAGCAACTGAGAACCTGGCGCAGTGCCCTCGCTTTGCAAGGGCCGCGGGCTCGCTACGCGAGCCCGCAGCGTTAGCAACAACTCGTACGCTCACAACTATATATGTGATATTATATATTTACTTTTATTTATATATATATATATATACAGTAGAATCACGGTTATCCGGCACCCAACTAACCCGGACTCTCACGCAACCGGCACCGGCATCAACTCCCCAAAATTAAAAAAACTCCCACTAAACCGGCATAACAGGCACTATCCGGCAGTTCGAGACTGCAAAAAAAAATGCTAACTTTTTTCTAATTTTTTTATTGGGCCCTAAATGGCCTGGTTTATGTGCTAATGACTTTTTAAAGGCATTTTGGACCCTTGCTTTCTGGGATCCCCGATTAATCGGCAACTACAATTATAGGGAGTCCCCGTGGGTGCCAGATAACGATGGTTTTACTGTATATATATATATATATATATATATATATATATATATATATATATTTGCACTTGGGGGGCGACAATCTCAGGGACAGCCCCGGGCCACAAAAGCTCTAGCTGCATCACTGAGTCAGGCCCTTGTATTGTCTCTCTCATTAAGACTTCAGTGCATTTCCCTGGAGCTCTATTAATGCCCTTGCCCTGGATCTCTCTCCTCTTGCTGAGTATCTCTTTTCTTTTTTGCACTGACAGTCTCCTTTGCCTGGCAGTCTCCTCCCAACCCTAGCACACACTCTCTTGCATTGCACTTGCTGACTTGTAGACAGTCAGACACCATCATCCATCATGCCATCAGTGTAAACTAAGCTTTATATCTTTATTTCAATGAAAATAAATGTTAGTGTCATAATGTATAATGAAATAAAATGTCTCCCAAAAAATGTTTGCTTCATGAGGGGGGGCAGCTCAAACTTTTTTTTTTTTTGGGGTGGGGCCCAAAAAATGTTTTTGCACCGGGGCCCTCCATTCCCTAGCACCGCCACTGGGGTGCAGGCAAGAAGAAGTGCTAGAGGAGGATACACTACATCTTTTAATTTCTAGATAAGATGTGAACCATGAGAGAGCTGTGTCACGGAATGGAGAATTTGGTCAACTATATCAAAAGTCTTAGAGAACTACAAGGGATTTAGAATATAGAAGTGACCCTTTGATTCGGCAGTCAGCAAATCATTATTGACTTTTGTGAGAATTGTCTCTATGGAGTGTTGCGGCCAGAAGCCAGATTGGACGGGGTCAAGAAGGGAGTTGGAAGACAGGAATTGGAATAGGCAGTTGTAGACAAGTCATTGAATCCAAGTGAGATAGAGAGTTAGGGCTACAGTTAGATGCAGAAGTCAGATGAACATTTTTTTACTTTTTAAGTGATAACATACTTTTACCTTGCTCTGTTATCATAGAGAAACAGAATTGCTCCATTTATTTCTTAAATAAATGAACCATAGCTTTGAAGGAAATCTGAATTATATATTTTTTTAATAAAAATGGTAAACAATTTATTTTTGGAGGTGTACACTGAATTAGCTGTACCGATTTGAAGGAAGAATAACACACTGTTTAAATGTAGTGAACATTCCTGGAAGACTTTAAAATGTCTCTTTTTTTAAGTAAATTAGAAAAGAATATCTCTATAACTACTATTTAAAGTCTAATAAAAGATTTATAAGAAAACTTAAAATATATTAAAATTGTATTTTAGGTTGAGCAGTTTATTTTCTTTTTTTAACCGCTAAGCCTTTGCAAAACTCATGAACAATATCCTAAAACTAATTTTGGATTAGTAAAAACTAGAAGAGTTTTCATACAGTTGTACTGCTGACCGTCAAATCGTTTTTTTTTTTTTTTTTTTAAAGAGCATGGGAAACTAGCTATGCATTGTTTTAGGCATTTTTTCTAAAGGCAACAATTCCTCAGAAAGGTGACTATAAGCTGCTTTGAGGTGCAAATTAGTATCACCATCTGCTAATCAATTTCTGTGGTGGCCAATTCAATTGCAGAACCGCAGTTTACATTATACGGGCTGTAAGTCTGCAAGCTTGAAATTTGCAACAGTTACAGAGCGATTCAATTGCTCAAGCCCACAGCTACCTGACCAAAAGCCATGCACCTGTAAGTAGCATTTCAGAGCATAACCATAATCAATCAAGCAAGTCCAATAGTAAATGAGACCGTCATCATGCATCATTAAAACATGGAGGTTAAACGTCAATCAATTAGCGTTTAGAAGTCCAGTATGCAATCAGACTCACAATCCGGCAATGTACAAAATAATTAAATTGAATGAAGGAAATGTTCTAGTCCATGTGGTTGGCTTGATATGTATTAACTCCTTGATAACCGAGATTGATATAACACGGAATTGAAACGTAAAAATAATAATTTTTGATTACAGATTTGCGAGCTTGAGACAGTTGTGCAATTAATTCTAATGTTTTTATTACTTTCCCTGTCTTTTAAAGTGCAGTATTGATTATTTATTTGCATTTACAGTGCTATGATCAGGTGTTTAACCCCCTTGCGAGTCCTATCTGGTACTTGTAGGATTTTCTTCTATAATTGCCATTTACGGGTGTGAAAACATTTGCGGGCTTGAGGAATTGTAGTAATTGAATAGCGATTTGTGATTGTAACATTTACCGGTTTGAAAAATATATGGCTTTGCTGGTTCAGAGTAACTATTTTGACAACTGCAGGGATTTTCAGCATGTTACTTGCAGATTGTTTGCGGGTAGCTAAAAGGTGCCAATTGAACAGCAAATTAGTTTACGGGCTACATTAAGGGCTCCAGTAACCAAGAATTGCTCAGTTGAATAGGGGTCAATGTCACACAATGTCAACATGAAGTTAGATCTCCTCTCTCATCCTTAAGAATCTGAGCCACAAATGAAAATATTAACCCTCACATTAGCAAACAAGAGCCACACGTATCTGGATATCTCTTGCATGCAATACATTTTGTGTGCTGTCCAACAATTTGTGTTGTACATTATTTGTTCAATAAAGTGCTCCGGCTAGCAGTGTGAATCAGGAGCTCTGGTGGCTCCCACTGTTATGTTGTAAAGGGACCCTGCTAAGCTTTGTTGATGGCTGCACCCAAAGCAGTAGCATCATTGTGTGTATACCATATGCTGTTGAAAGCACCAGTTACAGAAGATGGAAGATGATCTCTGTGAAGGAAAATGTGAGTGACAAAACAATTGCTCCTATAATGAGCAAAATACATAGCAAAATAAAGCAAGTAAACCAAAACTATTTCACATTTTCTACTAAAATGTTAATTAAAAGTATAGAAGAGATTGATTGTAATTCAATCTCTTCTATACTTTCAGTGTAAAAAATCCAGAATTCAATGGTCCTTTAAGATAATTGTATTGCCGATTCAAGCAACTAATCAAGAATTTTAGAACATTCTATTTGACCTTAACAATTATCATACACTTAATTTGCATTATTCTGGCTTTCCACTGAGTTTTCCAAGAGTAGGACATAAAACAAGATGCATTGTAAATTAATAGTATCCTGTGTCCTTTATTATTCAAAACAATACTCTAGAGTTTCATTTGTTTTTGTTAATTCAGCAGACACATTACATGGGATATGCTAAGCACATTACTGAATTTGCAGTCAGGTTGCTAGAATATCATAAGTGTAATGTGCTTGGCAGGATACAGTTTGCTAGTCAGATTGTTTCTTTTTTTCAGTTGGTAAAGCCAAATAGGCCCTATAAAACATGTAAGCAATCTCATCACTTGTTTTGCAATATCTTAATAAGATGTGTTTGGTTCTTAATTTTTAAAGTAGTAGGGGATATTTATTACTGCTGAGTTAATATTCCAAAACCTGGAGCTCCACTAATGTTGGTACTTCTGTTTATTTGTAAAATGCAATTGCTTATTTTACAGCTTGCATTTTACTTTGTGTTCTTTATAGCAACATTTATGGAATGCATTCTGTAAATTAAAATTATTTTGGTCTTATAAATAAAGATGTAAAAAAGTGCATATCCAGTAATACACAATATTCATGCATCAGTACAATATGCAATGCACGGCATGGCAAGGCTAAAGAATCATTTCATATGCATCTACTGCAGTGTTTGCTACATTTTCAAACATATTCTGATTTATTATTCCTAGTTACATATGTTCTGTTGTATTGCTTTGTCATTATTTCCTACAATTAGGAAAACTGTTGCAGGATTTATTGTATGTATTGTGATCATTTTAATAATCAATCAGACTTTCTCAAGACTCTAGTCCTAGAACTGTCTACAACTTACTGATTCAGGAATACACATCAACTGTAACTCTAGTCCAACAGCCCTATTAATTTCAAAACAACATTAAAACTCGTAGCCGGAACGATCTGCAGGTTAACCCTACGAGCTATCGAAATGTGGAGGAGTACTAGAAAAACAAAACTAGTTATTGTCTTCTGCTGTTCTAAATCATCATTAGCCATTTTTAAACATCATATTTATTCATATAAACATTCATAAGGAATAAAAACATAAAAATTCAAACACTCACATAGTCAGTATTTGTCCCTCAGTTTTCTAAATAGATTACTGAATACTTTGTAGTACTGAAAGGAGTAGTAAAAAGAAAGATGTAAACTAAGCTCCTGGAGAGATACATCACACAGCAACAATAAGCAAAGTAACACTTCACAATAGTCCAAAATGTTATAGGCAATATAAATTCCAATTGCTATTATAGAGCAGCACTTAGATGCAAACCATTGACTAGTAGACACAATTAGATAATATTAAGACAACATTGTAGTTCTAAGAGAGCATTAGATAATGATATTAAGAAAATATACAGAGTGTAAGGAGATACTCTCTACCGAAAGTGTACCTTCAGGGCAGAGGCAGAGAATATATTGACATTTAAACTTGAAGTAGTAGACACAAGAAGGTGACAAAGTTCAGTAGCAGGCAGAAGTCTGGAACAGACTGAGTACAGGGAAATTCCAAGAAACAAGATAAAAATCCAGAGTTCAATCACAATCCAAGAAGCAAGTCAAAGGTTGGTAACAAACAGCAATCCAAAGAATATTCCAAATAGAAGTTGAGGTCAAACACAGAAACAACCAAAGGGAACATACAGTATACCAGGACATGGTACATACACCTTGCTCAAACAAAGGTCTGTGTCAGAACTGACTCCATAAGTAGGCTTTCGGTATTACAGGTGAAAATATCAGGGTTCTAAAACAATCTACATAACACAACAGTGATGGAAAAGAAGACAGCAGTCAAGAGACTAGGTAAAAAGGTACCCCTGCTGGTGAAGGAATATTCTGATGGTTGTAATCAAATGACTAAGGTTCAGATCTGTTTATTCGTTACTGGCAGCAGGTCAATGGAGCCAGCTTCCTGGAACATAAAGCATGGAACAATTTACTGGTTTTCCTAACAAGATGTATATATAAAAAAACATTTTAGTTGGATGGGGGTAATTCCCATCTTCCCCATACACCCATATGTATACTGATAACTGACATGTATGCTGGGGGAGTGATGTGATCAGCATGCATTACAAACATATGCTTGGCTCTGAAAGCCCAGAAAGAAGAGCATGTTAATTTCTGGCCTTTTCACTCTCTCTCTTTCGCATCTACTAACTTACCAAAACCTGCCGACTGCATCTGCAAAACATCTAAAAATGTCTTCTTTTTCTTACAAAAGAAACAACCAAAATTAATTCACTGATATTTTCCTGCATTAACTATTGCAACCCACTCCTATCCCTTACTAGACCCCCCGCCTCCACTCCAATCCATCTTAAATGTCCCTGCTAGACTCATATATCTAACCTGTGTATGTGCATCCTCCTACATATTATATTTAATCTCCAGATACTGCTATCTGGTATAAATTTACTAGGAGGTGGAGAATATTGGCCAGGTGGCATGCTAGGACTCTTGCATGTAACTTAAAACCTTACTGTGGCATATTAATGTTATCCTCCCTTGTTTGTGAATAACCAAGATATGGGCTTTTAATATAGACTCTGAGATTTAAAATCAGCTTGGATAGAGAGAAACAGGAACACCATATGAAGGATCAACTGCATACTGAATAGTTTTTGTTGGGTTAATAATTTAACAATGGTAACACCTGTCATAAAAGAGGATATCTATACAGAGTGTTTTTACTCAAATACTGGTGTATCCTATTTACCAATAATGTAAACGGTCATCTAATATTTCCTAATATTCTTTTATACCATGAATGTGTTTTTTTTTTGCTATTAACCTAGAGCATGTGCTACAAGGTGACAAAGGCTGAACAACAAGATTGTATGCCTTTTATTGTGTGGGAGCAAGTCCCTGAGGTCAGCTATTGCCTGGGAAAGCTTGTGCTAGACATCATTTTTGTCACGACCGGCCAATTTGGGGGACCACGCTCACCCCAAATCTCTCTCCACGGTCGCAACTTTTTGTTCAGATCTCAACACCAGCAGACACTAAGAATCCCACCCATGTACCTTGGATTAGTACAAGCAGACTCTGACACCACCTGTGTTTAGTGTGTCCAAAGTCAGACTGGCTACTTTTTTTTTTTTGTTACAATGATATATAAAAAAACAGAAAGATGACACAAAACACCAAAGACTGCTTGCTATCTCCCCTCACCCACATGATTTCCAGATGTAGAGAGGCATCTGGCTTTCTTCTAATTACACCTTTTGTTTCTCCTCTTACGGAGCCATAAAACTAGTTCCCCCTTTCATGAATAAAGCCAGAGCCTTCACACGTGGCCGACTGCAGGGCCATAAAGATTCTATAGAAGATTAATAATTTGTCACATAAGTGACTGCAGTATTTTTTAGATAATTCTAGCATCCTAGGGCCTACTTCTATCACAGAAGCATTATTACAGTGCATATAACCTGATCTAGTAACTACCAAATGAATGGAAAAAAAGTGGAGGGCCTGTAATTAACTTTAAAATATCATGTACATTATCCTTTTTTTTTTTTTAAGCGCTTTACAAGATTGAAAACTTGCAAACGTACACTTTAAAGGGATTAATGAAACAAAAAGGTCAAGTAATTAAAATGAAGAAACAAGGGCTTGGCAAGCAAAAGAGAGTACAGAGTTAATTAGTGACTAAATCTGTGGGTATATCAGCTGTGAAATATGGGGGTAATAGTGCTAGACCTGCTCTAAAAATTAACACAATTCGCTAGGTGGGTGTAGACAGGGTAGGTGGGAGGGCATGTTTTATGAATTCAGAGGCAAAAGAGTGGTGGCACGTGAGGCTCTAGGTCTAGAGACAAACAAAAGAAAAAACAAGAGATAAATGGAACTGGGAAATATGTAATATGTAATAAGTGCCTCTGCAGGTGGATGGTATGAGGTGCAGAGTCATAGGCTGAACCCCTGCAGAAGTGACTGCTTACTCCTTATGGTAAATGGAACTGGGACAATTGTCAGTTGGTGAGTGCTTCTGCTCAGGTGGATGGTATGAGGCCCAGTGTCAATGTCAAATTGAATATGAAAATCAATAAATCTAAGAAACAATTAAAAGAGAGATAACATTTGTTTGTGATTCACATGACACATATGAATTCATTTTTGGAAAGTGAGGTTTCTGAAGGGGAAACTGGTTACATATGGTTTAATTTAAAGGGCTAAAGATATCAGACATCACAAAGACAAATTTTAGAAAGGAGGGGCAGGAAAAGAGGGAGACCCCTTCATCCACATTGAGAGCTAAAGAACCAACACATTTGGGGCTATCAACAACAGAATAAGTAAACATAAATTATAGTGAGTTGGGCAGTTCATTTGGTAATGATCTTCAGAAATGTAATTAACAAATTACAGCAGAACCATAGTTTTATCTAAAGGTTTGTCTTATTCATTTACATTCTGTTTTGAATTGATTGAGTTGGTAAAGGAGTTGCATCTGTTTAGGCATAAGTTAGGAAAAAGAGAAACCCAATATTTTGAATAATTGGGAATAAATACTCGGGTAAAAAAGTGTGTTCAGGAGTTGATGTGTTTACTGCTTGAAAACAAAAACAGAAAGGAATTAAGAAAAACTTTGAGGCCTACGAGTAGGTTCATTCCATTTCCTGAGATGTCCCCCAACATTGAGATCAAGGAACTTGATATTAAATTTGCCAAATGTAAATATAAGGAAAATATGGCCTATACGGAAGGACAGGCCTTATAGGAAATACAAAAGAATAAGTCACTAGTAATCAAACCCTCAGAAAATTGAAGGCTTTCAAATGATGAACAATATTGCAAAATGCTACATTGTAACCCCTACAAATCAGTTTTGAAAGACTTTATAGAGATTCTTGATAGAGGTTTATTTCTCATTTTTGAGAAAGAGATGTAATTTATGCAGGTTAAGCATTCATGGATTGCTACATTATACAGTCTTCCTAAAAATATACAAGAATGTTACTAATACTCCAGAGCCTTGCCTTGTATTAGGAGCCTGATCCAGAATTGCAGCTTTGCACATTGGTCATACCTTGTGCAAATTTTTTACTGCATTACCATCCTATATGCATGATACAAAAGGACGCTTTATAGAATCTTAATGGTATCTATTGTGATACAGATACTCTCCTAGTATGGCTAGAAATGGAGTGGCTTTATGCTTCAATTCTACCAGTGGTGAAGCCAGTGAATGGAGGGCACCAGTGAAAAAACAAATTGTTTGCCAGAGACAGGGGCGGAGTTTAATTCAATTCTACAAAAAAAATAATACACTACAAAAAAATTAATAAATTAATTAAATTAATAACAATAATAAAACTGGGGCCGAACCCAGAAAAGGGCCATGTAGCGGCTCAGAAAATGGCCCCGTAGCGGCTCAGTTCCACATATTGAAGGTCTAGAAACTGTGCAGTATTATCTGTCTATGTGTGGCCTACAATTTCTATGCCAGAATACATTTTTGATAGACCTGTTACCGTTTGTGTTAACACACAATACCTTCCTATTCGACAACAAGATATATAAACAAATGAGTACACAATACACTATGTGCACCAAGTTGTGGCAACTTTTTACCTTTTTTATGCTGGTGGTAGGACGTATTTGTGTTTGCCAATGCTCTGGAATACTGTGCATTCATTGATTTTTGAATCAGGAATATAGATGATATCCTGGTACTTTGGAAAGTCTTGATTGATAGGTTTCAAGTTTGTGGATTTACTTAATAATAATGATCTAGGATTAAAATTCACCATGAAACATAGTTTTGAATGTAAATTCTGATATTTTTAAATTGATACAGTCAATTTAAAAAAAAGTAGAATACCTTTTTGTGGTTATTATATTTATTGATTATACCACAACTAATTTTGTTAAAATTCAACTTTGATTGAGACATATATTAAAAACGTGTAATAGTAAAATTAATTTAAAAATTATTGTTTTAACTCAATTAATATGACGTCTCCGTTATCCCAATTGTTTATTTGGAATATTTTCTCAATTTATTATCATTTATTAGCAATGGCCTTATATTGAATTCATTTAATTTATAGGCAGGATTAAACTGTTATTCTTAGAGGTATAGAAAGTGCTCTTGTGCATTAATAGTGCTTTGAACAATTTTGTGCTTATTGTAACCAAATAAAGTGCTTGTGCTGTGCAATAAACTTATAGTTTCTCTAAATGCTTTGATATGAACTTGACCATATAAGTTCTGTCATGAGCACAGTGTGTATTAATTCATTAGAATCTCTCCTTCTGTGATCATTTTGTTGTGGATAATACACTTCTTACTGCGTTTCAGTGAAACGCTTAAAGTGCTACTGTGCCTACTGGGAGTTGGTTGAAAACCTCCCCTTAATAATAATATAAAGCACTTTTAAATAGTGAAATGTTCTAATTATACCTCATGGACATCTCTCTACTTGTGATCTTTTCTACATTTTAAACAAAATAATAATTTATTTTATTGTCATTTTTACATTGTTATACTTTCTAGGACTCATTTTCCACTGTATATATCTTATTTACCAAATTAAATATTCCACTAGATTCATACATAGGACTGTAGCTAAAATCTTATATATTGTACTTATTAATTATCAGGCTATTATCATATATATCTATGCCATTTCTTCATGTATCTTAAATTACAAAATTATAGTTAATCATAATTTTATACATACAGATAGAATTCATAATTTCATATAAATTATTAGTTCTGTATTAAAATACTGTACTTAAAAACATATTTATAATGTTATTAAATCATTATTATCAAGTCCCAATCATTTCATATGTCTCCAATTGCTTATTTATTAAGAAATTCTTCAATGTATCCTTTATGATTTTTTAATTTTATTGTAAATAATTTCTGTTGTTCATAGTTCACATATAGAAGACACCTATTTTGAAACTTTTTTTAATATACTTAGAGATTGTTCTTCATATGTATCTTTTTGATAATGCATCATTTATTATTTAAATGTGCAGTCCTATGCTATAAATGTAGTGAATGTAAATTCCTCATTTAAGCCCATTGGGCTTTTTGTATTTAACCCAAATATCCACTTTGCTTCTTTGCATAGTAATTTATGGTCAGTATCGCCTTTACGTATTGAAGAAGGAATATGGTCTATGCCGATGAATCTTAAACAGTTCGGATTCTTATTGTGTTGAACTCTAACATGTCTGGCAATAGAGGTTTCAGCATTTCTCACTACATCATTTATGTGCTCTAATACTCGTGTCTGAGCTGTCTACTTGTTTTCCCTATATACTTTCTTTTACATTTGCAAACAATTTGGTATAATACTCCTTCTGTCTGACAATTTATGTTGTGCTTGATTGTATACATCTTTGAATCTGTTGCATTTGTAAAAGTTTTGGAAGTCAATATTTGAGCACCGGGTTTACATTTGCCACATGATGAACATCCTTGTTGTATTTGTTCTAGACAATTCTGTTTTTTTGCTTTGTTTCGTAATGGCTGTGGACTAATAGATCTTTAAGGTTTTTTTGCCCTTCAATAAGTGATGTTACTTGTTGGTGTTATCACATATTTTATTTCACTGTCTACTTGTAACTAGAGATGTCGCGAATAGTTCGCCGGCGGATTGTTCCTGGCGAACATAGCATGTTCGCGTTAGCGGCGAACAGCGAACATATGCAAGATTCGACCCGCCCCCAATACTTTATCATTGAGCAAACTTTGACCTTGCATGTCACAGTCAGAAGACACATTCCAGCCAATCAGCAGCATACACTCACTTCCAGAGTCATCTACCTCATGGACAGCAGCCATTTTGGAATCATAACTAACTTGCAGTCTTACTGAGAGGAGGGAGAGTGTAGGTGCTGCTGATTGAATAGGGAAATCAATAGCTAGGCAAGTTTATTCAGTGTCCAGAGCAGTGCTGAAGGACTCATCAGATCTCTGCTGTAAACACAGCACTCCAAAAAGCCCTTTTTTTCTTTGTTTTTTTTCTGTGTTATCTAACTTCATTTGACTGTCTCCCTGCTAGCCCCTGCTTGCAAGTGTGTGTGTCAGGCTCACAGCTTATACTGTGTGTGCACAACACATACAATATAATATTGTTTACTAGTTGTCTACTTTTAAAAAACCCAAACTTTTATTTTCTTAAATCTAAGTGCATTTGCCTGACCGCCAATCAAAGTTCATTTGCTTGACCGCTAGCCAGAGTGTGTGTCTTGCTTACAAGTACTGTGCCAAGTTCAACCAATCCAATCTATTTGGGGTACCAGCAGTCCACATTTAAAAAAACAATAATTTTATTTTCTTAAATCTAAGTGCATTTGCCTGACCGCCAATCAAAGCTCATTTGCTTGACCGCTATCCAGTGTGTGTGTCAGGCTTACAAGTACTGTGCCAGAGAGCATGTTGTGTGCATGCTTGAGCTCCAACCAAAAGGCTTTTTAGGGTCTTAGTCCCTCAAATACAAGTTTTATTTTAACACCTTTCTGTTAATAAGCACATTGTGCACGGTGTTGTTCATTTTTGGGAGTTTTTGTGGTTTTTTTCTTAGTTTAATTTAAGTTTTAGTTTTCTGGGGGGCAGGCTCAGCTCTCTATCCCAGGAGAGTGAGCTGTCTCCTGGATACTTTGCCACACCCCTCCCTTAGCACTACACCTTCACTCCTGGAGCTTTGTTACTTTGACTTTTTTTTCTTTTAAAAAGTTTATTAGGTTTTGTTGAAGTTTTGTTTGTTTGGTGTTGAGTTTTATGTTTTGGGGGAGAGAAGACAAGTAACATCTTTGTAGGCAGTGGGGGGGGAAACAATTAGAATTTTTGTTGAAAAGGATTTTTTTTTTAACATCTGACACAGAGACACAGAGGGGTTAAAAAGCCTCTGTGTTCTCTGTGTTGTTGCAATTAGACACCTTGCAACAGGCCATTAACCCTTCCACTGCCAAGCATCACCTCTCTCTCTCCCTTAGTTTTGTCTCCCTTAGTTTTGTCTTTTTGTTTCTTTTTCCCACTTTTATATAAAAAAAAAAAAAAGCAAACAGTAAAAAATCATAAAACACAAAGTAAAAATAAATAAAACAAATAAACTAAAAAAAAAAGGGTCTAAACATGAGGGATAAGACCACTAAGAAGCCTCAGGGGTCAAAAGGGGGAATAATGGCCCCTGAAAATCCTAGCTGCAGCACTGCACAGCATAGGCCCCAGGCAGATAAGGCAGCCCCAGCTCCTGGTGGTTCTGCCAGCAGACCTACCCCTGTGGCTAATACCTGGTCACAGGTGGTTTCTGCTGGCCCCAGTAATACCACCGCTGGGGCTGAGGGGCAGATCACTAGGAAGCATGGGGTTAAATGTCAGATGTCTGGGGTCTACAGCATTGATATCTATCTGCGTGCTGCAGCTAACGTCATCAGCCCCTCTGTTATAGTAGCAGCCAGCAAAATGTACGGGAAAGCAGTTTTCTTTACCCGTACGCTGGCTGCTGCTCACATTCTTGTACAGAGAGGAATTACAGTGGGGGGATTATATGTCCCAATAGAACCCCTGGAAGGGTTGGGCACAAAAGTAACACTCTCTAATGTGCCCCCCTTCCTACCAGACTCCCTCCTGCGCCCTCACCTGCTAACCCTAGGGGAAGTAAAAACACAATTTATAAAAATTCCCCTGGGGTGCAGAGAGAGAGCACTTCGTCATGTGCTCTCTTTCAAGAGGCAGGTACAAATGTGCCTGCCTCAGGGCGCAGAAAACTTAGAGGGGTCTTTTGGGGTTCCATTTGAGGGGGTGCTGTACAGGATTTTTTACAGCACTACGGAGGTGCAGTGCTATCATTGCAAGGGGTTGGGGCATACACGTAGGAATTGTCCTAATGTAAAGTATCATGCCCCAGCCCCAGCAAATGGCACCTCCGTCAGTACGGCACCCATCCCCGCTGAGCCCATAACAGCGGGGACCTCAAGGGTCATAGCCCCCCCACAGAGCTCAGGCAAGGAGGCCGTTCCTCAAGCCACCACCACGGCCTCCAAACCCCCTTCTTCCCCAAAAAAGCCATCTGTGTCTGTGGTCTCCAGCAAGACTGCAGACACGGGGAAAAAGGGGAAGAATGTCACCGGTCCTCCCAGTGTCACAGCTGCATCTCCCAAGTCCCAATCTGCCCCCATCATAATTACATCAGTTAGTGTGGGGGCACAGTGTAAGCAGAGGGATAATAAGCCCTCTGCAGGGGAGGCAGCTAGTGGCAGCTCCTCTTCCAGGAGTGACGTCCCCAAGAAGAGGAAGCATAAAACCAACAGGGAGGTTGCTGATAAGTGGGAAGTGCTCTATAGTGGAGCACCTCCCTCTAAAAGCAAGAAGAGGAACAAAACATCTCCTCCTCATCCGGTGACATTGTCTGGCCCGGTTATTAAGCTCAGCCAGCCGGTGCCAGACCACACATCTCTCTCTCCAGACCCTATAGGGGTTAATGTGGAAAAGGGTCTGGAGGAAAAGCAGGGGCAAGAGGGTCTCCCAAGTGAGGCAGGGGTAGACAAGAAAGATCAGGTTCTGCCTCTGGCCTTTGAGGGGGGTCCCAACAAAGCCCCTGCTGAATGGGTAGTCAGTGTCCCTGAGGTGCTCAGCTTCAAGGGCACCAGTCAGTCTCCTCCTCCAGTGTCACTCTCTAGTGACGTACCTCGGGCTTTGCTAGAGCCCCAGGCCGAGTCACTACTGGAGGGGGGGAATATAGGCATGACCCCCATTCAGGACCCCATGGATTTGTCTGTCAGGGGGGATGTGGCACAAGGGGAAGTGGAAATGGGGGAGGGTGATAAAACAGGTTTTCCTGTTAACATCATGGGAGAGCCTGTCTACCCTCCTCAGCCGTCCACTGACCCTAACATCGGTGCCATCCAGGCTGAGCAAGCAGCGGTGGAACTGGCAGAGGAGGCATATAAAGCCTCCAAGGCTTCCATTAAGGAAGCCATGAGAGCCACTGCTGTCCAGCCAGCTACCCCTGAATGCACTCCTGAAGCACAGGGGTGCAGCAGCAATCCAAGGGTCCATTATTTACCTTGAAGGGTGCTAAAGGGACTCCTTCTGTATCATCTAAGAGGGGGTCCCTGAGAATAAAGCTGAGGAAACTGACTCCAGCCGGGGAGGATGGAGTAAAAGCCCTCAGCCAAGAGGAGCGCAGGGGTGACCCACTAGAAGGAACATCAGATTCTGGGTGGGTTATCCCTGTCAAGGAAATAGATCTATTCCTTGAGAGCACCCTTCATGGACAAAAGAAAAGGAAGGTGCGGCTGGCCTTGGAGAGGTGGAAGAATATGTTGTTTATTCTCCACTCTCTCCAGCAATATCTAGTGGTCAGCACTAGGGCCAAGAATTCTGGGACTGCGGAGCATCTCCGCGTCCGGAAATTCTATAAAATGTGCGTGTCCTATCAGCAGTCTCAAGGGTCTGAGGAACGCACAATTCCTGACACGCAGTAATGGCTTTGCACATCAGCACGCTAAATACCAATGGCTGTCAAGACAGTTTCCGCAGGTTCCAGGTACTCTCCTATTTATATCAGGGAGGGTACTCTGTGAGCTTCCTGCAGGAAACTCACACCACTCCAGAGGCTGAGGCCTCGTGGCAACTGGAATGGAGAGGCAGGGTCTTCTTCAGCCACTTCACATCGGCGTCATGTGGAATGGTGACCCTGTTCTCAGAGTCTTTTCAGCCAGAGCTGCTGCTTGTGAAAGCTGTTATCCCAGGCCGTCTAATCCACCTCCGGGTCCGAGAGCAGGGTAGCATTATTAACCTAGTTAATATATATGCCCCTGCTGGAGGGCCCGAGAGAGCGAGGTTCCTCGCCAGACTGTCCCAGTTTTTGGAGACGGTTGACGCAGATGAGTGTTTGGTACTCGGGGGTGATTTCAATTGCACCCTCGACGCTCTGGACCGGAATAGTCCAGAGCCGTACCCGCCTTCTGCGTCAGCCCTGCGGGAGATCATCGCCCGCTTCTCCCTGGAGGACATCTGGCGAGAGCAGAACCCAGGGGCATCAGACGGTTTCACCTACGTTAGGGTGAGAGCCGGTCTGGTGTCCCACTCCCGGATCGACAGACTATATATATCTAGTCACTATATGTCACGAGTCGGTTCTTGTGCCATTAGGCTGGCTCCGTTCACAGACCACAACTGTGTGTCTGTGACGGTGGCGCTAACGCCAACAGCGCCACGAGCCGCCTATTGGCACTTCAACAATGCTTTGTTGAAGGACCAGGGGCTCGTGACATTGATCCGGGAGTTTTGGACGGACTGGAGGGGTTGCAAGGGGGACTTTGCCACGTTAAAACTGTGGTGGGACGTGGGCAAGGTTCATTTGCGACTTCTGTGTCAGGAATATACCAAGGGTGCGAGTGGGCAGCGCGAAGCTGAGTTAGAGTCACTCCGGGGGGAGGTACTCCATCTGGAGCAGAGGCTGTTCACTTGTAGGGACCAATCCCTGCAGAGCGAGTATGTAGAGAGGAAGGGTGTCCTCTGTGACCTGGAACGACACCAGGCCAAGGGGGCATACGTGCGCAGCCGCTTAGGTTTTCTCAAAGATCTAGACCGCGGCTCGCGCCTCTTCTACTCACTGGAGAAAAAGGGGGGTAACAGTAGGCACATCACCTGTCTTCTAGATGAAGACGGTGACCCCCTTACAGATCCGGAGAGTATCCGTGATAGAGCCCGGAACTTTTATAAAGATCTTTACTCTCCGGATCCCATTTCTCCAGACGCCTTCAGGGTGCTATGGGAGGGGCTCCCCACAGTCAGTGAGGGTGTAAGAGAGCGGCTTGATATACCACTATCTTTTCAAGAGCTCTCTGAAGCCCTCCGTGCCATGTCCTGTGAGAAGTCTCCAGGACTGGACGGACTGACTGTAGAGTTTTTCCAATTTTTCTGGGAGACTCTGGGACCTGACTTCCATCTGGTCCTTGGGGAAGCCCTGGAGACCGGGGAGATGCCCCTGTCTTGTCGCAGGGCAGTACTTGCCCTGCTGCCCAAAAAGGGGGATCTCCGGCTTATTAAGAACTGGCGACCGGTCTCTCTGCTCAGCACGGACTACAAGATTGTAGCTAAAGCCATCTCGCTTAGACTTGGGTCTGTGCTGGCAGAATTGGTTCACCCTGACCAGTCCTATGCGATCCCGGGCCGGACTATCTTTGATAGTATCTTTCTGGTCCGGGATCTATTGCATTATTCTCGCAGGACTGGTCTGTCACTCGCCTTTCTCTCTTTAGATCAAGAGAAGGCGTTTGACAGGGTGGACCATGGTTACCTCATAGCCACTCTGCAAGCGTACGGCTTTGGCCCACAGTTTGTGGGCTTTATAAGAACGCTGTACGCCTCTGCAGAGTGTTTACTTAAAATCAATTGGTCCCTAACAGCACCTTTGGTATTTGGACGAGGGGTGTGCGTCAAGGATGTCCCTTGTCTGGACAGTTATATGCACTGGCCATCGAGCCTTTCCTCTGCCTACTGAGGAAAAGGCTCACAGGGCTGGTGCTAAAAGATCCAGACATGCGGATTGTCCTTTCAGCTTATGCTGACGATGTGCTCCTCGTGGCCCAGGATCCAGTTGATCTTGAGCTGGCAAAACAGTGCCAGGAGGTATATTCAGCTGCCTCCTCCGCTCAGATCAACTGGTCCAAATGCACAGGCCTTTTAGAGGGTAATTTACAGGTAGACTCTTTGCCTCCCACATTTCGTGACATCACGTGGGAGGCAGATGTCATTAAATATCTGGGGGTCTACCGGTCCGCTGCGGACGCTTCCGTCCCAGACAACTGGAGGGAGTTAGAGGGCAGTGTCCTCTCTCGTCTGGGACGATGGAGGGGTCTAGCAAAAATGCTTTCCCTTAGGGGGCGGACTCTAGTGGTGAATCAGCTGGTGGCTTCTCAGATCTGGCACCGGCTGATTTGTCTGAGTCCGACCCCCGAGTTTGTCACCAATATCCAGAGGAATTTGTTAGATTTCCTTTGGATGGGAAGGCATTGGGTCTCTGCAGGGGTGGCAAGTCTGCCTTTGGTGGAGGGTGGACAGGGAGTAGTTTGTGTGTGCTCCCAGTTGTCCACCTTCCGCCTTCAGTACCTGCAGAGATACCTATATGCAGATCCCTCTCGGCAGTGGTGCGCACTGGCATCTAGCTTTTATCGCCAGTTGCGCAACCTGGGGTATGACCGGCAATTATTTCTGATCAGGCCCGAGGGGTTTGGGAGAGACCTCTCTGTGTTGCCGGCATACTACCAGGAAACCCTCAAGGCCTGGAGCATGGTCTCCGTGATCAGGCAGGGCGTGCCTTTGGGGGATGAAATATTCACGGAGCCCCTGCTATTTAATCCAGCAGTGGGGGCTCCAATGTTACAGTCCCCCTGTATCATTCGCCGCCTTAGTCATGCACGGATGACCCGAGTCGGGGATCTCCTGGAATTCGGGCGTTCTGATTGGGTGTCACCCCAGGAGCTTGCGCTCCGTTTGGGATATGTGACGCCCAAAGTCTCAGGGCGCTTGCTCCAGGAGATTAGGGATGCCATCTCCCCCGACTCGCGCACCTTCCTTCGCAGGGCTTTGCAGGCCGGAGTGCCACATGCACCTTTCAACACCCCTGCTCCGGCTGTTTGCATTGGACACAAGCCCCGTGTTTCCCCTCAGGCTCCTCCTGTCCCCAACCTCTCAAAGTTGAGGGACATACCCTCGGCATGCTTTCGCGGCATGCCGAGGAAGAGCTTATATTCTCTCGTGCTCCAGACAGTGCACTTCCTTGCCCTCGTGACCCGTCCCGATACCATCTGGAGGCGGGTCCTACCAGCTGACGAGGGCAAGAGGCCCCGGTGGAGGGAACTTTATTCTGATTTAGTTCCACGACCCACCGGGGACTTGAGTTGGAGAGTGCTCCATGGTGCACTGAGCACGGGAGAGTACTTAGCTAAATTCACGGACTCTCCCTCCACTTGTCCATTCTGTGGCAAGGGAGAGTCCGTGTATCATATTTATTTTAGTTGCGCCAGACTGCAGCCCCTCTTGTCACTCTTGAGGGGCCTCCTCCTGCAGTTCTGGCTGCATTTCTCCCCTCACATTTTTATTTTTGGGCGCCCAGTGTCCCGGGGCAATAAGGCCAGGGACCTCCTCGTCAACCTGCTCCTGGCATTAGCCAAATTGGCTATATATAAGTCCAGGAAGCAGTGTTTGATAGGGGGGGTTCCCTTGTCACCTGAGGCCATGTTCCGGGTGCTGGTGCGCTCCCGTATCCGGGCAGAGTACCACCTGGCTTTGTCCACTGGGGGAATGGATGAGTTTGTCTCCCAGTGGGCTGTAGATGGTGTGCTCTGCTCGGTATCCCCCCATCCGGTTTCTTTATCTCTCAACCTCCTAAAATGATTTTTTTTTTTTTTTTAATTTACAGAACAGTTTTTCTCATCATTTTAAAATACACTGTGCCAAGTTCAACCAATCCAATCTATTTGGGGTACCAGCAGTCCACATTTAAAAAAACAATAATTTTATTTTCTTAAATCTAAGTGCATTTGCCTGACCGCCAATCAAAGCTCATTTGCTTGACCGCTATCCAGAGTGTGTGTCAGGCTTACAAGTACTGTGCCAGAGAGCATGTTGTGTGCATGCTTGAGCTCCAAACAAAAGGCTTTTTAGGGTCTTAGTCCCTCAAATACAAGTTTTATTTTAACACCTTTCTGTTAATAAGCACTTTGTGCACGGTGTTGTTCATTTTTGGGAGTTTTTGTGGTTTTTTTCTTAGTTTAATTTAAGTTTTAGTTTTCTGGGGGGCAGGCTCAGCTCTCTATCCCAGGAGAGTGAGCTGTCTCCTGGATACTTTGCCACACCCCTCCCTTAGCACTTTACCTGCACTCCTGGAGCTTTTTTACTTTGATTTTTTTTTTAATGTTTTTCAGGTTTTGTTAAAGTTTTGTTTGTTTGGTGTTGGGTTTTATGTTTTGGGGGGAGAGAAGACGAGTAACATCTTTGTAGGCAGTGGGGGGAAAACAATTTGAAGTTTTTGTTTAAAAGGCTTTTTTTACATCTGACACAGAGACACAGAGGGGTTAAAAAGCCTCTGTGTTCTCTGTGTTGTTGCAATTAGCAACACCTTGCAACAGGCCATTAACCCTTCCACTGCCAAGCATTATCTCTCTCTCTCCCTTAGTTTTGTCTCCCTTAGTTTTGTCTTTTTGTTTCTTTTTCACACTTTTATATTTAAAAAAAAAAAAGAAAACAGTAAAAAATCATAAAACAAAAAATAAAAATAAATAAAACAAATAAACTAAAAAAAAAAGGGTCTAAACATGAGGGATAAGACCATTAAGAAGCCTCAGGGGTCAAAAGGGGGAATAATGGCCCCTGAAAATTCTAGCTGCAGCACTGCACAGCATAGGCCCCAGGCAGATAAGGCAGCCCCAGCTCCTGGTGGTTCTGCCAGCAGACCTACCCCTGTGGCTAATACCTGGTCACAGGTGGTTTCTGCTGGCCCCAGTAATACCACCGCTGGGGCTGAGGGGCAGATCACCAGGAAGCATGGGGTTAAATGTCAGATGTCTGGGGTCTACAGCATTGATATCTATCTGCGTGCTGCAGCTAATGTCATCAGCCCCTCTGTTATAGTAGCAGCCAGCAAAATGTACGGGAAAGCAGTTTTCTTTACCCGTACTCTGGCTGCTGCTCACATTCTTATACAGAGAGGCATCACAGTGGGGGGATTATATGTCACAATAGAACCCCTGGAAGGGTTGGGCACAAAAGTAACACTCTCTAATGTGCCCCCTTCCTACCAGACTCCCTCCTGCGCCCCCACCTGCTAACCCTAGGGGAAGTAAAAACACCATTTATTAAAATTCCCCTGGGGTGCAGAGAGAGAGCACTTCGTCATGTGCTCTCTTTCAAGAGGCAGGTACAAATGTGCCTGCCTCAGGGCGCAGAAAACATAGAAGGGTCTTTTGGGGTTCCATTTGAGGGGGTGCTCTACAGGATTTTTTACAGCACTACGGAGGTGCAGTGCTATCATTGCAAGGGGTTGGGGCATACACGTAGGAATTGTCCTAATGTAAAGCATCATGCCCCAGCCCCAGCAAATGGCACCTCCGTCAGTACAGCACCCATCCCCGCTGAGCCCATAACAGCGGGGACCTCAAGGGTCATAGCCCCCCCACAGAGCTCAGGCAAGGAGGCCGTTCCTCAAGCCACCACCACGGACTCCAAACCCCCTTCTTCCCCAAAAAAGCCATTTGTGTCTGTGGTCTCCAGCAAGACTGCAGACACTGGGAAAAAGGGGAAGAATGTCACCGGTCCTCCCAGTGTCACAGCTGCATCTCCCAAGTGCCAATCTGCCCCCACCATAATTACATCAGTTAGTGTGGGGGCACAGTGTAAGCAGAGGGATAATAAGCCCTCTGCAGGGGAGGCAGCTAGTGGCAGCTCCTCTTCCAGGAGTGACGTCCCCAGGAAGAGGAAGCTTAAAACCAACAGGGAGGTTGCTGATAAGTGGGAAGTGCCATATAGTGGAGCACCTCCCTCTAAAAGCAAGAAGAGGAACAAAACATCTCCTCCTCATCCGGTGACATTGTCTGGCCCGGTTATTAAGCTCAGCCAGCCGGTGCCAGACCACACATCTCTCTCTCCAGACCCTATAGGGGTTAATGTGGAAAAGAGTCTCTGTAGGAAAAGCAGGGGCAAGAGGGTCTCCCAAGTGAGGCAGGGGTAGACAAGAAAGATCAGGTTCTGCCTCTGGCCTTTGAGGGGGGTCCCTATAAAGCCCCTGCTGAATGGGTAGTCAGTGTCCCTGAGGTGCTGAGCTTCAAGGGCACCAGTCAGTCTCCTCCTCCAGTGTCACTCTCTAGTGACGTACCTCGGGCTTTGTTAGAGCCCCAGGCCGAGTCACTACTGGATTGGGGGAATATAGGCATGACCCCCATTCAGGACCCCATGGATTTGTCTGTCAGGGGGGATGTGGCACAAGGGGAAGTGGAAATGGGGGAGGGTGATAAAACAGGTTTTCCTGTTAACATCATGGGAGAGCCTGTCTACCCTCCTCAGCCGTCCACTGACCCTAACATCGGTGCCATCCAAGCTGAGCAAGCAGCGGTGGAACTGGCAGAGGAGGCATATAAAGACTCCAAGGCTTCCATTAAGGAAGCCATGCCAGCCACTGCTGTCCAGCCAGCTACCCCTGAATGCACTCCTGAAGCTACAGGGGTGCAGCAGCAATCCAAGGGTCCATTATTTACCTTGAAGGGTGCTAAAGGCACTCCTTCTGTATCATCTAAGAGGGGGTCCCTGAGAATAAAGCTGAGGAAACTGACTCCAGCCGGGGAGGATGGAGTAAAAGCCCTCAGCCAAGAGGAGCCCAGGGGTGACCCACTAGAAGGAACATTAGATTCTGGGTGGGTTATCCCTGTCAAGGAAATAGATCTATTCCTTGAGAGCACCCTTCATGGACAAAAGAAAAGGAAGGTGCGGCTGGCCTTGGAGAGGTGGAAGAATATGTCGTTTATTCTCCACGCTCTCCAGCAATATCTAGTGGTCAGCACTAGGGCCAAGAATTCTGGGACTGCGGAGCATCTCCGCGTCCGGAAATTCTATAAAATGTGCGTGTCCTATCAGCAGTCTCAAGGGTCTGAGGAACGCACAATTCCTGACACGCAGTAATGGCTTTGCACATCAGCACGCTAAATACCAATGGCTGTCAAGACAGTTTCCGCAGGTTACAGGTACTCTCCTATTTATATCAGGGAGGGTACTCTGTGAGCTTCCTGCAGGAAACTCACACCACTCCAGAGGCTGAGGCCTCGTGGCAACTGGAGTGGAGAGGCAGGGTCTTCTTCAGCCACTTCACATCGGCGTCATGTGGAGTGGTGACCCTGTTCTCAGAGTCTTTTCAGCCAGAGCTGCTGCTTGTGAAAGCTGTTATCCCAGGCCGTCTAATCCACCTCCGGGTCCTAGAGCAGGGTAGCATCATTAACCTAGTTAATATATATGCCCCTGCTGGAGGGCCCGAGAGAGTGAGGTTCCTCGCCAGACTGTCCCAGTTTTTGGAGACGGTTAACGCAGATGAGTGTTTGGCACTCGGGGGTGATTTCAACTGCACCCTCGACGCTTTGGACCGGAATAGTCCAGAGCCGTACCCGCCTTCTGCGTCAGCCCTGCGGGAGATCATCGCCCGCTTCTCCCTGGATGACTTCTGGCGAGAGCAGAACCCAGGGGCATCAGACGGTTTCACCTACATCAGGGTGAGAGCCGGTCTGGTGTCCCACTCCCGGATCGACAGACTATATATATCTAGTCACTATATGTCACGAGTCGGTTCTTGTGCCATTAGGCTGGCTCCGTTCACAGACCACAACTGTGTGTCTGTGACGGTGGCGCTAACGCCAACAGCGCCATGAGCCGCCTATTGGCACTTCAACAATGCTTTGTTGAAGGACCAGGGGCTCGTGACATTGATCCGGGAGTTTTGGACGGACTGGAGGGGTTGCAAGGGAGACTTTGCCACGTTAAAACTGTGGTGGGACGTGGGCAAGGTTCATTTGCGACTTCTGTGTCAGGAATATACCAAGGGTGCGAGTGGGCAGCGCGAAGCTGAGTTGGAGTCACTCCGGGGGGAGGTACTCCATCTGGAGCAGATTCTGTTCACTTGTAGGGACCAATCCCTGCAGAGCGAGTATGTAGAGAGGAAGGGTGTCCTCTGTGACCTGGAACGACACCAGGCCAAGGGGGCATACGTGCGCAGTAGCTTAGGTTTTCTCAAAGATCTAGACCGCGGCTCGCGCCTCTTCTACTCACTGGAGAAAAAGGGGGGTAACAGTAGGCACATCACCTGTCTTCTAGATGAAGACAGTGCCCCCCTTACAGATCCGGAGAGTATCCGGGATAGAGCCCGGAACTTTTATAAAGATCTTTACTCTCCGGATCCCATTTCTCCAGACGCCTGCAGGGTGCTATGGGAGGGGCTCCCCACAGTCAGTGAGGGTGTAAGAGAGCGGCTTGATATACCACTATCTTTTCAAGAGCTCTCTGAAGCCCTCCGTGCCATGTCCTGTGAGAAGTCTCCAGGACTAGACGGACTGACTGTAGAGTTTTTCCAATTTTTCTGGGAGACTCTGGGACCTGACTTCCATCTGGTCCTTGGGGAAGCC